>OX461810.1:71500677-72893369 GCA_949802685.1 Dicyrtomina minuta
AACAAAATCAGAGCATAATATAATACAAGAAACAAAAATAAATCACTTTCTTTTCCAGCTGTACGCTTTTAAAATAAGTTTCCATAATGTCCATGTCACACATTGTAAATATATGGTAAGAAGTAAGAATGGCCGCCATACATATATGACAGAACAAGATTGCTAAATACAGGATAGGACATGACCATTCTACAGTTGACGTTTCCCTCTATCTGTCAGCTGTAGTCTTTGGTTTCCTTGTAAATAGAGCACATCTCTCAGATTCAGTTTCAAAGTTTCAGTGTGTGCATATCCTTCTGCACTACAATTAACAATACATTCAACCCTTCAATCTTCAACCTTTCTCTCTGTGTGTCATTCTCATTTCAAAATTCTACTTCTGAATTTTACTTTTAACTTTTCGTTTTTTTTCCTCAACCTTTTCTTTGCATGTAGCAGCCAAGAAGAACGCAACGTCAGATTTTTCAGACTGAGAACGAACAGATAACTGGCAGGTTAAAAGACGCACTCCCATAGTCCCAGTAGTCAGTCCCAGTTATTAGTGAACGGGAGACGTTTGAAATTTTTATTATATGTATGAATGTAATTTCAGTTCATGAGACAGTTTCCTACATATCCTTTAACTTGTATTTATATTTAATGAAGGATATGTGTGTGTGTGTGTAAGAGAGATGTGTGGCTTATTTTACTTTTAGTAAAAGATTGGACTATTAGTTTACTACAGGGAGGATAATGTAGTTCACTTTTTGGCCCCCGCGTCCTCCGTTTTTAAATTTGACTCTCTCACGCTCTGCGCTGTTCACTTCCACTTCTTCTTCTTCTTGGACTTTTCCATCTTTCGCCTTTGGTAGTTTCGTATAGTAGGTATAACAGGTAATATTATACAGAATTTTTATTCTCACAATTTGAAACTCACAACATGGAAACTCACGCTTGAAGCATAATAATTATTTAGATGCGTACCTACGTACATCTCGTGAATGTCTTGTTCTTGGTCTACTCTACATTCTTCACTTGTAACAGTGATAGCAGATTGAAACTAGGCTGTATAGGAGTCCATATAGGCAGATCGCAGATACATAATGGATATACGGGAAGTACTAAGTGTGTGATTCAGTTATGTACGCAGACATATGCAATAATAACACGTAGTACAGGTAGGTAAGTTAATGTATGTAATGTGAATACGATAGTTGTAGTTGTAGATTGGACAGTCTGGAAATGTATCGAAATTTAAAAATGCAGCATAACCATATAAGTTAGTTGAATATATATACACCATTTAAATTTCGTGCAATACCGTTGACCGTAGTTAGAAACTTTTTCAGCTTTCAAAAACATGCTCCAAGAGGATGGTGAAAATTTTAAAAAATATTTAATTAGAAAATTGGTAGTTTTGAAAACTTTTGACCTAACAAATTTAAATACAATAATAGAATAGCGTAGTTTCGTAAGCACATTTTGTAGTTATCGAAAATGTGTATTTAAAACATTTACCGCATTTTGAAAATCATGTAAATAGAACATTTTACACCTTTTCAAACTACCTATGTAAATTGAATAATTTGCACCTTTTCAAAAAACATGTAATTAGAACATTTTGCACTTTTTTCGTCAAGTAAATTAAATATTTTAAACCTTTTTAAACGATGCAAATTAAATAATTTGGGTTTTTTCAAAAACTTGTAAAATTACAATACCTTTACACCGTTAAATTATTTAATTAGAACATTTTGCCTTTTTTCAAACTCAAACTATGTAGGTAATTACAATGTTTTGTACCTTTTCAAAGTCAAGTAATCAGAACATTTCTTACCCTATCAAAACCATGTAATTGGAGGAACATTTTGCACCTTTTCAAAAACATTAGAAAATTTTCCAGTTTTCAAAATATTTTATTGCATATAAGTATATATACTTTTTATTATTTATTTAGTTTTGTGCGTTTACCTCACTTACAGAGAAGGACATCCAAACGATGTCCAAAGTATAACTAAAGCTCTAACTAAAAGTGTATATAGCTTTGATCTCCTATCTAAAAAGTAACAAGGATGTCGCATACAAAGATGAAAGTAATTTAAATATTCAAAATCTACATCTCTCTCTCTCTCTTTCCGCATCCTTTGATCTTCATTTCTTCTTTCGTTCTTTCTTTCCCTTGTAATTATTTTATTAATCTCTCCTCATTATAATTATAACTACCCCCATACTCATGTCCCATCCCATTCATACCACACCGTACGCATATGACGCATACCCTCCTCCTTGACTGTCCACATCTTCAACGGCAACGGCCACGCTCTTTTATTTTCCTTTTCCTTCCTTACAAATGCCATCTTCTTACTTCTTACAGATGGACTTTTAAAACTTGAATAGCAACTCTCAAATCCATTCTTTCATCACCAGTCAGTACGAACCAGCACCAGCACGGTGATTACATTACAAGCAGACTGTGCCCATACACAAACTTTAATATGCTCAAAAACTTGGAATAATCTTCACATTTTATAATTCCATTTTCCCTATATACAATAACACTGCTCTGTGCTTCTGCTACTAATCTACTATCTACTCACAACATCTGTAGCAAAATTCTATACTAAATGTAAATATAAATCTACATCGAAATCTATGCTGCAGCCTGCAGATCTCTGTCTGTAGTTCTGTAGAGTAGATCTGCACTCAAGTGTAATGTACAATTTAATGTAGAGCAACATATCGCCAGTGAAGACTCAAAATGAGCCATCTCCATTTTGAGCTATAAACAAAATGCACTATCTACAATCTACAACAACAACAACAAACTAAAATATCTTGGCCCTAAAACCATGTCAAAAGAAGATTTTGCATTTTTTAAAAACAAGGAAATAAAATATTTTGCACATTTCAAAAACTTGCAGATAAACCATTTTGCACTTTTCAAAAACTTGCAAATAAAATATTTTGCACATTTCAAAAAGTTGCAGATAAACCATTTTTCCCTTTTCAAAAACATGCAAATAGAACATTTTGCACATTTCAAAAGCTCGCAATTGTTAAGATTTTACGACTTAAGTACATTCAATCCCATTAAATTACCTAAGCATGCTTTGTGACACAGCTCATTTTAATTCTTGAGCTTAAATTGGATATGGACCATTTTGATTCTTCACTCACGCTACATGTGCTGTTGCTATTTGTAATCTATACATTGTGTAGATTTCTTCGGAACTGCGAAACCATCCCCCATCTCACGATCTTGATATCGATGTCGATGTTGGTTGATCTGTCTTTCTCTTTCATGCTCTCTCATCTATACTAATAATTTCCCTTCACTTTCATCTCCACAACAATCCAAAAATCCACATCTTCACGTTTAAACTATTTGCAAAACTCCATACATACATATACACTTTACAATTTCAATTTCACGATTCCTACATTGTCCAAATCTAAAATACACACTCGACTCACATTATATTACAGATCATAATCATCATCATGATCATCATCATCATCATCATCCAATTAGATCCATATCCATATCCGTATCAGTACCTTTACTCTATTAGCATTTCAGCAAAAGAGAGTAAAAAAAATAATCAAAAGTCTTTTATCTCCAAGTAGGTACTTTTAATTATTAATATGAAGATATCGCAAAGCCAAAGCAGCCCCACATTCAAAAATGAAACAAAAATCTGAATGTAAAAATAATACATAGTAATAACAGATATATGTAATAACATAGTAAATTATTCCTGGCATGCATCATGTGTAACAAAATATAGTCCAGTCTAATTACATTAATTAAATTTAAATGCTATAGTAGAGCCAGAGCCCAGTCACTACAATCTATTAAAAAGGACCGTGACAGTTAAAAGAGCAATATAGCCACACTATTAAAAACAACAACAACACTGCCAACACCAAAGCCAACCGAGAGCGAAACGTGAGATCGTGACAATCTCTCTCATCAGAATCAAAAGGGGGAGAAAAAAAACCAAAACTAAATCGAAAGCTAAAGGGCAGTCCACATCGGACGGAGTCGAAGTCGAAATCGCGGCAGTCCTGATTCAGATATATAACAACATAATGAAATAGAATTAAAGCAGGTAGGTAGCAGATGTACATACGGCATGACAATCCATAATGAAATTCAGTGACTGAAATACTGAAATATCTCTCTGCCTATGCTAGAAATTTTTTTTTGAAAAAGGGCCACCATGACACGGCGCTATAAACACGACATAAGACAGGACAGGACATTATCTTTGTCCATACATACACACACACAATTGAACGTCTCAAGAATAATAGGAGCGTACCTATGTCTAAGCTGAAGCATAGTGGGCATCGACATCGAAGCCGAAGCTTAATTACCATTACCATTAAGAATTGAAGAAACTTTTTCAAAGAAATTGAAAGACCAACAAGAGACAGAGACACACACACCCAATATCTGTACAGGCATCAGAAACAGAGCACACACCTGTCCCATTTTACTTTACGACCAAAATTTCCAATTCCCAATTCCATTTTCTACACACGTATGTATCTCTACTCACAGGGCCGGACGAAGGAATTGGTTTTAGGCAGCAATTTGTTTCCATACAAAAACCACCATTTTGATTTTATTGATGGTTTTCTTTGGTAAAGCAAAATGTTGTATTTACATGTTTTTAGAAAATTGCAAAATTTTCTTATTACTTGATTTAAAAAGTGCTCAATGTTCTATTTACATGTTTTGAGAAAAGTGGAAAATTTTTTATTTTGCATGTTTTTGAAATGTACGAACAAATTTATTCTGCATGTTTTGAAAAGTCAAATCGTTTTATGTATTTTTGAAAAGTGCAAAATGTTCCTTACGCAAACGTTTTTTGAAAATTCAAGCAGCGGGGGCTGCCTATATGCTGGCCACATTATACGGCCCTGTCTCCACATATGTATGTAAGAAATTAATTAATTATCAATCCACCATTAAACCAATTCAATTTTAAAAATTCTAATTCACTTTTACCTGTATCGCCCTTTTTCAATCTTCGGCACAGATTAGACATTTTTACGATTAACCATAAAACGAATGAAACTTGAAATTTTTTTTAGAAAACATCTCTTTCAACAACAGCTAAACTACATGCGGACAAAATCAGAATGAGATACTCTCACACACACTCTCAGCATAAAATTGAAAACCAAGAAACCAAAACAACCAGCAAAAGAAAAACAAAATAACAACAAACGCTGCTACTGCATTAACATTATGGGACCAAAAACCAAAGAGTAACAACAGTATAACATTATAAAAGCGAATCTAAATTCAAAATGTCCCCACAGTCAACAGCCAGCAGCCAACATCAGCTTTCAACTGTAATCGTTATTATAATTTATAATTTCGTAGTCAGCTCTTTCTTATGGTATGTTTCAATATTTACAAAATCTGAACCACCACCGCAAATTACAGAGGTAAGTCACCGCCAATCCACTGTGAGTGTCATACAAGAACCAGAACTAAAAGTCACGTACTACGAACTACGAACACAGTCAACAGTAGTACGGTAAAGCCATGAAAAAACATATGGGACACCACTGTCTGTTGTAATAAGTTAATAATGCAAAATATCTCCAAGCAGAAAAATCATAATGTCAATGCTATTCCTATATAATTCTTATACAGTCTACAGTCTACAGCTTATACAGCGTATTCTTTCATTAAAATTGAAGTCAGTCACACTTTTGTTATAATTAATACTAAGTTTAAGATTAATACGGCGTGTTCGAGTTGGACACGAATACAAAAAAAAACAAAACATAATTTAATTATTGTAAACTTGTACAAAAGAAAAGAACGTTATTCAAGAAACCAAAATTCCTGAGTCTTTTAACGAAGGTAGGTACTTGTTGGATGCTTGAAATGTTGAAATGATAATGATAGCGATAATAATGATAATTAATTGTAATTATGATTAAATTAAACTAATACACACACTTCCCCGACCTTCATCACTTTCCAACAGGTTGAAGTTGAACAATGCACTTAAGGGCTATTGTTGTCATTTTTATCATATAGTTATGCTTATAGGCACCATTAAGCTCCAAGAAAACAAGAGAAAAGCAAAGCTCCTGGCGCTGCGCTGGCAGACTGATAAGGATAACGATAACGATAACTGCTCCATACCACACTACATAATATGAATCACTAATTATGAAACTAATGGCAGCTAATTAAGTATGTGTGTGTGTGTGTGCAACTTGAAGGAATTAGGTAGGTATCTAGGTATATTGATAGTTATAAGGCTAATGGATTCTGATTTCATAAATTTAATGTTGAAGGGAAATGTCTTTTATGTCTGGTGTGTTTCTGTTCATGTTAAAATTTTCTTTTTAAATTCTATATCAGTATCAATATAAGCGTGAGTGAAGAAACAAAAAAACTACTATCCATTTTCTGCTGGAGTTTAAATTTAAATGAAATATGTCCGAAAATACTAAATGAAAAAATTTGAAAAATGTTAAATGCAAGCCTTAAAAAGTACAAAATGTCCTATTTACGTGTTTTTGAAAAATGCGAAATTTTCGATTTACATGTTTTTGAAAAGTGCGAAATTATGAAATTACATGTTTCTGAAAAGTGCGAAATTTGATATTTAAATGTTTTTCAAAAGTGCAAATTTTTTAAATTACACGTTTTAGAAAAGTGCGAAATTCTCAATTTACATGTTTTGTAAAAATGCAAAATTCTCTAGTTACATATTTCTAAGATTATGATATTTTAATGTGTATTTTGGTAGATAGTGAATTTTGTGTTTTAGCTAAAATCGGATAAATGAACCATTTTGATTCTTCACATACGAAATAAATGTATCTGCTCCTATATAATATTATGCATATAGCATACTACACTAATATTGAAAATTATCCATAGGTATAGGCAAACAGGTACTTTAAAGTAATACTCATAATAATTAATGACACTACATGCATAAAAACTACATTATGCATTTTTTGTTACTACCCCGCCGTCCCGTGGTTTTAAATATCCCACCAGGATCTGGATTCTGGATTTTTATGCACAATCTCCGTCTCCGTCTGAGATTTCCCTATTATACATAACTAACATATACAATGATACAAAAAATACACGGATAATAAGCCATGGCAAATTCACTACTTACTACACAGTCTCACTCACACCTGCTGCTTCTTTTGTAACTTCCACATTTCTATTTCCCCATGTAATCAAAAATTAGTCGAGTGTAATAAAAGACAAATTCAGAATAAAAGTCAATTCAATGCTATCAGTATCTACACCCTACCCCATGCCCATGCCCATTCTATATAATAATGTCACACACACAAAAATTGCATTCTACCTGTGCCTGTAACTCTGTAATACTATCACAGTTCACAGTACACGCTAAATATATCTAAACCCCGATATAGAGTATATCCTGCATTTGTATTTATAATTCACAGCGTACACTGTACACACGGCGACAGCCATACAGCCCCAACCAATATTATACATTTTTGATAACAAGAACATTAAAGGAAACTGACGCTTGATTAAAAATTAAATTAGCTTAAATAATATGCACTACATTTGCTACTAAGTCATTTATACGTACGACACACCGACACAGCATTAGGAAATTTATAAAATGACGAACGTACCTACCTAGGTACGTACATGCATAAATAAATTCTACTATTTGCAGAGACAGACTACCAAAGCCAAAAAAGCGAATTTTACGTACGTACCTAATAATATCTGTATGCCCTACACACATATGTATATGTATTTGCAGTGGTCTAACAACTTTGTCGCTCTTATTTCTTGTTCTTGTTCTCGCTCTATTATCACATTATAAAAATATTAATGTATATTATTAAGGCAGCGTACCTATTACCTAGGCATTCCACTCCCACAGTATCTACCATCAACTAACTCATATCTGTGCAAAATTCCCCATGAACTATGAATGAATGATGGAAGCTCTAAATACAAGAAAAAGGAAGCGAATAAAAAAATAATACAATATTAATAAAATATATAGGCTAACTTTAAACTACAGAGCACGAGAGCCCCACACACTACTGACAGAGTAGATATTAGAAATTAGAACTAGAACTATACCACCTATATGCAGGTACCTACATAGGTAGGCACAAAGATATTATTATTACACTTGAGACCATGCAAAAATACTGACAGGGAGGCAGTCAGTCAATTCACAAGCCAAAAAGCCAAGCCTCAAGTTAAGAAGAAAAAAAACAATCCAAATTCCCTTTCATTCCTTTCCTTATATGTTTATGTATATCTTTCCTGCCCCGTCTGGGTCTGCCGTCTTAAGTCTTGCAATAATAAACCCATCTATCCCTGTCCCTGTATAATTATATAGGCTATGTAGAATGTAGGCACTTATATATATATCAGTATATAAAAAAAATTACAATGGAGCCCTCAACTTACCTATGTATATTATCTGCCTTTTTAAAGGCGTAGATAGGAGATACTGTATAGATATAGAACGTGGAATGAAATAAAAATAAAAAGTGTGCTCTGCTTCTCTGCTGTTTTTTTGCCACGTTTTTCATACAGTAGACAGTACACATTGACTGAGTGGGTTTTGGTTTCAGTTTTTGACTGTTGTTACACAACATATTTAAGCGCCTCCTAAGAAGTAAGCTACTATACTGATATATGCTGTCCGTATAGAATTTAGAATTATACCTGTGTAATAAGAGGCTCAAATCAAAAACCACATTTAATAAAAAAGATAAAAGAAGCAAATAAAAGTTGCGACCAACATAGAATAGAACATGGACGGTATATTCGTTTACATGCTATATGTCCTGTCTACCACTGCGACTACGAACGAGACTAACACGTCTTGTCAGCTTAAAGTAGAGACTGTGAGAATTGTATGAACAGTGCAGTATGTAAGTATTACTTACAGAGAATGGAAGAAATATAAACGAAATGGAAGGAATGAAATTAAAAAAGATTAGCGCAAAGTACGCGCTATAACGCTCCTTCAAATTATAACCTACTTTTAAATCTCGAAAGAGCAGCAGCAGTAGGCAGGAGACAGAGGAGAGTGAGACAGACAACAATGTACAACAATGCTCATTGTATCTCTCTCTCTCCCTCTCCACATGCTCACTGTATTTATTATCTCCACTCTATATACAGCATCCGTCATTCTTCTCGCACTACAATTATAATTATAATCCCCCTCCTCCCTTTTTATTAAAAAGACGAAGCTGGTACTGGTACTGGTAAGTAGTTAGTAGTATAGTTGCAGTTTGCAGTACTATTGTCAAGTTGGATATCGTAATCGTTGGGCAAAATTATTGCAACTTATGTCTAGTTAATTTAAACTGCAAAAAATAAATTGTTCTATCTTAAACGTTAATATTTTATGGGGATAGCTATAGCTTTGAAACCATAGACCACAAAATAAAATTTTCAGGTTTGTTTCAACTAAATAATTTTGTATACAAAAATTATGGATTTTGTTAAAAAAAGCTGTTTGGAAATTGCGAATTCAGCAGGCTATTTGTAACCTTTTGAAAATGGAACTGTTTTGCTGCATTAAATATACGTTTGGTAAGAGTGAAAACTCTGATTTTTTTGACTTTTTTAAGTATGGAAGTTATGCTTTTTTATGATTTTTTGAAAAGTGGAAATTATGTTTTTTACAATACTTTAAAAAATGGAAATTATCCTTTTTTATGACTTTTTGAAAAGTAGAAATTATGTTTCAATGACTTTTTTTAAATTGTAAATTACGATATGTACGATTATTTGAAAAGCGGAAACTATATACTTCTTACGATTAGCATTTACAATTACAATTAACATTTTTTCGAATTTTTGAAATACGCAAAATTTATGCTATTTTAATACATATTTTTAAAAAACTTTTTAAAAACTCGTGTACATCAAAATAAAAATAAATACTACCTACAAATGCTAATCATTACGTATACATTCCCTATACATATAACTATGTGTAATTAAAACTGATATTTTTAGCATAGAAAAAATCAAAAAATAACTTTTCTACCTTCTTGGAGCCTGCAGATAGCATATTTTTGCACTGGGTTTTCAAGCTACATATTATGTAGTATCATAATAGAAAAAAGTGCCAAAAATGGTCACAGTCACATAAATCGCATACCATCATGTACTCTCCTTAAAAAGGCTTAGGCACATGGTTGTTATAGACTATAGAAGCATGATTTAATGATTTATTAGTTTAGAATGGTAGAAAGTACAAGTAGAGCACAACATTCACATAGGATCATGAGATGAAATCACAAATCACAATTTTTTTTTTCTAGACAAGAAGGTTCCGCCTCCAAAACATATGTTATAAAGTTTTCAATTCACCAGCAAGCAGAACCTCACATAATATTACATAGTACAAACAAAAAAGCGTAGCCACACGATACCAGACCTCAACCCCCGTCACATAGTACCAGCACCAGTCTAAACTAACAACGCTACAATTAATTACACCAACTAATTACTATTACTTCTTAAAATGTTCCGACTATATCCCCACGATTCCTATATAAATACTGTATAAATAAATCAACTACCATTAATTAATATTTTGGTATTAATAAACGAAATGAAACCATCCATTAATTACATTATGTCTATTATATATAGAGTATTACGCTGTCTCCTATAACATAACAAAAACATAGCCAAAAAAAGCCACGAGGCAAAACTGCCAAGAACAACGCCAACGCAAAAATCAAAAGACGATGACCCAGTCAAAGAATTTTATAATTAATTATCATTACACGCTCACTTAACTTTTCCTTTTGACTCCGCATCCTCACACCAAAATCAAAAACAAGTAACTACTCCAACTAACTGACTAACCCATCTATCTGCATTACAAACATTACTCATCACCACTCTGATTTATTTACCATTAATAATATTTATAGCTTATATGATTTTCTCCTAAAATTAAATCCTCATTCTTAATAACCCAAAGTAACCCACAACTTTCAACTATAACCACGGCCCATAACCAACCTAATATATCCAGTGAACTTTACTTTTGGGTAGGTAACTGAAATACACATTGTAAAACTTTTGACAGATTTTATTCTATGATTTCCTTTCCTATACCCCAAACTTTCAATTCAGTATTTTTCCATTATTATTTCTGTACAGTGTACAGTATTTTCAAAAATACAAATTATGTACAAAAGGCAACTGAAAAATGGAAAATTGAAGAGAAGATTTGAAAGATCACAATTTTGTGTCATGAGTCATGTGGATTTTTGGGTGGATTTTTGGATGGATTTTAAATGGGCCCTTAGAGACTCAGTTTTCTGTCAATGGCTACAAGGGCTTTCAGAAATTTCACAATATAATCTCTGTACTCTCTGTACTTTTATTGTTATTTGAAAAAAGGGAAAAAAAGGAGAAAAACTTGAAACGTTCATAGTAGTTTTGCCTTCCTTTTGAATTTTATGAATTTCCTCGAATGCGCTTGACGACTGGAAAAATTGAAATACTGACTGATGATGATTCTGTGATATATGTATAGTTTGGGATTTGGGACTGGGACTGGGACTGGGACTGGTACTGGAAATGGAAATGGAAGTACAAGGGAAATGAAATGAAAAAAAAATAAAGTAAAAGGGATGGGACGCCCCACATAGTGAGAGAGAGAGAGAGAGAGACATGACGCCTACAGATTTTCTTGAAAAATCTCCTTTCATTTTATTTTCTCCATTTCCTTTCCAAACATTAAACTTCAAACCAAGCCAAAGCCAAGCCAAACCAAACGAATGGAAACGGTGGAAATAACATATAGTGGAATACAATGGTAAGGATCCACAGTCGACGCGACGTCGACGTCGACGTCGACAGAAGAGAGCGATTTAGTAGAAGGAACAGAAAGAAACAGGAGCCCAACCCCAGCCATAATTATTATTTAGAGTTTACACATCCATAATATAGATATGTGATAAGAAATACTGTGTAGTGTAGTGTACACTAGCAGTTCTTAAAAGTAAATGTCGTCATTTATGTTCACACAGGGTGCAAAATCTCATATCTACCTTTAAGTTTTAAAAGAAATGATACACACCATGCCGATGTCAATACACCCACCAAAACAATGCAAGAATGCGTGCCTGTATAGGTGCCCATATGTTAGGTACCTACCTAGTTTGAAACATTTCCAAAAAATAATTTTCTATAATATATTTCTGTAAAACAAAACCTAATTAAAATTTTAAGAAAAGTATCAAACTACCTTAGCAGTATTTACGCGTTTCGTAAAAAAAAATCCAAACTTGTTAGCACAACTTTTAAAAAAGTGCAAACAGTATATGATTTGATTTACGCCTTTCAAAAAAATGTAAAAAAACTCACTTTTACAACTTTCAGAAATATTTAAAAAACCATATTTACACCCTTTAAAAAAGCCAAACACACTACAGACACTAATTTACACCTTATCAAAAACACCATGCTGCATATGCTTTACCACGCACTACAACTCTGTCTACAGATACAGCAATCTCCTACCCCTCCTCCTACAAACCAAAAAACGGCCTTTATCTCCCAATTCTACGTAACGGCACTGAGCAAACAGCCATTTTACTACATTACACTTGAGTTACTTGAATAAATGAATTTCAATTTCAATTATTTGTATTCCCAAGATCACTTTATATACATAGTTAAACACTATAAAAAAACCTTCCAAAAAACAGTTTATTTTTCCCCCTAAATTTCTATACACATTTTTGAACCTTTTCCATTTTCCACGTGAATCTCCTATATACTTCTATTTTTAGTAGCCCCTAAAAAATAGACAAGAGGACACACAACTACACACTATATAGCAATAATATTCTTCCCATTGTCAATGTCCGTTCTAAAAGCGTGTCTCTCTATGTCGGTAGGTAGTTGCATTGAAAGGAAATATTATAAAGAACCTTACCAATAAAAACCAAACCAAACTAAACTAATGGAAAATACAATGACATATTATACAAAAAATGGACAATGCAAATGCAGAACAAGTTACATTACATGCTGCTGCATACAGATATGAGGTATTGCACCTTGCTCGATTCCAATCTTGATTGACAAAACCCCAAAATTTAAATTCCAATTTCAAATCACACCAAGCCAAAGCCAAAGGACATTAAGTACAATAATAAATGGAAAGGAAAGGAAACGTCATAGGAGAGGACAGGGACAGGACGTTATTATTAAATACACTTGAATGCTCTTCAGACTAAATTTAAAAAGGTCCTTTCGTTCCATACGAAATAGTGTACATACTTAAAGGCTTTACACTGCAGTGATTGGAGGTAAGGGTCCATTCTATATGTTCTACCTACCTACCTACATATTTTACATCATGTGTCATTAGTGCCCATCCATAATCAGACCAGACCAGTCTCAGAGTATATATGTCAGGACCAGTACCAGCACCAGGACAGCCTACATACATACGACTAGTAGCCCCAGGGCACACAAAAGTACATATGCATATCAGCTGTCAGGACAGGATACCGTCACCGTCGTATCCCTGTGTGAGATAGTCAGTCAAGTCAGTCTCAATTTCAGTTTCAGTCACAGCCAGAAGCCTCCTCTCTCTACGAAATATGAAATACGAAATCAAAGAGTGTCACATTCACTGTCCCTCGTTCGTCTTTCGTTTCGTTGGAGTTGGAGCCAAGCGCCCAACGTTGTTAAAATACGTTGCGTTGCATTGGTGTTGGCGTTGGTGTTGGTCACTCTCAATTCTCAATGAACGTCTGTCTCTTTCTTTTTCTTTCTTCCCTTCGTCCTGACCTCACAATGAAATCCCTATCCTCATTCTGTCCTCCATTTTAAGACCATTTCTCAACAATCAGGCACAGAGAGGCATAGGCTGGATATTTAATGCATTATTTTTATTATTGCTACGTATTGTTGGTACGTTTCAGTAGAAATGTAGCCAGTAGCAATATCACGATATATACCTTATATTAGATATAAGGAGTACTAAAGAAAAATGATAATGTTAACGATAACGATGGTAGTGCGACGGACGGACGGACGGGCGGACGGACGACTACGGCGGAACCCTCTAAAAGCAAGATACCTACATACTTACTACACAGGGACAACTGACAATAATTGACAATAGAGCTTCAACATTCAACATTTCATAGCTTTGATTTTGAAATTTCATGTCGTGAGTCAGGGAATTTAAACTTTAAAAAGTTTTTTTTAAATGTCTTGAAGAATGCATCGTCTCTGTCTCTGTCCTCTGTCCTCTATGTTTTTCCTTCCTGTAATTATTACTACTACAATATGAATATGACAGGCTACTTAACTTACTCAAGTGTAGTACAAATATTTTTATATTGTTCCCTATATCCACTATTTACTTGCATGATATATAGTGAGGTGTTCCATATAGCGGTTCAGTAGTATAGTAGCCAAGACATATATAATTAAGTATGTACATATACGTAGAAGTAGAGGGATGCAACATGAATTTTATAATGGAGGTTAATTTAAATTTTGTCTTTCCTGTCTGTCTTTTTTTTCCTGTGTGGGTTATTATACATGTACAGACATGGTTGGTTTTTTTGTCTTTTGTGGCAAAATGTAGTTTTTACAGTGTTGTGGTAGTACAGTACAGTACAGACAGTGTGGCAATGGTAGATAGGACATTTTGCCTTTGCAAAATAATCACAAAATCAAGCACACAAAAAATACAGAAAACTTCCACTCAGAAAAAAACGAATAAGGATAAGGGTATTATAAAGACAACAAAATAAGATAAAGATATTTGGGACGTTTACATGGTATATATCTGCAGTATGGAGTATGGAGAGAAAAATATGTAGGTAATTAGTACGCTTTGCACTTTTTAAAAACATGTAATTAGAACAATTTGCACTTTTTAAAAACATGTAATGAGGACAATTTGAACTTTTCAAAAACATGTAATTAGAACGGTTTTTATATTTTTAAAGGCACGTTATTCGAATTTTTTCATCTCCTCAAAAACGAGGGATTACAAAATTTCAAATAAATTTAAAAACTGTTACAAAAACATTACAGAATTTTTAAAAATACGCCAACAATGTTTACACTTTTTAAAAACTTACAATAATTATTAGAACATTTTTGTCCCCTTTTTAAATCGTAAATAATCAGAATATCAGTATTTCGCATATTTAAAAAACTATAGATCTAGATTTAAAATTTAGAAAATTTTCTACATTTTTAAAACTACCTAAGCAATGATTGTATACTTAACACACATATGCATCCATTTTCAGATCTGCTTCCAATTACAGAACATTATAAATAAAGTCTACATAACAAATTGGGGGCTGGCTGGGATTCTGGGATATTTATAATGATTTCTCATATTTTTGAACTGTAATTTTGTGCCCACACCCAAGTAACCATTTGTGACTGACTCTGATGATTACCTATATATAAAATATTATATTTCAAATGGACAGACAGAGACACATTCAAGAAATGACCCAGTGTGTTAAATAGGTACGTGGGGCACGGAGCTTTTAATATTTTAATGACTTTTGTGAATGAATAGTTAATGACTTTAAAGGTATCCACACTATTTGTTATTTATTAATGGTGACGACTATGGCTATATATGGACATAGGCTGCATTAAATTACACAGGAATTCTATAGCATGGCAGTAGCCAAGAACAGTGTCAGCTGTATGCTACATAATAATGCTACTACTGCCACTTCAATTGTGGTCTCCATTCTTATAATTCTTTATTCAATTTAATTTAAGTGCACAACACGTGATTCTCACTTTGCTACATTTTACGGTTTCTACTAAATGCATTCCTCGTGCTTCTTGCAGTCCTCCTGTCAGACAGAATTATTGTTAGTGTAGAGTATTTTTATTTTTAGGGAATTGACTAATTTAAATTTTAAATTTTAAAAGCATAACACACCACACCACTATATCACCTCTATACTACCACAAATTAACAATAACAACGCATACCAACAATAGAAAATATCTGTGCCTAACCAAAGCCAAAAATGAGTAGAGTCTTCTTATTAGTATGTCTAAGTATATACACCTGGGCTAATGATATATATCTGTAAAATGGGCAGGGCAGCCCTGGCACGTTTTTGGAGAATAAATTATAAATTAAATTACCCAAATCTACAAAATAATCCACCGACACCACTACCACCGGCCAGGCCATCCGTCCGCCGTATGGTATGGCCTCATAATTCCATTCAAGTCAAGTCACACATCCCAAGAGTCATTACAGTTTAAAATTTATCAGTAAAGGTACCTAGGCTAGGCATATATGAACGGACGGATACGGATATGCGAGACCATGTGACACCGTATACAATTTTATATAGTGAATGGGAGAAGGAAACACATTTTCCATCCAAGATATTTCATAATTTTTATGAAGATAGATGTGTGACTCAGATAATGTGATGCGTGCCGTGTGTTGATTGTGCGTGCGTGTACTTTTATCTGTATAGCCCAAGTAAAATGCATTACATTACATGTGATTTCCTTTCATTCCTTTTAAACTTGTACCCCTTCCTTTTTTTTCTTTCTTCCATGCGTTGACGTCAACTTATGGACTTATTCGTGAAGTCCAACTTCCAAGTCGTGCATTTAACTGTTACAGCAGAAGCAGCCCTTATAGGCATTTTTCAAGACACATTTCGAAATTTTGAAAACGACAATAATTAGGAATGAGAACGGTACACACCCACGAATCAGAACGAGAACGACCCACCATCACCATCACCGCGTAGGAATAGCAAGCATTACATATGTACTATTTTTTGGTCAATTATAAATACTGCCATATACTCATACAATTTAAGTGACACATTAAAATAACAATAATGTAATTAACATTTTAACTGTACAGTACAAAAACTATGCGCAGTTCATTGCTCATTTAATTAGGAGGAGACCATAGAACAAAACTAGAACCAGACTAACTGTCAACTTTGCTCAAAAAAATAAAATTTGGAAAATTCAAAAACGTTAACATGTGTTTTTACATTAAAGCGTGAAGGTAAATGTTATACTGAAGGAATTAAAACTGAATTAAATGAAGACTCAAGGCAACAAGTGTAGCAAGCACTTTCCACTGTACAGTACTGTAAAGCAATTTAAAGTATCGTATATAATAAAAATGATAATCGTAGATCGTAGTAATACCATTACATTGAATTAATTGCCTCGTTGTTTTCGTTTTTGTTTGCATTTCACATTTTACAATGTACCTAGCTACATAATTAATTATAATTACACTCTCACTTTATTTACTTTACATGTTTATACGTTGCTTTTAGTGTGTTTCTCCGTGATTTTTTTCTCTCTCCTTTTTTTCTGACTTTTATTGTGCCAGTGCCAAAGGGAAATGTTTCTTTTTTAGAAGTTTAGAACCGCTCTTAAGAAGAAGTCGAAGAAGAAGAAGAAAACGGAAGATGATGGGCATCATCATAATAATTATTATTACACGCAGGAAATTAAGTTTTAGAAATTAAAATCTAAAATCAGACAAGAACAAGACTCGCTCACAAGATGATCCGAGTAGAATCCTTAAAAAAATCTGTTTTCATATCATTAATTTTTGCAAGTAAAGTATCAGACAAAAAAAACTTGAAAAAGCATAAACCTCATTTAATTTTATTTGTAGAGATGATGCACATTGAATTAAACCAGATGTATAAATCATATATACATATGTACAGTATATAGCCAACTTTCTATTTCAACCTCCTGTATGTGACTATATGTACAGGGATATGCAGAATTCAAGGCAGTTCTGTGTTTTATTCTCATTTTTGCAAAGCTTCCATTTATGAATGGCCACATAGTATATGGCTGATTAAACTAATGACCATTATGACCATTATGATTTAAATCAAGTATTAAGTAAAGTAGGTAGGTATATTGCATCTTTAATCGTTCTCAAACGTCTACAAAAAATCGTTATTACTTATAAAAGCAATATTGCATATTAGGCTGATTACTTATTGCACTAATTCAAATTGCAATTTACTTTTATTGTAATGCAACCAATTATTTAAAAATGTAAATTAGACAACAATTTATTTTAATAGTTAACCACATTATTATGCCTACGTTTTCTATGCCGCTTTTGCTATTGTTCAAGGTATAATTGCGAAATAGGCTATCTACAATTTTCTACTACATAGCATGTTATATATTGGAATTTTTAAAAATCTTAAATTTCTCTATGTATACTAGGCTAAAATAAAACGGTAAAAAATTGTTTTTGGTTTCAAAAATCAGCAATTAAATTTACGAAACACACAAAATTAAAAAAAGAAAACTTAAATATGTTGAAACTATTCCCTAATTGTTTGTTACATTTAAAAAATTCAATTATCACATTGAGTTTTTAAAACAAAGTTTTAGAAAGATTTAGATAAACCAATTTGAACCATAATACTACAACTACAGTGAATGAAATCGAAACTACATAAATATACTCATGGATATGCATTTTACAGTCAGATTCAGATCAGAGTTAGATCGCCAGAGGAGATGCCATATGTATATCTATGTAATCTGTCTAAAATGCAGTTTGTTTGCACTGCAAATGGCAGCCAAAATACCTACATATACAAGCCTTATCTCTCCATAATGTGCTCTCACTCTGATTCATTCATATAAATTAAGCACGCAATTTAAAATTGAAATGGAAATTTTTGGTTAAAAAATAATAATATAAAGGTATCTAAATAAACAATTATAATTTATAAAAATTTAGTTAAATCTCACCACATTATACATTTATTATGTACCTTACTACAAGGCACGTAGCTTAATCTTTTATACTCTGCACTGATTTTATTTGGTAATTAAAATTCACGGAGGCTGAACAGACTATATAGGAGATCAGAAGATTGGAGATTAAATTATCATAATACATCATAATGTGTGGGCACCTATGTCGATGACGAATCGCGATACCATTACTCTTATTAATTTAACGTAGCCTGCAACTATAACTTGGCATAGGATAGCTTAAGGCGTGGCTTTTTAGCTTGTAGCTTGACAAGTCACCAAAGACGGAAAAAAATTATTTAAATATACTGATAAATTTTTTAAAAAATACTTTTGCTATATACTACTTTATTTTAAAGTTTACACTTTACACTTTACTACCTTTGACTTTGAACTATATTTCAAAAAGTAAAAATTCATACAAAATAAAAATTCTTTTCCTTATCGTTACACTTAATACCCAAGTACTTTGTGTGTGTGTAGTACATGGAGACAGAGATACAGATTGAGATGAGCGTAGGAAAGGAATATAACGAGTAAAATGTACTTAAGTACGGGCTAAAGTTAAAAAATATTAATGGCGATAATATGGTTCTAAAACTAAAAGTAGTTAAAAAGTAAAACTTAAAAAGGGAACACCAAAACCTATACAACAAAAACAACAATAACAAACTAAGGTACTTAAAAACATTTTTTTTAAGTAAAAATAAAATTGGAATGGTTTACTTTACTTTGGTTTGGTTTTCAATGACGAATGGAAATATTATACACTGAGGTACTGATCCATCATAAAAATAGAAATGGTGCTGTGATCATAAAAAATAAAAATTAATAATTTTATGAGCTTGCAGTATCTCTGTCTGTGTCTGTACTATAGTGCCTATCTAATCCAAGTACTCAACAGACAGAAGCATCCTAATAATTTAGCGGAATAAAATACAGTATAGTAGCAGCTGGGTGCTCGAGACTGAAGTAGGTTCAACTTTAACAACACATTATACTGAAATTGAAAACATCCGATTGCCACTTTTAAAATTTTAATATGCGACTAACTGACTCCCATTAAAATCATATAGATGTGTGGAGCATCTATCAAATCAAAAAAAAATACTTAAGTGTGATTTATTAAATATTTTTTATTAGGTATGTATTTAGACTTATAGCAAGTAGCAATAGAATTTAGACTCTAATAATTATAGAAAGTTTTTGCACTCAAATTCCTCCTCACATATGTGTCAATTTTCAATTTCATCTCGAATTCGAATTCGAGCATGTGCAAAAAATCAGGAGTTCCACTTCCAACTTGTGACTTGGGTTAATAGTGTGTCGCATGGTGGAAAGGACGACTCAGCAATAACAATAACAATAACCAACAAAAACGAAAAGAGTTATGCAAATATGCGCAGAGGTAAGCCATTTATATGGTAATTTATTAGACATTACATCAAAAAATTCTTGGGATTTTTGAATACTACAGATAAAAGCCAGAAGCTAGAAGGGAAGAAAGCCACAGATTTATGTCATGGTTTTGGCGTTGGCCCGAATTGAATCATTGGACATGTCCTATACCTGTGGTCAATATAATCTCTTCTCGCTGACCACACATGACGTCTGCGACGTCTACTTGCATATAGGTAGTCCACTCGTCCCATATGAGCAACACGCACTGACACTACCGCCGTCACCGTCACCGTCCCTGGCCACAGAAACCAAAAGACCAAAATTCAAAGGACATGACATGAGTCACTGTCGACTGTCGACGATGTCACCGTTCCCGTCACCCTGTCTCCACTTATTTAAAACAATGCCCCTCCGGCTCCGGCTCCGGTCTATGGCTGACTTGGTTGAGTCTTGAGTGCAAGTCTAATCATAGGTACCGTATTGCTCCAAATAGAAGCCGGGCCTCCAATAAAAGCCGGACCTCCAATACAAGCCGGGGGGTAACGGGTGTAAGTATAAATACAAGCCGGGCCTCCAATACAAGCCGGGCCTCCAATGCAAGCCGGGCCTCGAATACAAGCCGGGGGTAAAAAATAGCTATGGATGAGACTAGTGTTTCTTTTGACCAAGTTGCACTAAAAAGCACTAACAATATTATTATAGCAAAGAATGTAATGCCTGAAAATAATGAAAAGTTGTCAAAAATAAGGTAACTTTAAGTTTTATTTTTGGTTTCGAAAAACATAATTTTAATACAAGCCGGGCCTCCAATACAAGCCGGGGGTAAAGGGTGCTGTTTTTAATAGAAGCCGGGGGCTTCTATTTGGAGTAATACGGTATGTATTTCTGTAGACTGTAGACCGTAGGTGTCCTGAAACAAGGTTTCTACACACGGCCCTAAAAATCAAAATCAAATACCTGCCTACATAATTACACCTACCACCAACCAAGTCTGTAGACACCACACACACACGGAGTCCGGACGACCGTAAATATTTGTACACATTTCAGAGAGAGAGAGAGAGCGGACAACCCCTCCAGAGAATCTGGGTCTGGGTAATAAATCCAAGTCAAAAAATGTAAATCCAAATCGACATTTTCAACATTTCTTCAGCCGAGTCTCAAACGCCAAAATAGCTTTATTTAAACCCTACAATGATCTAGAACTTGGGTACTGGGTACTAATCGTTAGCAATGTCTACACAACGCTTTGCTATACCTGGTACTGATACGTATACTTTGTAGTTGGCAGTTCATATAATTACATATTACCTTGAAAAAATGATTCATACTAAAAACTAAAAAGGCCGACACCCGATTTTAGAGTAATTTAACTGACACACACACACACACACACGTGACCAGTAATTATATACTGTACTCAGAGGCACTACGCAAGCCGGCCGATATTAGTACCTAATCGGAAGACCACCACGAACTACGACTGACACAAGCCGAAGCCGAAACCGAAGATCCGAAACAAGAGCCAGAATTAACCAATACGTGAAATATTGTAGCAAAGTATAGGTATTACAATAATTACACACTTGTACAATCTACAATCTATTTAAAATGCTCTACACTTTTAATCCTTTTTAACATTAACCTTCCAATTTGTATTGCCTTTTTAAGTTACCTAAACCTACCCAATTTTATCCTTTTCATTTTTTGAAACCTTTTTATGTATGTGTAACATTAACAAATGTTGTTGCCTTGGATTTCAGCAGATTTTTAAAAGACTTTTGACATTCTATAAAAATATAGATACAAAAACGCCATCGCAACATGAAATAAAAAGCAAAATTTGACAAACCCCATGCATAAGCATATCATATCTAAACTTTTGATAAGCACACCCCGTCTGTCTTTTTATGGAGTCTATTAATTTAGACGCAGATTCAAAAGCTGAAACTAAACATGTGGATTTTATGTGTAGTTCAAATATTATCGAAAATAAATCAAAACAGTATAATGCAACGAAAGAAAAGACAAGAATCTTCTTCATCATTTAAATTCCCTTTCTCTTCATCTACACAGTCTGACTTTTTTGGATTTATTTATCCCCTATCTCTCTAATTATCATTTTCAATTTCGAAACAATTTTACTTTTAATTTTCTTGATTCACATTGTCGGATACTAAAACTTTGTATGTGTTGCTCTGCATGTCGCCCGTCGAACGTAGTACGAAGTACGTAGTAGAACGCAAAAATATGAAAAACACAGCAAATGAGCAAAGATCAAAGAACCTAGAACACATTGTATCTTCGTTTCATCTGTAAGCTTTGACTTTTAATACGACAGTATGTATGTTTATGGTAATTAAATACGCGCCTATCTAATGTTGTTAACAACATTAACAACAACTGTAGCACTCATATTTTTGACTCATCATTATTTCTTGAGATTTTTAAAAGCGGATGACGCACACAGGTACAGGCACAGGTGCAGCACCACATGAACCACACCACGTCATATCATACACACAGTAGTATACGGAGACGTGCATTAGTTAGAGAGGAATATAAAGAAAACGAGTTCAACAAATGAAAGTTAAAATGCTAAAAGTTTAAAAGTTAAATTAAGACACATTTCAAGAGTGAACATAAGAAACAATTATTAGACTGTGAAGTACTCAACTTACAACAACCGTCAGTCTGCCCTGTCTCTCTCTCTCTCCCTATGTTGTATGTACAAATCCTCCATACGTTCAACGATTAACGTTAAACTGTTGCTTCTGAAAATGAAGTGCGACCAACAACAAATAAAAACACCGCCTGCCTTATTATATACTGAAACAGGTCGGGATACAAAAATCCTCGTTAAATAAATTCTTTGCTACAGAAATACATTTTATCTGGACATAAAAAATAAAAATAGCCTATTATTTACAAAATACATATACGCACAAAAATAGAAGCAGAGTCAAATAAGAACAACAGCAACAAGTTTGTTTTGTTTACTATCGTATGTACACAGTTAGTATTTTTGTATGTCTATAATCTTTCACTTTATCGTTTTCGTTATCCGAATTCGACCTTGAACTCGAATTCCAATTACCAATATGTACTACCAACACCAACCAACCAACTTATGACGAAAATAGTACAATTATAATCGAGCAGTGTGTGTAAGCAATATCCACGTAGTACTAGATACTGTGGCTGTCTCCTGTCAGTCTGCTGCTATGCCCCTAATTTATTTGATTTATTTCCATACAGTTTAATTGCAAAATGAACAAATCTCTATCCTATAGTCCATTTATGGCGAGCTTGTTTTTGTTTTTTTAGAGCCCCACAGTCTTCTGTGACCAGTGCCAGTGAGTCCTATATTGCTGCGCGGTCTGACTTGAGTGGACATGACATTGCAAAATCCCTTTTAAACCTACAACTAAACAAAACACTTATCCTAAATCGTTAAACTCTGTGCTTATCGTTAGTTTAAACTTTTACTGAATTAGACTTATCACTATACACTTTTAAAGCAAAAGAAAGCCGCGAGTCTAAACTCCATTCAATTGCACACCTTTAAATATTTAAGAAGGAGAAAAAACCTTCAAACTTCAAAGGTAAACGCTAACGTTAACGGAGAAATAATCGTAAAAAAAGTGGACATTATAAAGTTAAGAAATATACTCATAGATAATTATATGTAGGTAGATTGGTATTTGCTTTTGCAATTTTGCCTCCATTAATATTTCCACTGTAATTCTAATAACTGTCTATGCGTACTCCACTGCTGATACGAAATTTTAGCAATCGCATTCGTTAATCGTATTCGTAAGTACAACTGACTGACTGACTGACTGCATCGGCATCGGCCTGTCACAATAATCTTGAACACACTTTTAAAAATACCGTAACTGTAGGAGCAGTACTTGTGCACACAGAGCGCAGATCTGTCTACATAAATAATTATTAATTATGTATTATTATGTATACTGACCATGAATACAATAAGGCAGTCGGCCATCAGAGAGGGAAAATCCACAGAGATAGTAAGAATACAGGACAAAAGAAGGGGAAATTTTAATCAGTAATCATTTCATCATTTTAAATCTAAATCTAATTCTTAAACTTTAAAAACTTTAAACAATTAAATATATTTGATATTCAAAATTGGTATTTCAACACATAATAAAATTGTAATTAATAGTCCCGGGTTGAATACGAATTTAAATACTACAGCAGCTAAAGACTAAAATTTACTGAGCGGTTACAATCACAATATCAGCGGCTCAGGAACTCACACAAAAATTCAATTTTCAATGCATACACAATTGTTAAGCGTATCTGATGCGATTCTTTTGTGTGCCTAATTTTAAGTTCAATTTCCAATTTAAACCAATTCAAAATCCAATCGAACGAGTCTAAAAATTTCAATAGCAAAAAAACATACATATAAATTTCACTGAAACGAATTGGATACAAAAAATGCAATACAGTAAAAAAACACATTGTATATATAGATGAGACAAACTGAAAATAAATATATATATATATGGAAATAGCGTCCTCAAAGTCATATTACCGTAGAAGAATAGCAGACTTTTAATGTAGAACTCAACTCTAAAAAACTAATACAAAACAAAAGTGCACTCATGGGTGCAGAACTATTGACAATTGACACGTTCACTGACTATACAAAAGTGACGGTCGGTTTCTGTTTGAGTTTACACAGAGAGAGGAGAGAGAGGATGAGGATACAGAGAGAGAGAGATGATCGAGATCAACAATCGAAACCGAGACGAGACCGAGATCGATGAGGTTGCTGTGGTTCATTAGAAATTTAATCCCAATTTCACAATCCAATCACATTTAAAAGCCAAACGAGGCTTAAAAAACAAAGTCTCTAACAAAATATAGAGCCTATCAAAAAGGCGTAGGTGGCTCATCCCACATGTAAATACATACAAGATAGATCTTCCAAACCTGAAGCCGAAGCCGAAGCCGAAGCCGCCTCTAGGTGAATAATAAGGGACCCACCATATTACCATTATACTACAAGGCCCAAATCAAAACGATCCAACCATCGAACACACACACACACAGATACATTATTGATCCCAACCTTAGCGATACACACAACACAGTACATAGCATATAGCAGGTAAGAATACGAATACGACCGACATAGAAAATCCAAAATCCCGACGAAACGAAGCCATGTTGTTAATATATATATAAATCTTTATAAAAATAGAATTTTTGATGAAAATGAGATGACAAGCTAGAATGAAGGATGACTCGAAGCGCTACACTATAAAAGTGTACGTGCACCTTTCATGCACCGAAACCGATGGAATATGTATTACACCTACATACTACTATGTATATAGGAACGACAACGACGGGATGTCGGTCGGTATACTAGAAAATCAAGAAAAAATCAAAATAGAGCGAAAAATAAATATAATGTGAAAATACTCAAGAAAATGAGTCGTAATATAACTTTACATGGCAAAATTCCACGGCTCATCACACATTCCTTTTGCATTTTGGATGAACACTGACTGAGTCTCAGCCCCACATTGACGTCTGACGTTTTTCCAATAATATTACATCTCTTATTCCTTATTCCTTATACATTTACCTATATATTCAGATTCCTTATATATAATTACACTTTTGTACCTGTGTAAGTCGAACCTTCCACATTTCAAATTCAAATCAAAATCCCATTTCAAAACTGCTGTCAATTTTGTATGTTGTTTTTTTTCTCTCGTAAATTGTACTCGGAATTGTCATCAATACTTCGAACTGACTGACTGAATTTTTTAAGCGATATACCTAAATATATATAGCATACGAACCAAGAACAAAAATTCCAATTTAGCTCTTATTACATTTAGAATTGAAGACGTGTAAGTCAAAAAGTGGAAACAAATCACCGACGATCGAACGAATGGAAAACAAAATAATTATACAGTTACAGTTACACGATACACACAGCACAGCACAGAGCACAGCTGACAGAGCTTTTTATAACTTTCTCAGGAAAGTTATGTACATTACTTTTATAACCGTAACAGTACCAGTGTATTTTATATAACAATTTTACGTTACCAAATTTCCTCAAAGTTCTAAAAAAACTACTGTGTATAAAGTTTAGCTATAGAATCAAACATTTAGTTTTTGTAGTTTATTTCGTGCAGAAAAAATAAATGCAGACGACAGACCTGACCGACTGAAACCTGACAGACGTACACACACATAATGATGCATAATTTAGACATCATTTAAATATATATTTTACCTATGTACCTAGACACTACTGGTACTGATACACTTAGGTATTTTCAAACACGTAACACAGGTAATAGTGTTTAAAAAAAAGTTGAAGCAGCAAGTCACATACCTCTTTTTTACATACTACTGTCATAAATGAGTCTTTCCAATTTTAACCTGAAATTATCCTGGTATGCTTTCTAATTCAGAAATGTATACTTACTCTCATAATATAGCCCTTACATAATAAGTGTGTGGAGTATTTATGGTATTTCAACATCAACTATCAACAATAGATTTATTTTTTCTAAAACTACATAATATAGTTAAATATAGAGCGTATATTTATAGCAAACGCTACGAAAAAATTTATAGAATTATTACATAAAAATGTGTATTGTTGTAGTAGTTTGGTTTCGTAGTCATACTAATAAGAATAAAAACTTACAATTTTTTTCTTAACAAACCACAAAAGAACGTCAGAAAAGAAAATTGTTGTTGTAGCCCTTTTGTATATTTTTCTTGAACTTGGTAGCCTCTTTTGTATAATATTATGCTATATAAGAAAATTCAACAACAAAAGCCCGTCTACTACACAATATGATAATATCATCAATGCGCAATGTTGTTGTTGAATGCCTGTATTTAGTTTCTCGTGCTTTTCAGTACTATTTGACATTCGATCCCGAATCCGAATCCAATCTCATATATACCTACCTAGTCACCTAGTACCCACAAATAGGAGAAAAACGAAATCGATAACAAAATTTAGTAGAATCCAGATCCTGCAATTTACTTTACTATATAGGCACTGCTGTATACACATAGTATAGGTCAAAATTATATAGTGTCTTTTGTAATAGAAAATGGAAACCCGAAGACAAGTTTTTTTTTCTTTCAAGGAGTACTGCGACTAGTGAGAGCTGACTAGTGAGACCCCAAGAGATTTAAATTCAAAGATTCTACAAAGACAGATCAGACAGATCAGACTGCATCAGTCTCAACATCAATATCATGATCATGATCATCATCATATAACATCCAGAGATATACAGACAGAATCCAGAATCCAGTGTCATGCCAGTTTTTGTCCAGTCAAGCATTTAAAAAATATGAAAAAACTCAAAACTCATTTTTCACCATGACACGTCCACATACAGACATACACACGCACAATAAACAGGCCCAGAAAACCCTTCACCTTCTTAACAACCTTTTGTTTCCCTCTCATCTGCCTCCCTACAATTATTACTACAATACTAAAATTTCTGGTATAACAAAACCAGAATACAGGCAGAAGAACTAACCTTCCTATAGTCTAGAGTATATAGGCAATTTTACTGGCATTATGCATAGGAATAGTAATGGTTTGAGTTAATAGGCTACATCTCTGCCTGACTGTATATATGAAATATATCTGTAATAAAAAGGATAACAACAACAAAATAAAATATGTGAATAATACATATATATAAGTATACAGACTTGAACACAAGTTAAAGAGAGGCTTTAAAAGATAAAAGAAAAAGAAGGGAGACCTAAGAAAGAAAAAAATATACGAGAGTTTTAAAACTTTAATCTGTATCCTTGAAAAAGATCCTTTCAATCCTTGCCTCCTTTATATTCTACCAACAATTTTATAATAATGTCTTTCTTTAATCTTCTGTCGACTATCTATCTACTATACTAAGGACTACGGTCTACGGTCTACGGTCTACGAACGACGGACGGACAAGAAGACCAATACCAAAAGGAAGATGCTACACACAGTGTATATAATGTACCCTACGCATGGCATCGGTATGACGCATATATCAGTTAGTTTAGTATCTAATAAGAGAGGAACGTATAGAAATTCAAATCGCCTCAAGAAAGCCTCAAGACTCAAAAACGTCTGAAGATACTTTAAGTTATAGCTTCGTTTTTTTGTACTCGGAGTCTGGGATGTGGTTGAGATGATGTTGGTATTGGTATTGGTGGCGGACCTTTTCCCCTTTTCCCTTGTTACTCTATACAGTTTGGTTGCAGTAGGTTTTAAAAGTTCTTTTATATTTTCTTCCTCGTCTTTCTTTAAACTTGCATTTATTTGCCTTCCTTGTATCTTTTAGTTATTAGCTCACAGAGTATTATTCCTTTTCTACTTCGATCGTTCGAATTTCTATTCGCGTCTTTAATAAAAATAAAGTTGTCCGCACGACGCACCAAACTGTCTACCAACAACCAACACAAACCGTCTTTTTTAAAACAGACACAATTCTTATTACGCACGAAACTATAAACTGAAGAAGAACTAACTTAAGTAGGTACCTTCAATACAAATTACAAACTAGGTAGGTGTACTTTATTACAAAGCAGGCCTTTTTTTGCAACATAAGACAGATGAGCTGAAAAGAAAGAGCAATGTTACTATATAGCTTTCTTTGAGCAACAGGTTTTAGCTTTTACGATACGATATACGATTACGATTAGTGACTTTTTAAATGTTTGTGCTACATGTATAAATAGGCAGTCATATTAAACGCATAGTAATTATGCATATGATATAATTATTGAATATAAATCCGATATTTTTGTAAATTCATCACATATCGCTAACGAAGGAGCAAAATTTCTTATTCAGTAGCGATATGTGTCAATTTATGATGTGTTTTAAAATTATAAAATTACCAAACGACAGAAAATTTAAATGTAAGTAAAATTCTATTAGTATGCAATTTTAAAGGAAACACTGATAATAAAAATATTCGTGAAATTAAATCAGTCAGATCAGAGTGCGTAAAAGTAAGTACATAAGTATTTTAACCAGACAAATGTATCTTCAATAATTTTCTTGAATGAAATAGGTAAATAAAATAATTAAAATACATAGTAATATATTATGTAGCATAAATTATTATAGCATAACCTCTAACGTTAACACTATAATAACAGTGTAGGATCTTAAACACAACAGACAACCTCACGCCAACAAGACGAATAACACATTTTGGTAACACATGCAAACCACATCACATTCTCACAACATATGCAAAACAGCAAGCAAATAGCAGTTCCGTTTTTTTATTATAAACAAAAACACACTGAAATTACTATACAACAATCATAATAATAACATTAGACCAGCAGCCTTCCCTTTGTCTTTACATATCTTTCATTCTTAAAAAAAATACAGAGACCACATAACGCAGCTCAAAGTTGCATTGTTTTCTTATGGTCTTCTGCATTATCTGAACCTATAAAAAAACTACGTAGCGTAGGTAGGTAGGTAAGTAGAATATTTGAATTTAGCAATTTAGCCTTCATGAATATAAATAAGTGTATACTGACTGACTGCTACTCAATACATTACTTAATGAAATGATACCCTACTGAGAGCATAGCAACATGAGATATACAGAAAATACGCAAAAACAAAGTAAAATACAAAACGAATTCAAACAACAGACAAAAAGACAGACACTCCATCACCCAAGAGAATGACATGGGTACCTACATAATATGTACACGTACCTACGTGAATTGAAACCTTTGAGTTTTGAGAACAGAAGGTAGACAATTAGCATAATTAGTATTCAATGATTATGATTTAATGAAGAATTGAAGGAGGCAGAGAGTATCTCATCCTCAGCCGACCCACCGACCGAAGGCTTTGCACAGACCATCAAATCAAATCATCTCATCATCATCATCATCATCATTCCCTATACTAAGCTGTGTCATCAAATAACCAAAACTAAATCCAAATCCAAACCACTTTTTTTTTCTTCTGTTTTTTTTTCTCTCGCGCCCCTTCCACTTGGTTCGACTTTGAGTTCGACTAATAACCTTGTCTTTGTCTACGCTTCTTTCTTTTGCATCTTCTCTACTGTACTTCATACCACACCACAGACAGAGCAGTACATTTTTTTTCTCGCGGAAATGTTAATCTTTTATATATGTTTTATATGTTCTCAGACGTAGACTCAGCGGCTTACAAAAATTACAATTTGTTTTGTACTATTTGCATTTTTATGGTGGTTAGAATATATAGAGGAAAAAACTGCATATTCAAATTTCATAATTAATTTATGCGTAACCAACCTAGAAGTTATCCCCATCATATATAATCCTACTTGATATTTTATATAATAATGCGTAGTAATAAACTAATAATATTATTTAAAGTTGTTTTTAAAAAAATATTTTAAAAGAGACTGACCTTCTACTAGCTCCAGGTCCTGGATTCCTTGTGAAATGATACTGTATTGGGGGTGGTGGCTGGGTGGATGGGGGGAAACTCCCTGGTGGAGGCTGAACAAGTATTGATTGTTGAGAGGGGATATTGAGTGGGGGTGGAGGGGGAGGGGGATGGGGATGAGGATGGGGGTGGGGATGAGGGTGCTGATGTTGCATTGGAGATTGGAATTGAAGTGGGATTTGCATGTGTCCATGGCTATGACCGTGTCCATGGCCGAGGCCGTGTCCATGACCACCATGTCCACCATGACCGTGAGGGGGTGGTGGGGGGAGTTGACACTGAGCCACCATGGGGGGCATGGCTCCGACATTGACAGGGGACATCATAGGAACTGAGTTCATGGGGACCACTGGAAGATGTCCAACCCCCATTCCGACCCCGACACGACGCTCACAATTTTGAGGGAGGGTGGAGTAGGGAGGGGGCGGGGGGAGGTGGGAGTGGAGGAGGTCAGGGAGGTCCGAATTACTTCCATTCCCACTCTCGGTGTCTCCTGCACCTCCTGCTTGGCTCGTAGTAGTATTATTAGTATTAGTATTATTATTGGGATTTAAATTGGAATTCCCTCCATCACGCTCACGATCACCTCCGGATGACGAAGATGTAGGAAGATTTGAATTGGACTGCGTACGTCTCACATTTTCACGTTCACTCCTACTAATACTAATACCACTACTACTACTTTTATTATGTCGATTATTTCCGGATGTGAAGGACTCACTGGCACAAATTGAAGGACCGCCGGAGGCTTGTCCCGGGAGTGACGGGAGTGGAACTGGACGACGGGGTCGTCGCCCTGGTGCGGGCAGATGTGACGAGGATGACGACGACAAAGGGACTCCAGAGCTGACTGGAGAAGATTGAACTTGACCTGCTGGACTTGAACCATGGCCATGTCCACCATGACCGTGGCCATGACCCTGCCCTCCAATCTGATTGTGACTATGATTGTGGCTACTGCTGCTGTGACTACTCCGATAACTTCGTCTCCGATGTGAATCTCGATCACTAAAATCCCGACGCCGATCCCGTCTCTCCCGTTTTCTCTGCTCCCGATTATTCCTGGGAGGAGGAGGCGGGATGAGAGCTCCAGGCCCGGTAGAAACTGAAGAGGACGTTGTTGTAGTTATTGTCGCCGTGGGAGTTGTTACAACTGTGGAGGACTGGGATTGCACTTCGGTGGAGTCTGTCTGAGACTCTGTGGAAATCAGGAGTCGTTTGTCCACGTTGACATTCACACTGTTATTGTTCGTTAAAATACTCACATGGTTATTGGAGGAACTGATGTGAGGTCTCTGATGCTCATTCTCTGCTCCAATATGTGTGGTCACGAGTCCAGTCGTGGTAGAGGTTGACACTGATGTTGAGGATGTAAATGACAGTCTCCCATTTCCATTCCCGCTACCCACATTAAGCCCATCCGAAGACTGAATGAGAATGGATGTGTTTTGTGGGGGGAGGGGTGGGGAGCTTATTGGAAGGAGAACGGTGCCCAGTGTGCTTGTACTCCCTCCACTCATCCCACTCCCATTCCCAACGATGGACACAAGTGCCTTATTTTTATTGCTCAGATTCTCCAGAACGTCCATTTGGACCGGCATGGGAATGGGGACGACTGGGCCCGCTCCTCCGGAGTAACTTTGATTTTGAGTGAGAAACGGCTGTAAGCCGGAGTTGGAGCTCTGGCTATGACTCTTGTAATGATGAGGCTGGAGTGGTGGACTCGTCATATTTGTGGTGGTGGTGTTGTTCAAGCTGGAGACGGACACGGGCGGGGGGAGTCCGTAGGTGTGGAGACTTGGATCACCCACAATGGACATTGGCACTGGCACTACTGACGACATCGGAACCGGCATTGACATGGTGGACGTCCCTATTATGGGGCTTGTCACTGATGGCGAGAGCAGCACGGAAGAATTCCCCCCGGTCCTGGAATCCGTTTTATTCTGATGGAAACTTGGGGTTCTATCATGTCCAGCTCCAGGACCGGCTCCGGTTCCAGCTCCAGCTCCAGCAGAATAATTATTTGTATGATTTTGTCGTATCTGTATTTTCTGCTGGTGATAGTTTTGTTGTTGTTTTTGATGATTTGGATGGGTTGCTGCTGCTGTTGCAGACTTGTGCTCAGGAGCGATTGGGATTGGAGTTACTGTTGTGGCCGTGGCTGAGGCAGCTGTGGTTGCAGATACATTCCCTACGTTTGTTGCCGAGGGAGGGGGAGGCAAGTCAAATGAAAGGAGACCAGGGGTTGTCCCAGTTATGGTCGTCGTCGTGTTCACCCTCATCTCACCAACTCACCCCCACCAAGAAGACCAAGACAAGTATTGGCCCTTCGATGATGGAGACGATGGTGCTTCTGATTGCAATGGTGACTACAGTGGTGCTGAGGATGTGGATGCTGTAGAATTTTAATGGGAAGAATCTTCGTGTGCTTCTTTCCTCTCTCTCTTCCCTGAAAAACTCTACATTCACATTTACATTTCCAATTCTAACAACGAAGCTGATGAAGCCAGTGGGTCCTCTTTCCTTTGGACAGTGGTATGGTCGGTTGTTGTTGGTAGGTAGTTGGTCTCGTATCTCTCTGCCTGTCTCTCTTTCTTTCTTTCTTTATTTCTTGAATAATGTAATTTAGCTCCCAGCAAAAAAGGCTTCCACTCCTTTCCTTTCCTCTCAATTCTCAATCATATCATGATCATGAGAACATCCATTTGGCTCCATTATAATTCTATTCAAATTTCAAATTCAAAATTTAATTCCTCTGGCTATATGCCTTTTTGCTTATTATTGTGACTCTACTTTACTTACTAAATTTTTTTTACCCACTACATTCAACAACATTCAACATTTCTACCACGACCGCCGCCGCCGCCGATGCCGTCACAATTAAATCCTAGCTCAGTAGTAGTAGTAGTAGTAATACAACATTCACGTTTAAATACAGCATTTAATCTTTCCTGTCTGTCTTTATGATTATAATATATAGGTAGATATATATTAGTTTGTATATTTACTTTTTGTATACGTTTGTTGTTGTTGTCGTTTTGGCTTATGAGCATTATTAGTTTTTATTATTTTTATTACTACAAAATGATTTTGGTCATGGACTTTAAAAATAGGATTTAATAGAAATAGAAGGAAGCTAACTACTACTAAATTTATTACGATTACATCGCATAGACATAGGCATCGATGGTGTTAGCATGGTTACATATATGGTATGGTAAGGATACTTCTTGTGGTAGTTAGCTTTTTTTGATTTGTGTACTTTTTTAATTCTCAAAATGTATTTCTCTGATTTTGAGGACTGATGATAAGATGATGAGAAAGACAGGAGATCTCAAAAGTAAGTTGTTTGCACACTGACTGAAGAAAAAGATGTTGTGGACGTGGACAGAGATGAAAGAGCGAGAAAGAAGTTGTTTTGTTTGTCCTTCTTGTTGTTGTTGTTAGTATAGTTTAGATTTTGATTTTGAGTTTAGTTAACTTACTTTATGCGACGCTCTGGCACACTAACACTGAAACTGACACAGAACAAGACTCTCTCGAAGTTGAGAGAGAGAGAGAGAAGAACACATACGATAATCGATGACATGCCAGGGATGATGATGATGATGATGATGGTTGGTCGATCTTCTTCTTGTCTTCTTGGTCTGGTCTGCTTTTCCTGAAGACGACGACGACGACGGCGACGACCAACTGACTCACTCAATGTTCTCCTTCTTTCTTGCTTCTTCGGCATCGGCTTCGGCTTCAGCTTCGGCTTGGACTTCCACAATCGACATCGACTGCTTCACGTTGATTTTCACTTGATTTTGATATTACGTTCTCCTCGATTGTTTCTTGTTGGTTGGTTTGAATGGTGAGGAATGATGATCAAGTCGGACAACAACTTCCAAGTTTGAATAAATATATTATAAGAGTTGAATACATAACAACTAATAACTAACTAATTGTAAATTTCAAATTGCAACCACTGCCAATCTTTCCATCTTACAGATAGCTCCATTTTGCTTCTTGATTTTTTCTTGCAAGTGTATTCGAATCACACTCCTTCGTATATCCACCAACTTCTTCTTTGAAAGATGCGATGCAATGCATTCAGTACTCAGTATCAGTCAAAAGAACAGAACCACATCGATGTGTGTACTCCTCGACGGCATCGGCATCGGCATCGGCATCGGCATCGGCATCGGAATCTTCGATCGATTTCGACTTGTTTCTTAAGAAATAATATAGAGACTTGTGCCTTGCCGTCCGTTCATATATTTTCCAAGTACAAGTAAGTAAGTAACTATTTGGTATCGGTATCGATGATGATAATTCAAACATTCAAGTTATATGTTTATTATGCATATGTGTTAATTCATACTTTTGATAGTTTTGCTTCCTTCTGCTGCTTGGATCATTGAGAGTTAGGTAAGTCACTATTGGTATCGTTTAAATATATAATATGCTCCTATATCATATCCCTATATCTACCTTGTGCAATATTTCTCTCGAAGAGCCGTAGTAGTAGGTACCTTACAGTTAATGGAAATAAGGGCCGAAGCCGAAGCCGATGTCGAAGCGAAACATGAACAAGTCACACACACAAACACTCATCGGTACACTACTGACACGAAGAAGTAAAGTCGATATTGATATTCCTCAAGAGAATAGCAGAACAGCTCCAAAGCATGAATCCACCTAGGTAGGTATGTACCTACGCTACACGCTCTTTCTTGATATAAACAAATATCCGGTTATTCCGGCTTCACTGAATTGGAAAGAGTCAAGTAATTATTGTATTATTATATATATTTTGCAGGTGAGTGAGCAGACCGGACCGTACTCTGGCTATGACTGACTGTGGTTACCTATAAAACTATATTATAGTTTTGCATTTATTATAATAATATAATTCTATATGATATGGTATAGAGTGCTTCAGGACGATACGATTACACGATGTGCCGTGATTATGACTGACTGACTGTGAGTGAGTAGAGTATTGAGTCAAGGCAGAACGGAAATTCATTCACAGCATAATAGCAGAGAGCATTACATTAAATAATCATGATGATAATAGTAACGCTATATGGCAGATAAGGATAAGTTCGCCTCTAGGAAAAGGTAACAAAAAAAATCAAATAAGAGATGGTAATGTTGAATGTAGCCTATCTAGTATATATATATATATATATATATATATATATATATATATATATATATATATATAAAGTAATGTTAAAAGTTAAAATGTAATGTAGGTAATCGGATACAGTGTTACTGTTCTAACCTAAGCTTATATTTTTTTTATTTTGCGTAACTCCAACTGAACGACTGAACTACAACTGCACTATTCTTCTCACAGTCACATATATAGTGGATGTTGATATAGTGCACTATTTGTCGAAATAATCATAACATGTGAAACAAGTAGCGTCGTCTTTCTTGAGAGTTCTTTTCTTGTGAGACTTTTTGAGTAGTATATAGGTGTGGTATATATATAAATTGGAATGGAATTCCGAGACGCTAAAATAATTTCTTCAGAAACAGGAATGCAGCACACACAGTTTCCACTTCCTACGAATTTCCCATCGTCGTCAATTTATCATTATCATATTATATTTTTGTCTATATGATAAGAGTAGTGGTAGTAATAGTAGTAGTAGTAGTAAAGTGCAGTCAGAATCAGAATGTGTGTATTCTTTACAATGTAAATTCTCTCCTGTCTACTGTCTGTAGTTGACGGTGACGGTGTCTGTCTCTCCTATTATTTTCTTCGTAGTCTTATTACTACTATATAAAAATATATGTGTGAGTAATGTACTTGATTCTGTTACTTTTTTTTCTTCGTCTTCTTTTTCTGCGTATTTTGTCGGAATTATTTGAGAATTGCTTCGATCCTCGTTGTTCTTGTTAATAAAATTATTATTGAGGAAGAAACAGCCGTGTTTTTTTACACTCAAGTTAAAGTTTTAACTCTCAATAACAAACACACAGTATATAATCTTGATATCACTTGACTCTTGAGTTATTGAGGGTGACTGCTGCAGAAGCAGTATAAGGCAGCTGGTTGATGGTCGATGTTGATATCGACATCGACTTCGATGTGGACGACAAACTACAGTTTTCCCTATTATATGCGTAGAGTATACAGTTTAGTCTTAATTTTTTAATAAACTTCTTCCTTTTTACATAATTTGAGTTAGATATATATTTTTGTAAAAACAGTTCACTGTTAGGAGTTCACAGGGAAAATGAGATAGTGTAGTTAAAGTATTCACCATTTTACTGGTTTTGCTTTTGAATATATATTATAGTGTAATATATATTTCATTAGATATACTAATGCGAGAATTATGTAGTAAAATTATGAAATTTCCGGTGTTATTTCCCTTGCACACGTTGTCTTGAAGATTGTTAGAGAAAATCGTTGGATGTTCTAGGTTGTGACTCATTAACTCAATAATAATATAATATCGACATCGGCAACAACGACATAACGACAACAGCATCCGGATCTCGTTCCCCTTCTTTGTACATTCAATTTACCTATATACTACTGATACTTCTCTATTACAGTATGTACTTATCTCTTTCCTTTTTTTCTTATCTTGTGTATGACGCTTTGATTTAATGATTTGATATAGTGGACCTGAAGTGAAACTGTGAAATAGTGGCTATTAGCGAATTACGACACGAGTCACTGGATGTAGAAATAGAACGGTAGAAAGCAATTAGTATAAAGAACCTTCGTTATTGCCTTGACCCTTCAATATCAAGTATCCATTCAATTCTCTCAAAACTATATTATTTTTACTTCACATATATATATAATTATTTAAATTTAGCTCCTTCAAAATTACACTCTTCCTAACCCTAAATGACATACCTATAAAATTACAGGGTACGGCATACTGACGAGGACGGCGGTCGCAATAATAATTCTTACTTTAAAACAATATCTCATAAAAACAAAATAACAATAAAACTAATGGATGGCCAAGTCGAAGGCGAAACAAGAATCATAGAGGAAGAGAAATTTTAGATTTTAAAAGTATAGTTGTACGTACTTGTGTGGTACTATACTATTTGAAAATTCGAATTCGAAATTTAAATTCAAATAATAATACCGGCTCAGAGAGATGATAGTAATAATAATAATAATGTGTGATAAAATCTTACGTTTAGAAAATCATACAATCCGCATCGGCTTCATCGGCACTTGGCGATCTAATCACGAATATTAAGATGGGATGCGATATCATCAGATCAGATGTACCTTCCTTTGTTATTTTGTTAAAATATTTTTTATTTGTGTTCTTTTCTTTTTACTTACAAGAGGAGGTCTTGAGTTCTTGAAATTGACATGGAGTGAATAATACTTGAACAATGGGAGAGTCACAGACGAATGAATTAATATTCCATGATTGCAATTTTAATTCATACACATAATAATAATTATTTGTATTATTGTTATTTCATCTCTCTCCTTGGACTGGACATGGACATCATCGATGTGTGAGACGTGTGAAAGCGAGTGTACTTCAATCTTTTTTTATATTTTTGCGTCTATATATCGTTCTATCTTTATCTCTTGGTTAAAGTTGGTTGTGATTAAGAAGCTTTTTAAATTTAGCTTCACAGCTTTAACTTGGATTTCAACAAACGAACAAATAACAATAACACAGCTGCATTTTGGAAGCAAAGTCAATACAGCAGAGTACTTACTAGTTAGATGGTGATGGTGAGCATCAGTCAACACAGACACAGACAGAGGCAGCTTCTTAATTTAATGGACAGTCAGTCGCAAAAACGAAGAACACACATTAAAATTGAACACACATCGCCACTGTTCGTCAGTCACAGTACATTGTACATCGTCCTTGGCTTCAATGTTAAGTAAGCGTTTGTAATTTTCGCACTTGGGCTTATTATTCGCATCGGCACCATATTATTATTATATTATATTATTACTATTATACTCATCGGCTCGGCATCGGTATATGCCTCAAGTCACATCGGTGACGAAGACTATAAGACGACACGACCAAAGACGTTTGATAATCAGTCAGCACTGCGAACAGGCGAACACCTTCTTATTGTTGAAACAAATTGATGATGTTGTTGTTGGATCTACTGTCTGATGTCGAAGAAGATGCTCTCGAGATGTTCTTGACTCTAAAAGCAAACACAAGATAAATTAATGTATTTTAAAAGAATGACAAAATTGACCAACTAAATAGATAAATAAATACTATATAATTTTGTAAATTCTACTTTTTTTAACTAATAACCATAGTCTAAATATTAGTTCACAGAAAACATTTTAGCCTCAATGGAAACCATTTACACACACACATACAAATTATGATTGTTGGTCAGTGGGACTTTACATAAAGAACTTTGTCTTGGTTTACATTTTGGGGGTTTTGGAATTTATTGGCTATTAAATTATTCTACAAGACTATCTAAGTGCTATAACAGACACACACACACTAGACACTAAGTAAAAATATTATTTAACTATCAAAATCAAAACCATAAAACCATAACCCAACGCATATATTTAATAACTAATTTTAATATTTTTGAGAGTTAATATTATGCGTGTAGAAGGAGACAACAAACGACCAAGACCGAATCCGAGTGGTTGTTGAGCTTGACTATATAAAAGCTAAAAGCACTTCTGTGTCATTTTCTTACAGCAGTTACAGCACAGTCATTAATTTTTAATTTTGAGCCATATAACCGTTATTTACATTGGTTGTCCTTAACTCTTATTTTATTGTTAAAAGTTGTACGTACATAGTTGCAGGTAGGGCATCGTTATCGCTTTGTTTTGTTTGTGGAGTTAGCTAATACTCAAATCATAACAATTATTCACGTCACCTCACCGTCACCGTTCGAGCGAGCTTATCCTTGTAGTACTTACTTACTGTTGTTGTACACAATTACCTATAGGTAATTACTGTGTTACTATTTGTTATCTACTGATAAGTGATAAGTATTCACTAATCTACACGTAATTACTAAAGTTACTTCTCGTTTTGAAATCACAACATTAAATCGGCTATTTAAGTCATGTGAAGAAGCCTAAAACTAGCTGTTTTATTACCGAAAATAAAGATCAATTTAATGTTTTATAAACGTGCAAACTGTCGTGTGTTTACTTACAAAAAGAAATTAAATCTGTAATTACCAGCTTACTATATAGTTAGGTTCTAGATAGACTAAATCTTGCTTTGCTGTTTTTTTAAAATGTCGCACACTGAACACATAGTAAAAATAATTCCAGTATCAGAGTAAGCACCTATACGTGCTCCAGTAATTGAATTATATCGTCTGTAAAGAACCAAAATTACCGATTTCCATTTTTAGCTAAAAACGAAATGAATTATCTTCGGAAATATTGCAATATGTTTTGAAAGCATTTAAATAGAACATTTTACACTTTTCAAAAATAAGTAAATAGAACATTTTACACTTTTAAAAAATATGTAAATAGAACATTTTACACTTTTTAAAAATATGTTATTAGAACGCTTTACACTTTTCAAAAATATGTAAATACTAGAACATTTTACACTTTTTAAAAACTCCTAATGAAAATTTTACGCATGTTTCTCATTTTGTCTTTTATGACATAGCTCATTTTAATTCAAGTTTAAATTGGAAATGGGTCATTTTGGTTCTTCACAGACAATATATTCATTTTCAAACTCTGTTAATAATTTTTCAGAACTAGTTAGAATATCTTTCATGGTCAGTGACAATGAGAATTTTTTAGTATGATGTTTATACACAAGCTACAGAAAGCTAAATAAATTATGCTTATTTAAATCAGGGTTCGGTTTTACCACCTGGAGAATGCGTTTTGCCATGCCAAGCGGGAGAAACCATGTTATAACATGGCAAAAGGTGTATTAACATGGTAAAACATGGCGAAATTGCAAAAGAAGTCATATGTAGACTAAAACCAATATTTTTCGCTATATTTCTAGCATTTATTTATTTCTCAGCAAATAAATGATTTTGTTGAAATATATTTGTCTGTAAAAATTACTAAAAATGCAAATACTAACTTTAAAAAACAAAATAACATTAATAAGATGTAAGGTAAATCAAGTTTCGAAATTTAGCAATGTTTTGACCACAATTTCTGAATTCGAACTAAATATACTTTACCTAGAGTCAAATATTCTGTAGTTATAATACAAACCTAATACAGTTATTCATATATAGAACTCACTTTAGCAATAATGATCACCTTACAGCTCCTGATTCACCTCCTCCTCTGATACACCAAATAAACATTCTTCCTTATGGGAACTTAAATATAGTAATTTCAATAATTCTATAGAATAAAGCACACATTTTGCTATAACTGAAATTTTATAGGTAGTAAAAAAAACTAAACTAGTTTATTCTTTTTTGCGATGAGCAGCAGACTCGTGAATTCGATTTCGAAGTGTACGATAACAAAATGATGTATATAAATAGCTGAATAAATAGGATCTGGTGACGTATGAAGAAAAATTCTGTCGTATCAGATGCTTGAGTTTATCCGAAAGTAGTTTATGAATTTAAAAAAATACATTTTACTGATTGCCAGTTTTACCATGTTATAACCATCTGTTGCCTTACCTGTATTACCATGTTAATACCATGGTATAACCACCCTTTTACCCAAGGGTGGTTATACCACCTCCGAACCCTGATTTAAATTAAAATATTTATGTATGAGTGCAAAAGACAAATAAAATATTTTCACTTTTTTTCCTGATTAGTTGTTTATAGGATGATGACGACGGATGCGGATTACCAAATGACATTTTTTAGAAATTCTCATATTTTACTCATTTTTAGTGAGACGTGGTGATTTTTTGGCAAAATTTCGCCCACATCATTCACAAATGTATAAAATTTAAGTAGAAAGACTAAAGACAGAAAGGGCAGAACAAATTAGGGCAAAGATCATTCTCAGTGATTCTTTCTCTCGTGAATTTTATACACACAGCAGAGTTGGAATAATTACAGTTAATGCGTGTGGGCCGCACTCATACTCGCTGACTCTGGGCTACGCTACATACGATACGACATATTCACTAAAAGCATAATATTATGCTTATTATCAAGTCTGACTGAAAGTCATTATTATTATAGTTACAGACAGGGTTGTATAGTTATAGTTAGTGAGTATGCTTTAACTTCCTATCTGGAAATCTAATCTGTAATTCTGTTTTTCCTCTGTATGCCCCCTCAACAGTACCGTACGTGTTCTATAATTTGTAATTTCACAAATTTATTCTCACAGTAAGTCACAAAGGAATGAGTAAGATACAGTTTCCTCTCATTTCCGGTCCCTTCCTTTATTTTTTTTTCATTTTCTCTATCCGCTTTACTTGTTGTACCACGCATCGAATGGTATCTCGTATCATGTGTCAAAAACGTAATGCAAAATGTACTATCGACATTGTATTTCAGTGTTAGTAAGTACGTTGTAGTATATTTTACAATTTTTTAAACCATTTATGAAACATATTTCATTGACACATGTTACGATTTGATTTTTTGTGTGGAAATATATGGATTAAAAATGTCATACCTTTTAGATAGATACACTTTTGAAAAATATCAATTACATTTACCCATTTTTAAAGGTAACCGTTCAATTTTTATGCTTTTTGAAAAAAATTCTGTCTACTTTTTAGAATCTAATGGCGCATTGAAACGTTTTTAGGCAAACAAAATCTGTTTTTTAATTTAATGTTTCAAGAAATGCAGTTAGATAAGTATGTTAATTGCATTTTACCATTTTGGAATTTTGTGGAAATTAATACTATTACAATAATTCTTTCTACATTTGATACAGGGTGATTCGCAGCTTCACTTTGATTGTTTTGAAAATGTAGTTGGTGCATTTTGAACCTTATACAAGTGTCTGCATAATAATATACTTTAATTATACCGCAGAATTCCCAATACAAATCTCATCACATCGTCACTATACATGCTGATACATACAACCCTACACCACACTACCAAGCGGTCGGTGACTACTCTCTCATCATATAGTTCATAACACTAAAAAACACTTTAAACAACAACAGAGAGAAACACCCACCAAAAGTGTATAAAACTTGAAAAGTTGGAACAATAATTCTGAGAGATGGAATTGGAAATTCGAATCTGCATCTGCATTCTACATAGGTATATGATGAGATTATGATGGTTTCATCTTTTTACACTGTATGTGTATAGCCTGGCTCGGCTGTTGGCATGACTTGATTTGGCTCACAGTCAACAAAGTTGACAATTGAATTATTATTCTGGGCTCTTATCAGGATCGTTATCATGTCGTGTACAGTCCATGTAACTCGTATATAATTACACACATGCATATAGTATAAAATACAAAAATAATGCACACGTTTTTTTTCTTTTGGCTTTGGTGTTTGGATACCTTATCTGTCTCTGTGTATAAGCAGTTAAACACAATAGAATTCTTAAAATTATTGATGATAGCTACATATACCTATATAGTGTACCCACTAAACTTGCTTACTATATAATATAGAAATAGAATATGCAATCTTACGATTAGCAGTAACGTCAAATATATAATCAAGCCAGAACCTCTTTATACCTTTATTAACCCTTCTGACCATTCGAATTCTGACAACGACAAACATCATATCACCATCACGAAGAAACAAGACACAGTCTTGAGATAGTGACAACTTAAGACTTGATTTGGCAATCCGAAAGTATATATATAAACTATGTGTGTGTGTGTGTGTTTATTATTGTTATCATTTAAAATTAGAAGAGATAGTTCACTTCAGGATGTGAAGATTTAAGATATTACTATACATAGAATAGAAGAGAGAGCGTCTTGTACTAACAAACAGACGGGAGACAACATACTATACAAAAACAATGATGCTAACACCAATTAGAATTAACTACATTTGAAATTCAAAAATCCTGACACATACAGTTCATAAAGCGAAGTTAATTTCAAATCTCTAGACACTGTAGTTAATTTGTCCCGTCAGAACTTATCAGAGTAAATAATTAAATTTTAATGAAATTAATAATTAAGTTTTATCAGAATCCCATACACAGTTCAATTAACTCATCTCCTTTCATATATCGCCATGTCAGTCCGATTGTAACTACAATTAACTAAAAGTATGTACACACTGCACTGGCTGACTGACTGACTGACTGCCTTCTCTAACTGCAAGTTCTCTGTTTCAAACCGTAAACTATACACACAAAAGAGCAACCCCACAAGTTCAAAACGATTATTACAGGAAACTTCAATTAACGAATATATACATAGGTTTGTAACGCCTACACGATTTTACAGTTTACTACCATATTATTAAGAGTAGCATCCAAGGGATTAACTTTTCGATGTTTCCATCTATAGAAGTGTTGCCCACAATCATTTATATAATATGAATTTATCACAAAGTTGATTTCAAGTTGATCATTTAAAATAATGTTTTTGTTTGTTATTCAAAAATCATAATTAACGTGTAAATAATGTTTTTTGTTTTTACTGTGTCTTAATGGCAAGCGTAATAGTGCGCCAGTTGTAAATAAAATTTTACTATCTCTCTTGGATTGTTACCTGTACGATGCAAGTAATGAATAGTAAAAGAAATAGACACTAAAAAATGATATAAAGAACTTTTTATTTTTAAGAAATATTTTACTTTTCAATTTATGTATTCGATTTTGTTTTGTGGATCTTAATTCATACTAATACTTAAAACAAGTACTATACATAAATACATTTAAAGTAAATCTTTTCCACATTACCTGCAACTGTAGAATTACTACTGATAATGGCATACCTACATCAATTAAAAATATACGGTATCGAAAAAATCCAACTATCACACCATAGGAATGTATTCATTTCTTGCAGTAATTGTTAAAGCTGATAATTGTAGTTTTATATTCCCTATCAGTCCTCCGAAGGGGGTGAACTTTATAAGCTCTGAAATTAAATACTTTATAATTTTACAAAGGTGAGTAGTAAAATTGTTAGGAAATTAAACTGACTGATGAATGAAATGGCTTACACAATTTTTTAAGTAAATATCCTGCAAGTCAATCAATAATGATTTGAAACAAACATGATCTCTATAAATGGAATATTGGCAATCGATAAAATTGCATTCATTGATGACACTTGATCATTAATTGATTCCCCAACTTAATGCTAATATGCAATACATTTACGATAACGTAAAATTATATATCTATTCAGTTTAGTAAGAAGACAGGAAGAGCCGACAGCTATAGCATAATGCTGATAGTTGTTAGTTAACAACTTTGAGTTAAAAATATATGTACCTACACCTTGTTTCACCAGTCACCAGTAATCAAGTTATCCCATTGTGTGCAATAATAATCTATAAATACTAGCCTAACTAGTAAGCTTTACGATTTTGATTTTGAAATTGACAAGCAAAAAGAGTGCTTACTATTTAGTATTATGTCATATTATGTAAAAACACTAAAAAATGCATCGATGCAAACAAACTTACAAACAACAAAACGTCAGTCACCAAATCAAACAGCACCAGGAAAAGAAACTTCTAATAAATTACAATTTACCAACCACTATCAACTAACCAACTTACAATGCAATACAATGTTACAATCACAAACAACATCAACAGGCAGACAGTCAATTCAATAGTCGTCAATATATATTCATTCAATACTTACTAACTAGAAGAATTTTCTCTTTCCTAAAAAAAACTATCAACTATTTACTATAGAATGAAACGTCAACAAAACTTGAAACTTATGACTTACCACTTAAGTAACAGGAACAGGAATAATCCAATGATCGCAATTTAAACAATTCCGTTGACAAAAAAAATAAACTAAACAAACATGAAACAAACCAACAAAAACAAAACTTTGTCACTTTTCTTATTCAACAATCAATATAACATTTCAGTATGTCACTTCCAACTTCCTTCCACTCGCACATCGATCTAACATCCAAGTAAGTAAATCCAAATCGATGTTTTGATTTTGAATTTTAAACACGCAAACAACCAACAACCAACATCACCAAACAAATACAAAATCAAATAGGGAAACAGTACAGATACTTATTAGTCAGTATCAAGTTTGGATTTATTACTGTGAGATGACATTAGGTTTAAGTAAGTCTTAAAGCTTCATAATACTGTGTTTTCTGGGAAAACAGGATTATTAAAAAGAAGAACACACTAGCACTTTAACAACTCTCAACTTTTTAAACTTTATAGGTATCTATCATCTGCTCAAGAAATACAGATGATGATTTGGTGGAAAAGCCCACCATTGTCTTGTTAGGAGTAAAGTAACAAGTCTTGTTCTTGTTTTCTTGCTCACTTTTTGGATCTCATGTCGTTGTCGCTGTCGTTGTGTGAGTATTAGAATATTATTGTTTGGAGTTGGTTGAGGAGATGCGATGAGATGAGGACTGACCATATGCGGCCATAAGGAAGAGAGATGCTGCTGCTTTGCTTTGCTGATGCTGATGATGATGATGGATCTACTACAGTGAATTTACCTCAACTGAATCTTTGGGGTTGCCTATGCTTTTCTCTCGCTCGCTCGCTCGCTCTCGCAGATTTTGTGGTGGAACAAGTCTATTGACAGTCAGACAGAGACCCACCAACCAACAACATGAGGATCTTCGTCATTCCTTCATGATGAGGGCATGAGGGTACAAGAGTTTTAAAAAGAGTGTAGTGGGGGAGAGCCTCAAACTCAAAACCCAAAACAACTTCATACTTTATACTTTATGTATTTTGTGCTTTGCCAAAGATATTGCAGGATGTGTATCTGTATATGAAAAGCTAAAGGCACCAAACTCTGTAGAAGAAAAGTGCAGCCTGTAGCCGTGTACGTGTTTGAGGCATATCAGGATCTATCTACATAAGCATAGCATATACTTACACTTCCACATAAAATCTCTCCCCCTTTATTATTGTCCTAGTTCCTTGATGGAAGTACATACAGAGAGAAAATGGGTACCTATTCTAATGGGAAGGGGGGCAAAAAGTCCGACGGGGGCAAAAAGTCCGGAAGGGGGCAAAAAGTCCGGAGGGGGCAAAAAGTCCGCCAAAAGAGGGCAAAAAGTCCGGAGGGGGCAAAAAGTCCGCGGGGGGCAAAAAGTCCGGTAAAGGTGGGCAAAAAGTCCGAAGGGAGCAAAACAGGCCCCATAATTGGAAAAAAACCTACATATATATGTTCCCTTATTTCGGACTTTTTGCCCCCTCCGGACTTTTTGCCCTCTTTTGGCGGACTTTTTGCCCCCGTCGGACTTTTTGCCCCCTTCCGGACTTTTTGCCCCCGTCGGACTTTTTGCCCCCCTTCCCATTATAATACTGCAAAATGTAATGTAATAGTATGCCTTCAATACAGGGCCGGATAATGCGGCCAGCGCATAGGCAGCCCCCGCTGATTGAATTTTCAAAAAACATATAAATATGGAACATTTTCCAGTTTTCAAAAATATATAAACAGAATATTTTGACTTTTCAAAAAACATGTAAATAACATTTTTTGCACATTTCAAAAACATGTAAATAGAACATTTTGCACTTTTCAAAAATATGTAAAAAAGAGTATTTTGACTTTTCAAAATTCATGTAAATAAATTTTTTTGCACATTTCAAAAACAAGGAAATAAATTATTTAGCACTTTTCTCAAAAAAAAGAAATAGAACACTTTGCACTTTTCTGAATCAAGTAAAAAGAACATTTTTCACGTTTCTAAAACATGTAAATACAACATTTCTCTTTACCCAAGAAAACAATCAATAAAATCAAAATGTTGGTGGTTTTTGTTAGGAAATAAATTGCTGCCTAAAACTAATTCCATCGTCCGGCCCTGCTTCAATAATACTTCGACTTTAACAAATGCCTTCCAAAAAGCTGACTCTCTGGTACTTGGCTCTGGTTCTGGTTCTAATACATACATGGTGCTAGTTTTCAAGTCTTGACTTCTACGGTTACGGTTCTGTATACAACAGTTTCTGCATTCTACACGTACTCTGTCCTTCTAAATACATCCCTCAGGGGGTTATCCAGTCAACTGCAACTCCAACTTAAATATTGTATTCAGTGTCTATATATTCTGCAAATATATCTAGACGAACCTGCCAGCTTCAGTAACCTGTGCTGTGTAGAATGTAGAAGGGCCTATGTACTGATATTTAGTGTTTAGGTGCATTGGTACATAGTACCCTATCCCTCTCCTTTCAACCGAATGCCGGATCCGAAAGAGAAACAGCAAATATGTACATAGTAGTACAGTTCTGCAGGGCCCAAGTATGTAGTAATATCAAGATAGAGTACCCGCAATATGTATCCATTTCCATTCCTTTCCGAAATTCGATTTCGATTTCGGCGATACTACAGAGAGAGTGAACTATGAGAGAAAGGCGAACGGAACCAGAACCAGAACTATGGAACTATAGTAACCAACGGATGACTGATACGGAACCGCTATACCCTACACCGCACAGCTGTCAGTTGGGTGCGTGCGTGCGTGTGTGTATATAGTATATTTCTTTCCATTTTCTAGCATGTTAGTATTTATCCATTATATATTTGTAGTTTAGTTTGTGTACTGTGTAGTTTGTAGATATAGCATTTGGTATGTAGTCGAGCATGTCTCCTCCATCTCCCTCTCTCTCTCTCAGTCGCAGTCAGCCTGGATATTTTAAGCAAACGGATCTCTCATCTCATCTCCTCCGCTTCAAGTTTCAAGTGGATCTGGAATCTGGAATCTGGAGCACCATATATATGTGTATTATGGCTTCTATAAATGGAAAATGGAACTGCTCAAAAACTCAAAAGATTTTTACTTTCACAGTTATGTTCGACGCACTTCTCCCATATAATATGAGTCATCAACACACAGGACCTGGACCGGGTAGGAGCCAGAGCCTTGTCGGTGTCGGCAGTCGGAGTCGGCAGTCGTCATAGTATCATATAGCTGAAAACGCTGGAATCTAAATCTGTTCTGCCTCTCGTCTCACTCCTGCTGCTCTACTATCTTGAATGTGAATTCAAAAATCCATATTTACATTTTTTTTCCTGTCGTCGTGTTTCTTCCTGTCTGAATTTTCTTCCTGGTAAAATTCTCTATCAAAACAAATAATTATTCCGGCTCCGATTCCGACTCTGTGTAGGTTTTTGGAGCGGTGCGGTGTAGCGGTAGTAAAGCGTTTGCGGTACGTTACAGACACCGGGACCGACACCGACGCCGAGACTGATACCTACACCGACACCGACACCGGGTTCTATGCCTGGTTTCTGGAATGCCTCCTCGTTGTACTTAAGTACATAAGGTGTATCTGCTCTGGTTTTTACGTTATTCATCATGATGATGGCAGTTGGGCACGGCCACGGCGTTATATGGGCTTGGCCCTTGTTGTTTTCCTTCGCCTTCTACTTTAGTTTTTCTTATGATGAGATTTCCAGAATTTTGTAATAAATCTTAAAATAATTCATATATAGTGAAACACCCACAAAGTATATAATGATAATAGTGAGGCACATTGAATAAACCGAATATCGTCTGTGAAGAACCGAAATGACCCATATCCAATTTAAACTAGAATGAAAATAAGCTATGTCATAAAAACAAAATGAGAAACATGCGTAAAATGTTAATTACGAGTTTTTAAAAAGTGTCAAATGTTTTATTTACATGGTTTAGAAAAGTCAAAAGTATAAAATGTGCTATTTACATGTTTTTAAAAGGTGTAAAATATTCTATTTCAAACGCTTTCATGTTTCAATGATTTTTTGGATAGTGGATATTGTTTTTAGAGGAAAAGGAATATGGGTCATTTTGGTTCTTCACACTACTTCACAGATGATATGTATTAATATTGTTGAACAGGAAATGAAGGAAAATTTGTATTTTTAGGATTTTATAAATATTTTAATTTTGTATGTTGGACACGACATGAAAATAAAATATGTTATTATTACTGTATTGCTATATACATTTTACATTGTCGGCTTTTCTGGAATTTCGATGAACTTTCAGTTTTATAATTTAAGTCTATACTCTACCCTACCGGCTTTGGTTGTCAGTTCATGGCTATGGGAAACAGAAGGCCAAGCAAAAGCAATGCAGATTGCAGTACTGCAGATATAATTTATAATGGCATTTAAAAACTCGCGAGACTACATATAACATGCTACTATGATGATAATATATGCCTGTCACGGGTCATTTATTCTTTCATCTGCTGGAAATGGGTCATACTCTATACTTACGACATGTAACATAATATAAATTCAAAGTATGAGTATACACGTGGAACAGTATTAGGATAACTGGATATACCTAAATGGCATATATACTGCGTCGTAAAATAAATTTTAAATTAAATAATAAAAAACTATTCATTCATCTTGTAAATATTTGAATTAGAATCCTAGACCACAGCACAGGCGACTGTCACTGCAGATGTACCTAAACCTAAATGACAAAGCAAATTCAAAGGTAAACTATGAATGCGGGTAATAAAGGTAAAACGTTTGCAACTATGTAGAAGCAGCTGGGAAAACAAACTAAAATAAAACGCGAAATCAATACCGTAGTCGTATGCCAGTTTCAGTAGTATGTCAACGACACCGACTATAAATATTTAAAAGTTTAATACGCTTTATGAGATGTGACAGACTATATGCCGTTACTGGTCGGAAGCCGTGATAGTTTATGCCTATCTGTATATGCGGATAATCATATTCTAAATTCTAATTATTCTTATTACTATACACTAACTAGTTGCATGAAATTAAATATGTAGCTACGCAAAGCTAGGAACGACGATCCAAGCTTAAAAAACAAATAGCCCGATTTAAATTTGTTATGTTATTGCCGGCTTTTCATGCTATAAATGAAGTAGCTCTTCACAATTTCCTGTATTTATTCGAACAGCTCAACATAGGTAAATGCAAATAAATATTTTAAAATAATCGCCAAGCAATGCTGTTAAGATTTTACGTGATCTCATCTATCAAGAAACAAACTAGCTTCCGTTACGGCCAGGATTAAAACAACAAACTGTATTGAAAATTCAGACAGTAATCACTAAAAACTAAAAGGCGTACAATGATGCACATACCTTTTGGCTGTGATATTATAATTTGGTGTCCATCTATTGTGCATAACAGCAAGCAATGCAAGCATATTATAACCAAAGATGCAACTTGTAAATTAACTATTAAATGCTATGTCCATATTAGCCCCGGACGTAAGTAGGATTTTCATCAGCTATTTCAATATGAAACCATAAAACCACACGTTGTTGTCGTTATTAAATTCAGCAAATTTATTATATACTTACTATATACTAATTTAAAGACATTCAAACATGAAATAAATTAACTTCATTGGATACATTTTTGATATTAATTTAAAATTTGAAATGCTACAAAGCCATTCAATAAGTAGGTAAAGTACATTGTCGTACTAATAAAAAAACACAGTTTAGTTTCACCCGCGTGGTATCGTAGATGACTATGCAGCCTTAATTCTTTCGAAAATTTCTTAAAGGCAGAAACCATAGGAAAATGAGACTACTGTTGACATTTTTGACGAAGGCAGAATACTGTCATTAGTTTTAGTTGGATAAGAAAGCTTATTGGTACGATATCACACTGCCTTTAACCCAGCACCTTTGTTTGGTAAATGCACATTGATTTTACTTTCTCCATATTCCCCAGGTTTCCGTCACAGTTGTGGCTCTTTCGAACATAAATTCACATAAATACAACAACATTTATCAATAATAAGGTAGACGAAGAAATGGTATTCTGTGTCTGTGTGCCTGACTGTCTGATTGCGATTTCATTTTCAACGAAGAAGGAGACGAGTCGTTAACAACACAGCGGGGACTGTGATCAATAATATCAATTCTTTATCTAATGTGAGGATATTTTCCTTTGCTATATTTTACTCTGATTTCCGTTTTCTGCAAAGAAGTATCAGTACTTATCAATCTTAAGTGCTCCCGCAGTTGATTGCAAGTCTGTGAGTCATCCACTGAAGATATTTTAGTTGTGGTTTGAGGTGAACTTTGTACTTCTTTGACACTGTTGTATACTATATTGTCTATATTTTCAGTTTTTTCAGTATAACTAAAGAAGGAACACGCAGTTTTGGATCGTCATTCACTTTTGAACTTTTGCTTGGCCCGAAATGTGAAGCTAACTTTGCCGTCGATTCTACACGATTATACTGCTACCGGTATTGGTAGAATTTTTTATACATTCTTGCTGTGAGTCTGGAAATGACGATTCAAATGGTATGACGTCACTGCTTGATAGCTACATGATGGGCAAGAATATGGCTTTTCCCCCCAATGTCCTCGAACGTGATTTTTCAATTTATCTGATCGGATAGTTGAATATGTACAGGATTCGAAGGTGCAATGATAAGGTTTCTCACTGTTGTGCGAAAGAATATGACGATTCAATGAACTCGGGTGTCGAAAAGATAATTCGCATAAATTACACTTGTGACGTTTTTCTTCCGAATGGATCAAAAGGTGTTGGCGCATATCTGACAAGTCTCCTGAAGAGAAGGAACACTTGGAATATCTGCAAACGAAAGGCCTTTCTTCCGTGTGTGTCCGTTTATGATGGGTTAGGTCACGTCTGTGTTGAGTCTTGTAATCACAACGAAGGCAACACCATTTTTTCGGGAGATGCTTTCTTTTGTGATCTACCAATCTTTTTGCCGTCAACCCTTCATAAGAGCATTGGGTGCAGAGGAACTTTTTTGCAACTTCAGTGGAAGAATTCATATTGATGATTTTTCCACTCGGAATCAACAACTATTTAGACTGTGTGATACTAACACTTTTGAATCCTCATTCGAAGATTGAATTGAAAATGTTTTCATTGAAGCATAATTTTCAGATGGCAGTCTTCGTAATTCGTACTTTGGAGCATTTCCTTCTTTTATTTGTGGAGTGGATTACGATGGCTAGGCTATTAGGTGGTTTAACAGCATAATTTCAATCAATCTGAAACGCATAGAAAAATTAATTTTAAAATAAATAAATAATACCACATTGATTCCATGGTATATATTAAGTACATGATACTTTATGGTACTTTAAGCAAAATTACATACAGTATGTGACCAACATTTTTTTAAAAGTTGTAGTACGTACCATCTTACAACTCAATTAAAAATTGATGCCTTGATACGAATTCTGTAGTGGTATAAAATTGGCTTTAACTTCAATATAAGTACAATCCAGTAGGGCCCGAGAAAGGGCAAGGGCTCAGTGCACGAGTGTACCCGGGTGTCAGTCAAGAATACATAACCTGTGGGATGAAAATGCGGTATAATTATGATTAAATTGACTACAAAAAATGCAGATCGCTTTGAATTCGAATCTTTAATTGTTAGTTGTCGCAATTTCGAAATACACGGCCAGCGTTGACGGTGACTTCTTCTTTATTACTAGTCATATTGCCAAGTTTCACGTGTGACGTGTAAACTTTTGTCCTTCCAAAAACTTATGCAGTTTCAGTTGTAATTATTGCAAGTTCAGATTTTAGACTATTCTGTATAATCAGGTCTTACGTTCCAATAAAGTTTAAAATTTACCTTTCCTTTGGGTTAAATAAATGTAATTTATTTAACATTCACTTCGTTGTCACTGTCTGTCAAGTCAACTGTGACTGATCAACTGATGTCAAGAACTTATAGGAACTACTTTTATTGACTACTGAATTTCATTCCACACTTGGCTTTCAAGTTTTAGCTTGTCGTTCACTGTTTCAAGGAAATCTTCCTCTGCCAATGTATTCTCCTTCGAGCAACTGATGAACAACTGATCAACTGAAAACTGAACTGGTGCTAAAAAAGAAATTAAAAATATTTAAAAAAATCAAAATAATAAAACACAGATAGACTAACAGAAACAATTAAGGTGAAGGAACCGTTCAAATATTACGTAACGTAGTCAGGGGTAGTGGGTAGGTCAGTGTCAGCCCTATTTTTCTATGCTTTAACATTACTTAACTCTTTGTGGTAGTGCCTGGGTCAAAATTTGACCTTTTTGGGTTACGTAATACTTGAATGGTCGAAACAACAACCCTAAGTTAATAAATTGGGCTCAAAAATTAAAGGCCTACAAGAACCGTTTTTAAAATACGTGTTTTATTTACCGAAACAATAACATTATTGATACGAATCCCTTTGTAATCCAATTCCTTTTGCTCTACTGGTGTAAACGTGTAAATGAAATCAAAACTGCTAAAACTTTGTCCGTACTTTAATAACGGTTTTGAACTTTGACCGACTTCCATATATGCCGATTATTATCAGTCATGTAATGAAGTGAGCACATCAAGTTACTGCGCACATAAATGAAAATCAGTCTACTATGACACCTATAAGCATATTCGTTGCTGTACCTTTTAATTAGTTAATTAATGTTTAAAGATGGCATTGGGATGAAGATGTAATCATAATTTATGTTTAGTTGCGATTGCATTAGGACTTAAAAACTAATTATGCACTACCAATAATGGGCTAATATTTTAATATATCGTCTGTGAAGAACCAAAATTACCCATATCCAATTTAAGCTAGAATCAAAATGAGCTATGTCATAAAAACAAAATGAGAAACGTGCGTAAAATGTTAAACAAGAGTTTTTGGAGAGTGTGAAATGTTCTATTTTCATGTTTTTCAACAATGTAAAATGTCCTATTTACATGTTTTTTTAAAAGGTGCAAAATGTTGTATTTACATATTTTTGAAAAGTGCAAACTGTTCTATATTTAAGTAGGTACTCTCAAGACATATTTGAATATTTTTGTAGATAGTTGATACTGTTTTTAGCTAAAAATGGATATGGGTCATTTTGGTTCTTCACTGACGATATGTGTCGTAGTCCAAAAGAAGTTTAGTCCCTTGGGACAAAGGACTAGTCCACAAGGAATTCATGCATAGCAGATACAGCTCAGTTGCGAAATTCTGAAATAATGTGAATAAGTTTCAACCATTCAAATACGTAACGGTAAAAGTAAAGAAATAATTTCAGTAATAATATTTTATTTAATACTTCAACTTATATAACTGACGATCAGTATGGAATATAATAGACTCCGCATACCGCCCTTTCTAACTCTCTTTTTCTGCTTAAAGGAAACATTTATGTAATTTCATTATATAATAATTCATGCAGATTAAATGATAAATAATAAAAAGGTCCAATGCAAGTGTAATCATAACGTTGTTAATGCGCGAATTCAGGTATTACGTCTTTCTCATTAAATAAAAGCAGCATTTTAGTGCTAAAATAGCAATCACCATTGAACCCGAGTTTGTGCGAGAGCTGAACAATTAAAATAACAAATAATCTAAAGTTCCGTAAGAAGTTCAGTTTTCCAACTAAGACGGAATGCGATTCAAATGTTAAATTACATTATATACTGGGATTTTTATTAGAGTAGAGCTCTTCAAAACAGTTCAAGTTGTTTTGATGTTATAATATGACACACTCACACGAGCCAATATTAAATTGTTGCGTACATTTCAAGACTTGTGAAATACGCACTGAATAATGAATTAGGGAAATCAATCACTCGTGTAGCACCTTCAACCTTCATAGGGAAAGGAAGGCACGCTCACACGCTCTTTGGCGCCACGAGTTAATCAATTATAAATATCTCAATTACGAAACGTTGGAAGCTCGTGGAGACAAATGAATTATTAAATGAATAAAAAGAAATTAAATGAAACTAAATGAAATTAAACGCAATGAATAATGAACACAGACGAATATTGGTCCCAAAAAACTCTTATAAAAATCTCGATTCTTCAGCTTATAAATTTTCGCAATAATGATAATGCGAAATAATTTGGAAATGAGTTTTAACAGATTGGATAAGTAACAGATCAGAGCGTATAAAACCAGGGAGCAATTCAATCGTAGAGGTCATTAATGGGACCACGTCGTTAAATACAATTTTCTTTGTCGTCTTGAACTGAGCAATATTCTAAAGACCTCCATTATTTCTTCCATTGCATCCTGGTTTCTACTCCACATAGCTTCGTTATTCTGGTCTCTTATAATATAATCCTATCTTATTCCAAATTTTTCAGTATTAATTTTGGTAATAATAAATTTAGTATTTTGAGTATTAGTTTATCAAAAACAATTTCAAAACAGTCCTGCGTCACCCCGAAACATATTTAATCAAAAATTTGGATCGGAATATTATGGGGAATAATAGAAAACTTTTAACTCCTACGATCCACAAATTAATTGTGACAGGGGTCACGTATGGAGAATTTTTACAGGCCCATCCATTTAAATGGAATCACGCTAAGGATCAGCCGGAAAAAGTGACTTCCATATGGCGACTACTTCTTTGGAAATTAAATGTGGTGATTTCATCTCTCTACTACGTTTTCTTGATAGGTCGCTTCCTTCAAGCTCTTCTCTATGCAGACACTGAGGGGATGTCACAAAAGATTTATATGTTTTTCGTCCTTGTTTTCTACTCTTTTGTTCCAATGGTCAATGTGAACATCATCCTGAAAAGAAATGAGTTCTCAAGCTACGTTCGGAACTCCATGGCCTTTATTCAGAAATGTGAAGGTAAGTCCATACTGTGTAAAACGCTAAGTTAATGTAGAAAGTAGTAATTTACATTGATTATTACGCAAATAATTCTATTTTTGAAAAAAAATGAACTTATCCTATTATGCCAAACAACTTTTCAAATAATTCTGTGATGTGTTGTTTCCAGAAAGCTTCATTAGTGACGAGACAAGGACACCTAAATTCATCAAATACTGTGAATGGGCGACACGATTTACCTACATTAACTTCAATCTGAACATTGTAGTAATCGTCGCCGTGTCCATCTTCCAGCCGAGATCCCCGGAATTCTTATCTTCGCTCATGTTAAACTTTATCCAGGCAAACGATTCGGGGGGAACCGATTCGTATTATACTTTAAAACTCATACAAACATCTATCATAATTATTTCGTCGACATTTCAGCTGTACATCATGTACATTTTCATTGCCAAGACGTTTGTTCTCATCTTTACATTTTTTTGTATTACTTGTCTACATCTAGTTTTGCTGGACGAGCTGAGGTAAGGCATCTGCAATAAAATATATAAGTTCAAAAATCATTTAATAAACTGTTTAAAAAGTTTATACACGCATATATAGTTTTTGAAAACTTGAAATACGATGAAATAATGTTCACTCACAACAGGTTAACGACCCGAAATGAGCAGCTTCGGGACCCCTTTGTCAAGATACGATTATGGAAGGCGCTTCAAATGAATGTTCACAACACGGATCAGATGTACATGGTGGGGATTGCTGGGGCGAAAATACTCCTCATTCTTTTTGCAGTATTTTGTGCGTACGGTGCAATTAAATTTGAGGGAGTGCTCGCCATTGGACTCGGAATTCTCGGATCAAATTGCACTATTTTCCTTGGGCTCATGTACACTTTACTCTGTCAGGTTAATGAGAAATCCCATGGAGCTTTGGACGAATGGAAACGCGCTGTTGGAACAACATCCACGACAGTGGCAACGATGACGTCACTAACACCATTATCAGCTACTGCTTATCATCGTCAGTATCAGTTGCAGAAAAAAGGGAGTCTAAACAAGGGGAATGGCGAACTGCTCAAGAAGTACATGACGTCCTTAAGAAGCTTTTCAGGAACTATAGGGGGAATGTACAACGTGGACAAGGTCATGGTTCTCACCATGTTTAAATTCATATTGGAGTCCACTGTCAATTTCATACTTATGTACGGCTAAAGATTTTTCGAAAATAGATGTATAGTTTTTTGTTTGTTTTGGAGGGTTTTAAAGCTGATAAAAGGTAACGCTGAAAAAGTGTAATTGTTAGCTGAATACTATAGTCTGTAACCTAAAGTACATAAAAATATCACATAATTAACGTTCACAAGGAAATATTGACATGTCGTCTGCGAAGAACCAAAATGACCCATATCCAATTTAAGCAACAATCAAAATGAGCTATGTCGTTAAAAAAACACGAAATGAGAAACATGCGTAAAATTTTAATTTAAGAGTTGTTTAGAAGTGTAAAATGATTTATTTGCATATTTTTTAAAAGTAGAAAATGTTCTATTTAAATGTTTTTGAAAAGTTCAAAATGTTTGTTTTGCATGTTTTTGAAAATTGCAAAACGTTTTATTTGCATGTTTTGGAAATATATTTCAATATTTTTGTAGATACTGGAAATTGTTTTTGGCTCGAAATGGATATAGGTCATTTTGGTTCTTCACTAACGATATTATGTATTTTAGATATGACATTTTTATATAGTTAAATAGTCGTTTAAAGTACGCTGCAAAATGTAAATACGATAGTTTATAAAACGTTTATATATGATTTAGATGTAGTAAATTGTTGGTTAAAAGATGGTTTAAATAACCGGGCAAAATACCGTTTATGCTAAACCAATTTTCAGATTTTCAACGTTGATGGTAAACGGAATTTGTAATATCAGTATGTGTTGAGTGTTGATGCTAGCATATAATTTAACGCTTACACTAAATCTTATTCCAACGTAGCAAACTATAAATCGACGTTGTTTAAGTGTTATTACTTTTATTAAATACTACAATTATACTATAGGTAATTATAAACAATAAAAAATATGCAAATAGGTAAAAACAAACAAATCCATTACTCTTACATAACAGTTTGTTAAATAAATGGACAACTTGGAGTTGTCAAATTTTTATGTTTTAGACCAAAATAAAGTTATAGCAGTTAACTAAATAATTAATTAATTTTTTAATGTAACAGTAACTGCAATGTAAAATTGGTGGCGAATACTGACCAGTATTTTCATGTAAGCTGCCACGCTTTTTCTGAAATTCAGTGTCGCAGTTGAAATGCTCGTCCTCGTATATTTTTCTGTTTTCTAATATTGCTAACCAAAACCAACTAAATTACTTAAACCCCGGCTTGGTGGCTTGGAGATGTAATGCATCGCCTTGTCACCAAGTCGGGGCCAGCCAGTAGTGCTCTGGATTGTGGGCAGTGGGGGGATGGGGCTTGGTGGGGCGTTGGGGGAGTTGAACGGGGTGGGTGTGAGAGTCTAAAGTGTTTGGGTGCTGGTTGTATTTATCTGTGGTAGTTCCTACCTGAGACAGAGATACAAGTCAGCTTAATAGTAGTTTACTACATGCCTGAACACTGTACATTCAAATGTATAGTACTAGACTCAAGATTCATCTCGAAGTTCCTCTCTTCCTCGTCCACTACAGGCCGTCGCCACCTGTCCACTCTCGTTAAGAGTGACTGCTGGCGGGTTGGAGCAGAATGAATGCGGAGCAGTTGCAGTCCTGAGAACGCTGTATCTGTTCCGTTCTACTCTGTCTCATATCCTCGGTTAGCCGGAAAATACATTCATGGTACCTGGTGAAAACCAGTATAAATATATCTCTCTCCAGGAGTACGACAGTAAGTAGTCTATATCAGTATACTAGTTGAACTAGAGTTAAGAAAAAACATGAACCACTATACCTGGTCAAGTGTACTATACACTCGCACCTTCCTAGTGGTTCACATAGCAATGTTGTATAGAAAAACAGTAGGTTATACCCTTGAGGTTAAGAACCAAAGCTGTATAAATACACACATATACACACACAACTAAATTACTTACCTACATGGAAAACTTGAAACACAGCATGAATTTGATTTAGGTTTGGCAGTATTAATAATTAATTGGTATGCTAGTTAATAAATTGTAAAATCTTTGAGAGAATGAAAACATACCGAATGTCTATTTTTCTGCTATCGATAATCGACATTGTTGGAGTCAGGAGTCGTTGGAGATTAAATGAGTGTGGGGTATGTATAGCATGTAGTGGCAGTGTTATGATTACGGGTGGGCTTTGATCGACGCCTAGGGCGGCGATGGAGTGTCTTATTGGCCTCACGCCTTTGGACATCTGTCTAAAGGCGGTGGCTGTTAGGTCTATGCATAGGCTGAAAACGAGGGATTTGTGGACAAAAAATCCTTGGTTTGGGGGCTCAACCAGTCATACTGTGATTTGTGAGAGGTGGGGCTCCTTAGTTCCCATTCTTCAGATGCCAGTGGACTGGATGTATAAGAGCCTGGAGAATCGGAGGTTCATTGTTGAACTTGGATCGCGGGTGGATTGGGCTGGTGATCTATCTCTTCTGGGGGGTGAGGTGGTTTGCTTCACTGATGGCTCACGTGATGGTGATAATGCTGGCTGTGGAGTTGTGATTGAGGACAGAAACCAGGGAGTAACTCTTATGGCTTCGTCTGTGACACAGACTCTGTGTATCTTGGTGCTGATGCTTCTGTATTCCAGTGTGAGATCCTTGGTATCTCCTTGGCGGCCCATTGGCTGCTGGAGAATGGTACTGAGGATCTCCCGGTTAGAGTATTCAGTGATAGTCAGAGTTCTTTGCGAGCACTGTCCAGGCCTTACACTGTCTCGAGTGTCGTCCCTGCGCACTCGGGTTTCAGGGGTAATGAGGAGGCGGATAGGCTGGCGAAGGCTTCGTATGATGGGAGTTGCGGTAGGCAGTTTGGTCCAAGACCAATTGTTCCAGTTCCACTCTCCGCTGTTCACTGCGCAATTGCGCAATGGGCTAGACGTGAGCATGAAAGACAATGGACTGGACTACGCAACTGTAGGCAGGCCAAGCTCTGGATATCGGCACCACTTTACGGCAATGCGTTGTTGGTGCGTTATCCCAGAGATCAATTAAGATGGTTGATTGGGCTAGTGACGGGGCATGGGGCTTGGGGAGCTCACGGTTGGAGGATTGGAGTGTTGGACTCCCCTAAGTGCGTGCACCGTGGGGAGGAGGATGATACACCAATTCACTATTTGACTGTGTGCCCAGCCTTTGTACTTGTGAGAAACCTCTATATTGGGGGGTGTCTTATATCAATGGATATGTTGGGTCAGGCGTCGGTGGCTCAGTTAGTGGCGTTTTCGCGCTCTACTGGCAGGCTTGCGATTTGATCTTGTTTTCTTTTTCTGCTTTTTTTTTTGAGGGGGAGTCTGCAATAGGCCATAATTATAAAGGCCTCGGCGGCGTTGGTCTCTTTGGGACCAAACCCCTGTCATTTTAATAATAATAATAATAATAATAGTGGCAGTATTGGCAGTGGCAGTGCTAAAGCTGAAGCTTAACGTTTAACATAAAGCTGTATAAGTTCACAAACTTATATTTTAAACTTAAACCTAAATCTGCAATACAATACTCAATATCGTCTGCGAAGAACCAAAATGACCTATATCCATTTTTAGTTTCAAACAAAATGCACTATCTACAGAAAAAATTAATGTAACATGTTAGAAATAAAATAGTAGAACCTTGTGCATTTTTCAAAAAACAACCAAATAGAATGCGGTTTTCAAAAAACATAAAATAGAATATTTTACCCTTTTAAAAAACACTCAAATAGAACATTTTGACCTTTTCAAAAGCATGTAAATAGAACAATTTGCTCATTTTAGAAACTCGTGATTAGCGTTGTAAGCATTTATCTTATTTAGTGTATATTTTTTACCATAGCTGATTTTAATTCTAGCATAAATTGGAAATGGGTCATTTCGGTTCTTCATAGACGATAATTATATATATATATATAAAATATAAATATTGAATGATTGAATCTTACAATGGTTACAATCTGGTGCTTTTCCGTACTCACAAGCAAACCACTTAGTATGTTTCCTCGGGATTTGGACAAAGTTGGTCAAAGTAGTTTCCCTAGCCTTCCCTAAGCCCTGATATAAAGGTCATTCGAGTGCGATTTTAGTTTACTTCCCAGAATAAATTTTTGAAAAACGCCGAATTCAAAAACTAAAAAATTCCTTACGTTAAAAAAAGTAATCTACTGGTCCTCCCTATGGACTTTTTCCATTTTTCGGAAAAATCTTGAAATAACAAAAGCCTTTCAAAATCATCTACAAACAGCTTAAATAAGACTTTTTTGAGAAAAAATTAAATTTAAAAGCACTTTATTTGATTCTACACAGTGAAGTTACATTTCCCAATTTTTATTTTGATTCGGGTTTATTTTATTGTCACAATATAATACCGAACATGTATAATTGGGTATATGTATACTACTTGCGTGTCAAAGATATTTCCTACAATGACCAAATAATTAGGCTATTGATGTTTAACACTACGATACTAATTAGAACCTCATTTGGCACGGAGCGGAACAGAAATTTGAAATTTCAGAATGGAATTCCCATCATTTCATTCCGTTTGGTTCGGGAAACATAATAATATAAATATAAGTAATCACACAGGAAGTATTACTGGGCAGCCGTCGAGAGATAGCAGCCGGTTAGTTCAATTTTTTTAACATGGGAAATTATTACAAAAGGAATTTTTCAGTTTTTGAATTCGGCTTTTCAAAAATTTCAAAAATTTATTCTGGGAAGCAAACCAAAAATGCACTCGAATAAACTTTATGTCAGGGTTTAGGGAAGGCTACTTTGACCAACTTTGTCCAAATCCCGAACAAACATACTTAGTGGTTTGCTTGTCAGTACATGAAAGAACTGAATGAGAATGAACTGAAAGAAGGCCACTCGCCTGTTCGCCTCTCTAGCACAAGAGAAAAATTTACCACTATGTACTAACGAACGATAAGAACGATCGAATCATCAGCATTGCCTTTATAATTGTGTTGTCGAAACATATCATTGCAGGCACTTTTGTAATTATTGAAATAGAAATCAATTAAGTAGCACACACTTTGCCTCGTTGCCATAACTGTGATACTTTATAATTATAATATCATACTTAGGAAGGAATGAGTTTTCATTCGAGGTTTTAATGATAAACATTGTTTCTATGGATAAAATTATATGCTGCCATGCACAGAAATATTTTTCCAATACAGTAGATTGTAAACGGTATTTCTCTAAATTAATATAGGTTTATCATTTACGTATTTAATAAACTTCATGGCAACCAAATCTAAAAGTATATTTACCTATAGGCTCTGCTGCATGGGTAGGGTGATGGAGCTCTGCCTGTGCTATAAAATATATACCTATACCTTATGTTTGTAAATTAAACCTTCAAAAATAAAAAGACATCCATTTACTGTTTTTATACCTATTATTATACCCGAGACAAAAAGCACTGCGCAAATCTATAATTAGCAGAATTCATAATCAACTTTAAAATTTTTTTTACTGTTATTATGTGAATATTTACGAATAACTATAATATAAAGAACCACGCAAAAATGAAAATAAGGATGTCATATAACATAGGTAAATAGCAAATAAATTAGAGCAGTGTATTTAGTGCAACTATCACTATCCCCAAAGTTTCGAAACTCTGAATTTCAAAAACAGACCGTGTCCGTGTATATAATATATCTAGTCCATATGGCCTTAACTAAAAGCCGCAACATCAAAATATTTTAAGAAATTAAATATTTTTAATACGTAAGACGCACTACTTTTGGATATTGTGCTATTGCAGGTCCAGTTTTAAATAATAAAATATTGACTTTCTCCTTGAAGTGAAAATAAGTTATATAAAAATCTATTATTTATAAAACCTAAATATGTAAGCATAGTAAGCCTGCTGGAGTGCAGTGTAAACGTTCAAGCTTCCAGGATATTGTTGTTCTGCTTTTTTTTTAACTTCTGGTGGCAAACGTAGAGCACTTACCTAAGTAGCTAAAAGGTTTGTATGTCGTAACTTTATACGTAATTTCATTTGACTCTGATATTTTTCGCCTCGTTATGGCCCTTCATTTAAAATAGTGCCTAGCTAAGAACGCAAAAAGCAAAAACTACCTCTCTTCAATTCCTTTTACGGTTACATATTATGTTTTTTACACAGTCCTGCTGCATTAATTCAATTAATGACGATTTCATGTTCAAAAGGCATTCTTTACAAAGCATGAAGTTTTCATATATGTATATGCCCCCTAGCTTTTTATTTTTTTTATTTCTTATAGACAGACACAACATAGGTCCAGAAATACAGTATATAAAAAAGAAGAACTATCCTATACTTATGACTAACAATAACCTATTATTTGTATGCAGTATACTTGTAATCATCATTAATCCCTTATCAATAAATTGGATGGAGTTGATTATATTATTTTCCTTTTCTTGATACTAGTTAAATTGTAAAATAGGATTGGGCAAGGGAACTTGAGAAGCAAATTGTTCTAATAATTAAATTTTCAGAGATCCTGATTCTGTCTAGTAGGGATGTTCTTGCTAGTTTGCACATTTCAGATAGATTTTTGATTCCATTGTCTCGAAACATCTCCGTAGCACTGCTGTCTCTGTCATAGCCACATATAATTCGGAAAGAGTCGTTATAAGCCACATTTATGCGATTCAGGATTCTTCCCTTAATGTTCCATAGACTGCAGCAGTATATTGTGGAAAGATATGTACGAAACAAATAGGCTTTTACTTCCGACGAACATCTGCTAAATCTGGATTTGATCATATTCGCACGTTTGTACAGGTCTCTTACTCTCCGAGTTATTTCCTCTTCATCCGAGTTAACCGTATTGTTATGATGAAACTTTGCCTCCATGTCGTACCCAAGATATTTTACTGATCGCTCCAGGGCAAGTCTGACTCCTCCGAAGGTCACATCAATTTCCCTGTCCCATCTATTTAGCCAGGAGGGTAGATATGCTTGTAAGTGAGTTTTGTTCGGGTTGAAAGCTAAGTTATGAGATTCTGCAAATTCCTCGCAGATCTTTAGTAGCCGGTTCATGGCATGAATTGTTGTGGTAAGCAGACACACGTCATCAGCATAGATTAGATTGTTCGTTTGCATATCTTCAATCCTACATCCGATAGCTTCCTTATTTAACGTATTGCTCAGGGTGTCAATATATATTGCAAAAAAGTGAGGGGAGAGGATTCCCCCTTGTCTCACCCCTTTCCTCACAGTAAAGTTATCGCTATGGACTTCCCCCCATCTGATTCTAAAGCACTGCTGCTGAAACCAGTAGCTTAACAATAATATTATGCAGGCTGGCAGGTTCCTATCTTTTAGCTTATTAAGGAGAGTTACGTGATCCACATTGTCGAAGGCCTTCGTAGCATCAAGGTAGCAGATGTAGATTGGCGTATTTTTTCTTTTATAGTAGTTAATAATTTGCTTTAGGGTAAAGATACACAACTCACACCCTAGTTTTTTCTTAAAGCCAAATTGGTAGTATTAAATGTATGTTTGATAAATGTATGTATGTCGTCTATTAGGAATCAAAATGACCCATTTCAAATTTAAGCTAGAATTAATATATGATCTATCTCAAAAATACACTAAATGAGATATGGATAAGTAAATTGTTAAACACAAGTTTTTGAAAAGTGCGAAATCTACTATTTACATCCTTATAAAAAGTGCATAATGTTCTTTTAACATCTTTTTGAAAAGTGCAAAATGTTTTATTTACATGTTTTTGAAAAGTGTAAAATATTCTATTTAAATCTTTTTGAAAGTGCAAAATGTTGTATTTACAAGTTTTTGAAAAGTGTGAAATATTCTATTTGAATCTTTTTGAAAAGTGCAAAATGTTCTATTCGACAAGTTTATTTTATGAACATGATGATATTTTAATTTTTTTATGGATAGTATAGTACGTTAAAGGGTTGAAGCTAAAAACAGAAATGGGTCATTTTTATTCCTCACAAACGACACAATATACCATTAATACATTTATTATTCATACCTAGGCCAGGATCATAATATTATTGAGTGTTTTTTACCAGAAGGACACATGTGGAAACTCGACCGAAAAATGAGAAAAATAAGCTATGGTTCTGGTAACGAGACAAAACAGAGAACTTTATGTAAATCCAGAAATGAACAACAGTTACATACATACCTACGTACAATTTATGAAAGTTAAAATAATATTTCATTCTACCTTGATGTTATTTCATGTGCCGGTGCTCACTGCTCAGCAGTACCTCCGTGGATATCGACACCCAAGTACTTGGGACCTTTCAATTTTGGATTCTAAAAACAAAAACTACACCATATAACGCATTACAAAGAAGTAGTCAATTTTTCGCATACTTCAATAACGTCCAGAAAAATTTAAGCAAAATGAACTTGAATGCCGCACAGGCATTTCTTCGTTTTATAGTTGTTATAGTTGGAATCAGTACAAACAGTTTGAATAATACTGTTGGAAGTATCCGCCTTATTGGCACCTGTGAAGCTGCTATACCCATACCGATTGCGGTCAATAAAGCTACGTCTTCTTGGGCAAATAAACTTCAAAATGAAGAAGATTATAGTCACGAATTTTCATCGATTTTGTCACTCTCGTTTTACTTCAGTGACGATCTCCCCACAGACTCTGGGGCTAGAAACAGGGACAAGAGTGAAAAATATCATTACAACATCAAGGACGACGTCATTAACGGCAACAGTCAAAACCGAATACCTGCACAAATTTATTCTGAAAATATAGCGCTTCTCGGTGATTTGTCTGGTAATACTGGCAAATTAGAATCGAAACTGCAGAAGCTAAATTATTACAATAGGAAGACGCCAAAACGTCATTTGAATAATTACTGTAAAATTATTGTGGTCTCTGTGCATTGCTCCAGCTCAAAAGTCATATCTCAAACCGGAACCGGAACCGAAATCAAAAAATCTCACAATGTACTCAGTATCAATACCGAAAAAGACAAAGAACCCATCGACTTGGACCAGCAACAGGAAACGAGAGCGAAGCAATTACTTGACAGTTTATCCATCGTAGGTGCCTTTTACCGTGACCTATTTGTAGTTGACGACAACATAGGTCAATGTCTACAATCCAAGCAGAATGGAAAATGGACCAAGTCAATGTTAAAAACTAGCTCCAGCTCCGGATTCCTGACAAAATTTCGTCATGCTACGTTAATTTCGGACATGAATGAAATTCTACATTCCAAAACTTGGATACGGAATTCGAATTTGGTCGAATTACAAGGACTTCATTTTAACTTGGCAGGGATTTCGATTCCTCCTCTAATCCTCGTTAACCCTGGTAGCCGACGCGTCACTGGAGGAACTTTCCATCAGTTTTTTGACGTCTCTGCAAAGTACTACAATTTCACATACGAAATCAATACATCTCTATTCAAGCGAGGGGGTCCAGGGGCAAAGCAGCCAAATGGTTCCTGGACAGGTGTGATTGGTGGACTCCTACGGGAAGAGGCTGACTTGACTTTCTCAGGTCATCAAGTCTCCCGTTATCCCTATCTACACTTGACAACTCCACTATTCTTCGATGGAGCCATGTTTGTAGCAGCACAGCCAAGTGTGTCTGTCAGATGGGATGCAGTAATCGGCCCATTTACTCCTCTCGTCTGGGCTTTCACATTCCTGTCCATTATCGCAATTTCCATAGCATTTCATATCCTCATGTCCTATCGTGATATTAAATTTCCAGCTGATCAAATCGGACCATATTCAATGAATGCAAACAATATTCCTCACAAAACCGAACTGTACTATTTGACATGGGTTGTTCCCATTGGGATCTGTTTGGAGCAAGACGTCAAAATTCCAAAATCCATCGAGTCCCTCGTCACACTTTGGATGTTCGCAATGACTGTGATTGGGACGGGATACAAGGATAAGCTTCTCACTTTCTTTACACTCCCCCAAATGGAAGCCTATCCCACGAGTCTTGTTGACCTCGATAGTGAGGCATTTCAAAACACGGATATTCTTCTTGATGGTCTCCTGATGTTCTATCGTCTCGGGAGTTTAAATAGCCCGTTAGTCGAGCGTCTTCGTCCCCGGTTTAAAGTTATAAAGAATCCCGGAGAATGTGTTTTGGAAGCTGCAATAATACAAGAAGAAAACAACCCGGGTGGAAGAAAAGCGGTCTGTGTCGGTTTCAAGCCGATGCTCTCCGTTGCAATCGCAAGTAACTTAACACTCAATTATGAATTCAACCCAACTGTCCATAGTTCCGACGTCGTGTCGGAAGTTCATGTTCCAGTCGGACTCCGTAAAACTTCAAAGTTTATTCCCGAATGGGAACAGATTGTTGGATGGTACCGGGACGGAGGGATTTATGAGAAATCGAAGGAGGTCGTCTTCATGGAGTTCAAACAAAGGGGCAAGCACTGGCTGGAATATGAGAGACGAAGTAATCCGGGTGGGAAGGGTGGGAAAGTTCATAAGAAACTTGAAGACATCATGACAAGCTTGAGCAATACAGTTATACCGTTGAAAGTCACACACTTTCATGCCCTTTGTGTAATTCATTTTACACTCTGCGTTTTCTGCTCGCTTCTGTTTCTGGTTGAGATCCGGGTCTGTTTCGGACTAAGGCCCTTGAAGCACCTTTCCAAGGCTATTGAAAGACATTATGAGGGCGTTGGTGTTCAAGCTGAAGGGGGTTCCAGTAGTCAAGGTCAAGAAGGTCACAAGTTGGCCAAGAAGGTGGATGAATTCAAAGCTAAAAAGGGCAATGAACAAAGTTCAGTCGGTGTTGAGGAACTGGGCTACCGTAACTCTGCAGACACTGCTATCCACCAGGAAAACCAAAACCAGGCTAACGATCATATTGAACAGTAAGCGGGTCTTTAAAATAGGTTTCCTGCACTTTTTCCAGCACTAATGCGCTGGGTCTCTAATTATAAGCGGGGGTAAGAACCTCGAGATCGAATATTACGCGGGGCGTGCTGTTAGAGAAAATTCGGTAAAATTACTCAATTTTATTATTACTTATAATTTATTACGGTAAAATAGCAACAAATATTTGTAATTATTAGAATGTTACCGTTTAAAGGTTAGCAGAGTAAATTAAATACTTCTATTCCACTTCTTTGCATATTTAAATTTATGCCTTGTACAAAACAGTAAAATAAATCCACTATTAAAGGACTTTGCATTGCTGTTACTATTATACTAATATAGGAATTTTATGTAAATTAGTTGCATTCCAGTTTCACGGAGTTGGCTTTCAGCACTCCGTGTATGACGTACAGTACTAATACAACTAACTAGCATTCATTTCTACCTATTTTTACGTGTAATATAATTATATAGTCACAGTAAACAGTAAAAGCTAAACATACACGATGTTACTTTTACAAACTACTTAAGTACAAGCAAGAGTTTGAGTTGTCATTTCATTTCTACCTTTAAAGACAGTATATACAGTCATTCCTGTCAATCACTATTAGTCAATACCTGAGCGCACTGAACTGAATCACTGAATCGCAATTATTGCAACTGACCAAGGAGTCGACAGAAAAGAACCGATTAATGACGATTCCAGCAGCCCTCAGTCAGTGCAGTGTCATCAGTTGCCTCAGCGTCCACAGACTACAGACTTGCTTTAACTATTGTAAAGGTAGTACTAAACTTGTACTTAATATTTTCACTCAATTATTTGGTCATGATCTTCGTCATACAGCTCAGTACGCAATTCCTTTCAATTCTATAAGCAGCGCTTCGGCCCATTAATGTTAATAGTTTAACAAAATCTGTTCTGTCTCTTTTGTTTTGTTTGTTGTTTGTGGGTTCTGCTAAATTAAATATCTAATAATAGTTGTTGAATTAAACTATCAGCAGTTGTCAATTTATAAGAAGCCCAGTAGGCAGTAAATAGTTAATATTATTAGAATAATATAGGCAGACAGAAGACAGAAGAATCTAGTTTTTTTTTAAGTACACCTTCTTAAAGGCGCGAGTGACAACGAATTTGAAATAGAAGCTTAGCAAAAAGGAACTCGAAATTTTTGTGAAGATTAACAAGAACATATTTGCAAGAACAGATTCCACACTATAACCAATAACATATAAAAAACGAATTTTACGCAACCAAAACCGAAAGTCAATAAAAAACAAAAACACAAGGACGGAGGACGTTATGGGAGATAGTAGTGTTGAGCATCCTTTTGGGGCTGTGATCACTACTGTGACCGAGGACAAATTAATGCTGGATATTCCAACTGAGGTTCGTATTTGTTAATTGACCTTTTAATAATCGTTTAACTACTTATGTTGTTCTTCTATCTCACTATTTAGTCCACAGCTACTCATGCTACGCATTAAAATACTTATGAAATACGTCACGTTATTATACGGGTTTCCTTTCTGTTTGCTAATTCATCGTCCATCGTTCACCAAACAAGACACGGAGGTGACGGCCAACGGGCAACGTGAGGTAAAAATCAAGGATTTTCCAATTTCGCTATTTTACTAGAGGGGCCATACACCAATAGCGCTACCCAACTTTCAGCATTTTTTTAGGACCCACCCACCCCCGGCGTCACCCTCTTAAAAGCATAATAAACATAAACGGCTATCATTAACAGGTGTCATTTCCTTCCAGCTGACCCACCCACAACGTCAACGTGGGTGGTACCAATTTTGTCCGACCACCCCAGAGTAGAGACAGTTTCGTCATTTGAGCTTGAGCAGTGCAGTGCAGTGTGAGCGTGAAGTGCTAAGTTCAAAAAAACGTATTTGTAGCTTTGCATAATATATTGTAGTACCAGTACGGCGTGGCGTGCCGGCGTAGTATATTAGCGTGTAACATATTTATATTTTTGAATGTTTATTACTGAATCGTTGTAGTTGGGTCGATAAAGTCTACGAGTTTTAATTTTCGTTCGTCATAATTTGTTGCAACTTACTAGGCCTAGTAGCATGGTAGTTAACATTACCATTTACGTAATTAATTATATTCAGATTCAGAGCGAAAACCGAATCGTAGCTGAGACTGAGAAGCTGCCTCAAACTATAAAAACTGACAGTGTCAACAACTGTGCGAAGGGGAGTGGAAAGGGTGAAAAGGAAAACATTACGGTGACGAAGACTTTAACTCAGGTTCGTACTTGAAATATTAACCATATCATATTATGTAACGCTCAATAAAATGCACGTATTCAAAACTAACTGCAGTCAGTGAAATTGTATTTACTCGTTCATTAGGCTTTAAAGATGGTTTTTTCACGCACTTTTGCTCAGTTTACATGATGATAACAGTACAGTGCTCTTTTGTTATTATTTTACTATCAGAACGATATTCACCCAAATATTATGGCTGACAAGTTGCATCAAGTTCAACCTATGAGCAATCGGACGAATCGGAGCGGTAGTGGTGTCCTTCAGAACGCTCAGGAGATGAAACCTTTTAATCAGGTGCGTACTTCAAGTCTTAAAATTCGCTTTACTTAATGATTTTATTTGCCAGTCAATGGAAACTGAACCCTTTAGAGCGTGCGTAAGTTATGTGTTCGAATTCGATGTTCGCAGCAGCTCCAGCTTAAGTATACGTACTTTAAGATGCTGTGCTATATCGGTATATCGTACAAAAAGTAGCAAGTAATTAGAAGTAATTTAATATTTAGGCAATCCCTTAGGCCCTTAGCCATAACTCTAAAAACGTATTTAAGTGTCAATATTTGTTTAGCTGAGTTGTCAGTTGAATTATTTACAATAGTTGTTGTGTTATTATTTTTATTTGCAGAAAGTTTACCATATCAAGACTGAAAAATTGCAGAAATCTTCAGAAAAACCCACCAACTCTGAAGTACGGGTCATCTACAACCACTGCAACCCCGACACCGGCTCAAAGGAAGATGATGATTCTGACGACTGTACAATAATCCAAATCCACCTGGACGAGGAGAACAACGAGAACGATAACTTAATTTCTTGCAACAATGGGAAAAAAGAAGAACTCAGTGAAGGTCGGAATGAAGCTAAATTCATGAACGGTTCTTCTACTTTTGTCAGTAATTCAACACCTGTGGATAATTTGGTGCCAATTCAAACTTTTACGGAAAAAGTCTCGGCTTGGATGCAACACAATAATTATAGAGAACCAAGCAGCGACATGAGTCTTTCTTCAGACGACAATAATTTCATCCCTTCCTCTCTATTTTATGTTTACATGGAAGATGAAGATGCTGATGACAATGACGAATACAATGTTTTGAGAGATGGATACTTAGAAGATGAGGTGACCATACTAGATTCGTCATCCACTGACACTCAGAGTGAAAGTTCAAGCTCCGGCTGCTCTACATCATCCTCACACGAAGAGTCCGAATCTGATTCAGATGATTGTTGTATCCTGCTGGAAAATGAAATTCTGGGCTGTGATAAAGACCAATTAAGTGACACGGTGCCGGTACCGGTCGCTCAAGCTAATACTCAAGTAGAGGGCATCAATTCAAATTCAGCCATTAACAAGGATGGTGCTACAAAAACAATTATTACAAATGACAACGCTGAGGATGAAATTATTTTCATCAAAGAACAACAGTGTCCACGGAAAGTAGGTTCCTTATTGAATTTAAAGTGGAATCGTCCTGTTCCCATCACTGTACTCAATTACAGACGAAGACAGATGTTACTGAAATCAGCAGCTGATGAAGCATTAAAGAACGCAGCCTTAGCGTCAGCCCGTGAAGCATCGAAAAGGAAGTTGTCAGGTATAATTAATTACAAATAATTAATTTGACTGGTCAGTTTTGCATTTCGCTATACTTAATGTTGTATTTACCTGCAGGTACTTAGTTTGTGACTAAAAAATAATGTTACAAAACTGAATTCGAATATGACTGAATCATTTTAATTTTCAATCATTTTTATGAACGTTTAAATAAAGTTAAAGTATGTATTTTATATACAGGTGTAAACGACACTACATCTGAACCTAAATTGGGATGCGACATACTGCCCAGCGAGGATGCGGGAAGCGACTGTGATTTCACGAAGGAAGCCTCTGCTGTCTACCTTCGGCCAGCTAAATTAAAGCGAGTGTCTTTCAATTCTACAATGTGAACGAAGTAGGAGTTGAAAATTGGATCGGAAAATATGGGAATGCAAAAGTGTTTACATATTATTATTATTATTATTATTATGAATTAATTATATGTGTAATGTAACGTATAGGTAGTCTACACTGGTACAACTATTAATTACGTTTTAGCGTTAGGCATTTTTTTATATTTTTTAGTAGAGTGAATTTTAATGGATTGAGTTATGTGCAGCTTCGGATGTGGTCTCTTTAACTTTATATATTATGTACTTATAATATATGCCAAAAACCTAATAATAGGGAATACTAATGAATTATAAAGCTGATATGTGCCTAATCGAAGGTTTCCAGTTATTTAGCGTAAGGCACCCATATAACCTCCGTTATAGCTTTTGTTTTAGTGATGTCATAATGTGCTTAAATTATGTATCGTATGGCCCTCGTCGTTGTAATTTACTTTTTACGTAATAATAATATCCCGTAATTTTATTATATTTTTGTACTTTACAAGTTGTCATCAATTATGAATATACAAATAATACAGAAAAAACGTAAGCTAATGACATAATTGATAATTGCTATTTTTTTTTTGAATTATGGATTTTTGGCATTCAGCCCCTCCTATATGTGTGTATATAATTGCAGAACTGGGAAACTGTGTAGTGAATATGTTAGTTTAAATTTATTGTTAAATATATATATATATATATTCATATTTTTGAAATATATGAATTATTGCATTTTTTCAAGAGTTTGGTGAATCGACATTATTAAGGAATTTACAATTATGAAGAATGAATAAAATCTACTAATGAAATAATAATGGTTATTTTATGGTAACGTATTGTTTGTGAAGTCGTTCTATGCCGCTGTGCATGTGCATGTGTGTGTGTGACATTCATATTGGTAACACTTGTCTTAAGAACTAAAAAGAGCAGCATTCCAGACTGGAACTCCGATCCCAAGTTTTCCGGTTTCCGTGACGGTTCGAGGAGCTTATGGTTCAAAATTTCAGTTAAACTAAATACCATGACTACGATACACCTACATGCAAGTCGAAATTCAAAACATCAAGTCGACGGCTGCAAAGTAACTTCTGCTAATAAATACTCAACGTTATTGTCTGTTTTGTGAAATCGTCCAATCTAAACGACTAATGGTAGAAAACTAACAAATTTTTCTGACAGACCAATGATCACATATATCATTATCATTAGTTCATGATCGTGGGTGATTCATTCTAATTTTCAAATTCTTCACGAAAGGACGTCCCAAATTTTTTATCTAAATTTTCTGGATTTCAAAATTTGAAATTTCTCAGCTTGTTAATTTAGTTCTTTGTTTTAACTTACACTGTTATACTTTACTGTCGAGAGGTGAGATTCTTATAAATTCGGTTCGGACACACAAATCTGAAATTTTGACAGTCGTAGCTTTACAGCTGATTCAGCTTCTGGTTCTATTTTTTTTACCAGAAATTTAAATATATTTTTTGTTTTATTATTATTTACCTAGTGGTAGCTGTTTTGAACCTGAGAATTTCTGACAACCCAATCTTTCGGTTTCTTATTGGCTTGACGTCCTCTTCTACTAATTGTTTTCGAAATTAATCAAAAATCAAAATGAATCCAAACAATTTCGGATTTGGTGGACAAGGTCAGTTCAATATGGGAGGAATGGGAATGGGTGGTGCTGGTAGCAATGGCAACGGGTTCAACTTTGACTTCAGTCGATTCAACAACAATCCATTCGTCACCGGGGGCTCAGCCATGCCTAATGGTGGAGGCGGAGGCTGGAATCAGAACAGCTATGGAACTGTAGTCCCTAACCCTGGTGTCACCTTCAGTTCCAATAATGGTGGTCAAGGTCAAGGTCAGCAACAACCTCAATATCCTGTTCATTTTCAAACATTAGATTGGAATAAAGCTATTGGGGGCGGAGGCAATATGATGAACTCTCCCTCCCATCGAGGTGACGCCTATCCCGCCCAGCAGCAAATGCCCCAAGTTCATGTCAGTGCCCCCGGAGGTGGATCTGGAATGGACGGTGGTGGGATGCAACTCCCAAGTCCGTACAATTCTGGTAATGTCAAGCTCATCTCAGTCACGCCGATGGGCGGTTCGGGTCAAGGTCAAGGTGGTATGCAGATGCAGCAGCAACAGATGGGCGGCGGTGGCGGATATTACTAGATAGATGCTCCACCCTTCCACTGCCTTACTTTATTTTTTCCAAAAGAAAAAAACTAAAATAATTTTTGGATTGAAATATGGTTGATGAACTTTGTTAAAATTACTTGTAATAAAAAATGAAAACATTTACTCGAAAACTACTTAAAAGCGTTCACATTTTATATATTAGTAATGGAATTATTGCACATCAATATCATTCATCAATAACATCTATATAGTTACAAACTACCAAGTAGAATACAATTACCACGTAATAAATTACAAAAAACAACGAGACGAATACCGACATAATGTATGAATATCGAATGCTATAAGAAATAAATTAATGTGTATCGCACGTCCTGAATAATTAATTCTTTATGAGCGAGGGGGAGATGACCTGTAAACTCGGGTTTGTTGGAATGACGTAACAAGACCACCTTTGACCAACTCTACTTTCGTACCACTTCCTTCATTCTGATCCTCAATAATAATGGGTCCATCCGGGTTAGAGGGGCTCGGAGGAGGAGTGATCATTTGCTCATGATCCATTTCATTGTCATCGAAGCCCTCATCACGTGTGCTAACTGACGCTCGCCCTCGCGGCTTGGCGATCGTCAATGGTAGTGTGTACAGGTCATCCATGCACATTTCTTGAACCACTCCAGCTCCGATCGCATCCCCCAAAACATTTATTGCTGTTCGTGACCGGTCACTAAAACAACAAAATCAAATGCTCAATTTCCCAGGTGCCAGATAGTAGTGTAGATAAATAGGGATTTTTAGATCACGTCATTCATGGACGATCCCTAACAAGTAATACAGATAATTCGATGACCAATTATATAGTACTTACATGAGCCAATCAATGGGCAAAACGTAAGAAATGTACCGTCCAGGAAGTCCCATTGTACTCAACACCATGACAAGTGTAATGAAGCCACCCTGAGGAATCCCTGCTGCAGCCGCACTTGCTGCTGTTGACATTATACTAATGGCAAATTATAGCACACGGTAAGTTAAATTATCCGAACTAAAAAACTGTGAAATTAAAACAGCAAAAAAAAATTAAATTGCCGTGTCGTCTCTTACACGACAATCACGATCTTCCCCACAGTCATCTGCATCCCCACGAGTTGTGCAATGAAAACGGCCGCAACTGCTTGGAACAGCGCACTTCCATCCATGTTAATAGTGGCTCCGATTGGGAGCAAGAATCGGGAAATCCGCGGATCCACTTTATTTTTTTCCTCGACGCACTGAATAGTGACAGGGAGAGTAGCTGAGCTGGAGCCTGTGCCAAAAGCAGTGAAAAATGCAGGGGCCATATTTACAATGTAGCCAAACGGTTGTTTCCAAGTTAAGAAGAAGTAGATGATGGGGAGAAAGATGAAGCCATGGATTGAGTGACCGATCAGAATCGTGACCAAGTAGAGTCCCAGTGATGTGGCAATATCTGTCACTCCACGCACTCGGAGCATCTCTCCTGCAATTAGGGATGTAACTCCGATTGGTGATAATCTGTTCAAAAAATAAAAAGTGGCCAAATTAATAGTAGCTTACGTAAGTATGCTAAAAACGGAAAATAGCAAACGCAATTAACTTTGATTTTTTTACACTGAAAAATCTATTACCGAATAACCCATCCAGTGATGACAGTCATTGCTTCTGACAAGATTTGAAAAGCCCGTGCAATCAGCTCCCCCTTCTCACCCATTTTAGCCAATGTAATTCCAAGTGCCATAGCCAATACTAAAATCCCCAAAAGATTTGTCCCCTTTTCGTAGTCTTCATTCATTTCATATTCTTCGAGTGGAATCTTCACGATTTTGTTCCCTCTCATCTGATTTGTCTTATTTTCGGGCAACGTTAACTTCGTTTTGTACTATAAATTCAAAATAAGCAAAATAAATTTTGAAAATTGACATCTTTGAATATAGCGCTAAACTTTCAAATTTCTAAATTTCTAAAGATTTCAAACATTTTCAAAATTTCTTACATGCTCCAGAGCCGCCTGAACATAATTGGGTGGGAACATTGCTCTGCCCAAATCCATGAGAGTATCTTGAACCAAAGTTGGCTCACTCTCCTTCCCCGCTGTCATCCCGCGTAGCTCAGTCGCAGTCCTCACGCGGGTCCCTGGCTGAATGGAGAGTGCCAAGAAGGCGCCTTGGGAGGCTGCGAGCAACGTCGTCACCAGGAAATATGTCATCCCGATCCCCCCGATTCTCGTGGACATTTTCAAGTCGAGCGACGCAACGGCTGCGATGATGGACGTGAAGACGAGCGGGAGAACGAGCCCATTGAGCATGGAAAGAAATAATTCTCCAGGATACGTCACGTAGGAAATACTTCGCTGATCCCATTTCTCGGGGTCACGTGATGCTTTGAGAATGTAGCCAAGAACGATCCCCGCCACTACCCCACTCACAGTCAAGATTGTCATGAGATTGAGGCGCACAAATGTTTTGAGAGCCCTCCAACGGAGTCTCCCATGTTGTGGGGTATTTTTTCCCATTTTAATAAAAATTATTATGTTTAATTTTGTATAAGTTTTCTATGTCTTTCCTTAATTTGATTACTTTTAGTTTAGTTTCACATTTATTAATTTTTTTAAATCTCAATTTTACTATACGCTGTAGTTATTTATTTTGTGCTGCAGCACATGAAATAAAATGCTTGACAGTATGAAAGTTAGTGAAACCTAATTATAATTAGTTTTCAATTTCGAATGCCTCTTTTGAATGACAAGACGGTGTAAAGTTAGATACATAGGTTCAAAATTTGAGAGATTAATAATGCTCTACAGTTAAAAGAACTTCTTTTCATTCCGAACGTCGCAATGGGAATGGAGCAGAAAAGGAAACTGTACTGTTTCATCTATGTAGAACGCAGGCATACTACCCGGGTAATATTACACGCAATATTTACAGTGCGTAGAGAGTAGAGAAGAATACTGCGTACTGCGTAGTAGCTGGGAATCGAGCAGTTTCTTTAATCTTATTCCATAGCATGCAATGTACTTACACAGTACACACAGAGTAGGTTTTAGGTTCATTCAGGTTCAGTTTTTAATATATAAGTAGAATGCTGGAAACGCGTGTAGAAAAGTATAGAGATGAAGAAATATAAAGGGACGAGATATTTGACAAAGGCTATATGATGGAAGCATGGAGGGGCAACTAGAATCTACTGGAATAATGGTTAGAATCGGAAATTGCGTCTTGGTCTTCGTGTAAAGATCGGTACCGGTACCGGTACCGGTATCGGTATCGGTACTGCTAAGCTTTTGATGTTTGGCACAGATGAAAATGAATTTTATTTCGTCGTTTTAGACGGATTCAATCCATATTCGGTTCTTTCCACAGTCACTTCCCTGTAAGTTATATCTTTTAAAAGTCCAAAGAAAGGCTGGATATTGCGATTATCTTTTAAATTGCGATATTTATAGTAGGTACTAGGTATGTGTAATGGTCCCACCATTTGATAACGACGACAAGACGACGACGAGAATGACCTAGGCTGGAAAATAATTTCAGTGCCTACGAATAGCTACGTTATTTTTAATTTTATCAGCAAGTAAAAATAATAAATATGGAAATTTAGATGGAATTTATGGAGATTAATATAGTACTATAGATATTTGCGAAACGAAGCAAAGAAAGCAAAGTATAACGGTGCCAGGCCAGGATTCGCAGTATGTCCAGTAACTCCCCGGTCCCAAAGTCCCCGGCAATTCCTCGGGTCCCAAGTAACTCCCTTAGGTCTTCTTATTGAGGAACTCTCTCTCTTGCTTCTGATTTTGGTTTATAATTATGTACACAGTTTATAGTGCGATTGTCTAGCTACTCATTTTACTTTACCAGTTACCATAAATAAAACTTTCACGAAACGCATTACGATTTACGGCACCTGTACTTATTTACCACCATCACCAATCATTAACTAAAAGTATGATTTATTTATTGTACTGCCATGTAAAGCTCATAAAATTCCGAGCTTTTACGGGGCGCGGGGGACCAAAGAGGCCGGTTTTTTATAAATCATTAGTTTCTTTCTTTCCAAAAGTAGGATAATATGAACATATACCAAAATACTATAATCAAAAATCAGAAAATTGTAAGAATCAGAATAAAATCAAATAAAAGAATAGAGAAAGACAAATAATAGGCCGACAAAGATTGACTCTGACAAAGACTTTGAAAAAGAATAAAGAAATGATTCTTCAATTCTTTTCTAGACAAAGAATCAAAGATAGATGACAAAGGAAAGGAATGGAAATAAAAGAATGAAAAAAAATAGAGTAAAATATAGAAATAGAATTTTATAGAAGTATTGAAGTATAGAGTCCTACACATTTTTACCGTAGTTCTATTTCAATGATATTCTTGCCGCTTGGAAAAGGGTGGGAGAGGGAGGATTCAAATCTTCAATTTTGTTGAACGTGATGATTTTCTTTCTTTAAAGTTCTCAGTTTCTGATCTTCAATTTTCCGATTAATTACTCATAATTTGTGTCCGCTCATTCATTTGTATTAATAATCAATTTTTCTTTAACGTTTTATCAACGGTAAAAGAGTAGATAATTGGAATAATTAGATTAATTCCAGTCGGCAGTCGGTTATATTTTGGCCAACCACGGGAAACTAAAACAAAGGTATTTTAAGTGTAGTTTTGTACTGTACTTTTGACTTTGACTGTAGTGCTATTGAATCAACTAGTCTAAAGCGCAAAGCAAAGCATGCTATGTAGTACTTCAGTATAATTACTTTTGGCTGTTGACTCAGTTGACTGAAACTGAAGCTTTTTTACATTTTATTCATTTATTGAATAAGTCGCTACCACCAATACCACTAAATTAATAGGTAACAACGGTAGTTTTGAAGTTGGGTACATATTTTACATAACTTTGACGTACCTTCAACGGTTGACGGTTATTCATTTATTCCGCAGCTTCAGCTATTACTGGTTTGTGGTTGTTGTTGCTTTAATTTAGCGATCACTAATATACATATGACATACGTACACTGATTAGTGAGCGTGACGCGCAATTAATCTACTGGATCTAAACTATACTCGCATTATTTGTTTCTTTGACTTTCAATTTTTAGTTTAACCAAATTCAGTCGTTAAAACTTTACTGACATTGGGAATAGTGCCACAAAATTGATTTAGTCTCATATGGATAATAAGCTTAACCTCCTTCAACACAGTTGAAAACTTAACATGCAAGTGCATTAAAGCATTTAGCTTTGCAACGTTCAGGAGACTTACCCAGAGTTTAATACGATGTCGGTATTAAACTCTCATATTAAACTGTAAACTGTCATATTGTTCGTGTGAAGTATATTTAAATTTTAGTAAATATAAACTCAAGCTGAAGCTGTAAATAGTTTTCATTGTAAATGAACCATGAGTAATCGTAATCACCAGTCTGTGGGCAAGGTATAAATAAACATCCCAGAGGGGATCCCTGGAGGGAGTTAATCCAGACCCTTGAGGGGCATATTTACCCTTCTGGTGTCTGGGATGTATATATATATATATATCCCTCAACCAACAAAATTCAGGGAACTGATTCACCGCACTAACTTTTTATGAAAATCGAGTTACAAAATCATCATCGTTCAGGTGTACATGTAACTTTTAAATCTTAGTTGAAATAATTTGGGACCTTCCGGGGTGTTTATTTATACCTTGTCCACAGACTCATGACTGATCACTGAGTAAATAGTTACTTTTACCAAAAAATAAATTTAAGGTTCTATATTTGGCACAAAGTATAAATATACCTATAAGTAAATGTAAATACGACACGCTCAACGTTCTTTTGTGATACTAATACTATTATAGGGACGCATTGTCGCTTTCAATTTTCTTTAGTATTTTCTAATTTAGGTAGTAAGTTTTACAAATCTTTAATAGATCAAAGTGGAGGCGTATATTGGTTCTTGCGCTTGTCAAATTAGACTGTAAAGGTATAAAAACAAGTAAATAGGTAGAAAAAAATTCAGCTGGACGAGCAAGTCGAGCGGAAAATATGTGGCTTGCTTAATTCGACAAATTCAAATTTGGATTTATTTCCAGCTTACAAAATTTTGTTTTTGTAAATATTTGGTACTTGATTTTCGAAAATAATGTTTGGTTTTAGTAGGTACTAATTTTGGTGGTGTGAAGCGACCAAAAAAGTATGTGGGGTTGTATATTAAGTGCTCAGTAATTTTATTTCAATTAGAAATTTGGTAATTTTCACTTCTAGAGTTCTTAGAGGACATCAAATTCTAAACTCGGTTCGTTCAGGATGAGTGCTGAAAACACAGTCGTGGTTGAGGAGAAGGATACTGTGGCCCAAGCCCAGGATGGAAATTCCGAATCTCTTGTTGGAACAGAAAATTTGGTAATTTCAATTTTTAATTTTATTGGTTGGTGTAAATAGGCGGTTAACTTGTTTTTGTTTTCGATGGTTGAGTCGAAATGTTCTTAACTCACTTAACGAATTGTACAGTAGGGCAGTAAGAGCATTTCTTCATATTTTCTGGCATCCTTATTGTTGTGTATGATAATTTATGTATGTTCATCTGCCATCTTCAGGTTTCTGCTCCCACGGAACTTGCAGCAGATAATAATGATGTAGCTCAAAGTAAACCTAAACCTGAAGATGAAAAGACTAAAGTTGAAGTACCACCACCTCCAAGCGTCCGTCGAGATTTCTATCAAACTGAATCGGATTTTGTTCTGAGCATTCTGGCAAAAAATGTGGATCCTGCCAGTGTTTCAGTGGACTTCACTCCCGAGACGGTACCTTACTTGTTAATTATTATGATTTTTATCTCATCGCGTTTTTGTTATTTAGCTCCGTGTTTCCCTTTGCAAATGTGGCTGAAATAATTTTGCTAATTGTTCCTTTCGGCTTCTGTGTATATTTATGAAATAATTTAACAAACTCCAAACATTTTAAACATGAATTATTATTTTTTTAATTGTAGTTGAGTCTTAAAGCTAAATTAGCCGACGGCCAAGATTATGTGCTCACCACCAATCTGTTCGGAAGAATTCGACCTGAAGCATCTTCTTTTAAAGTTACAAGAACCAAGGTACGTAATTAGTTTTATTTCGTAGTATATTTATCTTTAAACTCGTCTGAGTCTAAAATTTATAAGACACAAGTGTATAGCGCTGGCTGTGCACGTGCACTTAGCACCTGAAGTAAAATCTCATATAATATACGATATTAATATAATTATCGTCCGTGAAGAACCAAAGTGAGCCATTTCCAATTTAAACTCGAATAAAAATGAGCTATGTGATAACAGAATGAGAAACATGCGTAAAATGTTAATTAGGAGTTTTTGATAATTGTAAATTGTTCTATTTACATATTTTTGAAAAGTGTAAAATGTTCTATTTACATATTTTTAAAAAGTGTAAAACATTCCAGTGACATGTTTTTGAAAAGTGCAAAATGTTATTTACATATTTTTGAAAATTGTAAAATGGTCTATTCAAATGTTTTCAAGTCATATTTCAATATTTTTGTAGATAGTACATAATGTTTTTAGCTAAAAATGGAAATGGGTCATTTTGGTTCTTCACAGACGATATGCACATTAATGCTGTTTCTTTCTAGATCGAAGTCAGCTTGCGAAAAGACTCAGCTGGTACTTGGACCGCCCTGGAAGCTGCTGCTAAGGTCGAGAAAAAAGATGCTTTGCCAACGTACCCATCTTCCTCAAAATTCAAAAAAGATTGGACGAAAGTGGAAAAGGATATTGAAGCCGAAGTAAAGGATGATGAAGACATCAATAATCTCTTTTCCAAAATATATAATTCGGGAGATGAGGATATGAAGAAGGCTATGATGAAATCAATGGTATTTTTGATTTTTTTATAAATCCTTTGTTGTGCTCATCGTTAATGTAATTATGTATGGCTCGACTCATTTTTTTTTACCCATGAAAGAGTGCATTTAGTTGTCTCGATTTTTTGTGTACTTCGTAAAGTTTGAAATTGAAGTGAGTATTTATTATTATATTTTTTTTTCTGTTTTATTAGCAAGAATCTGGGGGAACTGTGTTGAGTACTAACTGGAGCGAAGTTGGGAAGAAGCAAGTTGATATCAGTCCACCGGACGGCATGGAATGGAAAAAATGGGAATAAGAATGACAGACCCCTGTCACTTCACTACTGGACCCACAGAGAGCTACAACGACCGGGAATTTTCGCTTATTACTCTGAATACCCTAGCGTAAAAATAGGAATAGTTTCTACATTTAAATTTAAATAATTCAGTATATTTTGTAAGATTAAGAAAATATGAATATTGTGTGTAAGGAAGGATGCAGTGGTAAGGAATTTGTGTCTTCATTGTGTTTACTCAAATATTTACCATTATTTCAGTAGAGTAGGAACTGTGCCCAAGGCCTCTTTTATATATATCTTTATTCGTAATAGTGAAGCATTTCCAAAGTACTAAAAAATAAAAATAATGTATCTGACAGGAAGCCATCGTATACCTATTACCTAGCTCTATGAATGTTCACTGTGTTCAGGTTAAAAAAAATCGCTTTTTCACACAAGAATTCCACCTCAACTATTTAGATCCTGGCAGCTTTTCAACTGTATTCAATTATAGATGCGTTTTTGCCATTTAAGAATAAGCTAATTAAAAATATGTGTTGAGTCCTTATACTATGATGAGCTGCATATTGTATACCCTACCCACTAATAAATAATTTATTAGTGAAAGAGAGGCCTTCTAGATTATTCACTGTTTTCATGCTTTACATACTCAGCCTTTAAATTGCATTTCTCATTTTGAATATTAATAAAATATGATGGCTAAAACTTAATTATGTATATTCCTACTCTACGCGAGCCAAATTTAAAAATTGTAAAAAAATAAATTGATATTTAATTTATTCCGTCTCGTTACTCCAGCCTGAATTTGTGTGACAGAAGCGTATGATATAATTGAAAATTATTATTAGCAAGCGGAAAAAAATGAGCATAAATTATGTGGCATTGCTAGACACTGCATTGTTTACGTTCAGTTTTTTACGTTGCGTTGCTTAGCTTTACTGAAATGCCTAATACAGCAAATTAATGGTGTTTTATTCTTCATCTTAAGAATCTTTTCTTTCATGCGCATAAGTCTCATTGGTTTCATAGAGTATTTGAGACACTAGGAGATGATAGTAGAAGCCCTGCTTGGCTCTCAGCTCCGCATCTGACCCCTCCTCAACTATGTAACCATTTTGAAGGACAATAATGTAATCCGCATTCCGAATTGGAGCAATTCGTCTCGAAGCCACTATGAAAGTTCGTCCTTCGCGGAGACTCATTAATGAGTGTATTAGTAATGAATTGTTGAAGGAGTCGATGGAGACGGTGGCGTCGTCCACAATCACAATTTTCGGATTCTGAACAGCTGTCCGTGCTATGGCCAGTCGCTGGCGGAACACAAACGTGTCTGAGTTTTCTGGCAAGTCTTCCAGTTTTGTGTCATATTTCTGTAAAAAACCAATAAGCTCAATTAAACTTTTTACATTTAACAAATTAATACACAAGATTTAAAAATAAGTATGTAAATAATTTCTTCGAAAAATCAAGAAAAGCAAATTAAAATTATTAAAATAGTAGTAGACAGTAGACAGAAAGTAACTTTTGGAAAGGTGTCAATGATGTAATCAATGTTCGCAAGACGTGTTGCCGCTTGAATTTCTTCCATCCCAGCATCGCTCTTGCCGTACATAATATTCTGTGCCACTGTTAAATGCTGCATGAAATTGGGATCCCGAGAAATTGACCCAATTAAATTTCTAACACTACTCCTGCGAATAGTATTGTAGTCCATGTCGTTAATCAACTATACCACATGAACAGTTTAAGGTCAAAAATACAAATAAATTCAATTCTTATTATTCTACAAAAATCAAATTACATTCAAATGAAATATGTTACAATTATTGGGCTTACGACACGGCCTTCTGTTGGGCAGTACAGGTTGAGAAGTATACCCACAACAGATGATTTTCCTGAATTGGCTGGACCCACAATTGCAGTATATTTCCCTGCTGGGAATTTGGCAGTAATTCCATTCAAAACAAATACTTCCGGTGCGAGAGCGTATGAAAATTTAACATTTTCTAATCGAAGTTCCAGTGACTGCTCTGTCCCGCCTTTTGATGAAAAGTCTACCTTTCTCAATTCAACCCAGGAAAAATTGTTAAAGGCAAATTGTGAATTAAATATTTCGAAATAATTTTACTGAGCTAGTCAAGTTTTAGTTTAAATTATGGCAGTTGTTTTAGGACTGTAATTAACACCTTTTGGAGAGACGCTTCATTTAATACATGTTGGTGCGAAGCTAAATCTTCCGTCATTCTGGAGGCCCATGATCGTAAATCAGTTTTGTCGGGGATCACAGCTATTCCATCGCCAGCTGGGTGTACGGCCAAAAATATTAAATTCATCACACTGAAACAAAGTAAGAAAAAAACTGAGCAAAAACAAAACCTGAATAGTTATATTATGGAAATTCTGATTTTATAAAATATTACAAAAAACAGTCAATCAATGAAGAATTCGCATCAAATATGCTTATAAATTAATAAAACCGACACAACTGACTCACAAAATAAATGGGAGCATTCGATCTTGACCCCTTTCAAAATTATCGCACACAAAAATCCAAAGGCCAATCCCCAAGAATATGGCTGCCTCTGAAACTCCTTGTGAAACAGAGTGAACTACAAAAAGCCACCAACGGTTACGTCTGGAAAAAATTAAAAAGTACCCGTCTACTTCCATGCACCATATTTTATCATATGCACTAAGGCTTGTTTAGGGTTCAATTCATATTATGTATAAATTTTACATTGGGCATATTATCTACAATAAATAAAATTAATTTATCGTAATTATTATTAGAAACGATATACTTATAGATATTGCATTCAAAAGAAGAAATAAAAAAATTACATAAACATACGCAGCATGATTAAAATTGACTTGAAACACATTGGAAAAGTGATCCTGAAGCCCAAGAACAATGATTGCTTTCACATTTGTTAACGAGTCAAAGATTATCTAAAAAGAAAGCCACACATTTTTTCCCTGCCAGTACATAACTTAAGAAAAAAAATAAAATAAGAATAAAAACGACGTTAACCTCTGCGGGCACACTAAGCCAGTGATTAAGCCAATACGTGTAGCGCCTGTAAAATTTGCCACTAACGACCCGTGCAAGAATGATCCAAGGAATAAAGATAAGGAGATAAATTACTTGGTCCTGGAAATTGCGTTGAGCAGCCATATGAAAATTGTAGCCTAAAATGACTGTGAGAGCAATCGTGGCTGTTACAGATGTTGTTCCAATGATGAGTATCTATTATATAAACTTTATCAGTGAATGAGTTGTATTGAGTTAAAATCAAGACATAATAAAGCATAATATTTTAGATTAATTGTGCTACATAATGCGGATAATAATTATTAGTGATACTGTGTTTTGGTTTGGTAAAATATATGAGACTACACACAAATATGCCACATTAAATTACCGAATGAAGCGACGCCGTGTCACAAGCAATACTGTCAGTCAGAAAGGAAATATCGTTGTCTAGAAAGTCATACCACTCCAAATTACGGTATAAAAATGACTTTAGAAGAAGTACACGTAATTTTTTTGTCACCCAAAAACTTCCAAATCCCAATATAAGCTCCTGTTGTTTAATTTGGAATTTAACGATGCGACAAACTAATTAATTACTAAAATCCAGTTGTACTTATTATTGGTATCAACTCAAGAAACAATACAGTGCGTACTCAACAAAGATGCGTATAAAATGTGCTGGGCCGGACAAAGGAGTTGCTTTTATGCAGCAATTTTTTTCCAAGCAAAAACCCCTATTTTGATTTTATTGACGGTTTTCATTGGCAAAGCAAAATTTTGTATTTACATGTTTTAGAAAAGTGCAAAATTTTCTATTAAAATGTGTTTTGAAAAGTGGAAAATGTTTTTATTTCTACGTTTTTGATAAGTCAAAGTATTCTTTTTACTTGATTCAGAAAAGTGCAAAATCTTCTATATTTACATGTTTTGAGAGAAGTGTTAAATCTTTTATTTTGCATGTTTTTGACATGCACAAAAAATTTGCATTTATGTGTTTTTGAAAATGGCAAAATGTTCTATTTACATGTTTTGAAAAGTCAAAATATTCTTTTTACATTCATTTGAAAAGTGCAAATTGTTTCATTTACATGTTTTTTTAAATTCAAGCAGCGGGGGCTGCCTGCGCTGGCAGTATTAGTATTATCCGGCCCTGAAAATGTGAAATGGCACTTCTTGGCAAAACGTTGCGTGGGATAGAATTTATAGTCTTAAGTCTTACCTGGCAAAATGGAACCAATGATGACAGAAGAGCTAATTTAACGAATTCAACACAATCTGGAATGAGCTTGCGAAAATCCGACTTTATATAATCCTGTTAGTTTCATAAAATAAAACTCTATTACATTACATGGCAAAAAAGTAAAAGTCATTCTAATACCAACAAATCGCTCTCAGTCTACAGTTGCGAATGAAATGAACTGCATGCACATAATTTGGACTCACAGTTTCTACAATAGCCAGTTTATAACTAATTTCGACAAGGTAATAGACAGAGAAAGAGCATGTGATGCACGTCACAATCATGAATGGCCATGAGTAGAGAGTCCATGGAATTAATCGAAGTTTAATCAACTTCATTTTCTTATCCACCGCAATCTGGAGTTGTAAACTGTACTCTTCCCAAAATGAGTGAGACTCGTCCGAATTAATACTCTCGTTGTCTGGACATCCGTTCACCGTCCATCCAAAATAATGTCTGAGCCGATCATCCAAGACTCTAAAGTCGGCGTAACCATCCGAAGTAATTGTATTTGACGAGGACAAGCTGGCAAAATATTCTTGGAGTTTAGAGTTGGATAGAGGATCAAGATCAATGTTTGAGAGGCGTGTGGGTGAGAGTGACGTTTCCCGGAAACGGATTTTCTTCGGTTTTCTCTTTCTTTCAAATTCGTGATCATCCCCTTCGTCCCCTGTACCTATTAGATGATGCCGACTGTCTGCCTTTAACCGCCCTGTAAATAAAAAATAAAATAAATTATATAGATACCTGGTGCTAATTTACAATGGAATCGAACCCGAAATAAAAATAACAATATGCTACACTACTACGAATGAATCTGCTATTAATTTTACAATGTACAGCAAACCCAAAGTATTGTAATTTCAGAAATTTCTGTCAGATGCATAAGTAGAATTAAACGAAAACTCACGGAACTTTGAGTAGTCAGAGATCTCATCGGAGTCCTCTCTTGGAAATGTCACCTTGGGTGGTTTCAAAATCGATGAATGTGAGATGCTAAACTTGCCATGGATTTCATTGGACGAGGAGAAATCCTCATCCCGAACCGACATTGAGGAGTCTCTGGAGTCTCCTATTAGATCGGTCGATGAGGCACTCAGATCATCTAAGTCATTGTAAGCATCTATTTAGAATTAAATAATTAAATAATATCATTTAATACCTTATCCAAGAATTTTCAAATTAACAAAGCAAAAAACAAAGCTTGATTGAAATTAACAGAATAATAATATTAGATTTAACATTTTAAAGCATAATTTATACAGAATTCACTTATTTAATCAATAATTATTACAAACATGATGATTCCCTCTTCCGTTGGAACTTCTTTTTGAGGCGGAGATCTAAAATTTTGTAATACAGAAGAACATGTAAATAGAACATCAAAATATTACTAAAATAGAACCTTTTATAATTTTCTAAAAACATGCAAATAACACATTTTCCACTTGTTAGGAACTCGTAATTAATTAACGCATCCATCTCATTGCGTCACATTTAGTATTTTTTGACATAGCTGATTTTGATTCTAGCTTAGCTTAAACTGGAAATTTATAACTGTGATTCTTGACTCACGATATTATGGTAATATTACTAAGACAACCAAAAATGTATAAGAGAAACAAATCCAAGCTTACCCCTTTCACGGAGCAAATTGCTGCGTATAGCTTTGTCGTAGTAATCTATTAAAAATTGCATTAATCCATTATTCCTTCTACAATATCATCATGGTCACACTTTAAAAACTACATAAATTCTGACATTCTGAAATACTGGGTTTTATTTGAAATTTTGAAACTTAAGTCTTACAAGTATCTGTTTCTAATATGAAAGTGGTATAAGTGGAATAGCATCCAACTGGTCTACTTTGAACTATACGCGGAATTTTCTTCGACACGTGCCTCTACATAATAATTTTAAGACATTATCCTCATGTTATTATTATTTACAAAGCTGAATAGCATTTAATTATAATATAGCGATATCATGAGGTTCAACAATTATGTCAAATGCCAAAAACAGGAAAAACAATTTCGCTTCAAAAAATCGAAATCCAGAAAACAGATACATAAATATTATGATGCATATCATCATAATGTACGGAGAATGGAGGGTCAGTTTAATATTCGTTTATTTAAATTTTATCTTTACTTTGTAACTGAATTTAATTTTAAATTTGTGGAGAACGTAAAACTCACAAAATAAACAGACTCAAGGATAGAAGTATCAGCATGGAAGTCACTAAATTCAATGGGGTATTGTGCATCATTTTCTCGATGTAGTCGTCTGATAGCTTCAGCAAATTTATAATTGGCTAATTGGGAAGTAAAGTAAGGCGTCACAGCTAAAGATTAACAAGAACAAATAATTAAGATAACAATTACTCGATAATTTAAAGAAACTTGATAATGGAAATAAAGAGAAAAAAACGCACTGATATAGTCTGATATACAATCATTATTAGAAAATATAAAATAGTTGTTTACCCTCAGTATCTTCCAACGACTCTTCAACCATTCTGTAATAACGTTTCCTTTTCCTCATTAAAGCTGAATGAGCTCCACTTTCGAATATCTAATCCGTCATTGATTTAAAAAAAAGTATAACATAATAATTACACAAAAATATTATATATACTTGGGAAGTATTGATATCAAGAATTAGTAAAGAATTTAACAAACTAACTCTGCCATTTTTCATCGGAAAAACAGAGTCACAAGCCTTCACAATAGAATTGATTTTGTTAGAAGTAAGAATAATTGTGCACTGCTCCTCTTTACGCATTCTAAGGAGCGTAGAAAGGACGATGGGTTCAAAATTTTCATCCAAAGTTGAAATGTAGCCGTCGAATAAAATGAGGATACGGGGTTTACGGAGAATTGCTTGAGCAAGAACTAATTTTTGCAATAGTCTATTATCCACTAGTTTCTTGGATTTCACACCAAGAAGTGTTTTGTAGCCCTGTATAAAAAACAAACAATTGCGTAGCCGCAATAATTATGATTTTTCCTCAAACAGTGTGATACTTAATAGTAGTTGTAATAAAATTAATGTGATATTTTTAATTTGTATGACTACACAGTCATGTCCTACAAGATGTAATGCTTGGATTTCTTCATGAGCACCAACCATCTTGCACGCATCAACGATCTCATTAAAACTTGCATTCAACTTGCAGTAACGAAGATTCTCCTCAATCGTCGTGTTAAAGAATGCGTCCGGTTTAAATGCACCAAACTGTGAGCGATACCAGCGAACATTGTATGTTTTAATTTTTTTTCCATCCAATTTGATCTATTTTTTGTAATCACAAATTAATCTTATTGTATAGAAATATCAAACAATAAGTTTTTCAACTGAAATTTTTACTTGCTTTGAGCATGCAAAATTAAAAATATCGTGAGTTAAGAATCAAAATGACCCATATCCAATTTAAGCTAGAGTCAGAAGGAGCTATGTCATAAAAACACTAATCACTAAATAAGAACGATGCGTTGGATGTTAATAAAGGGATTTTAAAAGGCGTAAAATGTTCTATTAAACATGTTTTTAAAACGTTTGAAAAATGAACTATTCACATGTTTTTGAAAAGTGCAAAATGTACTATTTACATGTATTTAAAAAGTGCAAAATGTTCTATTTACATGATTTTGAAAAGTGTAAAATGAACTATTTACATGTATTTAAAAAGTACAAAATGTTCTATAAATTTACATGATTTTGAAAAGTGTAAAATGAACTATTTACACGTTTTTAAAAAGTGCAAAATGTTCTATTTAAACGCTTCGAAGATCATGATAATTCAATATTTTTGTAGATAAAGGATTTTGTTTTTAGCTAAAAATGGATATGGGTCATTTTGGTACTTCACCGAATATTTTTATAGGTACAATTACCTTCCCATCCCGTACGTCATAAAGCCTCAAAATTAACTTGACAACCGTCGTTTTCCCCGAGTCAGAAGGCCCGAAAATCGTCACCATCTGTCCTACTTTAATGGTGAGATGAACGCCGGACAATATGGAGACGTCAGGTCTTCTGGGATATGAGAAATGGACATTGGTCATCACAATCTTCCCTTTGCAGTTCTTGGGGGGAAGGATACCATCCGTAGACATATTGTCAATCTTTGACCTCCAGTCAATTACAAAGAAAGCTTCGGCGGCCGTCCTCAAGTTTTTTCGAAATTTTTGAATTATAGTGTAGGCCTGGCTGAGATGATAGTAAGAGTAGAGGATGAAAGTGGAGGAAGCATAAATCCGACTCATCAAAGGTGTGTTTACATACGTCAAGAAGGCTGACAATCTCGTCGGTTCCGGAAAACTATCATATGTCTCTGTCATATTTCTACACCGTAGTTCTGTCATGTTCGTCTGGTTGACAGTGTTTTTGTAGCCCGGGTCAAAACTTGTTGCAGATATGCCAATTATAACTACTTGAATGGTGGTCGGGAGGAACCAATGGAGTGCTGCAAAGAGTGCAGATATGATGATGATCCACCAGAATTTGAGCGGTGAAGCTAAAGAGTTTGTAAATCGGGTCAACTCCTTCTCTTCTGTTTGATATTCTCGGACGAGGCGGACATTTGCCAGGATCCCGGTTGCAATCGAGTCCGCTTGAACCTCATAAGCTTTTTGATCCCGTTTCGTGATTTCTTCCGCTGCCATTAACGGGAGTGCATTAAGAAATGCATAGAGTGGGACTGCTAATATGCAGAGAAATGTTGTATACGCATGCAATGTTAATGCCATGGGGATCATAATGAGAGATGAGACGATCAAGTAGACTAACTTTGGTAAATTTTTTCCTAAGCAATCTCGAAGTTCGGTGATGTCACTGAAAAACAATACAATATTCTAGATTAATAATATTATTAGAGCATTTTATAAGTTTTGTAAATATGTTTTCGCCTAAAAACTTTTACACACTTTACCCAGATGCCCAGATCAGGCAGATCTAGATTATACATCGTGAGTGAAGTGCCAAAATGACCCATATCCAATTTAAGCTAGAGTCAAAATGAGCCATGTAGTAAGAACACTAAATAAGAAAGATGTGATAGATGTTAATTAAGTGATTTTGAAACGTGCAGAATGTTGTATATACATGTTTTTGAAACGTGCAAAATATTCCTTTTTACATGTTTTTGAATAAATAAAAAATGTTCCTTTTACACGTTTTTAGGAAGTTCAAAATACTCTATTTAAACGCTTTCATGATCATAAACTATTTCAATATTTTTGCAGATAGTGGATTTTGTTTTTAACTAAAAATGGATATGGGTCATTTTGATTTTGGTTCTTCACGGACGATATAATTAAATTGTTAATAAACTTTCTGACTTACTTGAGCATGCGAAAAGGCAGGTCTCTGTCGATATAACAGTCAAACCACGTGAAATCCTTCTCTAAAGCTGCGTTAAAATAGGCTATTCGCATCTTTGTTAGCTACACATAATGTTATTAATAGATCAGTACTATACATCATGGTGAAATCATTATGCATATCTACTTAAATCACATACCACCGTTTTATATACTGTTTTATACCTATAATGAGTATAATTTAATATTTTAAATATTTTCACTACTTACGGAACGCTTAAAATGATTTTGTTACAAATATACAGACATTTGTTAGTATTAATTGTTACGTAATGTGCAACGTGCTATTATTCGAATATGTACCTGATGTCGAGCAGCTTCTGTCGAGCACAGATGGGTCAAGCATGTAGTCAAAGCAAACATGGAGGATACGACCAGTAATACTGTACCCATGACATTGTTTTGATAATATCTGAAATCCCACAGCATAAAAACGTATGCAGATTAACTAATAAAACAAAAGAAATAAGATGGTTGAAACAATAAAAAATTGGACGAACGTTGAGATACATCTGTTCTGGACTTCTGAAGCAAATTGGAAGAAAAGTCCAAACCTATGTGGAGTGATCAAAATAGAAATATCAAAGTTGAAGCCGAAGGCACTTGTTCACGATTCTGGTATAATGGTACACTGCATATATTTGGTGTTGTAGCAACGTGTATATAAATTTCATTTGAGAATTTTTGCAAAAATAATGTTATAATTTTGTAAATACATAATATATAATTATACTTCCCCTTACAAGTAAACAAGTAGCGTAAGTAGGAAGGCGCTGATGACAGAAAAAAAAGTGGCTACAGCATACAAAATGTAGTCCTGAGTACTGGCATATCGAAATAGTTTTCGAAAACGAACTTGATCGATTTTAAGTGCTACTCCCTTTATTAACTCGGCTTCATCTTCTCTGTTATCAAAAAATTAAAAAAAAATATATATATTTAAGTGAACGCGTAGCAAGAGATAGTACTGACTGCGGGAAGCCAAAAAGGTGTGTCATGCAGAATAATAACGTAGTACTAAGGTGCGTAAAGGTGATAACCCTCAAAAGGTGATCAGTGGCTGGTGGCTGCTAAGAGTAAACAATACGGCATATAAAAATCTAAGTAACTAGTATCCATACAGCTTATAGTCTAAACTACCTTTACTTAACTACCGATTTCATCTTCTTTCCTTAAAAACTCTGGCTTTGTAAAATCATGAAAGTTTTGAGTGCATTTTTGAATTTTTTAAGCTGATGACATTTAAGACCCTACTTTTCTAATAACTTTAAATGTATTTCAGGTAACCTATCACATTAAGGGCACTTGGGGCGCCGGAAGACTTTCCGCGGTTGTTTCATACAATGACCGGTACTTATCTCTTGCAACAGTTGCAACTGCAACTTTTAATTTTCGACATCGAGTGTTTTTTAGCACATACAGTATTCAAAGAGAATTGTAATGACAGCTTTTCCTTGAGTGTACGTTGGCTAAGTAAAAAGAATCAGGTACTTGAAGTTTTGAAAAAATAAGCCCGATCACCTCTACACGCATTAGCACTAGTTAATTTTAAAATACGAGTTTAATTAAATAGGGCATACTTGGAAGACCTCCGAGTTAAGACTACGACGTAGTCATCTAAATTGATTGGGCTGTAAGCTTTGCGAGAGTTATGTTTCTGACTTTGGTCGCTGTTTCGGCGACGCTTATTTTGCTCATAGTTAGAACCCATTTTAATACTTGATGTATTAGTTTTGATTTCTACTGATTTTCAGACCATTAATTATTTATTTCTTCTCTTGATCTGCTTTCGTTTACGACTTTCAATTCTTCTATTGTCATATACATAATAATTACCTGACTAGTTAGGTAGGGGTGAAAAACGGCCGCAGTCCAAGGTCGTGGCCATGATTTAAATTTTACGAAAATATATTAATCATTCATGGTGACCTCTTGCCTATTAATCACATAACCCATAGAGAGTTTCCCCCATGATATACTTAAACTGACATTGGGAAAAAAGATGAGATTAACTGAAAATTCCAAAAAACATGTAATAAGCATCTTGTGATGTATTTTTTCTTTAGAAAAAAATAATTTACACTTAACTACAGCAGATGAGTTTTACTGTTTCATGTTTCACTGATGCATGGATGAGTTTAGTTAGTGATGCAAGATTTAGATTATTTTAAAGTGCCTCCACATTTTCAATCCACAATCCACCTTATATTTTACATGATTTAATAAACGTAAAGCCAAAAAAATGCCACGTCTATGTATGTATATTACATTATTTTTTACACTCCGCCGTTTTCCTTAGTCTCGGGGCTTTTCAAAGCTTAGCCGATGGAAAAATCAGATGACTGCGGACGAAAGCGGCTTCGTTCAACTTGTACGTAGAATTATTGTATAACATTCCGAATCCACCTTCCACCCAGCCGACCCAGCTGTACTGTGTACTTCAGTTCAGTATTCAGTAGTGGGATTTAATTATAGAGATAGAAACTTAATCAGATCATTATTAATTTAACGTAGTTGAAAGTAAAAAGAAGTATCACACCTGAATCAAATCACAGATATTCATCGCAGAGGGACTAGCTCAATTATTATCATCGTATTTCTTAGTTAAGTCCTAACAATATTTCCGTACATCCGTAGGTAGTTTGTATCAAGTGGAAATTTCGACTTTCTTAATTTTTTGAAAAGTTTGAAGTTAAAATGATTGGAACAAAATCACTGGTTGCGAACGGGATGCTTGCCTCTCATGTTATAGTGAGTTTTTTTCTCAATATTTTGTCATTTTCATTAATTTTGTAATAATATTTCAATTTTTGAGTAAAGATAAGTTATTACCTGGTAATATTTATTGTTTGCTATTAATGTGTCTTCAGATCTTTGATAGTGCAAGTCACATAGTGATAGTAAGTTGCTGTTCGATCGAATGGTGAATGGTTTAAGTATTTAAATTGATTATGGTTGATGGTGGTCGGATGTAGTTAAAAATGCTTGGTTTGATTGTTTTAATAGCTGATAGCTCAGCCTATTTTGAGTGTATGTTGGTATCTTTTGATTTTATGTAAATTGTGGGGTCCATTTCCGTAATAACATTATGCATTATGCATTGTAATATTTCATGCTTACAACTTTAAATACTAGTTTATGGTGTTTTAAGAAAGATAGTACTTGCATAGATAAATAGGTACTACCTACTATTGGCTACTATTTGTATTGTTGGTAATTTGTAATTTCAGATTTTAAATTGCTTGCCTTTTTATAAACCAGGGAGTGGCAATTGTTTCGATTTTTATTATTATTTCTTTGTACTTACTCAATACTTTTATATTTCAGACAAGAGGTACGGCGACCGCTGCAGCATCCTCAGAGCGTCTCAAGAAATTTGCAGTGTACAGGTTTGATCCGGACCAGAAAGGGGACAAGCCTAAACTCCAGAATTATGATGTTGACCTGAACAGTTGTGGGCCTATGGTGCTGGATGCTTTGATCAAAATTAAGAATGAAATCGATCCAACCCTCACCTTCCGTCGGTCATGCCGGGAAGGGATTTGTGGCTCTTGTGCTATGAACATTGGAGGAATTAATACCCTGGCTTGTATCAGGTACTTTCACAACGGTTTATTACAATACATATTTTCATCTCTCTTTTACTCTACTTAATTCGATTTGCTAATTTTTAAGGTATTTTGATATTTTTTATTGTGAGCTATTAAAACTAAAGTAGAGTTGATTTTGGAAAGAATTTTCGCTTAGCTACAACTTTGAAAGAGTTTATTTTTTTGTTTCCTGTACAGTAAAATCGATACGAACACAGGCAAAGCAACTAAAATCTACCCTCTTCCCCACATGTACGTAGTTAAAGATTTAGTTCCGGACATGAATAACTTCTACGCCCAGTACAAGGAAATTCAGCCCTGGCTTCAGAGGAAGGATAATGCCAAGCCTGGTACAGTTCAGCTTTTACAAAGTGTCGACGACAGAAAAAAATTGGTAATATTTTTCGATTTTGCTTTCCGTATACAATAAAATTACAGCAGCTGTAGAAAACAACCATTTAAATTTAAAGCTTGAATGCTTATAAGTTCAATAGCAGTCATCAAGAGGTACTTACAATTAGTTTTGAATATTTAATTCATATTTATTTTAATTTCAGGACGGTTTGTATGAGTGCATTCTCTGTGCTTGCTGCAGCACTTCATGTCCTTCCTACTGGTGGAATGCTGATAAATATTTGGGACCAGCTGTCCTCATGCAAGCTTATCGATGGATTATCGATTCTCGTGATGAAACGTCAAAGGAGCGTCTTGACAAACTTCGTGATCCATTCTCCGTCTACCGGTGTCACACTATTATGAATTGTACCAAGACTTGTCCCAAGGTGATTTGATTTATAAAATTTTTAATACGAATTCACGGGTTGATTGATATGATCAAATAAGAGACTAGTTGTCTTTCTTCTCCCGCTGCACTCGTTGGATATTAAAATAATATTTGTTTAATTTTTTTCACAGGGCTTGAATCCAGGTAAAGCAATCGCAGAGATCAAGAAATTGCTCGCTGGTATAGCCAAGAAAGATGAGCCCGGTTTAAAGGCAGTACCTTAGTTCAATTACATGTGCATAATTACCAATTTTTAATTATGTCTGTCCTGGACGTGTTAATTTGTCGGTCGTAACTATAAATATTAATGCGATGCGGTAGATTTTGTTCGTAATGGAACCCCTAAACCATAATCATGTTAATATCTGTGAATATTTAATTTATCTACTTGTAATATTACTACAATCAGACTCGGAATAATTAATTATAGTCAGTTAATTCTGGGAGTTGAGCTGTCATGATTCTAACTCGATGTCGATCATGGCGGGATGGCAAAAGTTGAAGTGTTGGATATAATTATATAGTAAAACGAGAGTATAAGTAAAATATAAACCAGAATTGTAATCTAAATCATGACCTCATCTTTCTGACTTCTTAATTTATTTAAAATCCGGCTTCCTTAATTTACTTGTTGTCAGCACAATATTTTACTTACGTGTACGGGCAGTATTATAGATATCTAATTATTACTTCTGTATACAGTGCAGAAGATAAACTATATTGTTAGTGATTGAAGTAGTGTCCCTGGGGCTTTTTTTCAAATTTTCACAATGGATGTGTATAAAAATATTATTTGAGATATTCGAAATCAAAAATTACCCAGCATTAGAGGAAATAAAGAAAAAAAGTGGAACATTATATGGAATTTTATAGATCATCTAATTTGGTATAAAAATAGCATCTGCATCGACCCACAAGTAGAAGAAACTGAATGGAGCAATAGTATTTTAACAATCACATTTGATCTACAATCTAAAGTTATATTGTATGGCTAGAATCCGAAATGAATAATAATAAATTATACTAAAAATGCTTTCTACGATCTACGTAGGTACATCAAATAAAAGATGACCCATATTCATTTTTAGCTAAAAACAATATCCACTAACTACAAAAACAATGAAATATGTCTTGAAATCATTTAAATAGAACATTTTGCAATTTTCAAAAACACGCAAATGGAACATATTGCACTTTTCAAAAACATGTAAATAGAACATTTTGCACTTTTCAAAAACATGTAAATAGAACATTTTGCAATTTTCAAAAACTCTTATTTATCATTTCACGCATGTTCCTCATTTTTTTTTGTATAACATAGATCATTTTGATTCAATCTTAAATTGGATAGGGGTCATTTTGGTTCTTCATAGACGATAATATGCTATAATTAACTATATATGTAGATAATCTACTAATTGGGGTATTCATACATCTGCTAGGAGTAAGAAAACTTCGTACTTTAATAACGTATTAGTAAAATGTTACAAGTCTCACCAACCGTATCATGACACACCTTTCGGTATATGATTCGGCACCCTCATTTACTTAAGCATCAATTCATGGGAAATTGCATTTAACAATAATTAACTAACTATTAAAGAACATGCGGAAGGAATAAAAAGGGTTGTTAATAAAGAAGCTACCATTTATCTAATGGTCCTTGTTCGTTGGTCCTCCCACTTGAATGATTTATATAGAATTACTTACACATGAAAAGAAATAATCAGTTCAAGTAATTGGGTATCAAACACAAAGTAAGCAACTTGCAGAAACTGCGATTAAAGTGAAAAAATAAACACAAAAAGTATTGCCGTCAATGCAGTGTTTTTAATCGATGATAATTTAATCGATAGCATGTGGCATGTATTACACTTTTGAATAAAAGGAAAATTGACATAGCTGTAATCAAAATCAAGCTGACTGTGTGCAATCACCGAAATCGTACAGTTCCTAATTACTTACCGTATATCCTGTAATAATGCGCGCGTCTGCAATAGTACCTAATACTTAATACCAATGTGTATATCGTCTGTAAAGAACCAAAATGACTTCCATATCCATTTGTGGCTAAAAACAATATCAGCTATCTACACAAATATTCAAATATGTCTTGAGAGCATTTAAATAGAACATTTTGCACTTTTAAAAAATATGTAAATACAACATTTTACACTTTTCAAAAATATGTAAATAGAATATTTTGCGCTTTTCAAAAACATGTACATAGAATATTTTACACTTTTCAAAAACATGTAACTAGAACATTTTACACTTTTCAAATACATGTAAATAGAATATTTTACACTTTTCAAAAACATATAAATATGTAGAACATTTTACACTTTTTAAAAACTCTCAATTAACATTTTACATACATGTTTCTCATTTTGTTTTTATAGCATAGCTCATTTTTATTGTAGCTTAAACTGGATATGGGTCATTTTGGTTCTTCACAGACGATATATTACTAGACTAAAACGTTGTGTTGTGTAAGCAGGTAGCAAAATATGACATTGGTACAAATAAACGCTGAATCACTGACTCTGACTTTCGTTTTCGCATTTGTCATAATATTAGGTGTTAAATATGTTTTTAGTCAGACGAGACACTAGACTAAAGTTACTTACCACGTAGATTGCTGTAGTTGGTGTTGTTTTGCAATCTTGACAATGAAACTATTAAATCTAGCACCACCATATTGGCATATTTTCAACATAATTTTAGGCACATCCGCAAAATTGTATTTACCTACTTGTCAATAAATATTGCACATCAGTTCAAATGTATGAATCTTATGAACCAAATCCTACGCAATATTCCCAAATAAGCAATTAAATGTATAACATACCTGATAAATTTTGCATATAAATACGCTCTGTTGCGGCTAGGAGAAGTCACCCGAATGTTTTAGAAGTTAAAAGAAAGACATTAAAGGATAATTTTTATTTTATTACTTAAATCAAACTCTACACAAAGTGTTATTTAAACGGGATTTATTTTGAAATAGTTACTAAATAAATCAACAGAGAATTTTATTCCGCATATATTTATAGTGCTGAAGTACTTAATTGGGATTGGGCGAGATTAGCCATGTTATTATTATCTGTGAATCGAAGTAAGAAAAACGGTCGTAAGTATCGTTATCGTAATCGTAATATGGCAGTTTCTACCGTATTTTCATATCTCATGACCATCTGTGCGCTCACTGTCCATGTCAAGGGTGAATTAACATTATCCACCGAAACAGAGAAATTGGTTCAACAGGCTGAAAAGGAAATTCGAAGTTTGAGATATTCAATTGCTGAGACTATCAGTGATGACGTTGCTCATCTCACAAGACTCACAACGGTACGGCTGTTGAAGTATTTCTTTTATATTTTTGCTTGTTATTAAATAAATTGTTGAAGGTACAGTTGGGCATTAATACTGTATTAATTCTGTATCATTAGAATTAATTCATGTTACATCGTTACAAAAATATATACCTAATGTAGTAAAATAATTAAATGATTATTTTGTGAGGGTGCAGCCTGAACTGATTGCGCAATACGGATACCCTTGCGAATCGCACTCGGTAACCACTGAGGATGGCTATATTTTGACCATGCATAGAATACCCCGTGGTAAAAATGACAGTGAAACGACTGGCAATGGTGTGCGACCATGTGTACTCCTTCAGCATGGACTTTTCGCAACGTCTGCAGATTGGTGTTTGACTAGATATTTATTGCGTAAATCATTACTTATTTAGTATTTAAAGAAATTAATACTGTTTCCATTTTATGTCCTTTTGAAATCTTGTGAAAGTATATATTAGTATAATTCACTGTAAAAGTACCGTAGTAAAATACCTTCTCCAAAACACCAAAGGGGTTTCTTTGATAAGTGTTGTTTTGGCCGGGAAGTGATGCCCAAATTTAGTAAGTGATGTCTAATAGTAAATTATTGTTTACAATTTCTAGCCTTTCTTTTGGCTGAAAAAGGTTACGATGTCTGGCTTGGAAATTGTCGAGGAAATACATACTCAAATAAACACATGACCCTTGACTCAGAAAGTTCTGAATACTGGGATTTCAGCTTTCATCAAATGGGACTGTATGACCTCCCCGGAGTCATAGATTACATTTTAAAATCCACTCGGCAGCCTAATTTGCACTACATAGGCCATTCCATGGGAACAACAATGTTTTTCGTTTGTATGAGCGAAAGACCCGAGTACAATAGCAAAATCCGGTCGATGCAAGCCATGGCCCCTGTTACTTCCATGGCAAAAATCTCAAGTCCAATAAAATGCATCGCTCCATTTGCTAATGACATGGGTTGGATGGCTACAATGGCTGGCATTAATTGGTTTACACCTAGTTCCGAATTGCTTGTTTTGATGGGACAATCCACTTGTTACAAAGAATGTCCTCTAGCCAGTATTTGCCAGAGCTATATGTTCCTCATGGGTGGATACGATTTGAACGAAATCAACATGGTAACAATAATTTAATATAGTCAAATAAATTAAAGCAACCACTTTATTACCAATTTAAGATTAAAAATTGATGTATTCTGCACATAATTATTGCCAATATTGTACCGTTGCTCACAGGAAATGATACCAGTAATAATGGCCCATACTGCCCCTTCATCTACTAAAACCATGGTCCAATATGCGGAATTGATGAATTCAAAAAAATTTTGTTATAAAGATTTGGGCTGGTGGGACAACTACTGGACCTATGGCCAGACGACGCCACCAAACTATCAACTGTCAAAAGTCTCTTGCCCTGTAGCTCTCCACTATAGTGCCAATGACATGCTCTCTTCTGTCCCCGTAAGAATTAAACATGGCTAAATCAACATAAATAATATACATGCATAACTAGTGATTATGATAATATCTACCTACCTTAAATTAATTATTGGTGGTCAGCATTAAAATTTAAAATTTTTTGAAAATCATATACAGGATGTGCAAACATTGTATACCGGACTTACAAGTGGCCAAAAACAAATGTTACCCCATCCTAATTCTTTTTGTACACACACGGGCTACTTGTATGCGAAAGACAATGCAGTTTTCTACGAAAGAGTTGCCGCCATTATGCAACAGTACTAGAGTATAACATGTTATGTAAGCTTAAAAAAATTCAATTTTGAAAGATTTTCATTGTTTTTTAAGAGCTTTAAAATGATTTGATGCACTGCTTGTTTTGTTACTTTAAGGATTTGAAACAACATGGTAAAATGTAATGTAAAACATGTAAAAATTAAAGACAATTATAATTTACATTTACTGCATATTTTTATTCTAAGCTATACATTAAAAATTAAAGTACAGTTACAAAATTACGACCTAGGTGCTATATGAAATGTCGTCCGCTTGCATGCGGCAGCTATGAAGCCAGACCAGACGTCAGCAGATGACTCTATACTATACACATCTAGTATAAATAATTTAATAGACGCTACAATTAAATATTTTGTTATAGGTTTTACGTATTTGTATTACATAGTGCAATTTATTTACTATAGTTATCTGTAATGTTTGTATATGCTGTATAATATACCGTAAATGTTCGATTAAGTACCGGGTCATAAATATAAGCTCCGGGTCTCGAATAAGGGCCGGGCTGAAGGTTCCAAAAATTGAATAAGAACCCGGGCGCTTAATGGAACATTTACGGTACATACAGTAGATTCTTTAATGACATCTCTTTTCCTATAGCTGTAATATATTTTGTAGTTATGGTCGTATTCGCTTGGCATAATGGGATAGGAATTGGAAATGGTTTTGCCGACTGTCAATTTAGGAGCGGAATAAATTATTGACTGACTAATTAGGTTATTAGCGTCAGTGTCGTCAGAACAATTTCTGGAGTCAACGTAATGGTCTAATGGTGGTCGTAGGTTATAGTCAAATGTAAACACAATCCTATTCATTTAATCCTGGTTGTTTTCCCGTTTGCATTTTACATTGCAGAATTTGAGAATTCATTACATACACTTGTAAGTAAGTAGTGTGAACTGAATAAATTGAAACAAGATTTTACGCTATGCCAAGATTGTTAAATGTTGAAGCTATAACTTTTCACATTCAGATAATAAAAAATTCATTTAGCCATGCAAAATAGCATTCGTAGTACTCTTCAGATTTATACATGGCATATGCAAATGGCACATAACATGCGTATGAAATGATCTTTCTGGATTCGCAATATTAGTAGTTACTGAAATATATATAGGTAGAGATACAAAAATACAAATCCCGTCTAAATTAAATAGACCCGTCGTATGTAAGGGGTGGTTGAAGTATTACGTATTACGCAAAAATTGCCAATTTTACCCCACCAACTAGCCAGTGTAATGCGAACGTAACGCTTTCCATAACCCACTCTTTATCTTTCGTAACGCAAAAATTTAATTTGAAAAATACATCGAAAAATCATTATTAAACGACCTATTACTCGTTTTTGCAGAAATTATGGATTTTGCTTGATGAACTTTTTTACTACATCAAAAAGCGTAAAATTTTAAAATTGAGTAGCATTATATGTAGAAAAATATCCTTTATAAGTTCACTGCTGCACAATTGCAATAGTATTTAGCTACTGTACAGGACAATGTATTGTTTTTTAGAATTAAATAAATTTTATAAGCATTATTGGTAAGTTATAACATCAATATATGTAAAATGTAACAGTAAATCTCAAAATTAAAAACATGATCCCTTACTGGAAAATCAATCTTTCTGTCAGGGGATCAAAAAATTGTATTCGCTAAAATACCCCAAAAATTTATTATATTCCTGGATTCTTCCAAATTTACACATCTATTCAAACAAGGACAAGTGTAATGGTCTAAGCCTTTTAAAATTCAAAGTATTTCAAAGCTTGGATGTCGAGTTTTGGAGGTTAAGCGTGATAAATGTTTATTAACGTAATCATTTGTTGATCCATTTTCAAGTTAAAGAGAAAATTCTGACTGATCTCTACCATTGCATTGGTTGTATCGGAGGTAGGCATTATAGCATTTTTTAATACATTCAAATCAAATTTTGCGAATTTGTTAATAAAGAAACATTTTAGAATCATTCCATTGGCTTTGCTAATTAAAAATAGAATTACTGCAATTGTTTGGCTAATGTACTAAAAACCAGTATTTATTTGTGTTTTGTGGTGTCTCGATATTCCAAAATCGAAAAAAAAGCAATTAAAATATAGAAATCCTTTACTTTTTGTAATTCTAGCATAATCTGTGTTTATTTAAATTTTGGATAAAAAGATATTTAAACCTAGTAATTTTTCTATTGCATCTAGTAAACAGCGTTACGTAACTTTTATAACTTATATCCACTACCTATCGTAACGATTTTGTAAAAAACGCAAAGTCAGAACTACCCACTACCCATGCTTGCGTTACGTAATACTTGAACGACCCCTAATAAGATGCATTCGCCACTTCCACTTGATTATCTTGCACATCATCTTTGCCTTATAGGAAATTGAGGAAGTGCACTACAAAATGCCTCCTATAATAATCGTACTATAAAGACTATACCTAATATATTACGATCTTGCGATGAGCTAAAAATGTAGGTTGGTTCATAATCTTCATAATAAGTTTGTGTTATCTTAAACAGAACAGATGCAAAATGTACTAATATACTTTTAACATTACCTACGTCGCTCCAAATTTTTGAGCGTTTTTTTTAAATCGCTAATATTTTAATTTGAAAATGTAATCAATTAATTTTACATTTTTTTTGGGGAGGGTCTAGTGTAATAATTATGCAAAATATTACACTTGTATCTGCAGAATAAAGAATCAATTACCTCATTGCGTTGCGTTGTGCGGGTCGTCTCAACTAGATAAAATGCTTCATGTAAAAAATAAAAAACGGAAGTTTTTTTCCACATGTAATCCACTACTTACTGAACTTTAACTTAGGACGGTACTTAACAAGGGTAAGGGTATTGGCGAAGCTAAAAAAATTCAAAAATTGCCAATGAAAAAAAAATGGAAAAATAAAAATTACTTTTAGTTTGCTACCTACTTTAGGTATTTCTATGATGAACTTAAATATCATGCTTTGCATGCTCAATAAATCCTATACCATGTAAAATTGGTAAGTACACAATCTGACACATCTATTCTCTATATATTAACATTACATAATTATTATGAGCTCACATATATATACACATATTAATATGAATTAATCAACTAATTAACAAGCATGTTCGGTATTGGTTATTTCGTCGTTTGGAAATAGTATACTCGCCATAGTTTAACGTTGTTGCTCGTTGATTTAATTCGCAAGTGTCAAATACAGCGATACTTATGTAGCACTAATATTTATTTTAGTGCTGTGCCTAAATGTAGATTGCTCCAATGCTCAGTAATAAGAGTTCTCACACTTCCCCCCAAAAGTAATCTCGGCTGCGTATATAAAATTTTCTACATTGTAATCTTGCTTACAGATTTAGAAACATACCGAATCGTGAAACATACTGAGAAAATTCGGAGAAATGACGAGGTTATATTATAGGATACATATTCTGATTAGTTAAACTGAAAATTCAGAGCTATACGCTTTACTTTATAATTTTCTCATCCCTTAAGAAGTTGGAGGGTGGAATTCTACGGAATTCTTCTTCGTCCGAGAATAGAGTTCCTTTCCTTTCAGCAGTTTCAACTTTTCAACACTCAACTATATAGGAATAAAAATAGGCCCCCTTTCCATTTTTTTTACTCTACAGTTTAACAGTCTGTACAGTTGATAGTTGGTGATCTATTCAAGCGGAAAGACAGGGAGGGTGACGGCTAAGGGGTCCATCTGATCGGTGCATGTTTGGCTTGGCTTGCTCGATATAAGCTCACAAGCCTACAGGGTACAGTAGTACCCTTAAACTAGAAACATAGTACTGCAGTGGGAGTCTAAAGATCTAGAAGCAAAAGTAAGTACCTAATTAATTTAGAATGATCTTTTACAGATATAAAGTGTACTTTTGAGTGATTGAACAGTGTAGTGCAATAAGAAACGTTAATCGAAAAAGCAGGGTTATATTGCTCGTAAGTACGAGCAGTTAAATTTAAAAAAAAAACATGTGAAAACTAAAATTGTAATTCAGTGTTATACAAATTCCGATTCTAAATCTTCCAGTTTACATTACTACTAATTATCTTGCCATTTATTCATCAAATTTTTGTACACCTACGTGTACTACTACCACACCACTTGGTATTGGTAGGTTATGTTTACGTTTGCGAATTTGGCTGATTTGTAAATGCAAACTGGCGTTGTTGCAATAAATCATTATAGTTTTACACTGACTACTTACATACATGTGTCTAAATATAAATGTATACTAGGTACTGAAGTAATCAAGCGTAAACTATCTTCCATATTTCAACATAGAAAGATAAGGTGTCTTGTTTTATGTGCGTAAATCATGATAATTCTTTGCACTTAAAAATTGTTCATACCACTACTGTAATGAAAATGAACTTGCAACTTGTGTAATGGTTTTCTGAATGAATTCAAAGTCCAAAATAATTAACTTGAAGAGACGAGTGGCTCAAGACAAAATGACGAATGCAGGAGTGCGCGGCAGCAAAGATGATGATGACACAGGTAAGAAATTGTTAAGAATTGAGACTGACACACTACTATACTTAATAGTATACCATTTTAAAATGTACAAAAATATATAAATAAGAAAATAAGTCACGTCACACTTTGAATAAATAGTTAATTCGTATTAGGTATTTAGAACTGATATATGTACATACAACTATACTAATTACATACCCATTTTATTTTATCTAAATAGATGGTAGAATCCATAAATACACCAAGACCACGCATTTACTTACCTACACGTGTTCATCATTATCTCAGAATGTAAATAATTCCTACACTGCGGTTTGTTGGATACTGTAGTCGGTTTACGAATATTATGACTCACTCACTATAAGTAGTCAGTATAATTTAATTCTTCGCCATTGTATATTTTACAGCGATAATCTTCTACGACACAAATTGCAAATTACAACATTTTTGATTGCCATATATCGTGTTAAATACAAATGCTCATAGTAAACAGAGAAATTAAGTGAGTTTAGATTATGATAGTACTTACAATTAGTATAGATACATACTCAAATGTACTCTGATACTAAAATCATGTTGCTTAAAAGCTTACAATTATAAAGCACAATGAAGTCAATGAACTTCCCGTTCAATTCGGCAGTTTTTTCCACAAGGAAAGCCTATGAAATGCATACTACTTAATAATTCTGAAAAATGGCAAAAAAGCTATTGAAAGTTAAATAAACAGTTCAAATCATGAATTAAACTCAAAATAGTGAGCACAGCATGCATGGACATTTAAATACTACCTACTTACACACGCTAAAATTCGTCAATCTCAGCATTATTGACGTCAGTAGTTACTAACGTTGACATTATTAAATCTAATACCAATTAGTACTAATTATGTACAACTTTTAGATCAACAGTTACTCAACATTTTCTCCCTTTGTCAATTTCGCCGTTGTGTGAAAAAGCACTTTTTATTATGAGAATGAATAAAATAGAATTAGAAATCGTAATAAATATGGTAAAAATAGGTTACCTAATAGTACATCGAATCGAATATAATAAGAATAGAAAACTATGTTGTGACTAATCGATTAGAAAATTGCAGAATCGAACTTGGAGACAGCCTAATTATATGAAAATAATTAAATTAATTAGGTGGGTAAAGTTTCATCGTGTCAAGTCGTCAAGTAGTAAGCCCAACCTTTTTAGCGGGTCTAAATTTCAAACCAGCTTGATCAGCCCTCAGCAGCCCTCAGTAATAAAGTCAGTCTCTGTATACCATGCGTAGCCATACCCTAGGCTTAGTTAGACATCTTCAATTTTAAGGCGGGGCTTAAATGTAATGCAATGTATTTAATAAATTGTAGCCCCTCCTTCTTAGCTTACAAACAGGTAGGAGCCTACGGTATCATGAAAAAATGTAATTAGCTGAGATGCCGAGACGGAGTGTAGTTTGAATGGAGTGTGTGAAGTGTAGCGGAGAAGAGTGGCGTATGGCGTGTAGTATGGTACTTGTGTAGGATTTATGTGAAGATAAAACTTGTCATGTTCCTATTTGCTCGGTTGGGTTTGGGTTGGGAAAATGTTCGCCTTGGATTGGACTAACTGAACCGGTTGAATGGAAAGGTGGTCCTGACTCCGTTGACGTCCCTCTCCCTCTCCACCAGCACCACATTGACGAGCCAACTCCACACTTTCAATTCCTCCAACAACATCATCAACCTCCTCAACAACAACCTGAAACGGAAAATCCAGTGGACGAGGATCAGAATCGGATGCGGGTATCTTGTTTGAGTTCACTCAGTCGTTGGATTTGCTCACCGAGAGGAAGACGAATCTGTCTCATCATGAATTTCTTTATCCTTTGCTCCGTCGCTATTTACGTGACCACTCTGGTCATGGGTTCCTCGGCCTCCGCCGCCGATGCCAATAAAGGCCCCAAAGTCACCCACAAGGTAAGTTCGGCGAATTTTATATAATTTATTCAAAGTTGAAATTAATTATTATTTTATTCATTTTTGACTTTCGGTGGAGAGCAGAGCGATCAACAATGGACTAGTTTTATTGTTAGTAGAACTGTGGGTTGAATCGTTTTATCTAGTGATTTTCCATTGATTGTATACGGTTTGGCGCACTATAATCGGCATCGGTCTGCCTTTGACCTTATGTTTCCTCTTGACTCTGCTTTATCGATATGTATATACTGAATTCTGGTACATACCACAGGAATAGAAATTGCCCAAATAGATCCTTAAATATATACGCAAGGTGAAGCAGTGTTCAGTGTTGGGTATCGTCATTGTTGATTTTTTTAGTATTACATTGTACCGAAATTGTATGTACATTATGTCAATAGTAGCCTTACAAGATATTTTGTAAAATGTAAAATAAAATAGGCATCCAAGCTATTTTCAAATGTTAACATAGAGTTCAGTTTTGTAATTAGTTGAGTATATTATTTTTCGGTTTTCCGTTTCATATGTTGGTTGCACGCGTCCAACTTAACATCATAGACATGTATAAGTACATACATGATATAAGAAAATAAATTGGATTTGTTTTATTACACGACCCACATACATACACCGTATTTAATAATGGCGTAAGTACATAATTTTGAATTTAATGTTAATTGTTGATCTTGTCTATAGGTATGGTTTAAAATGCAAGTTGGTGGACAAGATGTTGGAACGATTGTAGTTGGTGTGTTTGGAAAGACAGTGCCAAAAACTGCTGAGAACTTTGTTGAACTTGCCAAGAAACCAGAAGGGGAGGGTTATAAAGGAAGCAAATTCCATCGTGTGATCAAAGACTTCATGATTCAAGGTGGAGATTTCACGAAAGGAGATGGAACTGGAGGTAACGGCAACGACCGAATGACGAAAAATCGATTTATTAATTATTTTTTATCGGTTAATGACTTTGTTCGTGGAATTGTTTGCATGTTGTGGGCATAATGGAATGAGCTTCATTAGCTGTCATAGTTTTAAACATTATGAACATGCTCATTTTGTGTGTGTTAACGTTTTAGTAATGATGGTAAATGAAATTTGAAGAAAATTATTTACCGTCTTATTTTGATATTTTAGGAAGAAGCATTTATGGAGAGAAATTCGCCGATGAGAACTTTAAGCTAAAGCATTACGGAGCTGGTTGGTTGTCTATGGCTAATGCTGGTAAAGATACTAATGGATCCCAATTCTTTATTACAACTAAGAAAACCACTTGGCTCGATGGTCGTCATGTTGTCTTCGGAAAGGTTATCAAGGGCATGGTAAGTTATTTCATTTTAGATGCACGTATTTGTGGTTACGCAATATGTTGTAATTAAATCTTGTATTTGTGTATAACATGACACAATTGACTGTATTACTAATGTTAGTAATTATTTAATTGAATCTAGGATGTAGTAAAGAAAATCGAAGCTACCAAAACAGACGGTCGGGACCGTCCCGAAGGCGATGTTGTGATTGTAGACTGTGGTGCCGAAGAAGTTGCTGAACCCTTCGGTGTTGCTAAAGCGGATTCTGATGAATAATGACAAGGCTAACTAATTAGGTCTACTAAATTAAAAAAACAACCAATTTAATTTATAATTTGATTAAGTATGCATGTTTTACTTCAAACTTGATAATGATCAAGCACTCAACAACAACAACAAAAAACAGACATATAGCAGCGGCAGCACCACAGCCTTAAAAACATACGTACAATGTAATATGTATTTAAAAAACTTTTAAAATTTAAACTGTAACTAATTATTGTGAAACAAGTTATAAGGTAAACTTGCTGGTCCTGGTTTCAATTCCGGTTTTAGGGGTTATCTAGTAGAATTTTTATAATTTATAAGTTTCTTGTCCGAAATCATTTGTAATGTGAATGGCAAACAAAAAAAAGTGAAAAGAATGGAAGACTTTTAGTAAACAGCTACACTGCAACTCGGTACATTCTATACTAGTTTTCAAGTATTATAATAAATTCTTATGTCAAATTATATTGATATTCTAATGCTGATTTGAGTTTTAGAAGCAGAACAGGATTAACATTATAGGCGAGAATATTCAATAGTGTGAGTAAATGAGAATTACCTAACTGATGATGAAAACACATTCTTTCATTCTTATCAATAACAATAGTTCAAATTTTGTAGTAAACATATTTGGCAATTTTTGTAACGTCGTCTTAATTACTTTAAGTAAAAGGGAGTGCACGTAAGTAATTATTATATAATAATGATATTAAATAAATAGTATGCCACGAGATTTTGCTGACTGACGATTGGATGTATTGTATTGTTAATTTAAATTGTTGTAAAGAATGCAATAAAATGTTCAATTTGTGAAATGTGGGTTACAATGATTGCAATTGATGAAGGTATTTTTAATATTTCCATTCGACATATCGTCTTAGAACCAAAATGACTCATTTCTATTTTTAGCTAAAAACATGCACTATCTACAAAAATATTCAAAATGTCTTGAGAGCATTTAAATAGAACATTTTACACTTTTCAAACATATGTAAATAGCCCATTTTACACTTTTCAAAAACATGGAATTAGAAAATTTTGCTTCTTCCAAAACCATGGAATTAGAACATTTTGCACCTTTTCAAAAACATGGAATTAGAAATTTTTACACTTTTTAAAACCATGTAATGGAACATTTTGTATCGTTGAAAAATATGAAAATAGAACATTTTACGTTTTTCAAAGAGTCCTAATAATTAACATTTGGGGCATGTTTCTCATTTTTTATGACATAGCTCATTTTGATTGTAGCATAAATTGGAAATGGGTCATTTTGGTTCTTCACATACGGTATGTATATTCTAATGCATTTAAACGAAAACAAGTTTCAGCTTTCAACTATTTAGCCGTATAATTACCAACAATGTAAACCACATTAACTTTCACGTGTTACTTTTATTACTCCGTACAATGCAATGGCATACACAGTAATTAGTTCTCTAAAAAACAATAGATATAGGTAATAAGAAGTTTACTTAATTTTTGAAAACTAACATTGTAAAAGCTACAGCTAAAACAAGAATTTCTAATCATCAAAGTTTGCGTAATTCACAGTTCTTTCCGAAAGTCATAACACTTATTATTTATTGTAAAGGTATGAATGCATCAAATCCTTTCAACTGTATCTAACGGTAAGAATACTTATAAATATTTTGACTTTTAATATTCATAACGAATACTTTGACGTTCACGATTGTAAGCAGGATTCTTGTTAGGGCGGAAACTCATTGCCCTGCCTGGGCGAAAATTTCTATCCATTGATTGTTGACGGAAATCTTGCCGACCCTGTCCTCCTGGTCCATTATTCGGAAATTGTCCCTGTGACCTTTCCATTTCTTGATCTAAGATCGCTGGCAAATTCTGAAAAGAGCAAGGTATAGACAAATTGACACTACTTAAAAATAGCTAAATGGCAAAATAAAGATTAAAATACAAAATAAAGCTGCAGAATTGTAACGCCACAAAATTTATTTTAAGGGAATTAAAATTACCTCGGGAGCAATCTGCTTAGTTTCAACAAGAGCTTTGTGAATTCTATGAAATTCTAATGAGATTTCTTTATTGCCCAAATTATCCACTGCAACTGATAGTTTTTCCAACTATGAAGAAAGGGTACAATGATTAACAACGCTATTTCATAATCAATCAAAAATAGAGGTTCTTACAAATTTCATATATCGTCTGTGAAGAACCAAAATGACCCGTTTCCAATTTAAGCTACAATCAAAATGAGCTTTCTCATAAAAACAAAATGAGAAAAATGCGTAATATGTTAATTAAGAGCTTTTGAAAAGGTGCAAAATTTTCTATTTACATGTTTTTGAAAAGTTCAAAATGTTCTAATTACATGTTTTTGAAAAGGCGCACAAATTTCTAATTACATGTTTTTGAAAAGGTGCAAAATGATCTAATTTCATGTTTTCGAAAAGGTGCAAAATGTTCTAATTTCATGTGTTTGAAAAGTGCAAAATGTTCTATTTAAATGCTGTCAAGACATATTATGTTTTTGTAGATAGTTGATATTGTTTTGATCCACAAATGGATATGGGCAATTTTGGTTCTTCACAGACGATATATATTTTAATGTGATTTAAGAGGAATGAAGCGGAAAATCTCACCACGTCCGGGCAAATACTTGCTCTTCTTTCCGGGTCTGGATTTTCATTTTCAATAGAATGACGGAGAATAGGAAGCGTGTCATCAACTCTATTTAAATCTATCAGTGCCAAAATCTATGAATGTTTAGAATAATAAAATAAATTACTAATTAATTGTAAACAGTATTAGTTTGTATAATAATGAATTTCGGAAAACTTGAGAAGGTACATCACATTATGTTAGTACATATAAATATAAAATTGAAATACCCTCAAATTTCTGACAGTTACGTAGTTGCTGGTTCGAGAAACAGCTAAGATTTCTAGCCCTACTTGAGGAGAGTTTTGTTGAAGAGCTAATGCAGTTGCATAGCAGAGTGTACGTCTTGTAGGTTCCGCTCCTGCTTCTTTCATGTCATTTAAAACTTTAAGTGCATATTCGTAGCTCTCTTTTGTGTTCTGTATTGATAAAGATAAATTGATTGATTTTATATTAATTACCTCCATACAAAATCAAGTAATATAATGTTGATATGGCTAGTCAGTCAAGGTGTAAACTTATTTGACTTCAAAATAATCTAAATTGTTGTTTAATTGCTTACCAATTTATAGCAGCTGGCCAAAGCAAGGGTAGTAGCGTTCCGAGGAAACTTAATACCATTCATATGCTTTGATTGTGTAGTATTAAAAACCTCCAAAACTTGTTGGTACATTTCATTGTTGTAGAGAAGATCACAGAGGACATGATGTGAAATCATTTGATCGAAAAAACCATCAAGTTCCGGGTCGTTGAAGACAGCTAAAGCTTGTGTGGGTTCATTCAAATGGTAGTACATCCGCATAACGACAGGACCAAAAATAAAATTACCAAAGCGTAAATGCTTGTTTTGTTGATTAAATCTGCAAAAATGGAAACAGTATTACATACGTTACTCGAGGTAATCTTAAAAATACAAATACCTACGAATAAAAACAAGAATGATAGAATGCATCGCTTTTTATTTTTCATTAGCAATTCCGTTATTAAAATGACTTGCACAGGTAAATTGAAGTTATAGCAGGACTACTACGATTATGACAAATAATACCTTTTCATCATCTGATGAGCCAGCGTCAAATCTTCGGGGTTTCCTTCAACCAAATGAACCATGTTCTTTAAATCTTCAGTAAAGATCATATTTTTAGATTCATGAGAAACGAATTCGGTCATTTTAGCACGAAATTTATCTGCCATTCCACTAAACTGGGCTTGAGTACGATTTCTCTGCTTTACATACACATCTACACCCATTGCTTCTGCAGAATATAGGGTGCGGAAACTACCCTGTAGACCCCCTGCAAACAAAAAATTAATTTACTACTAATTGCAGAACTATTTGCTACTTGATTAACATGTTTTATATGGAATTGGTTTTAATAGTACGATTATTTTGCCTTTCACACTTGACACATGTTACATAGGTAATTTTGTATTTGTTGAAAAAAATATTTTCATAGATTAGATTAGTCTACATAATGAGACGTGGTTTATTACATATTAATTTTTATCTTTTTGATCAAATTGTAAATAATTACTTTGTACAAACTTAACAATGTTGTATGGGCTGACGCCAAATCGACTCAATGAATAAATTATTATTATTATTATTACATATTAAAAATAAACATTTAATTAATTACTCAACGATCAACACAGCGAGCAGCAAGGATACCGCAAGACAAAAATAATGTTAGTGACTCAGTCATATATTATAATTTAATTTAGATATTACAGTTCTAACAACTACTTTCGCGAAAATCATACAAAATTCTAAGCTTATTAACTTAACACTGATTTACAGTCAACAGTTGACAGTCTGCTCAAATATATTTATTACATCATTCTTAAGGAACAAAGACAAAAGAAAGATGGGAGATGAAAGAATAAATATAAAATCAAAAATATACTGACTACAGATACTATTGCACGATAAAACTTGCAATTTCATAATTGAATATATTGAAACTTAAAATGAATTGAAAAATTGACTTCAAATAATCTCAATCGAGTCACAAATGCCAGGATCCACATTTTAAATGTCTCTTGCGAATACTCCCGACTTTCCACTTTAGGGTGTAGGGTGGCGGCATCGCAGTTTGACGATTATAATAAAATAAACAAGTTGAAAATAAAAAAGCCCCGACGGCCCTCAATCAACTTACATTTTACAAGTCAGTAAATAATAGTTTATAAATACAATTTACAGAATTCAAAAGACTTACACGGTGACCTGGACATTGACTGGAGGGCAAAGTTAGCAAACCCCGTCGGAAATAAACTTGTACTCAATTTTAAAGCCATTGTCCTTTAAATGCTAACTCTGTTTTGTCAAAACCGAGTCAAATAGTAGAAAACAGTAAAAATAGTTAAATAGCAAATAATAATCAAATGTGATAAATTAGACACAAATTCGTCAAATTCCAAATTGTAGTCAAACTACTTTGATACTTCGATACCAAAATGTCCAAAATAGGCCTACCGACCACGAGATTCCCGTCTTACAAAACCCACGATGAATGAAGGCGAAGCGAAGGTACAAAAATATTCCTAGGACCGGCTTCAGCAAACTTAAATTTAAAGTTCTGCTTTAGTTCTGTAGATGGGGCTTGGCTCCCAAAAATTAAATTTTGACCATTTTCATAATAATCACTTTCTCCAACACATTTTTAGCATTACATTGGATTGGAATTGGAATCGAGAAATCGAGACCGAGGAAAGCAGACAGGAAAAGGACCAGGGAATCTTGAATTTCAAAATCTCAAACATTCAAAAATTTTACGTCAAGAATAAGGCTGCGCCCCGTGATAAGATATCGTCTACAATTTTGTACTTCACGTTTCCATCATTTGTGCCAGCGTTGTTGAGTGCACTGATAGCTGACTGTACTACGAACTCGTTCCCATCTTACAGAATCCGAATTCCGAATCCGGCCACACCAACCACCGAAATTCAGCGACCGCACCACATTCATACAATACCCGCATCAGTATTCTTGAAAGCGCCCGTTCGCCGTTCAAGCCCTACACCAATTTCCACTGCACGGCTCACGGCGGCGACAACGACATGTATTGAATTCAGTATTATATTATTATATCCGTCAAGAATAATAAAGAGCACACATTTTAAACCTAGTCTTGTGTACATAGATACCTGCCTACTTATATAGATGTCTGGTGTATAATAAACCGAAACCGAGCTACGCCTTCGCTCGCCCATTCTTATCCTGTACTACCCGACTACCCGCCACCCGCTTGTCAATTGATATTGATACCGAGCCGAAGTATACCCAGTAAGTACACTATGCTTTTCTATCTCTGTATAGCCAGTTGCCAGTCTTTAAATATAGCCTCCAGTAATATTCCAAAACAATTACTATACGATAGCAGATAGTACAAAATGATATTAATCGGTACTTTGGTTCTTTCTACTCTACGCGGCTACGCAAGCAACCAGCAATATAACGCTGAAAAAAACTGCCTAGTAATATTATTAACGTTTGCAATTCGCCTGAATTGTAGATTTTAGCGAGTGTGTGTTACCCTACCCGGGCATGTATGCACATAGGTATATATGAAGAATGAATTGGGTAAGTTAGTCTCACTATAGCCAGACTACACTGGTGTATTAAACTATGGTAGTAAAATCATAATACCATATACAATATAGATACTATTTATACAACTACAACTATGACCTACAACCCGGTACCGGTACTCGGTACGCGGTCCCTACCTACTACCTAGAAAATGCAGTATGACAATGAAGACGTGTGTGTACTTACAACTTAAGTAAGTATCTTTATATGCACTTGAAGTATACATACCTAATTATACAAATAGGGTGAAAGTGTAGACAATGGACAGTATATATATTGGTCTCGGGCGTTGCTAAATCCGGTAAATCCGTTCCTTTTCGTGCTCGTGGCTTGGTTCGTCGTTCTCGTTTCGTGCTCGGAACTCCTATAAAATTCTCTCGGTGAGCTCGGTGAGTTGGTTGTTGGTGGTACTACTCCTTTTTTTCCGTTCACTATATTCGGACTCGATGGCTTCTCTCTGCCTTCCTTTTCTTTGTGTCCCAGTACCAGGACCAGGACCAGGACCCACAGCAGCCCAAACATAAAGGCAACATCCAACATCCGCTTATGGATAGCATAGGCAGTCAGCCAAGGCCTCTTTCTGTATCACATTCTCTCCCCGTCTTTAAAACTTGTATTTCTCCGATACTCCGAATTCTGTGTGTAGTATAATACGGCACACTACTATGTATGCACCCGTATTTAATTCATTGTTTTTTTCCCTATGTGTAGTAACCATACCATATAGCCTATAATATGCACTATATGAATGTATTTTATTTCTATAGGGAAGAAAGGGCTGGCTGCTCCTTCGCTAGCAGACTGACTAGATCTGACTCTCTCGGGTTCGGGTTAGTGTTACACTTTTTCTGTTACTACTTCTACTACTACTTGATCGTTCATCGGGATCTACTCGCTAGATTTGGATTTGGCTCTTTTCTCTCTTTTTTCCCTGGCCTTTTTTTCCTGGCATGGCCCACTAAAACTGTGGCTGTATATACATTAAAGGTGCTTCTGCTACATAGACAGACTTACTACACACGAACTCGAACGAGCCGAACGGGTTACATACTACCCGCCTTCCATAATCTAGAACTGAAAGTCATTCCAAACATCAAGATTCCTCAATATCAACATCTAGAACAAAAATCTATATATTCTACAGTTCATCTATATATATAATCTTTTTTTCGGTGATTCGGCTCACAAATAATAAAAGTAGTAGTAAAGTTGTCGTTGTCGTCCTGGCTTTCCTGCGCTGTTCGTTTCGTTCATAGAAAAATATTATAAACCAAAGCCAACAAAACGGAGCCTACCTAAACCCAATAGTACCGACTGTACCTACAAACAAAAAAGAGAGACCCGAAGCTTAACTACGGCTGACGACCATTCTTCTTCTCTCTTTTTCCTTTTTTCTTCCCGATATAAATAAAACCTCGTCAGTACGCTCAACATTGTTTTTAATTGTAAGTGTAACAGTACCTAATAATACATATCTAGATAACATATAGTAGGACTAATACTTATTTTACCAGAGAAAGGAAAAAAACGATAAAATATCACCAACGTTCAAAGCTTTCTATTATAGGCATAGGTAGGGATGGCAGTTTGAAAATTCCCAGGGAATTTGGGAGTTTTGGGAGTGGGAATTTATAGGGAATTTTGGGAGTTTTCAATGCTGGGAGTTTACTGAAAACTCCCTTTGATTGCATTTACGAAAATTCCCAAAATGCCGGGAATATTCAGTGAGAGAATATTGGGAGTTTTGGATGAGATATGCATGTTTATTGAATCGAAATCTACACTAGCCGCAGAAATCTTGAATACATAAGATTTTAACAACATATATTAGTTGTAGGCGCCACATTTAACATTTTAAATTTTGATTCTCAAATTAAACAATTTTAATTTTGATTTTCACGTTTACTACTAGCTTGTAGAATCAAATTCGTTTTTAAGAAAACCATTTTCAATTATTATCTTAATTAAAAATGCCACGACCAGCATATTAAATTGGTTGCATGTTGCATTAAGAAGTTGTGTGAAAGTTGAAAATTTAAGTGTATATATTGTGATAATCTACAGTTAAAAAATGCTGTTTAATGTAAAAAAAACACACATACTTTCATTATATTACTAATATTTTCTTGCTGGACTACTAAAAATTACGTTTTTTATTTTTTCAAAATTTTGTATTTCGAGGGAATATTAGGAATATTCCCAAGGAATATTGGGAAAATTGGGAATTTTCCCTGGGAATTTTGGGAGTTTTCAAATAAGGGAGTATTGTGGGAATTTTGGGCATTTTCAGGGAGTTTTGGGAGTTTTGAAAATGCCCGGCATATTCAGCTGGGAATGGGAATATTGCCATCCCTAGGCATAGGTTTATAATCCATAGCAAGAAAACAGACCAGTCCTATAAGTACCAAAAGCAAAACGAAACTATAGCTATTGGCATGTGTGTGGAGTTATACCCGAACCCGATTTCGGATTTTGCGAACTTACATACTCACTACTAGTGAGTGTATCATAGAAAATTCACAGTAGGTATATATAAGTCCATGTAGAGTCAGTCAAGCGTACAAATATAGGGAAATGCAGGACGGAAGGGATAAGTTAAAAAAGAATAAAGCTTAAAGTAAAAGTACTAGAAAAAAAAAGAGTCGAAGAATGTGCTACTATCAAAAGATCAAATCAACATTCACATCGACGTCCAGATCGACATAGTCCACGTTCACATTCAGATTCTATTCTGCATTTCACTTTGTTGGCATTGGTTTGGCTTTGGTATATTGCTAGTTCAACTTTTCCCTCAGTTCAACTGTAGATTCAGAGCCAAGTCCAGTACCAGTCAGATCAGAGTTAATAGAATATTAAAAATATTGTCATTTATTTTTCTTCTTCTTGTAGGATCCATAGACGAGACCAAGAGAAGACTTCTTGGTCGTGTCTCTCTACATTATTCCTGCGGGTCCTTCTCTTTTCTCCTGTTTTCCTCTTAAAACGGAGCCTATAACCTGCTGCTGCTTTGTGCTCTGTCTTTGTGAAAAACCGATTTTCCGAATTCTCGGCTCTTACATATATAACTCTCACATAATTTATGAGAACTGACGGGAAACAAATTTAATTGTTCCCTGTGCTCCGGGTGTTCGTGTGTCTCTGTGCAATAATTATTAAGGTGCTCATTCATCTTTAGTTGTATTTGTGTGGGAGACAGTTTTAACTCCAATTTATGTGTCTATAACTGCTTAAGAAAAGAAAGGGAGAAAAATTGTGGGATTTCTTTCAAAAACTACAAAGCAAAACTTATCGATCCGTACAGTACACAGTCAATATAATTATTATGAGAAGCCAGCTTTGATTTTCCGAAACTTGTATTTATTTAAATTAAACATTGAAAATTAAAATCCATTGTATCGCGATTATATTGAAAAGTGACAGTGAGATTATTATTTTTTGTTGTGTTATTATTGTTTTTATATGACAGTATAAAAATCGGCATCGTTCTTTCAAGTGATTATCTTAAATTCATTGGATTTATAATATAGAATAATAGTTTATTTATTATTATTATATTATTATTGTTCACGAACATTGAACACAAGGAAATAGTGCGGGTGTTATTATAGTGTATGTTGATAGTTAAAAAGCTATTAGAGATCAATATCAATATCCACACATCAAGCAAAAGTCAAGTCCAATCCAAAAGTAGTGTGAAGGTGTGATCGAGTGAGCCAAGTTTCAAGTTTTATTATCCCTGCTGCCTGTACTGCCACTATACTATACCAACCAAGTGCAAGACCAAGACCACAACCTATTAAGGAATTAAAGGGAAATCAATAAAATAATTTATTAATGTGGGTCAGATAGTAGCATTGTCTGTTTCTTCGAAGCGCGTACCTTGATCGCTGTGACTAATACTAATAATCATACAAACAGAATCAGGAATTCATCGAAATCCGAAACTCGAGAAGAATCTCAGGCGATATTTTACAGAATGACTCTATCTTCATCATCATAGTATAAGTGTTCGAAAATACACGAAATTCATTGATGCTAGGAAAAAGTGGTGGTCCGGTGATGAGTTGATGACTGTGCAGTTTGTTTCCTGTAAAAAGTAAGAACATTTTTTAACCCCTGTGTTGTCGTTGTCTCTTATTTAACTTCAATTTTTAAGCTTGTGTAAACTCACGATTACATTGCAGTTAAAGTTTAAATTGGAGTGTGAGTAAGTAGTGCTTACGAGCGAATTAGTTCTTTAGGTCTTGCTTTTGTATACTTAATAAAATAGTTAGTTACGAAATTTTCTATGCTAAGAAGTAATTATGTGAATGCTTACAAGGATAAATACATAATTACCTATACCTCATTATCTTCAAACTTCCACTGTTATTCTACCTTACTAGTTAGTTACAGAATAGTTTCATTATTCATCGTCATTATTTTTTATAAATATTCAAGTCAGGCCAACAACAGCATCGATCAACGTCAGGAAAAAATCTGGATCACGTATTATAGAAAAAATATAGTAGTGTCGTGTCTAGATTTAAATCATTGTCATTGACAATTCAATAACGAATTTGAAGCCTAAGTAATTAATTGATAATTTTTGTTGTTTTTATTTGTGTATTCTAAAAGCGTCAGTCAAAATCAAAGTTTGGAAGGGTGTGGGAGGAGTTCATTGTTGTCGTTGTCGTCGTTGATCACGTACAAAATCTCATCTTTGATCTTACTACTTTAAATAAATAATAACAAATAAATACAATAAATCATGGGCTGTGTGGATCGGTTCCGGACTCTGTCACTTGTGAAGGTCAATTCCATGACATCACTGCCAAAATCAACCTCTTCATCATGGAATTGTATTCTTTTTACCTCATTCTGTGTTTTACTCGCCGTGGCGGTGTCCTCGACAAGTGCGACTCAAATGCAAGGTTAGTGTCCCTTAAAATATTTCCATCAAATTCTGAATTGAATTCTAATTTTACACAGCACATTTTGTCATACGTGTGTCAAATACACAATTTAAGATCGCAAAAAAATAGTAAAATGAATGAAAATGAATGCTACCTGTAGAATTTAATGCACAATTAATTTCTTGATTAACTGAAATTTGAAATTGATTAACCTAACCTTACAATAAGTAACAATACAAAAATAGAATGCTGACTGTAATTTTGTGACGTTAAGTGGGCTAATATTAAATGCACATAAAATAATCTTTTAATCTTGTGTACAAATTTTAACTATGGAAAAATTGGCAGTTTGATACAGATACGATAGGTCTCTTACTAAATTAGTTGTAATAATTTATAACATTACATTATAGTATGAGCTTTGAGATTTTAGATTTCATAATGTTATTGCATTTGTAATGCTAATAATATTTTGCTAATCTACTCCTGCTGTCAAAAGTTACAGAAAATATTGAACAATAGAAAAATGCATCATTGGGTAATAGCAATAGCGCAACGTTTTTTGAACCCTCGTTGTTTCATTTTTCCTTGTGTGACCGTGACCGATTTGATTGCTAACTCTTAAAATCTTTGATAATTACTAATACATAACCTAAAAAAATGCTATTATTGGTCATTCTGGTGTGAATTTTATGGAATAAATTGAATTTATCCACGTTGTAAGCTTCAGTAGCTTGAAACATTTTTAACAAGAGGTTTTTTGTGTGTACGTTTTGTGGTGCACTATAGTAAACTAATTAATTAAATTATTAAATAGTAACAGTTAAAATCAAAATGTTAAATCTGATGTTGATTTACGTGTTTGCGAAAGCTTCATAGTAAAAGTTTTGTGCTAAAGTAAAACAAATCGATCAAAATTTTAAACTCCGATGCTAAAAAGCATTAAAATTAACATCAAAATTCGACATTTTGGATTTGTACTTTTAAATACTAAAAATAAAAATTGGAACTCAAAAAAACAAAAACAAAAATACGTGAACGAAAATGATGAAGGTTGTACACCGACTTTCATCGGAGATGATTTGGACGGGGGGACGACAAACGTGGTGATCAAAGAGGGGGGCTCCTTCCGAATGACATGTCATGTGAGCCGTTTTAATTCCATTAAATGGACGTTGAACAAGCGGGAAATCAATGCAAGAGTTCAGGAGGAATTAGGAATTGATGTGGATACTCATGAGAGTCATAAAGGAAATAGGATCTTCACCGAGATCATCGTTCATAATGCGACTAAATTACACTCTGGAGAGTACAAATGTACTCCGCCCTGCTCTGAAGGCTCCAATACTGGCCTCAGGGTTGTTGTCATTTTCGGTCAGTGTACATTATATCTTCATAAAATAATTATCATTTATAGCTTTTCTATATCTACGATGCAAATATCTTTTTTGTATGTCGTCGTCTTGGTATTATGTATTGTGTATTTTTAACAATTAATTTCATTAAACCTCTGTACTGTACACTATATATATGTACATTTTTGTTGTACTTACCTAGGTACCTATATCTATGCAATTAATTACTTTATTATGTCCTACGGACGTCGTCGACTATTTCATCGCTTTTTACTTCAATCTTGTCGCTACCGGTGCCGGTACCGGTATCGGTTATTTTCCTCCTATCGTATTATGTTTCCTATATTAATAGTAATTTGTAACAATGCTACACGTGTGAACTTAATCAGTAATAAAAAATAATAGCCGAATTCTTCTATATTCGTAAATTTGGGATTAATTAACTTATGTTTACGTTGACTGTATAAAATACATTGTGTTGTGCTTATAGGTACAAGCTGTTTAATTAAATTGTTAATTGTATTTTTATTTACCTTTAGTTTGTTTCGTAATGGAAGGCAGTTCACACATATTGAACCTTCGGCTATATACTGTAGTCAGTACTATACTAAAAGTACTAATCACTAAAATTAGCTTGAGCTTATATTACTATAGGTATAGGTATATACCATTTTTACCCAGTGACCTATTAGTATCAGTTTCATAAGTTTAATTCAGACCTTATGTAATAACCAAAATACCTGTAGACAATATTGTTGACTCACGATCAGTAAATATTGTAAACTACAAATGATGTAATTTAAAATTTTGTCCATTCTCAAGCATATCGGTGTTAAGTAAGTAATCCCTGTAAAAATGTACATTTTTGAATTCATTACCTATAACATGTATACACAATTATTGTTTCTGTTATACCTTTACATATGTAAGGCATATAGGTAAATTGTATGTAAGTATATTAAAAGTGTAATACACTTTTATAATCTGTAACTTTATTATTAGGTTAGGTATGTAGTAGTATTTTATTGTCGATAATTTCAAAGGTACCTACCTACTACGTGTGTAGTCGTAGTTAATGTAGCGTACTAGCTGTATAAACCCAGGTAATAACACTAAACACCTACTCTTTTTTGCTACTACTTAATTGATACCGCGTGGCCTTTTTATTCTCCCGGATCCGAAAGGCCGTGTGCGTATACTTTTAAAAGCAACTCAAAGTGGCAATTTAAAATCAAAACAATATTTATTTATATCACGAAAAGATCATTTAAATTTGATAATCCTCCAAAAAAGCTTATACTTATGGTACCATTTAACTTGACATATAGTAATGATTGAATATTATGCTTACATAGGTAATGTAATGTATGTATATAATTTTATTAACTTTACTGGTATACTAATAGCAATAACTTCCTTGTGTCACCTAATAATCTTTGTTGGTAAATAATTTTGTAATATTGAGTCAAAACTGCATGATTAAAATTAGCTCGAGCATAATACCTATACTAAAATATACTTGTAATAGTTCACGAGATAGATTTGGCTGCCATACATAGTATACTGACCTGATTCTAATGTCTTAAAGTCCTGTATCATCCATCTATGTATTATTGAAAAATATAAATCGTCGGTGGAGGATCAAGCTTCTATTTCCATATACTTCCATTCTTTACTAGAAGCAAATCAGTTTTCTTCCAGTTTTATTTAAAAGCGAAAGGAAACGGATTGACTTTCAAGTAAAGAATGGAAGCTTACGGATTTGATCTTTCACCGACGATATGTCAATTCTTAGCTACATTTTGTGATAATCATAATTTGACGATTGTAATTAAATTCATGGGATTATCTTGAAATTTCAGGAGAGAACCCCACGGTGAATGGTCAAGAGATCATTCGAATTAAGGAAGGTGTGACGGAAGAGAGATATACTCAATTGGTTCGTTTCTCAGGGAGAGGGAGAGAGGAAATCATTACTTGCACTGCCAACAATGTCAAGTCTATTGAATGGTAACGTTCTTCAGGCACTCATTGTCAGTAGACATTTAAAATTACAAATTAACATTAATTTGAGCTGCGTGTCCACATCTTTTTTATGAAAATTTGCTTTTAACAACAAGTACTTCTGATAATCCCTAAGAACCATGAATGAATTAATTGCCATTTGTTGATGTTGATTTGTTGTGTTTCAGGGTGAAGGGAAAGACGAGGCAAGATTCGACACTCATAGTTCCTTGTGTAGATCGTAAGAAGAAGGCGAGTATGGGAGAGAATGAGATTGAGGTGGAGACGGAGCGGCTCGCACCCTGCACTTCGGAATTAACGACGGAGGAGGTGTCAAATGGGACGAGTAGATACAAGCGGAAGCAATTAAATCTCACGATGGAATGGATGAGGGAAGAGGACTTTGGTCCATACACCTGCTTCGTCATTCCTGAAGACTCCACTGCTGACCTTGAGCCTTTTAATACAACCATCTATGTTCAAGGTACGTCGCTTACAAACCAATTAATATTTTAAGTATGCATAGCAAGTCATTCAATTAATACATAATTTACGTCACATCATGTCACGATAAACCAGGTCTGTATGAAGTATCAAGTCAGTAGGCCATTTTCCCGTCGTTTACTAGTTTTGACGACTTAACTTGTTTAATGCTAGTTTATTTATGAGCTGACTATTAAACTGTAGGTGATGCTACTAACAAACAATACCACTACGTAACTAAACTATCTATATCTGCTATTAGATTTCTATCTAAACTGGTGAAATGTCTTCTTTTTCAAAACTGTATTGTGTTTTTATTTACTAACTGTAAAGAATGAAAAGCGAAGGGTGATGGTTGATAGTCTAGAATTTTTTAAAAAATTTAAAATATTTCATAAAATATTATGCCCTATGCCGCGTTTTAGAAATGTAATGTTGTAGGACCTATTTCAATGAAAGACTAGAAACTACATAGTTTTCGTTATACAAAATTTCGTCAAATACGGTTTCATTTTTTCGATAAAATTATAAGTGGTATTTAAAAAGGTGATACTTTTTTATGTGTTTAGAGATTTTTCGTTTTTGTTTTTTGTAAAATATTAAATATAGTACTACTACTAATAGACAGTCGTCGCATTAAAGATGAGACTTAAATTAGTTAGTAAAAGTACGTAATAGTAATGTAATTTAATAATTGTATATTGCAATTAATTATCCCATGTAACTTATGTATAAATAATTATAATGTATATTGATTGTGTGAATCGTTTTTTGCCCCTCCCCCCTATCTATCTCTCTCCTCCCTCTGCCTCTCTTTCTCTGTCTCTCTCTCTCTCTACCTACCTACCCCGTGTGGTCATGGGCCATCCAATTGACGGATTTTGACGATATTGTATAGAAAAAGTAGTGAGATTGAAGAGAGCCAGCGATAACGGCCATGGCCAGCAAAATATCAGCGGTGATGATCAAATTCAAATATCTAATTTAATTGTTACTGTTTTTTTTGTCAAACACACAAATTTATATATGCAATGTTATTTTTTTTATAAATATTTAATAATTCATTGCTTTTATTTTTCTGTATAACTATATACATACAGGTATTTTGTTTTGCTGCAAAGATTTTTATTACATATTTCTATTATTACATTTGCTGTATTTTTTATCTTCAATTTTTGAAATTACTATATGCATATTATTTGTAATTTGTATTTGTCTACTTTCGTCTTCGTCTCCAATAATTCATTCATTTACTAGCAAAAAAAAATTGTCTTCGTTTTTATTGCTCGGTCTCAGTGGAAGTACTTTGAGCTTGTGTTTATTGCATTAATTTTCTTTTAAGCTTTTCTTTTGGCAAAATAATAATGTATTTAACATGCTTGGAGTTGGGAATTGTTTTGACTCATTTTGTTTCTATGAAATTAACTTACTACATATTAGTACATACAATTCTAGTATAAAAGCTTTTTAATTAGTCTTTAATTTTTGCCCTTTGGCTATGGTTAAAATGCTGGGTCCTGCAAATAATGAACATACCTAGATTTTTATATATTCTTTTTGCTAAATCAATTTTCAATGATTGGAAGTACGCTAATTTATTACTTTAATTAGCTTTGATTGAATATTTTAATTTTACGTGATTTGCCTCTTGCTATAAATGTAAAATTGATTATCAATTTTATATATATATAATACATGTATATATATCTTAAATGTATTTGTATATAGTTGATAAATACTAAATTATAATATGACCTAATTGACTTTTATTTTTATTTTACTTACAAACAACAAACGGTAAAATTTACAGAAAAATTCAGAGTTCAACGATTAGTGTCGGAGACTCGTCAATTTGACAAAGGTCACCGGAGCGTGACTGTCGTGGAGGGGAATAAGCTAAGCATCTTTTGTAATGTGTCTGGAGCTAATGAGTCCGACGTCAAGATGTTTTGGAGTAAAGGTGAGTAAATCAATCAATCAATTTGCATCGCATTATCGGCACTGCAGCCAAAGTTTTATTACAAAGAAAATAAATTAATAATGAATCGTCCTAATCTATTATTCATATCTGATATTATGTCCTATCGTCTTTGAAGAATCAAAATGACCCATATCCAATTTAAGCTAGAATCAAAATGATTTATGTCATAAAAACAAAAATTCAGAGTTTTTGAAAGTGTAAAATGTTCTATAAACATGTTTTTGAAATGTAAAATTTGCTTTTTACATATTTTTTAAAAGTGCAAAATATTCTATTTAAATGCTTTCAAGACATGTTTCAATATTTTTGTAGATAGTTGATGTTGTTTTTAGCTACAAATGGATATGGGTCATTTTGGTTCTTCACAGACGATATGGTATAGTATATAAGTATGTGTTTGTGTTTTGAGTGTTGACAGAATAAATAAAGTTTGTTTTTCTTATTGTAATTTTAGACAACGTGGATCTTAAATTGAATGAACTAAAGAATCGGCCAGAGGATGGCGGGGAGAAAGTGATAGTGCACTCACCTCTTTGGTTTGATTACTTGGAAGCTGATGCCAAACATCGAGGATGGTACAAATGTTATGGGACTCATAATGGTGCCAACTCTACTTTTGAATTCTACGTCCGTATTAAAGGTAATCAACCATTGAAGCAGTAACCGTCACTCTCAAAATGTCTAACCTAACCTAAATTAAATTAAAAATATACACAGAGGCAGCAAATAACAATACGGAGATGCACATAATATGATGTCACGACATGCTGAATAGATAGATGTTTTTGACTTGGCTAATTTACGTAATCTGGCGTGTGATTAGTGTTCATTTTGGTTTTGGATGAGTCACGAAATGCAATGTACAGTGTAGCGATAGGCCTGTCAGTCGTAATTTCTCTGAAAAACTCTTGACTGTCACCGTTACCGCGCGCGTCTCTTGGGTTTAGAGTTACAATTCCAATGACTTGTTTCAACATAACACACAACTACGAACAGATGTAGATATATGTACGCTATAAATAATTAAAATCCTTCTCGTTCTCTCGTTAAAGCAACCGCAGAGTGTAATAACTTTAAGGACTGAGGAGCATCATCAGTAATTTAGGAATTTTGGATTTTATTCCGCAAAAACATTAGCGTTATTAGACATTAGTCAGACAGAAAACGATTCAGAAATTCTTCGGGTTTTTGCCAAGAATTCTCAATTTTAAGTCGACCCTCAGAGTTGAAGTAGGTAGGTACTTTTTACACTTTGTTTCAAGTTTTGAAACTTTTTATTTCTCATACGGTGATTTTTAGAATTTTCCTCCCTTTCCCAATGAAAGTTTCACTAAAGAATTTGTTCTCTACTTAGGCTCTAGGTTTTATTTTGGGGTAGGATTCGTAGGATGTCTCAAATTTCGTTTATTATTTTTAATGTTTGTTAAAATTTGTAAAGGGCAAAAAATTTTAATTGTAACTGCATATGTAAACGTATGAGTTTTTTGTGATTCTAATACTAAGTGTTCGTCTAATTATTTGACAGCTAAGTTAATGCCGTTGTGGCCATTCCTTGGAATCTGCGGAGAAGTGACTCTCCTCTGCATCATCATCGTCGTCTATGAGAAGCAAAGGAATAAGCAGGAACTGGAAGAGAGCGACACTGACGGAAGTCCCGAATGTGCAGATCAATGAAAAATTCTCTCAAAATAATTCAGTTTCAAAAATCAAACATCACAAAATAAGAAACATCTATAATAATGTAAATTTTGAGCGCAGCTACGAAATAATGTGAAATATAATAAAATAAAACAAGAACAATTTATTAGCACCTCAAGAAAAACACAACACAGCTGAAACTGCTGCTAACATTGGAAACATTAAGAATATAATAATTACAAACACAAAAACTACAAAAAAGCAAAACAACACAAACTATTACAACAAAGAGTTCTACACTGTCTTACTGTCAACCCTATAGGCTGGAAATACACACTGAAATTTTTGAAATCTGTAAATAATTTCATCATTTCAATTTAGCTCACAGTCAAAAAACAGGAGCAGAAGGCAGAAATTAGAATCTAACAAAATAATAAAAGTAATGTTAAAAGTTGTAAATTAAGTAATTTATATAGGCAAATAAGTAAATTATCCAATAATAATAATAATAATAATAAGTTACTATGTTATCACGCCTACCATCTCCATTTTACAAACCCACCAATCCCAAAACTCCAAATCTATTTCTTCGTCAACGTTTTAATTTTTATTTGTAAGCCAATTTCAATTAAGCTGACATATTGAGATGTCAAAAAAAATGTATTCAAATGAAAAATGGAAATGTACCTTACCTTAAACTAGTCTAACTAGTACATAGTAAGCAATTGTTAAATTGTACTTGTAGCAAGCAGGCCTAAAAAAATTTTAAATTTCGTTTAAAAAAGTGAAATTTCTTGTGTATTGAATTGAACAACCTTTTGCTTGATTCATAGAAATTAACTTTTTTTTTTGATGTACAGAATCTGTGTTCAGAACTTGGAGCATTGCTTGACGTAATTAACCAGTTTAAATGTTACAACTTTGTAAATCTACGGATGGCAGGCTTTGCCAAACTGAAAACTGAAACGCATACCAAAACTTGAAAAAAAAACCTGTTAATTATTAATTACAGTTTGTTTTTCGTTCCCTGTATTACTTGTAGCCCATTCCTTTTTTTTTCCTACTACGAAACCTCTCTAAAATGTATTATAATAATAATATTAGTTCACAACTTTAATACCCTGTTTAAATGATGCTTATTACATATCGTTTAAATGGTGTCGCGCTCGATCCTCTCAACAAATCGCATCTCATTTCACTATTATAGTAATAATTATTAAATCTCACTATGCTATCTTGAATGTTATTATCATTATATCATAATCATTAAATAGTCAAGTACTTATATTATTTAATTGTTTTAATAGCAATTAAAGTACTTGTTATGTAAATAATTGATAATTAGTAGTAGATATATAGTTAAATTTAAGTTACTTATACTACTGCGTAAAAAATTACATACAGAATTAATGATGGAAGAGCAGCGAGACTTGTTTGTTATGTAAATAATTGATGTTTTGTCGTTTTCGTTATAATTATATTAGTAAAGTTAATTAATTAATACTTCCTATAGAAAACTATTAATAATAAAAAAAATGTTCATTAGAATTAGAATATTTGCGCATGCCATTATAATATATTATGTCAAGAATTATTATACATTACAAATTAATGCGTTTCGAGTACCTTTTTTCTTAAATTATAATAAAAGTACCAAATACATGGGGAAAATTAAAAGGAGACAAAAAAGTAAAACACAAATATATTATTATTATTAATGAAAATACGAGACTACGAGTCTACTACTACGACTATGAGGATGAGGATATAAAGCACGATTGCGATTGTTATTGTTATATAATTAATTGTTAGTTATACAGTTGAGCATTTAATCACACTAATTATATTATTACCATGTATATATCTATGGCATTACTACATATTATAATACATAACATTTACAATTTACATATATAACTATTATTAACAAGTACGAGTGGAACAATTTTTTCTATCTTGATTTGTTTTTTAAATTGACTACTTTTTTTCTTCTGTCTCAAAAATCTGAAGTCTGAGGGTCACATTTAAAAAATAAATCCAGATGGTGGATTGCTTTCTCACACGTATAGCCTTAGAATTTTCTAGATTTAATAAAATTATTCATAGTAGTATATTTACATGATAATTATGTAGTGATTATACTCACCTACGTAGTTGTAGTTTTATTATTAATATAATTATTATATACATTGTAATTTATTATTACTAACTGTGTATCAAACCTTGTACAGTGACACAACAAGTTGAGCATTTATGTATGTGTAGAGAATGTGTTGTGTACTTTATTAATTTAGTAATGTTGGGGATAGTAATAGTGGTATTACTTCATACGTAGTATTTATTTACAGTAGATAAATAAATTATGATCATCAAGTCAAGTCATGAAAGGGACACCAAAGAACTACAAACAAGTGCATCAGAATTTTTGAGTATTACCAAATTTTAATTTAGTTATACTACGCCAGAGTATCTAAAGGCTAAAATTTAAAATATTGTTAACAACCAACATTATATCTTCTGTGAAGAATCAAAATGACCCACATCCAATTTACGCTACGTTTAAATTTGGTTATTTATGTTAAAAAAACACTAAATGTAATAGATGCGCAAAATCCTAATTACTTGTTTTCAAAAAGTGCAAATTGTTCTATTTACATGTGTTTGAAACTTGCAAATTGTTCTATGTAGCACATGTTTTTGAAACTTACAAATTTTTCTATTTACATGTTTTTGAAACTTGCAAACTGTTTTGTTTACTTGTTTTTAAAATGTAAAATGTTCTATTTGACGCTCTTTCAAGATCATAATTTATTCTTGTAGATATTACATTTTGTTTTTAGTTTTTAGCTAAAAATGGATATGGGTAATTTGAATTTTTCACATCCGATATTTAATAACAATTAGTAAAAGGAAAATGTGTATACTGTCTAATGTAATTTAGTGGATAATTAAATACCCTAATAAAAAACACAAATTGTAAAATGGTATTAATTTGTATTGTTTTTAAGTACATCGATTACAGATGCAAATTGGAAATGACATCGAAATTGGTTCGTTTGTCGTTGGAAAACTTTTGTGACTTTTTGTGAGGCGCGGTGTGTAAAACTATCAAACTATCATATAACATGTAATTATTACAAAAAGGTAATTAAAAAATAGTATAATAACAATAACAAACATTGCGCATTGATTATTGTCATTATCTATACTTTACCTTTATAATTACATTAATTAGAGACCTATAACTACCTACCTACCTAATTAAAGTACTTTATCATATATATACAGCTACATTTTAATTACAATTAAAATACTATAATGATTTAAGTAAAAATACAAATTATTCATAGTAACTATTTAAGATCTATATAGTCTATACTGTACATTGTATTATAATCTACATACTATATACCAGCTGCTTACTTACCCTTTCAGAGACAGAGATGCAACTTTTTCCAAAAGTATCCAAGTCTTTCTAGAATATCTTCAATTTGAATGTCATTATATTTTCTTTGTTTTTTTTCATCTTTTAAAATTTCCATATCTTTACTTTGTGTATAAAAAATCTGTGTTCCAATTCTTAATTCAATCAAATTCGACAAAAAATTATCCAAATTCAAACATTATTTAAAATTTCTTGAGATTTGAAAGTTAAAATGTGGTTTTTATTGAATTTGTAAAATGTGCTATCCTACTAATGCAGAGAAGGTTACAAAATAAAAAAAACAGTTGATAATTAAATAATTAAATATACCATAAATTATAATCTCAATTAAACTAGGAATAAATATATACCTATAGGAAATAATAATACTAATAATTGATGTTGTGTCCTGTGTTCTCCTCCAGTCATTTGGGTGTCGATGTCAGTTTCGGTCAGTGTATCTCTTGAAATGTGTAGAAAATATAAATATGGCTTTAAAAAAGTCAAAATAATAATACCTAATTATACAATGTCATTGTGAAGGTGAACGTGGAGTGAACTAATTCGCTGTAATATATTAGAAAACTTTCAAAGATTGTGAAGAAATGTAATAAAAATAAATTAGTTTTTAATAATAAAGCAGCTGTATAATACCTAAATAAAAAGTGCAACTGGATACACATTATATAAATGTAAACTATATACTTTACTTAAAATATTAAAACTACCTAATAAATAACATCTCAATCTTGTTGTATCTGTATACTTATATATAATATATATTCGTATTTGCTGATCGATTGTTAATTCTACAAATAATGTTTCAAACAAAAATGTTTATTTTATTATTTCAAGAAAGTGCGTAAAAAAATCTGGTAAACAACAATAATATTGAAAGATTCAAAAAATTAGAATTAGTCAAAGAAGTTAAAAACAAAAAAGAAAATTATATTATGAATGTATATTGAATGTAAAATTCAAAAATATATTTCAAAAGTTGAACTGTTGAACACAAGACAATGATGTTATAATTAATTGTTAAATAATATGAGAAAGAGAGTCAAAAAAATAATTATTAAATATGTAGAAAAAAAATTAGATAAAGCGATTAATTACAAAGACAGACAACAAAAGTAAGTAGACGAAAACAAATATTACAGAGAGTTAATTAGTAAATTATTATGTAGATATTTGGATTTGAGTTTTCGTCGTTTCGTAGTTTGAAGTGATCGTTCGTTAATGATCGTTTGTTGTTGTCGTCAGTCGTCATCGTTGTTGTTGTTGTTGTTTTTTAAATTGTAGACAAAAACAAAGTAATTATCTTTACATACGAGAGAGAGAGAGAGAGAGAATTATTCTAAATGTGAAAGTATGATATGCGTATTTAAGAATTTAAGTGATGTAATACATAAATTATTTAATAATGATAATAAAAGATTTAAAGACAAGTTGCCATTAATAACTCACATGTTATAAGTATATGAAATCAAAATCAAAAAAACTAAAATCAATCAACTGATCTGTCTTTTTGCGTGTAAACGTATGTGTATATAATATTGAAAAAATATAAAAAGGAGAATGATATTTAAGAATAATAAAAAGGGAAGAAGAAACGAATATAAATTATGTATAATAAATTAAATATAAGCAACAAATTAAATTATTATAACTATATTGTAAGTTAAAGTACATAATATTATGTTACTAAAATACTAAAATTAAGTAGGTACCTTAATAATACACTAAATATATACCTACTACTAAATATTAATTACTATTATTATGATTATGATTATTACTTACAAAAACTAACAAACTAATACATATAGTAAAAATAAAAACTAGTCATGTAGGAAAAATACTAAAATTATTATTATAAAAAACATGATGTAAGTAAGGATATGATAGTCAAGTTAATTAAACAGCGTAGTATGAGTTTATTTATTATTTATTACTATCAAAAATCTTACGGATCACTGATCAATGAGCTGTTTTTTGAATTTGAAAAATATGTTATGTTAAAGGCACTACTTATTTACTTCACAAGAACTGGAAGCTCACTCTCTACTAATTTTTTTAAAACAATAATAATTCATCTCAAATTCATAGAACTATCTCAACTATCGACTTGGAAAACTTGGAATTCGAATTTCACTGTGTAATAAAATTATTAAATCAAGAATAATTTTCTTATGAATCTAATCAAACCGAATGATCATCTATTATCTCACACTTGATTTGTACTAATGTCCTTGTTGAATCTTGAATCTGTAATAAAAATTACAATACCTATACTTATGTTGTTACATGTTATCTAATTTTACTTACATGCATTATTACTACTATACAAAACATTTCCTGTGAATGTGATTGTGATTAAGTTAGTAAATAATAAACTAAATTATGGTTTGTTTATGAGGATATGCGAGGACTTCTTCTCAAACACAACTAATTTATTAGATCACTGCCAATTAAAGCGTCATATAAATATTGCTGTGTAACTATTAAACTATTATTAATCTATTCCTATTCGTATAATATCGTGTGTGAAGAACCAAAATGACCCATATCCACTTTAAGCTTGCATCAAATTGAGCTATGTATGTCAAAAACCACGAAATGGTAATGCTTACGGATGTGTAGAATGCTAAATATGCGTTTTTGGAAGGTGCAAAATGTTATGTTTACATTACATGTTTTTAAGAGTGCAAAATGTTCTATTTACATGTTTTTAAAAAGTGCAAAATTTTTCATTTTCATGTTTTTTAAAAGTGCTAAATATTCTATTTCCATGTTTTTGAAAAGTGCAAAATGTTTCATTTTCATGTTTTCAAAAAGTGTAAAATGTTCTATTTACACTTTTTGAAAAGTTCAAAATGTTTTATTTTCACTTTTTTGAAAATTCCAAAATGTTCTATTTACACGCTTTCAACATCATGACATTTTATGAGTTTTATAGATAGTGGAAATTGTTTTTAGCTACAAATGGATATGGGCCATTTTGGTTTTGGTTCTTCACAGACGACATGTGTGTTAATTATTGGTGGTTGAATTCTTATTTAATTTTAGTTTTTGGTTCCTATTGTTCTTATTAACTGATTTTTAACTGTTTTATTAACTTTAGTCATTAGCAGCATCCTAGTCCAGTGCACAATGCATAAAGCATATGATTAGTCATATATTTTTGGCCAGAAAAATTGAAATAATTAAATGACACGTTTCATGGTCACGACGCAATTAACACAACATCTAATTTCAGTACCTCTAACAAATGAATACGTAAATTCAATTAAATAAAAAGTACTACTCCAAAATGTACACTACTCATTATGCTCGGACACGAACACTTTCAAACCTCCGCCTATTTACAAGCATTCCGTTTAAAAACTGACGGATTGAATAAGTTAACATTAAGTAAGTACACGCGCCAGTGTCAGCGTGTGTAGGAAATCCATACGAAATTAAATCAGATTCGAGATTATACTCCGATTTGGATGGGACAAACAAGGAATAAGACATTATGACGATGACAAGCTTGTGTGTAATTCGTTACAAGTACGAAAAATGTCGAATGACGAATGTGTTTTACCATATTCACCAGTACATATTATGACAAGATGACATTTTTGATTGTGGAAATAAACATAAGAAACAAAATCACATAACATTATCTCACTTGATAATCTGATTTTAAATTGGGATCGATTGGCATATCCACATGCCACATTAGTAGGTAGGTAGGTTAGTACGTGTAGGCATATCTAAATGTATTATACTTGACAAAGTAATTCTCGCTCAATTATTCATTCCCATGATCCGCAATAAATGACTTGAACGTGAACGTGAAAGTGAGATGTCAAACATTTTTTAAGACTTCCGCAACAATTACATACTTAATAATAATTAGATCTTGTGACTCCACAGGTTAATAAATTAATCTCCAATCTACTTATAACCTCTACCTGTCTGCCAGTGTCAGTGTCTGCGTGCCTATTGTATTAAAGAATCTGAATCTCATCTACAATCATAATTCAACTACATATTCAACTAGGGTGGTGCGGGCAGGTATAAAAGCGTGAGAGAAATACATGTCATTTCATCATATCATAAATTTATTAATCTCACTTGCGAGAACTCCAAAAATTCCAGTGGAATTTCTGACAGAAGAATTTAAATTTTGAGTTCCCATTTTTTCCCACGGCAGTCATAGAGTTATTACTGTTTCATTTTTTTTTCTCAACATTTTGTATAAGTTTTGATAGATAGGCTTTTATTAATATTGCTATAATTAAAGACGTCATTAAATAGTAATTGCTAAAAGTAAAGACGACCAACTGCACGGTACTAATTTGAAACAAGGGAAAGAAATGGAATTAAAACATAAATCTGTATTTTTACTGATTGCACTTGGAGCCGTTCTCGCCGTCACCTGGTCACCCACCCCAACAGCAGGAAGTGAGTTTTATTACTAAATTTCCAATTTTAATTCAAGTTCATTCAAATTTGTTTGCATTTCGTGATTTAGTAATTTTTTCAGGCAAGCGCAGGAATTGTATAGCCCATTTGAATTTATTCCCGCGACAATGTTAGCTAGTGCTGTAAAAATATGTAGTACTAATTTTATTTTTTATTTCCTTTTTAAGCATGTTCAACTGAAAGTGGGCAGTGCAGATTAACGGATATCAAGAACAAAAGTCAATGTATTTACTGCTCATGTATGCTATGGCCACGGAACACATGGTTTTGCTGCCGACGATTATTTTGTAACGAGCCCACTACTACTCCCAGGTCCTCGAACTCAACAACAACCATTTCTACAAATACTACTACTCCAGCTAAAACTACTTAATTGTATTTAATTTAATAACTTAACAATTTCATTCAAAAAATGTACTCATAATTGTTTTTATTAATCTTGATAGTTATCTATGTACCTGATTAATTCTATATATTAAAATAATTTTGAATTTAAGATATCAAAAATCAAACACGTAAAATTCCTTGTGAATAAAAATATGTAACAGTAATCAAGCATTTTTGAAGGACCCGCCAATAATTATGGATACGATACGATTTTAAAAGAGTTATTTTTATTTCTGAATACGTTGATCTGTGTGATGAAATATAGTTCGACACGCGGGTAACAACGTAACAACAAGTGTCCGCCCTGTCCAAATAATATGTTCTACGATTATTAGTATATGCAATTGAAGGCAAATATTGTGTAACAACTTCCCGACTTCTTGAGCAATGTCAGGCCGCGACCGCCGGTGCCGGTACCGGTAACATAAGACCATAACACAGTTTTTATTTATCCACGTAATAAAATTCCGTTTTAGAGTTATAGCGCACAGGGCCCGACGAAGGAAGAAATTACTTTTAAGCAGCAATTTGTTTCCATACAAAAACCACCATTTTGATTTTATTGATGGTTTTCTTCGGTAAAGCAAAATGTTGTATTTACGTGTTTTAGAAAAGTGCAGAATGTTGTATTTACTTGATTCTGAAAAGTGCAAAATGTTCTATTTACATGTTTTGATTTTGTGGAAAATGTTTTATTTACACGTTTTTGAAATGTACAAAAAATTTTATTTTAATGTTTTTGAAAAGGTCAAAATGTTCTATTCAAATGTTTTGAGAAAAGTGGAAAATGATTTATTTCCATGTTTTTGAAATGTACAAACAAATTTATTTTGCGTGTTTTTGAAAAGGCAAAATATTCTTTGTACATATTTTTGAAAACTGCAAAACGTTCTTTTTACTTGATTCAGAAAAACACAGAACGTTCCATTTACATGTTTTAAGACAAGTGTTAAATCTTTTATTTTGCATATTTTTAAAATGTACAAAACAATTTATTTGCAGGTTTTTGAAAAGTCTCAAGATTCTTTTTACATATTTTTGAAAACTGCAAAATGTTCCATTTACATGTTTTTTGATAATTCAAGCAGCGGGGGCTGCCTATGCGCTGGCCGCATTATCAGCGCATAAGTACTTTGCATATACTGATACAGTACAAGACGAAAGCGAAAGCACTGGGGAATATAAGAAAGAAGTTTAGAGGTAGTATGTGGCTTATTGGGTTTCCTATTACAGGAATATATAGCTCAGGAGAATGGGACAGACACAATCAGACTTTTATGAATGTTCTTCCCTTTGTTTGCTATGTTGATTATTATGTAAATGTTTAGCATGTCCCATTTCCCATAGAGCCGTCTATCCTTCTGTCGTCTCCGAAATTTAATATGTACATTCCATTCACTTGCTAATACTGCGATACGGGGAATCATCTCAGCTTTCACCAGTAATATAGTAAATTCCGGACAGTCAAGAAGAAGGACTTCAATAGCTTTTCAAATAGTCTTCTTCTTCGTCTTTTGCTACTCAGTGTCTTTCTCTATTTCTATTTCTAGTAATTTTTGTAGCAGGTACTTAAGTGCTTGTTTATACGTAGTGTAGTTACCTGCAACTTTCTAGGATGTATCGTCTTCGTCTGATTGTTTCGATTCTATTCAGCAGGTGTACTTACTTTTAGTTCGAATTCGTGAAAGCTCTTGCATTTTATTTTAAATTTTGTATTTAAATCTGGATTTACGGAATCTGACTGACTAAGTGAGGAGAGATAAATAAAAAAATGTACATTTAAATGCATTGAAAAAATAATAAATGTCAAAATTTTATACGCAGGGGGGCAATTGCAATGGTAATTTATGGCAAACGGAATATCATAGCTGAAATTGAAATAATAATTATGCACTTGTATATTAGGGATCGTCCATAAATGGTGCCATAAAAAATGTCAATTTTTATTACCCTTTTTCAGCTACAAACATTACATGAGAAAATGGCTTTCTTTAACATGGGATGTCATCAGGAACCAAGTAGACCCATTCACCAGGGCCGGACGAAGGAATTTCTTGTAGGCAGCAATTTTTTTCCATACCAAAACCAATATTTTCATTTTATTGATGGTTTTCCTTTCATCCTTTCATTTTGGTTTTACCTAAACCAAAATGTTAATATTTAAAAATTTTAGAAAAGTGTAAAATGTTCGTTTTACTTCATTCAGAAAAGTGCAAAATGTTGTATTTACATTTTTTGACAAAAGTCAAAAGTGGGAAATGTTTTATTTCCATGTATTTGTAATGTACAAAAATATTTTATTTAGATGGTTTTGAAAAGTGCAAAATGTTTTATTTCCATGTTTTTGAAATGTACCAAATATGGAATTTACATGTTTTTGAAATGTACAAAAATTTTTATTTGCATGTTTTTGAAAAGTCAAAATATTCTATTTACATATTTTTTAAAAGTGCAAAATGTTCTACTTACATGTTTTTTAAAAATTCAGGCAGCGGGGGCTGCATGCGCTGGCCGCATTATCCGGCTCTGCCATTGACCCTGTCGATGACGTCGTTAGTGGTCGACCCCTTATTCTCCCTATAATGCGCAATATTATGTTTAATGCAAAATACTAATGTTAAAATATGAGTGCTTTAAATTATTACATTGTTTCAGAATTCTTTTAGCATTGGAGTATAGGATGAAATGTCTGTTATAGTAACTTCAATACTCAGAAGAGTTGCCGTTCTATAAATATATACAGGATGCCCCTAAAAATTTGCCCCCCCCCCCTCTCCACCAATCCTCAATCAACATGCTAAATTAGGTGACATGAATTCGAATGCCACACTAGTTTAGACAGGTAATCGGGAAGTCAATAGGTGATAAGGTGGCAAATGATACGGACCACCCTGTAGATTATTATTTTTATATTTAGTAATTCCTCTTTAATTTATTTTAATTTAATTTAATTTCCTGTGCTAATTTAAAGCTAAAACTTTGGCAAAGTCTTTGACTATGTAAACTTTGTGAGCTGTATTTGTGTTTGTTTGTGTGGGTGTGTGTCTGGTTGGTTTGTGAAATAAATTTAATATTATGATAATTAAATCGTGGCAAGTAGGACATATTATGCATCACTATATTGTCTATAAAATATGTAAAAACCAAATGCATTGTCTCAGCACAGTAAAACCCGCACCACCACCTACTGTTTGAATAATTAAATTACCTTATGTATTTTTAATGAACAAATTCCAACCAGGTAATTAAATTCCTAATTATATATGAACAACATTATTACGGGATGTTTTAATAAGATAATTAATTAGTCATCGGAATCACACGTCATACAATGCAACCTGAGACATAATGCAATTAAATATGAAGTATACGTTACGTATGTACATCTTACAAAATATCGTCTATCGCCTGTGAAGAATCAGAGTGTTCTATTTACATTCATTATTCTTATAGCTAAAAACAAAATTCACTATTTCAAAACAAAAATGAAAATATGATTTTTAGAGCGCATTTGAATATTCAAGCAATTTAAACTTTTCAAAAATGTGTAGTTAAGAAATTTTGCACTTTTCAAAAATGTGTAGTTAAGAAATTTTGCACTTTTCAAAAATGAGTAGTCAGAACACGTTGCACTTTTCAAATACATGTAAATAGAACATTTTGCACTTTTAAAAAACATGTAAATAGAACATTTTGCACTTTTCAAAAACAAGTAAATAGAACATTTTGCACTTTTAAAAAACATGTAAATAGAACATTTTGCACTTTTCAAAAACATGTAAATAGAACATTTTGCAATTTTCAAAAACATGTAAATAAAAAATTTTGCACTTTTCAAAAACAATTAAATAAAGCATTTTACACCTTTTAAAAACATGTAAATAGAACAATTAAAAAATTGTTTAAATATATAAATAAAACATTTTGTACTTCTTGAAAATATGCGTTTATAGAAAATATTTATTACACGTTTTGAAAACATTTAAATGAAACATTTTGCACTTTCGAAAAACATGTAAATCGAGTATTTTGCTCTTTAAGTTCATAAGAACTTACCTAAATTATACATAATATCATCCTGATGGAGTTGATTGGTTGATTACTGAGCTTGTAATTTCAATATTTGCAATTACCGTAAATTCTTTAATAGTAGACGGACCTGTAATAATCAACGGGTCATGGAGGTCGGAATTTGAATAGTAGACGGGGTCCACTATTAAAGGAAATAAAGCACCATATTTTCTCTAATACACCGCCTGAGCGCACTATTAAAACTCTCGACGTCTAACCTAACCCCGCATACTATTAGAGACAAGTGCATAGTATTTAAGAAAATACGGTAAAAATGCTATTTTAAATCCCTCCAGAAAGATAGTAGCTGCGGTGGTGGAGGGGGAGAGTTGGGGGGGGGGGGGGCTGGAGGTTTGAGATATGAAAACGTGGTTTGCGGCTTGCGGTGCTTAAAAGTAGACAAAGAAATGTACATAATAGATTTGAATTTCTGAGAAATAATGTCCATACGTCAATGACCCACATTCACTTTGCCCCTTTCTTCCACCTTTCCAGCATTCGAAATTCCAAAATCCCATCTTCCCACGTAGATGCTTCCACCAAATATAATCCCAAGAAATGCAATGCTTTCGCTTCGCTATCGTTATCTTTCAAGTTGCATAACACTTTACGTTACATAAAATACTATAAAGAAATATAGAAGAATATAAGATGGGTGCAAAAACGCAATAATATACCAGAACCAGACCAGACCACAATCACAACTATAACCACAATGTCTCACAGACCGCATAAACCTACTATGTACACAGTGTACTACAAACATTCTCAATGCTTTAATAATTTACATAATAAAATCAAGTAAACATGATTACCTACATATATTGTGACGTTGTCCGTGCAGACGTAAATCCGTATCTTTCCAAAAATGTATAAAAGTAAAAACCTTATTTATAATATATTTTTCCACTGAAATTATTAAGGAAAGATACACGTTTTTGCTTCTGCATTCTTTCCAGGGCCGGATAATGCGGCCAGCGCAGGTAGCCCCCGCTGCATGAATTTAGAAAAAACATGTAAATGGAACATTTTGCAGTTTTCAAAAATATTTAAAAAGAATATTGAGACTTTTCAAAAACATGCAATTAAAAATTTGTTGTACATTTCAAAAACATGGAAATATAATATTTAACAATTTTCTCGAAACATTGAAATAAAATATTTAACACTTTTCTCAAAACATGTAAATAGAACATTTTGCACTTTTCAGAATCAAGTAAAAAGAACATTTTGCACTTTTCTAAAACATGTAAATACAACATTTTGCTTTACCCAAGAAAACCATCAATAAAATCAAAATTGTTGGTTTTTGTATGGAAAAAAATTGCTGCCTAAAAGCAATTTCTTCGTCCGGCCCTGATTCTTTCTACACCGACGATATATGTATGTACATATAGGGAGGTCATTAGTTCAAAAATGGAAATGTCACAAGTTGACATTTAAAACTGCCTCTTGTCTTCTGTCTACTCCATACTCCATACTAACATTTACTAATTATTAATCATTTTTAATTGCACCCATAATCCACGAAAATGTAACATCTAAAAACTTTAATAATTGAATAATTCACTGTACTGATTTGTATCGAGGTACATCACTGTACAAGTCAGTGTATTCTGTACAGACATAGTAAAAAGATTTGTAAGAATCTTGAAAGAATCTGTAAACCTGTTGTGTGATAATATTAAAAATTAAAAATGTCGATTTAATTCACAGTTCGGTATATTGCAAGTAAAATCGTACCAAAACCAAAGGCGCGTGTATATAATTAAGCATCTGTTAGTGCTTACACGTATGCCTCAGCCCTTTGAGAAAACTACACATATAGTATATAGCTATAAGCATTGCTTGTCTTTTAGTACTGGCCTTGACCTTGCCCGGTCCCGGTCCCGGTCCCGATCCGGGTCCCGTACTCCCGGTCCCCATCCCGTACTACTACACATCATAAAATAAAACAGAACATGTTCTCCACACATATCCACTAGAATAATAACCTCTCCTATCTGCCAACTGCAAACATCCCTATCTACAGTCTGCAGCTGCCGAATTCAAATTCACATATGTGCGCTCATACATTGCACATAATACAAAATTTGCTACAAAAATATAGTGAGGACCAACATGTACCTATGTATGTATCTAACACATAATATACGGATGGTAACTTTGTGGGATTCTTGGGAAAAAATTCCTATGGATGATTATTATGATTATTCTAATGATTACTATGGACTATGGGATATGCTTTGGACTTGCTTGGAATTGTACTTGGCCTTTGACTTTCCATCGCATCTCTCTCACATACATCCCGCCGCTTCCAATTGAGAAAGCCCCTTCTTCTTTTTCGTCAGCCACAAAATATCTGCTGTACTTTTCCAATTTTGCAATTTTGCAATTCCCCAATTTCACTCTCGCTATTTCGCATTTCCTTCCTGTCACTCTCTCCTCTACGTCGTACGGTTCGTATGGTTCGTACGTACGAAGGCGAAGGCAGAGCGGCTGCCTCAAAAACTCTCTTGGTACTTTGTCTACAACATTGCACTATCAGTACATACCTAATAATATGACTCCGTCTCCGTCTCCGACTCTGGCAAAAAAAACAACTCAGTCAGGAGCATATAGCATGGACCATAAGTCTCAAAATTGTAGTATCCCCACACATAGAACCAGAACACTGTGAGTGTGTGAGCGAAAACTTGCCGACAAAATCCGAGAGTACGAGACCCGTCAGTCCGGGCACGGTCACCACGGTGCACAGTGCACAAAGACGGGAAACCGAAAAAGAGAAAACCGAAAACTGAAACGGGTATATGTATAGGATATAAACAACATGTTAGAAGACTGGGACCGGGACCAGGACCGCGGGACCGGGATCGCAGGATCAGGACGAGCTCTGTTCACTTCTCCAACAAGAAAATAAGAAAATATATGAAAGTACGAAAATACGAACATTCTCATCTCGTACCAGCGTAGCGTGTAGTATAGTGCGAATTTCGAAATCGATTGAAAGGAATGGACACGCCCGGCCCCAGCCCCATCATCATTCCCATCCACAACTTTCACTTCTACACATGTCACCCATGTAGCCCTTCCCTTGGCCCCCGAACGAAGGACGGGACGAAACCGAACCGAACCGAACAGACTCCCACCCCCTTCCCTCTGTCTCTCTATCCAAGACATGCTGGACATGGACGGGATCGGTTTCGGTTTCGGTTTCGGATTCGGAGAGACTCGGCTCGGTTCGGCTCGGTTCGACCCGGTTCGTCCTCCTATGCTGCCTCGTACTCTGTGAACTTGAAACCAAAGACGGAAGACTGAAATACTGACTGAAAACCGAACCGTTTTTCCATCCGCCCTTACTACCGAAGCCGAAGCCGAAAACTGAAAACCGAAAACCGAAGCCAAAACCGAAACCTACCTCCTCGTCGTCTCGTTCCCGTTCATCTTCCCTCCCTTGTCCAAATTCAATTGAGTGAGCAGAAGACAGGGACAGACACATTCACACAACATGTGTAGTATATAGAGTATATCTCCTATAGTTTCAAGAATTGTAGTGTAGCTAACCATAGCCCAGGTCTGTATACCGAATGAGCCACACACATGTAGACTGACTGTACAGTGAGTGAGAGTGAGAAAAAAACATATGAAGCTCGTTCCCTTCTATGAAAGGCACATCTACCACATTCGCAACACATTAGGCCCAGACTGCTGTACTTTATATACTGTATACTGTAGCCTAATAACTAACGTAATACTCTAGTGTGTGTGGACTGATACTCTGGACGCTAGACATACCCATCCCCACACGTCCCCCACGTACAAGAGACTCACAGGATCCGGCCGAGCAACGCAAGAAGAAGTTGCTCAAGAAATCGAGAAACTGTGTATAGGCATAATTATATCACCAGTTCCAGTACCAGTACCAGTTCCAGTATACGCTCACTATAGCCAAAGCCAGAGTGACGAGTATACACTCGTATGCAAAAAGTACTATAGTAGGAAATACACCGAAACCGAGACCGAAGCCAACACCAGCACCAGTACCAGTACCAGCACCAGCACCGTCACCTTAAGTCGAAACGAGGAAAAAAATAACGGAAAATAAGAGGAAAAAGTGGGTAAAACTAAAAAAGGCAGAGGGGAAAAAAAAGTAAAAGTGGAGAGGGAAAAGACTCGAGTGTAATTTCCTTCCCTTTTTTAACTCGGCGCGATCCTTCTCCTCCTCTTCCAACAACTCACCAGTCCGTCGGAGCAACACTCTCTCCTCTTCCTCAAGACTCTTCTTCTTCTTCTTCGTCTTCGTCGTCGTCGTCTTTTTCAATATTATCTCTGTCCAGCAGAACCAGAACCATAGGGCTACACTACAACCAAGGAGACCCCGACCAACAACATCCACATCCACACACTGTACCACCACAACCAAGACCGAAACCGAAACCGAAACCAACCACCCCGTCCACTTTCCTTTTTCTGTGTACTTCCAGGGCCAGGGCCAAAACCAGGACCAGAACCAGCTCCAATTCCAGTGCCAGCTCCAGTTCCAGCTTGGACAATCCACCCATCGAATTGAATAGGAGTGAGTGAGGCAGGAAAATAATCCGGTTCACTATTAAATCCGATCCGGTGGGGAGGGGAGACATCAAAGAAAGCGGGACAGAGCGTGGTGGAAGAGACAGACGACAGTCATAGGATAGGAGGACAAGGACGGAGTCAATAGGCTCAAGAGCAACGGCGACGACAATAACAATAACAACAACAACAACACCATCAGCACTCGATCGTCGTCACACACACAAAAATCCAAAATCCACAAAGGTGAACACAGTTAATTCCAAGTTCACAAATTATTTGATCCAGATCAGAGACACTAATGTCCCCAGTGACCTTTGACTTGTGCTACTGTACTGTTACCAGAAGCAGTAATTAACAAGGCTCATTTTTTAAAATGTTAATGGTGATTTTTTAAAACAAAGTTGAAAATATGTTTAGTCAACAACGCAGTTTCAGAAAATGTCTGTAAATTAATGCTACTGTTTAAATCCCCGGGATAAATTTGAGGCTATACACTTGGAGGTGAAACTAGGAAATAGTGGGGAAGTTTGAGTGTAGAAAAAAAAACGGAAACGGAAATTGTGACGTCCAAGTCGAGGTCCAAGTCCAAGTCGAATTCGAGGATTGTGGTCGTGTCGTCGTCATCGTAGTTTTGTGTGTGGTGGTCTAGTTATCGTTATCGTTTTTGGTTTGGTATCGTGGTTTGACGGACGTGTTTTAACTTCCTCAACGAAACAAAACTAAAATACATGGCATAATATATTTCATAATAGTTATATTGCTGGATACAAAAGGAGATATAGTGAGTGTGTCAAAATTGGGATTTTACAGTTTGAATTCGACAGAACAGAGGCATAGGTAGGCGGGTCGCCCAGAATCAAAAATCCAAATATCTATAACAGAAAATCAACAGTTTATACTTTACAGATTTTTGACGGCTGGTTTGTTCCTGTTAATGTAGCTGTCAGTATTCTGTACTGTTCAAATAGGGAGGGTGAGCTTCAACCATCTAATTGCAAAATTGCCCGTGTGTAAATGTTATGGGAAAGACAGACAACGAGAAATTTCATTCATCATCAGTGATGGAGATTGATATTGAGATGGGATATAAGGGAAGATGTAGGAAATACAGTAATTAAAAGAAGGTTAAAAACAATTTAAAAAAAATTTAAATAATGACAAAATCCCATACAAAAACTGAAATTGGTGAGGGCATTGTACTGAGTTTATTACGGAAGTATCAAATTATTGTGACAGATTTAATAATTTTATTATTAATAGTAATACTAATAATAGTAGAAATACTTTAAATTAAATTCAAAATTGTAACAATGAAGTGTCCGTGGGGTATTCACTCAACATATTGTGGTCCACCTTATTGGATCCGGACTGGATTGGAAAAAATGTCATTTTAAATCTTTTAAAAATATGCAGAGAGCGGGAAAAAATACAGTTTAAAAAAAATTAATATGAAGACATGAAAACCACGAACCATTTTTAAATAGCTGTAAATCAATATCCAAAACTAAAACCAACAAACAGTTGTATGGAAATTCCCATACAAATTTATTAACAATTTTAAAGGGGTGAAAATAATACTCATATAAAATATAAATCAAAAGTCAAAAAGTGCGGAGAGAGAAAAATCAAGTGTGTTAAAAAATTTCTAATCTTAAGTCAACAAAGGATGAGTAGTTTTTGAGCCGGCGGCGCTGTCCCCCCATAAAAAAAGTGACAATTACGGTGACAATCGGAAAGTGTGGTGGTTCGGAGTCTTGGCAGCCACCGGAGCGGAGTACGTGTCCACCATCCACGACGAACCCGGGTGTGATGAGTGCTGAATTGAGCTTAAAGATTGACACCCCGGCGGAAAGTATTGAAGCTCTTGCGAAGGAGGCTGAGGCTCTCAAGACCAAACTCGAGGAGGAGAGACAGAAACTGAACGATGTCGCATGTAAGACACTCAAATCAAATCAATATTTTACATTTGTTTACAATTACAGTTTTAACATGAGATCGATGTCAGTTATCAGTAAACTGAGCCCCCCCCCCCTCGCTCCTTTTTTAAAAAGTCAGGCACGTTTTCAAAAGGTACAATATTTTTAATCAGCTTTATTAGAATTAAGAAAACAAACCATGTATTTGAATTTCCCGCTAAATCTAAAAATACTTTTGAACAGTAATGTCGTAATCATTTAAAATATTGACGAATTTAAATTTCCTGCTAAATCTACCATTAATTCTGATTAGTTAAGATACAATAATTTATAAAATTGACGCATTTGAATTTCCAATCTATAATAATAAATCTCAAAATTTAAATTTTGACTTGTTGTAATTCCCGAATCCCGATTCCCGATTGATTCACAACATTCGGGCGTTTAACTTTCCCGCTGAATCTGAACATTTAAATTTCGATCAGTAACCTGCTCTCAGCTATAGCAGAGCCGGATGAAGGAATTGGTTTTAGGCAGCAATTTGTGTCTATACAAAAACCAACAATTTTGATTTTATTGATGGTTGGGTTTTCTTTAGTCAAGCAAAATGTTGTATTTACATATTTTAGAAAAGCGCAAAATGTTCTTTGTACTTGATTCAGAAAAGTGCAAAATATTCTATTTACATGTTTTGAGACAAGTGGAAAATGTTTTATTTCCATGTTTTTGAATTGTACAAAATGTTTTATTTGCATATTTTTGAAATGTAATAAGCTTTAATTTGCATGTTTTTGAAAATTCAAAATAGTCTTACTGCATATTTATGAAAAGTGCAAAATGTTCCATTTACACCTTTTTTGAAAATTCAGTCAGCGGGGGCTGCTTTTGCGCTAGCCGCATTCTCCGGCCCTGTCAGCTAACCAATTTAACAAACATATTTGTTATACAAAAGTCTAACAGTAATTTAAACTAGATTCTAATAAGCCACAACTTGTAGCTTACTTTATTTTATTTTATACATAGAAGTTTTCGAATTTAGAAAAGCTGATATTTTGTTGTCAAAAACTATTTTAAAAAAACACAGTTAGTAAAATTATTGCGTTTATATAGATGGAAATTAGAAATTAAATTACCACCCGTGTACGAATAATGCCAAGAAGCGATGGGCAATTTACCCGTTCTTTTTTAAATTCAATAAAGACCATATGGTTTCCCCTGTGTACACCACTAACGCTATAACTTTAACGGACACGGTTTAGTATGGTCTATTATATGGCAGTGACGGTGACAGTGGCCGTTGGCGACGGCGTCGGTTTTTGGTGGTTTTGGTTTTGGAATTCACATTTTACATTATGGTCTTTGTATTTGACACTTCCTTTGACGACGTCACTTTTGACTGTCAACAAGTTTTTGTTTTTTTTCTCTCTTGTCTCTGACATTGTAACTTAGACGTAGCGTAAGTACTCTTACGTATGTGCATATGTACAACATAGAGCTACAGCGCTAAAAATAAAAAGCCATAATACTTAACTATACTTATGCACTTGTGTGTATATAAATACAAAAAAAAGCTACTTTAACTTTCACTATATAATATACATATATTTTTACTTATAGGCATAGGTCATGTATTCGTCATTTGTATTTTGTATTTTGCATTCATAAATGTGTGGTGACGTAGGTGGAATGTAGCACGTTCGATGTCCTTTTATTTTTACGAGTCATGTATATAAATAAATGTAGACATGTAGCATATACGGTGACGGTGGGTAGATATAGGGACAGTGGAAAACGAATGGAACACATTTTAAAACAGCAAACAAATACAAAGAAGCATGTAAAAAATAAAAAGTAGATGTGTTGTCTGCATAATTTTAAAACTGTCAACTGTCTAAAACTAAACGGGAAACCGTAACCGTTACCGTCACCGTCTAGTGTCTATAGTATGAATTTTACAGCACCAGTTATTCTTGCATTCCACTGCACTTAGGTAGGTACGTAGGATAGCAACAGCAACATGCCATGATGCCATAGCTAATCATTTATAATGTACATACATTCCAATTCCAATTGCAAAAACTATCTCAATCTATATACATGATCATATTGTATTGTATAGCATATGAGCAGTTGTTTGGCAAAACAAGTCAAGTCTATTTTTTTCAAAAATGGGATTGTTTGCGAAACGTGTACTATTCAACTAGATACGCTACTGTGTTTCATAGTAACTGTCAAAGTTCAACCAAAGGCATTTTTAAAAATTGCCCAAATTTCGTTTTGTAGAAAAACGGGTCAAGTACAAATCTGGTTGAATGGTAAAAATAATTGCTTTGGAAAGTGCTGAAGGTCAAAATTTTCGCTCTTTTACTGTAATTAATTTTTTAAATTTTGAATCAAAATTCAAAGTATTCAATTTTTATAATAATCGCCACTATAAGGTTTAAAGACAGAGAGCAATTATTAGATTTACTTACAATTTTGTTTAGATTGTGTGTTGTTTTTGGTTCTGCTTCAATTTCTGCAATACGTGACTTTTTCCCAAACAAACTGCCACCAAACAAAACAAATTTTCAACTCTCAAAAATAACTCAAAATGCCAAAATTAACATGGTATATTGCATGTCTGTAATAGACTAAAACAACGGAATGTGTACTCTATAGGAAAACCGTGCAAATTAAATTAAAATATTTGCAAACATTACACATTATGTACGTTCTAAAATAGCGTAGTCATAGCGCATCTTGCACTTTACAAAAATTGTACATACTTAATACTATTCTCTACTGTGTATGCTTTTAAAAATGCATAATTAAAGATTTTTATTTCTGATTTTCAAAACTTGTTTAAATGTTCTAATTTACACTTTAAAAAAATCCTTAAATAGCATTATTTGCAAACCGTATAGCGTCTATTAGAACTGCTATAGTACTCTATTTGAACTCTTGGGAAATTACCCGCCGCGCTAAATCAAAAAACGCGTTGCATTAAAGATACGGTACATAGGTTTGCAGGTAGGATGTACCTACTTAAGCATTTAGCACTGAGGAAGGTTTAGTTTTTAGGTGAGCAGTTTCCAATGTTAAATTGAAAGAATCAGTATGTAATCCACTGCATTTGTAATACGTTACGAATACAAATAATTTACAAAAGAAAAAATAATTTTTATAATTTAATTTCGATTTATATTGTTCTGAGTAGATGGTGTATAATCCCACCTAATGGTGAAATCCCTGCATTCTCATTGGTCGATCAATTAAATGTAGGCTCCACCCCCTCCATTTAAATGGAGCAATAGAAAAATAGATTTAAATTATACATGCATTAAATAGCTGTGCATAGTTAGTGTCTTTTTTATTATTTGCCGATTGGCCCTTGGAATTTTATACATGTAAAAAGGTCAGTACTGAAAATGAATATAAGAAACACATGTACAAAGTGAGTACTATTCCAAGAAAATATGCAAGCGGATTAGAAGGGTAGTAAACCTCATATGGATTGTCTTTCCTCACGCTTAAGCCCACCACCAGCAGTAGCCTATAAATAAACTTTTCCCCATAATCGCTAATCCAGACCTGAATATTCCATGTGGAAAGAATGCATTTTCAATTATGGTAGTACTAATAATAGTATTACAAAGAATAACAACTGCAACAGGTAAGGCATTGAATTGTATGTTTTTCCTAGTAATGCGTTGACGATAATTTTAGTATCAGCGTAAACTACAAATATTACTCGATCTTCGTTATAAAAGAGAGAGACAGAGCTTTTCAAAGTTCCATTTCATTTGTTTTTCTTGAACCATTATATTCAAATATTATCAAGCACTCATTTCAAGCCAATACAAGCAATTATTTGTATTCTTCACATCTGAAGCTTTTATACATATCGACGTGAAAGTTCCACCCTGCATCATCTCGAAGTCTGAAGAAATATCACAACGGTAAGTCAGTTTTTAAATTGAGTACATTGTATTGTTTATACAGTAATTATACTTTTAATGAATAATAAAAACTGCAAATGTATTAAATACAGGTCTTTATAAGATAAACATGTTTGCAATCGTATAGATGTAGTTTTGCAGATAATTAAAGTATTTTAATTTGAAATGTTTGTAGTGCCTTTGAATATAAAAATGGCTGGACGTGCACCATCACCTGATCAGTTTGGGGATGAAAATGACGACTACTTTCTAGATGTAGTTATACCAGAGCTTCCACAGGCAAATCGATCAATCATTGTGCCAAATGCGCCTGTACAACCTGCGAACAGAAGTACATCTCCTGACCCACTAGACGATGGTGAGGATGACATGTTCATCGATGCAATCATCCCAGAAAATCCAATCTTGCCATTACAATCAGCTGAGCGAGCTCAAACTCCCAACCCTCTTGACGATGGTGAGGACGATATGTTTGTAGATGCGATCATCCCTGATTTTCCCATCTTGCCACTACCATCAGCTGAACGAGCAGTCTCACCCAATCCTCTTGACGATGGTGAAGATGACGATTTCGAAAACATGGAGATGCCAAATCCAACTGAAAGTTGCAACAGTGCAACAGGTCCTTCCTCAAATCTACAAATGTCTGCAGAAGAGCATAATCTGCAACAAACTCCGGCAGAGCAAGCTGATGCCAGTGTCGTCTTTGTGGAAGAAGTTGCTGCTCCAATTCCCTTAGTTGAGCATGGAGATAACGGTCTGCCAAATATTATAGAAGAAAGTGCCCCTCCAAATGTTGCAATTGTTGAGATTGAGGCAAATATGATACCTACCACCCCCCCAGCTTTCAGTTCAAATCCCAACAGTCCTGAAGACTATAATGCATTTGAAAATGGCATTAATGTACAGCCTGCTGGAGAGTTTGTGAGTGATCTTATAGCTAACAATCCTCACTCTGATCCTGTAATTGAGTTTCCCCACTCCGTTGATAACCGAACAGTTACGTTGAGCAGTGGTAGTGAGCATGGGACCATCAATATTTCTGACAGTCTTCTTGTCGATAGCCAGTTGCTCCCTTCAATTCAAGGATCCATTATTCCCGATGGATGGACCTTGGACGAATTTTTTCAAGACATTTATGATTTTATGCAAGTTCGCCCAACTCCAACTGAATCATTAAGTAGCACTGCTTCCTCAATAAATCAGTTGACTATGCCACCAGGGCAACCACCACAGATCGCAAGTCAAGATGCGAGTGCGGCTAATGGTATTATATCCCCAAGCCTATTACTCCCAGGACCCATGCAATCCAATCTCTCAGACAGCCAGGAAACGCAAATGCTAACAAGTAGTGACTTTAACTTGACAAGCCCCTCAAATTTGACCCATGAACGACCACTAAATGCATCGGATTCAGTACCCGTGGCTATTCAAGGTCCATCAAGGAATTGTCGCATTATACCGTTGGAAGAGCCTACAACTGACTCTATGCCAATTCTGAATAGCATAAAGTATAGGAAGATAGCTCCAAAACCAGCGCAAGCTTCCAGTAATGCATCTTCCATGAACTCATCTGTGTCACCACCAATTGCTTCATCTAATCAAAGCAACATGCCTGTGACAACTGCACCCCCCAACAAACGACAAGTAATGCAAACTACAGGGGTAGCCAAGAAATTAAAACAAAATCCTGCTGATCCACCTAAAAAGCGAGGGCGTCCACGAAAAAATCCTGCCCAACCATCCAAACCCAAAAAATCAAGAGCAGTGCTACCTAAACCCATTGTGCAATACAAGACTCCTGAATTCGTAGAAAGCAGTAGCGAAGATGAAGCTGCTTCACTGCCCGTGGTTCCTCAATGTCTTCTACATCGGGATGAAAACGCACAATGTCTCTGCGTACAAACAGGTATGTTAATATTGTAACTCTACCTTTTAATAATGCAGATCTAATATTTATTAAACTATTTCAGTTTCTATAAATGTTGTAAATACGATTATGTATAGGATTTTTGCTGTCAATCTTAATAAGAAGTTATTTATTTTGATTTTGTGTAGGCCGAGGGATGAGCAATAATTCGGTAGACATTGGCGGTGAACCCATCCCTGCAGCATCTGAAAATGTACCACCTTCAGCTGAAGTAGAACGTGAGCCAGCAATTGCAACATCTCAAGCAAATCGAGGAGTTCGCAACATGCAAATCAGCGAACAACAAAGGTTAGAAATGCATAACTTTAATGAAGCGTATCGAAATCGAAATGACAATGGGTACTATACATGTCATCATTGCCTTATCGTATTTGCCACAAGGGTATTGCTCGATCAACATATGTTTAATGTGCATGGGTGGCATTTTGATAGCACTGTAGGCACTCAACAAGTAGGAAGAGGGGAAGATTCTAATTTAAATTTTATTAATACCCCAATATTAGATGGTAGTATTACACAAAGTACATTAGACTTATCTGATTACATGTTTATGTCATGTGAAACATTCTTTGCTAACCTTAAATCAAAAATAATTAGACTCTTTGAACAATATCTAGCAAAGTATAAACACATGAAAGTATTTATGAATGTAAACTGTATGTTTACAAAGGAGCATGAGAGAGATGCTCCTCCATTTGCTCATTGGATTAACTCTTTTTCTCATACATTGCTACATTCAAGCAATATAATCCCGTGTATTAATATAATGTATGCTAAAATACTACATTTATTAGATGAGTTTGTTCAAGGTCGCTCAGGTCTAATTTTAAAAGAAATAGCAGACTTTGAAATAGTTATGGCAAGATATATTCCAATAGCAGGTGGTTCTTATCTTAAATTACCATGGGTATTAGAGTATAGGAATTGCCATAGAACTGTTGTTGTGGACACTGACAACAGCGCTGATGCATATATAGATGAGCCAGCGACATTATCAGCTTCTATTCATAGATCCCCTGATGATACTCAGGCATGTTTTAAATGGGCTGTTCTTTCAGCACTTCGGAATTACCAAAATAAACGTGATAATACGATGTTTAATTTGCGTAAATTTTACCATAGCAGAAGTAGCAGAGTTACGTTTACAGATTTGGAATTTCCAATGACCCTCAATCAGATCCCATTATTTGAGAAAAATAATGAACACATTGCAATAAATGTGTTTGGATTTGACGAGTGTGAGGAATTTCCTGACAAAGAGAAATTTTTTAAGGATGATTTAGCGATAAATCATTCGGAAATAATTGCGCGTCATCCGCAAGAACCAAATGAGTTCTTACAGGAGTACTGCAATCGGCTCAAAAACTATTTAGGTAGAACTCCCTCTGTAAAAGAGCTCATAACTATTGAGCAACGGAGGGAACGAATTAATAAATTTATTAAGCATAGTATGTCCCCAATGTACTTATCAAAAAATAAGCGGGCTACAGAAGTAATAAATTTATTATTAGTCAGTAGATCCGAACGGGGTTTTGACCAAGAAATGATCACCAACGAGCATTATGTATGGGTCAAAGACATAGACTCGTTGCTAGGGTGCAAGCACAAATGCCTTTGTCTTCACTGTCTGAACACGTTTGGAGATGAAAAGAAGCTTGAATCGCATAAACTTAGATGTGGTCAGCTGAAAGCCCAAACAACTAGGTTTCCAGAGCATGGATCTCAACTATCATTCCAGGATTATAAAAACATGATTCCTACGCCGTATAGAATATACGCAGATTTTGAATCCTATTTAAAAGAAAATCCTGGGGGTAGTGCCCAAACATATAATAAAGTTAATGATAAAAGGTATTATATGTTTAGAGAATCGAAGACAGGTGGCGAAGAAACATCCACACAGTATCTTAAAACGCATGAAGTTTGTGGATACTCATATGTTGTAGTTGGAGGGGGTAAAGTGGATCACAAAGTCTATCATGCAGAGAGTGATAGCGAGGATGTTATGTCTACATTTTTAACTGACATCATTAAAGTTCATGATGACCTTATTAAAGATATTAAGGCAAAACAGCTTGAGTCAGAAAAGCAGGCAAACAAAAAGATTAAAGTAAATGGAAAACTAATTCCAGCAATGATAGGTTGGAGAGAAAAAGAGCCCGGGGAAAAGTGCTTTTTCTGTGATACCATGTTGCCTGATGATGCAAAGCCTGGTGCTCCTGAAGCACCGGTTGCACATCACGACCACTTTACTCAATCTTTTGTATCATATGCCTGCAGTGGTTGTAATATCCAGGCAAGGTATACCGCATTTGTCCCTATCATTTTCCATAACCTCACAGGGTATGATGGACATGCGATAATACGCGGATTAAATCACCCTGCGGTAAAATCAGTCAGCGTCATTCCTTTGTCCTCAGAAAAATTCATTTCAATTACAATTAATGAGACACTTCAGTTCATTGATTCTTTACGTTTTCTAAACACATCCCTAGAAAAGTTGACAAATATGCTAGGAAAAAATAACAAGGATGGTTTTGTCGTCACAAAAAATATATTTTCTGAGAAGTATACCGCACAAAACCCTCGTATAAATGAGGATATGAAGCTACTATACGCTAAAGGGTTTTTCCCATATAATTCTATTACATGTAGAAAAGATTTAGATAGGGCTGAAATACCTTTACAGAGTGAGTTTTACTCGGAATTAACAGAATCCGGGATTAGTGATGAGAACTATGCTCATGTGAAAAAAGTTTGGGATATATTTAAACTAAATAACTTAGGAGAATATCTAAATTTGTATAACCTTCTCGACACATGCTTGCTAGCTGATATTTTTGAAAACTTCCGTAACATATTTCTGGAGAAGTTTAGGCTTGATCCGTCAAAATACGTTTCTCTTCCTTCTATATCCTGGAAGGCAGCGCTTAAATATAGCAAGGTAAAGCTTGACCATATTACGGATCCAGACATTTACCTTTTCATTGAAGCAGGTTTACGCGGAGGATATGCTGGTTGTGGCTCAATTAGGCAAGCGACAGCTAACAATCGCTACATGGGAGATAAATTCAAAAAGAATGAGCACGAGTCATATATTCTTTACCTAGATGCAAATGCTTTGTATGCCACAGCAATGTCTGAGCATCTACCTATGAATAGGTATGAGTTTATAGAGGAAAGCAAATTAGATGTCTGGCAAAATCCAGATTATATTGCAGGTCTTGACGATAAGGGAAAGTTTGGATACTTCATTGAGTGTGACTTGTCAATACCAGAGCACCTTCATGACAAATTCAATGACTATCCTTTAGCACCAGTTAAACGTTCTGTATCAGATGTTGAATTATCCTGTTTTCAGCAATCCTTACGAACTGAACTAGGAATGGGGAAGCAGGCTAAAACCAAAAAGCTTGTTGCCGACCTAGCGCCCAAGAAAAACTACATAACTAGTTTTACAAGTCTAAAAACGTATCTAGAATTAGGCATGGTACTTGACAAGGTTCATAAAGTTTTGCAGTTTGAACAGGGAGATTGGCTTAAATCTTTTATCGATCTTTGCACTATTGAAAGACAAAACGCCACAACAGATTTCGAAAAGGACTTTTGGAAATTAATGGTGAACGCTATATTTGGTAAATCTATGGAACAAAAGCGAAATAGAAAAACCATTAATATAGTGACAGATTCATCTTTACATTTTAAAAATTGGAGATCTGGCAACAGGAGTGATAACTTTGTAAGAAGCTCGAATTTGGATAATATAGTTATTATTAGTGTACACGTGGTGTTTTTTGTGATGAAAAATGGCTCAGTACTTTTAGACACCATAATTTCTGATGGCATGGATACCCTTGAAAAAAGCAAACGTATCATGGCCAAATTTTATTATAATTATTTAAAGCGAAAGTATGGAAGTAGAGTAAAATTGCTAGGTACAGACACTGACAGTTTAATACCATATATTGTCGGCAAAGGATTAGGACAAGGTTTCGATGTATATAAGGACATGCTTGACGATTGGGATGAGTTTGACATGTCTGATTATCCACAAGATCCCCAAAATCGTTTTAATTTCATGTTTAATGCTATTAATAAAAAAGCTAGATACAGGTTCAAAGATGAAACTGCTAGCAAAGGCATTATTGAATCAGTGACATTTCTAAAGGCTAAAATGTATGCCTATAAATTATTTTCAGGTCAGGAAGACATGAGAGCGAAAGGGATTGACAAAATTTACATGAAAAATCATGGTAAATATGACACATATGATGATGTCCTCAAAAATCCCATAACAACTGAAGTCAAAGGTGTCAAACTTGCATCACAACGTCACATTATGTACACTGCAGCTTACAAAAAGAAGGGACTTTCACAGTACGATGATAAGCGTTATTATATAAGTAAATATAAAAGCTTGGCCTACGGACATAAAGACATAAAAGATATTGAACGTTATAGAAACATTGTATGTTTTGATGGGCATTGTAAAGGCCTTTGCATTAGAAAAAATTATGATACATGTGATAGTATCTATGATACTAATTATTTGTAATAATCATGTCTCTAAAATAAATATTTATTAAATTATTAATTGTATCAATATTTTTGTTAATAATAAGTTACTCTTTTTATAAATGTCACAAGCATTGTATAATAAAATCATGAGCATTTAAAACGTTGAATTTTGCTATTGTTTGTATTGATGAAAGTGAAATAAAAGCAATAAAAAAATGTAAATATGTATACACGTGCTATTATATACAAAATTATGCTTTATTGAAACGTATGTAAAATTGAAACAGATCGTTGTCCTTTAGCGCGTCATACCGAAATATGACGTACACATACCCGACTATATGTGCAATGTCTAACATTGATCACCGCTCGACATGCACAAGTGTGACAAGTATTTAAAAATTGCAAACAAATCACATATTTTACCATATAAATTCATAAACATAGGATACCAAAATCCAAATAAAATTTAAACGGCCTGTTGTCCTTGATCGCGTTATACATAAATATGACGTATACATGTTAGGCTATATGTACAATGTCTAACATTGATCACCGCTCGACATGCACAAGTGTGACAAGTATTTAAAAATTGCAAAAAAAAAATCACATATTCTACCATATAAATTCATAAACATGGGATACCAAAATCCAAATAAAATATAAACGGCTCGTTGTCCTTGAACGCATTATACATAAATATGACGTATACATGTTAGGCTATATGTACAATGTCTAACATTGATCACCGCCCGTCTTATACGACTGTGAGATGGGCGTAAAGATAGGGAAAATGGCACATTACACCACCTGACATGGCACAATGCACCACTAGACACCACCTGACATGGCACATTACACCACCTGACATGGCACATTACACCACCTAACATGGCACAATGCACCACTAGACACCACCTGACATGGCACATTACACCACCAGACATGGCACAATACACCACTGGACATGGCACAATACACCACCAGACATGGTACAATACACCACCAGACATGGCACAATACACCACCTGACATGGCACAATACACCACCTGACATGGCACAATGCACCACTGGGCATGGCACAATACACCACCAGACATGGCACAATACACCACCTGACATGCAAACCAAATAATAATTAGAATTATTATATAAATTTGGACATAACAAAATCTTAAAAAATCTTAAAAATGGCAAATATACAATAATTATACATAGTTATTGCTGAGACATGGAGATGGAAGCATTTGATTTCGATCCTGCTATGCATGCACCATTTACCTGTGTCATTGCAGGTCCAACTCAGGCTGGAAAAAGCCAACTGACTAAAAAGATCATTGAGCGCATGGATGAAATTATTGTGCCAAAAATTAAACATGTAGTTTTTTGCTATGGTGTGCGACAGGCAAAACTGCATAATGAATTGAAATGCATCAATCCGCAAATCCAGTTCTTAAGTGGGCTACCTGAAGAATATGGAAATGATCTACTTGAATCCCATCTATATATTCTGGATGATCTCATGGAAGAAGTGTCTAAATCAAAAGAAGTTATGAATGCTTTTGTGAGAGGGTCACATCACAGAAATTGCAGCATTATTTTTTTGACTCAAAACTTTTTTCATAATGGACTTCGAATACTCACGACTAATTCAAAATACATATGCCTGTTTAAAAATCCAAGTGAGACCCAGGTTGTTAATAGAGTTGGTCAAAGAATGAATTGTGGAAAAAAATGTACAGTAACAGAGGATGCATTCAAACAAAGTGTTATGATACCTCATGGATATTTGTTTATTGATTGCAGTCAGCAACAGGACGACAGATTTAGGTTAAGAAATAATTTATTTGCTGACGAAAATTGTATTGTATTTACAAAAAAGTAATTTCAATAAAAAACATTTAGAAGTTGACACGACAGCGTTTATATGATGTATTAGTTCTTAAACATTCCTTACGATTTTCACAAACATGTTTTGCTATATTAACAAATTCAGGCCAGTCCATTCTTACAATGTTTCTGTTTTGACGAAAGACAATATGCCTTTCACAACACATCTTACACCGAGCAGTCAAGTCTACTACAAATTTAAATGGTTTACAACTTTTAGCACCCAGGCATTGAGCATCATTACACCCCACGTAAATATTTTCAATTTTTGAATTATTGTCTTTTATGTCCATCTTCTGATTTCTCTTAATTATTTTTTTTGAACGACATGCGTCAGTTTTCTTAGTTGTAGTAGGATGAAACTCAAGTGTACGTCTTAGAAGACTCAGATTTTTTCCCGTACGACGCTTAGGAGTCGTCAAAATTCTTTCTGCAAACGCAATCAGTAAAATTTAAAAAAATTAAATATATTTAAAAAATAATGAATACCAATTGCCATTCCTTTCTAAGAAAAAAAGATGCTTATAACCAAAACTACTAACCTGAATTAGTTGAAAATCCAGTAATATTGTCCTCCGCGGATGTATACGTCTGATCCATTTTTCAATGCAAATCAAAAACACGATTTGGTGCAAGTTGACAATGAGGATGAATAAAAATGAATGGTTAAACTTTAAAAGTAATTTACACCTTTTATACTTTTTTTTATTTCAATCAATTTAACAATTTACATAACAAAAGGTTTTGCATCTGCATGATAATTCTTATTGGTTACTTCATTTTCACTTTGATTTTTCGAAAATGTATCTACTTCATCATGAACACGACTGTGTTCATGTGTTCTATAAAAACTAATATAACAATCCCTAATGGTCTCTTGAATTTCTTCCATCGGATATCCAGACTGCATATACTTGTGAACGAGACAATTTATGAGTTGGGGTACCTTGCTCATGTCAAAATTAAACTTCATCTCACGATTGTTAATTGATGTCCGCTTCATGTTAATGTAAGCGCTCCCTCTAAATTCAGAACTCCAGCATTGCAATTGTCGATTCTTTTCAGCTCCCGAGTTGTAAGCTGCATTTTCTATTAACAAAAAAGTTATTAGGATTTGCACATTTTTAAAAAAATCAAAAATCAAAACGATCAAAAACTAGCAATTACCAGAATGATTTCCATTTGATCCAGAATCCATTTTAAAATCTTGTAGATCAAAATCCTTTTCCAAAAAGTTAAAATCGTCTTGATTGTCTTCGCCTGCACTTGAAATATTTTCAAAAGTAGATTGTTCAGCCGTTTCCTTTGTTGAAGATCCCTTTACACATGATTTGAAAAATGAAAATATTGAACTGGCTAACTTTATTAACCCAACAAAATACTCTTGATCCATTGTATAAAAAAAAATAAAAAGTTACTTACCAAGTTACAAGTCTCAGAAATATTTTTAAGAGGTACCACAATACTTTGAAATACAAATGCTGAATGAAATTAAAACTGCAACGCCTGCGACTTTTATACTCACTGATCGTAAAGAACATGTGATAGTTCTTGTGAATAAAAACCCCCTTTGAGACTTTGATTTTTGTCATCTTTTAAAAAATACATGCGGGGGTTAGAAGAATTAAAACTTTCTACAGTAAAAATTTCTGAATGATATTTTTTGTCATAGCCTTTAGTAAAAAGACTTTTATCAATTGATATCAAAACCTTATCACCAACATTAAATTTTGATTGGTTGTTCAATATTACTTTTTCATTTTTATACATGTTAAGCCAAACCTGGATTTCATTTTCTTTTGTTACCTCTGCAGGGCACATTTTTATTGTACGATGAAATGAATGGTTATAATTGGAAACTAAATTTTGTAAAACATGTACAAACTTATACGAGTTTTGTTTTAATCTTTTAACACGTTTAACTGTATTTGTATGAAGTAAAAATCGACTAATTTTTTCTAAGATTGTTCGATTAAATCGCTCAACGATACAAGCTTTTAGTTCAGACTCTACATGAAATATTTCTATTCCTTTTGATTTGCAAAAGTTTTTGAACGCTCCTTTAAATTCACATCCACGATCAGCTTGAATAATTTTAGGAAAACGCTTTGAAGATTTTAATATTTTTTGAAATGTTCTTAAAACTTCAGCACATGATTTTGTTTTTATTGGTTGAACCCAGGCATATTTGCTAAATGCGTCAATGACACAGAGCAAATATCGATTGTTATTATTTTGCCTAGCATGTTTTGAAATATCAATTAGATCGATGACAAACTGCTCATCAATTTTGTTAACTATAACTCTACGTCTTCTAAATTTGTGAAGTGCTGGTTTATTCTGTGCATATGTTTGAATGTGTTTTAAAGTTTGCTTTATATTTGCTTTTGGATATTTATTTTTTAATGCTTTGGAAAAAGTATGAAACCCAGAAAAGCTGCCTTTAAATTTTGGATTTAAATATAGACGTTTTATTTTAAAGTCCATCATGCTAAGCGTTTATAGTCGAACTGACTGTAGTATATCTGTAAGTTGTTTAACAAAGAGTGATTAGTATCAAGTTGAATTTTCAGGGGACTACAATGAAGCGGATTATTGCAAACCGTCTATTTTTAAAAAAATGTAAAACTAAGTCAAAATGTAAAACACTTTTAAAAGATGCAACGTCAGAGGAAATTCGTTCTGTTTGCGAGTGTGTGAAAAATATTTTAAATGGTAATGTACCCATCCAATCCAGAACAGTTGCAAAACTGAGACCATTCAAAAAACAACTTAATATACTTTCCTTGAAATCAACTCCAATTCACAAGAAGAAAAAGATTTTGCAAAGCGGAGGTGCTTTTTTCCTTCCATTACTTGCTACAATAGCTTCCTCTTTAATTTCAAGTTATTTAAGTAATGGGGTCTAAAAGGATGAAGTTGATAAGTGAAGACTTATACAACACGTTTATGCGACAGCTTGAAAATAATAATGCTTTAGACGCTGGTGATGACATTCTTAACACATCTAAATATCCAGATGATGTCAAACAAATTCTGTTTGAAAACTATCGTCGTCAACTTAAAAGTAGCAAGGATTATGAACTAAACAAACCAATTCTGGTTAAACATGTCAATGAATCCAGAGGAGAAACCTCTGTAAGCCAATTGCAGCCTGATCAAACCCCAGTTCCAGTTGGTAATGCTTATCATACGGCAAGTGCTATTTATACACCGGATTTATCAACTCAAGAGCAATCAGGTACATCAACAATTTCATTTGGAGGTAATACACCTAAATCTCATATAAGTGACCGCAAACTAACACGAAGACAACAAATAATACGTTGTCTTAACAATTTAAATATTGATTGTGATGGAAACAAGCAAGTTGTAATAAATGATAAAGTTATTGAAAACTCAGACATAAACAAAATTTATAATCAGCTTGGAGATGCACGCTTGATATCACAAGGTAGAAAAAATAATGTAAAAGGTCTTGATGAAGTAATAGGAGTCCTAAGAGCAACATCTCCCAAGAGTCCATTTACAAAAGCTGTTCGAGATCACATCTGGCCTCAAGGACAAAAAATGCCAACACGGCAAAAAGGTGGTGCAAATGCTGTAAGTAAGCTACGTAAAAGAAATATGCATTTAACAAAACAACCATGGTTTAAGAATTGGAAATCATTATGAGTTTATTATTTTGATCCAAAATGTTTACATATTTGATGTTTTACATACTTACAATTTTTTTTAGGATGCAAATAAAGTTTTGATTTAACAAACAATTTCACTCTATCATCATTTAAATTAGTATTATTTGTGAACATACAATATATTGCATATGGAGGACACCCTGCTATTCTTTTATATAAAAAAAATATTGCATAATACCCACAAACATCTGAAAATTTATTTTGTAGAACTTTACAATTTTCGAGGAGCTGATGACCTGAATTGAATACAAAATTTACAAAAAATGTTGACCAATATTTAATTCCTAATCCATAAGAATCATAAAATTCAATACAATCGCTGCGGCTTTTCATAAAGAAGCTGACCCAGTGATGGCCAGGTCTGTTACTAGGGTCAGTATTTACAACTAGGCATACAGGATATCTCGTGATTATATAGTCAGTTAGACCATCACTTGATAATACATCATATTGAGCCAATCTTCCATTTTGACAGATTTTTGAAAGATACGATGCAACCTCCATGGTATTCATCCTTGTGATTGATCCCCCCAAAATACGTTTCGATCCCTGTCAATGTGGAGCACACTACTATTTTCTGTGTACACAAGAACAGTTAGCGGTTCACTGATCCCTTCTCGAAACTTGAGCTCTATTTTGACATTCCCATATCGAGGTAGAATTTGAGTTTGTGTGCTTGATGTGAGATCGTAAGCAAAGAACTTGCGACCAGCGCAATAGTTTTCTTCTGTCAAGTCAATTCCACAATCCTGATTAGCAATCCCGAGTGCACCATATAGATTATAAAGTGCCTCCTTTACACGTTTAGTGTCTTTTCTAAAATCAACACTCAAGGATCTTGTTTCATTTTCATCCCCACGAACCGAGACGCTTATGTAACTGAGACCAAAGTCTTCAAAAACAAATGGGTTTGTGGTATATGTTCCAATACAGTTGCTTGTTGATGTTAAAGCAATAACAATGCGTGATGGTATTGCTCCTATGATTAATCCTTCATTAATTGATGTTTGACTTCCCTTAGCAAGTGCATAGCTTTTTACTTCAACTTTATTTAGGTAAAAATTTGCAAGTTGATTGTTACTCCATAACTTCGCATGTTGCAGGGCAATTGATGGTAATATTTTATGTCGAACAATAATCAATTTTGCTTCAACAATATGTAATTTATAAGATCCTTTTGGATTCGCATTAGTATGAAGGCAGAATGCATCTGGTGCTCGTGTAAAAACGAGTTTTAAATCACATCCAGGGGGTATAAAATCTCCTTGGGAGAAAATGTCTAAGTGAGGTCTTCCAATTACTTCAAATTCCTGTCCAGCAGTAGTCCATTCTTGACGTAGTTTGAAAGAATCTTCAGTTGTTATACTAGTGCTTGTTGGGTCTTTTTCTTTAAAGTAACCAGATAATGCTGATTGTGATTTGTTAAACTCTTTTGAAAACAATAACTCTCGTTCTATTATTGCACGATAAGCATAATTTTCTGGATTTGGAGTAACATGAAATTCATTTATGTATACTGAACAGCTTTTAAACATAGAATGTAATATGTTGTTGACAGGTGCTAATTGGATTTCCTTTGCCACTGCCACATTGGCTTCATCAGTAACTTTTAAACGGTATAAAACTCTTGTTTTTTCAGGATCAATATAGTGGGTATCCGTTCCTTTTACACACCAGGTTAAAGGAGCTGAAGCTTCTTGTGTAGAATTGACAGTATATATTTCACATTCCTGAGTACTTTGAATTGATATATCAACTTCATTTGGTTTAAAAAAGTCTAATTCACTTCTCATGCAATGTTGAACTGATGTCTTATATTTTCGTCCAGCCATTTTAATCAAACAATCCTTTAAAGGATAAACGCTTTTTGGTTGATTTTTTCACTCTTTTTGTTTTTCTTTTTCTTTTAGGTTTTTTTACTTTAGTACCCTTTCCTTTCTGAATTTTGCGCTTCTTTTTTAATGACTGAACACTTTTAGATTGCTTGCGCTTTCGTCGATTACCATTTCCTGACTGATTTACCACATCTCTTCCTACAGCTTTTAACCCTTCCATTGTTCGCGATTTAAAAGTCTCCCCAATTGGTCTACCACTGTCTAAAATGTCAACAGCAATATTTTTCAACGCTGACTTTGCATGAGGTAAAATATACTGTCTGGCCAATGGGATCAATGTTTTAAAAATGGAACCAAAGAAGCTTCCAATCCCCTTCCCCTTTTGACGTACATGACTACCTCTGTACACAAGTAATGGCACATTGGTACCACCATGCTGAGGGTAGTAACAAAATAAAGAATTTGGATTGCCGTGATCATACATTTTTGTTTCTAGAACATTTGCTTGAAATGAAGTGTAGCCTTGAACGTCCCAGTCTCAAATGATGGAGGTTCACCATCTTCAGTTGAGATATACATATGAATATCATCAAAACTGGTTTTGTTTAGAGGCAAATATACTGGATTATTAAATTCGTGTTCAAATACATTATCATCATTAAACACAAATGGCATACTTTTTAAAAGTGGCGCATAGACATCACCAACGTACTGATTTGCAATTATGTCAGCATAAACAAATAATAAACTGCAACCAAAATTAGAATCTACTCTATTTTTACCTCGCAATATTTTATATTTTTCCTCTCTATATATATTATGTTGAAGTTCTTCTGTTTTTTGAAACCCCATATACATCTTTATTTTATCTGAGAATTTGCACATGACAATTGGATTAGTACCATCGTGGGATATAATATTCATTCTATTATTAACTATTTCCCATTCACAATCTAATTGTACACAAATATGATTCATAAGTTCTATAAAGGATGAGTAGTTTTTATCAGCCTTGTACTCTTTGTTTTTATAACTAAAAATAAACTCTCCTTCTCTTGCATAAACTACAGCTTCAAATTTTGCTGTTTGAAAGAGTGCAGCATCATTATTGATTCCATATTGATATGCTGAATTGTTGAAACCAAATGTTTTACTTACAAATGGATCGATCTCTTGTAAAATTGTAGTATATTCTCCTTCTCTTTCATGATTTATAGTGAAGGAAAAGTATGATCCGTCGTGAACACTAACATTTTTAATATTGGCTGGTAATAATTCTATTATATCCCAAACATTAATTAATGTACTATTACACTTTGGTATATTTTTTGATATTGTATCCCCTTTACCGACTATGATTGGTGTAGTTACTACATTGTCACTTCCCTTTATAATTTTAGCAATTTCTGGAATATCAATTGAAGGAGCATCTTTAAATTTGTTTTGAGGGTCTTGTATTTGTCTCCATCCAGTTTGCAGACCCAAAATTTGCTTCACTCGTTCAGACAGTTCAATTTTGTAGTTAATTGATGTGTTTCCATAGTTTTGCATTTTGTAGACATAGCTTCGTTTGAGAGTATAATGATCAGCTCCAAGTGATGAAAGGTACAATAGAAATTCACCCATATCACTAAAGCTACATGGGGATACAATGTCACTCTCTATCTTGCTAGTTGACAAACACTTTCCTCTTTTGTTCACCCCTATGCTTATATTTTCAGGATGTGAAATCACATTTTCAGGACGTAATTTATATGGATAATTTTCCTTATCTATATATGCTGTTGCAACTATTTCCCCCTCCTCAATAAATATGTTTGACTTTGTATATGAGCATGAGGTTAAGGCTACCTGCCATTGGTTTCCATCACATTGTATTCTATTAACAAACTTATTCCTAAAATTTGAAATTGTGTTATGTGGAAAATATGACATGGACGAGTCACTCAACAGAGTAATATTAAATGCACTCATTGTGAAAGACAAATTTGTACTGAGTAATTTTTTTTATTACAACTTAATTTACCAAATTTTTAATACAAGCTCAATTGGTGTTCTGCATATGGCACAATCTTTAATTTTACAAATACAATCTCTACAAAATCTATGTCCACAGGCAACAATAGCATGATCAGCATCATTTATATATGAACAAATAGTACATTTCCACTTTTGCTCCAGTTTTTCAATCTCTTCACGAAGCTCATCCTCACACATATTATCTGTTACCTCATCTTCCGCCATTTTACTATTGGCATTGAGTTTGCTTATAAAGCAGGTATGGTAATGGTACCTGTGTTGCTCAGATGGGTTGCTTTCAAGCTTCCATCGTATAAACCCTTCGTCACAGTAATAACAATTTGCAGAATCACCTCCAGTACAGTAAAATCCAGCATCCACCATGGTACTGATTCTTGGCCGTTTAGTCTCGTCCCAATTGTTATCTTCAAAAGATTGTTTTCGTTTACCTTCATATTTATACTCTGGACATTTGGGACCATTCGAATTCATAAACAAAACTTTGCTGTCTGTGCGAAAAAACATTGAAGTTAAAGAATTAATTTCGCGGGGTTTAGGATTAATTGGAATGGCCAGTGATCTGTATTTTTCAATGTTGGTGGACTCCAATTTGATGTTGTCTGAGTCACCAAAGGTGATAAGTGGGCACTTAGGAGACCATCTTGCATGTTCTACAAATGGAATTGATCCTTTACTTAGCTCTGGAAAAATCCAGCCGCATGCAAAACAGGCCGACTAAAAAACAAAAGATTGATTAAAAAAGTTATTTGCTTTATTGCACATGACTACTTTAATCGATGACAACAAAGGGGTACTTACATATCCAACATGGAATCCTCCGACGCCGAAAAGTCCTGCGGCAGCCATACTTTCTGCTGATGGATCCATAGGGATACTATTATAACTAGCGAGTCTTTGGGCTTCATCTCGCATTTTCTCCCGAGAGACAAGAATGTAGCCACGAATTGCATTTTTCAAACTAAATGCAGAAAAGTGGGTGCCGTACTCATGATGTTGCATACTTCTTCTATCCACATTAGCACGTGTGAATTCTCTTTTGAAGTCTTGCATCTTGAATCTTCGCCCTCCACCTCGAACTCGCCTGAACCTTCCACTGGGTCGTTGTTGAGATGGCGAAGGGTAGTCCCCGTAGTATCGCACTATATGTGACAACCCCACATTGGATATGCGTCTTTCCCCGGTATCACTATCCACATCGTTGAGTTCTCTCACGTTGTAGGGTGTATAGTCTTCCAGATCATTTGGCCCGTCACTATCACTCTCGTCGTTGCTGTCAATACTGTCAAGGTCTGGCATATCTGAATCACTACTATGCGTATCACCCATAATGAATGTTTACTTCTACTGTGTCAAGTTGTGAATGATAAAATGCAAAAGAAAAAACCCCATTTATACCAGGGAAAAAACGATTGTTTTTATTGTTAACATTTTTACTCTTACCTGATTTGATCTTGGGTCACCGTCTACAAACGCGCATTTATTTAAGCTTCTAACTACTCTGCCACCGTGGTTGGCATTAATTATTATGTTTAAATTTAGCATATTCATTTTTGATACGTAAATTGCATGGTCAAATCAAAATGCAGTATTTTAAACCTATTTTCCCATTGTTCCATTTAAATGTAGGGGGTGGAGCCTACATTTAATCGCTCGACCAATGAGAATGCAGGGATTTCACCATTAGGTGGGATTATACACCATCTACTGTTCTGTTTTTTCCTGTTTCCTATTTTTAGTATCGACGGTGGCTCAACGACTGGAGAACGTGGGTCAACTCACCATCAAACCACGACGAGTGCTCAAAGGACATCAAGGGAAAGTGTTGTGTGTGGACTGGTCACATGACAAACGCCATCTCGTCTCTTCCTCACAGGTTCTATATTTTTTATATTTTCTGCACATTAATTTTACCAATTTTTACTTTTGATCTTCATTTATAAAGTAAATACAAAGTACAAACGAAACATTGGAGCACAGTCTCCAAACAGCCATGTTGTTGTGCTGAATAATATTCTGTATTTTAAAATTTGGCAATTTTTATTTTATTTTTCCCAGTTGAAAACATTTTTTCAATTGAAAATAAAAGCAAACATTTACAGAAAAATTTGGCAAATAAAAAACCCGCCTTCAGATTGTTATGCAGAAGTATTCGGTTTCTGTTTACTGTATAACAAGGATAAAATTTACAATTAAAAAAAGCACAATTTTGACTGATTGAGCGATTTCTGAAGCAAAAAATTGTAAATACAACAAATTTTGATTTTGAAGGAATTTTATTTTTTTGTTACTTTTTAATTAGAGCTTCAAAATGATGTATCATGTGTCGTAACTGCATTTGCAGATTCAGAATTGTAAATGGCTGCTAAATTATTATGTTTCTCTTGGGGGGTAGGAATAAGAGACGACGACGACAGTATATAGAATGATATACTAGTATAGTAGACGCAGTATATCGTCTGTGAAGAACCAAAATGACCCATGTTCAATTTAAGCTAGAATCAAAATGAGCTATATGTTATATAAACAAAATGCGGAACATGCGTAATACGTTAATTACGAGTTTTTAAAAAGTGCAAAATGTTCTATTTACATGCGTTTTTGAAAAGTGCAAAATGTTCTATTTGCATGTTTTTTGAAAAGTGCAAAATGTTTTATTTGCATGTTTTTGAAAAGTGCAAAATGTTTTATTCGTATGATTTTTGAAAAGTGCAGAATATTTTATTTGCATGTTTTTTGAAAAGCCAAAAATGCTTTATTTGCATGTTTTTGAAAACTGTAAAATGTTCTATTTGCATGTTTTTGAAAACTGTTAAATGTTCTATTTGCATGTTTTTGAAAAGTTCAAAATGTTCTATTTACATGTTTTTGAAAAGTGCAAAATGTTTTGTTTGCATGATTTTTGAAAAGTGCAAAATGTTTTATTTGCATGTTTTTTTAAAACTGTAAAATGTTCTATTTGCATGTTTTCGAAAACTATAAAATGTTCTACTTGCATGTTTTTTAAAACTGTTAAATGTTCTATTTTCATGTTTCTGAAAACTGTAAAATGTTCTTTTTACATGTTTTTGAAAAGTGCAAAATTTTTTATTTGCATGCTTTTGAAAATTTTAAAATGTTCTATATTTAAATGATTTCAAGACATATTTCAGTACGTTTGTAGATAGTGGATATTTTTTTAGGTAAACATGGATATGGGTCATTTTAGCTCTTCACAGACGATATGTATGAGACTGTGTAATTACATTATGGTGACAGAGCGTGTTAATTTTGATGACTATAGGCCTTTTTCTGTATGTCTTTGTCTTTGGAGAGATGTTGTGTCTCTGGAATACTCTGGATGGACGTTTTATGATGACAGTTTAATTTAGTTGGATTTTTGTTTGAGTTGTTTTTTTGTTGTTGTTGTTTGTAGGATGGGAAAGTAATAATCTGGGATGCTTTCACCACAAATAAAGAACATGCTCTCGCCATGCCAACAACTTGGGTGATGGCCTGCTCCTATGGTCCGTCTGGAACTGTGATCGCTTGCGGGTACGAAAAAAAAACTTAATTTCAACATTTTGCTGTTTATATGTATATTTCACCATATTCCCTCATCATATACTATTATTTACTGTTCCCTTTATATCAGGAGTCGTCCATAAATAATGTTATCGAAATATCTCCATTTTTATAATCCCCCTGTCACATGCACAACTATTGCGCGAATGTCTATCTTTAACATACTACGTCATCAGTCATCAGTATCAAAGCAGACCCATTGACTCGCCACCCGTGACATCATTTATGGACGATCCCTTTTACTATATTTATTATTTACACTACATTTTATTTTTCTACTTTTTTTTAAAAATTTATCTTGGCTAATTTTCCATTTCAATCTTCATTTTGTTTTCGGCTCAAACAATTATTCATAGAGTGTTGTCACAAATTTAATGCTGTTTCAGAAAAAAAGGGCAGATAGCTATATACTATGGTATTAATAGAATATACAAGTAATTTGATTTATGTACAAAAGCCGTTTTTAGTTTTTCCGAAAGACGATAAAAAAAGGGGCTATAGGGGTTGCCTTGTTTTAAAATTTAAAAAAACATGTGATATAAATAGAAAACGTGTGCCAGTTAAATAAGATATTCTTATAAAAGGCTTTACAAAATTGGCAAACTACATATGTAAAAAAAACTTTTTTAACAGTATTTTTTTATCTTAATTTCAAAATGAATATAAAATAAGTTTAAAATTAGATGTACCTAGTAATTATATACCTATGATAGTATTTGCCAAATTTTCAAAATTATGTACATAAATTGAATCTTTGGAGTATTTTTGAAACCTATGGAATTCGATGAAATCACGCTTTAAAAACAAATTATTTAGAATGATTTACAATTTTACAAAAATCCACTTAGAAGAAAGCAGTTTTGTAAAATAAATCACGTTTTGATGAATTTGCACCTTTTCAAAAACTCTATTTAAATTAATTTGCACCTTTTCAAAAACTCTATTTAAATTAATTTGTACCTTTTCAGAAACTGCATTTAGATGAATTTGCACCTTTTCAAAAACTGCATTTAAATGAATTTGCACCTTTTCAAAAACTCTATTTAAATGAATTCGCACCTTTTCAAAAACTCTATTTAAATGAATTCGCACCTTTTCAAAAACTCTATTTAAATGAATTTGCACCTTTTCAAAAACTGCATTTAATTGAATTTGCACTTTAAAAAAAAATTTCACCTGCCCAAAAATATGACACTGGAAAATATTGACCCTTTTTAATAAAAACACCTAAAAAATTAAAAATCATAGTTGGAACTTTTTGCAAATTTTATTTAAAATAAATTTACCTGCACAAAAAACAAGCATTAAATTTAATAATAGAATAGAACACAATCGCCTATTAACTGCGGCTCTGACTTGAAAAAATTACCCACATTATTTTCCCCTTTGAACAGTTTCCATAAAGAAACTACATCTAATGAAACAGTCTATCTCTACTAATACTGTAGATAGAAGGTTTTAATTTTACCTTTGACTGCCAACCAACAACAAAGCTACATACTACACATATAATAAAGGGGCAATAATGCATAGGAAAGTGAGTGGGAATGTAAATACCTAAATATTCCGCACGTTTATTTACACTCTGATCGTAAGACAAAAATTAATGTTCTTGTTTGGCCTTTGTCCATAATATACTACAAATACTACAAATACATATTCTTATATCTTAAGAATCCAAATCCAAGTAAAAGTGTGTAGGGAAAGCTTGGCTTTATTGGCTTTTGTGCATACAACCTTTCTTCTTCTAACGAAAACGGAAAACGAAAACGGTCGTGATAAGATGCTACTATGTATGTACATATTATACATACCGTATTTCCTGTAATAGTAGACGGGCCTGTAATATTGGACGGGTCCAGGATTGGTCAGAGTTTAAATAGTAGACGGGTCCATTTAAAACACTATATGGCAGTATAGACGGCAGGGCCGGATAATGCGACCAGCGCAGGCAGCCCCCGCTCCTTGAATTTTCTCAAAACATGCAAATGGAACATTTTGCAGTTTTTAAAAATATGTAAAAAGAATATTTTGACTTTTCAAAAACATGCAAAATAAATTTTTTTGTACATTTCAAAAACATGGAAATAAAACATTTAACGCTTTTTTCAAAACATGTAAATAGAACATTGAGCACTTCTCTGAATCAAGTAAAAAGATCATTTTCCACTTTTCAAAAACATGTAAATAGGACATTTTGCAGCTTTTAAAAATATGTAAAAAGAATAATTTAACTTTTCAAAAACATGCAAAATAAACTTTTTTGTACATTTGAAAAACATGGAAATAAAACATTTTCCACTTTTCTGAAAACATGTAAATACAACATTTTCCACTTTTCTGAACCATGTAAAAAGAACATTTTGCACTTTTCTAAAACATGTAAATACAACATTTTGCTTTACCAAAGAAAACCATCAATAAAATCAAAATGGTGGTTTTTGTGTGGATAAAAATTGGCTGCCTAAAAGCAATTCCTTCGTTCGGCCCTGATAGACGGGTCTGTAATTGATTGTGGACGGGTCTGGAGGATCGGAATTTAAATAGTAGACGGTACGGGGTCCACTATTACAGGAAATACGGTTACGGTATGATTCTTAATGTACTACAACATTCTGGCAGAGGGTTGTATTTACAAATTTGGAGAGAAGAAGGTCACTACCACTCCCCACTCACCACACCAGTACGAGTCACTCCACTCGTCGTCGTACATACAGCAAACAAACAAAGAAACACATGTCCCTCCTGACTCAGACTCAGGACGACGAAGACGACGACGACGACGATGAGTTGAGAGTTGATGTTGATGTTGAGCTAATAAAATAATTATAGGCCCGCAGTTCATTTATTAGCCTCCCTTACATTCCCATTAATGTTACAGTTCACGCTCTTTTAAACATATATTTCTATATACTTTCGTCATTTTTTCTTCTCTCTAATAATGCAATTTTTCCCTTTAGCCTTATATTCAACAACATGAACATGGTGTTGCTTCCAGCAACTTCCAGTTTCCAGACTTTTAGATTTTCATTTCCTTTTTACTTTTTTTCTGTACATTGAATTTCTATATAGTTTCTGTCTAAAAATACCACTGTTTTTTACCTTTTGCCATAATATACCATTGTATATAGCATAGCCTCTTGATTCTTGATACTACATATAACTATTTAAAGATGTACGCTATCAGGGTCGGATAATGCGGCCAGCGCATAGGCAGCCCCCGCTGAATTTTCAAAAACCATGTAAATGGAACATTTTGGAGTTTTGAAGAACATGCAAAATAAAATTGTTTGTACTTTTGTACATTTCAAAAAACATGTAGATAGAACATTTTGCAGTTTTCAAAATTGTGTAAATAAATGTTTTTGTACATTTCAAAAACATGGAAATCAAACATTTTCCACTTTTCTTAAAACATGTAAATAGCACCTTTTGCACTTTTGTAAATCAAGTGAAAAGAACACTTTAAACTTTTCAAAAACATGCAAATACAACATTTAACACTTTTCTCAAAACATGTAAATAGAACATTGAGCACTTTTCTGAATCAAGTAAAAAGAACATTTTGCACTTTTCTAAAACATGTAAATACAACATTTTGCTTTAGCAAGGAAAACCATCAATAAAATCAAAATAGTTGGTTTTTGTATGGAAACAAATTTCTGCCTTAAAGCAATTCCTTCGTCCGGCCCTGTAACGCTATATGGTATGTAGACACAAGTTTTATGTACTGACACTGGTATCTACTGAGGTAGTGGTAGTCATAGGGGACAGCCAAAATGGACAGTAGAGTGAGCAAACTAGAACTTATTACATAAAGCTTAATATCATTACCGTTGTCAGGACTAACAATAAGTAATACCCACATAATATGTCCCACAGTCCCACTATTAGTATTAAGGCCACCATGGAATTGGGACACTTTATAACATAAGGCATACGCAGAACGTACCTGGGTTAAAACCGGTGGTTACCTACTGATATTATATCTAAAACAAACAGGGGTTAAAAACTGTTGTCACTATTCGACACATATAACGTTATAGGAAAATTACGAAAATTTGTGAAAATGTGAAATACAAACAAGGATTAAAAATGCATTTACTGATAAGTTTCAGAAATTAGCAATCCTAAAATCACACGTTTTTTAAATGTAATTAAAATGTAATAGTTGTTTTCTCTTAATAATGTGAATTAGTGGCTTGGACAACAAAGTGACAGTGTATCCCCTTTCACTGGAGGACGATGCAAATGCGGCACAACGGAAAAAACCTGTGGGTACTCATACTTCGTACACTGCCTGTTGTACATTCCTTCCTAACTCAGACTATCAGGTGGGAGGGTCCATAATTATTTTTGTATTTTGTACGCAAATGTGACGAATTAGATTAAATTATTTATTTGCAAATTTGATCTGGATTGACAATTAATGACGACGAATGGATTTATGAAATTTTTGAATTTTAATTGAAATTTTGTTATAATTTTTGCAGATCTTGAGTGGTAGTGGTGATAGCACATGTGCGTTATGGGATGTTGAGTCTGGTTCGAGATTACAAAGCTTCCATGGTCACAGCGCCGACGTCATGTCCCTCGACCTAGCACCCCAAGAGAATGGAAATACCTTTGTGTCCGCTGTGAGCAAATTTATTCAAAAATAAAACAAAAATACTATTACATGTATCTGTAGAAAAAAAAGAGTTCAAAAAATAATCGTGTCACCTTTTAAATAAATTATGTAGTATGCCACAAAAATAAAAAGCATCCCAATTTTAGAGGCAACTATATACTAATTAATTTTTTGTAGCCCTACATATATGCTTATCACTATAGCCAAATTCAAAATCGATATTAAAATTGAAATTGACGCTGTAATAATGGGATATAGGTATATGCTTATATATGTTTTAATAATTTCTTGTTTTTCTACGCTCAGGGTTGCGATAAGAAAGCATTAATCTGGGACATGAGGACGGGTCAGTGCGTACAAACATTCGACGGTCATGACAGTGACATCAACACTGTCAAATTTCATCCAAGTGGAGATGCGGTCGCAACTGGCTCAGATGATGCCACGGTATGTTTCAAATACACTCAATAAACTACATATCTGTATAGTACCACATTTATGCTAAGTACCATTCTCAATTAAAAAGGAAATCTCATGCAACAGCATCACAGGATTTTTATTTTAAAAAAATTGATCTGTTTATGAATCGAAATTGGAATTGGAACATTGAGGAAATTAGAAATCAGTAGAATTTATTTTTATTTTTTAATCACTATACTAATAAACCTTTAGTTAGAAGATCCTAGGTACTTACATAGAAATGCATGCAGGTAGAAAATAGCGCGTATTTATGTAAAGAAGTCATATGGAAGTAAGGGATGGTTCATAAATGATGTCTCGGTTAGGGCCAATAAGTTTCCATGGGTGCTCATGACATCCTATGTTAAAGATGGCCATTTACAAAATGACTAAGCTGAAGACAGAGGTAGAGTCATATCGTCTGTGAAGAATCAAAATGACCCATTTCCATATTTAACTAAAAGCAATATCCACTATCTACAAAATTATTCAAATATGTCTTGAAAGTATTTAAATAGAACGCTTATCACTTTTAAAAAATACGTAAACTGGACATTCTAGGATTTTCAAAAACATGTAAATACAAAATTTTGCACTTTTAAAAGGCATGTAAATACAAAATTGTGCACATTTACAAACACATGGAATAAGAACATTTTGCAAATTTTCGAAAACATAGAATTAGAACATTTGGCACATTTTCAAAAACATGGAAATAGAAAATTTTGCACCTTTTTAAAACCATGTGAATAGAACATTTTACACTTTTTGAAAACTCTCAATTACCATTTTAAAAATGTGTCTTACTTCGCGTTTATGACATAGCTCATTTTAGTTCTATCTTAAATTGGATTTCGGTCATTTTGGTTCTTCACAGACGATATGGTGGTAGAAATGTAAATATTTCCATGACATCAATTATGGACGATCCCTAAAGTTGCAAAGATCTTGGTCCTTGGCCTGCTGGGCGTTGGTTGTTGTTGGGATTTTAGGGATTCAGAGAACTGTAATAGAATGTAGTGAAACGACCTCAACGACGGGATAGAATGACAATCGCATAATGTAATCGGGGGAAGGTTTAAGTAAATCGGAATTAAATGGATCCCCAAGCCAATCAGAATCATGCTGCAGATTATCTCATGAAAAAGAAATTCGTTAATAAAACGGGGGCTACGCAGTGAGTGCTGAGGAATTTCGGGGAATTCCTCTAAATGTTTTAGGTATTTTCCCTTTAAGGTACAGCCATTTGTAAATTAGCAGATTCATAAATAACTTGAGAGAATGGATGAGAATATATACCCGCTATACCTTTTCTATATTTCCCCGTATCACACACCTCGCCGCACCATTCTCATCCAATCAACACTCAACGACTCAACACACAGTCACATGTAATAATGCTATCATTGAGAGGGAACTACCTATACCTAGGTACGTTGTTACTTCCAAAGCGGGGAATCAAGCAAAGGGCAATTGTCGGATCCGGTATTGCATCTGATCTAATAGTAATGTCAATAAACTTCATTTTTATCGAGTGTTAGGGATGGTTCACAAATGACGTCATCCGTAGGCCGTAGAGTGAATAGTGAATGGGTCTACTTATTGACTACTGCTGAAATCCCATATCGTCTGTGAAGAACCAAAATGACCCATATCCAATTTAAGCTACAATCAAAATGAGCTGTCATAAAAACAAAATAAGAAACATGCGTAAAATGTTAATTAGAAGTTTTTGAAGAACGTAAAATGTCCTATTTAGAAGTTTTAAAAAAGGTGCAAAATGTTCCATTTACATGTTTTTGAAAAGGTGCAAAATGTTCTAATTCCATGTTTTTGTAACGGTGCAAAATGTTCTAATTCCATTTTTTCGAAAAGGTGCAAAATTTTCTAATTCCATGTTTTTGAAAAGGTGCAAAATGTTGTATTTACATATTTTTGAAAAGTGCAAAGTATTCTATTTAAATGCTTTCAAGACATAATTCAATATTTTTGTGGATAGTTGATATTGTTTTAGCTTAAAATGGATATGGTCATTTTGGTTCTTTACATACGATATTCAAGATAGTCATTTGCATAATGGTTAAGTTGATGACTGTGTAGGTCACAGAGGACCATAAAAATGAGGATTCTTTGATGACGTCATTTGTGAACGATCTCTTATGTCATTTGAAGGCTAAAATAACTTGAAATTAAGCAATATAATGCTTCACCCAAAAATTCAAAGAGCAAAAAAAAAAATCAGTTTTTATAAAGGTGCAACCGTTTGACAATTTCGTGTTTTTTTTCTCTGGCAACTTAACCAAAAGTCAAAAGTACTGATCGATGGAATGAAAGCTATAAAGTTTGCTATCTCCAGTTGTTTACTTCCATGTCCATGTCACCAGTCACCAGTCACCATGAGGCCAGCAAATAAATTACTGAATAGAGAAAGTCAGATAAAAAAAATTCCTGGCTTGAAGCATAGATCCAAAGCCAGAACCATATAGGAACAAGCTAAACAATTTCCATTCCAATTTATTTTAAATTACCTCATTTCTATGCTCAATAGACGATTACTACTGCAAGTACCAGCTCCAGTACGACTTTTACTACTACTTAACATAACACATGGCTATTATTATAATTAGGTGGCTACCTATACCGGCTTAAATTATATGCTCAAATGGCGACTAAAAATAACCTTTATTCCTATATACACCAGCACCAGTACCGAGTACCAGTCACGACAATATATACCTACGTACTTATAGCACTCTGACACCTCTTGTCTCCGCATAAGGTAATATGTGCGCAATAAAAAACCTTACAAGTAAACATCCTCCCATTATGGTTCCTCCAAGGAATTTAAAAACGTTGATGAAAAAATGTACCAACTTTAGGTGTCGCTAGAGGGCGTCCATCAATGACAGTCAATCAGTATGGCAGAGTAACTTGAGCGCGTTTAGCGCGCCTTACAATTACCCGCCCAAATTCAAAATTCATTGAATTTCCAAAAATTTTACCGCCCTGTATCTTTTACAATTTTTATCGGATTTTGATAAAATTTTGTAACTATCAAGCAGGGCCGGATAATGCGGTCCCCGCTCCTTGAATTTTCAAAAAAACGTGTAAATGGAACATTTTGCAGTTTTCAAAAATATGTAAAAAGAATATTTTGACTTTTCAAAAAGATGCAAAATAAAAGTTTTAGTACTTTTCAAAAACATGGAAATAAACCATTTTCTACTTTTCTCAAAACAGGTAAATAGAACATTAAGCACTTTTCTGAATCAAGTGAAAAGAACATTTTTCACTTTTCTAAAACATGTAAATACAATATTTTGCTTTACCCAAGGAACCAATCAATAAAATTAAAATGGTGGTTTTTGTATGGAAACAAATTGGTGCCAAAAAACAATTCGTTCGTCCGGCCCTGCTTTCAATAAAAATTTGGTACAAACTACAAAATACTTTTTAGGTTTTAAAAAAAAAATCGAAATTCTTCCCAATTTTATTTTAAGATTCACAAGGAACCATGTCCAGGTGTTTACTTGTTGGTATAAAAAAGTAGGGCAGCCAAAGAGTGAGAGCATAGGAGGAGAAGGGAAAACGGGAAATAGTTCGAGAGAAAGAACTTTTGAATGTAACTACTTACTCCATGTGATGTACTTTACTTTTACTTTAGTCACTACTACATACTACAGAAAGACAGACAGACACAGAGGAGAGATAATAGCAAAGAGCGATGCCGATTCCGAAGCCGATGCCGATGCCGATAAAGGAAGGGGAGAGAATCACAAATAGAATCAATAATTATAGGTGTAGCTACACTATACGTTATGCCCACATATATGTACTACACAGACACAGTATATAATTTGGATTACTGATATTTGGATTCAGAGAAATCGCTTCTTTAAATCGTACAGTAGTAGTAGTTTAGTCGTCCTCGTAATCGCAATCGTAATCGTAATCGTAGAGGCAGAAAATTACCCAAAATAGTAGAATATATATTCAGGTAGAGAGGTAATTACTAATAATTCGTCTTCGTTGTCGTCGTCCTTACCGACCCTTTATTTTCTCATGACACAGCCAAAATATTGACTACGACATGCAAAACTAATCAGGTCATTATTTACCTGTGTGTCTGCCTCTTTCTCTGTCCCTATTTCCATATCATTACATCTTCGATTCAGAATTCTATATTTCAATCTACGATGGTGCATACAAAATATTTCTTATACATGGCCAAAGTATAGTACTACGCCCATAATAATTTTGCGCATGTAGCCAAAAAAGTACATTACATTTTGGATTGGGTCTTATGTGTCTTATCGTACGTTAGTCTGGGTTTTGGTTTTGAGGGTCTGTCGTCTATCTCTATCATATGCCACATAACTTAATTAATTATTGCAGGGTTTGTTTGGTTTTTGGCTCGATGAGAATTAATTCACTGTCCATGTTGATGACGATAGGAGATTGAGATACTACGACTTGAGCGGTGCGGTGTAGTACGGTACCGGTACTGTAGCCGTAATTAAATCGAAATAAAGTAGATTTTAGACAAGGTAACTTTCTCCAATGACAACGACAACGACGATTCGTAAGTCACTGACTGCGATGAAAACCGTTCAATGTTATTGACTGCTGCTGACGCTGAAGAAAGGGCGACGGGTCTCGTAGTAATAATAATTACTCCTGCTGACTGCTGTATAGGATGTCATTAAATAAATTACGAGTTGTTTCTTGCACAGTTGGAAATTGTTGAAATTATGGGGGTAGGTAGGTAGGTACATGTCTTTCAGGAATTCTTATGTCCTATGTAATATCAGTTCTAAACAGCGAGAGACTCCGTTATCAGTATCGGCATCGATATTTTTTTATGGATTGGTTTTGAACAACTAATCTGGATTCTAGGTACGGTGTATCGCCCTAGGATAGAACGCCCCTCGTACTATTTCATCCGAGGCCTCCTAGACCCGTGTACTACAACAGACTGTGTACTAAATATGTTATACATGCAAATTTCCAATTTATGAAAATTAAATAATATCTTTAAAATGGCAAATACAAGCAACAATTTTGCCAGGTAAAATCTTTTGACAATTTCTAAAGACGAGATAAATATTTTAAGGCGTAACTACGTATAGCAAATATTTTGATAAATTCATGAAAATAATGAAGGTGCGTAATACTTTGTTGCCGGGTATTTCGAAATTTTAAACTGAGAATCCGTAATCCGTATGTTTCATATTGGTCGTTATCTCCATGTTTCATCTTGTGCACATGGTGCAGATAATGTGAATGTGGTTAAAAGCGAGCAATATTTAGAGCTTTACGGTAATAGTTTTAAGAAAGTTAATAGTTTCCTACTTGCTGTACTTTAATCCATGTAAAAATTCATATATCTAAAATGTTGTATTTCAACACTGTCAACTGAAGGATGGCATAGAATGATGGCTTTAAATCAGCGTGTATGTCAACTGTAAGTAGTTAAGTTCTGTAGATAGTCAATTTTAGTTTTTGAGTTTTTTTTGGTAAAGAAGACAGGCGTGAATTCCTCATTCCAATTCCAACTTCGTCTTTAATATCGTGGTATTCGTGGTGTGTGGCATGAGTATGTAGTCCACAATTTTGAGACATTTGAGAGCCGTACATTATAATGATTAATCTGAGTGAATGTCTCTCTGGACTTTTGCTCCCCTTTTCTCTCTTCTTCTTCTTCTTGAGTAGTGTCGACTGTATGACTTGAGGGCAGACCGGGAAATTGCTGTGTACTCGAAGGAATCGATAATCTTTGGAGTCAACTCGGTGGATTTCTCACACAGTGGACGACTCCTATTTGCGGGTTATAGTGACTACACGGTGAACGTGTGGGATAGTCTGAAATGTCATCGGATATCAATACTCTACGGGCACGACAACAGGGTCTCAAGTCTCAAAGTCTCACCCGATGGCACAGCTTTTTGTACCGCCAGCTGGGACTCCACGCTCAGAGTATGTCTCTTCCCCCCAAATCGAAAAAACAACAACAACAACAATTTAATTATGTCACTGTCCTTCCCTTCTTATTTCCAAATTGACCTCTGACCTCTTTCACATGACCAATTTTATATTCCTTCTTCGAATTCGACTTCTCCTATGTTTTCCGTGTTCCCCTTCCCCATAAGTACACAGTCTTGGAATTTTCTTAATCTTAATTATTTCTTTCTTTTTGTTTCTTACAGATATGGGCGTAATACGATTCATCCTATATAAAGATAATTATATAAAAAAATTGATATAAAAAAATTTAAAACATAGTTGAAACGAGAAACGAAGTACGATATTTACCAAAAAAATAAAAGTACATGAAAATAAATACATCCATAATAAATATATATGTATAAAATAATACTTATTAAAAAATAAATATAATCGTATAAGAAACTGAAGAAATTGACTTTTAAATTATTTATGAATATTATAAAATTAATTAAACATAAATATCTATCTACATAATGACTATACTATTTAAGTTAAAACACAAAATTAAATATCCATCTGAATCTGTCTACCCACAACAAACCCCCACACATTTACAAATTTTACTTTAAAAATATCTCAAATCTCTTTTTAATAATTAATTTACATTTACTATTAATTACTGGAGGATATATACAAAACGCCGCTCGGGGAAGAACGAAAAGAAACGGATGGAAAAATATATGGGGAACCTTATTTATACAAAATAATTACTAGACAAAATCTGGAAGATGATAAAATATAAAAGTTAACAAAACTTTTTAAATATGGATGTCAACGGAAAGGAAATTACCTAATATATTACCAACAGCACGACAGCGACCGCCCGCGCCATTGCCAATTTTATCCATAAAAATACATACAATTATTAAAATATTTTAGCGTCATAAATTAAGAAAACTTTAAGTACATTATATTATATTCCTTTATCATTTCATGTTGATCGAGTCAGTTTTAGAAATTTACAAAAGTATATGTGAGAGATCGAAGGTAGTAGTCGGTATAGTCAAGGTTACATTACTATAAATGTTTGAAAAAAGTAAAAATGAAAACAAGTATCAACGTACACAATAATTATCATATAGGTAATTAATTTAAAACTTACAATTATACAAGTACGTCATTATATAGCTATACAATCGACAATTATGTTTATAGTACAGGAATGTCTACCGTACCGGTACCGTGTATATGTAGAATATATGTATATATTTAGGAAGTAGGAAGTACTTAAGTGAATGGAGAGAATTTAAAAAAAAAGAGAGAAAGAATAATGGAAGGAAGGAAGGAAAAGTATTTCAAAAAATTATTCAGTAATAAACTATGTAATTAAAAAAAATAAATGGTACTATAAACGTACGTATGTATGTAACTATATAAATATTACAATGTATTACAATCGATTATATTATATTGCTTATAGCTTATACGGCTTTAGGATTCTTACTTTAAGTCAAAAAAGTAAGGCTCTCAGTGGGAACATTTTTTGTAAAACAGAGAAGAAAAACCCAACAAAACAAAGAGTTTAAATTTAAACCTACAAGATTATATAACTATATAGAATATAGAATTTATTGTTACTAGTTTTTAACTATTAATTTTACAACTGTTATCATCATCATTAATAAAACATGCTTCAAGTTGTCAGAATAAAGCAATTATATCAATGTATATAGAGGGGTGCAAAAAGCAGTGTGTAGATTTTGGCCTGATTTTTAATTGCTTAGAACTTTTCACGAAATTCTATAATTACATTGGTTCTACATAATATTATAAGTATGTGCTCTGTACACTAATATACTTGTAATTTAATGAAGGTGTGAACGAAAAACTTAAAACTATAATATCGTGAAACAGAAGTAAAAAAACAAAAATGTGGTATAAATTTAAGTAACCGTTCACGTTACCTCTTTAACTTTGACAGTTGATCCAAGAAAATAATAAAAAACGAATAAATAAATATTACACACGAAAATAAAAATGGAGATGGTTAAAGAAAAATAAATTGTGATTCTTTCATCAAACAGAAATATGAGAAACGTTAAGCTATCAATTTACATTGAATTCAACTATACTTACGACTACTCACTACATGATTATGATTGCTATATTAACTATATACGTTAAATTACAAAAAAACAAAACAAGAAAACATATGCAACGTTTTTAACCTCTTACATTATTCTAATCGGTCTTGTTGACGCAGGTATTCATATTTGTATTTCAACTCCAGTCCAATTTTCACAATTCGATACGACGTAATAATATTTCGGAATAATTATTAGGTACTTACTTAGGTGGTTAACTAAAAAAAGAAAGGTTGAAACAGTTAAATGTTTGAAATATACAAAATAAAAACTTAACTCTACTAATTACTTAAATGAAATGTATACAGTAAGTATATATTAATGAACTAATGAAGGAACCTGATTATTAAAATTCCAATCAAAATCTGCCAACCTCTCACCTGTGGAAACCTACTTACTGCTTTTACAAAAACTGTAATACCCTCTTTTGCTAAAAAAAAGTCGATAACAACATTAACAAAATTGATTAACTTACAAGTTACAAATTATTATTGTTACTCTATTACATTAATCTTGATCTTGCCAAAACAAAAAGTTGAAATAATATTAAATTAATTCGTGTTTAATAATAGATGTTTAAGTATTCTAATCTTGTAAGAAATATTGTTAAGAGTTAAAACTACATAGTATGGATATCGTCAGAAATATTATGCAAGATTGTTACAGGCGGATTGTTAACCTAAATTAAATTAACAGTTAGAACAATAACATAAAAAGAACGTATCCTTTGGCTACTTTAATCTCCACCATGACCCTATTGACTTGGTGCAACCTTTCAATTTCTAATCTATTTAATTTACCTAGAGTTAATTCAGTCCGATTCAGTTAAAGTTTGATAATAATTTCAATAAAATTCCAACATTTGATATTGTCAACTGCAAAATCTAAACAAAAAACATAATTTATACCATTATTTTACTTTGTTTTCCTTCCATTCCCAAAACAAACAAAAATTATTACACGTGTTTAATATAGATGTGTCTAAAGTGACCTATGATTAAAGGTAGTTTAAATACCTTTAATCGTAGGCATTAAAATAAAAGAGAGCATTACTATAATTATTACTTCAACATTGTTAGTTTTTCCAGTTGTAAGTGTATAATTAAAAAGCATTGAAAGAAAACATCTGTTTACACTTAAGATTACAGAATAATGGTTCGCCTGCGTACTTACATGAAACATAGTTAATAATAGAATATACTCCTTAATCAATAACACACGTCAACATTCTATACTCGATATAATTACAATTATGTAGTTATATATACATACCTAGACATAATTACTAACGTATACAAGCTAACTACCAACTACCTACATAAGTATTCAATAGTATATTATATAACTTTAACATTGTTATCGATGTCTGTAGTAGTTCAAAATAAACAAGTCAGAATGATATTTAAATAATAATTAATATTGAGAAAATAATTACAGTTACCTACTATATAAGACTACAATCACGATCAGCAGTAATTAAATCAATTCCAGAACAGTCATAATAGTTATATATACTTTCTTCATGGATATTAAATATTGCAATTAATAATACAACAACAATAATTAATAAATCAACTGTAAGTCAACTGTGTAATAAACGACTTTGACTTCGATTTTATAATCCCAATCAAAACTATCAACAACCAACAAGAACATCATAAAGTTAAAAGAAGGCAACGCAACGTTTGAGGTTTTCCGTTTGGGCTTCGTTATTGATCAGTCAAAGTATACAAATTCACACCTTTCAAACCTACAAATTAACAAAAGTGACTAACATCAACTGTTACATTGAATAAACTAAACGTAAAACTCATGTTTTGTAGCATTACAAACTTATGTGCATGGTTAAAAAGTAGGGTATACTGAAAATTTTCCCCCAGGAGTAAAATGCCCGGGGGGAAATGTCTGGAAGGAAAATGACCTACAACCAAAAAGTTTGGGATTTCAAGTCAACTAACAACTGACAACTAATGACTAACAACTATAAAATAACTAAATACTAATGACTAACCACTATCAACTATATAACTGTTAATTAACGATTAACTAACCTGGCTCACTATAACTATTAAAACAGTTTCAACAACCAATAAATGTTGAACTCTGATGGCGGTTGTTGATTAGAAACTACTGTAAAGCACGATGCAGTCCGATGCACGATATTAAAATTACACCAATCACTGAAATCAAACCTAATAATCAACAAAATTACTGTCAAAAGTCAAACCGAAATACGAACTCTACGATTTATTGATAAAACACTAATTATACGATCTTGATACTCTGTATATTATGACTATCAACTGTTTTCAGCTAGTTACATTGGATATACTGGTACTAATCTAAATTAAATCAACGCTTTAATATTTGTAATGTACTAAAACTGTCAAATAACTGTCTCATGCTCCTATCCTTACTTAAGTACCTACTTACTTCTTAAATTACTATGATACACAATGTTACTATACGTAATTATTCAACTTTTAAACACTAAATTCAAAATTTAGAATAAAAACTATTGGATACTAAACTAAAATACCAACGTACTATCAATAAAACAATATGATCTCTACGTAACTCCCGATTCCGACGACCTCTACAAATCTAACCACCAGATTCAGTCAACAGTCAAACAGTATGTGAAATGTCTATAAAATACGGCTGATCTACACCTTCTCCTCCACATCCACTCCACAACTACTGACTAAATCTGAAATCATATGTCAAACTTCTATGAATGATACAAGTTGACCTTGAAAACTTTAATTCAATTACCTTCTAATCAATCAGTTATTAAGTTCAGTAAAACATTTTTGCAAGTTTAATATCCAAACAAATTCAATTTCGTTGTAATTACATTTTAGTGAGAAAGGGATGTTAAAAATTGGGAGTCCAAGTGTATAATAATAAAGTATTCAGCACAAAAAATACAACACACTGAACTAAGTAGTGACTCAACAAAACTTGAAAAAGTATCAAGAAAATCTCGAAGGTCGTAGTATTAGTAGTAGTAAAGCGTAGGTATTTTGATTTTCTTATTAATTTTTGTATTTTTATCGCTAAAAAAACAACGCAACGTAAGTACTCCCAAAGTAGCTTAACCTATTTTTCTGTTTTTATTTATGATTTCTTTACATTCTACTTTATACGCACTATTAGTTAAAAAATAAAAACGCAGAAAAGCACTACAATCAACAATGCGAATCAAGTTAAGTTAATTACTTCTTTACTTTGAACTCTGTAACTAGTACTGATAATTTAAGATGCAATTTATTTTTTGTCATCAGTATCATGTAATAAATCTTATCTTGGTTTGTAAGTGCTACACAATGGTGCTATTAAATGATGATATACTTATATGCACAAAATGTTGTACATAATTACTTAAAAATAATGTATACTACGCAGTCTTATTAGTATTTCTATGAACTGTTCTATAATGTTAAAAGTTAATTCAATTTTTTTTATTCTTTTAAGTCTATCTGTGAGTTTATTTTATTTATTAGAAAGTACTTCCCTTTTAAACACTCAACCTCAACATTACAAATTCAAATCTCAAATAACGAATAATCAAAACTCGTGCATACAATTATTGTATAATGAAGTAAAAAAAAGGAAGAAATATCAAAGACCCCATACACATATATACATAAAAAATATGTAATCTTATAAAGATATATATACTGTTATATATTTTAACACATTAAAACTTAATTATTATGTAAAAACTTGACTACTTATTAAACAAAAAACAATGTTTAACAATGTTATAATCAATTTAAGAATGGTGACAAGAAGAATTATTATTAGTAGACAAAGAAGGAGGACATTGTGCGTTTGCTGTTTGCTACTTTTATTATCGGTCGCTGCTAATAAAAAAAATTATATTACGTAATATAATTAATTATATTTGAACAAAAGTTTAAAAAAAAAGTAATTAATATATAATAATTAATTCATAGTAGTATAATGATTATTGATACATAATTAATCAATAATGGATATGTATGATATTACAGTAGTATATATATAGTAATATGGATAATTACTATGTATGATATATAGTGCTAATAATATTAAGTTAATATTTAAGGTGATTACAAGTAATTATTATATATTATTATTAGTCTACAATGCTGGTGTCTGTGAGCTCTGTCTGATTTTATTTAATTATTTTGTCAATTTTGTGACTGATGTTATCATCATTATTGTTATTTATCGAAATCGAGAAATAATAATAAAATCAAGCGTGACAACAAATTACAAACGACAAATTTTAACTTATGCATTATTTTAATATAGTTTTCATTTAAAACCTTCATTCTAATAATTACAAGGTATTAATTATATAAAAGCTGTTACATTTTGTCCGAAGGAAGGACCGCTTTTCTTGTTGAAGAATATAATGCGGAAAACCTTAACAGTAATAATTCCTCCGTTTGGCTTCAGAAATATTTCTTGAGTGAAAAAGCATCGTATAAACAATTGGCCAAATTACAAGCCTAGAATTTTTACTCGATTATGCTTGAGCCTATGTCTATTATCTTACTGTTCTTCATGTGGAGAAATTAGATGATTGCTTAGTTTTTCCTAAGGTAGACACTGTTAAAAATAAGTATTTTCCATACATAGCAAAATCGGAAATAATTGAAGGAGAAATATCAATTCAGCAACATTATGTCTTATAGCCACATTTGTCGTCCAAAGCAAAGTAATTTTACCATGATATATTGTCTATAGGGTAAAGGCTTTCATTAGGTCATTAGTCTATTGTGATAAAGCAATCAAGCATTAAAACTAATTCTAAGCTTATTAAATACACATGATAAATCGTCAATTAGGAGTTTTATAAACTTATCGTTAGTGTGTAAATAAGCAGCAATCGTAGGGAGTAGGAAAACTCAGTTGTTTTGAGTAATATGCTCAAATTATTCTTAACATTGCTACTTACTAACAAGGGAATGGTTTTACATGGTACGCGCCAATTTCAAAACGTCATATCTACAAAAATCAGGCTACTTTCAAATAGTAGGGATCCAAAGTAACTCGATTGCATTTTGCTTTGTTTGGTCACAGTAGCCCGCCAAAGTTTAAAAAAATTCAAATTTTAATATTTTGCCGCCCTGTAAATTCAACAGTTCTCATCCGATTTTGACGTTTTTGAAATTTGGTTTTTTCTAACGTTTAGACTCAGTTCTACAAAGTAATTTCAGGATTTTTCAAAATTCGAAAATTTTAATTTTTTCAAAAAAATTGGTCGATAAAATTAGGCCTTAAGAATAATGTTTTTTCAAAAAATTGTCGAAAAAATGAAAATTTTCGAATTTTGAAAAATCCTGAAATTCCTTTGTAGAACAGAGTCTAAACGTTAGAAAAAACCAAATTTCGTCAAAATCGGATGAGAACTGTTGAATTTACAGGGCGGCAAAATATTAAAATTTGAATTTTTTTAAACTTTGGCGGGCTACTTTGACCAAACAAAGCAAAATGCAATCGAGTTACTTTGGATCCCTACTATTTGAAAGTAGCCTGATTTTTCTAGATATGACTTTTTGAAATAGGCGCGTACCATGTAAAACCATATCCCTTGTAAGTGGGAATCGAGACGTTACTGGCAACACACTTATTTGTTCTCGCAATTTAGTGGACCAAATCATACAGGAAGTCCAATTCAAAATCAGTCATTTAACATTTAACAATACCGTGGTATATGCTGCCTAAAAACATAATTTCAGTGCCTTTTTAAATAATTTGAGCTGCCATGCAAATACCATGCAAGGTTTAGGAATAATAAACTAATTATCTTAATGAGCTTCAGAACGTTGTACTATTTTATGGCCCTATTCAAAATCCGAATTAATGTATCAAACATACCTGTTTTTATTTACCAATTGCTACAACTGCTTACTTCAAGCAACCAAAAAGCAACGACGGAAATAGTCAAATATAAACTTCAGTAAAGTGTTCAAGTAATTGGCTAATAACTCGTTGTAGTGCTAACGTATAGTGCCTACAATCTCAAATAAAAATCATCCTTCCACTTTTATTTTCGTCAATATGACAGAATGAAATAGGTTGCACATTACTCCTGAATTAAAAACCATTTCTCATCCAAGAATCATTCATAAAAGACTTAGGTTAATTGTAGTTACCAATAATTAAATAATTGATTATTTGTTTATAGATGTTTTAGGCTTTTTATTGTAGTGATTTTAAGCAGATTCCGCTAGGGCATTTCCATCAGGCAGTTGTTACCAGCAGTTGCCACTAGATAATTTCGCCAGGCAGTTTCCGCTTCCGTTTATCGTTATCCGCTTATCAATACAATTATTTGACCACCATCAGTAAAACAATTGCCTGTTCATCAGTCAATAATTAACTCCCTTTATTACGCAAATTAGTATAATATATTTCAAATTATTCCAGTTTCCAGTTGCCAATGGTTAAACATGCTCTGTATGCACCAAAACCATTCAGAAAGCGAATGTTGTAATAGGCTAAAATATTACGTAAGTCAGCAATATGCATGTACAACATTGCTAAGGCTTAAATTATAAAAGTAAATTAGATGCCACTTAAAATAATAGAAGCCTTCTTAAATACTAGGTCAATTAAAAGTGAAGAATTCTAATCGCTTTTCTAAAGCTTTATGAATGCTTCAATAATATAATTATTATCAAAATTTCTTCGCTTTCTGTAAGCTATTATTGTTTTATAACTATAGATCCTTTTTAATTATGTCACAAAATTAATAAACATTTGAAATGTGATCATTGCCAAGCATTGCTGCTAAGTAATCATTTTAATTCAAACTTTCGCAAATTTACTAATAATTAAACTAATCGTAAGTTAGAACTCTACCAGTCTTTAACCTTAAAATAATTAAATTTTAGAAATAGCAAAAATAATTAGCCAATTAAATAAATAATTGGGTTTTTAGTCGACTGTAATACGATTATTAAGAACTTGTTTGCGTTGAATGCGAAGGGCATCAATTTAAATTTCTTTGTTGACAGATATTTAGGTGGGAGAGCTCGCTATATGCAGGACTCCAACTTTTTTCCAAATTCTTAAGTTAAAATTCAATTTATAATTCAACATGATTTTACAAGAAGAGTTAAACGTCACTTTAAAATTGTACAGCTTTTTATCAAAAGTCAATATTTTTCCACTGAACGTAGATTTGAATACAGGAAAAATTTTGAAACAAAATTCTTTTTTAAAAAAGATTATTTGGCATGTTTGTTTTATATGTACAGTTTTTATTTTAATTTGCCAAAATGCGAGACTTTTCCAGTCTCTCCTAGTCCCAAAATATTTCGTTCTCCGTCATTTCCCTGTTCAAACTGCGTTCTGCTTGGGATTTAGTATGGCCACCTACATCAATTTTGGAACATTTATTCAATGGCCGGGGATGACTGTTGGACTCTTCAATCAACTTTTCAAAAGTAAGAATAAATCAATACTTTTACGTTTTTAAACTTTTTGTTTCAAGCAGCTTAATTAATTATACACGATACACGAATTGTCGTCGTTTTAATTGTTTGAGATTAAAAATTACACTTATAATTCTTATTTTTATTTCTTGTGTAATATGTATATTGACAGATTTGTGGATTATCAGGGAAAAAAGGCATCTCCGTGAAATAAAGAAAATGGAGTTAGCTGTCATCTACTTACCGTATTTCTACCATGGAGCGAGAGTCTACCCCCATGATTTGTGATTTTGTTACGAGAAATACAGCTTCTATTTTAATTCTACTTCGATAGTTGTGTTGATTTAGTCAGAAATTTAAAATTATGATAACAATATAATTTGTCGTATAGAACCTAAAAAGGTCTTTTGGCATTTACTACTTGTACACATGCCTAAAATTTGTATAGATATTTTTTGTGTAGAGATTTGTATAGAACCTCACTTCAAGACTGTTAAACAAAACATTTCAATCTTTCTGTATATACAGTAATTAGTGACACGCTTATACTGAGAATAAATTATAATAATAGCATTATTTTAGCTAATAACAATTTATGTACATATAGTATAAAATTAAAGGACGTTGTAATTACTATTAATTCTAAATTCGTCTGATGCAGATGGGTTTATAAACCTATCTACATCAGACGAATTTCATTCACGAAATTTCAACATTTCCCAATGATAAACTAAATGTTGTATGGCCTGAGGCGAAATTGACAAAATGAATAAATAAAAACAAAAACAAAATAATATAGAATGTGGAATCAACGTGATTTAGTGATACAATCTAAATGTAAATTCATGTCGATGTATATGCACTCTAAATTAGTGATCCATTACAAAAAGTGGTTTGTCAGTCCAATGATTAAGGCTGGAAGGTTTTAATGAATAAAATCCTTCAACAGGATAAGCTGTTGGGTTATTTCACAGTGATTTCAGTTAGCTTAGTACAACAGGAATATCGTTATAGCGTCTCTCAAACCAATCAGGGTTTGTGTTGGAGATTTCTTCTATGTGGATCGCGGTTTGATTCTTACTACACTGGCAATTACTGTTTCAACACTGCTTCACTTCTTCTGGCTGAATGAGAAATTGAGATAAAAAGCTTAACACATTTGAAACTGTACACTGTACAGTATACACGTTATGCGTCATGCTAACAAAAAATCAAATGAAATTAAAATTTTATTTGAAAGCTCTGGTAATGTAAATATATACAATTCAATTTAGAACAACAATTTTATTAAAAATTAATAATTCCTTCTTAATTAATTGTACAGATAAATGAAACATTTTTTATAATAATTTCTTTTAATCCAGTGTTGTATAATAAATTGCTAATCAAATAAGTGCAAAATTCAAAAATGAAAAGATTAAAATGTACTATAGTTGTGGATTATTTATTATAGTAAATAAATTGTAAAACTGTCAAAAATGTCCAATAATAATGACATTGAATTCTTCCTGTAGCCGTAGCCGCATAACACAGGAGCTCAGATAATATCTACAATAGCAGATCCAATAATATCCGTGAGTTCGACGGAAGTAAAAGAAATGACAATTCGTTGATTTCCCACATTTTTTGGGACGAACTGGTACTCATAGCTAAAGTCCGCGAGAGGCCCAACATTTCTATTTATTTGACACGAAAAGAAAAAGAAAAAAATAGGCTCATCAATAATTTTATACATTTCCTGTCTTTGTGGTTGATATTGAATTTTGGAAATTTAAATGTTTTTTTTTGACATAATAAATTATTTATAGCGTACGGTTGAGGAATAGCTTTGGTTCGAATGAATCCAGGACCGTCATAGTTAATGGAGCATTCTGTCAAAGTTCGTCGAAGTGGATTTTTGAAACTCATTTTGACTGAGGCGGGTACTTGAAGCTTCAGTTCATGCTCCACCTATGACAAAATTTGCATTGTTTGTTTTTTGTAGTAATATTATACATTATACAAATATATGTTATACCCTATTATCGTACGCACTAAAATACTAATATTGTTACCAATACAACAAATAAAGTTTCTACCGCGAGTGAAGACTCAAAACTACATACCTAAATTCATTGTTAGCAAAAAATAAAATGCATTAACTACAAAATAATCAAAATATCATCATCTTAAAAGCAGGCAAATAGAACATATTACACTTTTCAAAAAACAAGTAAATAAAATATTGAGCACTTTTCAAAAAACATGTTCATTGAAAATTATCATCTTTTTATAAACATGTAAATAGCACATTTTACACTTTTGAAAAACACTTAAATACAAAACATTTTGGCCTTTACAAAAACCTGTAAATAGAACAATGTTCTAATTTTAGAAACTTGTATTCAGCCTCGTAAGCATGCATCTTATTTACTGTATTTTTTTCTGACATAGCTGGTTTTAGTTTTATCATACATTGGAAATGTGTCGTTCTGATTCTTTGTATACGTTATGTATATGTAAAGCAAGTTATGGAGATAGGTAAAATAAATAAAATTCAATTAGTGAATTCAAATTTATTTTTTATTAAAAAAATAAATTTTAACTAGTTATACTTGTTATTAGTTAATGTATATAGTTGAATCACATAAAAGCAATTTTTATAAGTGTAAATATTGTAGTTAGAATTTAAAAGAAGTAGATTTTGTGCATTTAATTCAGATCGAGTGTCTGAAAAAACATTTAATGTTCATACTTTATATTATTATATAGTTTAAAACAATATAAAAATAACACCTTTGTAAATAAATTACAGGAAGTATTTCAAAGTATTTAAGGATTGGAAGTGCGTAACTGTTGGTTATATTTTTTAAGTTGAAAAAAACAACTGTAAATATTCCAATGTTTTAAAATTTTAAAAATACGCGAAAAGTCTTTAAATTTGCAGCTTCTAAAATCCGTAGTTTTGATATGTATTTTTCTTGATGATATAAATTTTGTCAATAGCATTTTTCAACTTTCAAAATGTAATGCTTGTTGCCTTTATGTTCTTTGATAAAAAGTGTATGTGCATAATACAATTTGCACATACTAATTTAGTTGAAAAAAATTAAATAACATAATTTGCAATTTACGAATCTAATATAATTTTCATATTATGATTTGAATCAGTATTCAGTATTGCATAGAACTATATAATTAATTACACTGACAGTAATAAATAACATTAAAATGTAAGCGTATTAGATATTTTCAAAGAAAAGAAAAGTTATTTTTGACAGTTTGCCTATTTCATAAAACAATAATGTTCCTTTTTACAAAATATATTGACAACAAAATATTTGCAATTAATTCTTTTGCTTTTGACTATATGACTATCGACTATCTGTCGAGTGATAAAAATGTTCATAATTTAATAGTTGAACTGCTAAGAAATATCCATAAGGTCAAGGAGCCATATCTAATTAAATGTAAGTGTGTACAAAGTCAATGATTTTACCTGGAGTGTCAAACACGGTTTGATCACTTGGAAATCATCCTCCGCACACCAGGACTGCGTTGTCTCGTCCACCGCACAGATGGCAAAGATCTTCATGATTCCGTACTCAACCAACTTTTTCATATATTCCTCCGGTCTCACTGTCATTTTCAATTCTTCCTCTGGAATTCAAATAAAACAAATATTAAATAAATTAAGCACCAGGATTATTGTTTCGCAAGTTAAAAAAAATAAACAGTTAATTTTATTATTCGAAATATTTAGTTTGGATCACGACTTACGAATAAAATTTACAAAAATTATGTTTATCTTTCCAACTGATCTTGTATACTAGATTTATTTTACGTATGCATTTTTCCCACTTATATACGCATTACGTTAGTTAATTAATTATGCTGAAAATATATGGTACTACAAAAGGTCACTTACTCGCATTGGGCCTCACAATGAATTTCCCAGTCGCGATTTTGATTTCTTTAGCACGGATTCCCGTGTAGAACATACTTGCGACTGATAAGTCAGCTTGGACAGTTCGTGACTCCTTCGACTTGTTCTATACTCCCATATGTTATTTAGACACAACAATTTAAATATATTACAATACCATTTAAAATATACATAGTTCATACATTACGTTACGCTAATTAACCGATCTATTAAATCGTCTGTGAAGAACCAAAATGACCCATATCCAATTTAAGATAGAATCAAAATGAGCTATGTCAGAAAATCTAAATGAGAAACATGCGTTAAATGTTAATTAAGAGTTTTTGAAAAGGTGCAAAATGTTATAATTCCATGTTTTCGAAAAGGTGTAAAATGTTCTATTTACATGTTTTTGAAAAGTGTAAAATGTTTTATTTACATGTTTTTGAAAAGTGTAAAATTTTCTATTTACATGTTTTTAAAAGGTGTAAAATTTTCTATTTACATTATTTTGAAAAGTGTAAAATGTTCTGTTTGCATGTTTCAAAAGGTGTTTAAAATGTCATATTTTCATCTTTTTTATAAACGTTTAAAATTTTCTATCTATATGTTTTTTAAACATGTTCAAAAAGTTCTATGTATGTATTTTTTAAGCAGAAAACGTTCCATTTAAATGCTTTTGAAGTATATTAAAAAAAATGATAATGGGTCATTTTGGTTCTTCATAGGCGATGTAGCATATTATTTAGTTGCTTTATTAACAAAACAAAAATAAAAATCAGAAACTATATTATGAAGCACCTGAATATTCACAACGACAGAAAAGACTTCACCAACAGCCACTTTGTCCAAGTCGACCAAAGTAAATTCCACATCCCCCACCTCCTCCTTCCCCATCCGGCCGTAGAATGAAGCAATGTTTGGCTTCCCCGTCACTGCATTGTACAGAGCAAGACGCTCAGCACGGGATCCTATAAAAAATTAAATTTCAAAAATTATATTATTACCAATGAAAGCGGCATATTTGGCATTTAAGACGTCATTTATGAACTGCCCCTGCTTGGAATCTATTTACATAATTTATTCACTGTGTAGCCTTGCATGAGCTTGCTTTTATAAGCTCCCTCTCAAACTCAAACAAATAATCCTACCTAAAATAATTGAAGAAGATCAAAATCAAAGCTTGATGAACTTTAAAAGGAGGATTTTATATTTTTCGGAAATATTTTAAGTCAAGAGTTCTCGAATTTCTCAAATCCAAAACTCTGGCATGTACACCAATTGATCTGCATCTCTCCACTTTTGCAATTCAAGATCCCTATCAGATGTCAGATTACCATTTATACTTGAGATTACTTTGATTCTCTTGTTTTATTGTGTAATGTAGATTTTAATTTGAAAATGGCAGCTCTTACGAGCATAACTCGCCAAACCATTAGCGAGATTTTCCATGAGATATTTTTTTTCAAAAAGAGCGTCCAAAAAAACTTAGAATGGCTTAACAACATGGTGCGCGTAATGAGTTTCGTTCGATAAAATATTTTTTCGAAAAAACAAAAAAGGCCTTAAAATGGTTTTTTAATCCTATTTTTAATTTTTTAAAGACACATCTTAAGCATAATTTTTGAAAATTTTTGTATGAAAACCTATTTTAAAATATTTAGAATTCAAAAACAATTGAAATTTAAAATTTTGAAATTTTTTGTTTTTTCAAAATTTTTAAGGCACCGACCCTTGTTCCGTCAAAATTTTGAAAAAAACAAAAAATTTCATAATTTTAAATTTTAATTGTTTTTGAATTCTAAATATTTTAAAATGGGTTTTCATACAAAAATTTTCAAAAATTGTGCTTAAGATGTGTCTTTAAAAAATTAAAAATAGGATTAAAAAACCATTTTAAGGCCTTTTTCGTTTTTTCGAAAAAATATTTTATCAAACGAAACTCATTACGCGCACTACGTTGTTAAGCCATTCTAAGTTTTTTTGGACGCTCTTTTTCAAAAAAAATATCTCATGGAAAATCTCGCTAATGGTTTGGCGAGTTATGCTCGTTAGATAAATTTATTGTGCGATCAGAATCACTCAAAAGTCAACTAAAAATCTATTGTGCGTTTTTTTCTATTAAAACTATATACATATTATATGTAAAATAGAAGAAATTCTCTTAGCATTATTTCAATGAAGTTGCCGCTGCAGTCTGAAATCTATTAAAATTTATATCCCCCATACAATGACATACATACATTACATCCTACGCACACAGTAGTATTTTATCGTATGTGAAGAACCAACATGACCCATATCCACTTTTAGTCAAAAACAAAATGCACTTTCTACAGAAAAAATTAAAATAAAATGTTTATGAAAGTATGTAAAAAAACCTTGTGCATTATTCAAAAAATAAGTAAATAGAATATTTTGCACTTTTGAAAAACATGTAAATAGGAAATTTTGCACTTTTGACAAACACTTAAATAGAAAATTTTGATGTTTTCAAAAATATATATATAGAACATTTTAAACTTTTCAAAAACATTTAAATAGAATATTTTACACCTTTAAAAAATACTTAATTCAATAGAAAATTTTGAAGTTTTCAAAAAAAAATTTAAATAGAACATTCTTTTACTTTTCATAAACATGTAAATATAATATTTTACACTTTTGAAAAACATGTAAATGGGAAATTTTTCAATTTTAAAAAACACTTAAATAGAACATTTTGACCTTTTAAAAAATTCGTACCAAGGACATTGTTACCTTTTTAAAAACATGTAAATAGAACAATTTCCTCATTTTAGAATTGATTAGAATTGTAAGCCTGTATCTTATTTACAGTATTTTATTTTCTTGAAATATCTTATATTAATTCTAACATAAATTGGACATGGGTCATTTTGGTTCTTCATAAACAATATGATGTGTTATTTAATTTAATTTAATTTAAACGACTATATTTTCATTATGTAATCAATGCCTAATGTCTAAATAGTACTGATACAGCCGTTTACATTAAATCTCACTCTAAATATAGATACCTTTAATTTCCAATGAATTTTAGTTACTATTATTTTTTTCCTACCTATCTACATAATTTAGCGGATTTTTCACGATATCGAAATATTTGACCCATTTTGAAGTGTTATATACGATTCGAAAGGTAACGACGAGTAGAATCCAAATAACGGACTCTGCACGATTTTACTCAAAAATTTTCAACATTTTTTTTTAAAAAACCGTCAATTTTTTCGAAAATTCCGCCTAAATATTTTTTTAAGCGTCCGAAGCCTAAAACAAAATTCCCGTTTTCTTAATTTTTCAAGGGCTTTAAAATGATATATCATACATTACCATCACTCAATTTTGAAAAAAAAAATAATTCAGTTTTTTAATTACAATTAAAAATTAATCATGACCTGACCTCCAACTACAAGTTCAATAGGTTCCCCTATTAATTCCGGTTTCACTGGTATATCGTTCATATCTGCATTCATTGACTGACGGGTTCAAATTTCGGATTTAAGATTTGGCGGGAAATTCAAAAAATGTACTTTTCAAAAACTGAAAATCGCCTGGAGGCATTTTCGCCTGAAACATTTTTTATTAACATTTACAAGTCTTACTCATTACTTACTCTTTCACGGCTACATCCCCTTAATTTAAAGGTTATAAATTGACCCGGCAAGAACTGCCTAACGTTACTGTTAAGGCTGCCATAAAACAAGGGCTTTAGCCCTTGTTTTTGAAGACATAAATTTGCTAATGTTAATTAAATGGACACCATATTTAAATGTATTTTTAAGTCTTCATTTGTGTCTCCAGGCTACATTTCTCAACTGATTTTTAAAAAATTGGAAGTTTTGTGATCGTTACAACATTTTTTGAAAAGTAATTTCTGGAATTTCAAAAATTCGAAAAATTTATTTTTTTTCAAAAAAGCGTTATTTTAAAAGGACCCTAAAATTATGTAAAATTCATGTTTTTTAAGAAAAATCGTTTTTGGAATTTTAAAAAACCCTGAACTTACTTTTTAGGTAATGTTATACAGGTAAGCAAGCTTTAGCGTTTTTAAAATTCGGATGAAAATGGAAGGAGATACATGGTTTTAAAAAATTAATTTTTTAAAACTTTATTTAAAACTTGTCATAACACCATATATAAACATTTTTTGAAAAAAAAATTTTGAATTTTTAAAATCCCAGAAATTAATTTTCAAAACATGTTGTAACGATCACAAAACTTCAAATTTTTTAAAAATCGGTTGAGAAATGTAGCCCGGAGATACAAATGAAGACCTAAAAATGCATTTAAATATGGCGTCCATTTAATTAACATTAGCAAATTTATGTCTTCAAAAATTCCTGTAGCAAATCCAAAGGCCCATTCTGAAATATGATTGACGCTACTCCTCTTTTTTTACATGCTCTTTTCAGAAAAAAATAGATTAGGTGGTTTGGCGACGCCCGGTTGTGACCATTCCCTCGTAAGTGTGTTGAGCTATCTGTCCCAGTTATTTTGTTACTGCTGTACAACAAAAATAGACAAGTGGCAAAATACGAGACCAGTACCGGTTGAACTGTTTCCATACTCACTCGCTTCCGAATTCGCTTTATCATTATCACTTCAGTCTTGTTAGCTTCATATTTCCGCGAAGATATAATATTATTTCCTAGCCTGCCCTATGCGAAGATTTAACCCAGAGGAAAATGAGGAAATTCAGGGAAATCACATCAACAAAATGCAGAATAAAAAGCAGCTACAGATTTGAGTAATCAGCATATATATGCAAACAGTATATAAATTCTTTTGAAAATCATTCCGAGAAGTAGTAATTACGATTGAAAAGCACAAAGTCAAAAATTAAATCTGGAATCTAAAACCAACAACGGAACGAAATCGAACACGGAACCAAAACCAAAACGAAAGCACAAAATTCTAAAAGTATAGCTAAAATCAATAGAAAAGCGAAAACAAATTGAAAGAGTAAACTGACAAGGCAAAGAAAATTGTAGAGATATATAGAAAGGTTTTTCCTTGTCTGTCTCTGTGCGTCTGCCGTGTTAATTAAAGTTTTTAGAATAAGCTAATGAGGACGCAGACCTTGACGTATAGATAATAATACAGATTGGATAGATCGGGCGCATCCCATCTTTTCCGTAGAGATTAAAAGAGGCAGATGAGAGAGAGACCCACAGGAAGATAAAAGACAAAGGGAAAGCTCAATTCTAATTCTCCCTTTCCACGTCTCTTATTACTCATTCGCTATTCTACATACCGTAAATGTTTGACGAAGCTCTCGAAAGCTTATTACATTTTTTTCTTGAAGTGTCAGCCCGCGGCGCTTATTTAAATTCGTAAAGTTTACGGTAATAAAAAGGGATCATCCGTAAATGATTTCATTAGAAGGGATATGGTGGATCTAGTCGGTCATTGATGACATGTCATGCTAAAGTTAAAGATAGCCGTTTAGGCAATGTTATAAAGTGCGGCTGGTGGGCCCTAATGAAGTGAAAATTTGGGTGACATCATTCATAGACCATCCCACTACTTATCATCCAGCTATTTTAAAATGTGAAGATCAAAAATGACCCATATCCCTTTTCAGCTAAAAACAATATCAACTTTCTAAAAAAATATTCAAATATGTCTCAAATGCATTTAAGTAGAATGTTTTACTGTTTTCAAAAACATGCAAATAGATCATTTTACACTTTTCAAAAACATGTAAATAATGGAACATTTTACACTTTTCAAAAACATGTAAAAAGAACATTTTACACTTTTCAAAAACATGTAAATGGAACATTTTGCACTTTTCAAAAACATGTAAATAGAACACTTTACACTTTTCAAAAACATGTAAAAAGAACATTTTACACTTTTCAAAAACATTTAAATAGAACATTTTGCACTTTTCAAAAACATGTAAATGGAACATTTTACACTTTTCAAAAACATGTAAATGGAACATTTTACACTTTTTAAAAACATGTAAATGGAACATTTTACACTTTTCAAAAACATTTAAATAGAACATTTTGCACTTTTCAAAAACATGTAAATAGAACACTTTACACTTTTCAAAAACATGTAAAAAGAACATTTTACACTTTTCAAAAACATGTAAATGGAACATTTTACACTTTTCAAAAACATGTAAAAAGAACATTTTACACTTTTCAAAAACATGTAAATGGAACATTTTACACTTTTCAAAAACATGTAAATAGAACATTTTACACTTTTCAAAAACATTTAAATAGAACATTTTGCACTTTTCAAAAACATGTAAATGGAACATTTTACACTTTTCAAAAACATTTAAATAGAACATTTTGCACTTTTCAAAAACATGTAAATGGAACATTTTACACTTTTCAAAAACATGTAAATGGAACATTTTACACTTTTTAAAAACATGTAAATGGAACATTTTACACTTTTCAAAAACATTTAAATAGAACATTTTGCACTTTTCAAAAACATGTAAATAGAACACTTTACACTTTTCAAAAACATGTAAAAAGAACATTTTACACTTTTCAAAAACATGTAAATGGAACATTTTACACTTTTCAAAAACATGTAAATAGAACATTTTACGCATGTTTTTTAATTTGTTTTTAGGACATACAGCTCATTTTTATTCTAGTTTAAATTGGATATGGGTCATTTTGGTTCTTCACAGACGATATGTTCCATGATACTTTTCTAATACAATAGGGGTCTAAATATAATAGGGGTTATTTATACCTAGGCAATTATTAGAGCCAGGCGCTCATTTGAGACCCGCGCTTAATCAAACATTTACGGTATTCTTTTTTTACTGGCAATTTCAACTTGTCATTCCATTCAAAAACAAAACCGATAGGGAATAAAGAGGGATTTTCGAGTCATTTTTATTTAAAACTAATTCCAAAAAAGCACTTACCTTAATTTGTGTTCAACTCCATAAAGGCACTATTGATTAGTTATATATGCAAACAATAAATGTCAGGCCTCGCTTTGTCTCTCAAATATACTCTGTTTTATTTCTCGACGACTATTTAGTATAATTCCCACGGACCAAAATAGACACTAATTAGTCAATAGTAATCAGATCGCACAAACAGTTTGCCTTATAGTACATGTGCATATTACAATACATCCCACACAATAAAGTATGCTATTTGCTACATAAAAAAACATATTAGATACAAAATGCTTGCTTTTATAATGTAACAAAAATTACATTTGTAAAATATTTAAAACTACTTCAAATTTGATTCTGATTTTTTTCAGTATGATGCATTTAAATTTCTCAGGTGTGTAAATGGAAAATCTTCGAATATATTGGGGAAATTTAAAAAAACTTAAACAAAATTAAATCTACATTTTTAGAACAAGTTATCGACTCTTTCTCTAATTGTGTTGAATTTGAAATTATTTTTTACACATGCGTTTCCAAATAGTAAAAAGAAGAAAAGGAATTAACTTTACAACTATTTGAAAAGGACTTGATTATTGTTTTTGCCATATTTTTAAAGTGCAAAAAATTGATTTATGAAGTATCATTAAATATTACAACAAATACAAAATACAAAGCGTTTAAGCAGTAGTGTAGTAGACGAATATTTGTAGGTAGATTTTTAAGCCAGTATACATATAGCTTGCTAGCAAACTCCTCAGATAAGTAGTAATTTCTATTTCCTAAATTAGGAAATAGGGTTATTACAGGAATGGTAAGCATTGCATTTCTGGTTTTGGAAAGTGGTATAGATACTACATATATATCCTATAGTATAGCCTACTTAAATTGTATATATGCAAGTGATATACATATAGAGCAATTAAATAGGACCACATGAAATATATTTGACTGCCGACGATGAGTGTAAAATATTATGTGCATAAAAAAGGGTCCACTGGGATTTCTGAGTGCAGTCCATAGATCCAGGGATCCGAATGGGAGGGAAATTACTCCATATGTATGTATGTATACTGTATGCACATATATATTTGACTTGGAAATATAAATCTATAAACCAAAGCGTTATAGGGGTTCTGGTTCTACTTAAACGGTAGCGGTAGCGGTAGCGGTACCGGTACCGGTAAGAAAATACATGGCTTGCATAATATGTGGAAAACTAAATAAAACCGTAGACCAAATTCTGATTTTCCGTGGGACTCGTCTACTTGTTCATGTTTGAGGTGGCTCCGCAAAACCCGGATCCGGTGAATAGTGAACCGACATATTATCGAAGCCAAAGCCGAAACCGAAACCGAGACGAACACGGAAACGGGATTTTTCTAGTTTGTACGCGCGTCCATGCATGACCATGAATTATACGTCTAATTACAAGGAAAGTATCCCTTTCAAATCCCATATATTATCCCACTCCTCGTCCCTATAGTGTCATTACACCTATAGTATGTCTCCAAATACCTCGATCTGAATGGATAGTAAATGTAGATACTGGTTCCGGTTCCTACTCATACTCCTCTATATCCTACGTTTACTTACCGGTTTACGCTACTTGAATACTTGTAGATTGTAAAGTGCCGGTGAAGGAGGGAAACAAGCCATTCGATATTTTGAGATTGGTTTTAAAATAATTCAAGTAATTCAACTGCTGTCACGCTCTACGATTATTACTCGGTGCTCAACCCTTGCCCGGGTGTTAGTCACCGTGTATACTTACAAGCTGAAAACAATACCAGTACCAGACCTAAGCTATTTTCCGTTAAAAATTTCTTAATTTAAAAAATAGCTGCGACGAATAGCTCGTTTTAACACGTCATTGGCCCAGTTATAAAATATACAGCAGCGTATACCTAAACACTATTTAAAGAACAAAAGGACATATATACTGTTTTAATTGGACAGTGGATAATTTAAAGGAAAAAATTTCACGCTGCTCGTGCAAATAACTCCAGCCATACCGAGACCACGAGAGAAGTGGGATGGTGGTATATGGGAGGTCATTTCCATTATCATTTTTATTTATAACCACTTACACTCAAAATTTGAATTTAAGGAATTTAAAAAAAATCCCGATCTTTATACTTGTGTCTAATATTTTACATGAAAATGAAAATATGTACGCAATTAACGTAATGCGATCTCGCATGCACAAATTTCCTGACCTACACATTTTCATTAAATTTTGCTTTTTAATTTGCGTTATTTGTGAATTACCCTCAATGTTAAAGTTTTCATTTCTACTGTATTCGAAGACGAAGAGCCAGCATTAATTAATTACTTAATGCGAACTATTTATGAATGTAATTTTATTATAAGGTTAAAGCAATTTTAAAAATGCAATTTTAATTTATGAATTTTTTTCCCGAACCTTCTTTCCCCTTGTAGTCGGATATAACATCAAGTCGATCCCCTTCTCCATTTGGGTCAAACACATTCGGTTTCTTTGTCAGGATCTGCCGGCCAATTCTACATAATAAAAATAAGAACGACTTTAGTGATAGATAATAGATAGTTTGCGCAGTTCACGTAAAACGCTATACGCTATACGTAAAAATTATTTTTACGTAAGCTCCTCCCATTTTACGCAAAACTCAAGTTTTACATAAACATTTGAAATTACGTAACGCTATATTTTACGGTAGCGTTTACGTATAGCGTAATCAAAATATCACGTTGCGTTAGCGTAAAAATTTGAATTTACGCGGATTTACTGACAGCCCTGATGGCCCAGTGGTTAGCGAAGCGAAATATCCAAGGATTCTGGACATGCCTGTCCATCAAGGTCGCGGGTTCAATCCTCACTAGGGGCGAATGACTTTTATGTGAAAGTTGATCGTATACGACATGTGTGGTGAACCAACGTCCCAGATACACATCCCACGCCAACTTACACCTTATTTCGATATAATTAAAATTATTTTCAAAAAACAATTTTTTAAATCTGACATTTTTATTCGTAATTGTCAGATGTTATCAACTGGAAATTTGTAACGTCATGGCGGAAATAGTTTACTAAATGAAATAATCGATGTAAATACATATCATTTTTTTAGTATATGTGGTGCTTTGGATAAAAAAGAGAAGAAAAACAAGCTTATAATCTATTTTTGAAAATTACTGAATATAACGTGTAATTTTTTTTGCGTTATATTATTGAAGTGCGCAAACTGTGCAACGTTATTTTTTCAGTAATTTTTGAATAACGTAAAAATTAAATTTTGCGTTTTACGTATAGCGTGGAAGTATTTTACGTCGAACTGCGCAAACTGTCTAATGCTAATACATTTTTACAGCAAAATTTGATCCTATATTTTAACAACAATTCGCGTTCTGGGTAGGATACTGCGGTCAGCGCAGGCAGCCCCCGCTGCCTAAATTTTCAAAACAACATATGAATAGAATAATTTGACTTTTCAAAAACATGCAAATAAATTTTTTTTTACATTTAAAAAACATGCAACTAAAGCATTCAGCACTTTTCAAAAAACATGTAAATAGAGTATTTGGTTTTCAGAATCAAGTAAAAAGAACATTTTGCACTTGTCTCGAAACATATAAATGGAACATTTTGCACTTTTCAAAAACACGTAAAAAGAATATTTTACACTATTCAAAAACAGGTAAATAAATTATTTTGTACATTTAAAAAAACATGCAAATAAAATATTTTGCACTTTTCTAAAACATGTAAATACAACAACAATTTGGTTTACTAAAAAAAATCATTAATAAAATGAAAATGATGGTTTTTGTGATTGTCCTCCCAGTCGTACCCTCATAACTCGTACCCTTCCCAGTCGTACCCTTCCCAGTCGTACCCGGACCACTCGTACCCTGGTCGCAGTCGTACCCTTCCCATTCGTACCCTAAAAACCAAAAACCGAAAGAAAACTCATGTATAGGATAATATACTAATATAGTAACTCGTTACAAAATACACAAAATATTGTGCAACAAAAATGTGCCGGTTGTTGTCAGTGGTGCAGGATAAATGTTGGTGCCGGTTTTTGGCACCAAAAAGTAAATTGTAGGTATGTACACTAGTGATGTAATTTTAAGGGAAGTTAAAAGATACCTTGCCTATGCTTAAACAAGAAAACTGAGAAAGGCACAGAGATAAGAAATCTTGATAAGGAAGGAGTTTCAAGGAAGAAGTTTGATAAGGAAGGAGGATTGTGAAGAATGTGAATAGAGAATTGCTCTGACTAGGTGCTTGGCTGAGGTAGTGAGTGGTGTATTATTTTTCGTGGTCTACTATGGCTAGTCAAGAGTGTCAGGAAATTCAGTCAGAACAACAATGCTAAATTATTTCATTTCCTATATATACTAATATATTCACAATAATAATGCATAATAAAATTAAAAAAGATGAACATGAAAAACATTATTTTGTTTCTTGGTTTCTTTCCGGGGTACGAATGGTTAGGGTACGACTGGGATTAGGGTACGAATGGTTAGGGTACGACTCGTTTGGGTACGACTGGGAAGGGTACGAGTTATGAGGGTACGACTGGGAGGGATACCGTTTTTGTATGGAAACAAATTGCTGCCTAAAAGTAATTCCTTCGTCTGGCCCTGCTTGCGTTAGATTTAAATTATTTTTTAAATCTTGTATTTTCATAAAAACAGTTTAAAAAAAATTGTACTTGAATTTGTCCGCATTCATGCGTCGCCATCCGCGCTTGTTCTCGTGATCCCTCTTCCAGTGAACAATGTCCGCATTGACCTCTGCAAGGAGGAACGGGACGTCATAAGCCAAACCAATTTGACCCCGACGGACAGCCTCCAGTGATGCGGGTCCGCATTGGTAGACGCCTGTCATAAAGGATGTTAGTCAAAAATATTACATAATCTTTTAGTTTGGCAATTTAATCTATGACTCAAATCTCATGTTGTGACCACAGTTTAATTATTTTGAAATATATATTATAGTTCAAAAAACAGTAAAAAAAAATATTTTTATTTAAGACCTTCGCTGGTTTCCTGCGGCGTGGCGTCAATGGCTTGCCATCCTCCATATCCTTTATTTCCACCACTCTCTAAATCCGGCCTGGCCATCCACACATCATTCCAAACGTGGAAATTCCAAATTGAGTCCTTGCTCCCTGATGGATTGAACGGGTCACGTGGCAACTCTTTGTTGTCCTCGTCGTAGTATTTGTCAATGGTGAGCGTCTCATTTGCATCGTGGGCTGACTCCAAATTTGTCACGACTCGGCAAGGAATCCCAATTGCACGACATACTAAACTCATTCAATTTAAGAAATAATAAAAATAAAAATCCGCTATTTACGGACGTTAATATTTGTGGCTTTAGCAACATTGAGGGTTCATATTGCAATTAAGTAATGACCAACTTTCAATGTTGAGATGAAGAAAAATTTAGTTTAGCAGTATGGAGTGCAGTATGGATTAGAAACGAATTAGTAAATAAAGTAAATTGCACTTAAATTCAAACTTAAAATTAAAATGTAATAATATTAAATCATTTGAGTGAGCTAAAACCGGCACCAGCCATAAGGCTACCATGTTTAACAATACATTATGTATTATGACAAAATTGTTGTGCCAGAAGGCTAATATATATACAATTTTACAATTAAAATTTTATGCACGCATTTCAGGTCTTTAACCTGAACTGACCTTTGACCTAGTTCAGCAGTCAAAGTTTTGAGATTTTTATTTAACGTTACTAGTGATTGATTTATTAATTGCTTGACAAAACTAACTTTGTGAAATGTGAAATAAATTAAGGCCGACCTGTGACACCAAAAAATAAATTAGAAGCTGCGTTTATTTAAATATTAAAATTAATTACTGATACTCTGGAAATTCATTTATTGACACATAAAATTAGATATATTTACATATGTATATTCTATATAATATGCATATACAACCAGAAATGGATGCAAACTTACATGGATCTTAAAAACTACGCATATAGTCTCCGTCTGTGAAGAACCAAAATGACCCATATTCATTTGTAGCTAAAAACAATATCCACTATCTACAAAAATATGTCTTGAGAGAATTTAAATATAACATTTTGCACTTTTCAAAAATATGTAATTACAAAATTTTACACTTTTGAAACACTTGAAATTAGAACATTTTGCATCTTTTTGAAAATATGGAATTAGAACATTTTGCAATTTTTCGAAAACAGTTAAATAAAACATTTTACGATTCTCAAAGACTTCTAATTAACATTTTACGCATGTTTTTTATTTTGATTTTATGACATAGCTCATTTTGATTGTAGCTTCAATTGGATATGAGTCATTTTGGTTCTTCACTGACGATATCGTTATTTACCAAATAGTACTTATCCTGTATACCCTTCAACAAAAATATTTCGAGTTGCTTTTCTTATAAGAAATTCAACATTTACAATAAGCTGCATTTTACTGAAAGCGATAGTTATAGATACTATACCACTACTACTACTACTACTACGTGATACACTTTGTTCTTTAAAAAACTTCACTCGAATCTATTGTCTGGCCGAATAGCATTGGCCCTGACCGTTAATCTTTGTGCAAAAATTTGTATCACATGTAATGTTAAAAGTAACGTCAAGTTCTACTGCGCATGTACAAAAGGTCCAAATCTATTCGGCCGGACAATACCACCACGGCGATATCCTTAATAAGGAATTACTGTAGCTGTTATGCATAAAAGTACATATAGCGTAGCCCTCCACATAGAAAATCTGATTTGCTCCAATCATATCTACAAAATCTATCTGAGTGAAAGTAGAATAGAAGCAACACTTCTCGTAATAAAATCAAAAAACATTGGTGTGGACTGCCGCTCCAAGTTTCGAAATCCTCCCTGCATAATCCCTACAATTCTAACAGATCGAATGAGCCTCTTGAAATAAGCCTTTTCTCTTTCTTTGAGACTATTGCACGACCAAATGGCCAATTGATTTCTCAAGATTTTCATATTTTCAGGAATTTTAAAAGCTTGGTCATACAGTGACGCGTACAAGACTACCGAAAAGAACGGGATTGTACTGGAAGCCAAACCCACCAGCAGATCTGCGGCAAAGTACTTAATTGCGTAGACTGTACACACTAGGGTGTCCATAATGAAATAATGTTTGCTAACAAACACAGCGTTTGAGTTGCTTAGATTGAAACAATTAATGGACAGCTGGAGCTGTCGCAGTTCTTTAAACGCTCTCCAAACGCTGAGCTGTACCTGGACTTGTGCATTATTGTCTTCTGGAGTGACCGACGACACGCTTATCGTCTGTTGCAATAATAATTTGTACTGTTTAACAAACCGAGAGATTCCATCGCGCAGGTCAGAGTCCACTTTCATGAAAAACATCATGTGAAAAACCACGGCGAACAAAACATTTACGAACCAAAAACCATAAACACAAAATTCAACAAGAAAAAGAAAGCAAAAAGTGCCAATGTTTTTATGGGAATCTGGAAGGGCTGAATATAGAAGAATTTTATAAGTTGGATCACAGATAAAAACTGTGATCATAAAAAATGCATTCAGAATACAGAGATATGGAATGTAAATGACAACTAACTCCATTTTTGTCATTCCATGTAGAGTCCGTTTTTTCCTTACAATCCACGACTCTGTAAATACAAACAGTATGAAAAAATTTTCGGCTAATTTTCTAATTTAAACAAACTATAGTTTATTGAGTGAATTGGCAATAGTAGTTGCATATAGCTCATCTTACTTTTAAAAAGCTGATTGAAGAGTCCTACAGTCATCCCAGGCCATTGAATAAATGTCAAAAAATTGATGTAAGTTGATACATTAATGGCGACGCAGAATGCAGTTTGCATAGGAAAATGGCGGAGTATGAAGTATTTTGGGACTATGAGAGATTGGACAAGTCTTGCATTTTGGTACATTAAAACGAAAACAGTACAAATGTAGAAAAAGTACCAAACAATCTTTTTTAAAAAGGATTTTTGTTTCGAAATCTTTCCTGTATTTAAATCAACTTTCACTGGGAAAATATTTAATTTTGATAAAAATCTGTACAATTTTAAAGTGACCCCAAACTCTTCTCGTGTAAGCATGATGAAGGTGAAATAGACTGGATTTTTATTTAACACTTTAGAAAAGTTGGGAAAACGCTCAAGTTTGCCAGGTCAAGTCAAGATTGAGCATAAGGTTGAGCTTCCTTGACATTTATGATTATGAACCTACGAGGTTTCTTTCCTTTCTTTTTTTCTGATTTTCGTGAAGTTGTTAAAAAGTAATAATTTACAATCATTTATGTTAGTCCAGATAGTCTTGCTTGAATAGAAAATAATGACACAATTTTCTACACACGATCTCCTATACGTTAATTGAAAACCGTTTCCCCATTATTAAAACCAAACAGACATACCTAATTGCCTAGAATATAAGCATGCTCTAGTAATGAACGTTTCCAAATTTAATTAAGAGGTCAACCAATGTAAGCGTTAAACTGAAATTTTGAAATCTGTTAATGATTTTGCTCCCAAACTGTTCGCTAAAGTTTGAATTAAAATGATCACCTAGGTATGTAATCTAATCTAATCAAAACTACAGTTAAATTGTTTTTAAAGTACACTTCAAAACGATGTTGTGATTTTAATTCTATAATTAAATTAGGGAGCATGTTGCTGGCTTTAAGCATGCGAATTAAACTTGATAAATACCATCTTATATGTTCCGTAATTAATTCAATCATAAAATAATATTTAAATGCTCTCAAATAGTTAAATATAAACGTTTCGTACAAGACCGCGGTAACTGATTATACGTCATTTAATTTTCTAATTTTCTATTGAATTAATTTTGGTCGCCCAGTCTTGGCAGCCTTATCTACTAATCATACACGAAATGCAACACTGTAGGCTATAGTCAACTAGCTCCTACAGTACAGTGTTGCCACATTTCAGTTTGCGCCTGCGTCAGTGGTTAAATCACATTCCATTACTTTGAACATAGTTGATAATCATATACAAATCCCAATTCTTGCAAATATTTTGCCAAATAATAGAGCTAGAATTAATTAATGTCCTTCAAATAAATCCGATTTTCGCTACTCGCGTGAAATGAATACAAAACTTATTATCTTAGTGAAATTAGTACGGAGGCAACATTCCTCGTAATAACATAAAAAAAATGGGTAAAGGGGGAGTTCAATTCAGTGTGCTTACAGTTTGTATTGTTATTTTATTAAATCAGGAAATAGGAAACAAAAATACACGCAAGCACGTCGTCCCTTCGTTGGGTCTAAAAAACAATGATATTAAGGCATTTTCTTTAAAATAATCCATTTATGTAATGAATACATTAGTTCATAATTTCCTCTGGATTTTTGCCTTTCTCAACGTGTTTAACGTCAACTTCAATGAGAATACAAAAAAAAACTAATACTCAATTTTTTTTCAAATTAACCTCTGGAAGGCAATTAAATAATTTGATTACCTAATTATTTCAAAATAAAAGCTATCTAATTTTTTTAAACCTGTATAATTTTGAATTCGCAAATTTATTTCCTGTAGTAAGTAGTGCTCAAAAGAGTGGAAAAACATATAGAATTATTTTGTTTTTAATTCAACAAAATCGCAACTTACATGAATTGTTGACGAATAGTTAATTCTGCATCAGTTATTTCATATTACATATGTAACTATATATAATCACTGTATTAGGTAAGGCGCACGAGGAGAGTTTATTATCTTCATAATATGCTATTAGTGAATTATCTTCAAAATAATCATGGGATAAAATGAATAATTACTTTAGTTTGCAATTTCCTATAAATGTTTGCCTCCACCTTTGTTTAAACTTTTAATAATTACAAAATAAAACTTAATTATACAAAATATTGTCTTTCAAATACATTTCTGGAAGGCTAGTCAACAATTTGATTAGTTATTTCAAAATAAATGCTTTTCAATTTTTAAATGTGTGTAAAATGAATTCGCTTTTCAAGTTATTTCCTGTGGTGCCTAAAACAGGGAATACAAATTGACCTAATTATTTTGAATTTCAATTTCGTCTAAGAGAATCGCAGCTCAAATGAATTGTGGACAAATAAATATTTTTGCTTCAGTTATTTCATGTATGTATCTATGTGATTACTACCTATTTCTACATAATTTACCAGATTTTTCACACTTTTAAAATACTTGATCAATTTCAACCAACGTGTGATATATCATTCAAAAGGTCATGGCATATTCCATAGTTGAACTGTCCTTTGACTTTAGATCAGCAGTCAAAGTTTTGAAATTGCCCCTTAATTCTCCTACTAATTGGTATAGTAAAAAAAATGATTTTTTGCTTGGCAAAACTAACTTTTTGACCTGAATTAAGGTTGACCTGTGACCTAGGTCACTCGGGCAAGTCAGTATAAATTTAATATTACCGCTTTACTAATTAGTTCATTAATTAATTGATCCTTAAAATGTTGGAAAAATTTAAATTTACGAATATTTGAAAATTGTTATTATAATTATGACAGATTCAATCATAACACTATTAGGAACGACATCATACAGCTGCTGTATGACCTGGTCACATAAGGTCTGTACTAAAAATTGAGAATTTTTCATGATATCATAATGTATGGACGGCCCCTAATTAATATCGATTTATTGGCACTAAGCCAAACAGCAGAACCTCATAATATTATCACTACAGGCAATTAGTTATTCTTCTTCAAATTAATCCTTAATCCATTGAAATAATGAATACTGTCGTTTGCACTTTTCTCTAAATGATTTCCTTTAAAAATCAAGGGATATACAAGGAAAACTAAAGCTTTGGTTTCAATTACACGTCTAAAAGGCTCGTACACAATTTAAGTAGCCTTTTTAAAATAAACGCTTTTTAATATTTTAATTACAGAATGAATTTGAATTCACAAAGTTATTTCCTATTGTGCCAAAAAAGTGGAAACATATTACCTTATTTTGTGTAATTTATCCAAGAGAATTACATCCTTTTTGAAGTTTACAACTTTTAATCAATGCATAAAAGCCTACTACTAGTGCAAGCATTAATTTACGTCCTTACAGTAAATCTTATTTGCGCTGATCGCACTACATAACGGAAAAACTATCGGAGTGAAATTAAAATAGAAGCAATATTTCTTGTAATAAAATCGAAAAACAATGGTGTGGACTGTTGCTCCATTGTTCGAAAACTGCCCTGCATAATCCCTACAATTCTCACTGACCGAATGAGTCTCTTGAAATGCGCCTTGTCGCTTTGCCCCAACCCAACGCAGGATGCAACTGACATGTGATTTCTTAACGTTTTCATATTTTCAGGAATTTTAAAAGCTTGGTCATAGAGTGACGGGTACAAGACTATCGCAGAGAACGTGATACCACTAGCAGTCAAACCCACCAGCAGATGCGTAGTACTCAAGTATTTTATTATGTAGACTATGCTCAGTATAGTGATTACAATAATCACATTTTTGATAGCGAAAACAGCGTTCGCGTTGCTCAAATTGAAACAATTTATGGACAGCTGCATCTATCGCCATTTCCGGTACTCACGCCAAACTCTACGCTGGTGGACCTGTGCATTTTCTTCCTTAGTGGCCAAGATATGTATTTGTTTAAATGTCTTGTACTGTTTCGTAAGCCGAGAAATTCCATTGCACAGGACTGAGTCCACTTTCATAAAAAACAACATTTGAAGAACAGCAGCGACGAGAACATTCGGTAACCAAAAAACATTTACGCCAAGCTCAACAAGAAGAAAAAAGAAAAAAGTGCCAAAGTTTTTGTGGGAAGCTGGAAGGGCGGAATATTGAATATAGTAGAGATCTGTAGGTTGGTGCTGGTCCGCTGAAGTATGTACACTATGTAGAGAGTGGACTGTAGACAGGAACTTTTCCGTAACGTGAGAACTTGAGTCTTTATGCAAAAGGACTCAAACCTAGAGTACTTAATACCTTTTTTCATCAATGTCCTCAAACCCTTCTTTGCATGAGTTTAAGAGATTGATAAAGAAGTTGGAGTCGATGTTAAATCGTTTGTTCTCACCAAAAAAGTGCAAAAGCAGTAAGTTCTTTTCGCTTTGATTACTAGAAATTCTAGATTCTGACTAACTGATGAATTAAGTAGCACAAACATTCCCATTTTCTACCGTAAACCACTTTTTTCAAATCAAATTGGAAATAGCCAACCGCATCCTTATATTTACAAATAAGACGTCAAGTTTCAGTTAACGTTAAGGTGCACAGGATTTACGACTCCACCTAAATTTTGCATGCTCCCAATCAGTACCTTTTTAAAAACACGTCAAAAGCAGTGCACAAAAATTCATTAATAACTGCTTGCAAATCACTTGACTGAACCTATGAGTTGCCACATTGCTAGTAAAATGTTTCTTGCAAACATGTCAAATACAACCAAATAAGAACCGTCAAACTAAAATTACGGCAGCATCTTCTGAATCCTAACCACAATCCTAAAAATCCACCAGTTTCCCAATACAACATGGCCACTGCAACTCCTTGGCAAACAAGAAAACAGAAAAATGCTGCTACTATCATAGAGTCATCTAGTGGGAGTTCCTTTGCACTACTATCGGATTTTTTCAAATTAGTTAACCTCTTTTGAAATAATTGAAGTTCGATCTCCTCTGTTACATGGCGTTGGTAAAATCTTGTCTCAACACCTTCTAAGTATTGGTAAATCCCCTTGCTAAACAGGTTCTTGAACGAATCTACCCAAACGTCCACATTTGGTACAGTAAATGCCCAGAAAAGTGGGAAATGCATAAATTTTTCTTTTACAGTGTAGGATCGTCTCTTTAACCATTTACGCATTACCTTGAGGTAGACGGCTATATCCCGTTTTTCATTAAAGCTACAGACCCGATCTTTAGTGAATAGGCGAAGCCTTGACTCGTTATAAGAAGATTTTACATGGTTCTTGAGGAGCAATTCGTAGTAATTTAGAATACTACTGTTTTCTCCAAACAATGCTTTAGTCATTTGATGGTGGAGCAGAATGTTGAGATTGTCTTGTGGATTGATTTCAATGGAGAAATTGTTAGCGATTAATTCTGGAATTGTCTGCGTGACCTCTTCCTCCTTGGGAACAACTCTGTAGCTCTGCCAGTGCGAAGTGAAAATAATGCTAAGAAGCATAGCCAACAGATTCCAAACTGCGTAGCCACCAACTTTATTTTCTAAGTAACACTTTGCTTCATGTACTTGTAATACAAATGGGGACAGCGCAAGCTCTATTGCTTTCAATTTGGTAGTGCTATTGGTTCCCCAGCCACGGCTCAAAATGGAACAGATAAATAGTACAGCTATGCCTAAAACAAGCCAAACTTGCCATTCGAATGGTTGTACGAAGAAATAAAAACTAACGTATAATCTGTTGACTCCAAAATCTGATGGACTTCCGTATATAAGCTGATAGTAAGTAGAGCCTACCATCTCTATAGGATATGCCTTGTCGTGATTCCCAATGAGAGCGTTTGCTGTTATAATTCCACGTTGACAGGACAATCCATGTTTTGCACTACTTTTCATCCCATTTGTAAATGTGGCGTTTAAGTGATCTCCTAGAATTTGAAAAATGTTAAGATTGCGATTTGGAAACAAGCGTCGACGTTTTGTAGGCGTTGCAAGGAAATCAATAGTGTCCCAGTCTTTTGTGGCTGTAGATATTTGAATCGGGGATAAGTAAAAATTGTATCTGGACTTTTTCAGCCAATACGTGATACTCTTGTAGGTCACCCAAATGTCTGAATTTTTTGGCTGTAATATAAACGCTTTGACATCGAACGCTTCGCTATAGTGTACACTTGGGCAAACTATTTTCGTTCTCTTGACAGTCAGCAAAGGGAATTTAAGATTCTTGTTTTGCCCAAGCACCACGTACATATGAATGTAATTTAATGGGAAAAAACAGAAGTGGTTCCTGTAAGTTAGGGAGACTGTTCCTTCCAAACGGTCCGTAACTAGAAAAAAGATGTCCTCAATATGTCGCATGTTTTGTTTTAGCACTGGGTGATCCTTAATTGTCATTGAAAATGGTTTACTCAGAAAAACTGGGCGTGCCCTAGAATGAGGTGGAATAGCAATATGGACAAAGCAAATTTCTTGGTGACGTAGGTACTGACGCTCCCGGTAGACGACACTTAAATTGTTGTAATTTTGAACTATTGATGAAAATTCATGGATAACCTCGTTAAAGAAAGTCATTGCTTCAGTTTGAAAGTTTTGTGCTTTGACAAATTTGGTTTCAGTCATAATCACAAATTGACATGCTTTGAGAGGGCTTAAAATTGGCTTAATTTCTGTCATGAGGTCGGTTTTAAAACACTGTGAAAGGTGCAAGCAAACTAACGAAGGAAGAAAAATATAAAATTTTATTTTACCCATTGTTAATTTAAGTTGAAAGGTTATTGAAGGTGTTTGAGTGTAACTTGGCAATGTACTGTTTCATAGTTTTGTTGCGCTTACTTCTAGATTAAGATTTACGGTGCTAGAACTGTATTGTAGTGACATTGAATCTCGTTTCGTGGACTAAATTGTATTTCTAAGTGGAACAAAATTTAATTACATTAGTGTGATTGTTTGCATTTTATTGAATAATTCTAAATTTAATCAAATCTTTCAGTACAATATTAAATTGCTTATTAAGGTACCTATTTTATTAAGCTATATTAACTTTTACACAGTATGGTCTTAAGCGTGCAGAACAAACTAAGGACTTATAAAATCTATTAGGATATTAAAATCAATTGAGTTTTGTTTCGTGTGATTGTCAGTATTTGTATTTTAGTATAGTTGATTTAAATGTTTTGAAATATTATGATATGATTACGTGTCAGTTCATGTTCTCATATGTGTTGAATTAATTTGACTGTAATAGTTTCGTGACCCATCAGTATACCAGATTTTACTAGGATAATCTAAACCCTATAGTCAATCCGTACAGGCCATCACAATTTATGTGAATGGTTTCGTTAAAGAATGGCGTTTTATGATTAGGTCTAAAGCACGTCATTATAACACGCAAAACTTAATCACTTTAAAAAAGCTAACTGATTTTTAATAAAAAAAACGTCACTGAAAAGGCTCGTTTTTTGAGCAGATCAGACCATACATTTCAGACGAGAAGACCAGAATATTCAGCTCACCACAACAAAGTGATGCATGTAACTAAAACTCTAAAATAGGTCATTACAGCGAGTTTAAAATATCAAAAGGGTCGTCGGCGTCCATAAATGACGTTTTCGTTATGGCCAAATAGCGTACTTGGATATAAATGATAAAGCATGCTAGAGATGAATATTTACGTAACGGGCTAGCTAATGACATGATAGTCGGAATGAATTTATGGAAGACATTTTAATGACGCGAAGTATAGATGTATGCTTCAAAAATGAAAGAAAATAGGTGCATAAACTAGACTGGATGACACAAAAAGAAAACATCTGATTTGTTTTAAACATACTTTGGCATTGGCTTTAAGCGAATTTCGTATGCCGTTTTGGTTTTGTCGTTATACATCATGTTTCTTTTCTCGTAACTATAGAATATCAGGTCGTTATTATATCGTCTGTGAAGAACTAGAATGACCCATATCCTTTTTTAGCTAAAACCAATATCAACTGAATACAAACCTAATAAATATTTTAACTTCTCAAAAATATCCAGATACAACATTTATACTTTTTGCAAACATGGAATTAGAACATTTTGCACTTTTTTAAAAACATAGAATTCAAAAATTTTACACCTTTTCAAAACATGGAATTAGAGCATTTTGCACCTTTTCAAAAACATGAAAATTGAACATTATACACTGTTCAGAAACTCTTTTGTTTTTACGACATAATTACATTGGTCATTTTAATTGTAGCTTAAATTTACTATGGTCCATTTTCAGGACCGGCAGGACAGATGGTGCTAGGTGGTGCAATGCTCCAGGGCCGGGCTCAACTGGGGGCCGGGCTCGAGGAAGGGAATTAATAATTTTGCAGTTTCCGATCACAGTGTCCCGCCAGAGAGAAAGAAAAATTAAAAAAAAAATTAAATTAATTTTGTAAAAATTGATATTTTAGGACTTTGTATTTTGTAGCGATTACAACACTCTTCTGGTTTAGATTAGGTTTCTCCATTATTCAGACTATTTTCTAAAAATCAAACTCAGGAATTTTGAAAATTTGTAAAAAATTAGAAGCTAATATTTTTAGGCACATTTTTTAAAATCAACTTTGTAAGGAAAACAAACTAAAACATTTTAATTTTGTAATATCTTAAATGTGCGTTATGAAACATAAAATTTGTGGCGAATTTGTTTTCAAATTTTAATTTTTTCAAACTTTGGCGGACGACTGCGTCCAAAATACAAAAAATGCACTCAAATTACTTTAGATCTGTGTTATTAAAAAGACGCCTGATGTTTAGAAATATTGTTCTCTAAAATCTGACAAGGAAATGATCACCATTCACCCTATCCATTTTCTTTTGAAAAAAGCATGCAAAAAAGTGGAGTAGAATAAACTATATTTAAGAATAGGCATTTTTATTTGTTATCAAAATTATTCCTACCTTGCAACATAATTCAAACCACTTTTGCATTTCGTAACATAATTTGAAATGTAATATAATATTTTGAAGCTTAATTAAAATTTTAATAAGTATTTAATTCCTTCAAAATTCAAAGTTATTTCATTTACTGTTAAAATATACATAGCATAGAAGAGGAAGGTGTAATTATAATTAGTATAATTATACATCTTTTACCTAAATTCTATTATCCGTATTCTATATAATTTGAACAGGATATTGTGCAATAATGGTGATCTCATATTATTGTGAATATTGAAGATCGACCATTCCATTGCAGTAATTATTACATTGGAAATTTAATATGTTGCATTCTACAGAGAGAAGTATGTAGAGACTTCCTCTCTAGTTTATTTATTAATTGGTTATAATAAGGAATAATGTACACGATGCATTCCACTGCAATGTCATCGTTCATTCCGGTTGCATAGTGAGGATCTTCAATCCTACTATTGCATTAGATGTTTTTGCCACTCAGCTCATTATGATGTGAGTAGGCCACCACATCCTTCTGTTTCACAGGATGCAGTCATTGCCACAGTGCAATGATGCACATTGCTTTATAATTAGAATTATTTGTAATTCGGAAATTATCATGTATAAGCATACAGCTCAGCGTGAGCTCATAATTATTTGGAATATATTATTGGATTAATATTCTTTTACAGAAGGAAACTACAATTTCACACATACTCAAGGATGTTGAAATTGACATCATTCGATCAACAATTATATTATTTATATTGTACAAATTACGTTGTTAAAGTTGAAGTCAAAGAACCAGTATTAAATAAATTAACAGTTGTCTTAGAAAACTCATCCGAGTAGCAGTTGAATCTTATCTCCTCTCTAGTCCTTAGACTATAGGGCACTTTATTATTCATCCTTTCTATGGCACTGCCACCACACATTAATATCTTATTATTATAAGTATATTATAATACGTTATCAGCACGGCTGAGACAAGCGGTCACAATTGACACCGTAGGTCAAGCCAATTCCTAACACGGCACGAAGTAGCAATACCAGCTCTTTGTGACTATTTTATTTAAACTTTTACACTGTAGTTACTAAAGTAGAAGTAGTGTGATTTCAAGCCGGCCGGCACCCAGGAAATCACTCAGTTTTGATAAGTGTTAGGAAGATTTTCAGAGTTGTTAAAGTTCAGTCTGAAATCTTTAGAAATCTCAAACTTACCTATTTAATCCTCTGGACAAGGTACTAAAAGTATTGAGTAACTTCCCTTGCTAAACAAAATCAAACATTTCATCACTAACCGTTGTGTTATTGTTTGCATTTTACCTGTCGAATCAATAAAACCGGTAACCAGCCCTAACAAGGCTGACTTATTGGTAAAGAAAATTTGACGAAGCAGAACAGTCCGTTCTCTCCCAAGGATATTAGGCACCTAGACGTATAAGAGTAGGGCCGTAAGGTAGGATTGAAAATTTACAAATCCGTAACCGAAGAGAAGAGGCACTACCGCCGAACCTCATCTAAACCGTAGTCAACGAGAAGAGACAATACCGTCGTACCTCCAGCTACGTACCCGAAGCGAAGAGGCTACCGAGCCGAACCGCCCGAATTACTGTACCCGTGAAGAGGCAATACCGCCGAACTTCCCGCAGTAACACATTACCCGAAAAGAAGAGGCAATACCGCCGAACTTCTTACTAACTGAAGATATCAGGCAGACAAAGGCCGAACATATCAAGAGAAGAGGCAATACCGCCGAACTTCTCGCTTATTGCAGATAACAGGCAGACAAAGGCCGAAATTATCGAAAGAAGAGGCAATACAGCCGAACTTCTCATTATTGAAGATATCAGGCAGACAAAGGCCGAAAATATCGAAAGAAGAGGCAAACCGCCGAACTTCTTATCAATTGAAGATAATAGGCAAACAAAGGCCGAAATTATCCAGTGAAGAGGCAATAACGCCGAACCACACACATACGAAGAGAACAGGCACTCCTGCCGAAATTCTCAAGAGAACAGGCACGCTTGCCGAATTCTCAGCGAAGAGGCAATATTGCCGAACTTCCTATTTTTCGTACTCAACGTGAAGAGGCAATACCGCCGCACCACCAAGTACTTACTGAATCGAACAGGCACTCCTGCCGAAATTCACAAGAGAACAGGCACACTTGCCGAATTCTCAGCGAAGAGGCAATATCGCCGAACTTCCCATCTCATACTCGAAGTGAAGAGGCAATACTGCCGTACCACAGAGTACTCAACAGAGTCGAAGAGGCAACACAGCCGTACTTCCTATTTTTGTACCCGAAGTGACGAGGCAATACCGCCGTACCACAGGGCACTCACCGAATTGAAGAGGCAATATCGCCGAAATTCACCACAAATAATAGACGAGACGAGGCCACATCGCCGTACCTCCTATTAAAAGAAATTTTAAACTCATTGAAGAGGCAATACTGCCGAACTTCCTACATCAAGCTCATAGAAGTTGATGTCAGACGATCAGAAACCAAATCTCGCTAAATTATTTGACAGTTTCGAGATCCTAGAAGGTTGTGAAGAACAAATCGCTCATCACGAGCAAGTACTCACTCTCAGAACAACCGAAGAACTTCCCCGATATAACGGCGAAGAAATTACCCAGAGAGTTGTTAATACTCAGACTGGTGAAAATAAACTCAAGTTTAGAAGAGGTGTCAAAATCACTGATATTTTTGACAGAGCCTATTTATTTTACGAAGTACAATTTACTACACAAATTCGGAAATTTCAAGATAGAATCCTAGACGCCTACGGATTACTGAATATTTCCCAGGACATAAAGCCCATGTCCGGTGACAACGGCGTAGTACCGCCGAATACAAATTTAGGACCAGATCCGAATAATATTCAAAACCCCGACGCACAGAATCCGGGAGGAAACGATTGACAACAAGATCGACAAGAAGACGAACAGGTCATTATGGCTTCTGCAGCGTCTACCGTGTTGCCGGTATTTTACCAGACACCGAAAATTACTTTTGAGAAGCTCACACCATACAATGTGTATGCGATGTGGAAATCGAAACTCCAAATGACCCTAGAACAATTAGGAATTTGGGGAATAGCAACTGGAGATCAAAAGAACATTGAAATCGGAACCGACGATGCTACAATCAACACGAATACACAGATCTCCAACAATTGGAAAGCCGGGGATGCCTGCTGTCGAGCAACGATAACCGCAGCAGTGGACAAAATTATTGAACCCCGCATTACAAATTTTAAGACTTCTCTTGAAATGATAGGGCAACTTGATACCCTATACGGAACTGCCAAGACAGATCTCTGAGCCGATTTAATGGTGAAGCTATTTGCACTGAAAGTCACCACAACAGGGACAGATTATGTCACCGAAGTATTGAATCTCAACGTGAAGATTACAGAGACTGGACCAGCAGTAGCCGAAGACTTGTTGGTCAGTTTAACTGTTCATCATCTGAAAGAGACGAACAGATATGTACACTTTCTTGACACATGGTACATGAACAAGGACGATGACAAGATAAAAATGAATGTAATTCAGAAAAGTCTCAAACATCATGACGACAATGCAACGAAGAGTCCCCGAGTCGGAGCAAGTCAAACTGGAAACGCATTCCAAGCTCAGCGACAAGGGCCTCCAAAAGGATCAGTCCGAGAACAAATCCTGACCCGAAGAAACGCACACAAGAGTGCCAAGCATTCACAAGCCGGGAATGAATTAAATCCCGCCGCTCCAGGTGGAAACCGAAGGAGACAACCTGGAGAATATGAATTCCAGGGAAGATGCAACTGGTGTCGATACAGATTTCACAAAGAAACGAATTGTCAAAAGAAAGCTCGTGGTGACCCTAAGGCCACGGAAGATCCACCAGAAAAGGCCTTCTACCACCCTTCCCCAATGCGAGGAAGAGGACGAGGTAGAATGGCTGGAAGAGGGAGAACAGCTCCCGCATATCAAGCAGCTAACACAGCTCAACATACCCCAGGCGCACAGTCAGCCGCCGCGAACGGGAACGGAGGACAGAATTCGACACAGAATAATTCTCCTCTACATAACTCGCCTTCACAGCAAGGAGGGAGTCCGAATAATACTACTGGAGGAAACAGAGCAAGAATTGCTATTCCTTACTCAGATTTGATGTTGAACTACAGATATTCACAGTCACATCCAAAACTCTATCGCGATGCCGTGTTTACCCCGACACAGGCAATCAGAATTCAAGCTGGAGGACATGCACATATGATCCGACCATGCACAGCTCTCGAAATGAGACAGAAAAAAGGAATTGAAGAAAATTCCGGGGAGGTCGCAATACAAGACACTCCAACTGAAAAGCTTTACAATGCAGTAACATTTTTCCCCATTACGGACTGCTACATGGTTTCTGAAGCTTCATGTACACTTGAGAAAATTCTGGAATTGTTACCAGTCAATTTTACTCATCATGACTGCGCATCAACGCCGCAATGCTATCCAGCAGAAACAGAATTGAGAAAAGAATTTCTCGAACAGAAAAAGGATACAGATCCGAAAGTCAGGCAAGCCAAGACTACCTGCACTGAAAAGGCCCTCAACATAGGCAACAAGACTGAAATAGACAGGTCAGAACTGGATACAATTATCAAGTACAATCCTACCACGGATTGCTATCTCATCAATGAACTTCCCTACGCACGGGAAGCTATCAAGTGGATTGAAGGAGGAAAATCAAGCTCCCTCATTCCAGTGCATATCAGTCACACTCAAGCCTTGGACGCCCCAAGCACTGAAATTGAATTGGAAGTTGAAAGCCCAACAACTGGGAACAACAATGAAGAGGCATCACTCAGTGAAGATAAGCCCTCAGAATCTATAAGCCCTGTCACAGGCACTATCCAGGAGGCAACCACAGATAAGCCCTCAGAACCTTTAAGTCCTATCAAAGGCACAATACAGGAGGCAACAACAGATAAGCCCTCAGAAACAATAAGCCCATTTATTGGCACAGATCAAGAGGCAGAAACTCAACGTGAAGTTATTAAGCCCTCGAGGGTTGAAGCTCTAAGCCTACCCCATGCATTCATGGTCAGAACTCAGGCGGACTCAGAAAATTATAAGATTGACAGCCTGAAGAGACATTTCCTCAGAAACGAATGGAAACATGTACAGACTTTACTTGTACCGAATATGGAGACAGGATGTCTCATGCTAGGTCACAGTCACCTACCCTTACAGCCGACAAGTGGACCACTTACCTACAGAACCACTTGGCACGATTGCAAGACAAATCCTTTTTGCATTCGATATGACGATACCCTTCAACTTATGCAAGTGAAGGAGGGGAACATTTTTCGCTCAACAAGAGATTCATCAGAAAGCAGTACTGATTCGGAATGAGATATGATAGATCCGAGAACCGGAGAATCAGTCGACATGGACAACGAATGGTCCATCAGCAGAGCCCACGGTCCAAGAAAGCAAGGACGAAGAGCTCGACGCGCATTGGAATTATTTTCACTCAGCGCTACAAGACAGAGTATGGAAGACTGGAATTGTCAACTACTCGACCCAAGAAAAATGTACCCGGGCATCACTGAAGACATTGAATTCGCCCCACAAAAAACAAAAGAAGAGTACGATAGACATCTACTCAATTTCCTACGACAGGAATGGAAGCCCACATCAGGCAAATATTATCTAGACAAGATAAAGAATAAGCCTCAAGCAACATTGAGCAAAGTCACCATTGACAGGTCAATACAGACGACCGGGAAGCACACTCCTCATATCAAAGTCACCCTTCAAGGGGTGGGAGGGGCAGCTGCGCAAGCCTACACAACTGTAGCACACAGACAACCAGACCCACCGATGACACAGTCAGGAGGGCAGAGCGTCACTCAGAATTCTCATTCGAAGAGGACGGCTCCACAGTCGCAGGCACGGTGGAAGGAATCGGCTTATAAACCGAATCCGTTCACTCGTGATCGACGGTCAACACAGAAACCGAAACTAGAAGAATGTTTCTACAGTCCACCAACTAAGAAGGAAAGAAGAAAGGGAGCAGTTGGATATTGCCCCACCAAGCATAACATATGCACTACTAAATGTGGACACGATTACTACATCAAAAGATGTGAAGATTGCACTCGAAATTATCAAGAATGTATGGATCGAAATTGTCATCCATTCCCGAGGGAAGATATGGATAGAAAAGACATAGATCCGAGAAACATGGATCGAAGAAGAGACCTCCCCTCCAGCCTAAGCATATCAAAGCAACCTGGAGGTTCTCAGAGTGTTCATAACTTACGATCATGTCAACGGGAGGACACACGTCCGAAACCCAAGAAGAACGCGAATCAGCCTGGATCGTCAAGTCAGACTCCAGCCCGCTCTCATCAAAGAATTGAAATACCAAAGCCTACCCCAGGGGGTAGCCACGTCAGAAACACGGCTTTCTTAGCTAATTACAAGTACATTCGAGCAGCAACAGACAAGTCAGAAACCGAATATGACGATTATACCCCAGTCAAGGAGCACTTCGTTTGGCCCTGTGATACTGGAGCTTCCATGCATTTATGCGGAAGGAAAGAATGGTTTACATCATATGAACCATTTCCCGATGGACCGAAAGGGATTCGACTCGCAGATAATTCAAGCGTAGAATCGCCAGGATCCGGGACAGTGGTAGTCTCAGCCTTTAATGGTCACAGCTGGGAACCACAAGAACTGAATGACGTTTGGTACTTACCAAGGTCAGCAAATCTATTTTCAGTCTCCTCAGCATGCAAGGACAGGAATTTAGAATTCATGGGTGGAAATGAGGACATCAATTTCTATCAAAATTACAACGAGAATGGAGAGCCTCTCAAGAAAAAGAGACTGATATTCCGAGGAATCATGGTTCGACAAGAGAATGAAAATTCTGGACAACTCACCATGATGTTCAAGCCTGTTAACAAATTACCCCAAGCTATGTTAGCCAGAGGGATGGTGTTAGGCGCAGTTCAACGCTGGCACGAGAAGATGGGACACATTAGTCATCCATACATTGCAAAGACAGTAAACACTGAAGCGGCTTCACTAGGAAAAAGAGGAAAACTTGAACCTCCACACGATTGCGTTGTATGCAATGAAGCGAAAGCAATACGTCAGCCTTTCCTAGATCAAGACGATCAAGACACATTCGAAAACGGAGAATGTATCCATGCAGATCTAGTTCATGCCCGAGTTTACTCAAATCAAGGAAACAGATACTTCCTACTCATGAAAGACGATCACTCCGACTACAGGAGAATTACATTTCACTCAAACAAGAATGGAGTTGAAATAGTACAGAAAATTATTGATTTCGCCACATGGCTCGAAACACAGACTGGAAACAAAGTGAAATTTATCAAGACGGATTCTGGAACAGAATTCGACAATCACTGGATGCATGACTATGTCAGAGAAAAAGGAATTACATATGTTCCGACCCCTGTGGAATGCCCACAGTCAAATGGGAAATTAGAAAGAGAAGTCCGCACCATCAAAGAAACCGCAACAGCAATGCTTATTGAAGCAGATTTACAAAATAAATTTTGGGAAGATGCAGTGGATACAGCAGCAAATCTACACAATCGCATCCTACACAAAGGGAAGACTCAGACACCCTTTACTATGATCCATAAGAAACCTACAAATTTGGGACACATCCATATTTTCGGATGCAACGCAGGCGTGAAAATTATGAAAGGTCAAATTTGGGAGGGGAAGACATGGATCGGGATATTCGTCGGATATGTGGAACACAACCGAGAATACAAGTTTTACGATGTCGAAACCAAGAGATACTTTTATGGTAGACATGCTGATTTCTTCGACGCCCGTTTTCCGGATCAACCACCCCCGTCACACTTAAACCGGGATGATGAGTGGTATGTAGGACACAAATACAAGAATAACAAAAATAAAACAAAGGGCGCTCACATTGGAGAATTCAGAAGGACACTCGTCCACAAGAAAGATATCAATGGAGATATAATAAAAGACAAAAATCAATCGGTCCATTTGGAACGAGTACCGAATTATACGAGCTATGATACGGACGAAGAAGACAATGAAGTCACTACCGTCATACAGCCAAGCCTCAGACAGACACAGCCTGGAGAAAATAATCCAGACCTATCAGACTCCGATGGGCAAGACACAGAAGCCTCATTCATGAACGAAGGACCTGAAGGTACGCTTGAAGATTATTTAATCCCAGAGATTATAGAAACTGACAGCCAAAGCGAGCCAGTACCTATACCTGAGCAATCTCAAACTGAATCAAGAGATAACAAGAATGTACCGCACAGAGAGCAACTCGATACGACATTCTTAGAGCCAAACGCTATTAATTGGAGATTACCAAAGGATGGCCCGGCAGCACCCACAGACGTTATGGAGTGCATCGTAGGAGACGAGCCGCCAATTCCTATAATAAAGAAGAGAGGCAGACCCGCTGGAACTACAGTAAAGCGGAAGGCCACTCCACAGCCTACTGATCGAACATTGCGATCAGATACAAAGAAATCGAAAATTGAAACTCCAGAAGTTATAGACCTGGATTCTAAAGCCTCGGAACAGACCATGTTCGCAGCGAGCAAACTACCTGGATCAATCCAGAAAACACGCTTACCAGAAGCATCAGAAAAGGTACCTATACCTCACAGAAGGCCAGTATTCATACCTGCCAATTACGAGCAAGCATTAGCCTCAGTGGACAGGAATTACTGGATAGAAGCTATGAATGAAGAATTCAATGCACTCATCAGCACTGGAACTTGGAAGCTAGTAGAGAGACCCAAGACAAGATACATAATCCCCTGCATGTGGATTTATGGTTATAAGCCTGATGGAGACCGATACAAAGCCCGACTTGTAGTACTCGGCAATAAACAAATCAAAGGAATTGATTATACTGATACGTTCGCCCCGACCGCAAGATATGAGCTCTTTAGACTCATGCTGAGCGACGCCGGAATGAATAAGAAGTTCATCACACAGCTAGATGTGAAGACTGCTTTTCTACACGCCGAACTGGAAGAAAAAGTCTATATGCACCAGCCTCAAGGTTTCAAGGAAGGCAACAATAAGGTGTGCAGACTCATCAAGTCACTATACGGACTATGTCAAAGTCCGAGAAACTTTTACAAGAAAGTACGGAAATTCATGCTATCCATTGGATACAGACAGAGTGACTATGATAAATGCCTCTACATCCTCAGATACAAGGATACGAATGGAGAGGAACACACTACATACATTTGTTGGTATGTAGATGACAGTCTAGCCACATCCACTCACAGATACGACATGGATGAACTAATACGGCTACTGAAAACTGGATTCAACATCACTGAATAAAGCGACGTTTCCAAATTCTTGGGAATGGACATTCGCATTACGGACAAGTACGTCCAGATCAATCAAGTGACCAAGATCACAGAACTGAAATTGGAATTCCAACAGAAAGGGAATTACAGCAAGGTTACCACACCTATGAGAAGAGATTACAACCCACAGAAGAATATTGTGGAGGAATTACATGAAGATCTACCATTTCAGTCATTGGTAGGATCCCTCTTATTTATCAGTCGCCTTAGCCGACCCGACATCTCATTCGCCGTACAGAAACTTACGCAGAGATTCGCTAACTATGATCAGAAGGACTATGAAGCAGCCCTGCACGTCCTTCATTATCTCATCAATACGATCTATCAATCGATCAGATATTTATACTCAGAAGACGGAGTACTTGAATTTGAAGTACAGTCAGACGCAAGTTTTGCGGACGCACCAGGAGCGAAATCAATTATGGGAGGATGCATATTACTGAACGGAGTAGTATGGCTTTGGACCTCAAAACAAGAAAACCTGGTAGCACATTCAACATGCATAGCAGAAGTCTATGGCATCAACAGCATGGCAAGATCAGCCATCTGGGCACACTATTTACTGTGTGACATGGGATTAAGAGAATGGAATGAGCCCATCCACCAGTTCACAGATTCAGAAGCTGGATGGAAATTGATTGCGAATATGGAAGGCAATCACGAAAGGACCAAGCACGTACGCACACGAATATTTTGGGTCCGGGAGCTAATTGAAACCGATCAATTAATACTAGCTCATAAGCGCTCAGAAGAATTACAAGCTGACATGCTTACGAAATCCCTACCGCAACCGAGACATGGAGACCTCATGAAGGCCATGGGTATGGTTGACATCAGCAAGCCGACTCAAATTGAAGCAGTCGCAGGCTACATACGCCCCGAATCGAAATTTGAAAGATTCACGAGAAAGAAAACCACTGGATTTTCTACACTTTGGACTACTATGAAAATGGCATTATTACTCATCGCCGTGCTCCTGTCAGGAGGGCTGAGTTCGAAAATTGACGATGGACCACCGATTATTTGGAGAAGGTCAGACCATCCAGCCATTAGCGGATACAACACTGTGAAACTAAAGATACAGTTATTATCCCCCTGCCGATTAATGATACCGGACAGACTAGTAGCCACTGAAAGCTCATTACTATCGCTCAGGAAAAGATGCGATCTAGAATACCGAAGGACGTTCCAGATGGAACTCAAGCATATTTGCCCACCGAAGGAGGTGTCCACGGCACCGCACCTGGAAAAGAGATTTGTATTCACAGCTCTGGCAATTACAGCTATGTTCGTGATGACCAGCGCAGGACTAGGTATGTCCATACACGCCGCACATCAGGCCCAAGTAAATCAGAAACACACGTACGATTTGGCCCATCATTTTAACTCACTTGAAGCGAAAGTTCAAGTTCTCACAAACAATCAAGAATTATTGAAAGAACATATGGCGATATTGGCATCAGAAATGAACAACATAGTAGCTGAGGTGAACGGACTACCGAATGTTCTCACCGATATGGAATTCGATATAGCATTCCTAGCAAGCAGACTCTCCTCCAGCGTAAGCATATTAAAGCAGACTGGAAAATTGTGGAGAAATTTTAAGATGGACGAACACTTTTTCGAGTACCTTAATTTCACCCTACCTTGTGGAGACCATTGCCCCATGATTATGGCAGACTTCAGATCGTGCCGCACGGATTTTGATTTAGAAAATATCTACATCGAATTCATTATTCCCCTTATCAATCCGAATCTGACAGTAGTAAAAGCTGACCCTTTCACTCTACTTACGAAGCAGAAGAATCAGACTTGCAATCTCGAATATATTGGACCGAGAAATGCACTGATATCAACAGTTGAAGACTGTGTATATGATACAGGTTTAGAATTCAAATATAAAAACCGAGTATCTGCCACGACAAGGCAAACCTGCAGACCACGCAGTAGTTTCAAAGGCGGAAAAGATTTTTACGCACTTACGAATTGTCACCCGTCTACCCTTCATGATGAAGAGGATGCCGTACAAGTAAAGGCATATGATGGCAAGTACTACATTTACTGCCCAGGACTGGAACTCACAGTCAATGATAGACGGAAAATAAAATGTCCGAACAATGTCATTACGCTACCGATTAGCACGACCTTCCGAATTCTGAATAATACTTACCAGGGAAGCGTCATGGACCTCATCTTTATTGATCGAGAGGATCCGACATTTGTTGAGAAAATAAGCTGGCATTTAACGCCACAACTGGACATGAATCAGCTGAATGTAACATTTCCTATACGGAACAGCGACATAGACCAGATACACTGGGATGACCCAATTGACACGGGAGGAAATTTATCAGCCTGGACTGGAATCGCCGTTGCAGCGATCATCTGCTCAGCTCTCATTACCCTCTACTGGAAGTTTGGAGGAGGAGCCTACATGCTCAGAAAGAAGCATTGTAGCCGCAGTCGTAAGCCGGACACCAAGCAGACCGAGCCAGCATTCGAGGAAGAAATGAATACCCTCACTTTGAAACGAGAATCCAAACTCATGGATCCTGAAGATATGTACATTACTCTCCCACCGATTCCACTCGCTCGAGTGATGCCCGGCCAACTAGACCCGGAGGATTACCGAAACTCAAGACTCAATCTGGACCAGCACCGAAGCGCAGCAGATTTACGAGCATGATTATTGATTTGGCATTACATGATTGGTTTTATTAATTGAATGAATATGTATTTGGCTATATGAACTTTGTTACCTATCTATGTATCTTCCGTATTGGATCAGTAATTTTTAGATTCCTAATCCAAAGGAGGGTGTTAAAATATACATAGCATAGAAGAGGAAGGTGTAATTATAATTAGTATAATTATACATCTTTTACCTAAATTCTATTATCCGTATTCTATATAATTTGAACAGGATATTGTGCAATAATGGTGATCTCATATTATTGTGAATATTGAAGATCGACCATTCCATTGCAGTAATTATTACATTGGAAATTTAATATGTTGCATTCTACAGAGAGAAGTATGTAGAGACTTCCTCTCTAGTTTATTTATTAATTGGTTATAATAAGGAATAATGTACACGATGCATTCCACTGCAATGTCATCGTTCATTCCGGTTGCATAGTGAGGATCTTCAATCCTACTATTGCATTAGATGTTTTTGCCACTCAGCTCATTATGATGTGAGTAGGCCACCACATCCTTCTGTTTCACAGGATGCAGTCATTGCCACAGTGCAATGATGCACATTGCTTTATAATTAGAATTATTTGTAATTCGGAAATTATCATGTATAAGCATACAGCTCAGCGTGAGCTCATAATTATTTGGAATATATTATTGGATTAATATTCTTTTACAGAAGGAAACTACAATTTCACACATACTCAAGGATGTTGAAATTGACATCATTCGATCAACAATTATATTATTTATATTGTACAAATTACGTTGTTAAAGTTGAAGTCAAAGAACCAGTATTAAATAAATTAACAGTTGTCTTAGAAAACTCATCCGAGTAGCAGTTGAATCTTATCTCCTCTCTAGTCCTTAGACTATAGGGCACTTTATTATTCATCCTTTCTATGGCACTGCCACCACACATTAATATCTTATTATTATAAGTATATTATAATATTTACTATTTATTTTAGTTGCAATTAACTTTAAATGGGCAATTTGTAATTGAAGCTTTGATAATATGCGCGTCAATCTCATTACATATTGTTCTACTCCTTATTCATGTCATTTTGAAATATAACTTCTTCATATTTGAAGAGAGTGATCGGTGACAATTTGAGATTTTATATTACACCAGAAATTCAAATTTCTAATATTCTCTTATTCCCACCTATCTACATAATTTGATAGATTTTAAAATTATTTAACGAAAATACACATACGAAACATCATGTTGAAGCTTTTCAAAAATAAAACATAAATAATCTTTTTAAATTGAAAACTATTTCATTTGCTATTTTTTTAATTGCAATTAGCTTTAAATTTGCAGTTGTTTATTTAAACTTGAATGTTTGTTTTTTGTACTATATTTTCGTGTTGTAAAAGTTTATATAGGATTTAATTCATTTATTTATAATTATTCAATATAAATTTAACTAAATCAAACTGCCTGTTAACGTTAACTGTAAATATGTATTACAAACATATTTAAATGAACTCTATATTTGAATATATTTTGATGTCTTAAATTATTCCTCCAATCTAGATTTGAATAGTTTTTTGGCAAAACGGGATAGGTCCATTTAAAAAAAGAATAAGATTATTTGTGTTATTTGTTCTATTCAACTAGATACGTTACTTTATTGAATGGTAAAGGTCAAAGTTCAACCTAAGCATTTTTTAAAATAGCCAAAATTTCGTTTTCACGCAAAACGGGATAAGTCCATTACATTATTTTTGGCAAAATGGGATTAGTCCACTTTAAACCTGTATTTCTGATTTAAATTTGGTTTAAGAGTGTTTTCGTAGTTTGCAGAAGACAATTTAGTGCGTAAAAGTTTTTTATCCAAGAAAAAATTAAAAAACATTATCTTTACTCTGGTCACTAACTGAAATTACAAGTATTCAAAATTAACAAGCGAATTAATAAGGAACGTAGATCCTCCAGTGTTTAGTGGTTAATTGCAACTAAATGAGAATAAAAATACAGAATATCTTCTATGGAATCCTCGGTCAAATGTTATTATGACCTTCACAAAAATTTAAAAATGTCGGACGTAGGTTATACTAATATTCGATTTGTATGTTCGAAATTTTTTCCCTATGTTGGTACTTAGGCACTTAAAAACCTTATTTGAAAGGGTTGCGGTGGGACAACTACAGATTTTTTCAGAGCACCAGTAATTAAAAGGCCGGCGTTGAGCTACGTCATTTATAGTTATTATGTCTCTGGGTCGCACCTTAAACCCGGTCATTCTTCGAGTTAGTGTGAGTAAAATCCCTCCAACCAACTAGCGGGGTTTAATAAATTAGATTCTATTTCAAATTTGGAAATTCGATGAATGAATATTATACTTTTGAATACTTTTCTTCTTATCACCAAGAATCTCCGAAGCTTGACGCTGATTTATTTTAATATTATCTCCGCGATATTGCTCAAACACCGCATATGCCCCGTGAAATTTATTTAAAATAACACTGTTTCGATACTACTATACACTATACGTACTATGAGAATAGTAATGACAGCTACTGACTTCTCACTACTAGTACTATGTATGTGAAAGATAAATTCTGGTTCTGAGTAGTTGTACCGCTCTCTCAAGTGGCTGTCCAGAGACTGAGACTGCAGTCCTTGGCTCGGCCTTTTTATATGACAGAAAAGACCGGGAATGGACAAAAATCGAAACTTCGAAACAGTCATCGAATCGAATCCCCGCGAAGGTATTCGACGTTTTCAGGACTATGGTCGAATTACCAAGACTGGAGTCGAAGCCTCTGGACCGCACTGGACAATTCGAACAAATTCCACATTTCATTTAACATAGTGCTATGACAAGCATATGGAATTTTCGACCATATCACATAGAAAATTCTACATCCAATCAAAACTCTAAATGACAGTTTGAAAATTTCGGGGTAGTCCATACACAACGTCATACAAATTCATTAAATAGGTTGAGACACAAATGTACAGATAGACTCACAGACTTAACTAAATAAATTATTTATGAAAACCCCTATTAGTACATAAAATATGGATCAGTGAAACTGCATATAGTTTTCAACTATACTACATGCAAATAAACCATATACCTACTTCTCTCTATGGCTAACTTAAACTAGTGTCTTTATGCTATATTACTACAAACTGCCATAGGATTTAAAATTACCTTAACTATTAAAGTTTAATCTCAATTTCAGGTTCCCTCTAGTTACTCAAATTATCCTGAGTTCCCCCAATCCCTAGTGTACTCGGCGACAATATCCATGTAAAATTCTTTAGTCTTGGATGTAGAGATATGAACTATCGTTCCGACTCCGTGAGCAGAAAACAGCCCCATGCTATTACACTCCCTAAAACACAACGAGTTACATACATGATCAAATTCGGTTAAATTAGGACATTAAGGGGCAGTATACACCTCCTTGCTTGACTGTATATGTGACACTGCCAGACTGCCAGGTTTAAAGCATTCTCCAGGCCTTCTCTACTAAAGCTGACGCGAGATTATGGAAACAAAGTTCACCCTCAATATTGTAACTTAATAGCAAAGCCAGGATCCAAGTTTCATTGTTTTATTGTAGGCCATGCAATTGTACACTTGTGTGCGAAATTTGGTATCTGTAGCTTTTGAATTGCAGTTAAAAACTAGAATTCAAGCAGATACCCGCTTTTGAGGCTTTCCGAACTCAAATGCCCGTGTAGCATCAAGCCGCAGACACTCAACAATAAGTCCATATTGTTTTTAGATGAAGCTATTATTGTTTAAGTAAATTCAGTTTGAAAACTGATAATTTTCTAAGATACCCTTCTTCCGTAGCTACCAACGCAGTTCCCTTCCAAAAAGATAAATCCGGGTATTTTACACAGGGTGCCCGATTGACATGTCATGTCAGTAAAAGTCCCAAAAAGTGATACAAATAAATGAACTAGTATTTCCTTTTATTGTTGGAAGACTAGTACACACATGACTGGTTAGTATCACTTCGAAACTTGCCACTAGAAACATGGTCTAAGATAAACGCAACTAAACCCGGAAGACCTGTTCCCGGGAGCTCTATGGAGATAACCACGCAAGAAAAAATTACAAATTATGTGTAGCCTTACACTAGACAATTGTGTTCAATAAAAATAGTGATTGGATTAGAAAAATGTTGCGTCCAAAGCAACTTTATTTTAAAACTTATTAGGTGATACGTTTAAAGGAAAAGTTCAACGACTCGATTCCGGGGATTTGTGCATTGACAGGTCGTTACGTCGTGTATCGAATCGATCTCCCAGAAAATGTTCTTATTTTGTTAGGTTGAGTTTCTAGCAAAGTTTCAAAACGTTTATTTTGATATTAAAATCTGTCAGTGTGATGCATCAAGGGCGAAGACAAATTTTTCAACAAAGTTAGGGAAAGGCATACCCTACCCGGGTCACCCAGAGGTAGCCCGACTTTGCGATAAGCTACATTCAAACTAATTTTTTTGTTTATTTACAAACGTATAAGTGGTCTTTCGTGATAATTTGAAATGTTACGTTTGAATTCTGGTTGCTTAAAAAATTAGCTTTAGAAAAAGGGCCCCGTCCCTTAAGGGCTTTCGGAAACTTATACGGGAAGAGAAAAATACAACTCTTTTAACTAAAGGATACAAGAATGTAGTTTAGAATTGGAACTACAAGTTTTTGGGGCCAAATTAAACGGAGAACAAGATAAAACTAACAAATCGAATATGTAATAAAGATTTGACCTTTAAAAGTCAAGGTCAACCTTGTTTCCATAATCTCGCGTCATCTTTAGTACACCCACTAAATACCTCTGACACTAAATCAGTCAGTGGTATTTTGATTCATAAGACTAAAAAAACTGCTGTATTGATGAGGTCCTCAAGACAAGTGAACGCGGCTATAATTAACCAAATTTGATCGTGTACGTAACTTGCTGCATTTTTTCAGGGAGATGTCATACCAGATAATAAATAGATTTAGTTGTAAAAAATTTTAAAATCACGAAGGCTTATTTACTCATTTTTTGTATCAAGTTTTCGCATTTATTTAATTTCTAGAAATCCAGTTAAGGTACAGCTTTTGCATGCATTGCAATTTGTAGCTAATAAGCTGACTTAAATTGATGTACATACATAACAACCCTAATCGCGAAGACTTATTTTCACTAGTTGTACATACAGTCCCAATGCTTGGAGCATATTTGTTAACTATACAATTAAAAACCAAAATAACACATATTTTGCCTATTCATAGTGCAGGGGAAAATATTATTGTTTTAACAAATCTGACTTGCGCTCATCACACAAAATGGGCAAAACACTATCGAAGTGAAATTAGTATAGAAGCAATATTTCTCGTGATAAAATCAAAAAACATAGGTGTAGACTCTCGCTCCATGGTTCGAAAACTGCCCTGCATTATCCCTACAATTCTCACGGACCGAATAAGCCTCTTAAAATAACCTTGGTCTCTTTGACCGAATCCAACGCAGGATACAACAGCCATGTGTCTTCTTAGGGATTTTGAATTTTCAGGAATTTTAAAAGCTTGGTCATAGAGAGTCGTGTACACCGTCATTGCAGAAAACGGGATTACAACCGCAGTCAAACCTACCAAAACATCTTCGGTAAAGTATTTTATTGTGTAGACTGCGCACATGATTGTGATTCCAATTAGATAATTTTTGAAAGCGAACACAGCGTTTGCATTGCTCAGATTAAAACAATTAATGGACAGCTGCATCTGTCGCCATTCTGCAAACGTTCGCCAAACACAAATAAGGTGGGCCCTTGCAATGCCTTCCGAAGTGACCGAGCTTCTCGTCTGTTGCAATGTTGTGTACTGTATCACAAGCCGAGAAACTCCATTGCGCAGGTCAGAGTCCACTTTCAAGAAAAACAACATGTAAAAAACAATTAAAAAGATACCATTCGTGAACAAAAATACATAATTTAAAAATTCAACAAAAAAAACTATCAAAAATGTGAAATTGTTTTTTTGTGAATCTCGAAGTGCTGAGTATAGAAGAATTCTGTAAGTTGGATCGTAAACAAAAACTGTGAGCACACAAAATAAATCCAGAAAACTGAGATACAGGAAGTAGATGGCAGCTAATTCTGTTTTCGTGATTTCCATTAGACTCCTTTTCCTCCTTGTAACCCACGTCTCTATGTAAATGCATAGAATAATTATACATGATGTTTTTCACTAAATTGCGTCTAATCTAAGTTATTCCAAGTATGGATCGCAGGTTACGATTTTAAAGGGTTTGTATAAATTGCCGACTCTAAAAACTAAATTTTGTTTACAACTATGATCTTACTCTTAAACAGTTGATTGAAGAGCCCAACAGTCATCCCTGGCCATTGAATAAACGTCACATAATTAAGGTAAATTGTGAAATTCAAGGCCAAACAGGCGACAGTTTGCACAGGAAAATGACGGAGGACGAAATATTCTGGGACTAAAAGAGACTGAACCAATCTTCCATTTTGATAGATCAAAATAATAACAGTACAAATAAAGAAAAAATGCCAAACAATCTTTTTTAAGACGGAGCTCTGTTGCGAAAGCGTCCCTGTTCTTAAATCAACATTAAATGGAAAAATATTTAATTTAGCCAAAGCGCTGAGCAATTTTAAAGTGACGCCAAACTCTTCTCGCGTAAGCATTCTGAATATGATTTTCTCAACTAAATAATTTAAAAAATAAGTGACAATTTCCAAATCTGGAATTTTTAACTATTTAAGGTAGACTGTTTGTTTCTGTGATATTGATGAAAATGGAATGGGAGACAATTCTACTTGAGATCTCTATCGCCAGAAAAGTAGAAAGCAACGCGGAAATAAAAATCCGTGAACATAGGATTCTAATCGAGTTTTGTAAAATATGGGTCTAGGAACTAAGTATATGGGAAATTTAATAACTAAATAATAATTAATTTAATTGGCTTCGTGAGGGATTGCCTATATCGTCAGTGAAGAACCAAAATGACCCATATCCAATTTAAACTAGAATCAAATCGAGCTATGTCATAAAAACAAAATGAGTAACATGCGTAAAATGTTAATATAACGAGTTTTTGAAAAGTGTAAAATCTTCTATCTACATGTTTTTGAAAAGCGCAAAATAATATATTTACATGTTTTTGAAAAGTGCAAAATATTCTATTTAGGTACATGTTTTTGAAAACTGCAAAATATTCTATTTACATGTTTTTGAAAAGTGCAAAATATTCTATTTAAACGCTTTCAAGATATGTTTCAATAATTTTGTAGATAGGGGATTTTGTTTTTAGCTACAAATGGATATGGGTCCTTTTGGTTCTTCACTGACGATATACATTATGTCATTAGGAGTAGGGTCAGTGAGTGTAGTTGAGTATTAATTTTAAATTTTCGTCCCATGTTAAAAGTTGATATTTATTCAATGGTTACGCTCAAGTGCTGAGGTGAGATTAAATTATGGTATCAGAAATCGAGAAGTTTTATAAGGACATAATTTACACAAGACCTCTAATTATTATCAACAACGTTTTATCGTTGAGGAAAACAGCGGAACTCATTACCTTCATAAGTAAGCTATTACATAGTGAGTTTTCGTTAATCAAAATTATCCGAAGACCTATAGGAATGAAAATGTTTAGCTCACAATTTCCTCAAAATGTTTCCCACTCTGTGATTACGTTACAACCTCAATGACAATTCAAGGAAACCTTATACAATTTGTTATTCAAATAAACTTCTGGATGGTTCATCAACAAATCAACAATGTGATTGCCTATTTGAAAGTAAATGCTTTTTAATTTTTTAATTTAAGTAAAAATTCGCAATGTAATTTCCTGTGGTGCCCAAAAACAGTAGAAAAGTATAGACTGCAAGTTTATGTGCTTTATCTAAGGGAATTACAGCCTATTTGAAATGTTGACAAATAATTAGGTACTTCTGCTTCAGTTATTACATATTTATCTGTTTAATTTGTTTTCTATTTTGCCTTTAATTTGTTATTGAGTAGAATTGATTAAAAATTTATACATACATTCAATGCACATAGCTATGACGATTAGGATAGTAATACTCGTAATAAAGGAAATAAACTAAAAGCGTATATCTACAGCTATATGTGAGTGTAGCAGATGGCCACATACATGCACGTACGTATAAGTATATAGACACTTTACGAGATGATTAGGAGATAAAGTTTTAAGGATTAATTTAAGTGTTTTCCACTCATGTTCCTCATCTCATCTTTCCAAACGCGTCTTCTTTTTTGCTATAAGTAATTACCTATCTAATATGAAGGGTAGTACGTTATAAGTATAACCACTATGCTATGGAGGCAGACATAAGTGTAATGCAACTGCTACGCAAATGCAAAGGATATAATTGTACATAATGAAGGTACAAGTAGCCTACTGCATATGCTACAAGTGCAGCAGCACAGTGCGACACGCGTCTGTTTTTTCTCTCGATTTTTTTCTCCGTTATTCTTTATGTGTCTGTGACAAGACGATGAGGAAGAGATGAGCTTATTTATAAGAAAGGGAGAGAAAGTTGTTGGCCTTGTCTACGTTAAATGGAAAAAAGTATTTTTTGTCCACACTAGTAGAGTCATATCGTCTGTGAAGAACCAAAATGAACCATATCCAATTTGAGCTTGAATCAAAATGAGCTATGTCAAAAAAAGACAGTAAATAAGATATATATGCTTACAATGCTAATCACGAGTTTCTGAAATAAACAAATTGTTCTATTTACATGTTTTTAAAAAGGTCAAAATGTTGTATGTAAGTGTTTAAAAAAAAATGTAAAATTTCCTATTTACGTGTTTTTTAAAAATGTAAAATGTCATATTTACATCTTTTTGAAAAATGTAAAATATTCTATTTACTTGTTTTTAAAAAGTGTAAAATTTCCTACTTGCATGCTTTAAAAATATGCAAAATATACTATTTACTTGTTTTTTAAAAATGCAAAACTTACCGGATTGGCATGATATTTAAAAATTGCACAAGGTTCTACTTACATGCTTACATGAACATGTTATTTACATTTTTCTGTAGATAGTGCATTTTGTTTGAAACTAAAAATAGATTTGGGTCATTTTGGCTCTTTACTGACGGCCGACGATATAGCATTGCTTTAGCAGCAAAACCAGCTATATTATTATAGGTCCCAAAAATTAAGAATTTTCTTAGTATTCATTTTGGAACATCATATATTGCACATCGTATATCGTGTACAAATTTTCTACATATCAAAATGAGCTAAATACACCCTATACACTTTCACTATGTTGGCAACTTTAGGCTTATAATTAAATTAATACAAGGAGTTTAAATTTAAATTTAAACAATTGCAAGTTACAGTCTGACTGTTAGATAGCCTCCTTTGACTATTTACAGACTAACAAAAATAACGCCCATATAGCTTGTTTTGTTTTTTCTACAGTTACAATATAATAAATGTGTCTTTGAATACCATACTCTCCCCCACTGCCTACTACATCCTTATTGTTTCCCTTTCATTTCCTTATTTTTTCAAACTCAGGACCAGACCAGAACCACTATAGAAAAACACATACTACGAGATAGAAAAAAAAAGAAAAGAAAAAGAAAAACAAAGAAAGAAATAAGAATGACAAGACGCGTCTGGATCTGGAATCTGGAAGATGAGAGAAAGTCGTGAAAGTGGAAAGTATTTACTTAAACATTAGTCATGAGACATGGAATGGAGATGCAGGAGCCGGGAACTTTTGGAGGGGGAGACATTTATATATGACAATCGCCCCATGTATAACTACCACGATAAAAAAGAAAGCTGTATCTAATTTCTAAATAACTCAAATACTGCACGCAACTCCATTCTAGACTCTCAAAATTGCCAATTTTCATTAGATGCTGTACTTTCTACAATAAGTACAGCTTCTCCAGCCTGTCAGTCTGTCCTAGTCCACGCACCTACGCATTCTATACACGTCTTTCTAGCAATTTTGAAATAATGCGCATCTTTAATCGGAAAAATTCCATATTAAAATGTGCGGGGTAATTACAAAAAACAGAAATGAACGTTACCATAATGTACAAGTATTTCCTATACAATTTTATGAAACTAAAATCAAAATTACCCTCCTGTCTATTAGAATGTGTATTTACGAAGTATATAGAGTACCTAGATAACCACTAGCCGACCTTAGATCGATCTAGCCGCCTTGGCTGTCATTATGTAAGTGCGTTATAATTTCAATTAGATAACGCACAAAGTTCAATCTACCAATCTACGAGTGTCATACATTTCTGTTTTATATGTGTACACGACGAGTCCTGTCCTACGCAGGCAGGGCCGGACGAAGGAATTGGTTTTACGAAGCAATAATTTGTGAGGTTTCTTTTGTAAACCAAAATATTGTATTTACATGTTTTAGAAAAGTGCAAAATATTCCTTTCTCTTGATTCAGAAAAGTGTAAAATGTTCTATTTACATGTTTTCAGAAAAGTGGAAAATATTCTATTTACATGTTTTCAGAAAAGTGAAAAATGTTTCATTTTCATGTTTTTGGAATGTTCAAAAAAATTTATTTGCATGTTTTTGAAATGTGCAAAATTTTTTATTTTGCATGTTTTTGAAAAGTCAAGATATTGTTTCAACATATTTTTGAAAAAAGAATAAGTTCCATTTACACGTTTTTTTTAAATTTAGGCAGCAGGGGCTGCCTATGCGCTGGCCGCATTATTCGGCCCTGATCCTACGATGCCAGTAACGCCGCGGTGATGTTCGTCCCATTTTTATTTAGGTGCGGGGTACAAAAAAAATTTGAATTGGAAATGACAAGCCAAAGACACGCTCATAAATAGTTGAGTGCACTTGATTTACATAATTACACTCCCACTCCCCTCCGCTCTCCATTCAATATTAATTATAAGCACTGCATACGCGTCTACAGTAATAGGAGACTACGAATCCGAAGCCACACGTCAGTACGTCAGACGCCAAAGCCCACCCACATTAAGAGTCTGTATTATGCTTCCTAATTTAAAAGATTCTTCTTTGACGTTTTAAGAGCGGAGGGTTTCTACACGGCTTTCGTTCGGGTTTCTATATTGGCACTCGCATTGGAATTGCACATTGGCTGGGCGCCAGGTGTGAGAGGCTTGGAGGTAATAATCAACTTTGAAGATTCTATGAAGATCATCTTCATCTTTCCTCCCCGCTTCCACCATCTACCATACAGCGTCTTTTCCCTATTATCTGTTATGGCCATACGTATGTGCGAGTGTAGGAGGAAGTTAAGCCATTGAGGGTTGAGGAGCTCTCTCCACGTGCACTAATTGTTGTGCCTTGGTTGATTTTGGTTTTGGCTTTGGTTTTGGTTGTGAGGCGTATGTATAGTTTGAGGTATGCATAGTTCAATGGTCCCCGTATGAGGAATTTGGGCTGTGCTCTTCTGTGGGAAGACAAGAGTGTGTGTGTGAGAGAGATGCGAAGAGAGATGCTAATTAGAATTCCACTAATGAACCTAATCTCATCGCATCTTCAAACTTTTTACCTTCCGCCCTTTACCATCTCTATATCCTGGATTCTAACTACTATATCATTTGAAACGGCAACCAGGACCAGGACCAGGACCAGTACCAGGAACCAGGATGAGTTTCCATTCTTGGAATTATTCCACCAAGAAGTACCATTCAAGACTCTTGCTTTCACTCTTGCTTTCACTTTGGTCAGTCAAGAGATGGAACGTCTGGTTCATCTGGTTTTGTCCTGGGTGCGGACATGTCAACATGAAGGACATGATTAGAAAAAATGCAAATTTTACTGTGGGCATTTTTAATTTTTAGACTTCCACTTGTATCAAAAGTGACTGTGTTGAGTGTTGTACATAATGTTAAATGTAATTTAAGAATTTTATAGTTATATAAAGTGTATGTACTTTTTTGTGTATTACGGGATTACGGATTGGCTTAGATTTTAGCTCGTATTTCTTAACACAATTATTGTTTGTATCGTCAGTGATGAATAAAAACGGCATTATACCAATTTTAGCTAAAATCAAAATATGGCTTGTCAAAAAATAATGGTGAATTTCTTAGAAAAATGCGTGTAATGTTAATTACTACGAGTTTTTAAAAAGGGCAAAATGTTTTATTTACACGTTTTTAAAAGATGTAAAATATTCTGTTTATGTATTTTTAAAAAGTGGAAAATGATTTATTTGCATGTTTGTTGAAGAGTGCTAAATATTATATTTCCGAGGTTTTGAAAATTGCAAAATTTTGTATTTATGTGTTTTTGCAAAATGTAAAATATTATGTTACGAGTTTTAAAAAAATAAAAAATGCTTTATTTGCATTTTTCTTACTAAGTGCTAAATATTCAATTTCCGAGGTTTTGAAAAGTGCAAAATTTTGTATTTACATGTTTTTGAAAAATGTAAAATATTATCTTTAAGAGTTTTTAAAAAATAAAAAATGGTTTATTTGCATGTTTTTGAACTGTGTTAAATATTTAATTTCCAAGGATTTTAAAAAGACAAGTGCAAAATGTTGCAGTTACAAGCTTTCAGAATGATGAGACGTTTTATTTTGTTTTAAAATTGTGCATTTTTGACTTTAGCTAAAAGTGGAAATGTGTTTTGTGTGATTTTGCTTCTTTACGACAATCTGCATTCACATTTTAATTATTAATTTTAACATTTTAACATTTTTTTTAGTGTGCTTGTCAAGAATTATTTGACTTTATGAATTTGGTGATTTTTATTTGACCATTTTAATGCTGTGAGAATCAGAAACAAAAGAAAATTTGAAATGGATACCTTTTACAGTTTTTGCTACTTATTTGTTGAAAATGGCTTTAGTTAGAATATTCTAGAAATTGAAGCATTTGTAATATCATCTTTGTAGTGAATCGTTCATAAGAAACTTTGCGTAGTTTACAGATTTTACAATTACCTTGCGTTTTGTATCTGCCAGTAAGTTGTAATTTAATAATAATAATAATTTATTCATTTTGTCGATTTGGCCGCAGCCCATACAACATTGTTTAGATATATACAAATAGAGATTTACACAATTCTATTAGTCCTTAGTTATAATGAAAAACGTTAATATGAAATTTAGTTATTTTAGTGTTCCCTAAAAAAAAAATTAATTATACATAAATTGCAGACATAAATGCATGCATATATTGTTAAGAAAGTTACAGTTTAGTATTGCATGATATATAGTGTATAGTTTTGAATATTAAATTTTGGATGACGATCCAGCTCCACTTGGCTGGAAACCCTCGTGTACTACCGCTTTCCGTAAGTTGTAATTAGAACATGTAGAACCCATTTAAATTATAATACACCCTATAATTATAATAATAATTAGTTGAGACTACATAGTGTATTTTTTAAAATAGTAATGATTAAATAACTTAATTATTTTCTTAAGCCAATTGATACACATCCCCTTCCTGAAAATAAAGGAAATATTTTAAAGGAACTGAAACTGAATGAAATCGTAGGCGGAATGACAAGGAAGTTGACAGAAAGAAAGAGAAAGTCCTGCTTTCACTTCTCGCTTCCTTTCCCCTGATCTCAGTTTCAGCCCATCCATCAAAGAAAGAAAGACATGGAGACAGAAAGAGAAACTCTTTCAGTGTCTCAAAAACAGTGAGTGTCAAAAGAAAGCGAGGGAGTAAAAAGTGAAAGCGTGGAACGACAAGAGTATAAGTCCCTCGTGAGAATAATTAATAGAAGCAGCCTATTCCTTCGTCCGCCGTCCTCAACGTCTTCTTTTTCTCTTAGGGCAGCAACTAAACCAAAGAGAAAGTCAGGAAGTGAAAGTAAGTGAAAGGAAAGATGTCTGATTAGATTTCTTCCTCATTTCCCTTTCTTCACTTTCCAAACTTTCACATCTTTTCTGCTGTATATTTTACAAATTTATGTATCAAGCTATACAAAATATTTTTAAATGCATAATATTTTATGTAGCTAAAGTGAAAGTTACTTTCTCCTGTTGGAATTTGGAATATTCTAAAATATAAAAGTGCAATATTATTCATGCAATGGTTGTGCTAATGACAAGGAAAGAGTTGGCAATTTGGTAATAAAAATAGTAAGGATTTTTGATGACATCATTTACGAATGTACCCTAATAAACACTGTAGGTTATTGGTGAAATTGTAGAATGTTTCACAATGTATATAGATAATGCAGTGTAGACAACATCAGTGGATGTGCAACTCACCTTATAGGACGTTCATATGAAATTCTATATCGTCTGTGAAGAACCAAAATGAACCATATATTTATTTGTGGCTAAGAAAAATATCAACTATCTGCAAAACTTTTCAAATATGTCTTGAGAGCATTTAAATAGAACATTTTGCACTTTTAAAAAATATGTAAATACAGCATTTTACAGTTCAAACACATTAAATTAGGACATTTTGCACCTTTTTGAAAACTGGAATTAGAAATTTTTGGACCTTTTCAAAAACATGGAATTTGAACATTTTGCACCTTTTAAACGCGTGGAATTAGAACATTTTGCACCTTTTTAAAAACATGGAATTTGAACATTTTGCACCTTTTCAAACACGTGAAATTAGATTATTTTGCTTTTCTTCAAAAACATGGAATTAGAAAATTTTGCACCTTTTCAAACACATGGAATTAGAAAATTTTGCACCTTTTCAAACACATGGAATTAGAACATTTTGCACTTTTTCAAAAACATGGAATTAGAACATTTTGCACTTTTCAAAACCTCCTAATTAGCATTTTACGCCTGTTTCTTATTTTGTTTTTGTGACATAGCTCATTTTGATTCTGACTTAAATTGGATATAGGTAATTTTGGTTTTTCACAGACGATATGTATGAAATCTTTAGACTTGAAGTTTGATGAAGCATAATGCATATGCAAATTTACGATAGAATAAAATGTATGAAATGTAAACTCACACGTGGCGAGAACTCCAGCAAAGACCCAGCACTGTCCATATTGGACCGGAACAGGTTTTCCAGTCAAATTCATTTTGTCAAAATAATCCTCGACGATGGCCAATGACCCTGTCCAAGCAGACGGCGCTTTCCCATTCTCATAATTTCCACTCCAATTCCCCACCAAAACTCCATTGTCATCATTCGAATTCACCTTTCACACAATAAACTTTTATTTATATTCACTTCTTAAATACCGACCACGGCTATGGCTACGGACGACCTAGGTGTAGGTGTCACACAGTGTCCTTTTATAATTTTCAGAATTTATACCTACGTGCTACGTTCTTAGTTCTACGTTCAGCTTCAGCAGAGCTCTAAAAGGATTTACGATATACTACAGCAAATATTATTCGGAATGAATGGGAACGGTGGACGGTGGACTGTGTGGTGGGCAGTTTAAAATATTGTCATCCCCTTCAAATTTATATACGAGGATGTTGAAAGGTGAGAAAAATTACTGTTTAAATTTCAAACTTTAAATATAAGTTGAAAAATAATCAAATCAAATTTTAATTTCTCCAGATTATTCAAGTAAATTTTGTAAAGGCACTTATACCATTATCACATACAGAATAACATACATAAATTATTAGAAAAGTTTGCAACTTTTCAAAATACAAAAAATTAAAAAATTAAAAAATTTTCCAACTTTTCAAAACCTTAAATCAGAGAATTTCCAAGCTTTCAAAATTGTAAAGTTTTTAAAAATTTTGCAAATTCTCAAAACATAAAATTATAAAATTTTCCAAATTTCAAAACCAGGAAATTAGGACATTTTGCGTTTTTTCAAAGTAGTAAAAATCAGAGAATTTCCAAACTTTCAAAATATTAAAGTTTAAAAATTTCCCAACTTTTCAATACATAACATTATAAAATTTTTCAACTTAAAAAACCAGGAAATAAGGAAGTTCTGCTTCTTTTCAAAGTACAAAAATTTAAAAATTTCCCAACTCTTTAAAACATAAAATTAGAAAATTTCATAACTTTTCAAAAACATAAAATTATGAAATTTTCAACCTTTTAACAAAAGAAAATTAGGACATTCTGAGTCATTACAAAATACACACATTTTTAAACTCATGCTGTTCGATCTAATTGCATCTACAACCTACCTACATTAATTGAAACGCATTTGAAAAATGAGTGTTTTACAAATTCATGTTCAAACAATCAGCAAGAAAACGTTTTAAACCTACATAATAAGTACGTAATTTTTTGGCAATAATGTTTGTAACTTCAAACGAAAGGTACGTAGAACAATTTGCAAAATATATGATAAAATTATTTAAAAACAATTATTAACGTTGTTTGTCTTACCATTTTGGACAGCGCTCTTGAGACGAGGATAGGATTTCCTCTCGCAGTGGGGCGCATAGATTTCTCAAGTAGAATCATTGCACACGGAAGGATGGAGTCATCAAATTGTCCAAAATTCCACGGTCTCCCAAATGCGGTCCCATAAGAACCCACCCAAATCTTCCCCTTGTCATTTAAAATGTACTCGTCGAGGAGCTCCTTCTCTGCCATGTACGTTGTGTCCACTGGAAACCAAAATAAGAAAATACAGATATTTTCAACTTATCCTGATCCCGCCTCAACATGGCCGGCATCAGCAAGAGCTCTGAAAGTGTTGCGGAGATTTACTCTGTTTTAAGTAGATCAAATGACATTATTGTCAATGAAGTACTTAACTACGTGCAGTTTAGGCTCATTAGTAGTTGTGACATTGAAGAAACCGTTATTATCTGCAGTAGTTTTTACTCAGATGAAGAAATTGAAAATTCTAGAAAATTACTTCAGACGGCATGTGAAGTGAAGTTACAGGGCGCGAATTTCAGACTCGCAAAACAAGTAAAAGGCAAGGATAGAGCTCTTCACAATGTGCGGAATGTCTGGAAAGCTTTGACTGTTCTGGATGCGAATGAAAGTGCTCCGACCTTTGTGAGTGCTAATCTTAATCGAGTCCCACCACGGGACATCAAATCTCTGGATCTATTACTATTGTCGAGCAAAGTTCATGAAATTGAAGAAGCAGCTGTGAGTTCACAACAAATAAATGAAGCTGTGCAAGTAGTAATTAATAATGTAGAGAAGTTAGCCAACAAAATTGACTGGCTGAATAAAAACAAAGATTGCAGTCCTTTGCTCCCAACATCACCTGAGCGCTGTGATTCTGCTTCCAAAAGCTTGAATACTGATGGCAAAACATCATACGCTCATATGGCTGGAAAACTGAATAATCAAAAAGATAACACCACAAATCAGACTGATGAGCAACATTGGCAACTTGTTCAAAAACGAAATGGTAACAAGAAAAAGTGTCGCGTGGGGACGGGGGCTACTGATGAGCAAACATTTCTAACTGACCTGAATGTATACACTCCTACAAAGCGAGAGAAGAAACTTGAATTTTTCTTAAGCAGATTTGGAGTGCACACTGAATCAGAGAAAATTAAATCATTTCTGGAATGGAAGAATTTAAAGAACGTAAATGTGGAGAAGCTTGAACTGAAACATGATAATCAACAATATGCCTCGTTCAAAGTGGGATTCACAACGACGGATACCGACATAAGCCACTACTATGATCCAAACTTTTGGCCTGGAGGGATTTTATTTGACAGATGGTACAACAGAAAAGCGGAAGTCAAGAACAACAAAATGACGACGATTGTAAATAGTGGTTCTGATAGTGCAAATAATAATGACTAATACACTGAAAATAGTTACATGGAACTGCAAAAGCTTGAAACGAAATGACGGATTTGTTACAGATTACCTATGTAAGTATGATATTATTTGTCTTCAAGAAACTTGGCTAAAGACATGTGAGGAGCATATAATAAGACAAATACACACTGAATTTGATGGCACAAGTGTCTCTGCAGTTCCCGATGCTGAACCATTGTTCGGCAGACCCTATGGGGGAGTTGCAATTATGTGGAAGATGTCTCTACGAGACAATATAACTACTAATAATTATAGTGACAATAGAATATGTGGGATTACACTCACAATTGGCAACATTAAAACACTCGTACTTAGTTGTTACTTTCCAACTGTCGATGAGCTATCCGAACAGATAGACTATATCGAAAAGGTGATGGCCATTGTGCGGAGCAGTGACTGCGACAATTACATTATATGTGGTGACTTTAACATGTCTCCTTCGGGCACTAATTATGCTCAACTCTCATCTGCTGCACATGAACTTGGGCTCTTTATTGCAGATTGGGAAAAACTAGATAAGAATACAAAAACGTTTTATAGTGAATCCAATAGTGGCAGCAGCTGGCCAGATCACATCATACTCAATGATGCGCTAGTCTCGTGTTCATCTATAGAACTTGTAAATAGTGCCCCGGGGGACCACCTTCCTATGGTATTACACAGCTCAATTAATTTATCCCAAAACGGGGGGAAAAGTATTGAAAATCTGCAAAGGCTATCACATATTAACTGGAGAACTTGCAGCTCTGAAATAAAAAGTGCCTATATAAGCAAAACCAAATTACTAGCTGATAGCCTAAATAAGGATCTCTCCCCTGTTTACTGTTCCGGCGGCTGTGACTGCAACATGCACAAGTCTATTATTGAATCAGTGTACAATCGTCTTGTGGTGGGTTTAGTAAAAATTGAGGAGGAACTGGCACCTGAGTATAGAAAACAACGGGTATGTAATTTAGCTGGATGGAATGCTCAAGTCAAGCAAAATTATGAGTGCTATAGAAAAGCATACCTTGAATGGTTAACTAACAATCGCCCAGATTATCTTCGACCGACACTAGTGACCTACAAAAATAAATTCAAAGCTTCTCTGAGAGAGTGCAAAGAGAGGGAAAAAATTATCAAAGCCGAAAACTTTGCTTTGTTACACCAAGAAAATGACTTTCGAAAATTTTGGAATAGTGCTAAAACTGAAATAAATGGTAAAACTGGCAGTGAAGCCAGTAATATAATTGAAGACGCCATAGGGGCTCCTGAAATATGTAACATGTGGAAGGACAACTTTGAAGATCTTTTTGCCTGTAATGTTAACTGTATGTATTCATCTGATGCGGATAGTGCTGCAACAAAAACTATTGAGGAGAGTCACAAATACAAAAGTGATGATCTCATGGAGATAATTAAAAACATGAAGCTTGGAAAGGCAGTGGGCCATGACCTCCTAAAACCTGAGCATTTACGCTATAGTCATGCGGACATTATTACAGTGCTGTGCAATTTAATCAATTTTATGATATCACATTCCTACATACCAAAGAATCTAATGACAGTGAAGCTAGTCCCCATTCTCAAGAAAAAATGTCTTGATCCAAAGATCAAGAACAATTATAGGCCTATCGCACTCGCAACGCTTGTGTCAAAAATTATTGAAAAATTAATTCTTGGAAAGTACATTAAATTATTTAATACATCCCATAACCAATTTGGGTATAAGCGTAATCTAGGTTGTGAGATGTGCGTTTACGCACTGAAGCAAATCACTAATCACTATGTAAAATTAAAGATCCCTGTTTATGTCTGCTACCTGGATGCCAGCAAGGCCTTTGACAAGGTCAATCACCAGACTCTTGTTGACAAATTAATTAAAAATGGTTTCCCAAACATTATTGTTCATTTTCTGGTGTATTGGTTTAATAACCAAAGCTTCTACATTCAGTGGAGTGGATGTGCCAGTGATCTCTTCCCTGTGAGAAAGGGCGTTCGACAAGGAGGCATTTTATCTCCCTACTTGTTCGCCATATACATGGATCAACTAAGCAAGTCACTTAATGACACGAATGTGGGCTGTAGGGTTGGCAATACTACTGCTAATAACCTTATTTATGCGGATGATATCTGTCTCTTAACCACAACTAAATTTGCTCTGAATCTGCTACTAAAGATTTGTGAGGAATATGCAGAAGCACACGATTTAATATTTAACTCTTCAAAGTCTCAAATACAGACACTAATGCCTCAATGGATAAAAAAACATGTCACAGAAAACCACGTCTCCTTCCAAGAGAATACAGTTTTACCCAGTCCAAGTGTAAAATACCTTGGGGTCACAGTTTCTGTAACAACGAGATACGGGGGAGATTCTCTCACAGATCTTGAGGAAAGCCACAACAGAGGAAGGGAGCTATACAAGCGGGCGAACATGATCAAATGCTTCTTCAACAAGTGCAATATCAGTGTAAAAAGATACCTTTTCATCACATTTCTGTCCTCAATCTATTGCTCTAGTCTGCTGATACTGTCAAGATCTGCTCAACAGCAACTCAGAGGGGCATATAATAATTCATTTCGCATTGTTATGGGGCTTCCGAGGCTCAGTAGTGCAACAGACATGTTTGTAAACAACAGAGTGAACAATCTGGCAGCTGTTAGACGATTCTCTGCTTTCTCACTACAGAATCGGCTATCTCACAGCAATAACCAAATTTTGAAAAGCATCTTTAACTCTAACTATCACGTTAATTCCCAGTTGCAGGTGGAATGGAAAAATCTGCAGTCCTTTGATTAATACTATTTGTTGATAACTATCATTCTATTACATAGTTTTATACCAAAAGATAGTGGTGATTATGACATTTGATATAATACAACTACTAATGTATAAGGTGTAAAGGCAGCTCATGTATTTGTCTTGTGTCTGTAAATCTCATTTGGGCCACGGCCTGTCGTAAATAAATCGTAATAATAATAATAATAATAATAATTTACATAGGGAAACCCAATACAAATATCTTTTTTTGCTACTCCAACGATAACCCTAATATTATGTAAGTTTTTTCGCTGGATTTGACACTGTAATGATAGTTACCATGACTTCAGCTGCAATATACGTTTTTAAAGCAGTTGCATTAAAATTAAAATTATAATCAATTCAAAACCGAACGCTGTATGCACCTTTATTATGCATGCCATTCAAAAATGCATTGGAAATTTGAAAATGGAAAATATTCAAGTGCTATGTAATAATAATATAACTGGCTCCTTAGGGGTCGTCCATAATTGATGTCATCCAAATTTCCACATTTTTAGGACCCTATGACCCCCTTGCCATGAGAATTGCATAAATTTGTACCTTTAACACAGTACCCAAAGAAGCACATTGACTCAATCGATGACGTCATTTGTGGACGACCCCTTACTATATACTCGTTCGTCTCTATAGTCAATACCCATAATTTCAATTGAATATTTCATTGATCCAGTCTGTACATTTTTGATCAGAATTTTGGATGTATTATTATATGCAAATATAAAAAACATTGTGATAAATATTTAAATAAATAAAATTGATAGGGCTTTTAAATATGTGCATATACATGTTACAAAAAGTAGTGATTTATCATAGATTCAAATTCGCATTCAAGTACTAGGTCTAGCAGCTTAAAGGCTCGCCCATAAATGACGCAATTAAAATATCAGGATTTATAGAACCCCCTGCATAACTATATTGCCCAAATCAGGGCCGAACGAAGGAATTTCTTTTAGGCAGAATTTTTTTTCTATACAATACAAACACCAAAATTTTAATTTTATTGATGATTTTCTTTGGTAAAGCAAAATGTTGTATCTACATGTTTTCAAAAAGTGAAAAATATTTTTTTTACTTGATTCAGAAAAGTAAAAAATGTTTTATTTACATGTTTTGAGAAAAGTGGAAAATGTTTTATTTACATGTTTTGAGAAAAGTGGAAAATGTTTTATTTTCCATGTTTTTGAAATGTGCAAAAACTTTAATTTGCATGTTTCTGAAAATTCAAAATATTTTGTTGGCATATTTTTGAAAACTGCAAAATTTTCTATTTACATATTTTGTAAAAAGTAGAAAATGTTTTATTTTTATGTTTTTGAAATGTGCAAATACTTTAATTTACATGTTTTTGAAAGGTCAAAATATTTTGTTTACATATTTTTGAAAACTGCAAAATGTTCCATTTACATATTTTTAAAAATTCAAGCAGCGGGGCCTGCCTATGCACTGGCCGCACTATCCGGCCCTGGCCCAAATGGCTATCTTTAACATAGGAACAATAGGAAGTCCGCAATAATATCCAAGTAGAAGCATGCCCATTTACCTTATAAATTTGACGTCATTTATGGACGACCCCTAGCATTCACTTTTCTCGTCCATTTTTATGGACATCCCTGGGAGTGAAGTGAGTGCAGTTTGTATGTATGTAGTGTCCACAGGGAGAAAGCTCTTTTCATTTTATTTATTTTTGGCTTTAGAAAACTGTGTGTGAATAGTGAAAGTAGTGAAAATAGTGAATAGGAAAATGGATTGGAATTTGGAGATGTGGGTCAGAGAGGATGAGGGGGAGAGAGCGAGAGAGATTTTGGGCATTGAAGGAGAACCAGAAGAAGAAGATGTGAATTTGGAGTGGACAGGAAATGAATGTAATGGACCTTTGGGATGGATTACACATGCAAAATACTCTATTTAAATCTCCCATTCATTCTCACGTACCACCCCATTCATCTCCTCTCCATCTCACAATCAGTATCCCGCTCTCCCAACTCTTAACCATTTACTGTACAAGGCGAACCACATTTTTGGATTTTCCTGTTCTATTTTCAAGCAATCCAACTCCTACTCTAACCATATGTGAAGAGTTTTTTGGTAAAAATAAAAATCCCATAGTTTGGGTGTTTAAAAGGCTTTAAATTTAAATTTTTACTGAAAATATTTATTTTTTTTTTCAAAATTGCAAACTCCATCTGTTCTAAATCCTGCGTGCATATCGACAAGAAAATTCAATTTCTGAAGCAATTGAGGTATTGTAACCTATTTTAGATGTTTTTTAGAAAAATTGGTCTAAATTTTTATTATTATTTTAAATCTCCAAATTAAAATATGTTTACATGCAAAGCAAAACAGGTTTAAATGACAAAACAAATACTATGTGTAGCAAAATAATGATCTTACGCTGTTCCCACGGATTAAAGAGAAGGTAGATATCTTCAGGACTCTGATAGATAAATGGGCGGGGGCGGGCGGGGGCTCTTACACCCGGAACCACCACAGGATGCAACGTGGACGTCACGTGACACTTCCATATCCCTACAGCCGCGTCCGGTCCTGTCCTCACCTGTAATGGCAATACATTGTATAAATACTGATTTAGATCTGAACAACCAGTGACAAATTTCTACACAGTTTTTTTTTAAATTGTGGATTAGAAACAAAATTTTTGCATTTTTAAAGAAAATAAATCAGAAATATATGTAACATTTTCAAAAAATGTTTTTGCAATAAATTTAAAAAAGAAAATAGGTAGACAATTTTACGTTTTAAAAACATGCAGTTCGAATATTTTTAAAATTTTAAACAACGATTAATAAGAACATATTGCACGTTTTTAAAAGGCGTAGTTAAAGAATTTGGCACTTTTTAAAACAGGTAAATAGAACATATTGCACGTTTTTAAAACGCGTAGTTAAAGAATTTTGCACTTTTTAAAACAGGTAAATAGAACATATTGCACGTTTTTAAAACGCGTAGTTAATGAATTTTGCACTTTTTAAAACAGGTAAATAGAACATATTGCACGTTTTTAAAACGCGTAGTTAAAGAATTTGGCACTTTTTAAAACAGGTAAATAGAACATATTGCACGTTTTTAAAACGCGTAGTTAAAGAATTTGGCACTTTTTAAAACAGGTAAATAGAACATATTGCACGTTTTTAAAACGCGTAGTTAAAGAATTTGGCACTTTTTAAAACAGGTAAATAGAACATATTGCACGTTTTTAAAACGCGTAGTTTAATAATTTAACACTTTTTAAAACGTGTAGTTAAAATATTTTGAATTTTTCTAACATTACCATTATTTTACAAGTGTATAGATGTATCATTAGGCAATTTTGCAGCTTCAAGAACAATTGCAAATATGCATAGCTATACGAATTAGCACCTACTTCGATCATGTCATAATGTCATAGAACAGCTAATAAAATTCGTACTATTAAAAAAAATGAGTTTACTAATTTTGCTTCTGCTATCAAAACAAAACACACTTAAATAAGAACGTGTTTTAAAAATATTTTAAATTCATATTTTAGCCCTTTCATTATAATCATCACACATCCTTGATCACCTTACGGTTTTACTAGAAAATTTGAAAAATAGTAGAAATTAAAACGTATAGGGTCATTCTACCAGACCATAGCCACCAGCAGAACAAACCCCACACCAACTTGTATCCCTTTATGTATGTACCGCATTGTTTCTGAATTGTGGGAATGAAAGTGAAAGCGCTGAGCTATGCTGAGTAATGTTGTGTGAGTGGTTGGAAGAAGAGTTAACTGTGCGTGCCTAATAAAATATTGAGTCTCTTCCCCACAACTGTGAGATCCTCGCAGATCCTCGTCCCATCATCTACTCAGCGAAAACAAAGCGACTTTGGTTTCGGTTTTGGCGGGAATGTGTGTCCTGGTCCTGGTCCCGGTCTCGGTCCCGGTCCCGGGTAATGGGCACATAAAGCGTCTAAAGAGTTAAAGATGAGATCATTTATCTCACTTCCACAAAGACAACGGCGGAGACAGCGAGAATTTGGTATAAACCAACATACAAAAAAAACGAATCCAACTCTAAAACCACTGCCCCACATTACATACCCGAAACCAAAACCTGCGAACGCCCGAATTACCCGCATATTCCATTTTCTCATTCTTTCCTCCGTGGTATTTTTTGCAATTCTTTGCATTCTCGAATGCTTCTGTCTGTCGTCCATCTGCCTGTCACTGCCCTTATGACCACCACATGACCACATAGTCCAAAGTCCACATTAGAACTACTGAACGCAAAACTGCCTCACATATAAGATATATATGTACTATATTATGGGCTTAAGTCCAATTTTATATAGTTGATAGACGATATACTCTATTACCCTGGCATTACTATACCCGGGCAGGTCAGATATATGCCATAGTATACTCTAATTTACACCGTGTTAAAATCTATATACAGAATTATGTTGAATGTGCATATCGTGAGTGAAGAATCAAAATGAACCGTATCCGATTTAGGCTAGAATTAAAAGGAGCTATGTCGTAAAATTCCCTCAAAATTCAATAGAATGTAATGCGTACAATGGTAATAAGATTTTTTTAAAGGTGCAAAATTGTGTATTTACATATTTTTAAAAATTGAAAAAAATGTATTTACATGCTTTTGAAAATTGAGAAAATTTTTCTATTTACATGTTTTTGAAATGTGCAAAATGTTGTATTTACATGTTTTTTAAAAGGTGCAAATGTTGTATTAATGTTTTTGAAAGTTAAGTAAAATGTTTTATTCACCTTTTTTTGAAAGGTGTAAAACGTTGTATTTACATGCTTTTGAAAATTGAAAAAACTTTTCTATTTACCTGTTTTTAAAAGGCGCAAAATGTTTTATTTACACGGTTTTGAAAGGTGCAAAATGTTGTATTTACATGCTTTGGAAAATTGAGAAAACTTTTATATTTACATGTTTTTAAAAGGCGCAAAATGTTCTATTTACACGGTTTTGAAAGGCGCAAAATGTTTTAATTAAATGTTTTTGAAAATTATGTAAAATGTTCTATTTACTTATTTTTGAGAAGTGCACATTTGTCTAATTACTAGCTTTTAAAATCGATTAAATTTTAATATTTTTGCAGAAAAAGCATTTCGTTTTTATTTAAAAAATGTAAATGGTTAATTTTGCTTCTTCGCAGACAATATGTAGTGAGCTTTCATCGATGTCCCTTTTTGCCAACCCACTCAATCAAACAATTGTATTCCTTTTTTTTTGGTGACAATCTTGAAAATCTTTTACATTTATTTCTATTTCTTGTTGCGTGCAAAAAGCACTTTTAAACAATTGACAAAAACCCAAACCAAAACCAAGTGACCAGAATAAACTGACTTTCATATTTCGTCCGTTTTATATACTGTCCGCTGAAGCAAATGTTAGGAATTTATGACTTTAAGCTGCAATACCAGCATCAGCTATTTGTAATTCTCATAAATCAATACGCTAAGTACATACCAGCTTTTTTTAATTTGAAAAATTAAGGATGCAATACCATCTATTTGTATTTAAAATACTTGGAAAGCAACGTATTTGAAACTACTACCTTTAAAAAGTTATTTACGGCTTTCCCTTTTTAAATAGCAGATTTTAATTGAAACAAATAGAAATATTAATTGGACTGATGCAGGAAATATTTTTAAATTGACACTTTAAATTTGTGCTTTGAAAATTCTAAAAAGCATTCATAAAACCCTACAGCTGTTTAAATTCAAGGAAAACAAAACAATACACATATTTATAACTACTGATATTGATATAATTTAATTACACACGAACGGCTATTAGAATATTCTAGGAACTTTAAATCTACCACGCAAACCAGATTTATTCACGAGTATTTTCATAAAGTCAAAATTCTGAAAAACATGGAGCCAAACCAAGATTGTCTCTTGTCTCTTGTTCTAAGAAATACGTATTATTTACTTACAATAAATCTGTGATCCTGTCCTTGCGGGTTCAATAACATGGAACGAATTCTAAATTTCCTTTGTTATAAAATCTTATTAAACAATACACATGTGTGTACCTTTCCATTTCTAGAGGACACGTGGCTATCTAGCAATATATCGTCTGTGAAGAACCAAAATTACCCATTTCCATTTTTAGTCAAAAACAAAATGCAATATCTTCAGAAACAATTCAAATCACATGTTCATCAAAACATGTAAATATAATATTTTGCACTTTTCAAACAAGATGTAAATAGATTATTTTGTACTTTTCAAAAAACATGTGGATAGAATATTTTGCACTGTTCAAAAAACAGGTAAATAGAATATTTTGCACAGTTCAAAAAACAGGTAAAAAGAATATTTTGCACTGTTTAAAAAGCATGTAAATAGAATATTTTGCACTGTTCAAAAAACAGGTAGGTAAATAGAATATTTTGCACTGTTTAAAAAGCATGTAAATATAGAATATTTTGCACTGTTCAAAAAACAGGTAGGTAAATAGAATATTTTGCACTGTTTAAAAAGCATGTAAATATAGAATATTTTGCACTGTTCAAAAAACATGTAAATATAAAGTTTTGTACCTTTTAAAAACATGCAAATAAAATATTTTACACTTTCCAAAAAAAATGCAAATAGAACATTTCGACCTTTTCCAAAAACGTGCAAATAGAACATTTTAACCTTTTCAAAAAAATGTTAATAAAACAATTTGCTCATTTTAGAAACTCGTGATTAGCATTGTAAGCATGTATCTTATTTACTGTAGTGTATTTTTTGACACAGCTGATTTTAATTCTAGAATGAATTGGAAATGGCTCATTTTGATTCTTCATAGACAATATGTAGGTACATACTATAGTTAATTATTTATACTATTTCACTGCTTTTAGTAAAGCACTGAATTAAAGCACCGACCTAATAATACACGTGTAAAATACGTCACGAACCTTCCAATATTCCAATCCGCACCCCTAAGTTCTATTGACGACGACGAACATAGAAGGAAGCTATTTATTAATATGCTTTTAATATCAGAATTAAAATTGGAACTAAAATCACTAATGAACGAACAAAAGAAAATACCAGGAAATAAATTAATAATTACAAAAGCTTGTGAATACATCCCTAAGCCTACACACAAAAGCATAGTATTTTAAATAGTCTTAAGATTTGTAACTTGTACTGAAGCGTACATGCTGCACATATAGGCATATGAATTTTGTCAAACTTTAAGCTTCTTTCTTAATTTCTTGTTCTTGGTTTTCCTTGGAATATTTTGCACTGACAAGTATTTACAATTAAAAATGAAGCATAATATTAGAAAAAAAGAAAGTCAAACACGACTACTACGTCAAGTGACAGTAGAGTGAAAGTCCTGATCCTGAGAACTGATTGCCACAGTAGAATGTAAAAGAAAATCAAAGTTGTATGTATATAGCTCGAAAGAAATGCAATAAAATAGACAGCAATATGCGAGCATTCCTGGAATTTGGAATTCCACTTTTTTTTATCTTGCAATAATAATTCCATTGCTTTCTCCATCACTACATTTTTTTTCGACTTTAACCTTCTGCGTTTTTTTTGTAGTTTTCTTTTTTCAAATTTCCACGTGTATGTATGCCCCTTGCTAAAAGCCCATCCTTCTTAATTAAATGTATCATATAATATCGTCTGTGAAGAACCGAAATGACCTATATCCAATTTAAGCTAGATTAAAAATGAGCTATGTCATTTTAAAAATAGGAAACATGCGTGAAATGTTAATAATGAGTTTTTAAAAATTGTAAAATGTTCTAATTTCATGTTTTTGAAAAACTGCAAAAATTTCTAATTCCATGTGTTTGAAAAGTGTAAAATGTTCTCATTTTATGTTTTTGAAAAACTGCAAAAATGTATAAATCCATGTTTTTGAAATGTGCAAAATGTTTTAATTTCATGCTTTTAAAAAGGTGCAAAAGGTTCTAACTTCATGTTTTTGAAAAAGTGCAAAAATTTCTAATTCCATGTGTTTGAAAATTGTAAAATGTTCTCATTTTATGTTTTTGAAAAACTGCAAAAATGTATAATTCCATGTTTTTGAAATGTGCAAAATGTTTTAATTTCATGCTTTTAAAAAGGTGCAAAAGGTTCTAACTTCATGTTTTTGAAAAAGTGCAAAAATTTCTAACTCCATGTGTTTGAAAAGTGTAAAATGTTCTATTTACATATTTTTTAAAGGTGCAAAAACCTCTATTTAAATACTTTCAAGATATATTTGAATACTTTTGTAGATAGTACATACTGTTTTTGGCTTAAAATGGATATGGGTCATATTGGCTCTTCACAGTGGATATATGTACTACGAAACTAATTAAAAAGAATAATTTAATTAATTCCCTCAATTGAATTCTTATACCTGGATAGTAATTGCATTTGGATCACTTCCATACAGTTTAGCAGCCCAGCCGACGCTGTCCTTGAAGGCGGTCTTGTTCACCCGGAGGACCTGCTGCGTTTGTTGGATAGGCGAGGGTCGTTGACCGAAACTGAAAACCAGAGTGATGTCATCCACCTTCTCGTCAAACGTACGAAATGCGCTCGGGTCAATTTTGAGTGCAATAAAGAAAGTTTGACCTCGACGGAAAATTGGTGTCCCGCGCTGGGCCAGTTCAAATTTGTTCGTCTTGTGATTTTTTGCATTGTCCGTGATATACCAGTGAATAGCCGAGATTTTGAGAGGCTTGGCGTTTGGGTTGGGGCGGGCGCCGGGCGTCCCCCTTCCAGGGGCAACCCGCGGGGATAGTCCTGCATCTACTGTTGAACTTCTTGCTACAATTTAAAAACATGGTCAAATTAATATTAGGATATGTAATGGATGATGAATAATGCCTTGACACTGTACGTACCGAGATCTAGATATTATGAGGATTTTGGGCCCGTAATTATTTTAAAAACTTTATTTGCTACGTAATAATATGTAAACGGATCCTAAAATTCAATGGTAAGCTTGTACGTAAAGGAACCGACATATTGTCAGTGAAGTACCAAAATGATCCATATCCAATTTAAACTACAATCAAAATGAGCTATGTCGTACAAACCAAATGAGAAACACGCGTAAAATGTTAATTAGCAGTTTTTGAAATGTGTAAAATGTTCTATTTACATGTTTTTGAAAAGTGTTGAAAAGTTCTATTTACCTATTTTTAAAAAGTGTAAAAATGTTGTATTTACATGTTTTTAAAAAGTGCGAAATGTTCTACTTACATGTTTTTGAAAAGTGCAAAATTTTGTTTTTACATGTTTTCGAGAAGGTGCAAAATTTTCTAATTCCATGTGTTTAAAAATTGTAAAATGTTGTATTTACACATTTTTGATAAGTTCAAAATGCTCTATTTAAATGCTGTCAAGACATATTCGAATATTTTTGTAGAAAGTTGATATTTGTTTTAGCTACAAATTGATATGGGTCATTTTGGTTCTTCACAGACGATATAACTAAGCTGTGGCCGAAGACTTGCATAAGAAAGTTGTATGTACGAAGTTAAACACCATTCAGCCACTGTTAAATTTCTCTGTCTGATACTATACCAATGCTATAACTTGTGCCATTACAAAAAAATCCAGAATTTTTATTAGTCTAATACATGTGTAAAATGGCTCTCCAGATTAAAATCATTCTGCACCATAAAACTGTCATAAATTTATCAAACGCAATACCTCACACCCGGGAACGTTATTATACGTACCCATCTATAATGTCTTTATTATAATTCAAATTCCTACTTAATTTTCACTGACATTTACACACAGTATAATAAAACAAGTATTTAAATTTCTCAGTTTTAATTACTCAAGCGTAAAAGAAATTCAAAATCCGTGTACAACCAATAAACATAACTGAAGAAAACGTACGGAAAACTATAGAAAAAAATCGGATTTTTGCGATAATTTAATGTATTTAAATTTAACGTAAGCAAACAAGTGTAAAGACCTGAATTTTTTGTGACGATAAAAATTTAATTCATATGGCATCAAAATCAAAAAGCATCCTAGAAAAATGGAATTATATAGATACAAACAGATAGGCGCTTATTCTTATTTAAATATCATTAATGTTAGGGGTCGTCCATAAATGACGTTATCGGTAAACGTTCCTCCTCATGACCCACCCCACTTTTAGCGTACAATTCTTGTCACTGAATGAGTCATGAGTCATAGTCATAAGTTAACCCACCTTAATTTTAGATGTTACCCTGACGTCATTTACGAATGACCCTTCACATAATTTCCAAATTAATGATGCTTGTGATGTGACTGTAATTCTGTCTTTAAAAATGGTAAGCGGAAAATAGTACAGAAAAAAAATTAAGTATTATAATAAACGTTTACGGTCGCGGCTTGGTGTCGGTCCGGTTTAGCAGGTTTCGGTACCGGTTGCCAGTTCGGTGTTCTTATGGCCTTGGGGACGGGGAATATAATACTAAAAGATGGTTGTAAAAGTCAAAGTAAAAAATGGGGAAAAAAAGTTAAATTCAAAAAAAAGGAAATTATGCACCGTATATGCATAATATGCATTTGGTATAATAATCATGGAAATGAAGGAAAGTGTGCGGTACCAGTACCAGTACCGGGACCGATGGGGGGATTATATGGTTATATGTACATGCGTACATACTTGTGTAAGAAAGATTAATGGAGTGTGAAGAGATGTTGAAAAATAGGAGATATTTAAAGTTGTGGCTGAATTACCATTAAGAATTCTTTCTTCATTCTCACGATCTTCCCGTCGTCGCTCCTCATACTCTCTCCGGAGACGAGTGTGGAGTGATGGATAATCCGGATCTGTCCCGCCGCCGCTTCCCGCACCAGTCCCAGTCCCAGTCCCAGTCCCTGTCGTCATTTTCCCCGCAGTCACTCAATATCTCAGCAGAACCAGGCACACACAATTCCCACTCCCACAGAAAGGATCCAATACTCCCGAACAAAAAGAAGAATTTGGAAAGGAGAATGAAACGATCCGAAGGAGTTCCACGGATGCGGATGTAATCACGTAATTTTGCCTAATTCACAAAAATTACAAATTCTCCGCTCTTGTTGACAATTCTTCTTCGTCTTTTTTTTTCTTTTACAATAAGGCCCACGCTTCTATCCAAAATTCAGATCCTAATCCAGCTGACGATTTTAGTCCTCATGTTTTTTAATGAAAATTTTTAAAAATTTACAATTTAATGCATTTTCATTATAATAATTAATTACTGTATTATTTAGGCCAATATTTTGTGAACTTGATTTTTTTGTGTCTATAAGTAAGTGCATAATGTAGATATATGTAGATGCGAAATGTTTCAAAAGTAAGTATTGTGCCCATATACTATGTACTAGGGGTCGTACATAAATAATTTCATTGAAAAATCCCAATTTTATAGCCTACAAAAACAGAACACCACTGTCTTCGGCTTAGCTATTGAATAAATGACTATCTTTAACAAGGCATGCCATCAATATAACCAAAAACACCCACCAATCCTACGCATGAAATCATTTATGGACGATCCCTTATCCTAAACCCATAGCTATATTCTTTTTAGCCTAAGTTGAAAAAAAACATGCATTTGACACAATTTGCATCTTTTAACAATCATGTAAATAGAAAAAATTGCACCACTAAAAAAGTCAAAATGAAGCCATTTCGCATATTTTAAAAATCATGCAAATAGAACAAAATAACACTTCCAAAATAATCTAAATGGAACAATTTGCGTCTTTTAAAAATCATGTAAATAGTATACATAGAATAAAATTGCACCTGTAAAATTATTTAAATGGAACAATTTGCAGCTTTAAGAAATCATATAAATAGAACAAATTGCACCTTTAAAATATTCCAAATAGAAAAATTTGCATCTTTTAAAATCCTTTAAATAGAACAAATTGCACCTTGTACCACTAAAAAATTCAAAATGTAACAATTTCACTTCTTTTAAAAAACATGCAAATATAACAAAATAACACCTCCAAAATAATCTAAATAGAAAAATTTGCAACTTGATAGAATAAATTGCACTTCTTAAAGAATCCAAATGAAACAATTTGCGTCTTTTAAAAATAATGTAAATAATATACAGCAAATTGCACCTCCAAAAAAGTCAAAATGGAACAATTTTGCATCTTTTCAAATCATGTAAATAAAGAATAAAGTGCACCTTTAAAATATTCTAAATAGAAAAAATTTGAATCTTTTAAAATAATATGTATATAGAACAAATTGCACCTCTTCAGAATTCGAAATGGAACTATTTGCATCTTTAAAAAATCATGCTAATGACAAAAATTACGTCTCGTAAATAATCTAAATGGAAGAATTTGCATCTTTTAAAAATCATGCAAATAGAACAAATGACACTTCTAAAAACCAAAACAAAAAATATAAAAATACCTTAAACAATTTTTAGGTACCTATAAAAATATGTGATTTGAAATATTTACCATTTTCAAAAACATTACAATAATATTTATTAGATAATGTATCGCAATTTAGACCTTTCACAACCCCTCCTCCTTTGAGTTCCTAATAAAGTTGGTTTAATCAACAATACGAAATATTTATTAGTAATCCCAACACCTAACTACATACCAAAAAAAAATTCTTTTCCAATTGAATCCGTGTCCGCGTGTCATTATAACTAATTAAATTACGGTAAAAAACATTCAGATTCTGCTCAAGTTCAAGCTTACCAATATGTATATAGCAGTGTGGGACATATGACTTTATGTCAGCCTAAATGTTATTAAATTAAATATGCTAATTAATGCACTTACCTTCCGTAACCGTAACCGTACTTGGAATAAACGTATTTTCGAAAAGTACTATAAAAAACCGTAGACTCTCCACTCTATATGACTCAACTCCAACTGTTGCACTAAATGCAAACCTTAAAAAAGCTCTAAGATTATTTGAATAATTAATTTAGAAAATAATCAACATAAAAATTGCAACTTGCAAACTTTCAACGGCTGCTAATGTTAATTGCGGTTGTACTTCACTTCATATCAGAATAGTATGCTAATTATTTCAAAAACGAATTCGGATTAATCTCAAAGCTGTCCTTAGTGTCTACGATCTTAATTAGTAATTAATTAATTAATCAATTAATCAAATAAAATAGACAAACGCTTTGACCAACACCCAGTCACTGTCTGTTAGTCATGACCTCAATTTTTGCCAATAGTTGTTTTATTCTGCTATTTAATTTGCATTAGGCTCATGTGCCAAATAATATGTCATAATAAAAATAAAAAATAATTGACCAAGACAGGCAAAACAAAAAATCCCATTTACAATAGTTTACAGTAGCATCCAAAGAAAAATCATTTGCAGTTTGCAAAAATAAATATTCTGCAGTCATTAACCACAATCATAAAAACCCGCATAAACACAAAACCGCACTAAATGCAAAAACAAGTCTATAATTATATTAACGACTTTTATTTAACGATATATTTAATGAATTTAATCAAACATTTTATTTAACTAACCTTCCGTTCTCATTTGCATTTCCTGCTGTCAACGTCAACCGCGAAACCGCAACGGCTCAATATGTAAATAGCCAAAGGCGTTTGCTCAGAAGAGATCCCATTTACTCTAAGTCGTGAGAAGAAAGAAACACTTTGTTGTTTTATTGTGTGGCTTTTGCGGTTTGGGATTTTAGAATGGAAAGAAGCGGATGTTAAATGTATGATAATAAAAGTATTATGGAGATACGATATTTTGAATTGTAAGGCATAGGTACTTATACGTATGGAGTGGTCCATAAAGGATGACATTCTAATAATGTTGAATGTCCATTTCCAGTATCCTATGACCCCCCCCCCCTGCCACTAGTACCAACTTAACCATTAGGAGATGTCCACGTAGCCCCATTTCCCCTACCCTTGACATCATTTATGAACGATCCCTATACAGCAAAGCCGGGCAGACAGTCAGTAATAGAGGCATATATATGCATAATTAAGGAGAACGCGAGAACATAGCAAAAATTCAAAGCCTGAAAATCAATGTATGTACATACACACTTAACACATGTCAAAGGAATATTTCGTGCTATTAAAAATAGAGCGTTTTTGCAATTTTTAAAATCAATTTTACAGCGTAGTTTGCACTTTTAAAAAGGCTGTAAATAGAATGTTTGGAATTTAAAAAAAAAACATGTAGATTGAGTATTTTGCACTTTTAAAAAGGCTGTAAATAGAATGTTTGGAATTTAAAAAAAACATGTAGATTGAGTATTTTGCACTTTTAAAAAGACTGTAAATAGAATGTTTGGAATTTTTAAAAAAGCATGTAGATTGAGTATTTTGAAATTTTTAAAAACATTTGCACAGCGTAATTTGACATTTTGAAAAAGTTGTAAATACAATATTTTGCGCTTATAAAACAACATGTAGATTGAGTATTTTGCAATTTAAAAAATATTTACACAGCGTATATTTTGACTTTTTAAAATAATTGTAAATAGAATATTTTGCACTTAAAAAACAACATGTAGATTGAGTAATTTAAAAAGCATTTACGCAGCGTAATTTGATCCTTTCAAAAAGTTGTAAATATAATATTTTGCAATTTTTAGAAACATATTAAATAAACACTACCCATTACATTATTATCACATTGACATGAAAGTTTTTTTTGGCATTACTCGTTTTAATAGCTAAATTGGAGCTTTTATTAGACATTGAACATTATGATATTTCACTCGTTTACTTATAATATATCGTATAGCTAAAAAGGAAAGCTAAGAAAGAAGTATACAAAAAGTGTGTTTAGTATTATTGTTAGTATGTACGTCATAAAAATCAAAAGTCTGGAGATTAATAAATATTCGTTTCCCCTTTTCCGTTTTCAATTTTGATCCGTGGCATTTCCTCAATTTTTGCGTCTTCAGTCAAAACCTCAACAAAACACTTTGAATTTTTGCTTTGTTATTTTTGATGGTGGAATTTTTGAATTTTCGACTTTGGCTTTGGTTATGAAATGATTTGTGCGGAAATACGGGGTCCACCTAAACATGGGACCGAATAGGACCCAATGGGACGGGACCGAACATGCAAAAAAGGCTAATTTTGAGTGTTCAGTCCCATTTGACTTATTGTGCAAGGAAGTCATGTAAATAGACACATGGGACCGGATGGGACCAGGCTTGTTTATTAGGGTATACATACCACCCCTCAAATAGGACCAGATGGGACCAGGCTTTTCTATGCACACGCTTACAGCTTCCTGCCAGTTAAGTAAACAGGACTGAATGGGACTGGGCATGCGTAAAACATTCAGGGAGCGTTTCACAAATTACGTTCAAAATAATGCTAGAAACCGCGGAGTTCAAAAACTCCAGCAGTAGATAGTTTGTAATCTGTGTAGGTACGTGTTGATCTAAAAGTGTAAACTTTAAGTACAACTTTAATTACACTTTCAACTTCATTTTATGAGCAATTTAGTATTTTCAACGCATCACTTGCTTGTTATAGTAACAATCTTGATTTAAATAAGATTTCAACATAATGAGCCTCACGTAAATTAGTGTTACATTTGATTGTACATTTTTTACCTTGACTATCGACACAGTTGCTGAATTTGCAAATTATGTCGGAATTGCTAAAGAACCAAAAATCTTAATAATTTCCAGAATTTAGCGTTCGTTTTTGGACTGCATCCACTTCCTTATAGTGCGTACCATCGAATTCTGATTGATGCATTTTAGTAAGTTTACGTTTTATTTATTTTATTACTCTTGTAGTCAGTAGTCAGTTGTAGAAATATGGTCCTGCCACGCGTTCAGTGAAGGGGGATATCTTGCTCAAGCACAAGTGTAGCTCGCTGAGCTAGCTCTGTCATGAGTTCAAAGGCTTTTATTTATTTTTTGAATTTTACTGTCGAATAAGACGTACAAGTTAATTTCAAACACTACTCCCTTATTTCGTACATAATTTGCTCACTCCGGTCCCAAGAAATTTTATAAATTCGATAATCTTCATCATCATTCATTTGAATGTTATTGATTTTTTGTTGAAATAATTATATTTCATCGGTTTTGTTAAGTGATTTTTGAATATTCAGTGGCTGTAATTTATAAGTGGTGGTTATACTGAAAAAGTAAACTAGTTTCTTTATAACATTGGATTATTAGTAACCGATAAAACATTATATTTGCTGACGTTGTCGATCAGCATGATTTTACCTACTTATTATTACAGCTGGCGCTATAAATAAATAAATGTTATTTTTCTCTCAAATTACTTTAATTCGTTTATTGACTTACTTTTAGTTGCGACCGTGATTCACACAGCAATACATTCGAACGAATAATCTAAAGTACCTACTACCCGGATATATTCGTAAGCAAAACCAAATACAACAGAAAAAATGCAGACCATGTTCAGTTCACCTCATTTTCTGCCAGTTTCATCGACTCCTGCTGCTGCTCAGAATTCAAGTTGAATTGGACCTTCAGTTTGTGGACTGGGTACGTCTCCTGTTGATATAACTCAAGGAGGTTGCTTTACAGACATCTCAATGTAACTCAATATGGAAAAACATAATTTTAATTAAATTATAAAGTCGTATCGAAAGTGTGGCTCTCAAAATTACTAACGCTCATACACGGTAACCATTTCGACTTCGACTATAATAATTATTCCTACATATGCAAATAATATTGTTGTTTGTTTTTTTACGGTACAGACTGAGGCCAGGCCCTTTTGTTAGAGCTTTGAAGGCCCCATTTCGAGTGACCTTTTGTACTGAAGATACTGAACTTCCAGGACCATGTCTTGAAGAACGTGTACAAACTGGGGGAGAAGTAGGTTCGATTTCCGAAGCACGTTCTTTAATGGGAAAGATCCAAGCTCAGCATGGCCAGTATTCATAGGTCAGCTAAATCAAGACCTTCAAGGAGATTATCCTGGGACTGCGACTGGTCAGGGTTCGGGAGTGGTTTTAACCGCCGGCTAAAACCAAGCGGTTTTAACCGGTTAAAACCGGTCCCCTAAAATGTTAGTTTTGGGGGCAAAACGGCTTTTACCGGCTTAAACTGATATACACCTTAAAATTGAATTAAAAGTGATTAACTTATTCGCTTTTCTCTTAAAACTAAAACAATAAATTGTGTTTAAGTACTGCTGTTTTGCAGTCTTTTTTAGCACAAATAGGCTGAGATTAAATTATTTTTGTCGAAGTTTTTAGCATTCTGTTTTTTTAAATTCTAACAAAAAACCAATAAAAGTAATATTTTTTTATAAAATATGTAAAATCCACAGCTTATTTACTGTGATGCAACACCATAAAATCACTGCAACTTTTGTTTAAGCACTTAATTATATTGGCTACAAAGTTATAACCAGTTATAACTCGTTTCAGCCGGTTAAAACCGGTTTTAGCCAGCAGGCAGGTTTTTAGTCAAACTGGGCGGTTTTTTCCGAACCCTGCGACTGGTGTTGAACAACGTGACATGGGAAGACATGATCCCATACCGCTGCCGTATTTTTAAATAATTATCATGAATTCATTGCAGATTGGCCACCCTCAACATCTTTCTCTGCCGGCTCGGCTCAAGCTGGACGTTAAACGCCCGCTTCTGCAGCTACAAATGCCTCATCGCTACCAATCGCAATCGCAGTCAGCTCAAAGGATCTGGAAGGTAAATTTTACTTGTTACATGTTTCCCTAAAAATTTAAATTAGACAAAATATTTAGTTTCTACTATAAAAATAATACTTAAATAGTTGTTTATAGTAAGTTTGATTTTCTTTTACAATATAGTAGTATGGTAGTGTAATATTGGTTGCGAGGTTTCTGTGCTGTGTTAGGACTCAAAAAATGCCTAGTAGTACTGTGCGTAAATGTGATCACCCCTTATGTGTGATCAGTGGCCGCCGTTCAAATATTACCGCCTTTAAAAATCTGTCCATCTAATATTCATACAACCTATAGTCTCAACTATCTTCACTACTGATTTCAGCTTCTTTCCTTGACAACTCTGGCTATGTAAAATTATGAAAGTTTTAAGTACTTTTTTGAATTTGTCACATTAAAGACCCTACTTTACCATTAACTTTAAATGTATTGATCACATAAAGGGCACTTGGGCCGTTGTAAGACTTTCCGCAGTTTTTTTGTACAATGACCTGTATCTCTTGCAACTTTTAATTTTCGACACTGATTATTTTTTTGTACGTACAGTATTAATAGAGAAGTACAATGATAGCTTTTTCGTTATTGTACGTTGTCTGTGGAAAAAGATACAGATTTTCAAAGTTGATAAAAAATGAACCCGATCACACATACGCACTCCCCTACTACATATTTTTTTGCTTTCAAATTTTATAAAGCTCTGAAGTGCTAATCGAAAATGTCCAAAGTCCAGAACTTTAATCTCTAATATTTGTATTATTTTTAAATACGTTAATTTTCAGAAGACCTTCCCCTTGTTTCTGAAGACTTGGGAAATAATGATTATGATATGGCTTTGGATTGGTCACGATCAGCAGCCGCGTCTGACAACGACAACCCAGCTCAAGCTGGACCTTTAACGTCCACTTACACTTCTGCGGCCACAAATGCCTCATCGCTACTTTGTAGAGTCCGCTCAAAGGATCTGGAAGGTAAAATTTAATTTTCATAGCTTCGTCAAAATTTAGAATTAGACAACATAACAATAACATTAGCAATTTGAAAATGTCCACAGAACTTAAATCTCTAATGTTTGAATAATTTTGAAATACCTTGATTTTCAGAAATACTTCTCCGTGTTTCTGTGGACTTGCGAGTATCAAGAGGCCGAGCAGAAAATCGTGCGAATGCTCAATTCTCAAAACGTCCAAGAAAAGTTAAAACTACAAAAGACGAGAAGCTGAGGAGATCGGTCAGAAATAGAAATGGGGAGGCTTCTCCTAATGTTTCTGCGGGTAGTAGTAGTGGTGATTTCAAATCTAGAAACACGGGACCATGGCGTCTTAGGAGCTCTAACCCCCCTTAGAAAATTCATTTCAGCAATGAAAATGAGCAATCAGATTTAAACGGCGCTGAGACAGCTTCTTAAACCTCATAGGCGTTTTCGGAATATAATTAGCTCAAGATAAGTCCTTTCGTCTTAGTAGGTAATATAAAAGACATTTTAAACTACCTTTGTAAGTCTGCTAGATGTGAATTACATAGAATGTTTTGCATTGTTTCTTAATTGGGGTATTTTTTCACACGTTGGAGATAATTACAAGTAGGCTTAATTAGAATATTGACAAAGACAGTGGATTTTTAATTTAATATAGGCACTATTTCTAAATTTAGCATGAGCTAAGAAATATTTATATAGTTAATATTTATAGTACAAGGTTGAAATAGACATTTAAATATTTGCTGGTAAAAATTCAGTGCCAATATAACATGCAAAATAAGGTGTCAGTTATTCATTTTATACCCTACAAGTAATTTCTATTATTTCGTACTCAACACATAATAATTACAATTATAACATCGATTTGAGGCTTCTAAAGGGAATAGTACGGATATAGTTATTGTAGAAACTACAAACGTTACACACTTCTCTTTGCTTACAAATGATAATGGTAAATACCTTCACAATAAATGAATTAAAGACAAAATAAAATCTCCGAGTACAATGTTTTACATAGTTTTTTAAAGTTTTGATAATATATTAACGTTTAATTAATTATATAGTTTTGATTTCTGCATGAATTAATTTTTAACAACCTTGTAAATTGATTGCAAAGTTTGATAATACTATCAGTTGTAGCTTATAGCATATACGTAGTACGATACTAGGTTGAAATTGCAATTGCAAATTTATCAAATATTTAACCAAATCACACAAACAGATATGGAATTTGCATTTTCGTATGTACCTTGGATTTGGTGTAAATTAATTTTAAGGCACTGTAAAATAAATAAATTTAAATGGAGAACCACAGCATCTTAATATACTTAATATGTAATTCGTTTCGGCTTTGACTTACTTAGATTAGCATACATAACACTGATGAATGCCTCAAAAAATAATGTACATACTTGCGAAAACAATAAAAATACAGGTCTACTGAAAATATTACTTTTGATTTGAGGCCAAAATCAAAAAAATCGCTGAATTATTTCAAATAGTATTAAAAAATATTCACACATTGAAATTGAAATAGGAATTCTAAAAGTATTCGCAAATATTTTTAATCGTGGTCTAATCGTCTTCTTGATGTTGGTGAATATCACCCTTTCTTTAGTCATCGTGTCAATCACGAGGTCAAAATATATGCACGAAATAAAATGTGTGTCACATTACTTTACTATATAATATGTCCTAATATTTAAATTATAAACCATAAAATCAATAAATTACAAAATGTATTTTGTAATTTGTAATGCAGCTTGTAGATACTTCGTATCTATCAAAAGTAATACATATTTGACATACATGGTTGCACTGCTGTCGTCAGCACGAAGGAATATATTATTTATATTTTGAAATGAGACGTATTTTGGAGAATTTGGCAGGAAGATGAGACAGTCAGAAAAAAAGATTAGGGAGGCGTCTTGTTTCGCTAGGAAGCAATCGATATAGTGGCTGAAAAATCTTAAAGGCTTCGAAATTAATATGTTGCATTCTGACGCGAATTTGGACAAAACAAATGATATTGCAAATCCCTTTGTATTTGAGATCAGACTGTTCCTTCTTCAATCCTTCTTTGAATAGTGATTGCAATTCGTTCCTGAAAATAGAATACATACGTCTAAAAAAGAGAATATCAGAATTTACTACTTAGGTACTTACTTTAAAATAATGTAATTTGTTTTTACAACAATACTGTTCATCTTCATACTACTTTTTTAATAATTGAAATACAAAAAAAATCATTTACTTTTCCATGTCTAGAACAAACTAAGTTTTTTCCTCCAAGCACCCGGTGAAAATTAAATACGAGGTAATGGTGCTCAGTTTTCCCCTGTTTTATAGGTGAGCTGAGTCCAACAACAAAATAAATATGCAGTCCATCATTTTGATTTAGAAAAAAAGTTGTTTGATTAAGGACATTGAGATTCTGTGGTCGAATGATTTGCCTCAAAGATGTAGAGACGAAAGAGAGATCTGTATTTTGTAACAGCATCTAAAACAAACACACACAATAAAATATTCTATACATTTAAATCACATCAGCTCTACACATTGTTATTAATTTAGCATTTTTTAAAACTCACCTTGGCACTATACAATAAACGTCATCGAATACAGCTATGAGTGAACTTCCATGACTATTTTCTTCGTGACTAGTTAATTTTCTGTCAGCAAAGCATTACCTAAAAATAAAAAAATGTATTTAAATGAAGTCAAAGATTTAATCTTAACTTCAAACTTTTCATTTAAATTCAGTGTATACATACAGATGAAAAACTCAGAAAAAAGAAATGCAATTGTAGATAAATTATATTAACTTTCTTTAAAAATTACTCAACTCAAAAGTAACAACCGGCAAGTCACAAGTTCAAACCAAAAACTTGCCCACAGTGTCAGCCACTGTCAGCAACAGTAAAATGTTGAAAGTAAAACGACAAAGCCAACAACGGCAACAACTACACACTGAAAAAAGTCTAACAATTTGTACTGACATGTTAATCTCATTTTTAATTATGAATCGTTGATTATGACAAAGTAATTTCAAATAAGAAGTACTATCTGTTTTATTCGACAGTAAAATTCAAAAAATAAATAAAAGCCTTTGAACTCATGACAGAGCTAGCTCAGCGAGCTACACTTGTGCTTGAGCAAGATATCCCCCTTCACTGAACGCGTGGCAGGACCATATTTCTACAACTGACTACTGACTACAAGAGTAATAAAATAAATAAAACGTAAACTTACTAAAATGCATCAATCAGAATTCGATGGTACGCACTATAAGGAAGTGGATGCAGTCCAAAAACGAACGCTAAATTCTGGAAATTATTAAGATTTTTGGTTCTTTAGCAATTCCGACATAATTTGCAAATTCAGCAACTGTGTCGATAGTCAAGGTAAAAAATGTACAATCAAATGTAACACTAATTTACGTGAGGCTCATTATGTTGAAATCTTATTTAAATCAAGATTGTTACTATAACAAGCAAGTGATGCGTTGAAAATACTAAATTGCTCATAAAATGAAGTTGAAAGTGTAATTAAAGTTGTACTTAAAGTTTACACTTTTAGATCAACACGTACCTACACAGATTACAAACTATCTACTGCTGGAGTTTTTGAACTCCGCGGTTTCTAGCATTATTTTGAACGTAATTTGTGAAACGCTCCCTGAATGTTTTACGCATGCCCAGTCCCATTCAGTCCTGTTTACTTAACTGGCAGGAAGCTGTAAGCGTGTGCATAGAAAAGCCTGGTCCCATCTGGTCCTATTTGAGGGGTGGTATGTATACCCTAATAAACAAGCCTGGTCCCATCCGGTCCCATGTGTCTATTTACATGACTTCCTTGCACAATAAGTCAAATGGGACTGAACACTCAAAATTAGCCTTTTTTGCATGTTCGGTCCCGTCCCATTGGGTCCTATTCGGTCCCATGTTTAGGTGGACCCGGAAGTACGTAAATTCATAAATTGTTGAATGGGATGAAAATGATGATGTCAAGTGCAGACGAAGACCCACACTTGTGTTCTTGACGGCATTTTCCCCCCTTTTTTTTTGGTTTTTCTTTCTTTCTTCTTTATATGAATTTCATTTTAAGCCTTTTCCAACACAACAAAACTACAAAATAAAAAAAACTGAGCGCAACATCATATGAAAATGAAAGGAATTTACGAATTTACTGATAGAGCTATAGAAAAGCCATCAACCTACATAGGGAGCGTTCATAAATATCGTTGTACAAAAGTTTTTATAAATTTTAAGCACCTTCTCCAATTTTTTGGTAAGTAAGCCCATATAAAAGGATATAGACAGCTTGAACCCCTATCTCCTCTTGTCGCACCACGTAATTAATGCACGCTCCCCTACGTCGACCTAGGGTTATATATCAGTGCAGTCGTCACCATTCAGTATAATATTTTGTTTACCACTATTAAAGTCTAGATATCCATTTAAACTATTACTAAATGTAATATAGAAGCGTGCATAAATTACATAGTACAGAAATCGGAAATTTTAAACCCCCACCCCTCCATCGTTTTTGGTATGTACACCCATTTAAAAAGATAGCCAGATTGAACCCCTATCCGTTAAAGACGTTCCACGTAATTTATGCACGCTTCCTATGTATCTACACAAAAAATCATTAAATCTAAAAGCAAGTAAATAGAATATTTTGCACTTTTCAAGGCATTATGAATGAAACATTTTGCACATTTTAAAACCATATATAAAGAGGATTTTCAAAAACTCGTAATCAACGTTTAACTTATCCTTTTTATTCAGCTTTTTTTAGGACAAAGCTCATTTTCATTCTAGCTTAAATTTTATATGAGACATTTTGACTTTTAACTCACCGATAGATCAAGTGTTCTCTATACACAAAAAAAGAGAGCGCGCATAAATCACGTGGTACAAAAATTACAAATTTTGAACCCCAACACCCCTCCCTGTAATTTTGTGACATGTACGTCAATGTAAAAATGCAGGCACATTAAACCCTGTACTTCCCAAAAAGGTATACCAAGCAATTTATGTACGATCCCTTATCCACACTATTTCATAATAATAAATTGATAAAATGGGGAAAAATAAAATAAATGCTATATACGGTGGTTTGTATAATTACCTTCTACTGCTACAGGTCCTGTGGTAAAGTGTATGACAACGGCATTGGAGAAAACTTGGCATAGAAAAAGAACGAATCAATAAACGCTTTTTAGATGCTAAGCTTTAGCTCATAAAGCATCAATGTATTAAAATGGTTTTGTCCGTCCGTCTGTCTGTCGATCGCCTGCCTGTTGGTCAAATTCGTAACAATAGTGTGTCCGCAGTTATCAGTTCAATGCAGCAACTCTCAATATTAGCGTTTAGAAATTTTCATCGAATTGGCAATATACATAGTTTCTAAAAATTAAAAAAGATAACAATTTGACTCATAATATAAATGACAATAATTATTATCAAACGCATTCAAAATGATGCCTTCAAAAACAAATGTCTTTAACAAACATCCGCCGCCCCTTTGCGCCAGATTTGGCGATCGTGGGCCCGAAGTAGATGCTGAGCTTCAGTGAAAAATTGCGTCACATAATAAACAAGATTATTTCAATCAAGCCATAAAATGATTTATAAAACAGGTGTATTTTTAAAATGGCAAAAGTTACTCATAAAAATGTATTTCGCAGCATTTTTCGCATAAATTGCATTGTTTAGATAAAATCAGTTTAGTTATTTTATGTTCGGCAGAACGTTTTTGTTAGCTGTGACTTACTAAAATCAAACTGGGCATCACTTTTTTGAGCCAAACTGGTCATCACGTACATAGGTTAGCCGTCACTTCCCGACCTGGCCATCAGTTATCGAAACAACCCGTCGAGGCTCGCCGTCCATCACCTACGAAAGAAAAAACTAAAGGCTCGCTGTCCATAACTTATCAAGAAATCCTCCGGAGGCTGGCGTTCATCACTTGTTTAAAAAAAACCCAGAGGCTCGCTGTCCATTACTTATCAAAAAAACACCTAGTGGCTCGCCGTCCATAACCTATAAAAGAATCCCCTGAAGACTTACCGTCCACCACTTACCAGAGAAACCGGAGGCTTGCCGTATATTACTTTCAACGAAACCCTCGAGCGGCTCGCCGCACATCACTTATCAAAAACACCTGTGGAGGCTTGCCATGCGTCACTTATCAAAAAACACCTGAAGGCTTGCCGACCATACCTTATCAACTAGTTCCCCGGAGGCTAGCGTCTATCACTTTTTTAAGAAACTCCCAAAGACTTGCGGTCCATCACTAATTGAAGAAACCCCGGAGGCTCGCCGTACATCACTTTCAAAGTAACCTCTAGAGGCTAGCTGTCTATCATATATCAAAAAACCCATAGAGGCTTGTCATCCATCACTTATCAAAGAATCTTTTAGAGGCTTGCCGTCTATCTCGCTGTGAAAAAATCCCCAAAGGCTCGGCGTCCATCACTTGTTAAAGAATTTCCTGGAAGCTTGCCGTTCATCACTTTTTAAAGAAACCCCCAAAGGCTCGCCGTCTATTACTTTTTAAAGAAATCCTTAAAAGCTCGCCGTCCATCTATTATCAAAGAAACCCCTGGAGGCTCGCCGTCTATTACTTATCAATGATACCTCCGGAGGCTGACAGCTTAGTGTAAAATTTCAATGGCCGATTTTTTACAGCATTAAGTTCAACTCAAAACACTAGTCACCTGTTGAGGGAATATGGATCATTGTGAATTGCGAATACCTTGATCGTTCGTCAACAGCCTAATAGTTGATACTTTTTAGTTGATGAGCTTAAACATCTATTAAAATAGTCATTCGCGTCTGTTTGCTGGTCATGCTCTATAGGTCACAATTCTTAACACATTTGTATCAAACAACTTTAAAATGATGACAAATGCGAGAGAAAAGTGCCAATTGTTTTTGAGGTCGATCGAACTAACCAGTTTTTCACAACAGTTGAATGCACTTATGTCAAAACTCAGGGAAATGAGCTGTTAAAAAACCGATGAATACTTGTAAACAAACAAAGAATGTACGTGTACAGTGTGTTTCATAAAAATAGACATAGACGTTTTTGGGGGGTAACTTCCTCTCACGCACGAATAAATCAACGAGATAATTATTTTTGTTGACAACTAACTAGGTGCTATGTTTAAACTTTGGTTGACCCCCAGGGATCAAGAGGTTACTTCACAATTAAATAAAAACTAAAAAAAATTGTCCTAATGACGTCATCGATAGGGTCAATAGGACATTGACATAGATACTGATGACATATCCCATGTTAAAGATATTCATTTACGCAATCCTCATATTCTAATGACAGCGGCTATTGGAAGTATTGAAAGGGTCTTTTGGACAAATAGACAAAACCATTTCAATAGATGCTATAATACATGGGGCTTTTATATAATTAACCACCACTTCCTTAACTAATGCAAGCAGTGCAAATACGATTCCCACGAGGAAACAGTAAAACGCGGACGCAACTAACGAATCGTTTAGTGGAAGAGATTCTGCTTCCACATTATTATTTCCCTTGTATTTAGGTTCATCGCGGTACACGACATTTAGTGACTGTTCGAACAACCACCGTCGTACTGCATTAGTCATATCCAAACCTAATTTGACAATTCCAACATCATACAGGCGGACAAATGCTTGATGAGCTACATCCACGTTTCCCATTAGGAACTGCCATAATCAAGGAGCATTAAAAAGCGTTTCATTGGACAGAAATGAAGATTTTTGATAAACATTCCAAAGAAGCTCTGAAATGATGGGAACCCTTTCCCTGGAAATCAACATGCCCAATTTGTTTGCTGCAAATCCTTCCCGAATCTCCTTGACTTGAACTTGAATTGAAGTTCCTGAATTATTATTTAAAAAGTAGTAAATCAAGAATTAAATGGTGACCATCAAAGTAAAAATCCAAGGAAAAGTCTCTGTCATATCGCTTTGCTTTCTTGTTGTTGGTTTGTAATTCTATTTAAGTGTTTGTGGTGCGTGACGAAGATTTATACACATGCTTGAACCAATTTTAAATATTAAAGGTTCAACTGTACTAATTTAAACACTAGGATACAAATAGGCAACTACTTAAGATTGATTTAATTTAATACGTAAATTTTTTCAGTCACAATTATATCTTTGTGCTTAATGTAATGAGAAATATAAGGATTATTGCACACGCAAAATTCAAATGTATTACTTACTAAATTCTAAGCGGTTCAGCTTTCTTGGGTACCGTTAATGCTCTAATACAAGGACATGTATTGCATGGAAACTCTGTCAGCATCTACTTCGGGCCCACGGTCGCAAAATCAGGAGCAAAGCGCCGGATTTTATTAACTTCTACTGGTAGTGGTACTGGTACTGTGGTAAACTATATGGCAATGACACTGTAAAAAACTTGGCATGAAAAACGAACCAAAAAATAAACGCTTATTATTATACCGTTTTAATCAATTCACAAATTTCAATTAGAAATCACACAATTCACCAACATCCTGTCAAATCCCCCCTCCTCCTAACTCTGCCTTCTTCTAAATTCTTAAGATGACAGTTTTTTTGTTATTTGCTGCAAAAAGATTCGTAATTCAAAAGATAAACATAACAATAACAAAATGTCCTGCTTTTAAAATTGCATAGATTTTATATTTCTTCGTCATCTTTTCTATTCCCTTATTTTATTGTTTCCTTCTCTTTTCTGTTCTGGATTTTGCTCCACTGCAGACTTCAGCGTTTGGAAAGTTTGATCTGATTGACAATGTAGTTCCTAAAAATAAAAAAACCAATTTAAATGATAACATAAATAAAAATTATTTTATCATACGCATTTAAAATGATACCTTCAAAACCATATGTCAAATAAAAATAAGTTTCCAGATGTTTTGATTTTTTTTCAATCGTCTCAACGTAGTTTAAAAACTCACCAATTAATTTCAGAATATGTATTAATTAAGAAAAAATAAATAATTACGAAAATTTTTATTTTACGACGTGTAATTACACCATTCTGCAAAACAAAGCAAAAATGACATTTTGCACTTTTAAAAAACATGTAAATGGAAAATTTTTAAACTTTTCAAAAACATGTAAATGGAACATTTTACACTGGTACAAAACATGTAAATGGAACATTTTAAACTTTTCAAAAACATGTAAATAGAACATTTTTCACTTTGAAAAACATGTAAATAGAACATTTTTCACTTTTCAAAAACATGTAAGTAGAGCCTTTTGCACTTTTAAAAAACATGTCAATACAAAATTACCTAATTTTGAAAGAAAGGTAAGTGTATAATATTTTCCTCGTTTAAACATCTATATAAATAAAATATTTTCCTATCATTAAAAACTCGTAAATATCATTTTATGCATATTCATCATAATAAATTAGTTTCTTTTAAAATAGCTCATTTTAATTTTAATTCAATTTTAAATAAATTGGAAATATGTCATTTGGATTCTTCACTCACACTATTAGATTTTTTTTTGTAGGAATTAACTACATTTAGCTCAAAGCCCACGATTTATATGAGAATGAGAAATTTTTTTTCAAAGAAACTACTTTAAAATTATTAGGGATCAAAAATTAATCAGATTTTATTTCCTAAAAATCATTTATATATCGTTGGTGAAGAATCAAATTCGTTTCCTTTTATCGATATCTTTAGGGAAAGAAGAGGTTTTGATTTTAAAGGAAAATGGCAGTAGACGGTTTTATTTCTACCAAAGAATGGAAGGAAACGGTTTTGATCCTTCACCGATAATATCAGTCTAAAATCCATACACAAAAAGTAGTATTAAAAAGTAGTAACTTTTTGTATCCGTACTATAATTCTAAAATTTCTAAATACAAATGAACAAGCTATATAAATGCCGCTTCTTCGGCTTAGGTTTTTGGTTGCGTTTGCTGCTGAATGGCCTTCTTAAATTTTCCTGTTTTCTTTAATATATACCAAACACAGAAATTTCTGAAAGCGTTGCAGAATCTGGCAGGGCGAGCAGTGGTGTGTGTATTTCTTCTTGGGTGGTGGTCGTGGTGGTGGTAAATGACTTATGGGACTTTGCAACTTGCTTCTCACTTGACAGTTTGACTTTCGTATAACTCCAACTTTCCACACCTTTCACTCCACACCATTCTCAATGGCTGTACATAATGCAATAGAACCCTTACAAGGCAACAATAACACGACTGGACAGTTGGAGAAAGCAGTCTGCAATAACTTTCTTTTCCAACATCGTAACACACTATTACATAGATATAACATACATGTGGCGAAATTCAAGGCTCAACAGAGTTTCAACCACAATTTTATAACTTCACTTCGTAGTCCTGCAGCACCAGTTCAAAACCCAAGTCATGTTAAATTTTATCACATACCACAGCAATAGCAACAACCATAGTCATCATTTGGATTTGGTTTCGCCTCACAGAAATTTTGCACATGTATTTGGCACACGTGCGTGTGTGTTTCTGTGGGGAAAGATACGGTTCTAATTAGTTAGTTTGGAAGGTAGGTACGAAGAAAGCATAGGATTAGTGTGCTAACTTACCTACGACCTACACGTAAATAAAACCTTTCTTAAAGTTGGTTGATGGGGCCAACAGAGTTTACAGATATTTATTATATAGGAAGCAGGCAGGCGTGTTTGGGTGAGCGGTTAGGACTGCAGACTGTAACGAAATTTACAGCCTCAGACCTGGCTTCGATCCTCGGCCACTGCTAATCGTTTACAGCTCGGTGTTGTACGGTAAACGTCACTGGATGGTTGATTGAAACCGGATCTCCTTCGGTACTCCTTAGTGACCACTACTTACTGTAGGGGCCTAGGGAATGAGACTCCTTTACTGTGGAGGAGGGGACGGGGATAGGTGAAAGGGTACAAAGACCGAGACGATCTAACGCGGTAGCCTCCTATTTCCTCACCCACAGTGACTGGTTGAGTCTGGTTGTATGAACTTCGGTTAAATCGACCCAATGAATAAATTATTATTATAATTATTATTATTATTATTATTATTATATAGGAACTTAGGTAGGTAGGAGTTTTAGCAGGCGTCTTAATTTTTTGAAATTAGCGCTTCATCATGAAATTAATGAAAGAATTATTAGTCAAGAATTTTAATTTAATATTTAAGGATTGAGCCTATAGTGTATCTATGTATGTATTGTGCTTGCAGGCCTTAGCCTATACACACTACGTTTCAAATTTGAGGATTGAGCCTATAGTGTAATACTATAACCGAATAAGTTTATAAAGCAAGACAATTTTGCTAGTTTCCTCATAATGTTAGGGATGGTGCCGAAATGATGTCATATTTAAGACAGTAAGACCAGTGGGGTATGCTTAGATATTGTAATATAACATCTAATGTTAAATATAGATAATTAAAGAATGGTTAAGCTAATAATAGAAGGGTCTTAGAAACGGGGATAGTTAGGTGTCATCATGTACGGACGACCCTTTACTACTTATTAGGTTGTTAGGTATTAAAGTTCAAAATATACCATTTACATGTTTTTGAAAAGTGCAAAATGCTCTATTTACATGTTTCTGAAAAGTGCAAAATGCTCCATTAACATGTTTTTTAAGCGGGCAAAATTTTCCATTTACATATTTTTGAAAATTGCAAAATGCTCCATTAACATGTTTTTAAGAGTGCAAAATGTTCCATTTACATGTTTTTGAAAAGTGCAAAATGTTCCATTTACATGTTTTATAAAAGTCCAAAATGTTCCATTTACATATTTTTGAAAAGTGTAAAATGTTCCATTTACATGTTTTAAAAATGGCAAAACATCCTATTTAAATGTTTTTCAAAAGTGCAAAACATTCTATACTTACAAGCTTATGGCCTCAGCATGTTGATATTTTACTGTTTTAGTAGAAAGTGCCTTTTACTCTTCGCTTAAAATGGATACAGACAATTTCGAATCTGCACTCACGATATTCAATGCATAGTTATTTTAGAGAATTTTTGTTACCTATGTACGATGCAACATAGGAATGGATTTGGAATTTGGAATGAAAATGAAAGAGGTTTTTATGGCGTTCAATCTATAATAAGAATCTATACTGGCACTGGCCACATAGAGTTGAAGATACTTGAAGTCCTACTTATAGGAAGAGGGTGCACGAAACCGAAACCGACTCAAAGTCCAGGTTCGGATCCGGGTCCGGATCCGGATCCGGAGGAAACAATAACCGTTAGTTGTCCCCTTAAATTTGACGTCCTTCTCTCTCCAAGATCCCACTCATTCATACGGTTCATACATATGATCAGAAAAAAATTCCAATTTTCGATTGAACCCTCTACGCCAACAGCATTGCTAAAACTGCAATTTTATTCCGAGGAAATAGAATTTTCTCCATCGTTAACTATGATCACGGTTCAATTTCAATCCCAATCCCATAATTACCCAAAAACCACCAGGGGTAAGTGAAACCCACATTTTAAATAGGTTCTAATCAAACCACCGCTAGAATAGAACCAGAAGCAAGATGCCGAGGCCGAGACTCTCTCACCATTGCAAAATCACCAATTTTAATAATATTTGTAATAAAAATAAGGCTTCTACTTCTATTAAAAGTTTTGGAAATACCTTATGTGATTAAAGATATAACCATTTAATTTTTCCAAGAGTATTTTATCGCTTTCTCAAAGAATTTACTTAGGCAAGACTATAAATAATAACATAGATGTATAATATCGTCTGTGAAGAATCAAAATTACCCACATCCTTTTTTAACTAAATACAAAATGTACTATCTACAAAAACAATATATAAATATCGTGCAAACCTAAAGGCATGTAAATAGTACATTTGACACTTTTCAAAAACGTGTAAATCGAACATTTGACACTTTTAAAAACGTGAAAATTGAACATTTGACTCTTTTTGAAAACGTGTAAATAGAACATTTTACACTTTTTAGAAACATGTAAATAGAATTTGAATTGAATTTGACGCTTTTAAAAACGTGTAAATTGAACATTTGACTCTTTTCAAAAACATGTAAATAGAACATTTGACACTTTTCAAAAACGTGTAAGTTGAACATTTGACACTTTTCAAAACCATGTAAATAAAATGTTTGGCACTTCTAAAAAACGATAAATTAGAAAATTTGCAATTTTTAATATCACTTTACAAAAAATCATAATTAACATTTTTCATATCCATATAATATAGGTATTTGTTGTTTTATGACAGCTCATTTTGGTTCTAGCTTTAAATTGGAAATGGGTCATTTTGGTTCTTCAGATACGATGTATTAGCATATAAACCTTAAGTAGGTATATTTTGCTTATAACAGTAACGTCTTTAGGAGCGGGCAGAAATTACGAGGTGAAAAAACCGGAACATTTGAACCCCTAAACCCCGACAGATTTTGGTATGTTGTACGCCCATGTGAAAGTACAGGCAGCTTGGACATCTCTCCCTCCCCCTCCCCGCCCAAGACGCACCCCGTAATTTATGCACGCTACCCTATAAGAAAAAGGATTGACGGTGCAATATATAAATATAGAGCCTGTATATTAAAAAAATAGTCGGGACGATGACGGTGAGGGTCCTGTATGTTTAGGACGTAGGAGATTATAGAGATAGTAGCTTTAATTTCCTCTTGCATTATTTATTATTATGATTACACGAATAAAGTGTTTCCTCTTTAAAAATCTATACCTTATAAATATATGTATTTCTAGTTTCAAAACATTTAAAATTTTCTATGACAACATTTGTGGACGATCCCTCATCCGCTATCCCGTTCCTGTGCACTTGATTATATTAAAATACTTGAAAATTGAATGCTTCAAAACCAACAGCGTTGGCTGTGGAAGTGCATATTGCATGTATGATATATCGTCTGACAAGAACCAAAATGACCCATATCCAATTTTAACTACAATCGAAATGAGCTTTGTCATAAAACAAAATGAGAAACAAGTAAAATGGTAACTAAGATGTTTTTGAAAAGCGTAAAATGTTCTATTTACATGTTTTTAAAAAGTGTAAAATGTTGTATTTACGTGTTTTCAAAAAGGTGCAAAATGTTCTATTTACATGTTTTTGAAAAGCGTAAAACGTTGTATTTACATGTTTTTGAAAAGCGTGAAATGTTCTATTTACACGTTTTTCTAAAGTGTAAAATGTTCTATGTATATGTTTTTTAAAAGTGCAAATTGTTTTATTTACATGTTTTTGAAAATTGTAAAATATTCTATTCAAATGCGTTTAAGACATATTTGAATATTTTGGTAGATAGTGGAAATTGTTTTTAGCTAGAAATGGATATGGGTCATTTTGAGCCTTTACTCGCAATTTAATTCTGTTTCGTTTTCAACGTCAATACTCAACGTAGATACAAAATAAAAATATTGCAGTAAATACATTATATTTATGTATAATGCTATAGTGTACAAGTCAATCTACACACTGTTTATATGCATATAGCTTATACGTTTTTTTATATTCTCATAATAAATAATGGTATATGACTATAAAGTGCAGCCATTTTTGTAACTATAACAAACGGTACATATAGTAACAGTCATACTGAAATATCTATATATAACAATATGGATTGGATCGAAGCTGAAACGTGGATTATTTGTGTGTTCTTACAATATTCGCATATCAAACAGGACTGGTGGGACACGGCAAGCATTTATTGCACTTTGAGTTTGCAACTGAAAAAAAACCGAAACGAAGTTTCATTGTTCTTCACCTCTCCTCATATTCTTTTCACACTCGCAATGCGGTTTGGTGCCGGTGCCGGTACTGGTCCCGGTACCGGTACCGGTACCGGCACAGTTTCTTGGCCGCTTTTCACAATTTATTCTCCTTAACGTCAAGTCAACTCTGTACCTGGCTTTTAGGAATTTTGTTTTTGAATTTATGAATTTACAGTTTTCCACAATTCACGAACGAGTGCATCCCATTCTTGCCTTGCATACTCACTGCATATTGCATATATAAGTTAGTAGGGAAAATAAAAAATCGAATTTTTATTAAAAAACGTCTATAAATGACGTCATAAAAAATCCTTATTTTAGAACCCTATAACCTCCCTACCATTAGCTTAATAACTGTGCCTAAAATCTAAATGAATACCTTGAAAATGGGATGTTATGAGTGGCCATGGAACCTCTCGATGACGTTATTTGTAGACGATTCCTAAGTGCGAATACTGTGAGAACGTCTCTAGGGTTAAGGCTGAACTTAGTATTAAGGCTGAATATTACAGGTTTTGTTTAGATTGTGAATATTTTAAAAAGAAACTTAAAAGCTCATTTTGCACCTTCAAAAAACATGCAATTAGAACATTTTACACTTGTTTAAAAGATTAATTTGGATTTGGAAAATTTTACACGTATTAAAAAGTTTCATTCAGAACATTTTACAGCTATTAAAAAGATGCACTTAGAACACTTTACATCTATTAAAAAGATTCATTTGGAACATTTTACACCTTTTAAAACGATGCACGTAGAACGTGTTACACCTTTTAAAAAGATGCACGTAGAACGTTTTACACCTTTTAAAATGATGCACTTAGAACATTTTACACCTTTTAAAAAGATACACTTTGAACGTTTTTCATTTTTTTTAAACTTCCTAACAAAATATTTCATACCTTCAAGAAACTCGCAAATAAAACAATTTGCACTTTTCAAAAGACATATTTTATAACATTTAATACCTTTAAAAACACGAAAATAGAATTTTTTGCACCTGTTATATACACAGGTTAGTAATAATTCTATTTTCTCTGCACATGCAAAACTTGAAAATAGAACATTTCGCACTTTTTAGAAAGTGTAATTGGAAACGTTTCCACCTTTTCAGAACATGCAAACACAACATTTTGCAAAATTACATACAATAATATATGCAAAATACATTTTATGCTTGTACCCTTGTATAGCAAATTAAATACTAGAAATCCAGTTCAAAATTGCAATTTAGAAGTTACTAAAACAAACATAATTTTTCACCATCGTGAAGCAGCTACAGCCTACTTAGGTAGGTACCTAGGTGGAAATACATTTGCGTAACTAACAAAATTATTTTTTTCTAAAACAATGGTAAAACTTTAGTTCGACTTTGGCTGATTGTTTATTTGGGAGTCTCCTTGCCTGATGCTCGATCCCACCCACAGAAAATAGTATTTCTGCATTAATGCCTATATATACACCCACCCACCCTACGGATGACATCATTTATGGGTGATCCCGTTTACGATCGAACGCAATACATAGCTACTTGTGTGAAATGCACATACGACCTAAATTTGGTTGTTGTATTGAAACTTGGAAGTTTTCTTGATTAGATTTTCTGTTTCCATTTTTTTCCCAAAACGGAATACGTGGGAGCGTCGATCAAACTTATTTAGACGTGAGACATGTAAAACAATATAAAAAATAAAACACATGAAAAACTAAAAGTGCATAGGCATATACATAGTCGTTTTCACAGATCCACAGACTTGGGGAAAATTAAATTGAAAAACAAAAAGGCGTGTGTTTCTATGCTCCTGTTGTTTTGTTTTACCTGACCTACGTTATGAAAGCTTTTCTTAAGACTTTTACTTTACACTTTTTTTTTTATACTTTGCTAAATCCTTTTGTTTTGTTATTTTTAAGACTTAAGCCTATAGACGTGTATAGTTAGAGCTGCGCCATTCCCTCCTGGCGCTGTGTCATTCACACGTATGTTATTTTATTTTTGCAACAGTCTCTTTCAAATTTCAAATTAAAATGCAAAATTATGCAAACATAATAATACCGAGATTGTTTAAATTTTTTAAGATGTATAATAATTTTATACTTTGTACAGCTCACTAAGCATAATTGCATGAGTATTTACCAATTTATTGTATAAATTCAAAATTAGTTATACATTATGGAAATTTAACGCTCATACACTTCAAAATATGATGTGTACTACAAATTTTTAGAACACTAATTATAATTCGAATGTAGTTCGAACATTTTTCGAGCTTTTAACAGGTGCCAATTTTACAATTTTGACTTACTTTATAAAAATACTTTTTGAAAACATTTAATTAATCATATATTGTACTTTTATTAAATGTACAAAATTAGAACATTTTGCGTTTTTCAAAACATGTAATTTAACATATTTTGCAACTTTTTAAAATGTGTATTTAGAACATTTTGTAATTTTCAAAACATGTAATTCAACATGTTTTGCACGTTTTTAAAATGTGTAATTAGATAATTTTGTAATTTTTAAAACATGTAATTTAACATATTTTGCACCTTTTTAAAATGTGGAATTAGAACATTTTGCAATTTTCAAAACATGTAATTTAACATATTTTGCACCTTTTTGAAATTTGTAATTAGAAAATTTTACAGTTTTTGAAACTATTAATTCACATACTATTTTGCAAATTTTTAGGAAGCGTAATTAGAATATTTGACAGTTTTTGAAACACGTAATTAAACATATTTTGTACCTTTTCAAAAAATTGTGTAATTAGAACATTTCACTGTTTTCAAAACATGAAATTTAACATATTTTGCACCTTTTTAAAATGTGTATCTAGTTACAGAACATTCTACGCCTTTACGAAAACATGCAATTTAGAAAATGTTGCATAAACGGTAATAAAATTAATGAAAAAAAGGCCGCACATATTTAAACCTTCTATACTAAATAAACACTGTAAAATCCCTGAAAAGCCTGAAAAGCCTAAAAAGCGTAAAAAGCATTTCCGCAATTTTCAATAATCACTCTTGGAAAAAAATCCAAATTAAAATGGTAATTGTGAAACATCAATCTAAAAAAGTAAAAAATAAACATATGGAAATAAAACGAGAGTATACGGAAATATAAAAAAAATCAATAAAATGAATAAAAAATGAGAAAACTGGGTCGTGTGTGTGTGTAACTTATTGGTCCTCCATATTTTAGCTCATCTTGACAGCGTAGCGTAGTAGCCTCCTCGTCCGTCCTTCGTACACTTTGTTGAGGGGAAAGTTAACGTGGAAATTGGGGAGACTCAACTGACTGAATATGCTGCTCTAAACTAAAACTGGAGATGGAATGTAAATATCTTGCAGAATGTGTAGAGGATGTGGAGATGAGATGCTAATCAACTTGGGCTATAAGGTATATCTATATACTGGAGAAATACACAGGATATACTGATAATATAAACATGAATATAGGGCGGAAATAAAAGTTTACTTTTACTCGGCTGCGAATATTGCGAAGAAGAAGAAGCCTCTGGGCGAAAGTGGAATTGGAAAGTGAAAGTGAGGAAGCGTCTGTCTGTGTGTGTGTGTGTGTAATAAGTGAAGGGGAATAAATGAGGACTAAAAACCCATAATCTATATAACTTGCCAAATTTCATAAATTCAAACAAAATTCCACACACTTTCTCATCCCGTCATCCCGTTCAGTGTCCGCCTCCTCCACAACTTTTACTTTTCCCCACCGCAACTTATCACCACGTAACTAACTACATAACAACTTTTACTTTTTTTTTCTGAGAGATGTGTAGAGTCACATTGCACTTGGACCGGGGACCGGAACCGGAAGGTTCGCATATACTACGCACGCATGCTGTTCTTTTCCCCAATTTTTTTCTGAATTGTAAAAAATTTATTTTATAGTCGTTTTTCAAAACCTAAATATTTCAAAAGGTGTAAAAAATAAAAAGCTCTATTTGAACGTTTTCAAGAAATTGTAAGGTGTTCTAAACACATTTTTTAAAAGGTGAAAAATGTTCTTATAATACACTTTTTTTTTAAGGTGAAATGTTCTAAATACATGTTTTCAAAATACGTAAAATTTTTTAAACTTATTTTTTTTAAAAGGTGCAAAATGTCTTTACCACACTTTTTTAAAAAGTGGAAATGTACTAAATAAATATATTCAAAATACATAAAATTTTCCAGCAAATTTTTTTAAATGCGCCAAATGCTCTAAATTACAGATTAGTAGAACACAAACATGTTTTTAGATCCAGTTTGTAAAAGGTGTAATTTTTTTTTCTTAGTGTTCTAAACACAGTTTGTTAAACGTGTAAAATTTTTCAAATATAAAATTTTTTAAAAGGTCAAATATGTTCTAAATACACATTTTTAAAAGGCGTTAAATGTTTTAATTAAAATTTATTACATGTCTAAAATGTTCTAAATGAACGATTTTAAAAATATGTAATATGTTTAAAACACAGTTTTTTTAAAAAAGTGTTTAATGTTCTAAATATACGTTTTTGGAAAGTGGTTTCATAACTTGCTCGTTTCGAAAACTTCCATAATGTTCTAACGTGTGCTTTGTTAAAAATGTGTAAAATGCTTTAATTCATAACAATTTTTCAAAAGATTGAAGTTTGCTTTGATTGATTTGTTCCACATTTAAAAAAAATCATGCAATTACTGCTTTATTACCTAATTTTTATTCTTTCCTTGAGCATGTTTTTGAAAATTAAAAAAAAATGACTAAAAAAGCACTTTAACTTTTAAAATTACAAGTCAAATCCTGCTACCTACATATTTTTCAAAACAGCAAATAATATTTTGATTTTTTAATAGCGAAGAAAGTTGCCTAATTTTGAATTTACTGCCTATTTGTGTAATTTATACGAAACTCCATCCAAATCTCACACATTTTGATTCAAACCAAAAACCACAAAAGTATACACACACGCACATACACCCACACACACAGACAGAGACACACTTTTGTAACAAGTTTCGTTTCCTTATTTCTAACTCACAGTATTGATTTGGATCATTGGAAATTCAGACATTCAGATCTAGATCTGAATCTGCGATGCTCTGGAACCGGTACCGGTACCAGTACCGGTACCGGTACCGGCGGAACCGGACTCAACAAGATGAAGAAGAAGATGAGATTGTGAAATTTGCGGGCTATATGGTAATTTGCTCGAAACTTTCATTAAATTAAAATCTTCATGCTTTCTTTCCTTCCTTATAAATCTACTAGTGTCTACAGTCTACCATATACCGTCCATATCTCCGGTGTATAAATTTTGTTTTTGCCACAATTGTTTGAATTTGTTTAAAAATTCAAATATTTTATTCAATCTTTTATACTCTATTTCCGCCAAATATTTTCCATCATATTATTTTTCTACTGTCACATTTTCAATTATCAGTTGTTGACTATCATACTGCACAAGGGGTCATTCATAAATGATGCCATCTAAATGTCCCTATGACTAAGACCTTATTACCCCCTATGATCCTATGGCATAGCATAGCTTATAACCATTGCGTAAGTAGCTATCTTTACCATGGGATATCATCAACATGTCAGCATTTCTACATCAAAAACGAAAAACCAGATACACAAGCCTTAAATAAGACTAACTACACGCACTAAAAGTTTGTGCTAAAAAAAGTAATACAAAATATTGGGAAAAATTGAAAATTGAAAATAAAAAAGAAAAAGTCCAAAATAAAATGCCTCTGCTGTGTAACTATAGTGACCCACTTTGACTTGTTGTGAGTTTTGATTTTTCTATTATTATTTTGGCATGATTTGATTTCACTGCGGGTTGATGTTGATGTTGATTGGTGGGTTTCATTTTAAAAATTTCTTTTGTCATCAAACCAAAAACGACAACGAAACTTTCAACTTTTCTAACATTTCTATACTTTCAAAACTTTTCCAAGACCAACAAGACATTGAGACAAACACACAAACAAATAAAATGAATAGATTGACTGTATGTTATTTATTTTTTTCTTTGCGAAGGGGGACTTTTTTTTGGAAACTGGGAAATTGGGACGTCAATACATCAATATCAAGATCAGTTACAAGTTAGAGTCAAACTACACATAAGAAACTAAAACAAAACTACATAAGAAACTGGAACAAGAAACAAAGAAACGCACAGAGACTAAAGCGTCACATAAACTAACAAAGAACAACAACAACAACGTGAAATCATTCTTCAAAAAATTCCCAAGAACTATACGTACGACTTACAGCCGTCACCACACACACACACACACACACACACACACAAACTCGTCAGTCTTTCGTAACTATGTGACCGTTCCCGTTGCCGTTACGTGAACCGCAATAAACCGTAAAGCGAAATGTGTCGCACAATCTGAAAGTATATATCACAGTACTTTACGTCTTGCGTCTTTTACTTCTACTTATATCGTGTTTTCCACACGATCTCCAAAAGCAATTTGCAAAATAAGGAAAAAAAGAGAGAAAAAAAACTATAACAACAACCGCAACACGGACTCATAACTTACAAAGGTGCGTCTTGCAAAAAGTTGCCAGAAGACACATGTTAAAATTTTCTTAAATCTTCTACTGTTATGTACAATTTATTTATTTAAAAATTAAATTACCTATACATCTACTAGCTAATATCGAAATTTTGAAACAAGGTACCTATTTAGGTTTGGTACTTAAGGTTGTATTTAGGGAACCCATTTGGCTGTTAGATCCTTTTACTCCCCACTAATGCTCATTGAATTTATAGTAACCTGATTTTAGAATTACCTTAAATATAGTTTTTTGCAGTTTAAAAAAGTCAAAAAACACAATTTTGTGCACTTTGAAATAGTTTAAAAATCTTGTACTTTGCACTTTTAAAAACGTTAATTAATTACATTTTTTGTAATTTTATTAAAAGTTCTATGAACTCCATTTTCTACTTTTAAAAATGTGTAAAATTTTAATATTGTCCATTTTAAAAAACAATTTATTAGCTATATTTTTTTTGCTTTTTTAAAACGCATAGGAATATCATTTACTTGAAATCTGGCAAATATGGTTATGACTTAGGAAATATTTTTTTAAAGAAATTGACTGTACAATTACATACCAACTAAAAATTATAACAGTCAAATCAATTACTGTTCAAAAGAAACGCAAGTTCAATCATCACTAACACACACAGTCACACAGTCCCAGTGTGCAAACACGCCATTCCACAGTAACGGGAATCCGAAATAATCCAAACTGGCCTCATCAACAGAAATGTCAAAAGAAACCAAAAGTCACGTAACAGTCCAAAAACACAATAAAGTTCGGGTCGCAAATTGATACTGATTGCAGTATAACATTGCTTCATATTTCGTTTTAATCATTTGGTTTTTTGTTTGATCCTATAGTATAGCATATATTTCTTATACGCATATGAAGAGCTGTTTGGCAAAACGGGATAAGTCCATTAAATGAGTTTTTCTAAAATATAATAAATCCACTAAAAAAATTCATTTCTGATTTAAATTTGGTTTTTGAGCGTTTTCGTAGTTTGCAGAAGACAAATGCCGTGCGTGAATTATTAACGCAGGAAAAAGTCTAAAAGTTAAAAAAAAGTTTGGTTTCATTCACTCGTTATGATTAAAATTTCATCCCACGGACTTTCTGCTCCAAGTTAAGTTACTGATTTTGAGGCAAAACGGAAAAAGTCCATAAATTAAAATGTTTAGAAATTTTCTAAAAAATTCCAGAGTCAGTCTTTATTTTAAAAAAAACTGCTTGAAATAACGCTTTGTCAGTTGGGGTATCTGTAGGAAAAAACTGAGTTTGAAAAAATAATCCTGTCACCTTTTATTCATTATTTGTTGTTTCTGTATAATTTTTATTGATGGACATGACTCGTTTTGCCAAAACATTCTTCATATTACATATTACATAGCAAAAGCAAAATGCAGTGAAACTTCATTTTGAACATTGATTATTGTGCCTGTGGTTTTAGGTTGGGTCTGAGGTTTACCTTTATTTCTATATAACAACGTTTTACACAAGTCATATTTTTCCATTTTCTATTACTTCACCCGCCGCACGAAAGAATGTCGTAATATACAAAGAAAAAAAATGACAAGTCTCATTCATTTGTAAGCCCTTTCATTTTTGATTCCAGTGTTGGCTTCTATTTCGTTCCAATTTCCTAGTTAAACAAAGTTACAATTTTCAATTATGAAGAAAAACGCGCAATAAGAAATTGAAACCGCGTTTAACCGCAACAGAAACGAAAATATGAGTCATCTTAGTCGCCAATGGATGCCAATTTAAATTGAGATTTAAATGTATAGAGGAAATAAAGATGGATTTCTCCTTTCTCTCAAGAATTATGTAAAGTTGACGGAGACGTTGAAAATAAAATGATTTCTTTTAGTTTGAATTTAAAACATTTTAAAACCTATTATACAATTGTTAAGCTCATTAAATTGCACTACCCGTACCGGTGACCGGTACTGGCACCGGTAGGCTCATACATATAGCTGTTATTATTGATAAATGGCCAGAATACAACATACATTGTTATTGGTGCGGAATTTTCCAAGTTTTTTCCCAGCAGACAGAGTCATTAAAAATATATGTAGGGGAGGGAATAAGTGGGGCAATGATGATGTTATTCGTTATTCTTATTGGAATTGAAAGTGACTATGTAATACTGTGTGCGGGACACATCAGAGCCGGACGAAGGAATTACTTTTAGGCAGAAATTTGTTTCCATACAAAAACCACCATTTTAATTTTATTGAGCGATTTTTTTTGGTAAAGTAAAATGTTGTATTTACATGTTTTAGAAAAGTGCAAAATGTTCGATTTACTTGATTCAGAAAAGTGCTCGATTTTCTATTTACATGTTTTGGGAAAAGTGCAAAATGTTCTATTTACACGTTTTGGGAAAAGTGGAAAATGTTTTATTTACGTGTTTTTGAAAATTGCAAAATGTTCTATTCACATGTTTTGAGAAAAGTGCAAAATGTTCTATTTACACGTTTTGAGAAAAGTGCAAAATGTTTTATTAACGTGTTTTTGAAAATTGCAAAATGTTTTATTAACGTGGGTTTGAAAAGTGAAAAATGGTTTATTTCCATGTTTTTGAAAAGTACCAAAACTTTTATTTTACATGTTTTTGAAAAGTCAAAATTTTCTTTTTACGTATTTTTGAAAAGTGCAAAATGTTCCATTTACATGTTATTTAGTTATTTTGTAAATTCAAGCAGCAAGGGCTGCTTGCGCTGGCCGCATTATCCGGCCCTGGGAGACATGGAGACATTAGCCCATGTTTGAGTGTTTGAGGCAGACAGTTGATGAGGTAGGACATGAAAGTGCACTCGGGCAAGTTTCAGCCCCTTTCCGTCTTCTATATCAATATCCTCACATAGACGCTCCCATTCCTGGTCTATACTCTCTATACTGAACGATATATACCTCAAATGCATACAGTTCCACCAGCACCAGCACCAGCACCAGTCACCACACTCCACAACTCCAGAAATTTAGAGTCTGATTTTTGGAGTATTGCCGCAAAAACCAAAATCAAGTCAAAAGTTATGAAAAACTAGACCATATGTGACAGTTGACAGTTGACATCAAAGTCTATTTCCGTCCTCTCATCCATTTCCATTTCATCAACTAAAATAACAACCCCTTCTACTTCCAACTCCACTGATTCATACATTTGCATTCACGCTCTGCCAACGTCAACAACGTCAACAGTAGAACACCGGTCCCGGTCCCGGTCAACAACAACTACTACACAAAGCAAACATAAACATCATCAATATAAATAACATATTATGCATTACGCATACATATGTTCAATGTGCACAAATATAATTAATAATGAAACCCAGGCAAATGCACTTAATTGTGAGCCAGCGTCGACACATACATACATACTTGCATGAAAATTAAATAATTGATCAACTTGTTATCAGGGCCAGACGAAGGAATTGGTTTTAGGCAGCAATTTGTTTCCATTCAAAAACCACTATTTTGATTTTATTGATGGTTTTCTTCAGTAAAGCAAAATGTTGTATTTGCATGTTTTAGAAAATTGCAAAATGTTTTTTTTACTTGATTCAGAAAATTGCAAAATGTTTTTTTTACTTGATTCAGAAAAATGCAAAATGTTCTAATTACATGGTTTGAGAAAACTGTTAAATGTTTCATTTTGCATGTTTTCAAAATGTACAAAAAATTTTAATTGCATGTTTTTGAACTGTACAAAAACATTTATTCGCATGTTTTTGAAAACTGGAAAATGTTCGATTTACTTACATGGCTTCCTGCGCTGGCCACAAGGGCGGATCCAAGGGGGGGGGGCTAAGGTGCTTTAGCCCCCTCCATGAGGAGCTTTTTTAACATGGTGGAGATAGGAGCGGCCATTTTCCAAGATGGCCGCTTAACATTATTAGCCCCCCCCCCTATGACCCAATCCTGGATCCGCGCCTGGCTGGCCACCTTATCTGTCCCTGCTTATTTTATATTAAAAATTGATTTAATTGTCATTATTACAATGACGGTTGTGAGCGATATATCATATTTGTTTCTAAGGGCCACCTCGATCATTAGTTGAAGCTGCGCTGTTAAATATTGAAATGGAAAAACGATTTACATAATTACTCTAATACAGAAAACGTCCAATTGGAAGACATATTTAATTATTTAGGTATTCAAAAAGTTGATTGATATTCAAGAAATGGTTTTATTTACATCAGCAAATTAATTTATTACAAACGGATAGACCCAGAAATTATAGAATACTTCCAAAACGCTTTATATTCAAACATATAAGAACTTAAATTAATTCGTTATCGTTAATTTTGTTAAATTATATACTCCTTTAAGCTTTACACAGGGAAAATATTTAACAAATTCAATTTAATTAGAATAAATCTATTTTCTTGCTTTAAATTAGTTCTACAATAACAAAGGGGCCTATTTGGACCAAAGCCTACAAATAGTACATAGCAATAACAAGCAGATAATTGTTTGAAGATAATCCCTCAAATTTATGAAAAGCTATACTTAAAAAAGTTTAGAACGAATAGCGTGTTAACCAGCACTTTGCCCACTTGTTAAAATTAAGAATTTTTATTGTATTTTCAAACTGACTATAAATCGAAAGAACTATCGAAGTAGAATTAAAATAGAAGCAGTATTTCTTGTGAAAAAATCCAAAATCATGGGGGTGGACTCTCGCTCCATGGTGCGAAATCTTCCTTGCATAATCCCTACAATTCTCACCGACCGAATAAGTCTCTCAAAATAAGCTTTATCCCTTTGTTTTAGGCTAGTGCAGGACGAAACTGACAATTGATTCCTTAACATTTTCATATTTTCAGGAATTTTAAAAGCTTGGTCATAGAGTGACATGTACATTGTTATCCCTGAAACCGAAATTGCAATGGCAGTCAAACCCACCAAAATATCTACAGAGAAATATTTTATTGCGTATACTGTGGACAGGATGCCGTTCACAATAATAGTGTTTTTGAAACCAAAAACAATGTTTGAGTTACTCAGGTTGAAGCAATTAATGGACAGCTGGATCTGTCGCCATTCTGCAAATGATCGCCAAATGCTGACTGGGCTATGGCTATGTATAGTGTAAGTGTGAGTAGATGGGCGTGTTGTTTGCTGTACGGACCCAAAAACTCGCAGGTCAGATTCCACTTTTACGAAAAACATCATGTGTAAAGCAATTGCGAAAACAGCATTTGATATCCAAAAAACATTAATGATAAATTCAGCCAGAAAAGTAAACAGAAAAGTTAAAGAATTTTGATAGGAAGCTGGAAGAGCGGAATAAAGTAGAATTCTGTAAGTTGGATCGTAAATAAAAACTGTTAGTATGAGAAATGCATCCAGGAAACAGAGATGCGGTACGTAAATGACAGCCAACTCCATTTTCTTCATTTTTCGTACAGGTCTTTTTTTTGTAGTAATCCACAAATCTGTAAATATATACAAGAAATAAAAAAAAAGTTTTAGTTGAAGTTTTTATTTTTAAAACTCGCACAAATAAAATCGGAATGACGAATCGTGTATATTTAAACTGCTCGGGAAGGATTACACGTTTAAGTATAATTTAGTCGCTGTTAAACACCCATTGCTGCGTCCGGCCTATATGAGTAACGTTGTTTAATATGTGATTTCAAACATTGGACCTTTAAGGACGAATCAAGATGTTTATTCACCATTTGTATGGTGTAAATGTTTCGAATTTTTAAAATTTTTATAACAAGTACCTATACAAAGGTGTGCTGCATCGCACATTTTGGAAAAAATCGAACACACCGTTTGCGCGCCAAAAATTTTTATGTTCGAATGGTTAACGTGGCTTAAAAGGCGAAACATGTATTTTTAATTGTGACAAGAGGATGGCAGTTTTCACCATACTAGAATAATGTGGATTCATGTATACTCAGAATTAACTGGGCTTTCACCCTCCATATACGGAAAAGGGTCTATTGTTTTAAAACCTGTAGAGCGCAAATTTTCAAAAAACCACATTTAAAACAAAAAATTTTTTAAACTTTTTTCTGACCTGCAGCTCCTACTTACAATTTCTGTCAGATTTAAAAAAAATTTAACGTTTTGTGATCTCCAGAACAATATCTGAAAAATGATTTCTACGTTTCGGAAGGTGCGAAATTTTTTATGTTTAATCATAAATTTTGGAAAAATTTGTAGTAATATAAGATTAAAAAATATACCATATCTTTTTATATACAAAATTTTACAATTGATATAACTTCATAAATGTGCAAAGTGCCATATTGTTTTTGGTGTTAATCGAACTAACCAGTTTTCAAAAAATAATTGTTGAATGGTTCTACGTCAAAACGCATTAAAAAGGTACAACATTTAACCACCTAAAAATGCAAGGGCAAAGTGCCATATTCTTTTTGGCGTTAATCGAACTAGTTTTGTAAAAATAATTCTTGAACAGTCCCATGTCAAAATGCGTTGAGAGGGTACGACAAAAAAGAATGGATGAAATATACATTAGTGTACAAACATATTTATTGACTTAGAAGGTTAAACTACGTTTCTTTTTTGCGCGCAACTGAAGTACAAGTATATTTAACACTTTGGTAATAACGCAGCCAATCTATAACACAATAAAGAAATGTCTGAGATGTTCCATAAATAACGTTACTCAAATTATCATTCTTTTATTAGGATAGTCCATCAATGACATTAATTAAATTAGTATTACATTGGGAGGGTCCACCAATGGTGCTACCTAAATTACTATTCTAACATCGGGATAGTCCATAAATCGCGTCGCTCCAATTATCATTCTTTTATTTGGATGGTCCATAAATGACGTCGTGCAATTTACTAAATTTTTGGGGTGCCCCATAAATGACGTCGCCAAATTACTTCATTATTGAGATAGTCCATAAATGACGTTGCTCAAATCCTAACTGTTGATAATGTTTTCAAAAAAAAGTTGCAAAATGTCAATTAAGTAATAGCTGCCGCTGATTATAAAATACCAATATCTTCTAGATTATTCTCGATCGTCACTACAATAAGGGTCTACACATTCATTAAATCTAATATTTGCTGAAAGCTCAGCATCTACTACGGGCTCACGGTGGACAAATCGAAGCGCCAGGTTGGATATTTTTTGCATAATATTCGTTTGTAAGGTGAGAGAAACTAATAGTAAGACTAATGTGTGAATTTCTAACGGAATTATTTTACAAATAATGGCGGTAGTATAAATATTTTGTATTTTATTATACTTTGCGACTTTTTGGTATCACTTTTGTCAGTGTGCATGTTTTGGTAGTGCAGATGAACGGGGTTAGGGTTAGGCGTAAAAAAAATTATAAGTATTAAAAAAATCTTATTCTTACTCTTAAAAAGTTGATTGAAGAGTCCAACAGTCATCCCGGGCCATTGAATAAATGTCGAAAAATTGATATACGTGGAAATATTAAAGCCCATGCAGAAGGCAGTTTGAATAGGAAAATGGCGGAGAACAAAATATTTCGGGACTAAAAGAGACTGGACAAGTCTGGCATTTCGGTAAATTAAAACGAAAACAGTACAAATAAAGAAAAAGTACCAAACGGTCTTTTTTAAAAAAGAACTTTGTTTCGAAATTTTTCCTGCCTTCAAATCCACGTTCAGTGAAAATATATTTACTTTTGAAAAAAAGCTGTACAATTTTAAAGTGACGCTAAATTCTTCTTGTGAAATCATGTTGAATTAAATTGGATTATAACTTTAAAAAACAATCAAGAAATACGAGACAATAAGTTACAGTCCTAAAGCTCTACTGTAGAGTAGTGCTTTCCTTAAAATTGATGAAAATGAAACTAAAATTATTTTAATGAGATTATAATAATTACTTAGGTTTAGAAACCCGCAACGATCAGGTAAAATCATTAAGATGGAGTCAATGTTAAATAAGGAGTTAAATGAAACACAAATTAGGATAGCTTTTCCAATTCCTACGTAAATATTATTGGTCAACAAAACAATTTAAGGTAATACCTTTGGCTATTAATTGTATTAACTCAAACAAGTTCAAAATTCTATGACGATCGATTAAAACCAATTAAATATTTAATTAGTTAGTTATGGGCTATCTTACAAATTTAACTGTAAGGCCAAACAGCGGAACTGTAACTTAAAATACACAAATGAAGCTAGTGAGTTAGCCAAAGTTTGAATTAAAATGATCACGTATACTTAGCAGCCATGCCCGCGGAAATTAACACATTTCAAATGCTTATTAAAATCGTGAAATAATAATATTGGATCTAGCTATACAATATTAGAAGCTTACACGAAACAAAGAAAGTATACTTATATTATTGAATCATTCATAAAACGTCCTAACAATTTGAGTTATTTCGTTTAAATTGACCCATATGTAAGTAAAGGAAGCTTTTATTATCAAATACTATACTGCAACGTATAAAATGCATTATATAATTCTAAGGTTTTAGCATATACTTCTCTTTTATATAGTAACAACAATTATTGTGACTTTCCCCAGTAATAAAATTGATAAAATAAAATTGAATAAATTTAATTTTGTAATACAGGGTGGGCTATATATTTCCGGGGAACATAGCAGGCTATAAAAGCCAAGAATATTACTCCAATTTTAAAAACAATAAACCAAAACATAGGCAATTTCTGGAAGAATTGTTTGACATCTCATTTATTAAAATCGGTTAAAAATATGTTACAAAATGGCCTAACTAACTAAAATCACAGTTTTTAAAATTTTTTGTCGATTCTAAAATTATTTTTTTTAAAAACTTTCATTTAAAATTAAACCACAATAAGCAATGGAGACTACAAACATTGGACTTCAAATATCCCAACAAAAAAAAACCTGGCAAAAAATTATAAATTTGAAAATTAAAAATTTCAAATGTTAAAATTTTCATTTTTAAATTTTGATACTTTGCGGCCCTATAACTTCCACAGTTCTCATCCGATTTGGATGAAATTAAATATTTTGTGATTCTTAGTCTGTTTTGTAAAAATTATTTCAAGATTTTAAAAAATTCTAATTTTCATGTTTCTTAAAAGAATTATTAGAAAAGATTTATATTTTTGAGGCCTAATTCCCAAACCCTTTTGTTTTAAAACATTGAAGGAAGGACTTTAATTTTCGTAAAGGTTAAATAAGAAATTACGTAGCAATTAGAAAACTCTTTCACTCAAGTATTTCTCAATAAAAACAATTTTAATTGATGCAGTTTAACTTTAATTACATCAATGTAAACAGTTTTATAATTGTAAGATATTGTAGGGACCAATTAGTAACGTATACCTCTCAGTAATTTTGTATTTAAAAAATTTAATATCAGGGCCGCAAGCAAATAATGCCTCAGAAATTAAAAGCTGAAACAACGTGAGTTTGACCAAGTTGAAGCTGAAAACCATAAGTATAACTATGATATGTACCCGAACGAAACGTAGCACATTTAAATATAATTATTGACAAAAGAGTATATATCTGAAAAATTTTTAGAACCTCTATATATTATTAAGTCACCAATTTAAATTATTGTTTGCGAAATTTAATACTTCTTTCTAACATAAGAACTACCAGTTTCAATGAAAACACGTTATTAAAATGTTGTTAAGGGTCGGGTAACGACCCAGAACAATTTTATATAATTATGATGCTCCCTTCTATTTTGAATTATTTGTAAATTTACATTTTTACAACATTTTAACTCATGAATAATTTGTAACTGAGTAAGATGGTAATAACTATTAAATACCATCATGTTCGAGTGACCCAGGTCATAGGTCAAGCATAATTTAGGTCACAGAATTAGTTTTGTCAACCCCAAAAAATCAAATTTTTGAGTTACAACAATTACTACTAATTTCAAAAAGGATTCTCAAAAATTTGAATGCCAAAGGTCAAAGGCCTCTTCAGGTTGAAGACCCGAAATCCGTGCGTTATAGTTTGGTTTTAAAAATTCATACATAAGAATTCTGCAGTAGCAATTTTTGAGCTATAAGAAAAAATTAGTCCGGATACACCATGTCAATGTTTTTATTCTACTAACTGGCACTCCGGCCATTGAATAAATGTCGAAAAACTGATGTAGGTGCAAATTGCAAATACTGAAGCTCACGCAGATTGCAATCTGAATTGGAAAATAGCGGAGTACGAAACATTCCGGGACTAAACTAGACTGGACGAGCCTTGCATTCTTATAAATTAGAATGAAAACGGTACAAAGAAAGAAAAATTACCAAATTATCTTTTTTGCAAGCGAATGCTGTTTCGATATTTTCACAGCATTTAAATCAACGTTCATGGCGAAAATATTTACTTTGGATAAAAATATATACAAGTTTAGAGTCACACCAAACTGTTCTTGTGTTAGAATTTTCAGTTATACTGAAAAGGCTACCAAGAAAGGCCCTTTCTAATCGTAAGTTCGTCACGACTGTTGGGGTGAGAAATTGTTGGGTGCTTGTTGATTTTGTCATTTTTACCTGCGCTTTATTATTACCTACATTCTACATAATTTACCGGAATTTTGCAAATTTTGCAATACTGGACCAAATTTTATCGTGCCATATATCGTTCGAAGAAAGGTAATCACTAGTAGAATTCAAATAACATAATGCGCCTCTATTTCTACTAACAGTTTCCATGACAACGGCATTTTAATTTTACAATTCAACCTAAAACGTGTTGTATGGGCTACAAACCCAAAACAAAAAAAAATGGTGTCTGCTTATTTTTAAAGAGCTTTTAAATGATATATCACTTGACAAAATCCATTAATTTTTTAAAATTTTTAATTATGTTTTTTGCAAGCCATTTAAAAACTAATCCCTATCGTCCGTGCACACTAAGTTATTTAGATTTGCCTAATTGTTACCGTTTGATTGGTATATCATGTTTGAGTGAGTTTTCTGAGTTACCGGTCAAAATCTTCATTAAACACAATATTTAATGTTTTAGCGGGAAATTCAAAAATTGGAATTTTGAATTTTTGGTTGCATTACAGAAATTAATTATGAATAAGATAACCAACAACATATTGTGCGGCCTAATTGCTGCCCTTAATTGAAAACCTGTAAATTGAAACTAAAATTTGGTGGCAAATTCAAAATGCCTAATTTTACTGCTAAGGCTGCCTTTCAAATATTTTAAGACGCTAATTCGGTCAAAGAAATATTAAAGACGACGTGTAAGTTGAAATATAGAACTGCTACCGCTGCGTCACCTTAAGGAAGTAGCACAATGTCGAAGGAAATAAATATCAAAGTCAAAAACTTAATTAGTTGTGAACAAACACCGGAAAATAGTTTTGACGGCTTTGACGACAATCGCAATTGAAAAACATTTAATTGCTTTGTTTGTTTTTATTTGGAATTTACTGAATAAATAATTAGGTAACTAAGAAAATAGGGCAAGCGTAATTATTCATTGATTATTAATATGTCACAGCAAAATTTTGCAACTAACATAGGAAGCTATATTTAGTTTGAATATTTATTGTTGTACGGTATGTCACTGAATAGCACAAAATTGTAAAATCAAGGAAACTTATTTTTACTGCCAGTAGATGCTGCATATTTGTTTTTAAAACTTTAATAATATAACTGGACTATACTGCCAATAGGCGTTTATTGAAATACCCACCAATCTAAAATATCGCACTGCTAATTTTCTTGTACCGCTCATTTTGTCATCAATAATTTTTCAATGGTGGTAGTTAGTATTATTTTCAGTCAGTTTCAGTGTAATAAAAAGAAATACTTACAAGGAAAGCACACCGTATGGTACACCCAGATTTTAAAACCACATAGTGTAATCGACTTACCCACCTTAGTGTACTACAACGCTAAAACAACTCGGTCGCATTTTGCGCCGTTCGCTCACAGTTGCCCGCCAAAGTTTAAAAAAGTCGATTTTTTGTTTTTTTGCCGCCCCATAGCTCCTACAATTTTCATCCGATTTTCGAAAAAATTGAATTTTTGGGATCTCCAGAACATTATCTTAAAAGTAATTTCTGGGTTTTCAAAAATTCGAAAATTTTCATTTTTTCCAAAAAAGTAGGAATTTTTTAGGGCCTCAAAAAGACGGTTATTTTAATAATTTTTTGAAAAAAAATGAAAATTTTCGAATTTTTGAAAACCCAGAAATTACTTTTAAGATAATGTTCTGGAGATCCCAAAAATTCAATTTTTTCGAAAATCGGATGAAAATTGTAGGATCTATGGGGCGGCAAAAAAACAAAAAATCGACTTTTTTAAACTTTGGCGGGCAACTGTGAGCGAACGGCGCAACATGCGACCGAATTGTTTTAGCGTTGTAGTACACTAAGGTGGGTAAGTCGATTACACTATGTGGTTTTAAAATCTGGGTGTACTATACGGTGTGCTTTCCTTGTTAGTCACTTGGATCAACTTTTAGATCGGAGCAAAATATAGTATCTTTAAAAAAAAAAATGGTGCCCTAATCTCAGGCCAGAAAATTTATAAACTGCTTAGGCGCTTATTCAGTCATATGCGGTATCTCAAAACCAGCTTAACAGTATAATTGTGTTACTTTTAGTCTAGCAATATAAAGGTTTAATTTGCCAACATTAAAGAATTAGGCTTTTGGAAATGAAATTAATCTCATTATTTTTCCTAGTTTATTATTTTGTCACTTTTAATTAGCTTTATTACTTGCTCATGTATTTACTGTCTAAACCTTCACATGTAGAAAGATGGGCATTAGTTGGTGATAATTGAAATATTGTTTGTTTACTTTGTGACATGTGGTTCATGAGCAAATGATTATACCCAATGTGGTTTTAATATATTGCTTTCAAAATAAATTACTAGTTTTGTCCAAAAACGTTTCCTTCTGGTTCGTATAAATTACACTCACACCGGCGCTAGTCGCTTCCTGGTTTATTTTCCTTATCAAATGGAAGTGGAAACAGTTAAACCGATTTCAGTACGATTGGGCTTTTTAAAATTAGCGCATTTGCTAGTGCAGTGGTACTTGTACATACATGTTTAGCTGAGTAATGTTACTCCATGTAGCAGTAGGACAGGTACGAGATGGCTGATTATTGACAAAATAAATGCGTTAGGTACGAAAAGTAAAAATCAGCAACGTATTAGGAAACTTTCAAAATAGTATGAATTTAGTAAAACGCACTAGGCAAAATGAAAGATTGAGAGCTAGCATATTGCAAACACGTACAAGTACTTTGTATGTGTCAAAAAGCTTTAGCTATGCAAGGTTTCTCTGCGCCCATCCATTTCAATGGAACTACATTAAAGAGCGACCAGAATTAGTAAGAAGCGCTAAGCGCTTGTTTCTATGGCGTCTCAACATCTTTGTATCTTTGGTCTACTATGTCTTTCTCCTATGGCGCTATAGGCAAGTAGTGACTGGTTCAGAAGATATTGTTGAGGATCGACCTCGTAAGATCTACATGACCTTTGTCACCATAGTGTACACGGTGCTACCGTGTAATCATATTTTAATTTACTGGAAGCAGCATGAAATTCCTCCGTATTGCAACAGTGTTATGGATATGATTGAAACATTTGAAGGTAAAAAACTTGAGTCAATCTTTTTAAAAAATTCACATTTTATACAAACATTACAATTTATTTTATGAGCATGCATTAAATAATTGTATTGTAAATTAATTATTATAGAAAAATATGTTTTCAAGACGGAATCTACACCAAAGCGGTCATTATCAATTATTTGGATTTTGGAAAAACTATTGAAAACTTGTTTTTATGGTTTTAATCTCAACGCATTGTTCATTGTTTTGTTTGCAATGATAAATCCGGCATCTCCGGAAACGTTATTTACCTTGTGTGACAAGAATGTTTGGGGATTAGGTCTCCCAGTTAAATTTCTTTTTTTGTCCCTCTCATCTCTGTTTAAGGGTCTCATTGCACTTAATTTAGCAGCAACATGCATCTTGCTTATTTTCAGTGAAAGTCCATCCCTGTTTCAATGGCTAGTTATTCTTGCGGAGTTAAAGTAAGTTTTTTATTTTAGGTTTCAAGAAAACACTATTGACATACTAGAATATATTATAATGCCGTACAATATGCGAGAATTAGGTAAATCAATAAATCGTTTTAAATATAAATACTGAAGGCAGGTTTTATTACATGTCATATAATGATGATTTTTTCTTGTTCTTCTTTTACAGCAGGAAAACTTCAAAATGGACAGTTCCCAATTTGCGTGAGCCCCAAGAAACAGTTGTAATATACAGGGCAACACAGATCGTGACAGTCTGGGCAAATAAAACCTTTGGCTTTGGCTTTGCCTACAACAAGGTTCTAATTATTTTCATAACTGTTTACTCTGCCTACGGCGTACTAAGATTCGGTGGTATTTGGGCCCTATTTTTCGGATTTAGTGGATTGAACGGATTTGCATGGCTTCTAACCCTTTTTCGTGCTCTTGGGGAACTTCACTCTCGTTCCCAAGCTTTATTAAATAGCTGGAAATTACAAATTCATACAAACCAGGACGGACGTATTGGGCGCATGCGTAGAGACAATCGTCATGCCATCTACTGGAAAGCAATGCCCCCTGTGCGGCTAACTGTAATGGATCTGTACTTTGTGGACAAACCGATTGTTCTTACAATATGTCAGTTTATTCTTGAGTCATTAGTAAGCCTTCTCCTGGTTAATTCTTGAATTTTTTTTTGGATTGCGCATAGGATCACAGTAAAATTTTTAGATAACTGTCTAAATGTACACAAAAGTAGATGTTATAAAAATCAAATAAGAACGGTCAATAAGCAAAATGTTTGAAAAATTACCAGCGGCCAGGGCAATTAAACAAGGCAAAATGCAAAAATATAAAAACATAAATAACTTTACATTTTGTTGTACATGCAATCACCAAAAAGGTTAAGAAAAGTCCGTTTTATTGGCCATTTTAAGCTTGCCAATATTAAACGACCACAAATGTTCGTATAGTGTGAATTTTGGTTTTTGAGAACTGTCGAACAAATCCTTTTTTTCAGAACGAGTTCTAATTTTTTTTTTATTTTGCTAGTTTGCATTTTTTAAATTTTGATACATTGTAATTTAATTAATTAGCTTTTTTTGTCATTATTGCCATTTAAATTTCCCGCCGAGTGAGTCTAAAATTTTAAATTTCTGCCAATCAGTCGCTGAATGTGTAAGTTTGCATATGTTTTATGTTAATTAAAGTGTTATTGTAATTAGTGATTTTGAAGGTTTGAATTAGTAACTGTGAATAAAAAATAAAACCGTCATAACATAACATGGCTATAGTGTAATCTTAAAATGGATATAATTTAAAATAAAAATAAAAATTAGCTTTGAAAGTCAAATTCACTCCAATCAGATAGCACAATACAATTTCAACATTTCTGGCTACTTTTTGGATGTGTCATAGGTTACCACAATTGCATCCATTCCATATAGCTGTTTTTCTGTGCTGGTATTCTGAAACATATTATGCCGCTACTTCTCATTTATTTGGGAGGACGGGAAAGGAATAAGTAAAGGAACCATTGCAATAGCTGGATTTAGGAAAATAAAAATCAAATCAAAATTATTTAAAACAGTTTAAGCTTTTTTCAATTAAGATTTTCAATGGCAAGTTTCATAATTTTGTAGTAGAAAAAATAAAAAAATAATAATAAAATTTCAAAAAAAAGTAAAAAAAAAAAAAAAATTTGTTGTAATTTCAAATTCTGGTGATTCTGGTTTCTGGTTTACCTCCACGTCCATGTCCATTGTTTGTTTGACATTTATTCCATGGACAGCAACAAGTTATAGGAGCAACAAAGAATGATGATAAACGTAACCAAACAACCTCCAAATATAACAGGTAAAAGTAAAAGCCAATAGTATCTGTCAAAATTTTACACGGGAAATATTGAGATGGGTTATAAATTAAAGCCTTAAAATGTTTTTTTTGAACAACATAAATAAATAAAGTTAGTCGTTATTTTTACATGTCAAAGGTACGATAAGTTTTAATAATTGCAAAAAAAACGTTGAATATAAATTACTTGTCCCAAAACGCTTCTGTGGCTTCAAACCCCTCACACCGTGAATTATCGGTATCTTTGACGCATACCTTACACACGTGGTTGTTACAGTAAGAATATTAAACAAATATTTTTTTACAAAAATTTACTCAAAAAACACAATTAGAAAATTAACATAGTAATTAGAAATGTACAATATTTATCATTTGACTATCGAAGGTAAAAATCACTTTTAAATAATTAAGCGTAGTTTAATTTTAATTTTAATAGTTTTAGCTACAAGAAAGAAAGTTGTAAAATTCTATAGCATAAAATCAAAATGAGACTACCGTAAAAAGGACAACGTAGTGCGATCTTATATCCTCAAGGATTAGGAATCAAAAGATCAACCAGTGACTCAATAATAAATTGACAAATAGTAAGAATAAGACGTTTGTCAATAAAATACATTCCCATTACAGTACATTTCAGAGTGGGTGTACGGTTCTACACAAACTCACAAGTTCCACTTCTCGCTAATGTTTTTGCAAAAATGAAACTTCAAAGACTCTTTATGGGATTGCAACTTGCATTTCAAAAAATGAGGAAGTGGAAATGACTTTATTAACTCATGCAAAGGTTAAATTTAAAAAATATGAAGAAATTAAAACACTCTTTCCCCTAAATACATCTCCAAAAAACAATTTTGTTGGATGCGCTTTCACCTTAATTGTACCAGATATGTAAACATATTTACAATTTTATGACATCATAGGCACCAATTAGTAGCGTAATAGTTTCAATCTTTTTGTTTTTCAGAAATTAAATAATATTATGGTCAAACAAATAAAACTTGTAATTTATAGGCGATCGTGACTTTGACAAAGTTTTTAAATTCGTACGTAAATATAATTGTGTCACGTGTAGTAATGAGGTATATCCGGAACGCGGGACGTTTAAAAGTACCTAATTGCGGCCAAAAGGGTATTCATACGAAACATGATTGAAACTTACACAAATCTTGTTAAATTACCATTTAAAATTGTAAGCGAATTTTGATCTACTTTTCTCCAATTTACGATTTGCCAAGGTTTCATATAAAAGCAGGATATTAAAGTTTTCTTGTAGTTCAAATAACAAATTAACTAATTTTGACATTATCTTCCTCTATTTGTCTATTTTAATTGAAAGCCAACATAAGGAAAATTATAAAAAACCATGTTTGTTACAATCTGAATTTTGGTTGCTTAGTCAACTTTGTAATTTAAAGAAAGGGATTCATGTTAATTGAACAAATACTTTTAATTTCTGCATACAATCCACGAAAGGTTATTAGAAGGTTTCATATAATTACACCTTGCGAGTGCAAATATGACTCAACAACGATTTTTGCAATCAAGCGACTATACGAGCATAGATCACACTATCACGCCAGGTGAAATCTTTTTAGGAATTGCACCATTTACATATAACGTAATTTATGGATCCTTCCCTACCATCAGTAAGCCATATACGAATGTAAGTTGCAAGCAGCATAGCCTTTAAATAGTACTAGTCGTTTCAACGGCATAATGCTGTGTGTGCCCAGAATTGTAACAAATTGCAGGTGGCGATACTTGTTCAAAGGATCACACACGCTCAGCCTGCCCATAGCATTCACACGTTGCAGATGGAGGTTTAAGATTAGTTAACTAATTATGGCACAAATGGCCCGATTAAACGACTCAAATGAGTTGAAACAGTTGAACAATTATATGGTCTTTGATTCAAAATGCATTTTGTTATGATTATGAGCTCCTAGACTCGGTGGGAAAATAAAGAATAAAAGGTTTCGTGGTGTCTACTAAAGCAGCAAAATCACAGAAACCCTTGATTTGTTCGAGAATTTGTGTGTAATGCAGGAAATATGAATCTCTCTTTTTGTTGCCTCGTAGGGGCCGGACACAAATGACGCCACCCGTCATCATCAAGTTTTGGGACCCACCCACCCCTATGGGTGACGCTTTTAACATTGCGTTAAATGGGACGCTTTTTGGGACCCACCCACTATAATGGGTGGCGTCATTTGTGTCCGGCCCCTTCATATTTGGATTCATATATCCCGCATTACACACAAATTCTCGAACAAATCAAGGGTTTCTGTGATTTTGCTGCTTTAGTAGACACCACGAAACCTTTTATTCTTTATTTTCCCACCGAGTCTAGGAGCTCATAATCATAACAAAATGCATTTTGAATCAAAGACCATATAATTGTTCAACTGTTTCAACTCATTTGAGTCGTTTAATCTGGCCATTTGTGCCATAATTAGTTAACTAATCTTAAACCTCCATCTGCACCGTGTGAATGCTATGGGCAGGCTGAGCGTGTGTGATCCTTTGAACAAGTATCGCCACCTGCAGTTTGTTACAATTCTGGGCACACTTATGTGTATGGGAAACATAGACAGCTCTACAACTAGAGATATCTAATAGCTATGCAAGCAGTTTAAAAAAAAAGGTTGGAAAAAATTTTAATGTTGAAAATGGGGGTACTAAAACCTTTAATATTTGAATTACGTCATTATGGACGACCCTTGAATGTCTATTCACTATGTATGTCCATGACATGCTGTTAAAATAGGTTGAAAAAAAAATGAGTTTTGACATAGGTCCAATCAACTGTTAATTGTGGAGCAATTGTCAGTCCGATTGAAGTGAAAAAAACAATACAGACTACAGACCTGCCCGGTCGCATTTGTAGCCACTAAAATTTTGTTTCAGAATAATTGGTTCAGTGGTTTGACCTGTAGCGTCGGACCAACAGACAGACAGACAGACAGACAGACAGACAGACAGACAGACAGACAGACGGACTGACGGATTTGACCCAAAAAGAGTAATTTATAAAGGCAAGAGGCCGTCACGTTGCGACGTGAAATCAAGTTTTAAAAATGAGCGGTAATAGAGTACATTTATTATTTGTAGTCTACGACAAACCTGTAACGCTCTACTTTGACTTTAAATTTTAAAAACGATGGGCGGGAAAAACCAAACAGAATCTAAGAGGACTAAAATATTATAATATATATAAATGTTATTTACCTTAACTTGTATGGGGAGATAAGCGGCGATTTAATATGCATATTAAAGTTTAAACGTTTTTGTGGGGAGTTGACAGATCGGAGTAGATTACAATTCTGTAAGTTGGTTCATATTTAAACACTATAAGTATGAAAATTGCATTCACAAAACATAGATACGGGAAGTAGGTGACCATTTTCTTCAGGTGGACTACTTTTTTCGATCATAACCCATGACTCTGTCTGTGTTAATACGTTAAATTAACAATAATACATTTTCCGCTATAATTTTCAAATTTAAAATGCTGCAACCAAAGATCCTAGGACCGAGTTTGACCACGTCTTGTACAAAGTGGAAATAGTGAGTATGGGATTCAATAGATTACTTACTCGTACTTTCAAAAAGTTAATTGAAGAGACCAACAGCCATTTCCGGCCATTGAATAAATGTCGCAAAATTAATGTACGTGGACAGATTAAAGGCTAAGAAATTGCAATTTGAATAGGAAAATGGCGGAGAAGGAAATAATCTGGGACTAAAAAAGACTAAACAAGTGTAGCATTTTTATAAATTAAAATAAAAACAGTACAAGTTAAGAAAAAATGCCAAAAATTATTTTTTAGAAAGGAATAATTATTGTGTTTTGAAATTTTTCCTGTATTCGAATCAACATGCATTGGAAAAATATTTAATTTAGTCAACACGCTGTGCAATTTTAATGTGATGTTATATTATATATTATATATATAATAATTAATAATAAATAATATATAATTATAGTATTCACAAATTTTCAATTTTTTCAAACACAATATTTTTAAACCTGGTTTTTAAAGGTCTTTTTACTAACCTTATTTTTTAAAAATATTAAAAATTTTCTAATTCTAATAAATCCAAAAATTACTCTTTAGATAATGTTTTAGAGATCACAAAACTTTAAATTTGATGAAAATCGGATGAGAATTGTAGAATCTACAAGGTTGCAAAAAATTAAAAATTCCAATTTTTTATACTTTGGAGGGCAACTTTAAGCAAATCTCTGACCTGCCACAAAAATGATAGCGGTAAACGCGCCTAACGCGCATAAACTTGAGTCAAAATACAGCGCACATATGTTTGCCTTTTTTAGCCGTAATTTTAATGCAATAGACACACTCAAAACTTAACTAGTGACATGATAGGACCCGGCAATAGTATAATTAAAATGTACCCAAAGTTCGTTGAATTGCATATTGCTAGATCATAATATATGTATATCAAAACTGCTAGGAATTTCAAATTTTTCTTTTATTATTTACTTGGTCTTTCAGAAAAGCACGTTTTATTTTTTGAATTAATGCATAAACTATTCTAGTATTTTTGCACAGTAAGTAGGTGATTAACTTATAGTTAGCTTAACAGACCATGCATGTTTGCCTATGTAATTATTATTCACTGAATGCCAAAGCGGGGAAAAATAATAAGAAAATACGGTTTTCAGTAAATATTAAAGAATTACTTTTGTGTGCGCATCAGTTAATAATTGGGCAATTAATCAAGGATGAGGGAGAGATAATTGGACAAAACGATGACACATTGCTATTGCCTATAAAATTCAGGAAGTATAAATCAATGAGCAATTGTACACAATTAAGATGAAATAAACATTTTATGCCAATATACGCTTTTACTTAATTCTAATTAATTAAATTTTAGCCAAACTTACGATAAGACAAACAACACTAACTAAATTCACTTTTGTTAGACTTATTTGTTAGTTTCGTCAAATTATGCACATTTAAACTGGGAAAACCTTTAAAAAACTATATGTAATTGGGATATTTATTTTCTCATTTTAAATTAGTTTTACAAGATCTGCTGAGCTAAGGATGTTTATTTTATCTTAACTATAGAATAAATAACTCGAGTGAATTTTGAAGTATGCACCAGCAACCCGTCAGAACATTCAATAAAACATATTACAATGGCAAGTTAGATTAGCAACACTTATAATATGAATCAGTGTACATTACTTATACCACTGGACCACTGTTGGCAGAGGTTGAAAATTGTGAACGCAATTACAAATATATAATCCAAAATAGTTCGAATGCACTATACTATATTTCAAAAATAAAACTCAATAAGTGCGGCACTAATTACTGTTTGCAGAAGCAGGAATATTTTGCAAAGTTCAATCTATAGGTGAGGTAAATCTTCTAAAAATATTTTTTCAAGTAATAAATGCTTAATATTCTTTGAGTGTAATCGGACAAAATATTTCTCTCGTACGTTTATGTCCATCTATGAATAATTCAGCACAACTATCGAAGTGAAAGTAAAATAGAAGCAACACTTCTTGTGATAAAATCAAAAAACATGGGTGTGGACTGTCGCTCCATGGTACGGAATCCCCCCTGCATAATTCCTACAATTCTAACTGACCGAATGAGCCTCGTAAAATAAGCTACGTCTCTTTGTTTGAGGCTTGTGCAGGACAAAATGGACAATTGATTCTTTAAGATTTTCATATTTTCAGGAATTCTAAAAGCTTGGTCATAAAGCGACGTATACACCGTCATTGAAGTTAGCAGGATTGCAACAGCAGTCAAACCTACCAACAGATCTGCGGTAAAGTGTCGTATTGCGTAGACAGCGCCCACTATGGTGTATACAATAAGACCATTTTTGAAAGCAAACACAGCCTTTGCGTTGCTCAGATTGAAGCAGTTAATGGACAGCTGCATCTGTCGCAATTCTGAAAATATTCGCCAAACGCTAAGTGGGTTGTGGGCATTGTCCTTATGGGTCACTGAGCGCATTGTTTGTTTAATTAACTGAGAAATTCCATTACGCAGATCAGAGTCTATTTTCATGAAAAACATCTGAAAAATTGAAAAGCAATTACAAACACAATATTTGATAACCAAAAAATAAAGACGTAAAATTCAACAGAAAAAATCAAAGAAAAAGTGTAGATGTTTTTGTGGGAAGCTGACAAGGCAGAATACATTATAATGTTGTAAGTTGGATCATAAATAAACACTGTCAATATGAGAAATGCATCCAAAAAAAGGAGATACGGCAGGTAGATGACAGCTAACTCCATTTTTTTGATTTCATAGATAGTTCTTTTTTTTGCGGTTATCCACGAATCTGAAAATTACGGCAATATAAAAGGAGTGTGTGCTGTAACAATTTACATGTTTCAGTTTTATATAGGTTTTGTTAAACTTGTATATTAAGCTATACGAGAGAGCAGCGTTATTAAGCTATAATATGAGATTCAAGGGAATACGGTAGGATTTTGTTAGTGAAAAGTCAAATTATTTTTCTTTAATTCTTTAGTAGAAACAAAAGATTCTCCTTCCAATTTCTTCTTTAAGCAAAAACAAATAACACCCGCTGCGTTTTGTCTGTATTTTTACGAAACGTAGCGGTTTTGCTTCTAGAAAAAGTGGAAGAACATCGTTTGGATTGTCAAAAGCATCATTGATAACGAATTTTTTATTTTACCAAAAATTTGTGTTAACGAAAGTCTTACTCGTAAAAAGCTGATTAAAGAGTCCAACAGTCATCCCAGGCCATTGAATAAACAATAAAAAATTGATGTACGTGTAAATATTAAATCCCAAGCAGATTGTCGCTTGAACAGGAAAGTGGCGGAGAACGAAATGTTCCGGGACCATAAAGGAATAGACAAGCCTTACGTTTTGGTAGATTAAAACAAACATTACAAATAAAGAAAAAGTTCCAAACAAAATTTTTAACAACGGACTTTTGTTTCAAAAGCTTTCCTGCCTTTAAATCCACGTTCAATGGAAAAATAATTAATTTTGATAAAAAGTTGTACAATTTTAAAGTGACTCTAAACTCTTCTTGTGAAATCATGTTTATTTGCAAGCGGGTTAATAAACCAAAGACAAAAGTTCCAGTCCTGCAGCTCCAATCCAGAGTAACGTTTTCTTAAAAATTGTTGAAAATAAAACTGAAGCAGTTCTTTATGAGATTAGTATTAGGGTTAAGGAAACCCAACGATTGAAAAATATTTCAAATAGAGTCAATGGCAAATAGGAAGTTTTGAAACAAATAAAGGAACTCTTTCCTTTAATTATCTGCCAAGCAAAACAATTTAAGTTGATGCTTTTTTCTGTCAAATTTTGTTGATGCAAACGTGGACGTAATTTCACTAGTTCCGGATGGTATCGTAATATAGAATATATAAGTGAGTATGAATGCAAGAAATGGCTTCTAGTGTTCAACGTTAGTTTTAGTTGCAAATAGTAAAGACAGTTGTAAACTGGGATGTTTATTTAAGAGAAATTCGGAGTTTATATACTCCCAAATAGTCTAGGAAATACGTTAGTAAGGTAATTAACTTGTGACCAACCTATGAGAAAGAATAAACTAATCAGTATCTAGGAAATACATAATTAGATAATTATTAAATAGTATGTGTCTAATTAGTTGCTAGAAAATAACAGTATTAGTTAATTAGTGGATAGGAAATGACTAATTATTGGCTAGGAAATGACAGTGTTAGTTGGTTAGTGACTAATAATCTAGTAAGTTAAATAACATCAGGAAATACTTAACATATGGGAAAAGTGTCGTATATACTCTACTGATACATAATGTGAATCATAGAAATACAATTATGTATATCGTGATTACGAAAGGAGACTAATTACCTAGAATGAAGATATCGTAATTATAGTGATAACTTAATTACATATGCGAAAGTAATCTCAATGAAGTGTGGAAAATTCCGTAAGTAAGAAAAATTAATCAATAATTAATGTTCCATTTGGAATAAGCGTATGTGATGCTAATGACACACCGATCGTATATAATGTGAGGAAATCATGGTAGATTCATAACTATCAATTTAAATTGATGCTCTTTTCTGTCAAATTTTGTTGATGCAAATAAGGACATAATTTCACGATAACGACTAAAAAACCAATCTATAATTTAATTTAGGAATTAAATTGCTATTTAGAAAATTTAATTATTGTAAGGTTAAAAACTGAAACTCAGTCGTAAGCCAAAGGTTATATTAAAAAACAGCAAATATGTGCTAGCAATTCCAACTCTTTTCTTTCAATTAAAAAAGGTTTTGATTTTAGAAAACCTTTTATTATTTTAATTGATATTGAATTTACATTCTTTATAAGCTATATTTATAGCAACGTGGTATGGTGAGTAATGAGTTAACTTATTTTAAAATTTTATAATAGTATGCCTAAATGTTGAAATAATGGCAACGCAAAGAAAAAAAATGGAACGACAATTTTTGGAAAAAACACAAAGAAGCGCCTATTTAACTAAATGAGTTTGAAGGACAAGATTCGGTAATTGAATACGTGGCTCTTTAATTTACTAAAAACTCCAGAAAATATGATTCCATGAGCAATTCAATTTAATTCTGATAAGAAAATCAAAAAACACATAATGCTTGACATTTAAAAACTTTTAAAATGCTCACATAAGATAAGCAAAGTTTTAGAATTGGCAATTTGGACGCTTTTTGTAACTATTGCAGGTTTTTATTGAGGAATAAAGTAGTAAATTGCATCCATTTATTTTAAATTTTATAAAATAGCAGAATATGTCCGTTTATTAAGTTTGAGATACCAAAAAATTAAGAGTTTTCAATAAATAGGCTGCAAAGTAGAATACGTAATAATTATAATTCAAAGCTTTTAACACACTTCTATTTAGTTTCAACATATGTGACATTTCTTTAGTCCCGCAACTGAGCTATAGTTAAAAAAACAGTTTTCGTCCAAATAATGTATACCTAAATTATTGTGTCTCGTAACTCAACAAAAACAATTTAAATTGATGCCTCATGTCATAACAACGATGTCAATATGAATATTTGTTATCAAGAATTTTTAAAATGTTAATTTGTTTTACTATAATCTTATTAAACTTAATAAACTACAATGCGTACATAACACTATTGACAGAGGTAAAGGTTTAGATTAAGCATTGTTTCGCTTTAGTTAAACACGAATGCACCTAATAAGACCTACTAAAAAATGAAATAACGTTTAATAAAATTGGAAATAGATTTTAAAACTGGTCGCTGTACCTAAATCATTTAAAAGAAAACTACCATACATCATTATTGAAGTGAAATTAAAATAGAAGCAACACTCCTGAAAATAAAATCAAAAAACATTGGTGTCGACTCTCGCTCCATAGTCCGAAAACTGCTCTGCATAATTCCAACTATTCTCACTGACCTAATTAGTCTCCTGAGATATAATTGTTCACTTTGTCTCAGACCCTTGCAAGACGAAACTAGCAATTGATTCTTTAAGATTTTCATATTATCAGGAATTTTAAAAGCTTGGTCATAGAGTGCCGTGTACAACGTCATTGCATTAATTGGGACTAAAACGGCAATCAAACCTACAAACAGATCTGCAGTAAAGTGTCTTATTGCGTAGACAGCACACAAAATTGTGTATGCTATAAGACCATTTTTAATAGCAAATACAGCGTTTGCGTTGCTCAGATTGAAACAATTAATGGACAGCTGCATCTGTCGCCAATCTGCAAATATTCGCCAAACGCAACGTGAGTTGTGGGCATTGTGATCATGGGTTACCGAGCGTGATGTTCGTTTTACTAACTGAGAAATTCCATTGCGCAGGTCAGAGTCCACTTTCATAAAGAACATCATGTGTAAAACAACAAGAAACACATAATTTGGTAGCCAAAAAACATAGACAAGGAATTCAGTTAGAAAAGCAAAGAAAAAAGTGACAGTATTTGTTAAGGAGGCTGGAAGGGCAGAATAAAGTAGAATTCGGTAAGTGGGATCGTAAATAAAAACTGCGACGATGAGAAATGCATTTAGAAAGCAGAGATACGGAACGTAGATGACTGCTAACTCCATTATTTTCATTTCTCGTAGAGTCCGGTTTCTTGCAGTGATCCACGAATCTGGAAATAACCGAATTTTGAAAAAAATTTATTTTAAATTCATAACACTTAGGTGTTATCTACATCCTGGCGCTGATTACAAAACTGGCAATTTTCAAATCGTTAAGATTTTTTAATAAAAAACTTACTCCTAAAAAGTTGATTGAAAAGTCCAACAGTCATCCCAGGCCATTGAATAAATGTCGAAAAGTTGACGTACGTACATATGTTAAAGGCCATGCAACATACAGTTTGAATAGTAAAATGGCGAAGAACGAAATGTTCCGGGACTAGAAGATACTGGACAAGTCTTACGTTTTGGTAAATTAAAACAAAAACAGTGCAAATAAAGAAAAAATACCAAACAATCTTTTTTGACAAGGAATTTTGACGAGAAATTTTCCCTGTACTCAAATCAACATTCATTAGGAAGATATTTAATTTAGCCAGCACGCTGTACAATTTTAGGGTGACTTTAAACTCTTCTCGTGTAATCATTTTGAAATATTAGACTTGATTTTCACTGAAGATTCAAAAGAATAGAGGACATACGTTTCCGTCCTGCAACTGTACTTCAGAGTTATGTTAGACTTCCTTGCTATTTACGAAACTAAAACTTCTAAAGTTCTTCATTGAATGTTCGTGCTCAAGTTAAGAAAAAGAAGGATAAGGAATTGGGTTAGCTGGAAGTACTATTAAATTAGGAATTACGGAAAAAATTGAACAATTATGGAACCTATGTATTTAAATTTTTCTCGCTTAAAATAATTCAAATAGTTGTCCTGTGCCATCAATCGTATCAATTCAGCAACATAGAACCTCAATCGTATGATATCCGACTAAGGCACTAATCATTGTAAACCTAATTTTTCTAATAATCAGTTTCAGTATCTCAAAAATTTATTTATAAGCCCAAATACAGGAAATATAGCTTTGAAGGCGGATTGTAAGTTTGCTCAAGTTTGATTTAGTAGGCTCACGTAATTAAATTTAGCAGCAATACCCGGCAATAGTCACAGTAAAAACTAAAATGGTGAGACAATTATAAAATATCTAGAGCCACAAAATAAAAACTTCCTCAAAGCTTTGAGACTGTAAATTACTTTAGCATTTATTAAAATTGTTATCAATTTGTCGTTTTTTCTAGTTTCCTTATTTCGGTAAGGAACCACGTATTATTTTGATTGGCATATATTTTACAGGGCACTATAGTATTTTTACACAGTAAGTAGCCAATTAACTTGCTCTGACAGTCTCTGCATGTATGGTTTAATATTATTTACTGAATGCCAAGCCGTGGGAAAAAACAATAGAAAACTAAGAGGTTTTTAGTAATCAAATACCTAATTACTTTTGGCGTCTAGTTAATAGAGTAATATAGTTTAGTTTAGGCAATTTTAACAGAGCGGTTGGATGATTGAACCTAATGCTGTATAATTTTGAATATGAAATTGACGAAAAATGATTTATTGAGCAATTTTATTATATTGTTCTGTACACAACAAACAGTCTATGCTTCTAATACAAGCTTATAAACTTACTAACAGCCAATTTACAATCCGGAACTGCCATTTGGCTTAAATGCAATTACCATACATACAATAACACTTTTGCCTAAGGCAAACAACTAAACTCAGGACACAATAGACAGTAAGACGAAAAGTGGCTGAAATATTACAAAAAAACTAGTAGCATTTACGGTTTTTATAATGCATAAGATGATAGGTGGCGATTTAGCATGCGCATGCGCAATATATTTTTACATTTAGGTAGCTAACTCGCTTCAGATGTTTTTTCTGATGTTTATACCTATTCGTGATTCTACGGAAAAAGATAAAAAAACTAATACAGAGATAATATAGATGAAACTTAATGAGGACATAAACTCAATACAGATGACACCCATTTTCAATCAGTAGATGCTAGTCTGTGCTTGTCTACTGGCAAGTCACAATCTGTGATTTTTTTCGTATAGGATCATATAGGAGTTCAAGCCGAGTCAGGCTAGACTAGCTTACAAGTGACTTGAATTGACTTATCGTTAGAGATGTTTATTTTAAATTTGACTTTACTCGACTTGACCAGCGCAAGTCAATTCAATAAGTCACTTGACTTGACTTAAGCACCAATTTCTCTTGTAAGTGTAAATATGTGAAAAAATCAGCAAAACTATCGAAGTGAAATTAAAATCGAAGCAACATTTTTTGTAATCAAATCGAATAACATTGGAGTGGACTTTCGCTCCATGGTTCGAAAACGGTCCTGTATACTCACTACGATTCTCACTAACCAAATGAGTCGCTTAAAGTCAGCTTCGTACCTTTTGTTCAGGCTAGTGCAGGACGCAACGGACAATTGATTTTTTAAAGTTTTCATAATTTCAGGAATTTTAAAAGGTTGGTCATAGAGAGACGTGTACATAGCCATCGCCGACAATGCAATTGCAGCGGCAGCCAAACCCACCAACAGAGTCACAGTAAAGTATTTTATTACGTAGACTGTGCATAAGATGGTTTTATCAATAACAGTATTTTTGAAACCAAAGACTGCGCTCAAATTGCTCAGATTGAAACAATTTATGGACAGTTGCAATTTTTGCCGTTTTGCAAATGTTCGCCAAACTTGACTTGGGTTGTGGGCATTGTTTTGATAGGCTGCCAAACGTATTGTTTTTTTCCCTACGCGAGAAATTCTATTGCGCAGGTCAGAGTCTACTTTCATGAAAAACATCATGTGTGAAGCAACTGCGAACACAGCATTTGATATCCAAAAAACGTTAGCGGAAACTTCAGCTACAAAAATAAAAAAAAAGGTAAAAGTATTTTTGAGAATTTAAAAGGCCTGAGTTGAGTAGAATGTCGTGAGTTACACTTTGTATGGAATTCGTCCTATTTAAGTTGAGAGAAACTATTCAGAATGATTAGTTTAACTAGTGTCAAGGTTAAATCAGGAAGTGTGAAAATTCGAAAATTTTCATTTATCTCAAACAATTTAAAAAAAAGTAAATTTTTGAGGCCCAATTTGTAAACCCCATTTTTTCAAACAAATGAAAATTTTCGAATTTTGCAAAATCTTGAAATTGTTTTGCAGAAAACAAATTAAAGATCAATTAAAAAATCAAATTGGGTCAAAATAGGATGGGAACTGTAGAAGTTATAGGGCGGCAAAGTTTCAAAATTTGAATTTTTTTGAACTTTGGCGTGTCACTGTGACCAAACAACGCAAAATGCACTCAAGTTACTTTGGATCTGTGCTATTGAAAAGTAACCCAATTTTTTAAAAAGGGTCTCTTTGAAATCTAGGTGTATCATGTCGCGTCATTGCCTTGTTAGTGCTGCTTGAGCCATGTCTGACGCATAGGTAAGGTAACTTACGGAAAGTGATTCTTTATACATATTTAAAACAATAATTACTATTTAATTTCGAATAAAAGTTTTTTAACATTACTGCGATGACGCCTGCGAGCTATATTTCAAGCTCGGATACAAAAGAGGGGGGGGGGGGGCTAGGGGGGCTAGAGCCCCCTTCCCCTTAAAAGGGAATGTTTAACATTGTGGAGATAGGAGCGGCCATTTTTCAAGATGGCCGCCTAAAATTGTCGGCCCCCCCCTAAGACCAAATCCTGGATCCGACACTACTATATTTCATGCGTTTGTTATGTCCAGTTAGCTAGTTTCTTAGTTCACGACGTGCAGTTACCAAAATGCAAGAAACAACTAATCAAATGGCATGCAGAAGAAGCCTCATTGCAATAAATATCTGATTATTTAGGTATTAAAGTAATTAATTGCTAAACATGTAATAGTTTTATTGACATCAAAAAAATAATTATATCAGGAACAGTTACAACTATAAATTAAATATTTTGCATAGGAAAAATTTCAATCGTAATTACATATGATTACACCAAAAAACCTCAGTGTATTTTTTGGTGTCGTCAAATCAGGTGATACGCCTTTAAACTAAAAAATATTTTAAAAAATTACATTTAACTACACACATTTTCTGGTTTTAAATCAGTTCGACCAGAACAGAAAGGCTTATTGAATCAATGCTTACATTAATTTTACATTTACATCATAATTCTAAATGTCTAACTGGATAGACAGAACTATCGAAGCGAAATTAAAATAGAAACAACACTTCTTGTAATAAAATCGAAAAACATTAGTGTGGAATCTCGCTCCATCGTTTTAAATCTGCCTTGCATAATCCCCACAATTCTCACTGACCGAATAAGTCTCTTGAAATATGCTTTGTCCCTTTGTTTCAAGCAATTGCAGGACACAATGGACAAACGATTCTTTAAGATTTTCATATTCGCAGGAATTTTAAAAGCTTGGTCATACAGTGCAGTGTACAACGTCATCGCAGAGAACGAAATTACAACGGCAGTTAACCCAACAAACAGATCTGCAGTAAAGTATTCAATTCCATAGACAGCGCACACTAAGGTGCATCCAATCAGATCATTTTTGAAAGCAAACAGCGTTTGCATTGCTCAGATTGAAACAATTAATGGACAGCTGCATCTGTCGCCATTCTGAAAATATTCGCCAAACGCAAAGTGGGTTATGGGCATTGTGTTCATGGGTTACCGAGCGCAACGTTTGTTTTACTAAGCGAGAAATTCCACTGCGCAGATCAGAGTCTATTTTCATAAAAAACATTATGTGTAAAGCAAGAGCAAACACAACATTTGATGCCCAAAATACATAAACCAAAAATTCGATGAGAAAAATAAAACAAAAAGTAAAGTTGTTGTTGTAGGCAGTAGGAAGGGCATAGTAGAGTAGAATTTTGTAAGTGGGATCGTAAATGAAAAGAGTGAGGGCGAGAAATGTATCAAGACATCAGAGGTACGGGACGCAGATAACAGCTAACTCCATTTTCTTTATTTCCCGGAGATGTCTTTTTGTAGTGGCAATCCACAAATCTGAAAATATAAAAGATAATAGGTCAAAATAAAAAATTGAAAATTTAAATGAGAGGTTGCATGGTAATATTACGCAAACTAACGGTCCCCCCTTACTACATTTTCATTTTTCTGACTTTTTTGAAAATTTTAGTTGCTTAGTTGTTTGATTGCCACCATTCATAAAATAGGTAATTTATTGAATTGAAGTTAAAAATTTGTGTTTCAAAATATCTTACTTCTAAAAAGTTGATTAAAGAGTCCGACAGTCATCCCGGGCCACTGAATAAATGTTGAAAAAATGATATATGTAGCAGTATTAAAAGCCAAGCAGATTGCAATTTGAATAGGAAAATGGCGAAGAACGAAATATTCCGGGACAAAAAAAGACTGGACAAGTCTAACATTTTGATAAATTAAAACGAATACAGTACAAATAAAAAAAAAGTACCAAACGGTCTTTTTGACGAAGGAATTATGTTTCGAAATTTTTCCTGTATTCAAATCAACATTTATTGGAAAAATATTTAATTTATCCAAAACGCTGTACAGTTTTAAGGTTATTTTAAACTCTTCTCGTGTGAGCATTTTGAATTTTATAAGACTTTCAAAAAAGACTCTGGAAATAGACAAAATATGTTGGAGTACTGCAGCTTTACTTCTGAGTAAAGTTTTACTTCGTTGATATTGATGAAAATAAAACTGCGACGGATGTATTTGATGTTAGATTCGTATTTAACTTAAGAGAAACTAGAAAGAAGAAATAATTTAACTGGAGTTTATGTTATGCCACGAATACGGAACTCATTTTGCACGTAATTATCTGATTTATCTGCGTTTAAATTCAAAATTTTTCATCATGTTGTAAGTAATCAGTCAAATTATCTCGACAGCCTCTATATACATGCTTAAATATAATTCGCTGAAGTCTAAAAGATGCTGGAAAATATTACGGAATTGTTTTGAGTAATAATTACATAATTACCTTTTAGTGCCTAGTTAAATAGGCAATCATTTAGGGTTCCTGTTTCGTTAAAGATTCGATAATTGAACAAAATACTTTAGTATAATGATGTACCAACCTTCTTTTGAGAAATAATGATTCAATGAGCAATTCTAAATTGTTAGGAACAAACAATTTATGCCTCCAATACACGCTCATAAGTTATTAACCGCCAATTTAGAATATAAAACTTTCAATAATGACGCTTTAATGTGAATGCCTTTAATATGTATGTATGTATGTATGTATGTATGTATGAGTTTAGAGATTTTCAGCCTGAGGTTATATCCCACTCAACTTTACTGTGTGATTTGAAGTTCCCGCGAAGTAGTATTATACTAAATCGCATTGGGCTTCGCATCGTATTTTACTTTACTTTAATTACCTACACTTGTAGTATTTGGATAAGTCGCTACTAGCTGCGGACCACTTTGCGATAATTTATTTAGTATCCTTATTCAGGAGCTATTTCAACTTTCCGCCCAAGATTGCTCTTGGGCGAGGAGGAGCGGTTGGGTATCGATCAAGTAGGCAGAGTTCATCACGCTCTGACTAAATGAAATACTTACGCCCGCTTGCACACCCCGCCAGTTAGCCCTCCAATCCTCCACGAGGGAAAGTAACAGCAGCTACTTACAGAATGGATTGGAAAGATATATTGAGTTGTCTTATTATGTTCATGCTCACGCTCGGCATTGAGCTGATTCATGTCGTCTATTATTGCTATCGCCTCTGTCTCCATCAGTATTAAACTGATACAGATAAACGAAAGCAAACTCATTTACCTTGAACATTCATACAACTCTCAAACTCCCCTTTCCAAGCCAAGTATTACCACTGTACCATTCTCATGCGAGAGGGTCTAAACTGACTACCGGCTGCGTTTCCCCCGGCGCATTCAAAAAAGAATTAGCCGAGGATTATTTAGGACAGAGCAAGCTCCCGTAAGCCACGAAGCCGGGTTTGAATGCCTTTAATAACTAAATAAATGTGTGATTAGGCTAAAAAGTGCGCTTATTCTATAGTGTAGCAGGAGAATAAGCAAACTTGCATAGGGTTGGAATAATGCTAAAATCTCAAATCAGCTTGGCAGGCTTGTGGAACTCAACAGGAGTAAATCCTATTTTCCAGACCTCCTTGATAATAGGTGCTCCTAATATAATTACATTTTGGGGTGTGCATGTAGACGGTCGAATGATGTGTTTTAACTAAATTTGGCCGGTGTCCAATTTAAAAGCGCATTTTCTTAAAATGTACACTATGGTCTGCATGAATACTACTTTAATGTGTTTACAAATATATATCATGGTTTAGTTATTAATACCCAAGGACTTTGATATATGTTCTGTAAAAAAAGATATTTCACTCGTGATTTTAAATTTTTGACTAAAATCAACACAACTATCGAAGTAAAATTAAAATTGAAACGACACTTCTTGTAATAAAATCAAAAAACATTGGTGTTGACTCACGCTCCATGGTACGAAATCCGCCCTGCACAGGGGCGGACTGGTTACTTTTTTTGGACCGGTTACTTTTTTCGGTGGAGACGTCTTGGGTGCGTCCACCTAAGGACACATATCAGAGGATATGTGTCAGCATTCGAGCCTGGTGTGAAGTGGTGTGATGCTAAGCGTTGCAGAAACGTAAGCATTGTGTGAGTTGGAGGTTTGTGTGTGCCGAATATCATGAGATCTTAATGGATTCATGATATGCACTGGAGTTCGTAGACGACTTGAAACTGCAGATGAAGAGGAGTCTCAGTCAGCAAATTCAAGACACTTATTGTATAAATAATACAATGTATTGGCGAGCATTATTGAATGCTCGCCCCTCCATAATGTATATAATGTACTGTATAGGCGACTATTACTTAATAGTCGCCTCATTAGTAATTAATGGCAACTATTATTATGTATAATAGTTGCCCCATTTATTGTAATATAAATGTGAATAATCAGAAATCAAAGAGACTGAAATATGAATGCATGACAATAAAGTAGTTAGTCTTTAAGCAGGATTCGTTGGCACATGCTGTTTCTTGAGTGGTCGCATTTATTTAAGGGAAATAATACAGACTCAGTGATTAGCATCATATATCATAGTACACCTTGAGCATATAGGCATAAGGAAAGCCAAATTACTGGGGGGTATATTCCAACAACTTTTAGGGCCCGGGAATTTTTAATGACAAGGTTGGGCGATCAGGGGGCCCACACTGAGCCGAGGGGCCCAAGGCTCCCGTTTACGTAATGTATAAGGAATTGGGGGCCCATCGGGAATTTCCTGAAATTGCTTATGGCCAGTCCGCCCCTGACCCTGCATAATTCCTTCAATTCTCACTGACCAGAGCAGTCTCTTAAAATATGCTTTGTCTCTTTGCTTCAGATTATTGCAGGACGCAATGGACAAAAGATTTCTAAGTATTTTCATATTTTTAGGGATTTTAAAAGCTTGGTCATACAGTGCCGTGTACACTGTCATCGCGGTGAATGGGATTACAACGGCAGTTAAACCTACCAACAGATCTGCAGTAAAAAATCTTATTTCGTAGACAGCGCACACTACGGTACATGCAATAAGTACATTTTTGGAAGCAAACACAGCGCTCGCGTTGCTCAGATTGAAACAATTAATAGACAGCTGCATCTTTTGCCATTCTCCAAATATTCGCCAAACGTTACGTGGGTTGTAGGCATTCTCTTTATTAGTCACCGAGCGCATTGTTTGTTTTACTAACCGCGAAATTCCATTGCGTAGATCAAAGTCCATTTTCATGAAAAACATCATGTAAAAAGCAAGCACAAACGCAATAACATTTGTTGCCCAAAAAACATTGACTAAAAATTCAACCAGAAAAATAAAAACAAAAGCGAAATTGTTTTTGTAGGAAGTGGGAAGGGCAGAAAAAAATGAAATTCTGTAAGTTGGGTCATAAGTAAAAACTGTGAGGGCGAGAAATGAATCAAGAAAACAGAGATACGGGACGCAGATGAGAGCTTAGACAGCTAACTCCATTTTCTTCATTTCCCGGAGATGTCTTTGTTTGGAGGCAATCCAAAAATCTGAAAATATAAGAAATATAAAAGAATTTTCCGTTTCCGAAAAATCTCGCAAGAATAAAATAACAGTAATTCGTGCACAATTGAACCGCTAGTAATCGTTAACACGTTTTAGTGTTATGTAGAGTATGTCAAACTTTTATTGCGTTGCCGTATATGTGTTACGGTTTTTAGCTTGATTTCAAATACAGTATGCAGTAAAAATGCAAAGTTACCGTAGCGTTAGTATATCAATTAAGATGATTTACGGACCCTTCCTGAGTTAATGTTCTAAGTGAGACGTTACTAAATAGTGAAAGTTCAATTGAAATTTTCAATGGACCATCCTTTAGTACGTACAAAGCTAAGTAATAAGCTCGTAATGTAGTTTTTTGGGTTGCTTTTCAGATGTGTTTTCATGGTGGTTTCATGTTCCAGCTATAACTGATGACATAGGTAGTGGTGCGGTGATTGCACTAAATAGAAACTGATAACACTTCCTGGTAAAAGTAACTGTTTACCTAGTGCTTAAGTTTTGACTTTGGAGTGGGACAGTCGTAATAGAGATGTAATTAGAGGAAAATCATTTATGATGTACATAGCTGAGTACCTAAGTATGTCATAACGTAAATTTTTCGATGCACACATTCATGGGAAAGCAATCATTGAGAGAAGAATGTTAGTGTTCAAATACAAATGGCGCTATTAATTTGTTTTCAAATTTTGGACCTATTCACCTACCATGATACCGCTTTTAGAAATTTGCAAATGACTATCTTTATCGTAGAGAGTCTTGCTCTTTTCAAATTGACCAACCCTAAACCTAGATGACGACATAATATGTTTCTAGCCCCTAAGGGACGCTACTGCAAAGTACAACGTACCTACCCAGCAATGAATATCAGTATGTACCCTATTATATTTATATTGGCGGTTTTTCTTGGAGAGCAAAGATTGTTCAAAAAATAGTAAGCGGCCGATAAGCAAGCGGCTTTATAAAGTGGTGAAGGTAAGTGGTAAAGTGGTGACCATTATTGAGTTGGTATGTTAGTTTCTTGGAGATTCATCTGATGTTTACGGTATTTAAAATTGATCATGTATATTATTATGCTTGGTTCTGCATGAGTCTGATGCAAGTCCTGAACATGGGACAGGAATCGGAGTGCTGCTACAAAATATATTTATCGCCGTCTATCGCTTATAAAAGTAACTCGCAAGGGCTGGATGCCATCACTTTTTTAAAAAACCTCGAAAGACACGCCGTAGATCACTTATTAAAGAAACTTTCGGAGTCTCGCCGTCTATAGCTTTTAAAACAAAGCCCTAAAGGCTTGACGTCCATCACGTGTTAAAGAAACACCAAGAGGCTCGCTGTTCATCACTTATCAAAGAAACCAGCGGAGACTCGCCGTCTATCACTTATTAAAGAAACCCCGAAGGCTCGCTATCCATCACTTTTAAAGAAACCTCTAGAGACTCACCGTCCTTCACTTATTAAAGAATACCCAAAGGCTGGTCGTCACATCACTTTTTAAAGAAACCCTCGAAGGCTCGACGTCCATCACTCATCAAAAACATTTCCAGAGGCTTGCAGTCCATAACTTAATGAAGAAACCCCCGAAAGCTCGCTGTCCATCACTTATTAAAAAAATCCCTAGATGCTCGCCATCCATCACTTATTTAAGAAACCTCGGAAGCTTGCCGTGTATTGCTTATACAAGAAACCCCTAGACGCGGGCTGTCTATCATTTATGAAAGAAACTACTGGAGGCTTGCCGTCCTTCACTTAATAAGAAAACTCCCAAGAACTGGCCTTGTATCACTTATTAAAAACTTTTCAGAGGCTTGCTGTCCATAACCTAATAAAGAAACTTCCAAAGGCTCGCCGTCTAATAATTATTAAGGAAACTCCTAGAGGATCGCAGTCCATCACTTATTAAAAAACTTTCAGGGCTTGCCGTCTATCACTTCTCAAAGAAACCCCCACAGGCTAGTTTTCCATCACTCTTAAAGTAACGCCTAGAGGCTGGCCATCCATAACTTTTCAAAAAAATCTCCGTTGGGTCGTTGACCATCACTTATCAACGAAAACTCCAAAGGCTCGCCCTCCATTACTTTTTAAAGAAACCCCTGAAGGCTTACCGTCCATCTATTATTAAAGTAACCCCCTGATGCTTGCTGTCCATCGCTTTCAAAGAAATCCCTGGAAGCCCGTCAATACCTTAACTAGGAAACCCCCGGCTACTTTATCGTTACATACAAAGACACCGTACCACACCAACTGGAATAAGCTTTTATTCGCTCAGGATGTCGTTTGCAATAATTATTGAAGTCGACATTTTCGAATTTCAGGGATGCTTTTTTTATGACAATATATGACCTCAAAGTACTGATGACGAAATATTTTTGGAATATCGTTACAGGTTTCGCGCCAAAAACGTTTTGAATTTAAACTTTTAGAATAACGTAAACGAGGAAACAACTCAACTTCATTTCAAAAGCAGGAAGCCATTTTTTGCTCGAATTTCGAAATTTGTATTTTGATACATTGCTTAAAGTGTGAGATTTACTAGACTCTCCAAAATTTTGGTAAGTTTAAAAATGTGCTCGACATTCATTTCAAAGTATGTGGGAAAACTCAAAAACATTCAAATCTTGAGTTGCCACTTAAACTAAATGCTCAACAGTGAGCCAGCGAATAAATAGTAAAGAAACGTGCATTTATTACACGTATATGTGTTAAATATTGTATGTATAAATATGTTTAAATATTATTCACTGAATGCCAAGATGGGGAAAATAAATACGGAAATACAAATAATATAAATATAAACAAAATAATTCAGTGTTATTGTGTGTACGATTCAGAAATCATGATTCAATGAGCAATTTAACTTAATTGGTATGAAAAATACAAACAATTAATGCCTCTAATATACGCCCATAAGTTATTGACATTTACAGCCAATTTCGAATCCGAAACTGCCAATAATCACACTATAATGTAATTACCATCAATAACGCTTTAGCTAAAGACAAACAACCAAACTCACAACACAATGAAAAGTAAGACGTAGGATGGGAAATAATAAAATGAGCTATCCCGGCTTGGCGGTCCAGTGGTTTGACTACTGGATTGCGGAGTCGGGGGAGTCTGCCCCACACTTGGATTGTAATCAAGTTGAGACAGGGCTTGGAGGCAGCGAGGAGGATTCAGTTTGGGGTAGGGAGATGGTATAAGTGGACTGGTGGTATGTATGTTTATCCGTTGCCCTGTGCAAGAGACGGAGGTATATGTGCCTTAATACGGATTTGCTCTGTAGCCAAGCCACGTACTCTTTGTATATACCTATCCTCTCTCCATCTGTTTCTAACTTGTTCCTCTGCAAGTCGTTTCTCTTGTTTACTCTCTCTATCAGTGCAGGGGCAGGCCGGGAAGCTGGTTGGTTGAATTCGTGCTAGAGGAGGGAATTGACAGCCCTCAGCTATTACGATGTAACCTTCCAGCGGTCCGCGGCTACGCCGGAAACAAATTGGCATGCGGTGACGCAGCGTAATCTATCTGTCCAATCAGGTCTGCAGTAAGTGAGCAACTATCGATATAAATACATTAGCGATGCGAAGCCCATGCGGTACAGTATAATACTGTATCGCGGGTTCTTCAAATCATACAATAAAATTGTATAAAGAGTGAGTGAAATAACTTGGAAAGTTGAAAACTCTATACTCAATACATACATAATAAAATGAGCCAGAAGGGGTTAGGATGTACCTAAATACCTATGATAAAATATAATTGCTTAATATGCCAATTCAAAATGGCAACGCGCTCGTTGTATTTTTAATATAAATATACTTTTAATGCTCTAAACGTTTTCAGAAAACAGGCCAACGACCAATGATTGTTGGAAAAGTGTGGTAATAGATCATAAAGTAGTTTCAAAGTAAAGAAGTCTTATCGAGTAGCTATGTCAAAGCAAGATAATTTGAAAATGAGCTGATTGTTAAATAGTGTATCCATGCATATGCGCAGTCCACCGTGAATTCTTAAAAACCTCTATTTTGTTTTTAAATTTTAAACCTGACGGGCGATAAATTTAGAAATTACAATAGCTACAATAAAAATAAATATTATAATTACACTGTTGGCAAAACTTATGCAGCACGTGCATTATGTATTTGCTATGCAATGTAATCACTGTTTTACTAAAACTAATGCATAAAAAGGAATTTTTTATAGTGATACAGTGAAATTCACTTAAAAGGGACTCCGCGGGACCGACCAAATCAGTCCCTTATAACCGAATTCCCTTTTAACCGTATAAGGGATTTCCCTTTTAAGAGGACTTAAGTTATGATTTAAAAATTGAAGATTTTATTCTTATTAAAAGTGTAAGATATTTATAATGTTGTCCGTGGACAGCTAATTAGATTGTTCAAAAAAGTCAGTTAATGCAGTTTGCTTAGATTTGTTTTGATTTTGGTCTTGGAGCACACGTAGACTTAAACTATGAAGATTCGAGAACACGGTTTCCTCAGTATTTCTTTGTGCTAAAAAATATTGATGGAGTTTCTGGATCATATCTGATGCTTCTGATACACTTGGAATTAAGGGGCATTCTTCTTCTTCAATAGTTTCTTCATCTTCGTCAAAGTCTTCATCTGAGGCGTTACATTGAATAATGTTGTTGACTATTGATTCCTCAGTCATTTCCTCTTCCGTCAGTAAGTTGTTATCCATAGCTGCCTAATCAGAAAGCGTCAGGGTTTCTACTGCCGAAGCTTCCATTCCTAAAGATTTAGCAGCTAATTTTAAAGCTGCATCGTCCTCCTCTTCGTAATCCGGCTGAACCTCATCAAGGTGGAAATATACTTTAGAATGTTGGAAACAGTTGCGAATTGTATTTTCTGTAACCGATTCCCATGCTTGGAACAGCCACAGAATGGACTGTAGGATATTTGGCGGCTTGACGTCTTTAGCGTTTGCTGTAGAGTTATCTAGTTGATTAATTATATCCATTGTCAGTTTCCTCCGATAATGAAGCTTCAAGTTAGCAATGATTCCTTGATCCATCGGTTGGATCAAGGAAGTCACGTTGGGAGGGAGAAAAACAACTTTGATGTGATTTAGATGAGGAAGTTTCGCTGTGAGTGTAATCAACTGGGAGAGACTTTACATTTTTAAAGGCTCGTGGCTTCTTTGACGAACCGATGACCAGCAACTTCTTTTTTATTGTTCCAGTCATGTTTGAGCAAACCTTGACAATAGTAAATAAAACATAATTTGTGTGTGCCAATAAAACTGTTATAAAATAAAATAAATAAAATTAAATTCTATAACTTACGAGTGTTGTTACTCGGTCTTTCTTCAGTTTGCCACCAACACATGTTTCAGTAGTAAAGGCCATGGTTTTGTTGATTAACGCTCGGAAAAATAATCCAGTCTCATCTGCGTTAAATATTTGCTCGGGTTTGTAATGCTCACATAGTGTAGGAAGCTGTGTCAAAATCCAATTGTCTGCTTTTTCTTCGTCAGCATTCCCGGCCTCGCCATGAATACCTTTCCAAGAAATGTTGTGTCGTGCTCGAAATCTTACAACCCAGCTATAGCTGCACTCCCAAGTGTCACTTTTGTTGAGTAATGTAGCGAATTGTGTAGCCTTAAACTGCAAAATGGGTCCACACACATTCGCACCTTGAATTCTTTTCTGGGTAAACCATTCTAACAAGGCTTTATCCACATCAGGTCGAGTGCACACTTTTTGTTTCTTGACACTCACTCCTTTCAACCATGTTTCTGTAATCTTTTCACTTTCTTGCTTAATCCTGCTTATTACACTGGAGCTTAAACCCGTCTCCTTTATTATTTCAATTTGTTTATGGGTTTTTAACTTTTGCACGATTTCATACTTTTTTTCCGTACCTAGCGAGTTTCTTTTCCGCTTTAACATCGTGCCTACTGTACTCATTAGAGGTGGACGAAGCAGTGCAGGTTAAAGTCAGAATCAGAAGAACAACTGCAAGGACAAACGGCTAAGAAAGCTTTTTAATCTATAAATACGACGACCTACTTAAATAAAAGATAATGTAAATTTTCAGATAAGATAAATGCAGTTTAGTTGTCAAGAACAGTAGTGCTCCAATTGTTTGGCTCGGTTTTATTTTATCATTTTTCTTCCAAAATCCCTTATAAGTGACCTTAAATACCAAAAGTGATGGAAAATCTGTCCCTTTAAACCGGATAATCCCTTTTAGCGGTTCCCTTATAACCGGATAATTTTAACATTGAAACATAGGCTGGCCAACCAAATATTTAAAATTTGTCCCGTTTAGCGGTTTTCCCTTTTAACAGAATCCCGTTTAAACGAATTTCACTGTACACAAATTCTTTGAATTTACGTGATGTTTGCTAATAATTATCACTCTTGCGCAGGCACTAACCAGAATTTTAGCACGCTTTAATGAATAAAATAGTTCCCTTAAAATTTGCATTTGCTGAATACAGCAATTGAACTATCGAAGTGAAATTAAAATTGAAGCAATACTTCTCGTGACAAAATCAAAAAACATGGGCGTGGACTGTCGCTCCATAGTACGAAATCCCCCCTGCATAATTCCTACAATTCTCACTGATTGAACAAGTCTCTTAAAATACGCTTTCTCTCTTTCTTTGAGGCTACTGCACGACGAAATGGATATTTGATTTCTTAGGATTTTCATATTTTCAGGAATTTTAAAAGCTTGGTCATAAAGTAAAGTGTAATACATTGTGGAGGAGAGCGAAAGTACAACTGCAGTCAAACCTACTAAGAGATCCACAGTGAAGTATCTTATTGCGTAGACAGCGCAAACTATAGTACACTCAATCAGAGCATTTTTAAAAACGAACACAGCGTTTGCGTTGCTCCGATTAAAAAAATTTATGGACATCTGCGTTTGTCGCCATTCTGCAAATGTACGCCAAACACTATGTTGGACCTGCACACGATCTTCTGGAGTGACTGCGTTCAAGGTTTGTTTTAATAACCTTGAGATTCCACGACGCATGTCAGAGTCTACTTTTACGAAGAAAATTAGGTGAAATACAATAGTGAAAATTATATTTAAGTACCAAAAAATAAAAACTAAACATTCAAACAGAAAAACAAAGCAAAAAGTACCAATGTTTTTATGAGAATCTGAAACGGCTGAATATAAAAGAATTTTGTAAGTTGGATCGTGAATAAAAACTAGAAGAACTAGAAATGCATTCAAAATACAAAGATACGGAGTGTAAATGACAACTAACTCCATTTTCTTCATTTCCTGTACAGCTCGTTTTTTCCTAATAATCCATGACTCTGTAAATACAAGAAATAAATAACCATTATCAGCTACTTTTTTACAATAAATAGTGCAGTTAAATGCAAAAGTCCAATGTGTTGAACTAAACTAATCTTACTCTCAAAAAGTTGATTGAAGAGTCCAACTGTCATCCCAGGCCACTGAATAAATGTCGTAAAATTGATGTAGGTAGAAATATTAAAGGCCAAGCAGAAGGGAGTTTGAATAGGAAAATGGCCGAGTACGAAATACGCTGGAACTAAAAGAGACTGGACAAGTCTTACATTTTGGTAAATTAAAACAAAAACAGTGCAAATAAAGAAAAAAATCCAAACAATCTTTTTTACAAGGGAATTTGGTTTTGAAATTGTTCCTAAATTTAACTCAACGTTTATGAGGAAAATATTTAATTTAGACAAAAAACTGTACAATTTTAAAGTGACGCCAAACTCTTCTTGTGTGAGCATTTTGAGTTACACGGATTTTCGAATAATACGCAGGCCTTGAAATAGGGACAAAATGTTTTGGTAGGGCTGCTTTATTATAGAGTAAAGCTGAGCTTCTTTGATTTTGTTAAAAATTGAAAATGAGACTACGACGGTTTTTTATAAGTCAATCATACTCAAGTTCAGAAGAGCAAGTAAGTAATTATGAAACAGTTTGACTTGACCGAAACTCTTTTACTTTACGTAAAACAAATTAAGTTGATGCTTTCGGCCATGAATTTTATCAATGCAAACAGATTTAAAACCGTATAACATCCGGGTACACTAACCAAGTTGGACTGAATAAAAGGAACTATGAAACAATTAAATAAACCATTGACTTAAATATGCCTTTATTAAAACAATTACAACAGTTGCCCTTTGCTATCAATTACATAAGTGCAAAAAGATATTCATAGTCGTTTCACAGCCGACTGAGCGACGAATTATCTTTAATTTTATAATGTTCGGTAATTGATATTTCAAAAATTTAATTCTAAGTCAAACTAAAGGAAATAGCAGTCGAAAGGCTGATTGTATGTTTCCTTAAGTTTGATTCAAAATGCATACCTAATTAAGCTTAGCAGCAATACCCGGAAATTGTCACATTCAAAACTAAATTGGTGACATAATTATACAGGATCCACGCATAATATAAATTATATGGTAGCCCGTACATATGGATACGTCAGACATTAGTCATTAGGGAGCACAAAATTATTTTAAATATTTTGTATAAGATTCCTATTTGAGTTAGGAGAAACAAGGAAGTGTAAATAATTTAACTTGAGCCAATGCTAAATAATTATAGAGTTATGGAACGAGCAAGAAAATTTTTCACGCAAATTAATTTTAATTAAAATTTTTAAACCGTAACGCCGTTGCCATCCATTGTATCAATACAAACACATTCATAATCGTATGGCCTTTCACTGATGGAATTACTAATAACGAAATTTTTTATCCACCTAATTATTGCACTGGGAATTTAATTGCAGGGTACTCTGGAATTTTAACTTGATAGGCAGTTTGTGTGCTGTGGGAATGTTGAATTAAAACCCCCATGTAATTAAATTCAACAGCAATACCCAGCAATTGCCACATTAAAAACTTTGATAGCGGCTACCGCGTTAGATCGTCTCGGTCTTTGTACCCTTTCACCTATTCCCGTCCCCTCCTCCACAGTAAAGGAGTCCCATTTCCTAGGTCCCTACAGTAAGTATTGGTCACTAAGGAGCACCGAAGGAGATTGGGTTTCAATCAACCAACCAGTGACGTTTACCGTACAACACCGAGCCGTAAACGATTAGCAATGGCCGAATATTGAAGCCGGGTCTGAGACTGTAAATTTCGTTACAGTCTGCAGTCCTAACCGCTCACCCAAGCACGCCTGCTTAACGGCCAATTAATAATACCCGACTGCCAATACGTTTTTATGCAATTACTATTCATGAAGAATTTGCCCACGACAATAAGTAAACTTACGACACAATTAATTAATCAATCATCCAGTGAAGTATACCGTACAACACGGAGCTGTATTTGATTAGCAAATACCGAGGATATCAGCTAGGTCTGAGATTAGTTTTGTTCCAGACTGCAGTCCTAACCGCTCACCCAAGCACGCATCCTTACACCCTAACATTTAGGAAACCTCAAAGGAACTACATATATTCAATACGATCCGATTGTTTTTGTCTTGTTTTTAATTATTTTATTAAGGTAAAAATAACCTATTTGGAATAAAGTTGACAAATACAGATTATGTCATGCTAATTATTTACCATATATATTTATATATCCACCTAATTTACCGGAATTTGGAAAGTTGTGCAATACTGGACCAATTTCATCGAGTCGTATATCATTCAAGAGGTAATCACTGGTAGAATTCAAGTAACGGAACGCGCCTATGATTATTACAAAACGCTTTCAAGATAATGGTCTTTTAATTTTTTAATTTGGCATAAAACTTGATTTGTGTGCCACAAGCTAAAGGCAAGAAAAACGGATCTCTTATCGTTAGTTGTTTCAGAGCTTTTAAATGGTATATTTTTTGGTGTCAATCTTTTTTGCACATGCAACAAGATTATACTCTAAACCGGACATGATATTACTTTAGGCCTTCAGTGAATGTTTTTTAATCAGTACTAATCAGTACTTGTATTAGTGGTGGAAGCGTTTATTTTATTTTGCAGTGATGGCCTTCAGTCACCTGAAAACAAAAATCTTTTAATTTTCAATGACATTTACTTCCCAGAATATTAATTTAAATTCTAACGATCAGTATTTATAAGTCGTAGAGACATTCAAATTAGCAATGAAATTTGTGTAACGCATGCAAGAGAAATGAATCTAGTAAAAACATCTACATAATTTTAAAATTTATTTATTGCGTGAGCAATCATAGTTTGGTGATTTGAGAATTAAATGGCTGGGTACTATTAACATTGACCGTCCGACGCTTACTTTTCCGGGTTTCCCTCGCTTGGGTTCACCCGTGGCGGTTAGAGGAATGTCAATTGCCTTATTGGAAAACGAATGAAGTTTATTGTGAACAGCCAAACCGTGTAAATGCTTGCAAGTTAGTTTTTCGCTGCATGAAATGTATGAACAAGAAGACATAATTTAGTCATTGGAATGGAGATATAATTATCTTATGAAAAGAAAAAAACTTCTTCCTTGACTGTTTTGAACGACAATGCGCCTTGGATTCCCAAATATTCTTATCGACTGAATGACCCTCTTGCAGTAAGATTCGTCGCTTTGCTCCTTGCTAGCGCAGGATGAAATGGGCAATTGATTCTTTAGGATTTTTATACTTTCAACTTTCGGGAATTTTAAAAGCTTTGTCATAGAGCAACCTGTAGAACTTTATCAAAGAGAATTAACGCAATTACTAAACTAAAAAAAATAGACTAACGCAACAGTGCCTTATTAGAGAGCCTTGTAAAATAGCTGTGAAAGGTTAATTTATAAAGGAAAGCAGCCGTCACGTTAGGACGTGAAAGCAAGATTAACAAATAAGCAGAAATAGAGTGCATTCCATACTATGTGGTCAACCAAAAATCCGCTACGCTCCTATGCAAAGATAGGCGGCAATTTAATACGCACGTGTGCGCGCAATATTTTCATATTTTAGTGGGCAAATCGGATAAGTTGTTTTTTCTGATCTTTAAAAATATTCGTGATTCGATGGAAAACCATCAAACGCTGCTATTACAATGATTGCTAGAGAGACAACTTTATACAAAAAAACCAATTTTGTTCAATTGACACTATTATAGTTGCTTATTTCGGTATTCAAGTAGTTAATTGCACAATAGGCACACAATTATTTTTATTAATGAATTCATGAATTGACAAACGACTAGAAACAGAAATTTACAATAAATTACAGAAAGCTTACCAACACTATAATTTTTTATACGTTATGGTATTTCCTCTAACATTGGGCAAAATGCTTAAACAAGAAGCGTTTTAGCGTGACTCAAAAATTGAACAGCTTTTCACATAGAGTAAACATTTTCTTCCATATGAGCCCTACACCCCCCTATAACCCCTCCACTCTTTATCACCCAAATAGTAAATTTCTAACTAAATCAACAGAACTATCGAAGTGAAATTAAAATAAAAACAATACTTCTTGTAATAAAATCGAAAAACATGGGTGTGGACTGTCGCTCCATGGTTCGAAATCCGCCCTGCATAATCCCTACCATTCTCACTGACCGAATAAGTCTCTTAAAATATGCTTTGTTTCTTTGTTTGAGGCTAGTGCAGTACGAAATGGACAAAAGATTCCTACATATTTTCATATTTTCAGGAATTTTAAAAGCTTGGTCATACAGTGCCATGTACAGCGTCATTGTAGTGAACGGGATTACTACGGCAGTCAAACCTACAAACAGATCTGCAGTGAAGTGTCTTATTGCGTAAACAGAACACACTAAGGTGTATGCAATAAGTACATTTTTGGAAGCAAACAATACGTTTGCGTTACTTAAATTGAAACAATTAATAGACAGCTGCATCTGTCGCAATTCTGCAAAAATTCGCCAAACGTTCATTGGGTTGTGGGGATTCTCTTCATGGGTCACCGAGCGCATTGTCTGTTTTACTAACCGCGAAATTCCATTGCGCAGATAAAAGTCCATTTTCATGAAAAACATCATGTGCAAAGCAAGCACAAACACAGTATTTGTTGCCCAAAAAACACAAACTAAAAATTCAACAAGAAAAATAGAACAAAAAGTCAAATTGTTTTTGTAGGAAGTAGGAAGGGCAGAAAAGAGTAGAATTCTGTACGTTGGATCGTAAACAAAAACTGTGAGTATGAGAAATAAATCAAGAAAACAGAGATACGGGACGTAAATGACCGCCAATTCCATTTTCTTCATTTCCCGGAGATGTCTTTGTTTAAAGGCAATCCAAAAATCTGAAAATATAAGAAATATAATAGAATTGTCCGTTTATTCAATAATTTCGCACAAATAAAACTACAGCAATTTGTGAATAATTAAACCGATTGGCTTTATAAAGTCGTTTCGCTATTTGGCGCGGGTATTGTTTGACACTTAGTGTTCGCGGAGACATTACCGCCTGTCAGCGTCCTAAAATCGTACACATTGGTCGGATCGCTATCCAACTATTACCTGCTTAGAGTGGTCTGCTGGGCAACAAATAACTTTAATAAAATGTGTAAGTATAATTTAACACTATGTTTTCAGTTTAATTAGATTTCTGCATCAGAGTTGCAATTTGGTCGTGTAATAAAGCTCTATGAGACTAAGGGTTACAAAAGTATGATGGGCATTTAAAAATATCTTACCCCTAAAAAGTTGATTGAAGAGTCCGACAGTCATCCCAGGCCATTGAATAAATGTCGAAAAATTGATGTACGTGGACATATTAAAGGCCAAGCAGATGGTGGTTTGAATTGGAAAATGACGAAGAACGAAATATTCCGGGACTAGAAGAGAATGGACAAGTCTTGCGTTTTGGTAAATTAAAACGAGGACAGTACAAATAAATAAAAAGTACCAAACAATCTTTTTTACGAAGGAATTGTGTTTCGAAATTGTTCCTGTACTCAAATCCACGTTCAGTGGGAAAATATTTAATTTAGCCAAAACGCTGTACAATTTTAAGGTAATTTTAAACTCTTCTCGTGTGAGCATTTTGAATTTTATTTTTGATGTTCACAAAATATTCTAGAAAAAGGCAAAATATGTTGTAGTCCTGCAGCTTACCTTCAAAGGAATTTTTCACTTCTTTGATATTGATAAAAATAAAACTGCGACAGAGGTATTTGATTTAATAAAATTTCGTATTCAAGTTGAGAGAAACTAGGTAGCATAAATTGTTTAACTAACTACTGACTGAAGTCAAAGTTAAATTAGGATTTATGGAGCGAATAAAGAACTCTTCTATGTAATTATCCGTCAATTAAAATTTTTGCGTGGTAAGTAACCAATTGAATTGTTTTGACAGCCCCGATATGAATGCTTTAATATTATTTACTGGAGGCTAAGATGGGGAAAAAAACTGGAAATAAGGTATTTAGTAATAATTAAATAATTAAGTTTTGCTGCCTAGTAAATAGGGTAAGTAACCAAGGTAATTTTAAGAGAGAGATTCGATAATTGAATTAATTTGGTACATTTATGTGTATACCATTCAAGAATAATGATTTAATGAGCAAATTCATCTATTTGTTGTCAACAAATTGAACAGTTTATACCTCTAATACAAGCTCATAAGCTATTAACCGCCTATTTACAATCCAAAACCGCCAATAATTACGCTTTAATGTAACTACCATCGATAAAGCTTAAGCCAAGAACAAACAACTAAACTCACGACAGAATTAACAGTAAGACGTAACGTGAGAATATAAGATAATGAGCCCAAAGGGGTTAGGATATACTTTAATAATTACCTACGATAAAACTTTATTGCTTTAACGGGGAATTTTAAATGGTAACTCACTCGTTGTATTTGTAATGGCAATTTACTTTTAATGCTTCAAACTTTAATACAGTAATAACCAATAAATTTTAACTTTTAGCCTTAGGTCACATTTCAAGCTAAAAATTAATTCTTAATTTTACTGTATCATTTATCAAAATTGCTGGCGATTTTAATTCTTTCTTTCTAATTTACTCAGATTTTTATGGAACCCTATATTATTTTAATTGGAAAAGAACTCTTAATTACTTTTTTTAGCTGCTACAAATTATATGGTAGCCCATACATGTAGATACGTCAGACTTTAGTCATTAGGCAGTTCAAATTTTTTTAAATATTTTGTATGAGATTTGTAAATTTTATAGTTAAGAAAAACCAGGAAGGGGGAATAAATTCAACTGTAGTCACCGCTCAATGATAAATTAAAGAAAAAGTAAGAAAATTTTTTACGCGTGACTGAGTTTTAATGAAAATGTGTAAATTAAAACCCGTTATTGCCAACAATTGTAACACTACAAACACATTTATAATCGTATGACCTATGAATGATGAAATGACTGATAAATTAATTTGTTCACTTATTATTGTATTAAGAATTTTAAAATCGAAGAGCTAATACATCATAACATGACATCCAGACAGTGTAAGACGCGGAGCCGGTGACCGGTAGGACCGATCGCACTGACCGAAGCTCCGGTCAGTAAAATCGAAAACATAGCAGGCACGCGCGGGCTCATTTTTTTTTCTCGAAGCTCATCGATGCTCAAAAAGCGCAAAAAGCTCATAGAGCTTTTAGAGTCCTGAAATTTGATATCCGTAGTGGGGTATTTGAGCCCAAAAGTGTAAGAGTGATCGATATGTCGTAAAGGTTGTTTTGGACTCATACTGTCATAAAAAAAATATCAGAGATACTGTGTAATGTAAAAGTATGATGAAATATAAATATATTGTATTATTGTATACGATAGTAATAATATATGAATCACACTGATCACACACCGACACCGTAGCTGGCACCGTTCTGACACGGGATATAAGATAAAAGTAATAGTCAGCGGTACGAGTGAGTGATGATTACTAGTAATAATAGCAATAGTAATATTTGTTTAATATTAGTTAATAAATTAATTAATATACTGATACCTATACCCTGTGTTGTGGTGTGGCGGACTGTGGCGGCAGTGGCGGGGACGGTGTCAGGTGTCGGTGTCAGTGGTGTCACAGTGAATTAAGTATGTTTTCTGAATTATTATACTGCTGATACCTATACCCTGTGTTGTGGTGTGGCGGACTGTGGCGGCAATGGCGGGGACGGTGTCAGGTGTCGGTGTCAGTGGTGTCACAGTGAATTAAGTATAAGTTTTCTGGCTGATGGCTACTGTGCTACAGTAGTAATGTATGTACTGTATCTTTATATATACATGAAGTTAGGTTGATTTATTATGGGCTTGAGAATAAAATTTGTAATTTCAACTATGAAACTTCTCTTGAATTTAATTACAAAAAAATTAAAATAACTGTTTTTGGTGAAACTGAGCCCGAGCGGGATAAAAATTGCAATAATTAAATGTCGATAAATGTGAGTCTTCACTAAACTCTACTCTACACCTCACCACGGAGACGGAGCACCAGATGAAGAATCGACTCTTTCTGGATGTTGTTACATTTGACACATGTATTAATTACTGTGGGTATTATTAAGTTGTTTGAGCAGCATGTAATTTAAATTATTTTAAATATTAAAAATTCGCATTTTGGGCGAACGTTTAATCACGAATTCCCACCATTAATTAAACCACCGCCAAAGTTGCTAAAGCTAAAGCTTGAGCAAACACCAAAGCCCACACACTAACACTAAAACCTTTTCATTTGTCATAAAATACAATTAAACGTGGAATTTGAATTAATCAACAATTATTTACTAATCATGTTTATTTTTATCTGCGCAATTTTAATTATTTTGAATCGTTTGCATTTTTAAATAAAGTTAATGTGTCATTGTTAACAAATTTGGTGTTAATGGCTTAATAGCTACAAAATTGCGGTATTAAAAAATTTAAAAATGTCAAATTCAATATTTTATTTTTTGAGCATTGTTGGTGCCTTTGAATTTTGCAAGTTGCATACATATATTGCATGCAAAGGCGCATACTTCATACTGAAACCGAAAAAATGATAATGACTGTGGAGTGTGAACACTGGGCACAGCTGAGTGCACATGCTGCAACTACTAATTTTAAATTTTAATATACGCTTTTGTAGATTCATGTATGCTCATTATTAATGTAATCGTGTCATAACCATAAATAAGTACTGTGCAGACACTGGATAGAAGTGTCCCGCTGTGTGGCTGTACCACTGACAAACTGAACACTGAATTAACTAAGTAGCACTAATAGATTAAATGCATCAGATAGCTTAGTAGCTTACTCTTTTTTATTTACGCATCCCGAGCGGGATAAAAATTGCAATAATTAAATGTCGATAAATGTGAGTCTTTACTAAACTCTACACCCCACCACGGAGACGGAGCACCAGATAAAGAGTCGACTCTTTCTAGATGTTGTTACATTTGACACATGTATTAATTACTGTGGGTATTATTTAGTTGTTTGAGCACCATGTTATTTAAATTATTTTAAATATTAAAAATTCGCATTTTGGGCGAACGTTTAATCACAAATTCCCACCATTAATTAAACCACTGCCAAAGTTGCTAAAGCTAAAGCTTGAGCAAACACCAAAGCCCACACACTAACACTAAAACTAAAACCTGCGGACTAACACCAGTTTAGAATTTATCTGGTATGATTTTTCAAGTTTTCAGTTGTTCAGTTAACCAGTTTTGGAGGATTTGAGTACATTCTTATGCCAGTATTGCTGCCAATAGTGACGACACGTCCCCCAATTTAAAAGTTATTTTCGTACTGTTTTCACATTTTGTAAGAGTCAGTGTCAGTTGTTGGTTGTCAGTAAAAAAAATAAAATTCAACAGAAGTCAGGCCAGAACTGAAAAATAAAAGGTGAAAGCTGTGAACAAACAGAAACTGAAATGAGTTGCAACTCCAATAACGACCTGCTACTAAATTTGTGCATGAATATTGAGTGAGATTATGCAGAATTAAGTTAAGTTTAATTTTTAATTAATAATTTTAATTTTAAGTTATTATTAATTAAATCTTTTTTTCCATTAAAAGTTATCAAATTGTTAATAATTGTAACTAGAAACACAAAAACCTAATAATAATAAAAAATTAAAAATAAAATGTCCTTTGGTGTTTGTGTGTATCATATATTATTTATGCATTCATTGATTTATTTTCATTTTTATGGTGTTACGCCAAGTAGTATTAGTATTAGTCATATTAGTATTAGTATTGAACATTTTTTGTAGGTAGGTAGAATTTACTTCCAGTACCTAGGGGGTTGGCTCAGATTGGGGGAGATTGAGGTAAAAGCTCAATGAGGTGGAAAAAATTTTCCCTCAAAAAAGGAAGCGGGACCGGAGGAGGTAAAATAGATAAAAAGAACGGTGTTGAACGATTTCCCTCCTCCGGGCTCAGGCTGGCTCAAATTGAGGTAGTTTTTTCAAGAAAAAGGGACCCTCGGTCAATTTTTTTTAAGGGCTCGTTAGGGACCGATTGGCTTGCACTGCATCCAGAAGACGTCTTATTCCAATAAATATCTGATAACTTAAGTATTAAAGTAATTGTTTTATTTACATCAAATAAATAATTATATTACAAACAAAGAACTAAAATTTTAAGAATAATTACATCAAGATTTTTGATCCCAAATATAATTGCACGGTTGTCGACTGGGCCCGACGTAGATAATGCGCTTTTAGGAAAAAAACATTTACAGAATGGCAAAACATATTGTAACAACGAGAGAATATTATCTAAGAAGTTTAAATTTCGGATAAAAACGGAAAGGCTAATTGTTCTCAGAAACAATAACCAGCCCGTTGACTGAAATACTTTTTCTGTCCGAGTTGAGCCATTTTTGAGCACTATTGTTGTCAATTACTCTACGGCCTATGCATAAGTAAGATGTCATCTGTGGACAGTCTATTGTTATTGTTGTCATTACATTAAGCCCCTCCTCAAGGGTAGGATTTTTAAAAAAGTGACTTGAACCTGTAAATCTGCAGAATTTGACCAAGAGACAGACGATCAGACAAACGAATATAATGCATAACGCACATTTAAAACCAAATGGTACTTTGAATGTATCCAGAAAATGACTGAATTTCACCCCACTAACAAGGGTAATTTCCCCAGTAATTTCCCATTACCACGTAGTTAAAAATTTTGACTACATTAACAGAACTATCGAAGTAAAATTAGAATCGAAGCAACACTTCTTGTAATAAAATAAAAAAACATTGGTGTTTAGTTGTGACTGTACTGCATAGGCAGGCATTTTCCATTCATTTGAGTACTCGAGTCCTTTATGCAAAAGGTCTTAAACCCTGAGTACTCAACTACTTTTACCTAAGTTGCTCTCAAACCCCTGCTTTTTATGGGTTTGAGAGATTGAAATAGAAGTAGGAGCCGACGCTGAGTCATCGGCTAAAACGAAGAAAAAACAGAGCAGTAGCATTCAGTCCCTTTGGCACTGCTTAGAGAAACCAACCAACTTTCCGAGAGTACGGACGTGTCCGCTTTTGAATCTGACTCCAACTGTCCTAGCAGGACCTTCTCCCTGCTCTGAGCTCTGAAAGTTCTATTCCTTCAAAATTACATCAAAATTAGAGATTTCCAAGTCCGTGTATCAGTGTAACAAATCTGACGTTAATTTAATTGTTATTAGGTGTAATTAAGCGTTTTAGTGTTTATTAAAATGACTCAATTGGTACTTAATACCAAAACACTCAAAGTATCAAAACACCGGCATTTTATTCGTAATTCAACTGCCACACCTTAATACCACTTTACCTGTATACACCACATAACCGTTAATTGCATCAAAGTTCAGATTCTCAAGTGCACAATACCATAATCTGCCATATATCCTGCTCGTGCTGTTTTCATGCTATTGCGTGTAGCCAAGCATCACCCGGGCATCGCACGAATCTCGTATCACCCCAGGAACAGAGCCAGAGCAGCGGGACCGAAGGTATCGTCATCATCTCTGTTGCTCGTTTTCTTGGTTCCCATCCAGACATCAATCCATGCGACTTGTTCTCAAATCGCCCTCCTCGTGCTACCAAGCATCGTATCCGTGCTTCAAAACACCTACCTTAGCACCAGGACCGAACCATCACTGCTGCTCATTGCCCCGGTCCTGAGACGTTGGATAGGTTTACACTTACAGCCACCGTGTGCTCCCAAGCACCCTCCGTGCTCTCTCGAGCAGAAGCCTTGTGCTCCCTAGCACCGTCATTGTGCTCAGCACGAAACGCGGTCTCCAATCAGTACCATCAGGCTAGGATCCATCTCAGATCAGCTTCCTCGGTCAGAGCTGCTCACCATACCCAGAATCAGACTTTCCTGCCAGAACCATACCAGGTGTAGTCTACGTTCGTACCAGACTGACCTGCCAGAACCATATCAGGTGTAGTCTACGTTCGTACCAGACTGACCTGCCAGAACCATATCAGGTCTAGTCTACGTTCGAACCATACCTCATCCCTAGTCCAGCCTACCGGCTCACCTGCCGACCGACCGGCCAGCTCTCCAGATCACCGGCCTACCGTCCTACCGGCTGACAGACTAACCTGTCTACCACTTCAGCTTTACCTCAGGCTTGGTCTGCGATCATCAAATCCCAGCACCCTGGCCCCAGCTCAGCGGATTCCAGCTCAAGTCTGGTTCCAGCCTCATCGAGTCTCAGCTCAAGTCTGGTCTCGAGCCTCAGTTCTCTGGTCCCAGCTCAAGTCTGGTTCCAGCCTCATCGAGTCTCAGCTCAAGTCTGGTATCGAGCCTTAGTCTCACCTGGTCCCAGGCTCCAAGTTGGCTCTCAGATCATCTGGTCCCAGCCTCATCAGGTCCAAGCCTCAACAGGTCCAAGCCTCTCTCAGTTCACCTGGTCCCAGGCCTCTGTCGGCTCTTAGCTCATCTAGTCCCAGACCCCAAATCAGTCACAGCCCCAATCTGGTCACAACTCAAGTCTGGTTCCAGACATCAACTTCGGTTGTCTCCATCATCCAGCCAACTCCAAGTACCCAGAAATCGACTATAACACAACCAAGTAACCTCTCAGACACGTCTTCATAGCGAATTAGGAAGAAGCCATCTAATCCTCTTCTTTACACAGAGAAACGTAAATTAGGGTTGACGTTAAGGTGCACCGGGCCTTACAACCCCACCATAGTGTGCATAACCCCTGTTCAATTGGTGTGGACTCTCGCTCCATGGTTCGAAATCCGCCCTGCATGATTCTTACAACTCTCACTGACCATGGAAGTCTCTTAAAATAAGCTTTGTCCCTTTGTTTTAGGCTAGGGCAGGACGTAATAGACAATTGATTCCTAAAGTGCTTCATATTTTTAGGAATTTTAAAAGCTTGGTCATACGTCAAGCCGTGTACAACGTCATCGCAGTGAACGGGACTACAGCGGCAATCAAACCTACGAACAGATCGGCAGTAAAAAATCTGATTGCGTAGACAGCAAACACTAAGGTGGATGCAATGAGAAGATTTTTTAAAGCAAACACAGCATTCGCGTTGTTCAGATTGAAAATATTAATGGACAGCTGCATTTGTCGCCATTTTAAAAATATTCGCCAAACGCTACAAGGGTATTGGGCATTTGCTTTATGGTTTGCCGAGCGCATTGTTATCTTTACTAAGCAAGAAAATCCATTGCGCAGATCAGAGTCCATTTTCATGAAAAACAGTATGTGGAAAGCAGCTACAAACACAATGTTTGATGTCCAAAAAACATAAACCAAAAATTCAACAAGAAAAATAGAACAAAAAGTAAAATTGTTGCTGTAGGAAGTGGGAACGGCAGAATAGAGTAGAATTCTGTAAGTCGAATCATAAGTAAACACTGTGAGTACGAGAAATGCATTAAGGAAACAGAGATGCGGGACGCAGATGACAGCTAATTCCATTTTCGTCATTTCCCAGAGATGTCGTTTTTTAGAGGCAATCCACAAATCTGAAAATATCAGAAATACAAAAGACTTTAATTAATCTCGCACAAATAAAAGGAGGAAAATTCAAAGGACAGAAGTAAAATTGGGGTCAGTACAAGTTGCCTTTAAGTGCTGTTAAGTATAAGTGTGCGATGTTTTGAACTAATATTACTTCTAAAAAGTTGATTGAAGAGTCCAACAGTCATTCCGGGCCACTGAATAAATGTTGAAAAATTAACGTACGTGTCAATATTAAATACCAAGCAGAATGAAGTTTGAATAGGAAAATGGCGGAGAAGGAAATATTCTGGGACCAAAAAAGACTGGCAAGACTGGACAAGTCTTGCATTTTGATAAATTAAAACGAAAACAGTAAAAATGAAGAAAAAGTACCACAAAGTGTTTTTTACGAAGAAATTGTGTTTCGAAATTGTCCCTGTACTCAATTCAACGTTCATTAGGAAAATATTTAATTTTGCCAAAACGCTGTACAGTTTTATAGTAATTTTAAACTCTTCTCGGGTGAGCATTTTGAATTAATTATAGTTGGTTTTCACAAAAGATTCTGGAAATAGAAGAAATATGTTGGAGTCCTTCAACTTCACTCCAGAGTAACGTTTCCCTTCGTTGGTATTGATGTAAATAAAACCTCTACAAGTAACTATAGTTGATATATGAGTCGTATTTAAGTAAGACGAAACTAGGTAGAATAAATAATTTAACTAGAGTAAGCGTTAAGGAACGAATTAGGAACTCTTTTACGTAATTATCTGCAAATTTAAAAATTTGACTGCTGACCTACGTTGAGGGCCAGCTCAGGTTAAACAGCACAACTTTGTGCATAATAGTTTAGCTATGCAAATTTACACACAGGGCATTTTCCATAGAGATGTTGTCACAAATCATTACGTATACATAGTTACATGTCTAATATATTGTGTAAATATTCTCCCATAAAAGATATGTTTATATTCGGAATAATACATTAAACTGTCATATTCGTTTATAAGGGATCTGGATTTTAGGAAAACCAGCTTTATGGGACGAAATTAATACATTAAGTTAGCTAGCTATGCTTCCAATTTTAAAATTATCCAGATTAAAAGGAACCGATATAAGGGATATTTGGATATAAGGGGCTGTTTTTCTACGCTTTTGAGGTCTTTTTGGTCATTTATAAGCAAAATTGTAATAAAATGTGCCGAGTTTTTAATAAATAGTTACTATCTCGTTACTAGTGTATTTTTTACTTTGTACTTGACCAAAAGACTGCATTTATCTCAAAAAGTATGCAGAATGTGCTGTTGTGTTATGCATTTGCTATGTAATGTAATTACTATGGTTTCACTATAATTGAAAGACTAAGACTAATGCATAAAAGCAAATTTTGAATAGTTTTTCTTTTATTTTTTTAATTTAGGTAATGTTAACAAATATAATTCTTGCGCAGGTTTTAAAATTTAAAAAGCACCAACAAGAATTTAAGCACGCTTTAATGAATAAGAATATAGTAGTTTCCATGTAATTTGCATTTGCTGAATATGCAGTAGCAATAGAACTATCGAAGTGAAATTAAAATTGAAGCAATACTTCTCGTGATAAAATCAAAAAACATAGGTGTAGACTCACGCTCCATGGTCCGAAATCCCCCTTGCATAATCCCTACAATTCTCACTGACCAAATGAGTCTCTTCAAATAGGCTTTGTCCTTTTGTTCTAAATTAGTGGAGGCCGAAACTGACATTTGATTCTTTAAGATTTTTATATTTTCAGGAATTTTAAAAGCTTGGTCATATAGTAAAGTGTAATACATCATCGAAGAGAGCGAAAGTGCAACAGCAGTCAAACCTACTAGCAGATCTGCAGTGAAGTATCTTATTGCGTAGACAGCGCAAACTATCGTGCATACAATCAGAGCATTTTTAAGAACGAACACAGCGTTCTTAAAAACGCTGTGTTTTTAACACAGACTGGATAAGCCTTGCATTTTGGTAAATTAAGACAAAAACTGTACAAATAAAGAAAAAGTACCAAACAATCTTTTTTGAAAGGCAATTTTGTTTTAAAATTGTTCCTGTCATTCCTGTGTTTAACTCAACGTTCATGGGGAAAATACAAAATTTAGACAAAAAGCTGTACAATTTTAAAGTGGTGCCAAACTCTTCTTGTGTAATCATTTTGAGTTACACGGGATTTCTAATAATAATAATATTGGTCACAATAATATGGAGACAATATGTTTCAGTACTGCTGCTTTCTTAATTACAGAAGAAGCTGAGCTCCTACGATTCTGATACAAATGAGACTGCGACGATATCTCATAAGTGATTTACACCTATAAGTCCAGAAGTCCAGAAAAACATGTCAGTGTTAGGAATTATGGAAAAGTTGCACTGGAACTCTTTTACGTAAAAAAAAAATAAGTTGATATGCCTTTGACTTGACTTTGGACTATGCAAACAGATTTAAAATCGTATGATATTTAGCTGAAGAAATTTATCTGTACTTAGGAACTAGGAAACAATTAAATAACCTATTCACTTACTTAAATATGCCTCCTTTAAAACAATTAAAGCATTTTGTCGGTGAAGAACCAAAGTGACCTAAATCCAATTTAAGCTGGAAACAAAATGAGCTATGTCATAAATACAAAATGAGAAACACGCGTAAAATGTAAAAAAGTACCTAAGAGTTTTTAAAAAGTGCAAAATGTTTTATTTACATGTTTTTGAAAAGATGCAAAATGTTCTAATTCCATGTTTTTGAAAAGGTGCAAAATGTTCTAATTCCATGTTTTTTAAAACTGTAAAATTTTCTACGATCATGTTTTTGAAAATTGCAATGGATTCTGTTTAATTGTACTTAAAGGGTGCAAATTGTCGTATTTACGTGTTTTTTGGAAAGTGTAAAATGTTCTATTTACATGTTTTTAAAAAGTGTAAAATATTCGACTTGCATGTTTTTGAACATTGCATAATGTTCTATTTAAATGCTTGCAAGAAATATTTCAGTATTTTTGAAGATACTGGATATTATTTCTTGCAACAAATGGATGTGGGTCATTTTGGTTCTTCACAGACGATTTGCCTTTTGCCATCAGTTGCTTCACTGCACAAAGATTTTCATTATCATATCACATCCAACTGAGGCACCAATTATTGCTAACTTAATACATGATGTCCAGTAATTGATATTTCAAAACTTTAATTGTACATAAGTCAAAATGCAGGAACTATTACTTGAAATGCTATTTGTAATTTCGCGTGAGTTTGATTAAAAATTCTCGCCCAATTAAGCTTAGCAGCATTACCCGGAAATTAACATACTTTCGAAATTAAAATGTTGACATGATTATACAGGATATGCCCATAAGGTAAAAATTCTTCCTATACAATAAATAAGTCAGACATTTAGTCACTATAGGCAGTTCAATTTTTTTTGTATTCTGTATGAGATCCGTAATTGAGTTAGGAGAAACCTGAAAGAAAGGGTAAATAGTTTAACTGGATACTGGAGTCAACACTAAATAATTAATGAGTTATTGAACAAGCAAGGAAATCTTTCACGCAAATGAGTTTTAATTACATTTTTCAATTAAAAATCGTTACCTTCTATATCTTCTACAAGCTATAGTCTTGTAGCATGATATCTCCTTAGCTAATTTAGATGGTTGCTTCCTGTATACTGTATTATTATTCATTGAGCGCCAATAAAGCGGTATTCTGCAGGGTTTGATGAAAATAAAACTTTGACAGATATATTTGATTTAAGTTTTGTATTCAAGTTGAAAGAAACTAGGTAGAATAAATAATTTTATTGGATTTAACGTTAAATTAGCGGCGTTATGGAACAAATAAGGAACTCTCTAACGTAATTATTCGCCAATTAAAATTTTTGCATGATAAGTAACTAATTAAATTATTTTGACAGCCCTGAATGTATAATTATGTTTGTATAATATTCACTAAATGCCAAGATGGGGGAAAACAAATACGGACATACAGTTTTTAGTAATAATTACATGGTAACCTTCTATAGTGCCTTGGTAATAAGTTAATTAACTAAGGTAATATAAACAAGATATTTGACAATTAAACACAATAATTTATCGTATTACGCAGACAGTGCACATTATAGTGTATGCAGTCAGAGCATTTTTGAAAACGAACACAGCGTTTGCGTTACTCCGATTGAAACAAATTATGGACAGCTCCGTTTGTCGCCATTCGTCAAATGTACGCCAAACATTATGTTGAACCTGTACACGATCACGATTTTCCTTAGTGGCTGTGTTCAATGCTTGTTTTGTATGTCCAGAGATTCTTTTACGCATGTCAGAGTCTACTTTCATGAAGAGAATTATTTGAAAAACAGCAGTAAAAATTAGATTTGAGAACCAAAAAATATAAAATAAAAATTCAATGAGAAAAAGAAGTAAAAAAGTGAGCATATTTTTATAGGAAGCTGAAAGGGCTGAATATAGAAGAATTTTGTAGGTTGGATCGTACATAAAAACTAAAAGAATTAAAAATGCATTCAGAAAGCAGAGGTACGGGGTGTAAATGACAACTAACTCCATTTTCTTCATTTCCCGCAGTGTTCTTTTTTTTTCTGATAACCCATGACTCTGTAGATACAAGAAATATAAAGTAAATTATCTGCTTCTTTTTTACCTTGAGTAATGCAGTTAAATACAAGTTTACAATTTTTTTTAATAAATCTTACTTTTAAATAGTTGATTGAATAGTCCTACAGTTATCCCAGGCCATTGAATAAACGTCAAAAAATTGATGTACGTGCCAATATTAAAGGCCAAGCAGATTGAAGTTTGAATAGGAAAATGGCGGAGAACGAAATATTCCGGGACCAAAAGAGACTGGACAATTCTTGCATCTTGGTAAATTAAAACGAGGACAGTACAAATAAAGAAAAAGTACCAAACAATCTTTTTTACGAAGGAATTGTGTTTTAAAATTTTTCCTGTATTCAAATCAACGGTAATTGGAAAAATATTTAATTTAGCCAAAAAGCTGTACAATTTTAAGGTAGGTAATTGTAAACTCTTCTTGTGTGAGCATTTTGAATTATATTTGATTTTCACTAAAAAGATTCTGGATACGGACAAAATATTTTAGAATCCTGCAGGGCTTGATGGAAATAAAACTTTGACAGATATATTTGATATAAGATTCTTATGTAAGTTGAGAGAAACTATGTGGGTAGAATAAATAATTTACCTGCATTTAACGTTGAATTAGCAAGCTATGGAATGAATAAGGAACTCTCCAATGTTATCATTTGCCAATTAACAGTTTTGCATGAGAAGTAACCAATTAACTCATTTTAACAGCCCCTGCCCTGCATGTATGCTTGAATATTATCCACTTAATGCCAAGATAGGGGGAAATAAATACGGAAATACAGTTTGTAGTAATAATTACATAATTCCTTTTTAGCGCCTAGTTAATAGGGTAATTAATTAGGGTAATTGTAAGTGAGAGATTTGTTAAATGAACAAAATAATTCAGTATGATTATGTGTATACCATTCTGGAATAATGATTCAATGAGCAATTTTACTTAATTGTTATAAACAAAACAAACACTTTGGGCCTCTAATACACGCTCATTTGCCGCCAATTTTGAATCTGAAACTGCCAATAACTGCGGTTTAATGTAGTTACCATTAATAATTTTTCTAGCCCAAAGACAAACAACTAAACTCACGACACAATAATGAACAGTAAGACGTAGAACAGTAGACAGAGAGAAAAAGGTTTAATGTATGACGCATGCTTTGCATACTGTAATTTGAACAAAAGCTTGGGTTAGATAGACGAGATTAAGGTGATAGGACTTTACGAAGGAGCTCGATGTACGATTACAAAATCTTTTCTAGACTTAATGAAATCTTAAGCTTTGACGTCCTTTTCTATTGAATACATTGTAACGACAGTGCTGAAGAAATCAGTACAGATTTTCCAACATCATTTGTATTTTCTACAATTCCCAATACAGAATTGTCTACACTCAATATCTATTACTTTCAATATTTTAAAAGTTTATTTTCAAGGTTACGTCAAACTCTTCTCGAGAAAGAATTTTGAATTACGCTGGATTTTTACTAGCGGATCTAGAAATAGAGACAATATTTTGGAGTCCTGCAGCCGTACGCCGTACTTCAGAGTCACGTTAAAAGGTTGCTACTGACAAAAATTTTAATGCGACACGGTTCTTTAATTGAGATTCGTGTTCAAGTTGAGAAAAAGAAGGAAGTAGAAATAATTTAGATTGATTGAATTAGGAATTACTAAACAATTTTAAGGCACCAATAATATGGTAATGTTATTTAATTTCACATCTTAAAAACTTAATAGTAAGGCCAAACACTAGATTTGTAAGTAAAAGGCGATTAGGGAGCTTATCAAAGTTTGAATCGAAACGCTCACCTATACTTAGCAGCAATACCCGAAACTGAAAATTGACACATTTAAAACTAATCGAAATAGGTACTATAATGAATCTAGCTGTAAAATAAGAAAAAAAAACTTCGAAAATAAAGCTTTGAAACTCTAAATTACTGAATCATTATTTATTAATACTGTAAGCAATTTTAAAACTTTTTGTGTTTTAATTTACTCAGCTTTTCATGGAAGCTCATTTTATTTTAATTGGCAACAACTTACAACTCTCAGTTATTTTTATAAGCTATAGTGTTCCTTTCCTGCATTGTAATTCCAATATTTTCTAGAAGCAAAACCTATCATCTTTACATTTTCCATAGAAATCCCATAAGGAGTAGAGTATGATTATTGATTATGTATATTGTATAGTACTTGGTTCTGGAGAAGCTGGAGGCTGATGCTGGACCTGAACGTGGAACGTGGGACTGGTGAGCTGTTCCAAATATATGGTAGCCCGTACATATAATTAGATACATCCAGGGCCGGATAATGCGGCCAGTACTCACAGGCAGCCCCCGCTGCTTGAATTTTCTCAAAACATGTAAATGGAACATTTTTCACTTTTTAAAAATATGTAAAAAGAGTAATTTTGACTTTTCAAAAACATGCAAAATACATTTTTTTGTACATTTCAAAAACATGCAAAATACATTTTTTTGTACATTTCAAAAACATGAAAATAAAACATTTTCCACCTTTCTCAAAACATGTAAATAGACTATTTTGCATCTTTCAGAATCAAGTACACTTTTCAAAACCATGTAAATACAACATTTTGCTTTACCAAAGAAAATCATCAATAAAATCAAAATGGTAGTTTTTGTATGGAAACAAATTCCTGCCTAAAAGCAATTCCTTCGTCCGGCCCTGGATACATCAGACATTAGCCATGTCATTAGGCAGTTCAAAAACCGACCGACGACGACGACGACCACCGACCGCAAAGGTTTCTGCTGAAACGAAAGTACCTATATAGGTACATAGACAGACACAGACCCACACCGACTACACTACCGACTGCTGACGTCGGACTGATGTTGACTGGTGATAATGATCCATGCCTTGTCATGTTTCTGTCTGTTGTGTTATTATATAATGTGTCACCGCGTTCCCGTTGACCGTCATCGTCAGCCAAAATACCGTTGTTGTGTAACTGTTGAGACTGATGTTGACTATCTTTCCCTATTGATTTTGATTACTCCTCACCAAACATACCTATGCCTACTACCCAGAATTTGAGCGGAGAGTAAATATTTATTTCTGTCGAGACCTTGAAATACTGAAACAGTTGAGAGTAGAGTCGAAAATGGAAATTGTAAAGTGGACTACTTCAACCGTAATGACCTATACGTGCATCGAACGGAATGTAAAATCAATTAAACAAACACCGCAGTCGACGTCGACCAGTCCGCACAGTAGCAAACGTACTAATGTACATTCAACTACAATATTCATACGTCGAAATACATAAATATATCAGTCAGTTGATGCGCGGATAGTAGGAAAATAAACTATGTATCTATTTAGGCACATACTATAAATTATATCTGCTCGTCCGTGACTTTGATTCACTTCAACATTCAAATCAACACAGATTTAGTTGATTTGAGACTAAAATTTAATTACTTACCATTCAATATTCACTCTTTGTCCATCGTCCACTCCGAGTTGACATCTCGAACGTAAAATAGTAACACAGAAAACTAATATAATAATGGCAGATACTCGTACTGGAACGTGAACTGCGCAATAGTTGTACCAATTATTAAATTAGTACTGCCTTCAACTATCATACTAAAAATATAGTTGTTAATTAGTTAGCTTGTGAGGCGATATCAAATAGTCAATTCCACACGACACGAAACCATCTGTACAAATTTTAGAGTGCAATGCTACTAAAAGTACGCACTTGCCTCCACTTATTTCTATTAACCATTCAATTTTGAATATAATTACCGAAATCAGTTATCAAAAGGTGATGGAAAGTAAAGTAGTTAATGTGAATCAGAAATCGCAATTATGACGCGCATATTGGTTATTAGTACTTACATATCAAATTCTTGGTAAAAACGTCATGATGCAATGATGTAATTACTGAAAAACTGGAAATAATTTAGTACATGACCAGCAATAGACAAACCAAAAATGGTCCCATTTACTCAGAATTGATAACTGATCCACCTACAGTTGACAGTTGACAGTACCTACCTCACTAGTCAGTTAAGCATATAGTTGATATAATTAAAGAAATGACTAAGTATGTCCTATGCTATATCAATGACTCGATCACTATAATTTTGGGTGACTACGGGCAATATATACTACTTACAATTAACAATTGATAGTAAAATACTTACCTAGGTTAATTAAATCCACTGTGACTGTTGTATTGCTGTTCGTGTGATGACGAAACACCTTGTTCTAATTACTTACTAGCAACTAGTGACTAGTTAGCTGACTAGTGAATTAGTTGTAAGTGGTAATCACAGTCAATGGAAACTTTGTTGAGGCTAACGAAAGAACTTGTGTGTTGTGCGTGTTGTTGAAAATCTGGAACATTCTTTTCTTATTTTACTTCCAACTTCTTCTTTCATCGTGTAATCATAATCGTATTTTAACTAGTTTAACGAAAAACGTTCGAAACAGCACTTTAATCCTGAGTAATTAGCTTATATTTATTTTACTCTTCAACATTCTTTCTGTATCTGTGTAATATTATGTTTTCTGTTCGTTATTGTTATTACTTTTGTTAATGTTGATACATATGTGTGTCAAGTAGAAAGGCGTCATCATAACGAAAAGAAATTCCAGTTGATGACGACATTAACATTAGTTACCAGGTTGACTAAATGTATGTTTACTATTATTGTTATGGTTTTGCTGTATCGTATCGCTCTGTTGGTTGAATGTACTTTTAAGAAGTGAACGGAGAATAGTATAAAAACTGTCAACGTAATCGTTGACTGTAACACTTAGCAAACGAGTCCACATCTGCCACCAACACCTTCGCCACCACACTAACGAAATCAATTACTAAATATAAAGGTCACACTTTTATATAAATAACGAAATAACTGTAATCTTAAAAGTGATTTAAAGTAGAAAGCTTCTACTTTACTTCTTAAATAAACTAAAAAATCAAAAGCTACTTAACGAACTGTGTTTCCAGTTACGTTACAACGGCATCTTACATTTTACTTGATTTTACTTCTAACAAATCATTAAACGTGCGTAATAATTTAAATTCTACAATGTTGGTAAGTGATTTCATAATAAAGTTTGTAAATTAAGCTAAAACAATTATTTAATTTCCGGTATATGTAATAACCTTTAGTATAGAGGTTGACGACAGTACTGCATACCGCTATCGCTCCATTACACAGAAACTTGTTTGAATTTGAAATTGAATTTACTCTTCAGTCATTGCAGTGGTCAAGTCACTATTGATATTGGTTTTGATAATTATTTTTTACACGATGATCATATATTATTATGTTGCAGATGTACATCTTTCTTGGAGTCATTATTGGAACGGTTTTGATCGATAATACAATGGCAATACCACAACCGCTACCGGTAGTACCGGTACCGGGGGCACCGGAACCAGAAGCCCATCCACATCCCCATCCCCTTGAATTTCCATCCATAAAAGATCTAAAACAATTCGAAGGAACTACAGTTGAGGAAGATCCAATAATAAGTCCGGGACCGGGACCGAAACTTGGTGGTTCTGGAATAACAACAACAACAGCGGGGCTTGATCAAAGTCATCCGATTCGAATTCGAGCTCGTCGATGGGGTCCGTGGACTCAATCACAATATATGCCTTACGGTTACGGATTGTGAATCTGTAATGCAATGTATGATAATAAAATATTATAGTGAATGTTTAATTAATTTAATTTGTGTTCAAACTTCAAACATGAAAGTATAATATTTGAGGAGAATAATCAGTACTTATAACTTACATAGATACAAAAATGAATATGCACTAAAATCGCCGACAGTATTTTATGTAATTAAAAGATTAAGAGTTAATCAGTACACTTTACTTAATCCTTATATAGTCAGTATTACCGAAAAGCATTGTAAACAAAAAGCAAAGCTCTTTTTGCTATTGGCAATCTACTGAATTTTAGCCAAATACCGCAACATTTGCAAATTGCAAGGAATTTCCGAGAATCAGGATTATATTATGTAGTTGCCTATTATATTATGAGGTACAATACGATCTTTATTAATGACTGAACTACCGGCAACCGGCACTGACCGACCAAAAGTACCAAAACCTCTGACTATAGTATTATAACTTATGTACATAAATGTAATTTATTATGAAAACACACGATTACCTTTGTATGACTGGTAATGGGCTGACTTGAAGTGAATTACATATACATATTTAGCTTGTTGGTAAAATTTAAAGACTCCTGTTTTTTTTTGTATTTAACAAATTACACAAATAATATGCGCGAAAACCTCAAAACAGGACAAATTTGAAATATTTGGTTGGTATTTTTATTCGAATGAGTATTGTGACACTAAATAAAAACTACAGTAAACACGTTACATAAATAATACCAAGAAAATCAATATTATACAGGAATATAGGTGGGCTGTTAGCGTTTCTAAATGTACACTTAATTTTAATAGTGGGCAAATTTTCGTAGTATTTATAGGAAGGCCGGATAATGCGGCCAGCTCATCAGGCAGCCCCCGCTAACTGAATTTTCAAAAAACGTGTAACTGAAACATTTTACAGTTTTCAAAAAGATATAGAATATTTTAACTTTTCGAAAACATGCAAAATAAAAATTTTTGTACATTTCAAAAACATGGAAATAAAACATTTCACACGTTTCTTTAAACGTGTAAATAGAACATTTTACACTTTTCAGAATCAAGTAAAAAGAGCATTTCGCACTTTTCTAAAACATGTATATATTCAACATTTTGCTTTACTAAAAAAAAACCATCAATAAAATCAAAGCAGCGGTTTTTGTATGGAAAAAAATTGCTGCCTACAACCAATTCCTTCGTCTGGCCCTGAAGACGGGCACAAAAGTGAACTTTAAACTTTTGAATTTACTATTTAATATGGGGCATTATGCAATTTCCATAATTTTCTTTCTCATCGTCAACTGTGTTGAACTGTTGACCGTTTAACTCTGCTGCTGTCGTTAGGAATAAGGATACGCTTAGTTTCATAAATTACTTATTTAATATCAGTAGTGTTGTCGAAATTAAAAGTAAAATATGTTTTGGTATTTCCTTAAGTAGGCTCCCTGGTTTTTTCCTATACCTTCAAATACTGCCTAACAGCGAATTGAAATTATTTAAGTAGGATTAAAAGCCGAACACGGAAGTTATTAGATACTTTTCGACGATTTTTTTACGAATTAATAATTGCAAGCCCCTTTAATGAAATGAGACCGTGCTTGGAAAGCTTTTGGCAACTGGTACAAGGAATAATCCATAAATGATGTCATCCAAATATGTAACCCTATTTCCTTTAACCAGCTGGACCGATATTTCGTGGTTCGGGAATGAATAACAACAACAACAACAACAACGGGCCTTGAGCAAAGTCACCAAATTCGAGCTCGTCGATGTTGTCCGTGGACTCAATCGCAATATATTCCTTACGGTATTACGGATTGTAAATAAATATGTCATAATGATAATAAAACATATGGTGAATGTTTAATTAATTTAATTTGTGTCTAAACATAAAAGTATAATATTTGAGGTGAGTAAACACTACTTATAACTTACATAGATACAAAAATGAATATACACTAAAATCACAGTAATTTATGTAATTTTAAAAGATAAATATAGTGGCTCACTAGTCAGTGCTTGGTTAATGGTTAGTCAGCATTACCGAAAAATATAGTAAACAAAAAACAAAGCCCTTTTTGCTATTAGCTATATCTACTGAATTTTAGCTACGGCAACATTTGCAAATTGCAAGGAATTTCCGAGAATCATAATTATGTAACTTAACTTACTTACTATACCTACCTATTATATTATTACGTGCAATGTACAGTACTATCTTTATTATTGTTTAAACTACCGGCAACCGGCAATGACCGACCTGACGAAAAGTACCATGCACCTAGTAATGCTTACAACTATAATAACTTGTGTAAATGTAATTATAACGTGCATATAAACACACACATGATTAACATTGTATGACTGGGAATGGGAATGGTCTGGCTTGGAGTGAAGCATATCGTGTATGAAGAACCAAAATGACCCATATCCATTTTTAGCAAAAAACAGTATCAACTATCTACAAAAATATTCAAATATGTCTATAAAGCATTTAAATACAACATTTTGCACCTTTCCAAAGACATGGAATTAGAATATTTTGCACCTTTTCAAAAATATGGAATTAGAATATTTTGCACCTTTTGCAAAACATGGAATTAGAATATTTTGCACCTTTTCAAAAATATGGAATTAGAATATTTTGCACCTTTTGCAAAACATGGAATTAGAGCATTTGGCACCTTTTCAAAAACATGGAATTAGAGCATTTGGCACCTTTTCAAAAACATGGAATTAGAACATTTTGCACCTTTTCAAAAACATGGAATTAGAACATTTTGCACCTTTTCAAAAACATGGAATTAGAACATTTTGCACCTTTTCAAAAACGTGGAATTAGAACATTTTGCACCTTTTCAAAAACATGGAATTAGAACATTTTGCACCTTTTCAAAAACATGGAATTAGAACATTTTGCACCTTTTCAAAAACATGGAATTAGAACATTTTGTATCGTTTCAAAAACATGGAATTAGAACATTTTGCACCTTTTCAAAATCATGTAAATAGGACATTTTCCATTGTTGAAAAACATGAAAATGGAACATTATACCTTTTTCAAAACCTCCGAATTGATATTTTAGGCATGTTTCTCATTTTGTTTTTAAGACGTAGCTAGCTGATCGTGATTGTAGTTTGAATTGGATATGGGTCATTTTGGTTCTTCACAGACAATATAAATATATTATAGCTTGTTGGTAAAATTTTTATGGTTTTTCTAGTAGTTAACAGTTATTACAAAAAATAATACTATAGGGAAAACCTCTAAACAGGACTTTAAAATATTTGGTAGGTATTTGTATTTAGTTCACACTAGTGGTAGTTCGCAGGAAGCATTCAACAATGATCGTAAATACTGCAAATACATAAATGCAGCTAGTAAAATTGTAAAGTATATAGCTACTATAGCAGAGACCCAATGCCAATGTCAACCGCGGCATGCACAGAAAAAATATACTTTTGGCATTTAACTAAATTAACTACATTGTAACTAATTATTATATTGGTAGTAATACATACTTATGAATTATACTTAATGTAATCAAAACACAGCGCAGTAGCTAGTACAACATCACGGAGGACGTGAAGTACATTTTTCTAATATGTATATTGGTGAGTATATTATCTTTACTAATTATAAAGGATGTTTTCACATACACTATACATAGCTGACAGTTCAAACAGATAAATTATTCAAGTTACGATTGCAGATTTATTATCCTATAAAGTCATATAGAAAATTGAAACAGAAAATTGAAACAGAAAATTTAAATAAAAATCTTTACATGTTAATCACATCGAATAAAATATTCAAGTGTCACGTGTCACATACCGTACTACATAGATAGCAACAGCAATATCATTTTACAACTTTAATCTTTAACAAATTCAATGACCGAAAACACAAAATGTCAAAAATGACATCAAACGGACGAAGGTAGGTTTGTGAATTGTAAAGGCGCTATATAGCTACCTGCTGCTATAGGCATCAATTCTTACACTTAGGTATGGTACCATTACGGTAGGGCGTAGGGTAGCCTATCATTAACATGTAAAGTATTTCAATAATCAGGGCCGGACGAAGGAATTGTTTTTAGGCAGCAATTTGTTTCCATACAAAAACCAACACTTTGATTTTATATTGATGATTTTTTGTGGTAAAGCAAAATTTTTTATTTACATGTTTTAAAAAAGTGCAAAATGTTCTTTTTAGTTGTTTCAGAAAAGTGCAAAATATTCTATTTGCATGTTTTGAGAAAAGTGGAAAATGTTCTATTTACATGTTTTGAGAAAAGTGGAAAATGCTCTATTTACATGTTTTGAGAAACGTGGAAAATGCTCTATTTACATGTTTTGAGAAAAGTGGAAAATGCTCTATTTACATGTTTTGAGAAAAGTGGAAAATGTTCTATTTACATGTTTTGAGAAAAGTGGAAAATGCTCTATTTACATGTTTTGAGAAAAGTGCAAAATTTTCTATTTACATGTTTTGAGAAAAGTGGAAAATGTTCTATTTACATGTTTTGAGAAAAGTGGAAAATGTTCTATTTACACGTTTTGAGAAAAGTGGAAAATTTTCTATTTTCATGTTTTTGAAATGTACAAAATAATTTATTTGCATGTTTTAAAAAAGTCGAAATATTCTTTGTACATAATATTTTTAAAAACTGCAAAATTTTCTATTTCCATTTACATGATTTTTGAAAATTTAAGCAGCGAGGGCTGCCTATACGCTGGCCGCATTATCCGGCCCTGTCAATAATCCCTTTTTTGGGTTGCTACTTCCCGCCTACTTTTACTTTTCCATCCTTTTGACTTTAAAATATTTTGAGCCAAGGTTTTTACTGCAGAAAGTAAGAGAGATTTAATTCTTGTGGTTCCATTCATAATTTAACTTTCCAGTTCATACTTGATATTTTATGATTGTATGTATGTGCCTATATGTCTGGTTGCCTATGCTGCTCAGGACATTCTCCTTATAATCTAATGTCAGCATGATGTCATAGAAAGAAGCGCATCTGCACTCTGCACTCATCATTCTCCATATATGTACATTCAAGCGTACGTTTGATACTATATAGCTGAAAAAAATACCACGAAACGTTGAGCGTGAAACAAGTCTAATCTTGCTACTGCATTCTGCACTCACAGTGCATTCCTAATAAATCATGCCACACCGTCCCATATCCCATATGAAATATGAAGTAGGTACATACTTACAGTTAGAACTTATGCACCTTCCTAAATAAATTACATCTTTTCTATTTTGTAAGCTTTTCTCCCCTTTCGTTTTCTTGCCTTGTCACTTGTGCATCGTCTACATCACTTTTAATCAGCCAAATGCATGTTCAGGATCAGGACCAGGACCAGACAACCAACTGTAATAAGGAAAGTATTAAAAATATAACATTTTTTTCTTCTCAAAACCAATATCCATTTGAAATTTTGATTTCGAACCTAATCCACCTGAAAAGGAAAGAGTCTGGAATTTCAAGAAAATTATTGAATTATAGTGCAAATAGTCAGCCTGGTGAGTACAAAGTAATTCGTCATTTTTAGTTTGGTAATTAACTAATTAATTTACAAAATTAACATGGGTCAGCTCATAATTAACTGGAATAATAGTTATTAAGTACACAAGTAATTTTATGCCAGCCGAGCCACAGAAAACGTAATACATATTATATAGTCATTGTAGTCGGTAGTACATAATATATAATGAACCAGGGCCGGCGCAAATGAATTGCTTTATGGCAGCAAAATTGTTTCTATACTAATAAAACCATCGATTTGATTTTATTAATGGTTTACTTTATGGCAAAGCAAAATGTTGTATTTAAATGTTTGTAGAAAAGTGAAATGTATGATATTTACAAGTTTTTGAAAAGTGCAAAATATTCTATTTACAAGACACAAAATAATGCAAAATGTTCTATTTACATGGTTTTTGAAAAGTGTTGAATGTTTTTTTGCATGCTTTTTGAAAAGTGTTAAATGTTCTTTTTACAAGTTTTTAAAAAGTGCAAAATATTCTATTTACATGGTTTTTGAAAAATGTTGAATATTTTTTTTGCATTAAAAGTGTTAAATGTTTATTTTGCATGATTTTTAAAAAGTGTTAAATATTTTTTTGCATGTTTTTTGAAAAGTGTTTCATATTTTTTTTGCATGTTTTTTGAAAAGTGTTAAATATTTTTTTTGCATGCTTTTTGAAAAGTCAAAATATTCTATTCACATATTTTTGAAAACTGCTAAACCTTTCATCTACACGTTTTTTAAAAATTCAAGCAGCGGTGGCCGCGGTGGCTGCCTGCGCTGCGCTGGCCACATTATCTGGTCCTGCACAATTCCGTGTCCAATCCTATCGGAACTGATCCGGAATTCTGGAATTTTTTAATCTTGAAAATTGGTTTCTGTACAGATAATACTGAATACTTACATTATTAAAATTTGTAAATGATTTATTTCTTTTCATATTTATTTTTTCAGATGTCAGAAGCGGTTCCGGCTCCGGTGTCATACAAACCAATAATGTCAAAATCCACACCGCCACCAATTGGCAATAATAACAGCAAGTGGCAAGATGGAAATCAGTACCAGGCAATGCTAACATTACCACCACCCCCACCACCACCACAACCCCCGTGTGAGTCTCAGCAACAATCCCAGTACCAGCACATTCCCAAGCCACATACAGTGATAACTAAAGTTCTGCTGGATGCCCGTAATCCTAAGGAAAGTCCGTCAGTTTCATTTCGAAGTCCGGTTGAAAATGTTCCTTCTTCAAAGCGACTGAGAGAAATTAATTTTAACTCCAATACAGAAGTTCACTTTAATACCTACGGTTACGGTGTCGGAAAACCGGGAGAAGGGCAACGGCCGCTCCTTTATGTTTCAGTCATGTCCAACCGGATTGAAGGTCTCCACGTCACAGCTGACACTACTTATGGAGTTCAGGCTGTGAAACACTTAAATGGCAATAGAACTGAAACTCAACTTATCCCAGCGTGTAAACTTCCTTTAAATATACTACCCGCCATCGTAGTTTCTGATATACGACGATATCGACAGTATGAGGATAATTCTCGAAAAACCGTGTTATTAACTGATCGTGAGTCTACTCCCTAGTTCCAGTAGTTCGATAATTGTTCAAAGAATCTCAAGAAGATACTTAAGGAAATAAGTGAGATCTGTGACCGTGACATTGACCGCTTGACCTTGTCCTTGTCCTTGACCATTTCAAAGCTTTAAACACTTTTTCCCGCCGTTGAGTATATCACTAATTGTGTTCACTGGATTTGAATCTGAAACTGTATCATTTTCCGTTTAGCAATATTTAAATTTGTTGTTGTTGTTGTTGTTGTTGTGTGGAGTTCTGCTATAACATTGACTATATTGACCAAGTTGAGATATTTAACTCATTAAAAAAAATAAAGTTTAATTAGCATCCCGTGTTTTTTTATTTCTAGTAAATAATCATATGGCATTGAATTTTGAATCCGTATTTTATAGTACTTGATAGCTGTATTTACTGTATTGTCATTACAATCGGAAGGTAAACTTGCGGTGGTACTGGCACTTACTTGATTAACTTTAAACTTGGTACTATTTCTGTATTATATTGTACCTACATGTGTAATTTTATAGTATTTTACTTTGCTTGTAAATGCAACTGTACACACATTTTTTGTAGGGCTTTGTTTTTGCTATCCCTTTGCAGGGCCGGACGAATTAAGTAATTCATTTTAGGCAGCCACTTGTTTCCATACAAACACAACCATTTCGGAGTTTTTATCGAAGATTTTATTTGGTAAACTTAAATTCTGTATTTACATTACATATGTTTTAGAGAAGATCAAAATTTTGTATTTACTTGATTCTGAAAATGACAAAATGCTCTATTTACATGTGTTTTTGAAAAGTCTTAAATGTATTATTTGCAGAGGTGTTTGAAAACTGCAAAATGTTTTACTTACATGCTTTTGAAAAGTTGCAGAATTTTTTAATTCCATGTTTTTGAAAAGTGTAAAATGTTCTATTTACGTGTTTATGAAAAGTGAGAAATATTCGATTTGCATGTTTTTGAAAAGTGTAAAATATTCTATTTACGTGTTTTTGAAAACTTCAAAATGTTCTACTTGCATACTTTTGAAAAGTGAGAAATATTCGATTTGCATGTTTTTGAAAATTGCAAAATATTCTATGTGCATGCTTTTGAAAACTTCAAAATACTCTACTTGTATGTTTTGAAAAGTGTAAAATATTTTGTTTTCGTGTTTATGAAAAGCACAAAATATTCTATTTTTATGTTTTTGAAAACTGCAAAATGCTCTTTTTGCATATTTTTGAAAAGTGCAAATTGTTGTTCCATTTACATGTTTTTTGAAAATTTAGGCAGCGGGGGCTTCCTATATGCGCTGGCCGTATTATCCGGCTTTTTCCTTATGTTACTCCCATATATCATTATTTCATTAAAAAAATAATCAACATAATATCTGATTATTACAATTTAATTGTATTTTTTTCAAAGCACATACACCGACAACTGAAACCATTACCAATGCCAATATACCGCTTTGTTTTACTTAATAATATAGGATAACTGATCTATGCGATGGAAGGTATAGAATTATTGCGAAACCATATTGTATCACAGTATAGACGCTCGACGTTTCCAAGGTTTTAAGTATCTTTTGAACCAGAGGCGGAAGTAGCGAAGAAGAAGAAGCTGAAGCCGAACTACTTACAAAATACTAAAGATACAAAGAGATGTTATCAAAATAGGAAGAAGTCGCAGTATTTTATCCGGCTGATCCATCGTTGGTTTCCATGACCATGGAGCAGAAAATATTAAAAGGAAACAGGTCAAAAGGACAGAGCATGATAATAGCATCAAGTGTAACATGTAGTAGTGAGTTGATAGTATTGACAAATGACACAAGGACCATTGCTATTGACTACTCCTCAACTCCTCACTCTTGAGTCTGAGTTATGGTCTCTTATATAAATATATAATAAAAGTTGTAAGTGTAACTTGGGCTAAGCGCAATGTTCGCTGTTGTGTAAGTTGAGTATTTTATTACACACATATATTTATAAACATAAAAGATTGAAAGTAGGAAAAGTCGAGGAGTCAAGAAGATTGGGATTCGAAGTTGGTTTTTGAGAGTACAGACATATAGAGGTACAAAGGTACAATAAGCCCATGCATATCTTTTGTGTGAAGAAGCAAAACAAGCCACCTCCATTTTTTGCTAAAAACAAAATGCACACTATTTGCAAAATGTTAAAATAACCTCAAATGGATAAAAATGTTAATAGAACATTTTTTACAACTTTGAAAAAAATAGTTTTGCACTTTTGAAAAACATGCAAATACAACATTTTGCACGTTTCAAAAATATGTAAATCTATTATTTTGCACTTTTTAAAAATATGTAAATAGAACATTTTGCTTTGTTTCTAAAATATGCAAATAAAACATTTTTTACTTTTCAAAAACATGTAGATAAAACATTTTGCGCTTTTCAAAAATATGCAAATCTATTTTGCACTTTTTAAAAATACGTAAATAGAACATTTTGCTTTGTTTCTAAAACATGCAAATAGAACATTTTTTACTTTTCAAAACCATGTAAATACAACATTTTGCGCTCTTAAAAAATATGCAAATCGATTATTTTGCAAGTTTCAAAAACATGAATATAGGATATTTTGCACTTTAAAAAAAATGTAGGTAGATAGAACATTTTGCACGTTTGAAAACATGTCAATGAATCATTTTGCACCTTTCAAAAACATGTAAAGAAACATTTTGGACTTTTCAAAAATATGTACTTGGGTAAGTAGAAAATTTTGCACCTTTCAAAAACGTAACTCAAACATTTTGCACCTTTCAAAAACAATGTATAAACAGTACATTTTGCACTTTGGAAAAAATTGTAGATGAAACAATTTGATTTTTTCGAAAGTACTAATATGCAAACTGAGCATTTCGCACGTTACAAAAACATGTCAATAAAAATTGTTGCGCTCTACAAAAACTTGTAATTAATATTTCTTACATCTACACATCTATCCCACTTAGGTTGTTTTTACATAGCTCATTTTAATTCTAGCATAAATTGCAAATGGACGGATTTGATTCTTCCCATACGCTATGCATATCTTCAATGAAGAACCAAAATTACCCATATCCATTTGTAGCTAAAAACAATATCAACTATCTACAAAAATGTTGAAACATGTCTTGAAAGCATTTAAATTGAATAATTTGAACTTTTCAAAAACAAGTAAATAGAATATTTTACACTTTTCAAAAACATGTAAATAGAACATTTTACACTTTTCAAAAACATGTAATTAGAACATTTGATGCACGTTTCTCAGTTTACTTTTATGACATAGCTCATTTTGATTCTAGCTGAAATTGGATATGGGTCATTTTGGTTCTTCACTGACGATATATCTAAACTATCTGTATATTTCATAGTGAAGTCTTGAGTCAAGATGCTTACTGCCTGGTTTCGGTTTCTGGTGAATTGGAGACCTCAGCCTGGAGACGTGAGACTCGAGAAAGACGTGAAAGACAGTCAAGTGGAGTGGAGTGAAGTGAAGAGAGACAAATCCCGTCCGGAGGATGGAGAATGTTAAATTTCGAAATAGTCACAAGTAAAAGATTTACCGGTTTCCATTGTGTCTCTCTCTTCTATCTCCAATAATTCAACACAGTCAACCTTTTTGAATAAAGACAAGAAGAAGAAAGGCAGGGGACACATATGGAAGTCGACTAAGAGAATATAATACAGAAATTTACTCAATACTTTGGGAACTGGAACTGGAAGAAAGAAAGAACATAATACGAGACTGAAGAGGAGCGACGACAGGACGTAGATACGTAGACTTGAAAACCTGAACAACGGATCCGCGAATCCGAATCCGAAACCGAAACCGAACCGAAGAAGAAGAAGACGAAGTGGAGACAGGAAGCAACTCAACAAGAGACTCTGTCGAATTCGAATATCGAAGAACGAACACTGTGACTGTACAACGAAACGAAGGATGAGAATTTACGCTCAAAAAAGACTTTTGCAAAGTCAGCTTTTTTTTATATATTTTCACACACTCCAACAATCCATGGAGTTCCAGTATCCAGCTCCAGCAGCACTACACTCCAGTCACTCCAGTCACTTCAGTTAAGAGTTTCCAGAACTGTATATAGTCAACAGCTCCAGGTTCGACATTCGAGACAGGACGGGAACTATTTTTAAATATGGACCAAAAAATCAGGGGTGGAAGAATATGGACGAATAAATTTCTATTTTTAGGCAGTAATTTGTTTCCATACAAAAACCACCATTTTGGGGTTTTTATTAAAGTTTTTTTTGGGAACAACAAAACTGTTTTATTTTGACATTTTTTGAAAAGTGCAAAATGTTGTATTCACTTGATTCAGAAAAGTGCAAAATGCTTAATTTAAATGTTTTTCTTAAAAGTATTAAATCTCTTATTTATTGCATGTTTTTAAAATGTGCAAAATATTTTATTGGCACGATTTTTAAAAGTGCAACTTGTTTTATTTACATATTTTGAAAGTTTGCAAAATTTTGTATTTGCATTTTTGTTTAAGTATTAATTTTATTATTTGCAAATTTTTAAAATGTTAAAAATATTTTATTTAAATGTTTTAGAAAAGTGCAAAATGCTCCAGTCACTTGTTTTTGGAAAATTCAGGCAGCGGGAGATGCCGTGGGTGCTGGCTGCCTTATCCATAGCCCTGCAAAAAATACTGTGATGATCAATTCAAAACACATTAACTCTCCATTTTAAAATATAATTCAAAATTTCAAAAATATAAAATAACATAGGAATGTACGAATTAATGTTTTGAATTTGCTACAGATATTTGTTTTAAATAGATTATTGTAGATTGTAGCTGGATCTTAAATGTATTTCTGCTTTGAAGTTATAATAAATTTAGATAACGCAAAGCTCAAAATAACTCACACATGTTGATCTCTATTCACTTCCAGATGATTTTGCAATTTTTCATACCATATTTTCTAATAACTCCCGGGTTTAAAACAAAGTTTGACGGACGTAACTTCCCTCGGGATTTATTTGGAGCTTTACGGTAGGTAAGTAATTTGAATTCAGGAACCATTGTTGCTACCAGCATTGAGTAGCATGTATAACAACTAGCAATAACGCATTTTGTTACATGGATAACAAAAAATTTAAAATTAGGAAAGCTATGTCGTCAGTGAAGAACCAAAATGACCCATTTCCATTTGTAGCTAAAAACAATATCAACTATCTACACAAATATTGAAACATGTCTTGAAAGTATTTAAATAAAATATTTTGCTTTTTTAAAAAATATGTTAATTGAACATTTTACACTGTGAAAAAATAAGTAAATAGAACATTTTACACTTTTCAAAAACTTCTAATTAACATTTGATGCATGTATCTCATTTTGTTTTTACAACATTGCTCATTTTCATTTTAGTTGAAATTGGAAATGGGTCATTTAAGTTCTTCACAGGCGATATTATAAGAATATATAATATTCCTTCACACAGTTTTGAAAAAACAGGCGCAATTATTGAAAGATTCGTTCGATATTTAAAAATAATTGGATTATTAGTTTATATTATTAGAATAGAGTATGTGGAGTATGAAGGTGTTGTACATAACTATATGTTAAAAAAATGGGAATTCCACGTTGATACCGAATTGGGTTACTCTGTAGAAAGTAAAAAAGGAAGATTTATTAATGGAACTATATCAGTAGTCAGTAGTCAGTAGGTTAGTACAAACACTGCACAAATTAAACCGTTTTTGAAGCACGTGTATGAGAAAAGATAGCACTTTTTGAATTTTTGAATGCTATAACATTATATACATACACATAGTCACAATTGAAAAGTGCAAAGTCTAAATAAATTCCAAATTGACGATTTATTGTTGCCATTTATTCATATTGCCTATATGAAGAATCTAAATGACCCATTGCCATTTTTAGGTAAACACAATATAAAAACATTTAACACAGATACCACAACCATGAAAATATGTCAATGGAACATTTTGCACTTTTCAAAAATATACAAATTAAATATTTTGCGCTTTTGAAAAACACACAAATGGAACATTTTAAACTTTTCAAAAACTTGTATATGAAATATTTTGCCATTTTAAAATACATGGAAATAGAATATTTTAAACTTTTCAAAATCATGCAAATAGTACATTTTGCACATTTAAAAAGCATGTAAATAGAAAAGATTCTACACTTTTCAAAAACTCGTAATAATAATATTTTAACCATTACGTTCTATCTTATTTTTAATTAGCTATATACAGTATATACTATATATATTGTGAGCTACATTTAACATTTTAAGTTTTTTTCACGCAGCTTATTTTAATTCTAGCGCTAAATTCAAAACGTGTCATTTTGATTCTTCCTAGATGGCATAACGTACTACCGGCGGTATATACTCAATATTATGTACTGTGTTATTTAGAAAATCCTCTTAAGTCAGTTCTCAGCCCTGGTCCCGTTCCCAGCAGTTTTGTAGTTCGTGGCAGGAGTAGTTGAGCGTAGAGAGCTCAACAGGACTCTCCAGACTCCAGGACTCCAGCAAGACTCCTCCAGGAAAAGTTCAAGTGGGGAAGACACTACGAACAGCTGAACAGCTCCATGAGGAGGGAAACACGAGAGGCTCCCGGCTCCATCCAGATATAAATACTCACTACCACTACAACTACAGCCTGACGAAAGCTTCTATATACCCTTCTACACTTTCCTATTTTTATCCGTGTATCTCAAAATTTACTGTGAGGATAGGGATCGTCCATAAATGGTGTCATCAGTAGGGTGGGAGGCAGACCCGGACGAAGGAATTGGTTTTAGGCAGCAATTTGTCTCCATACAAAAACCACCATTTTAATTTTATTGATGGTTTTCTTTCTTAATGCAAAATGTTGTATTTAAATGATCTAGAAGAGTGAAAAATTTTCTTTTTACTTGATTCAGAAAAGTGCAAAATGTTCTATTTACATTTTTTGAGAAAAATGTTAAATTTTTTATTTCCATGTTTTTGAAATGTACAAAAAAATTATTTTGCATGTTTTTAAAAAACCAAAATATTCTTTTTACATATTTTTGAAAAGTGCAAAATTTTGTATTTACATGTTTTAGAAAAGTGAAAAATGTTCTTTTTATTTAATTCTAGAAAGTGTTCAATGTTCTATTTACCCACATGTTTTGAGAATAGTGCAAAATGTTTTATTTCCATGCTTCTGAATTGTACAAAAGTTTTTATTTTTACATATTTTTGAAAATTGCAAAATGTTCCATTTACATGTTTCGAGAAAATTGCAAAATGTTTTATTGCCATGTTTTCGAAATATGCAAACAAATTTATTTTGCATGTTTTTGGAAACTCCAAAATGCTTCATTTACATGTTTTTTGAAAATTAAGGCAGCGAGGGCTACCTGCGCTGCGGCCGCATTATCCGGCCCTGGTGAGACGGCTAATTGTAAGTTGGCCATTCATAACAAGGAATGTTGAAGATAGCCGTTTATGTAATTTTCATGTGATGACATGGGGGTGGGTGGGTGGTCTAAAAGTGAGTGATAATTTAGATGACATCATTTACGTACCATCCCATATAACTCTATACATACTTAAGTGCGGCGGAGGACGGAGCATTAAGTTGAGAGACTTTTGAGTGAGTCTCCTAAAATCCGATATCCGATCTGATACACAGTTTTGAAATGTGAAAACTGAAACTAAAGTCGATTTTCCTGTGGATCTGGACCCGGTGCCTGGTTAAATGGAATGGGTATAGGTGACTACATAGAAGGGGGGTGGGGGAGATACATGGTGGAACTAGAAGTGGAACACAGAGTAGGGGTTTGAAGTAAGACTTGGCTTTCCTTTACGGAGTTTGATCAAATGGAAATATATAGTGGATGTCATTGTAAAGATGTTGTGAGGTTGTCTTGTAAATCCATCCGTGAGCACCCCTCTTCACAATGACAATATAATACGCAGTCAATACTTCTGTACAACCCACGCTCCACTCACATCGCAGCTCCAAAAGCCAGCATACAGAAGAGGCCAAGAGACACTGTATGAAGTGAGTGAAGAATCAAAATGGCTCGTGTTCAATTTAAGCAAGAATTAAAATCAGCTACATAATATTTCAAAAATACAGTAAGAGTGAGAAACTTTAGAATTTAATGCGCAAAAGTATAATTACGAGGTTTTGAACAGTGCAAATTGGATTTTTTGCGCACATTTTTAAAATGTGCAAAATGTTTAATTTGTGTTTTTTTGAAAGGTGCAAAATGCTTCATTTGTGTGTTTTTAAAAATTACAAAACTCTCTATTTACATGTTCTTGAAAAGTACAAACTGTTTCATTTGTGTATTTTTGAAAGGTGCAAAATGCTTCATTTGTGTGTTTTTAAAAATTACAAAACTCTCTATTTACATGTTCTTGAAAAGTACAAACTGTTTCATTTGTGTATTTTTGAAAGGTGCAAAATGTTTCATTTGTGTATTTTTGAAAGGTGCAAAATGTTTCATTTGTGTATTTTTGAAAGGTGCAAAATGCTTCATTTGTGTGTTTTTAAAAATTACAAAACTCTCTATTTACATGTTCTTGAAAAGTACAAACTGTTTCATTTGTGTATTTTTGAAAGGTGCAAAATGTTTCATTTGTGTATTTTTGAAAGGTGCAAAATGTTTCATTTGTGTGTTTTTAAAAAGTACAAAATGTTGTATTTACATGTTTTTGAAAGGTGAAAAATGTTTCATTTGTGTTTTTGAAATTTGCAAAATGTTTTGTTTTATGCGCATGTTTAAAAAAAAAAGCAAAATGTTGTGTTAACATGTTTTTAAAATTACAAAATGTTTCATTTGTGGGGTTTTGAAAGGTGCAAAATGTTCTATTGACATATTTTTAAAAATTGTTGAAAAGTGGCCTAGAATAGCACACGGGTCTAATAAGGTACCTACACAGGTCTGGGAGGTGGGAATTTAAAATTGGATTAGTGCACGAGTGTATTTTTATATGGAATATACGATAACAGCGGTTTAGTTGCTTTTGCTTACTAAACCTGCAATATATTAAGGTTGTTACAAAATAAAAAAATGTCTAAATGAATCCTTTCAAATTTTACAGAATTTTTGTTGAGATCAGTTTAAAATATTTACAAAATTGCATTGTCAAACTGCGTTGTACATACATAAATTACATTATAGTAAAGTACTGAACGCTTGTCGAAACCACACGGGTAGGCAGCAGGCATGTCTCAATTTCGACTTCTATAGACTCACATAGACTGTCACAATCAAATCAAATCCAAAAATGTTGCTTTTACCGATATTTCAAAAATTGAAAGCAACTATAAACCATAAGGCAATTACAACGGTTTCTATTATAGGCGATTCCCTTTATTCTAAAAATATGTGAGAGACTCTTTGTTCTGTTCTGTTGTTGTGACGTTTGACGTGAGCGGGACTCGTAGTGGGACCGGCGGACGGACAGAACTGTTTCAGAAATGTGAAAAGTGTGAAAGTAAAAGTAATTAAATCACCCCCACCGGCACCGCGGTGCATTACGAGTGACAATGTTTCCATCCCTCCATGTAAATTAAATAAAAGAATTGGTTCCACTTTCCACATTTTCAGTCCCAGTTCCAGTTTCAGACTTGCATCCAGAGGCCACACATATTTGATTATAAATGTGCACCCGCTCCTATATTATTGTTTACACAATTGGCTAAGCTTTTAATGCTTTCAATGGATCAAATGGCTTTACTTTTGAGTAGCTCTTATTATAACACAGTCAAATTAATTCCACTTTTTTTTTCGTTTTCCCACTTTTCCCATTATATGCTGTCTATGTCAATGTCAAATATGCACTCAGACTCACTAGTCAGCAGGGCTGAGGCTGAGGGGATGAGGCAGTTCTAATAACTATGCATTAATCGGTGGAAATTTATGTTGTAGAGGATCGTCCATAAATTATGTCACCATCCAAGTGGGTCAATTTTAGTTAAAATCTTCTTCACTAAAGGCATTTCTAATAAGAATGGCGGGTTCAGGGGCGGACTGGGTGCTCTATGGGGCCCAGGACTTTTTAATGACGAGGGTTGGCGATGAAGGGGCCCACGACGAGCCAAGAGGCACAGAGCTCCCGTTCACGTAATGTATAAGAAATTGGGGGCCCATCCGGCATTGCCGGAGTTTGCTTAAGGCCAGTCCGTCCCTGGGCGGGTTTATCACAAAAACGACATGTCATCCATGACATCATTTGTGGAGGATCCCTAATAAGCTTAGATCATAGGTAGCTGTCATTAAAAGGCATACATATACCTTTGGCTTCTAAAATAATTTAAACTCTAATATACAGCCTAAGTTCTTGCCTTCATCCCTTTCAATTTTAAAATACCGGAAGTAATAAGTCACGGCCACGGCGACGGACAGGGCCAAAAGTTCTACAGTCTACGTAGACGATGGAAGCATGCATAAATTACGTGGTACAAAAATCATAAAATTCAAATCCCTACCCCGCACCTATTTATTTGGTATGTACGCCCATGTAAAAGGATAGGAAGTTAAAACCTCTTCCACGTCAAAATTTACTACGTAATTTATGCACTCTCCCATTGAGATCGAGATCGAAAATCGAAAGGCCTTTTGTTTATACCACACGGCGTCGTCCCCACAGTCTACAGCACCATACCGTTTTGCACGGTGTTCAATTATGACGATGGGGCAGCTTAGGAGGGTGAAGGAAAGTCGAAGGGTAGAAAGAATTTTGTAATAGTGTACATATCGTTTTTATAATTACAGAATTACTCCTCACTGCAGCGTGGCCGTCGGTTTTCGGCTTTGGCTTAGGCTTCGGCTGCGGTCTGTAGGTTAGCTGCTGTTGGGGTTGCGTTGCGTTGGGACGTTGGCCTGGCGGGTGGCTGTATTTTGGAATTATGTAGGAAGAAGGGGATCAAATAAAATCTTTATTTTCATTTTCATTCTGTAGGAAAACTGAACGAAGGCGATCCGAAGGACTTTCAACCCTTTGCTTCTCCAGCAGTAGCACCATAAACCAGGAAAAGAGGCTATGCTATTTAATGTCATAACCATTACCATTACCATATATACTGCGTACGCCACCGCCACACGGCCACACGGCACAGCCACGGACTTGCCCAAAAATACAGATAATTACAAAATGCTCGTTGTCGTTAATTGTCCAGCTGCATTTAAGCTCAGTCTGCCACAACCAAGACAACGATTACGATTACGATTATGAGGATGAGGATGGCGATGATAATGAGCCCCATTCCAGGATTCCTACTTCCACTGACGACGACGACGATACCATCAAAATCCATTAAATAATCGAAGGGGGTGAGTGCTGCATGACGGGGTGTAATTATAACTTCCCCATAGCTTTTGCATTCATCCAGCCATATGATGCACTCAAAATTCCAAATCCAAGTCTTGTTATAATGACGAGCATTGGAATCAAGAATTCAAGAATTTCATGTAATTACAGTGCATGGATTATCAATACGCAGTCATTCGTACATACAGTGCATTTTATTGACTGGTACTGTTGTTGGTACTGGTACAGGTGCTGGTAGTCTGGTAGGGCACACTATTTACGCGTTAAATGTAAATTGGTTGGTTAAAATTACCCTATGATGTGTGCGTGTCGGTCTAGAACTTACCATAAACTAAAACAGAGATAAGCCATATTACAGGTGAGTTAATTGTCACATAAGCATACATTGTATTTGCATCGTTAAATATTTGGAATTTATGAAAACTCCTGTTATTTTTTTCAAGTTTACCTATACAACATGTATCTCTGATTTAAATTTGGTTTTTGAGTGTTTTCGTAGTTTGTAGAAGACAGTTACCGTCCGTAAATTTTATTATGCAAGAAAAAGTTTAAAAGTAAAAAAAAAAGTTTGGTTTCACTTAAAACGATTAAAATTTCATCGCACGGACTTTTGACTCCATGTTAAGTTATTGATTTTGAGGCAAAACGAAAAAAGTCCACAAATTAAAATTTTGCAAAATTTTCTAAAAAATTCCAGAGTCAGTCCAGATTTATGAAATTGCTTGTAATGACGCTTCGTGGGTTACAGTGCCTGTAGAAAAAATTGAGATGGAAAGAATAATCCTGTCACTTTTTATTCATTATTCTTTGTTCGTGCAAAATTTACTTCGATGGACCTTTGGTTATATCGTCTTTGACAAATCAAAATGATATATTTCCATTTTCAATTAAAAACAATATCCACTATCTACAAAAATTTTGAAACATGTCGTGATAGCATTTAAATAGAATATTTTGCACTTTTTAAAAACATGGAATTAGAAATTTTTGCACCTTTTCGAAAACATGGAATTAGAACAATTTGCTCCTTTTCGAAAACATGGAATTAGAACATTTTACGTCTTTCAAAAAAATGTAAATAGAACATTTTACGTCTTTCAAAAAAATGTAAATAGAACATTTTACACTTTTCAAAAACTCCTGATTAACATGTTACGCATGTTTCTCATATTTTGTTTTTATGACATAGCTCATTTTGATTCTAGCTTAAATTGGATATGGGTCATTTTAATTCTTCACACACGATAATATTTTGTGCACTTTTTATGTAAGTTTATTTTTGTGTCTGTTTTTTAACGGGATGAAATTTTTTATTGATGTGGATCGACGGTCGACGGCGGACGGCGACGATGAACGAGATCGACGAAAAAGGACGATTAGGACATTAGAAGGATTAGAATAAATAGGTGATTCTGACTGTGATACGGTATAGCTTTAAGTTTATATAGAAAGTAGATAGACCATATACACACAATAAGGTGGCCACGATGCCGATGCTATGCAAAAGGTACAAAGGAACCCCCCACCATTCCTCTATTATTAGCAGGTATGTATATACCTATGTATAGCGTGGCATGGTCTGAGAAAATGGCGCGATGGCATTTTCACTCCTATTTTCTTCGTGTTGAAGTCCCATTAAAATTGATGAGCATGTTAAATTATCTCGAACGCACCAACCAAACAAAACCATCAACAGCCAAAAACCGTAATACACTAAAGGAACTCAAATACCTACATAGGGCTGCATGAGGCTGACGCTGAGTCACTGTCTTTCTTCCCTCCGTCTAATTTGCTTTCCCTTGACTTTCCACACACACACACTCAACGAGAACGGCTTAACATTAATTCTCCATCCGCCACCGCCGCCACCATCCGCCATGGCCATGCAATGTGTGATCCTTCGTACAGAGTGGGAATGGTGTTTGAAGGTGGAAATTGGAAATTATTGTTGTATCAAAGAACGTCAAGAAGGCTTCTTTCCAACAGCATTGATACCTATATCTCGCAGGCCTCATCAGTACACGCACGTACGTTATATGTAAGAATTTTAATGTCCTGTATGCACTACTAGGACAGATTTTACGGATGTTTCTATAGTCTGTTTTGCCAAAGTCATAACATTCAAATTGTGTTATGTACGCGTTTTAAAAGTCTATATTTAAATAATTCTGTAGGAATTTTTGAATGCTGTAGTATTGTAAGCTCTACATAAATATCGTGAGAGAAGATTCAAAACGGCGTATTTCCAATTTAAAAACTAGATTTCAAATGAGCTATATTAAAACGTAAGCATTATTAGAGATGGATAAGTGAAAATTTAATAATAATTGTTTAAAAAAAATTCAAATTGTTTTGTATATGCTTGCTTTTAAATGTGCAAAGTATTTTAATTTACGAGTTTTTGAAACAGTCAAAATGTTCTATTTACAAGTTTAAAAAACAATGCATAGTGTTTTATTTAAATATTTTTGAAAAGTTCTATTTTAATGTTTTAAAAAAAGTGCATAGTATTCCATTTGCAGGTTTTTTAAAAGTGATTAGTATTTTATTTACAGGTCTTTTTAAAGTGCATGGTATTTTACACATTTTTGAAAAGTCAAAAATGCTCTATTTAAGCTTTATACGGTTTTGAAATGTACAAATTACATTCTATATTTACACACGCTTCTAGATCATTTAGCTTTTGTATAGTACTGATATGTGTATGTAAAGCATTTTGCTTTTAGCTTAAAAAATAGAAATGGGACATTTTAATTCTTTACAGACAATTTAATAGAATAAAGTTATGTAGAGCAAAAAAAATTGTCATTGAAAAGAAACCCATACCGTAAATAACCGAATGAGCCCCATAGGGCACTTATTTAATATTTTAAGCTGACGGCCTATGATCTATACAAAACGGGTCTCTATTGTAACACGGGGGGTACAAGTTGGAGTTTTAATACAACGCGTGTCGTTGTATTACAGCCTTTACGGTACATATTTTAAAAGTACCTATGTGTGTACATCCTATACAAAATGCAAAAAAAGTTTTAAAAATACAAAACTGCACTGCAATTAATGGCATATATGTAGGTACATGCTCATGCTCAATTAGGAGCCTATATCATTCATCTATTAAATAAAGCGTATCTTCTTGTGGTTGCCGTTGTCGGTAATGGTCGTTAAAAATTGTTATCACTGCGGCGGCGGGCGGACCCGTTAAGACGCACTATATATGACTTCAGTTTTGTTTTTAAAACCGCAAAATATCACAATCTGCATCTCAAATTCGATCTTCTGCTCAACAATCAACTGTATTGTTTCCTTCATATGTTGCTCCACTTCTCCATCTGCTCCTCATAGCTAAGACAATAATATCCGTCATTTAGTTTTTACACTTACAAATATCTTTTGTACAATCCGACACGCGTTTTCATTCCCAGCCAATTATACTTGCCTTTTTTGTCTCTTTTATATATCTCGAGACATCCTAATAAATTACCATGTGCATATATTATTTAAATAATATTTCAAAGTCAAAAGGATTTTTGATCGAGTTGTATCAGGGGCTAGGATATTGCATCTATTATTATGGTGACTTGAATTTTCTATCCTGTCCATATACCAGATATACCTGTACTTGGATGTCAATTTGAACTTGGACTTGGATTGGAATTGGAATTGAAATTTGGGCGACATATCAGACCTGTACATAGGAATGAAAGAAACTAATCGTAAGAATGTGTATAGCTACATACACGAATGTACAAAATAAAAAATATTATGTAACTGCAAAACTGCGTCGGAATTTGGAACGTACGGTAGCAGTATAACACGGCAACTAAAGCCCCAATATAATATAAGAAGCGTTCCGCAGTCAGTCAAGAAAAAAGTAATCGTGAAAAAAGTGAAAATGATATAAACTGAAAGTTATTAGCTAGCAAGTGTTTTGTAAAAGCCGGAAATTAGGAAATTACATATATGCGATCATGCAGCATAGCATCTACAATCTATAAAGGGTGTATAGGGAATAAAAAATTGAACACAGCACCAAAGAGGCTCTTTATAATAATCATATTGATCTATATATACACGCTGTATGCCTATAATCAAAGCTGGCTATGAAGTTTTTCTGGTACTCTATGTTTAGTATATCCACCCAGTGCTATTGCTATATTAGTAATCACTATAAATATGAAGAGCTTTCTGCCAAAACGAGGTAAGTCCATCAAAGCAAATTTTACAGCAATAACGAATAACAAATAAAAAATGTGACAGGATTATTTTTTCCAACTCAATTTTTTTTACAGGCACTGTAACTGACAAAGCGTTTGTTACAAGCAGTTTCATAAATCTAGACTCACTCTGGAATTTTTTAGAAAATTTTGCAAAATTGTAATTTGTAGACTTTTTCCGTTTTGCCTCAAAATCAGTAAGTTAACGTGGAGGAAAAAGTCCGTGGGATGAAATTTTAATCCTAACGAGTGAAACCAAACTTTTTCTCAACTTTTAAACTTTTTCTTGCATTAATAATTTAAGCACGGCAATTGTCTTCTACAAACTACAAAGAAATAGAAAACCAAATTTAAATTAGAAATCTATCTTTTAGGTGGACTTGTCCCATTTTGCCGAAAATCATTTAATGGACTCGACCCGTGTTGTCAAGAAAAACAATATTTTGGTACGAAATTTTGGTACAATATGTTGGTACGATATTATACAACGTTTTAAACTTTTCAAAAACATGTAAATAGAACATTTTACACTTTTCAAAAACATTCAAATAGAACGTTTTACAATTTTCAAAAACGTGTAAATAGAAAGTTTTACAATTTTCAAAAACATGTGAATAGAACATTTTACAATTTTCAAAAACCTGTAAATAGAACGTTTTATACTTTTCAAAAACATGTAAATAGAACGTTTTACACTTTTCAAAAACATGTAAATAGAACGTTTTACACTTTTCAAAAACATGTAAATAGAACATTTCACACTTTCCAAAAACATATAAATAGAACATTTTACACTTTTCAAAAACCTGTAAATAGAACGTTTTACACTTTTCAAAAACATGCAAATAGAACGTTTTACACTTTTCAAAAACATGTAAATAGAACGTTTTACACTTTTCAAAAACATGTACATAGAACATTATACACTTTTCAAAAACATGCAAATAGAACGTTTTACATTTTTCAAAAACATGCAAATAGAACGTTTTACACTTTTCAAAAACATGCAAATAGAACGTTTTACATTTTTCAAAAACATGCAAATAGAAAATTTTAGACTTTTCAAAAACATGTAAATAGAACATTTTACACTTTTCAAAAACATGTAAATAGAACGTTTTACACTTTTCAAAAACATGTACATAGAACATTATACACTTTTCAAAAACATTCAAATAGAACATTTTACACTTTTCAAAAACATGTAAATAGAACGTTTCAAACTTTTCAAAAACATGTAAAAACATGTTTTATTTTAAAAAGTTACTTTGGTTGAACTTTGAAATGGCATACCTACCTGAATAGTAAACTTAACGCAAATAATCTCATTTTTGAAATCCCATTTTGTCAAACAACTCTTCATACACACAGTCAATAGTCTGGCCTAATCCTAATGATATATTAATAATACATCTGAAGAGAGACTGAAGAGTGAGTGGAGACTCAGACTGCTTTAGCGTCGCTATTACTGTGCTACTGTTGCCCTTCGTTATAGGCACTTAAAAGACTTGAACCTACCTACGTATAATTATATAAAGTGCGACAGGAAAAGCCCAATTCAGTTTGTTCATTTCCAGTTCCAGTTTTTTCCCTGCTTTTTTTTTTCTATACTTTGAGTAGTCTCAGTCAGTCAGCCTCGGCCTCGCTCTTCTCAATTGAGTCTGGCTCTGGCACTGGCACTGGCACTGGATTGAGTCAGACTTTCCGTGTGGAGTGTGGATCAGTTGCCCCTTTGAATTTGGATCCAGCCAGTTATCCAGGACGAGTGCTATAATATGGCTCCAGTTCCATAGCCTTCCAGGCCACGGATGTACATAGCAGTATTATTGTCGTTACGGAGAATGGAGTGTGAGGCAGGCGAGGGATTTGGAGGGAAGACTGAGGCCGAAGTGGGGAGAGAGAGAAGTAAATGGAGTATAGGCAGGAGACAGACAGACGACAAGCCCGACGACGACGACACGACAGATTACACACCGTAAATTAATCCGAAAAATCCAAAAAGATCCGAATCCGTATCCAATCGATCCTATCGCCCGTGTCTGTAAGCAGTGTATAAGCTACTACAGATATACCTTCCGATTTCTATCGAAATTCCAAATCCACTATATTGCCTACTATTACTATTAATGTACATATACTATAATTATCCCCGCTGCCTTTTACTTTTTCTTTTCTTGCTATCACGTTCAGTGCCACTAGGACTAGGACTGAAGGGGACGTGCACAAATGGCGTCACAAATATATAGAAATTTGACGAGAGGCCAGAGTTATAAGCTGTACATCTTTTCAGGTCCGGACGAGGGAAATGGTTTTAGGGAGCAATTTGTTTCCATACAAAAACTACTATATAGATTTTATTGATAGTTTTTTGGTAATGCAAAATGTTGTATTTACATGTTTTAGAAATGTGCAAAATGTTCGATTTAATTGATTCTGAAAAGTGCAAAATGTTCTATTTACATGTTTTGAGAAAAGTGGAAAATGTTTTATTTCCATGTTTTTAAAATGTACAAAAATTTTTATTTTGCATTTTTTTGAAAAGTCAAAATATTGTTTTTAAATATTTTTGAAAAGGGCAAAATGTTCCATTTACATGTTTTTTGGAAATTCAAGCAGCAGGGGCTGCCTATGCGCTGGCCACATTATCCGGCCCTGCACCTTTTTACATGAGAGGGTTTTTCCTCAGAAAAATCGACAGTTAGGAATTGGGGGAGGGGCTTAGAATCTTCAACTTTTAAATGACGTAATTTATGCACGCTTTCTTAGAGAATTGTCCGGGTATGAGTATATAAATACACTATTACTGTTACTATATCGATAGAATCTAGAGGAGGAGTGACAGTGTTAAAGTCCCAATTCCAAATTGGAAAACATTAAAGGAGAAAACTATACTGTATTTCTGTTGATTCGGACTGAGACTGAGCTTTTGCCTATACTACGTTTATACCTATATACACTATATACAGTATATACAATATATAGCACGGTTTAGTTTTCCCAATTCTTTTTTTCCAAAAGCTTTGCTCGTCGTCCCGCTCCGTCCCGTTGTCCGTGTCATTCATTTGTCAGGACTGAAAAAGAGCCAGGAGCGGCAAAATCTATGCTTGAGCATATAAGGGATAGCCCATAAATGATGTTACGGCTAGGGTCAATGGATCTGCTTTGATACTGATGACATCCCATGTTAAAGATAGCTACTTAAGCAATGATTAAACATACATACATATATTGATAAACATAAGGGGGTCAATGAGTCCTAGAAATGAGGATACTTTGATGACATCATTTATGGACGACCCCTTATATGTTTTAAATATGAAAGAAATGTATTCAAAATGCGTGCTGATTATGGGAAGCATATTCTATAGCCTTTAAGAAAAATGTAGCGAGGATTTTTATAATTTCTTTTTGTGAATTTCTCGACATTGCATTGACATATTGGCATTGACATTAACATTGAATTGTATTTTTTTAAATCTTAAACTAAAATTAAAACAGCCGTAGAGCATAGGGACTGAGGACTGCACCTGTAATAATTAGCGTGAGTCTAGCTATGCTAAAATCAGCGAGAATTTCCAAATTCCAAAGTTACAAAATTGCATAGAATAAATTGCGCCGATTACGTTTTTGGTTTGTAAGGGGCAACGGACTTTTAAAGACTCGCTCTTTGAAATACTAGATCTATAGACAAGGATAACAGATCCTAATAGCAGCCTGAATATAGTTCGGATTTCGGAAATTCGGAATGGGAGGCGGATGGAAAGTTGAAAGTAGGTGAATAGGTGAAAGTATCTGTGTGTGTGTGTGTGTGTGTGTGTGTGTGTGTGTGTGTAGATCTCTTTCATTAATTTTGCATTTGACATTTGACACTGACAAACATTACGGTGGTGGGTTCAATCGGAATCCAGCGCCGCTTCCAAAGTTCAAACCAGATTCGACAGAATCACAAATGGAAATGGACGAATGGGCAAAGAAATTGCTTAAATTTTAGGCAGAAATTTATTTCCATAAAAAAACCACCAATTCAGGTTGGTTTTAATTGAAGATTTTCTTTGGTAAACTACAATTCTGTATTTTTACATTTTTAAGAAAATTGAAAAATGTTTCATTTACTTAATTGTAAAAATTGCAAATTGTTCTATTTACAAATTTGTGAAAAGTGCAAGATGTTCTACTTTTATGTTTTTTAAAAGTGGAAAATGTTTTATCTGCATGTTTTTAGAAAGTGCAAAATGTTCTAATTCCATGTTTTTGGAAAGGTGCAAAATGTTTGCATTCCATGTTTTTAAAAAGGTGCAAAATGTTGTTAGTCCATGTTTTTGTAAAGGTGCAAAATTTTCTTTTTGCATGTTTTTGAAAAAAGAAAAATAAACCATTTGCATGTTTTTGGAAAATTGCGAACTATTTTTTTTGCATATTTTTGAAAAGGTGCAAAATGTTCTTTTTACGTGCCTTTGCTGGCCGTATTATCCGGCGCTGCACACTTGAATAAAAACTAACTAACCATTAAGAGTGTTAAGCCTGCATTCATGTTTTTGTAAATTCCCGCCGGTTGTATAATTGCGTGTGGGACTGTGTGAAACTTTGGGATGTGATGGAGTGGGAGGCTGGGAGTTGGGAGGCGATTTAAAAAAGGTTCCATCTCAAAGTACGTTTTAAATACCCTGACAATGTGGCAGTCTCTAAACTATGTAAATAACTCGGTTACATTTTTATGAGGCTTCCTTTCTACATGTCATATGGCGGCGAAGCTCCAACGCATTGGATTTTATGGAACGAAACATACACATGTAGCGGAAATATTTGGATACTTTCCCGCTCTTTATATGAAGGTAAATACGCACTTAAGTTTTATGCTGGTGTGCAATAGTGCAATTAAACCATAACTGTCAACTCCAGAGACTCACACAGCACATAGCCCCAACTCCCAACTTCCCAGTGCTAAAGTAAAACATCAGCTGTTCAACATTCAACATTTCTTTTTGTTTTAGTCTTTTGATTGTAATATTTCCCGTGTAAGTTTCCCGTCCTCCTTTAAAACGCATTTCATCAGTAGGATTAGGATTTTTGACGAAGAAAAAAGAAAGAGCCAGGGCCAGATAATGCGGCCAGCGCATAGGTATCCCCGCTGCTTAAATCTCAAAACATGTAAATGGAACATTTTGCAGTTTTCAAAAATATGTAAACATAGAATATTTTGACTTTTCAAAATCATGCAAAATAAATTTTTTTGTACATTTAAAAAACATGGAAATAAAACATTTTTCACTTTTCTAAAAACATGTAAATAGAACATTTTGCACATTTTTGAAAACATGTAAATACAACATTTACCACTTTTCTCAAAACATAAAAATAGAACATTTTCAACTTTTCTGAATCAAAAGAAAATTTTTAACTTATAAAAAACATGCAAATACAATTTTTTGCACATTTCAAAAAAATGGAAATAAAATATTTTGCACTTTTCTCAAAACATGTATATGGAACATTGAGTACTTTTCTGAATAAAGTAAAAAAAAGCATTTTTCACTTTTCTAAAACATGTAAATACAACATTTTGCTTTACGAAAAATAACCGTCAACAAAATCAAAATTGTGATTTTTGCTTTTAAACAAATTGCTGCCTAAAAGCAATTCCTTCGTCCGGCCCTGGAAGGGGCGTACAGTGTGATTGTATGGGAGAAGATACTAAGGAAATATTAGGGAGTTTAAATTATGGCGCTAATTTTATACTTTGTATTTTCTTCTCATTCTCCTGTCTTGTCCTATAAATTACGGTGGTAGAACTTTGTAGAATGTAGACAATACTAAAATAAAAAGCAATTTGATATTAGCGTTCATGTTTAGGGACTTTTACAGTATAATATATATTATGGTATGTATAGTGAGGTACGTGTATATTGTACGGACGGCTAATGGAATAGATACACATCTTACATCCAAATGATTTCTATACTTTCTTTTCCAGTGCAAAGCATATGTCTCTATGTATTTCTGTTAATTTATTCCTAATGTGTATATTATAAAATACTTAATGTGGACGGGTGCGTGTGTCACATATTGTATAAGGGAAGAATTCAAAGAAGCCATTTAGTGTGTTGTTTTTTGCTAAATTTAAATCAAACCTCTCACATGTCAGTGTAAAATTTACATGTAAAACCCATGCGCTAATTTGAAAATAAATGTTTTTTTTGAAATTGCAAAATACACCATGTAGTAACTTTTTAAAAAAATTGAAAACCTTGTATTTATGCATTTTTGAAAGTAGAAAAAAAAATCATGTTTATAAGCTTTTTTAAAAGTGCAAAACAGATTACTTAGATCCTTTTAACAATGCAAAATATTCTATCTACTACTTTGAAAGCTTCAAAATACTAAATACTCTACCTACAAAGTTGATAGCAGAAAAAAGAAACAGTATGTGCTACGTTGACAAAAGCAAAATGTTCCATCAACTGCTTTAACAACTGCAAAGTTCTCTATCTACAACGCTGACAGTTGCACAAAAAAATATATATTGTATTTTTTTTACAGATTCAAAATGGTATATCCACTACTTTGGCACCTACAAAAAACTGTATCTGCTATATGCTTTATAAAAATGCAGAATCAAGATATATGAGCAATTTTCCCATTTTAAAAAAAGAATATTATTTTAAACAGAACATCTGGACTTTTCAAAAAACATGTAGGTACATAGAGAATTTTGCCATTTTCACAATCATGTAAATAGAACTTTTGACACTTTTCAAAAAGATGTAAATAGAGAATTTTGCCATTTTCACAATCATGTAAATAGAACTTTTGACACTTTTCAAAAAGATGTAAATAGAACATTTTCTATTTTTCACAATTATGTAAATAGAACTTTTGACACTTTTCAAAAAGATGTAAATAGAGAATTTTGCCATTTTCACAATCATGTAAATAGAACTTTTGACACTTTTCAAAAAGATGTAAATAGAGAATTTTGCCATTTTCACAATCATGTAAATAGAACTTTTGACACTTTTCAAAAAGATGTAAATAGAACATTTTCTATTTTTCACAATTATGTAAATAGAACTTTTGACACTTTTCAAAAAGATGTAAATAGAGAATTTTGCCATTTTCACAATCATGTAAATAGAACTTTTGACACTTTTCAAAAAGATGTAAATAGAGAATTTTGCCATTTTCACAATCATGTAAATAGAACTTTTGACACTTTTCAAAAAGATGTAAATAGAGAATTTTGCCATTTTCACAATCATGTAAATAGAACTTTTGACACTTTTCAAAAAGATGTAAATAGAACATTTTCTATTTTTCACAATTATGTAAATAGAACTTTTGACACTTTTCAAAAAGATTTAAATAGAACATTTTTTATTTTTCACAATTAAATGTAAATAAAACTTTTTATTCTTTTCAAAAAACATGTACATAGAACATTTTTGACTTTTAAAAAACATGTCATAATAGGCAATTATTCTAATTCTTCAAAACCCACAACTAATATGTTGCAGGTAAACTACATATGTCAACTAATCAAAGGAGATAAGTGTACACACAGAGCATAGATATATGCTATAGGTATAATTCAAGATAATTCCTTTTAATTCCAAAAACAAAATCCTACATAAATTATGCAAAGCTTGTTCCCCCTCTTCAACAAGGCTGCGTATGTACATGGTACTATTTTAAATAGGAAATTGGAGGAGACATTAGACATGGAATGAATATCGCGGACTGGAGCGACAGACCAAGGGAATGTATACGCCTTGCAATAAAACATGTTCCTATCATGTTTTCCCTTCTTGTTTTTTTTCATTAAATGGCAATGTAAACGTCACGATAAATTATTACTATTGAAAATTGAATGCATAAGGAGCTTGACGCGGAAGCGTGGAAGCATGGATGGAACCTGCACCGGAGCCGGAATCATAGTCAAACACACACCCAACCATCCAAAACTAAACAAAACAAAACAAAGAAGCAAAACAAAGCAATGCTCTCTATTCTACACTTTAATGTTTTGGGATCGTTCGTAAATGACGTCATTAAAATCAATTACTTTCAGGGCCCTATTGCCCTCATATTGTCTGCTTAAACATTGCATGAATAGTATTCTTTAATGTGGGGTGTCATTAAATAGCCATGTAAATTCATCAATCTTACCAATGACGTCATTTGTGGACGACCCTCTACCCTATGGAAAGGACAACTCCAGCCACAGTGACATTGACAACTATATACCAAATCAGCCTACCCACTCAAATATTTCTTCTCTTTGTTTGATTCTGTCGCATCACAATCACTTGCATGTGCAACTAGAAAACACTACACGATACTCGCCTTACTTAATGCCTGTAAAGGATGGTCCATAAATGATGTCACCAAAATTATCACTCCCTTAGGAGTCACCCATGCCCATACCAACTTCATTACTTCATAGCATTACTTAAGCAGCTGTCTTTAACATGGCATATCATCAATACCCAATTAAACCAACTAACCCTGCCGATGACATCATTTATGGACCATCCCTAATATCATTGTTATTGAATATTGCGAAACATGCAAACAAAACCAACTTTAAGGATGTACAAAAATTACACCAGAAAACTGAGTGGTTTGGAGTCACCCATAAATGATGTCATCGGTATCGGTAGGGTTAGGAAGTCTAGTCTATTCGTGGCATTAATAACACGCCATAATGCTAAAGATAAAGGCTTACGTAATATTAAAGCAGCGACATATGGGAGTGTATGGGTCCTAAAATAGTAGTAATTTGATGACGTCATTTATCGACTATCCCTGTTCCAAATTTTATAAATTTTTGAATGAGCAGCGGCAAATTAGTAACTACAACATTAAATTATTGAGTATATCGATGACATCTTTTATGGACGATCCCTAACCTATCTGCCACACAATAGGCCAATACTGTAGCCCGATCATTTTCCTTGTAATAAGTAGCCTGAAAATAGTTGCAATATTGAATCACTAATCGTAATTACAATATATTAACGGCAAAATATAAACTTGCCAAAGTGTTGCAACATTTGTTATCTAATTTGAAATATTTCTGATGCATAGACTTAGAGGCCCAATACAAAAGAAGTAGCCTGACGCTCTACGCTGTACTGCATATGATTCAGTGAGAAGAGCGTGTTGCCCGCGTGCTTCCGTAATCCGTGTAGAAAAGTAATCAAGGGAGACACGCAATAAGTTTTTCTTGAGCCTTCAGCCCTCCATGTCCTTGTAAGTTCTACGCTCTACGCTATGTATATGCACTGTTATTAAATTACTTTATGTACTTGGCTACGTTTTGATTTCGAATTTCAATGTTACTATATAGTGTACTTATATCGTGTGTGCAGAATCAATATGACCCATTTCCAATTTGAGCTACAATCAAAATGAGTTATGTCATAAAAACAAAATAAGATACATACGTGAAATGTTGATTAGGACCTTTTGAAAAACGTAAAATGTCCTATTTACATGCTTTTTAAAAGGTGCAAAATGTACTAATTCTATGTTTTCGAAAAGGTGCAAAATGTTCTAATTCCATGTTTATGAAAAAGTGCAAAATGTTCTAATTCCATGTTTTCGAAAAGGTGCAAAATGTTCTAATTCCATGTTTATGAAAAAGTGCAAAATGTTCTAATTCCATGTTTTCGAAAAGGTGCAAAATCTTCTAATTGCATGTTTATGAAAAGGTGCAAAATTGTCTAATTCCATGTTTTTAAAATAGTGCAAAATGTTCTAACTCTATGTTTTTGAAAAGTTTAATATTTTCTATTTAGGTACATATTTTTAAAAATTGCAAATTGTTGTATCTACATATTTTTGAAAAATGCAAACTGTTCTATTTAATGCGCTCAAGGCATATATTTGAATATTTTTGTAGATAATTCATACTGTTTTTAGCTAAAAATGGATATCGGCCATTTTAGTTCTTCACAGACGATATGTCAAAGAAGGCTATGCATATATTACGCAGTATACTACTGTTGCATATTTCAATTTGGTAAAAGCAGAATTCTGAATTCCAATTTTGGGTACGTTACGTGGAATAGAACGGCGCGCGAGAAATCAGAGTCAACTCAACCAGTCCCAGACCCTATGTGGGAACGTCGATACTGAACAGTTACGGTAACGGTTAAACAGGAACGGGAAGTTTACCGGTCCCGGTACCGGTGCCGATGCGGGTATAACGCTAGCCAAGTGATGAAGGGAACGCTGAGAGGTAGACATGCCCGGGCATAGTTCGAGTGCAAGTCTAAAGCGAATATTCTGCTTGAAACGCCGTCTATTTTTATGTTATGACGAGCCGCTTTATGTATTTTCTATTGTCTTTTTACTTTACAACATAATTCTGAATTCTAGGCTTTCAGAATCTAGCTACTATAGTCTCGACTTTAGATTTTAGAAATATTTCATGGCCAAACACACACACTACCTATACCTAAGAATACCGCGAGAGATAGCAAAGCAGAAAATTTGACTAGATTCAATTAAGAAACAAATTTTGTCAAAAACAATGCTTAAGTTTTAAAAATTTTCACGGGTGCCATATCGTCTGTGACCATATCCATTGGTAGCTAAAAACAATATCCACATCCACTATTCACACAAATATTGAAACATGTCTTGAAAGAATTTTAATAGAACATTTTACACTTTCAAAATCATGTAAATAGAACATTTTACACTTTTCAAAATATGGAATTACATTTTGCATCTTTTCAAAAACATGGAATTAGAACATTTTGCATCTTTTTAAAAACATAGAATTATGAAATTTTGCACCTTTTCAAAAACAGGGAATTAGAACATTTTGCATCTTTTCAAAAACATAGAATTGGAACATTTTGCACCTTTTTGAAAACATTGAATTAGAACATTTTGCACCTTTTCGATAACATGTAAATAGTACATTTTAAATTTTTCAAGCCCTTCTAATTAACATTTTGCTCATTTTATTTTTATAACAGCTCATTTTAATTCTGGCTTAAATTGGATATGGGTCATTTTGATTCTTTACAGACGATATTTGACTTTATGTAGTAATTAAAGTTTGAATATGAGAATTTAAAAACAGTTGTAAGTACTTAACTCATATTTCCAATAATTTCAATTATGGTTTTGCATAGTTGCGATTGTACTGAAATTTTAATATTTTGCCTCCAATGAAAGTGTGGACACATTTTCTCTCACAAAAAAGTGTCTTTTTGCAAGAAGTTTCAATTTATTAGGTAGCTTTGTAAATTTTAATTACGAATTTTAAACACAGCTAAAATTTTTTTTAAATATGAATTTTAAACAGCTAAAAATGTTTTTAAATATGAATTTTAAATACAGCCAAAAATTTTTTTAAATATGAATTTTAAATACAGCTAAACTTTAGAAGATGAAGCGTACATATTATGTAGTTGTGTTACATTAAATTGATTTTACCTTTGGTCTCCCGCCAGCATAGCAGCTCTACAATAAAATCATGTTTACTATAATAGTTTTTAAATTTTGAATTCTTATAATAATATGTCTATACGTGTCAAACTAGACAAGGAGGAAATTTCAAGCACGTTTAATTGAATTTTGCAAATTTTTGCAAATCGGAGCCAGAACCGGACGCTCGTAAGTTACTTCATACAGCATGTCCATTTCATCATTAATAGTATTCCAACAGTCAAAAGTGATGATGGAGGAGTGATACGTTTGTATGTATGACAAATATTCTTTGAGTACCTTGTAGCCTTTGAAATGTAGCCGCCCAGTATTATTTAATTCTTCGGAATAAGGTGCAATCTCCTCCTTAAACTTGTTGGTCATTATGTTAAAATTGTCCAGAGCGAATTCAGAGAAACAGGAAACGTTTGGATCTTCTGGGCATACGTCTATTGGGTTCTCCACTATGCAGAATCAACTAAATTATTTCAATAAACATCTTTTAAAAATTTTTTAATTTTCTAAACTATAAACTATAGTAATAAATATTCAATTTTGCAATTGTCGTTTTATAAATTATTTATAAGTTTCAAAATTAAAATATTTAAAAAAAAAAATACCGTTAAAACCAACACGACAGCAGTTGACCATAAGCACCGCTTCCATGAACAGAATACTAATTAAAAGGATTTTGAACATTTTAGAATAAAATGTAATAATTCTTTTGTAGAAAAATATTTTAAGACGGTTCAGTCAGTACAGTTTTTAGATTTTAACTTTTATCTTTGACAGAAGAAGTGCTGACTTACAAAACTCCCAACGTTCTTTCTAACCGAGATTCGATAGTGTATAATTTTTTTAAATGCCAAGTATTGCCATTTATATACGAGATGGAGTATGAGGAAATTGTAATAGTGTTTTGTAAAACCTATTTTTACATTTGCAATTAATAATTATAATATCATTTTTGTTTTTAATGATTAACATCTGGAACTGTGTTGATAGCTAGGTACTACAGGTATGATCTGGTAAAACTTTTGGACCGCCAATAACTTGCATCTAATACAACTTACAAGGCATGTGTTTTTTAATTATAGAGGAAATCAAATGGCATAAATTAATTCTACAAAATTAATTTGTAAAAAACTTGTGTGTCAATTGCAAGATTCGATCGTCACCTGCAGGAAAACTACGTTTTATTTTTCCTAATAAAAATTTGTATCTTTATAAAAGTCATTTTCAAAAAAATAAATTGGTTGACGTGTTTACAAATTACGGTAAAGGTCAAAGGAGAACATTAACATTAACACCTGTCTTAATTTATTCGAAAAATAATTTATCTATTTGTTTGTCCATATTTAGTTTTAATGGCGATATTTTTATGGCGATTGTAAAAGTTGGCTGATGCTTTATTTTTCATTTGACATTTTTTTTTTACTAACTTTAGGATAAATTTCGCCTGTGAAGAACCAAAATTACCCATATCCAATATATAAGCTACAATCAATATTTGCTTTGTCATAAAAACAAAATGAAAAACATTGTTAAAATATTAATTAGGATTTTTTGAAAAGTGCAAAATGTTTTATTTGCATGTTTTTGAAAAGTGCAAAATGTTCCAATTCCATGTTTTTGAAAAGTGCAAAATGTTCCAATTCCATGTTTTTGAAAAGTGCAAAATATTCCATTTACATGTTTTTGAAAAGTGCAAAATATTTCATTTACATGTTTTTGAAAAGTGCAAAATGTTCCAATTCTATCTTTTTGAAAAGTACAAAATGTTTTATTTACATGTTTTTGAAATGTACAAATGTTTTATTTCCATGTTTTTGAAAAGTTCAAAATGTTATATTTAAATGATTTCAAGACATATTTCAATATTTCTGTAGATAGTGGATATTGTTTGCAGCTAAACTTGGATATGGGTCATTTTGGTTCTTCAAAGACGATATTATTATGTGGCTATAAAAACTCCATGGATATTAAAAAATGATAGAAACAAAATTGTTAGTGCACACAGCTGTGTCCGCTATTAATGCTAGGGTAATTTGTAGAATTTTTATTTACATAATGTTTTAAATGCTTTACTATACGTACTTAAAGCCCGCTGATTTAGAAACTACTAGTTTCCACGTACCCCAAAGGCTTATCCTGTGCTCTATATAAACATGGCTGTGTTATTACACTAAGGGAGCGTTCACAAATGATATCATCGGTTGGGTAGGTTGTAGGTAGGTAGGTCTGAAAAGTGACGATTTGCCCAATGCTTAACATGGCATGGGTGACGAGGGGTAGGTAGGTCAGAAAATTGGCTAAATGCGATAACATCATTTGTGAATGCCCCCTAACGGAAATGACATTGATTTTGTGAGCGGGAGTTTCAAAAGGGGGCGAGGGGTTTCAGCCGTACACAGACGATTTTAAAAAGTAATTGATGCAAATATACATATAAGTGGTAAAAATAATTCTAATTCGAGAGCATTTGGCCATAAGTAAATGGAGGCATCATTTTCCTATCTATTCAATCACTTTTTTTTCTTGTATTTTCCATTTTCATTTCCTGCTGAGCCTTTTCAAGTATTTTGTAAGCTGCCTATGGTTATGGCTTACGCTTGTCCAGGTCCGTCTGGATCCTAAGAGAGTAAAAATGTGTGCGTTTTACTGTATTGATTTTGGTTGTATAAAAATACGCCGTGTTGGTTATAGGGCGAGACGAAAGTATATCGTCTGTGAAGAACCAAAATGACCCATATCCATTTGTAGCTAGAATTGAAATGAGCTATGTCATATATACAAAGTAAGAAACATGCGTAAAATGTTAATTAGGAGTTTTTGAAAAGAGCAAAATGTTCTATTTACATGTTTTTGATAATATGCAAAATGTTCTAAATCCATGTTTTTGAAAAGGTGCAAACTGTTCTAATTCCATTTTTTTTTAAAGGTGCAAAGTTTTCTAATTCGATGTTTTCAAAAAGGTGCAGAATGTTCTAAATCCATGTTTTTGAAAAGATGCAAAAATTTCTAATTTCATGTTTTCAAAAAGGTGCAAAATGTTTTAATTTAATGTTTTTGAAAAGTTTAAAATGTTCTATTTACATGTTTTTAAAAGTGCCAATTGTTTTACTTACATGTTTTTAAAAAGTGTACAATTGTCTATTTACATATTTTTGAAATATGCCAAATTTTCTATTTAAATGCTTTCAAGACATATTTGAATATTTTTGTAGATAGTGGATATTGTTTTTAGCTACAAATGGATATGGGTCATTTTGGTTCTTCAAAGACGATATAGGTATATCAGAACTAAGTAGCTTTTAGTCTATAGCCCTAAATATATATAGTTAATCAAAGTCTGTTTCTGTGGCCGGCCTTAAACACGAGAGCAGTGTGCGAGAGTTAAGTATAGAAGTAAAGTATAGCGTGACGCAATGAAACTTTTAGGGGATCATTAGACAGTTTAAAAAAGTTGGCGTAGAGAAAAAAGTTGGACCCTTTTTTTCGTTCTCGTTTTCGTTTTCGGTTTTCTACTGACTCAAAAAATTGAACTTGGTTGGTTGGACTCGCGGACTTTTCCTTGTACAGAAAAAAAAACTTTTTTTTTCTAAAAATATACATAAATGAGAGAATTTAATTTTTTATATTTGATGACTCGTTTTCGTTAAGCATAAAATAGTGAAATGATGATATATGAACGTATATCAAGTTGGTATAAAAATATTTTTGTTAAAAAAAAAGATGGATGGAAATTTGAGAGTTTGTGGAATTAATGTCTGATGATGATTTCTGATTTAATTTTGTATGAGTATCAAATATTAAAAAGTAAGAAAAATACTCCTGACAAACTTTTTACTGTTTCTACGTTTTACTGTACAAGTTTGTAGTTTTTTTTTATTTCTGGAGAAAAATCAAAACTGTGGATGAATGTGTGTTTATTAGGCATACATACCACAGACAGTAGAACGCGCTATATATGTATATAGCTCACTATATGGTAAATTATTGACTATAGGCTGAGACTATGGTATTATAAATTGACGTGCATATGTAGATATGTAAGTTGTGAATATGCGTCACGCATGAGGGCCATTTAACTAGTCATTTTATTTATGATAATTGGGCGAGATCTACGCACTTCTACTTCGGGCCTAGAAGGTCTTCTAATAATATGACGTACTGTTGTTCTACAATAATAATTATGCCCGTATCTGTAATAGTACGCTTGCCTGAGAGGCTCATTCTGTTTGAGTTTGAATAGAACGAAAGTCAATTTAACGCTATTAAATGGCAGTACGCGGGACAGAAATAGCACGCGGGTCTGAGACGTCAAAATTTAAATTGTACGCGGAACGTAGTATTAAAAACGTGTAAAAAGAATATTTTACACATTTTAAAAGCATGCAAATAAAGCATTTTGCTGTTTTCAAAAACATGCCAATTGAAAAGTTTGCACTTTTCAAAACTTGTCAATAAAAACCACTTTTTAGTTTATAAAAATATGCGAATAAAACATTTTGTAATTTTCAAAAACCTGCAAATAAAACATTTTGCAATTTTCAAAAAGATGCAAACACAAAATTTTGTTATTTTTAAAAGGATGCAAATAAAACATTTTGTAATTTTCAAAAAACATGCAAAAAAAAGCATTTTGCACTTTTAAAAAACATGCAAATAGAACATTTTGTAATTTTGAAAAACATGCAAATACAATATTTTGTAATTTTCAAAAACATGCAAATAAAGCATTTTGCACTTTTAAAAAACATGCAAATAGAGCATTCTAAAGTTTTCAAAAACATGCAAATAAAACAGCTTGAACATATCAAAAACTTGTAATTAACGCTACACGCATCGATCTCATTCATTGTGTTTATTTTTGACATATAGCTGATTTTAATTCTAGCTTAAATTGGATATGGACTATTTTGATTTCAAACTAAAGATGTTATATACTATATGTGATCACATGCATGTATACATTTTATATTGGTACAACTTACGAATTTAAAACTATTGCAACTATATGAAGTGCACTAAAAGCCGTGTAATGCACCCACAATCAGGTATTGTAGCCCTACGTAATGTAAAATCAAAGCGTGACGAAACCAAAACCATAGCTCCACCGTATCGTCCCACACGACATAATATACATAATAATATGAAGAGCTAATTGGGAAAACATAATAAGTTAACATGGTAGTTGAACTTTGACCTTTAACATTCAACACAGTTGTGTATCTAGCTAAGTAGTATGCTTATAACGCAAATAATCTCAAATAATGTTTGAAAAAAAAATGGACTTATCCGGTTTTAGCAAGGAACTCTTCATACGTAAAAAAACATTAAGCTAAAAAAAATCATCATATTCTTATATTTACAAATTTTTAAATTCATTTCCCTGTAGACTTTGGCATCCTTGACCCGCTTTGGAAAAAATCTCTTCAAGTATATAATCTGTACTCAAGTATATTTGGAAGTCAGAAACATTCAATGGGTATCCCCAATCTCGTACCTACAACTCTACACATGCATCCCCAATAAAACAAATTGTGTGGGGGAAACATCGTCGTGAGATTGTGAATATAGATTTTGTATTTAATTTACCACCATATAATATAATATAGGCCCAGAATTTTTGGATGTTTTTCTATGTAACGCTACATGTCACGAATTTGAAGTGGGACCCTGACCACACCACGACCATATGACAATAGTATTCCTTGTGCTCAGTGTATGAGTCAGCAAAAGTCAGGAGTAAAGAAGTGGGTTGTAAAAACGGATAAAAGATTTTTTGTCATAACTTAATCACTTAACTCTGACTGCGTACTCAAGACTGCAGCGATACCCGGACCCGGACCCTAAGTCGGGCTTTGCCGTTCCCGTATATCGTATACACTTATACTATGGATGTAATTGTATTAGTCACAGTGCCTCTATGAGTAGCCTGTAAGTGGGAGTTGATGGATTGTATAGCGTATGAACGCATGAGGCAAACACGCATAATATACCGCGTATGCACTTGATAACAGAACATAGAGTGCTGAAAATGTGAATGTCACCACTCAAAAAAAGAGGGAAGCTTATTATTATGCACAACGCGTGACGCACTTGACAACTTGAAACGTTGTTAATAGAGTTCTGTCTGTTTGAATGCAGTATATCGTCTGTGAAGAACCAAAATGGCCCATATCCATTTTTAGCTAAAAACGAATTCCACTATCTACAAAAATATGCAAACATGTCTTGAAACCATTTAAATATAATATTTTGCACTTTTTTAAAATATGTAAATAAAACATTCTGCACTTTTCGAAAACATATAAATAGAACATTTTGCACTTTTCAAAAACACGTAAATAGAACATTTTGCACTTTTCAAAAACATGTAAATGGAACATTTTACACTTTTCAAAAACATGTAAATACATAGAACATTTTACACTTTTCAAAAACATGTAAATGGAACATTTTACACTTTTCAAAAACATGAAAATAGACCATTTTGCACCTTCAAAATATGTAATTAAAACATTAAAACACAAACTCTGAATTAACATTTCACGCATGTTTTGCAATTTGTTTTTATGACATCGCTTATTTTGATTTTTTGATTGCAGCTTAAATTGGACATGGATCATTTTGGTTCTGCACAGACGATATTCGTATCTGCAGGGGGCTCTTATACATACATGGTTTTATAAAGGTCCATTGTTATACACTTCTGCACCCCACAATAGTAGTTCGGTTTCAGATGCAATCTTAGCATCCTAAATTTCTGAATTGAATAATATTTTCGGGTGACTTATTATTGAGCGACGAGTTCTGGTTTCTGGTTTCTGGTCTGGTTCTTCTGACTTCTGTTGTTGTGACCGTGACTCAAGCTACGCACGGTTTAAGTGCATCTACACTTTTTTGACAAATTGACAGCGACTGCTCATTTTATGAAATGATTTATATAACATATCTAATAATGCCTTTTTCAATTTCCAATATTTTTCAATTAATTTCTGTTTGGATATTTTTGTTTTCAAAAATTATTTTGGTTTATAAGTAAATTATTTTAAAAATATGCCATATATGAATTGCGGTGTTTTTCAAAAATGAAAAAAAATGAACAAATTAAATTGCCATACAATTCGAAAAAAATATGAAAGTCAAGAAAACTAAACCAAAAAATATTGGAAATAAAATCTGAAAATCAAGCAACTACGAGACAGACGCCAGAAATACAGATAGCTCATACAAATAGAATTATAATATAATACGCGGCGGGTGCAGTAAACAAAAACAGATGCCGACTTCCGGGCCCGGCCCGACTCCGGCACCGGTACCGGCACCACCGGTTCGTCCACAAATCTATAACCGTTCCCAATAACCGCATATGCAGAATTGTACAAATACAAACTAAAACCAGTGAGACAAAGGAGGACATATTATGCTACGCCAAATTTGTGAATTTATATTACATATTTAGCCATTTATTTCCTTTTCTTCTCAACCGTCTTGTTCTTCCCAGTCTCAGTCTCAACAACCGTCGACCGTCGTCGTCGTCGTCGCCGTCTCAATAACCGCAACTTGGAAACTTCCACATTCAACTCAGGCCACCACGCAAAACGAGACCGACACCGACACCGGCACCGGCACCGGCACCGGCAACGAAAACGAAAACGAAAACGAAAACGAGCCACACGCACTTCGCCTCTATGACTCTGATTCTGATTCTGAGACTTGAGATTTATTGCCCAATATTATGAAATACGCATTGACTTTCCAATTGACTTTCCAAACCGAATCACTTCTACAGACTACAGACAACAGACAGACCAACAAAGCAACGCACACACACACACACAACACCAGCAGTTGCTTTACAACCAACCAAAAATCGAAACCATAATAATACTGTGCGATATGGAGCCGCATAATAGAAACCTGAACTACCTTACACAGGGCCGGACGAAGGAATTGTTTTTAGGCAGGAATTTGTTTCCATACAAAAAACAAGCATTTTGATTTTATTGACGGTTTTCTTTGGTAAAGCAAAATGTTGTATTTACATGTTTTAGAAAAGTAGAGAATGTTCTATTTACTTGATTCAGAAAAGTACAAAATGTTCTATTTACATATTTGAGAAAAGTGTAAAATGTTTTATTTCCATGTTTTTGAAATGTGCAAAAATATTTAATTTGTATGTTTTTGAAAAGTCAAAACATTCTTCTTACATATTTTGAAAACCTGTAAAATGTTCCATTTACATGTTTTGATAAAATTCAAGCCGCGGGAGCTGCCTCCGCTGGAAGCATTATCCGGCCCTGACCTTACGCCTTACAATTCCATCTTCAAAGCATCAGAACCATAGGAATCAGAACCAGCCACCAGCCCCGCAGTCTTTAAAGCAGTTAAATTTTATAACTTATTTTATTGTTTCTCCCATTTTACTTGTATTCTATAAATTCAAATTTTGCCTCTTGAAATTTATAGGTATTATAAATCTGTAGTTTGGTGTCTGTAGCAGAGGCTATCGAAAAAAGTTCTGTGTATAGTGTATAGCGGTAGCGGTTATTTTTATCTTGGGGTTGTAAACTATATAACTATAAAGACTATATAACAATATATACAGATTGAATTTCTATATAGATTTATGAATTTATAGGCCCACCATTACTTTTATACAAAAAGCGTATAAATCTACTACTTCGTAACTGTTCTACAGATAATTCGAAATCGAAATTTAAAAAATCTCTCCTCAGGGCCGGCTAATGCGGCGAGCGCAGGCAGCCCACGCTCCTTGAATTTTCAAAAAACATGTAAATATGGAACATTTTATAGTTTTCAAAAATATGTAAAAAGAATATATTGACTTTTTAAAAACATGCAAATAATTATTTTGTACGTTTCACACATTTCTTAAAACATGTAAATGGAACATTTTGCAGTTTTTAAAAAGATGCAAATGGAACATTTTGCAGTTTTTAAAAAGATGCAAATAATTTTTTTTGCACATTTCAAAAACATGCAAATTAAATATTTCATACTTTCCTCAAAACATGTAAATAGAGCATTTTGGACTTTTCTGAAACATGTAAATAGAACATTTTGCGTTACCGAAGAAAACCATCAATAAAATCAAAATAGTGGCTTTTGAACGGAAAGAAATTGCTGCCTAAAAGTAATTCCTTCGTCCGGCCCTGTTCCTTCTTACAACTTGAATAAAAAAATTGGATTATTTCAATTTTGAAAAAAAACGAAGCTAAAATTGTATAGCTTTTATTTGGGAAGAAATGCACAATGGTCTCTTTATAGTAAATTTCCACGTAAATATTTGAGTTACAAAATTAACGAGAGACACAAAGGAGAGGAGTGTAAGTGCAGGTAGGCCACGTGTGGCATTTATCAGTATTCATAAAATATAATTTACACCTACAGTAAAGTGGATCCATGCGTACAAAAGGGTTATAGAATTTCAAAATTTAATCAGCGTCACATTATTATTAGTATTCTATGCGTATCTTATATAATCTCATTACTTTCTCCACGAAAACTTTCCCTGAGTGAAAGCATTAAATGGAATTTACACATACGGAGCAGTAGTGAAGGTAGTAAACATGGCTCCTATCTTTATTTTGGCTTGTTAGCAAGAAATTTACAATGCATAATTTGCGTACCGCGGAACCGGATTCTGCACCGGTTTAGGATGAAAGGCGCGAAAAGCAAGTATGTAAAATTATTTGAATTTTGCAAGTGCATAGCAGACGTGAGGAATTTAAATAAATTATTTATAGTGCTGAGATTTTAATAAGAGTCTAGCTCCCATCCTTAGAAAGGACAAAATTCGAGTGAAACTATTTATACACGCAAGTAAACGTATTATAGCATACATAAATAAACAGATGTCGTGTATTATACAGATAATGCTAATGTAACACATGGTTTTAATTTAAGTTATTAATGTCCAGACTAGTTTCATAAATTAGCAGCCATATCAAAACTAAGACTCATGTTGTCTTTGAAGAACCAAAATGACCTATATCCTATTTAAGCTAGAATTAAAATAAGCTATGTCATAAAAACAAAATGAGAAACATGCGACAAATGTTAATTAGGAGTATTTGAAAAGTGTAAAATGTTCCATTTTCATGTTTGTCAACAATGTAAAATGTCTTATGTACATATTTTTAAAAAGGTGCAATATGTTCTAATTTCATGTTTTTGAAATGTTCAAAATGTTCTATGTACATGTCTTTGAAAAGGTGCAAAATGATTTAATTCCATGTGTTTGAAAGGTGTAAAATGTTCTATTTAGATTCTCTCAAGACATATTTGAATATTTTTGTCTATAGTTGATATTGTTTTTAGCTAAAACTGGTTATGAGTCACTTTGGTTCTTCACAGACGATATTACCATTTTTAAGCTATAGCGTTATTCAATGCTGTCATCTTGATTTAAAAGAAATATAAAAAATTCAATGTTGAAAACCACATCACAGGTAAAGTTCTGGGAAAACATTTAAAAAAGAGAAAGCTTCAGTGAAAGTGGTGAAAATCAAAGTGAAAGTGGTTTAGGCATATAAGTGAAAGTCAAGGTGAAATTCCAAGAATTACAAAAAAGAAAGTCATGGTGAAAGCGGTAAAAATTGCAAACAGCAAAAACCAGACTAAGAGTGAAAGCTTTCAAATCCCAACCCAATAACGAATACTTTATCCTAATACAAAAAACTGACAATTACTGCAGCAGTCGCTTGCATAAAAAACCATGCAAAAACTAAAAAAGAAAGTCAAAAAAGGTAATCTGACTCAAACTTAAACAAATGGAGACAAAAGAATAAATAACTTTAGCATATAAAACTGCATATAAGATAGTGCGAAAACTCGGAAAATTTCTAAAGAAGGACACACAATCTCCAAAAGAACTGCAAAGAAAGTTATCAAACTTTCACTTGCTTTCTCTCTTTTTTTGCACTAAAACAAATCTAAAAACGAACTACAGGACAAAGTCAAAGTCAAAGCCAGAGTCTACACAGAGAAAACAAGCGAGAAAGACAAAGACAAGTAGAGATGCGACGTGAGGACAAGCTCTGTCAAAGTGCACCTTTTTGCAAGTGAAAGTCAAAGTTACATTCTAGAAGAAAAAGTAAAAACTAAAGAAAGAGAAAACAATTTGGGCGAAATCAAGTGGAAACATTTCCAAGAACTATATCAGAGTGAAAGCAAGTGTGAAAATAAGAACTCTACTAAAATTTAAGATGAAAATGAATGGAACCTAGAGAGAGAGAAAGAGATATAGAGATAGCAAATTCGACTTTCACTTGACACTAAACTTTTCCCTAAATCCTAAATTTGCTGGTGCGAAAAGACGAAATAAAGATATTATTACGCTTCATTCTTCATGTTTACTTTGACTTTTTAACACATACTTTCTCTTCTCTATTCAGTTCATTTATTAAGTCAAATATTACACTTGTATCTATGTTGTGGTAAGCTTTAGAATCCTACAATATTACAATGTACACACCGCAAAATTTGCTAAAGACAACCCACTGTTTTATTTTAGCACACTTTCATTTTCCTTGAGTTTCACCACTTTCTCTGACTTTCACTACTTTCACCCACTTTCACAAATTTTTCTTTTTTATGCCATTTCACCCACTTTGTACTTTCGCTAATTTTTAAAGCACACACACTACTCCTAGACTTTCTTTTTCCTAGAATTTTGACATTCTATTTTGCTACATATACATCTTTGATATTGAGTATAAGTAACCTATACACAAATCCGCTTACTACAATGCTACAGCATAATCAATATTTTCTCAACTTTAAAATACGCAGAAAAGCTACACAAAACATTTACTAATTCAGTTCAGGAGCTCACACAAATCTATTTGCGTCATTCCTTGAATTTGAAGAATCAGAATACGAAGAAAGACTTTCACTTTGTAAAGCATGTAATGTGATTAACCTAATTAATAAATAGAGCAGATTTGAATTATATCGATTTTGAATTTATAAATCGAAGCTGAATTTAAGAGGAATAAAATCGTATTGATATCACACGATCTTCAGTTGTATCTCAAATATTCTGTTTAAAAATTTTAAAACAATGTTTTAAAATGTAGTAAAAAAATTGCAAATACTGCAACAGAGTATACTGCCAAGCAGCTGAAAATACTAATCGTAAGTATATGATAATTGCATTATAATGTTTCCACTTTTTGGATTTTCATTACCCCATACCGTCGGTGAAGAGTCATTCTGTCGAAAGTAAATTTACTTGGTAGGGGCTGTCCAGGTGTCGATTTCTTGTTGTCCTATGCATTACGTAGGGGTGATATGTTACTGACTGGGTTGTAATCTTGACGTACACTTAGGCGTCGTCCACAAAAGACGTAATAAAAATTCCATTTTCAGAACAACTTGCGCGTTTGAAAAGCATGTAAATAGAACTTTTTGCACTTTTGAAAAACATAAAAATAGAAGATTTTGCACTTTTCAAAAACATGGAAATAGAAAGTTTTACACTATTAAGAAACATGTAAATAGAACATTTTACACTTTTGAAAAGAATGCAAGTAGAACATTTGGCAGTTTTCGAAAATATGTAAATAGAACATTTTGCAATTTTCAAAAACATGTAAATAGAACATTTTGCACTTTTCAAAAAAAGTTTTTAAAAAGACCAAAATGTTCTTGAAATGGAATTTTGATCACTTCTTTTGTGGACGACTCCTAGGTGTACGTCATGAGTACAACCCAGTCAGTAACATACCACCCCCACCTAATGCAAAGGACAACGCGGAAGCGACCTCAAAAGCAGCTACTAATTGAATGGACTTGCGACAGAATGACTCTTCACCGACGATATGTTCTTCAAAGCACCATACGTACGTAAGCTGTATAGGATAGGAATATTTATGAGTGACCCAAAAATTCCATTCAAAAACTTTCCCCCAATAACTTCCACTATCAACAAAAATCATCAACATTGAAAATTGAAAGCAGGAAAAATCTCACGTGGTTAGTACATTTGTTGTCATTATTATTTTATATTGCCCATTAATGGCAGTGGATTTCAATTGGCTTGTGATTTTGACATTTAATTCAATACAAACTCTCCGCGTCCTTTTCACTCTCTCAAATGTTCGAAACATATTTTCATTATTATTTTTTTGATTTGATTTTATTTCTTTTTTTTACAAAACTTGAGGAGGAAACTCACAAGGAGCAAATAGGATGAATTTTATTTGATATGGTGATACGCTTTCATTATATTGACTTACAGTAATAATATAAGGGGCAGTAGCGGATCTAATGAAAATGGGGTGAGGGGCTTCAATAAAAAACGTGTAATTTCGTTAACATTGGAGTGGCCTTCTTTTTTAAATTGGCTGCTTAATGTTGTTAGCCCACAAAATTGTTGCTTGTCCCCGCGATTGCAAAGGGGACATATTCGTCCATCTCAGTACATATCATCACAGATCATGTATTTCATGAGCTAAACGGATACGGAAAGCGAAGTCATGTCTGACTTCATTTTAGCCGGGATCTCAGTGGAATATTACCCGAACCCAGTACTGATGTCGGTTTCGGTTTCGATTTTTGTGTGGCGGGTATATAACCCAATGCAAAAGAAAAAGGGTAGATGGAAAAGTCTCTAAAGTGCGTAGAAATTCTGAGGGAAAAAAGGGAAAAAGCGGGGAAGGAGAAAAGCAAGTCAATCTGTCATGATTATCTGAGTCCTTATGGGCCAAATCCCCCTCTAATTCTTATAGGCAATCCCCGCTATATGGATCAGCATAGCTATATACTGTCTATATAGCTGACTAGTATGTATGTACTCCCTTATAAAAAATTCAAAATCAACATCCACCCCACAAAGAAATAACCAAAACCAAACCAAAAGGAAACTGGGGACCGTAAGTCAGTCAGAGAAAAACTGGGGAAATAATATACGATTACGATTATAGGAATATATCGTCGGTAAAGAGTCATTCTGCCGCATTAAGTCCATTCAATTGGTAGCTGCTGTCGAGGTCGCTTCCGCGTTGTCCAATGAATTAAGTGGGGCTGGTTTGTTACTGACTGTGTTGTACTTATGACGTACACTTAAGGGCCGTCCGCAAAAGACGTAGTAAAAATTCCATTTCAAAAAAGTGCTAAATGTTCTATTTACATGTTTTTCAAAAGTGCAAAATGTTATATTTACATGTTTTTCAAAAGTGCAAAATGTTCTATTTACATGTTTTTCAAAAGTGCAAAATGTTCTATCTACATGTTTTTCAAAAGTGCAAAATGTTATATTTACATGTTTTTCAAAAGTGCAAAATGTTCTATTTACATTCTTTTTAAAAGTGCAAAATTTTCTATTACCATGTTTTTGAAAAGTGCAAAATGTTCTATTTACATGTTTTTCAAAAGTGCAAAATGTTCTATTTACATGTTTTTCAAAAGTGCAAAATGTTATATTTACATGTTTTTCAAAAGTGCAAAATGTTCTATTTACATTCTTTTTAAAAGTGCAAAATTTTCTATTACCATGTTTTTGAAAAGCGTAAAATGCTTTGAAAATGTTATTTTTATTACGTCTTTTGTGGACGACCCCTGAGTCTATGTCATGACAACAATACAGTCAGTAACCTATAACCCCCACCTAATGCAAAGGACAGCGCAGAAGCGACCTCAACAGTAGCTACCAATTGAATGGACTTGCGACAGAATGACTCTTCACCGACGATATGTAATAGAGAAGCTTTAGGGGTATAGCAAAAAATGTTAAAGGCAAAGGAGTGATGTGGTGGTCGTAGTTTATATGATTAGGAGAATTGGTGGGGTTGTTATATACTTTTATAGTTTGTCTAATATACTTGTTGGAAATGAGGGGGGGAACTGTGGGCTCTACTTAAGGGATGTTGTTGTTGCGGGGAAGGGCAATTATTTTTATATCGGACTTTCATCAACTTAAATGTCACTTCATAACGAAGGACAACGGGATGAGGCGGGGAGGAGAGGGTGGATATGGGAAACGACAAGTACACGATTTAGAGGGGTGACTTTTCCGTTATACACGTACACAGCAGTGATACATATTTTTATACATATATTTGCGTATTTTTAAAACCTTTTTTATACAATTATACAACAAACTGTATAGAACAGTACAGCAATATGTTCCATTGAGCCATAGAGTCTCTCGAGTAGAAGAACGTTTTTGTATTTTTATTTTTGTATAATATGTATCTTACATGTATGATTGTTTTGGAAAAAAAAAGAAATAATCAAATATTGTCTATGAAGAACCAAAGTGACCCATTTATGTTAGAATTAAAATGAGCTATGTCAAAAAATACAGTAAATAAGATATATGCTTACCGTGCTATATAATCACGAGTTTCTAAAATGAGAAAAATTGTACAATTTACATGTTTTTAAAAAGATAACAATGTCCTAATAACATATTTTTGAAACAGTCAAAATGTTCTATTTAAGCGTTTTTTAAAAGTGTACATTGTTTTAATTCCTTGTTTTTTGAAAAGTACAAAATTTCCTATTTATATGTTTTTTTAAATATGCAAAATATGCTATTTACATGCTTTTTCAAAAGTGCAAAGTGTTCCAATTCTATGTTTTTCAAAAGGTGCAAAATGTTCTAATTCCATGTTTTTAAAAAGGTGCAAAATGTTCTAATTCCATTTTTTTCAAAATGTGCAAAGTTCTATTTACAATCTTTAATGAACGTGTTAATTATATTTTTTTCTGTAGATAGAACATTTGTTTGAAACTAAAAATGAATATGGGTCATTTTGGTAGTTCTTTACAGACGATATTTTTTTAAATATTTAATAACTAATTACAACAAAAATAGAAAGCACAAAAATTTTGAAAGCAACTTAAAAATTTCCAGGTCATGTTTTTGTATATAATGTCAAAATTTTTTATTTTACTTTGTTTAGTATTTTCAAAACAAAAGAAAGCATAAAACTCATTGTAAGTCATTTGCATTTTCTGTACCTTGGTCAAACGAACAAAAGCAAGGGGTCGTCCATAAAAAAATAATGCCATCAAAATATTTTTTAATTTTGTAGTTGCGCAATATTTTAGCCCCTTGATTTATCTTATTCACAGAGACACAGTGGACAGTGTATAGGTCAGAGTCAGAGTTGTAGTCCAAATTGACCTGTAAAAATGGTCAGATGTCCATTTTAGCCTGTCAATCCCTCGTTGAAACATCATTACAATTAACCTTCATAGACTTGTCTCTTCTATTTTTCTTGTTTTTTTTGTAATATCGCCGTCGGCCGTGTGGCTATTCTGAGAGAAAGAGAGCTGATCGTGGACGTGGACCTCTTTAGCGGGGTTGTTTACTCTCATTGATGTGACTGGTGCTGGTACTGGTGTAGGTGCGGTCTGCGGTCCTGGTCCTGGTCGTACCAAAGTGGGTAAAGAATGATAAATGACAGTAGTGCGTAGCCAGTGTGGAAAAGAAGAGTGATAGTTACTGAGTACTGATATATATATAGGTGAATACACGAACTTTTGTAGTTTCGATCTCTGTCTATTTCTGTCTTGTGTATATAGAGATAAATTGGATGGATATTCGTATCTTCGCGTTTTCGGCTTCGGATTTTTCTATGACCCACACAACCAACAACAGGGACATAGCCTTTTTACGCAGGATACGTTAAACCGTGTAGCATATATAAAAGTGGTGGGTCCATAAGCTACACATGTCAAAGTACGTTAAACTCCCATTTATTTTTATTTCCGATGAACTCTACGCACTTGTCTTCGCCATATTATGTAGGTACATACGGCAACGGCTTCAGCTACAGCTACAGCCAGGGCTGGATAAAGTGGCCATCGCAGGCTGCTGCTTAAATTTTCAAAAACCATGTAAATAAAACATTTTGCAGTTTTCAAAAATATGTAAAAAGAATATTGAGACTTTTCAAACACATGCAAAATAATTTTTTTTGTACATTTCAAAAACATGGAAATAAATGTTTTTGCACGTTTCAAAAACATGTAAATAAAAGTTTTAGCACATTTCCAAACGATGGAAATAAATTAATTTTGCACATTTCCAAAACATGGAAATAAATGTTTTTGCACGTTTCAAAAACATGTAAATAAAAGTTTTAGCACATTTCCAAACGATGCAAAATAAATTTTTTACACATTTCAAAAACATGGAAATAAAACATTTTCCACTTTTTTTAAAACATGTAAATAGAACATTTCGCACTTTTCTAAATCAAGTAAAAAGAACATTTTGCACTTTTTTAAAACATGTAAGTACAAAATTTTGCTTTACCGAATAAAACCGTCAATAAAATCAAAATTGTGATTTTTGGATGGAAACAAATTCCTGCCTATAACCAATTCCTTCGTTCGGCCCTGGATACAGCAATCGCTACCGCTATCGCTACCATGGCCCTATTACTGTATTAAATTCAAATTTTTTGTTTGCCTACATATTACATGCCAAGTGGACTGACTGGGATTGGGATTGGGATGGGGGGCGGCTGAGTTTATGTACATATGCCTATTTTTTAGTACTGTCAATTTATACTGGATATATGTACGTTTACAGTTTAGAGGAACGACGGGAGATATGAGTACGTAGGAAACTAAAAAAGGCAGAGGCTGTGTATCTGGGTGTGCGTGTGTGTTTTGCTTGTGAGGTTAAAGGGCGGAAGGATTATAAAGTAGAGAGGAGATTGAAGTGATAGGAAATAAAATGAAGAGTCAATAGCATCTGACAACTTGTAATCAATAAATACTCCCCACACTAACTCACACAAACTCACACACAACCTAAACCTAAAAGGTTCAAAAATATTGAACAAGAAAAAAATGGGAAGCAGTTAATAGCCTATAGTTAAGCCCTATAGATACTTTGCTATATAGACAAGTTCAAAGTTCCAGTCCTGTGTGGTATATTTGCCATTTGCCGCCAGTTTAAAGGTAAATAAGCCGTATTTTTTTTAACAACATTTTCCTAATCAGCTATAGGTGAACAAAGAGCCTTTGCGGTTTTGAAAGTAGCGAAAAAAGGAGATTTTTTCTGAAATATAAAAACACTAAACTATTTTTAGACAGTTTTTTACGAAAAACGAAAACAAAAATTATTTCAAGAAAAACATAAAAATTAGGTCAGTCTATAACGTCGATAAATTTAATGTAACATTTAGATTTTATAAGAACCATGGACCGACCATCAGTCTATACAGTGATAAAAATTCAGTATTTTAACTTTTCGTGCAGGATGATTGAAAAACCCGTTACCCGTTTGAGTACTTTCAGTGAAAAAATATTGACTTTATTTTATGGAAGTTTTTTATGAGTGTCCCTTATTTACCCTTTTTTTTCTTGCCTATTTTCTCCGCAGAGTTTTTGCGTTAACAACGACAACCGGCAACGACCATCGAGCACAGGGCCGGATAATGCGGCCAGCGCATAGGCAGCCCCCGCTGCTTGAATTTTTAAAAAAAAAACTTGTAAATGGAACATTTTGCAGTTTTCAAAAATATGTTAAAAAATATTTTTGACTTTTTAAAAACATACAAAATAAATTTTTTTGTACATTTCAAAAACATGGAAATGAAACATTTTCCAATTTTCTCAAAACTGTAAATAGAACATTTTGCACTTTTCTGAATCAAGTAAAAAGATCATTTTGCACTTTTTTAAAACATGTATATACAACATTTTGCTTTAGCAAAGAAAACCACTAATAAAATTAAAATGGTGGTTTTTGTACGCAAACAAACTTGCTGCCCCAAAGCAATTTCTTCGTCCAGCCCTGACTGAGTGACTTTGTGAGCATATGGCTATAAAACCGCCGTGCGTCGTTCTCGTACGTTGTAAGCCTTCTTTACTTAACATGCAGTTTTTTTTGCACTAATTTTTCCAACGCTCAAAATCCATGGTGGGCTCAATATAACATACGTAACTTATGGATTTGTACAGCAGCATCCGCGTCGTAAAGTACACAGTATGGGCATGATGATTTTGCAAAGATAAATGGGGCTTGACTATACATACTTATAGGGGGCAGTTTAGTAACCTCCGATATACCGAAGCCCATGTACGAAGCTTTGAAATTCCCGGGACTTCTATATTTTTTTAATATGGGTGAAAAGTCGATGTGCGTTTATACAGTATTAGGAAGTTCAAAGTCTACGCATCACCGAAGCCGAAGCCGGAGCCGGAGCTTTTATTTTTTTTTGGTGGAAAACGGACGGACTGGCAGGACGGGACGGGATATACAAAGTTGAGGTTATAATCTGCCGGGAGGCGAGGAGTCGATTGATCTACTCCCACGAATCAGATCAGACTCAAACTCAAAGCTAACGATCTACTTTCTACTTTTTAGTTCAACTTTCACTTTAGCCACTTTCACCACTTTCACTATACTTTCACTCAAAAACTACACTTTCACCTCGTCAGTCAGTTCATCTTCAAAAGCTTTATTTTCTTATATGGTTTTTTTTCTTTCGGTTCTCCTATTATCGTTCCCCGTCGTCGTCATCCTCATCCCTAAATCCGTACGTCATATGTATGCACATTAAATTTCAAATTTTATCTTCAAGTCTCTATAATTTTTTCTTTATTTTTTAAAAAAGGAAGGAAAGAAAATTAAATTTTTATCTATTTTTTTTTAATTTCATTTCTTAATCCAAATTTGATTTGACATTTTTTTTTTTGGTTTGATCCTCCCACGTAAAAATATTGTATGTACACCAATGTCAAATTTGTACAGTTCAATAAACTGCATTATACAATTTTGATTAATTAAAAATATAACGAGAATTGAAGCAAACTTAAGAAATAAGCGACCTTCTGTACCTTTTCACTTTGACCTTTTTCAGGGCCGGACAAAGGAATTATGGTTTTAGGCAGCAATTTGTTTCCATACAAAAACCACCATTTTAATTTTATTGATGACTTTCTTTGGTAAAGCAAAATGTTGTATTTACATGTTTTAGAAAAGTGCAAAATGTTGTTTTTACTTGATTCAGAAAAGTGTAAAATGTTCTATTTACATGTTTTGAGAAAAGTGGAAAATGTTTTATTTCCATGTTTTTGAAATGTTTAAAAAAAATTCATTTTCATGTTTTTGAAAAGCCAAAATCTTCTATTTACATAATTTTGAAAACTGCAAAATGTTCCATTTACATGTTGTTTTGAAAATTAAAGCAGCGGGGGCTGCCTGAATGCTCGCTTCTTTATCCGGCCCTGACCTTTTTCGCGTACGTTTCACCTTTCATAATAGTAATAGTAATAATAGTAATAATAGTAACGGAACAGCTGTGGCTTCCATATATACGGATATGATAAAGCATCTTTTATATACTCACACATCTGAGTAAATATTTCCTGAATATACTCAATTCGCATAAGAGCTTTTGAAGGACGGATATAATGTTTTGAGGAGGATTTTGTACGGCTTTTGTTTGGTTTGGATTTTGATCCAAAAGAACAACAAAAATTCAAGTAAAGAAAGATATGACGACGAAAGAAAGAAATATAAAAAAATGTAAAAGGGGTTGTCGTTGTCATGGGGAAAAAAGAATTGGAATTCGAGTAGGAATTTTCAAAGACCAAAACCGAGACATTCAAGAGTGAGCTTCGACTCATATTTGTCGTAGTCGTTTGACGTATTTTCTTCTAGTCTTAATTCAGTCGGAGCAGTGCATAAATGACGGTGCTGGCTCTAAACTAGTGTATGCACGACCCCCATTTTTTTCTTAACACTCCAAATCCTCGGCTGGCATTGCCTGGGCACAGGGCCGGATAAAGGGGCCAGCGTAGGCAGCTCCCGCTACTTGAATTTTCAATAAAAACATGTCAATGGAACATTTTGCAGTTTTCAAAAACATGTAAAAAGAATATTTTGACTTTTCAAAAACATGAAAATATTTTTTTTTTACATTTCAAAAACGTGCAAATCAAATATTTTCCACTTTTCTGAAAACGTGTAAATAGAACATTTTGCAATTTTCTGAATTAAGTAAAAAACATTTTGCACTTTTCAAAAACATGTAAATACAACATTTTGCACCTTTCTCAAAACATGTAAATAGACCATTTTTCACTTTTCTCAAAACATGTAAATAGAACATTTTGCACACTTCTGAAAACATGTAAATAGAACATTTTCCTTTACCAAAGAAAACGTTCAATAAAATTAAAATAGTAGTTTTTGTATGGAAACAAATTGCTGCCTAAAACCAATTCCTTCGTTCGGCTCTGCCTGAGCATTACTACAGATGAACTACAGACAGAACCCGTTGCACACTGCACACAAGTGGATCTGTGTAGATGTGCATACAATATAGATGTGTGTGTGGGGGGGGGGGGCTGGAAGATGTGTATCTTGTACGTATAAGTTTGATCCCATCTTTGGAATCTCCGTAGAATCGTGCTTCGCTTCTCAAACTCAAACAAAAACACAAGAAGGAAAAACGAAAGAAAGGAGCGAGCGAGGAGAAGGGAAAATAAATGAAAAAAAACTAAAGTTTTCTTTAGAGTACTTACAAATCTATGGATCTACTATCTCCTCTCGTATCTGTGTGCATCTTATATAGAATCTTTGTGAGAGTGATATTTGGGATATATGGGAGCAACCTGTACACGTACGTGAAGCTATATAGTGGATATATGGCGGATATAGGGATGGAGTACATACAGGGAACAGGACGTGGGATTGCTAGGAGATGGAACTATTTTTGGACACGCATACTTGCACTTATCATATCAAATCAACTCCAGATCCAGATTCCAGATAAAACAAGACACGACAAGACTCAACTCAACCAGCTCAGCGACGAGGCTCTCAGCGCTCCAGCTTCACCAACAAACAAACCTCAGAGTGAAGGAAGCCCAAATAACTCAACTCGAGCCGATACCGCGGCACTGCTACTGGTTCCCAGGATCGCAGACACACATGTGTAAAATTCAAGACAGAACCGTCCAAATGTAAAGGACTGCACTAAAATATGGGCCCACATACACTCGCCAAAGGGCCACGAATAAGTTGTGTTTTTGAAAAAGCCAAATTACGCTACTAAAAACAGGGGCGGATAATGCGGCCAGCGCAGACGTTGCCTGAATTTCCAAAAACATAAAAAGAATTTTGCAGTTTTTAAATTTAATTTTCAAAATATGTAAAAAGAATATTTTGACTTGTCAAAACATGCAAAATAAATTTTTTTGTACATTTCAAAAACATGCAAATAAAAAATTTTAACACTTTTCCCAAAACATATAAATAGAAAATTTTGCACTTTTTTGAATCAAGTAAAAAGAACATTTTGCACTTTTCTAAAACATGTATATACAATGTTTTGCACTTTTCTAAAACACGTAAAAAAACATTTTGCACTTTTCTAAAAATTGTAAATACAAAATTTTGCACTTTTCCAAAACATGTAAAAAAACATTTTGCACTTTTCTAAAACACGTAAAAAAACATTTTGCACTTTTCTAAAAATTGTAAATACAAAATTTTGCACTTTTCCAAAACATGTAAAAAAACATTTTGCACTTTTCTAAAACACGTAAAAAAACATTTTGCACTTTTCTAAAACACGTAAAAAAACATTTTGCACTTTTCTAAAAATTGTAAATACAAAATTTTGCACTTTTCCAAAACATGTAAAAAAACATTTTGCACTTTTCTAAAACACGTAAAAAAACATTTTGCACTTTTCTAAAACACGTAAAAAAACATTTTGCACTTTTCTAAAAATTGTAAATACAAAATTTTGCACTTTTCTAAAACACGTAAAAAAACATTTTGCACTTTTCTAAAACACGTAAAAAAACATTTTGCACTTTTCTAAAAATTGTAAATACAAAATTTTGCACTTTTCTAAAACACGTAAAAAAACATTTTGCACTTTTCTAAAACACGTAAAAAACATTATGCACTTTTCTAAAACACGTAAAAAAACATTTTGCACTTTTCTAAAACATGTATATACAATGTTTTGCACTTTTCTAAAACACGTAAAAAAACATTTTGCACTTTTCTAAAAATTGTAAATACAAAATTTTGCACTTTTCCAAAACATGTAAAAAAACATTTTGCACTTTTCTAATAATTGTAAATACAACATTTTGCAATTTTCTAAAACAAGTAAAAAGAACATTTTGTACTTTTTAAAAAACATTTAAATACAATATTTTGCTTCACCAAAGAAAACCATCAATAGAATCAAAATGTAAGTTTTTGCATAGAAACAAATTGCTGCCTAAAAGTAATTCTTACCTCCAGCCCTGTCTGAAAACGCAAAATTTGTTAAAATTTTACAGGACATTTTTGTTGTGCCTTTTAGATGAAATGGCCCCTATGATATGGTGGCCGCGCAGCCTTTATTCAAGGACTAAGTCCGCCCCTTTCACACTATCACCTTACCTCAACAGCTCCACAACACGATAAGCGCATTTACAACTATTAAAGTACTTAAGGTCGCTACTCAATAAAAGTTGTTACAAAACTACTTAAAAATGTTATAGAGGACGTGCAAAAAAAAGCGTAAGCTTCCTCCGCCTCTAACTTCAACACGAAACACACACTTCAGGTAACTACATAGGCACGTGTATCCACAAATAATCCACCCATAAATGATTATAAAAGTCTTATTTACAGGTTCAAAATGGCTCATCTACATCCTGTGTGTAAGTAAATATCGTCTGTGAAGAACCTAAATGACCCATATCCATTTTTAAATAAAAACAATATCAATTGTATACACAAATATTAAAACATGTCTTGAAAGCATGTACATAGAATATTTTGCACTTTTAAAAAACATGTAAATACAACATTTTGCAGTTTTCAACAACATGGAATTAGAACATTTTGCACCTTTTCAAAAACATGAAACTATAACATTTTAAACTTTTCAAAAACTTTGAATTAGGTCATTTTGCACCTTTTCAAAAACATGGAATTAGAACATTTTGCACCTTTTTAAAAACATGGAATTAAAACATTTTGAACTTTTATAAAAACATGGAATTAAAACATTTTGAACTTTTATAAAAACATGGCATTAGAACATTTTGCACCTTTTCAGAAACATGGAATCAGAACATTTTGTACCTTCAAAAACATGGAATTAAAACATTTTGCACCTTTTTAAAAACATGGAATTAAAACATTTTGAACTTTTATAAAAACATGGAATTAAAACATTTTGAACTTTTATAAAAACATGGCATTAGAAAATTTTGCACCTTTTTAATAACATGGACTTAGAACATTTTGCACCTTTTCAGAAACATGGAATCAGAACATTTTGTTCCTTTTCAAAAACATGGAATTAAAACATTTTGCAACTTTTCAAAAAACTCCTAAATTGATCATTTTACGCATGTTTCCTATTTCGTTTTTATGACATAGCTTATTCTAATTGTAGCATAAATTGGATATGGGTCATTGTGGTTCTTTCCAGACGTTATGTACATAGATTGTTTTGGATTTTCTCTCTGTAATCCGTAAGTCACTATTACAGTTACAGCAAATAAAATGTACCTGCCCATAATCGTGCTCGTCGTTGCATAACTTAAATGAAAATAAAAGAACAGCGGTCTTCGTCGGAAATATGTACGCACACATAATTGAGTGAGTTGGGAAATAAAACTCTGTGAAATTCTGACATATGTGATCTTCTTATTTTATTTTTACTTTAGCATAAATAAAACCGATACTTAAAAACGTTGAGATGGAGACCTTTAACCCCAAAACAAAACCGAATCGGATCCACGATTCCAATCCGATTTCCAATTTCCGATTCCGATAAATTACACTATTAGTATATCTGAACGAACACACGTACAGTTACGTACAAAATCGAGAAAATGGTACAGGCACTGCACTAGCTATATGTATGGTAAAGTGACCGTACTTTCTTCTTACTTTTACTTTTATCCCATTTTCCAATTTTTTTTCTTGCTTTAATGCTCATCACATGACTCCCTCATGCTCATCCACCATACGTACCATCCACAATTCCATAATCAATCTTGTTCACTTTATTTTTTGTACAAACAAGACGCAAAACAAACACATAACCCAAAACTAAAAGTTCTTAACTGACCTACCGTATACTCGACACATATATACATACTTACGTTGATATCCCTATATAACGTAAGCGCTTCGTGTCTCGCCTAATAATGAAATCGATGGATTTTTTTTGAAATGAAAAATATACACTCAAATAAATTATTTTTTAATAGATTTTTGAAGAAAAATGAATTTGAGTGCTGCTTGAATTACAAAAAAATGTGTGAATGGAACATTTTGCATTTTTCAAAAACCTGTAAAAAAAATATTTTTGACTTTTCAAAAACATGCAAATAAAAATTTGTGTGCATTTCAAAAACATGGAAATAAAACGTTTTCCACTTTTCTCAAAACATGTAAATAGAACATTGAGCACTTTTTGAATCAAGTAAAAAGAACATTTTGCACTTCTCAAAAAGCATGTAAATACAACATTTTACTTTACTAAAGAAAACAATCAAAAGAGTAAAATGGTGCGGTTGTTGTATGGAAACAAATTGCTGCCTCGAAAGCAATTCATTCTTCCGGCCCTGCTTACTAGTTAATAATTGAAATACGATATTAGGTAGCTATTTTTGTTTTCTAAATAGTTTTTAAATATGAAGAGTTGTTTGACAAAACCGGATAAGTCCACCCAAAAGACGCATTTCTGATTTAAATTTAGTTTTCCAGTATTTTCGTAGTTTGTAAAAGACAATTGCCATGCGTAAATTTTTTTATGCAAGAAAAGTTTAAAAGTAAAAAAAAAAGTTTGGTTTCACTTGAAACGATTAAAATTTCATCCCACGGACTTTTTCCTCCATGTTAAGTTACTGATTTTGAGGCAAAACTGAGAGATTCCACAAATTAAAATTTTGCAAAATTTTCTAAAAAATTTCCAGAGTCAGTTCAGATTTAAGAAACTGCTTGTAATAACGCTTCGTGAGTTACAGTACCTGTAGAAAAAAATTGAGTGCAGAAAAACAATACTGTCGCCGTTTGATCATTATTCGTTGTTCAATTTGGACTTTTTGATTTTGTACTTTCGTTTGCACCCGCTGTATATAGTTTGCTTGATGAGCTGATTTTATTTACAAATGACCTTTGCATTTTTGTTTGTGTGAATACACGGTATACAGTTTCTACAGCAGAGTTCAGTAGTTCAAAGTTCCACGCCCAGTCTCTAACCGAAGCCGAGAAGCCAAAGCTGAAGCCAGAGTCTCCTTATGATTGTTGTAAAAAAACACACAATTCAGTTTTTTATTTTATGTTGGTTTTGGGCTTTGGTTCAAAATAAAAAAAATAAGGGGCAAAAAATAATAACATAAATTATGTTCACTTTCTCGTTTTTTACGTTGTTAGATAGGTGTATGTATTTTGGTCGTAAATCAGTATTTTTTAGCTGTCTCGTATCCTAGGAGAACATTATTATGTATATTATATTGACATATCGTCTGGGAAGAATCAAAATGACCTATTTGTAATTTTTAGCTAAAATTTACAATTCGCTATCTACAAAAAAAAATTACATCATATTCACAGAAGCTTGTGAGGAATGGTCTATAAATGATGTCATCGGTAAGTTCAGTGGGTATGAATAGTCGAGTATTCGTGACATAGCCCATGTTGTGAGGATATAGCCATTCATGCAATGGTAAATATAGTCTTCAAAATTGGAATTTTTCTATACATTATTTAAGAATGACTCCTAAATACATTTAAAACACATGCAAATAAAACAATTTGTAGTTTTCAAAAACTTGCATTTATAATATTTTGCAATTTTCAATAACATTGAAATGGATCATTTTTTACTTTTCAAAAACATGCATTTATAATATTTTGCACTTTTCATAAACTTGCAAATAAAACAGTTTGCACTTTTAAAAAACTTGCATTTATAATATTTTGCACTTTTAAAAAACTTGCAAATAAAACAGTTTGCACTTTTAAAAAACTTGCATTTATAATATTTTGCACTTTTAAAAAACTTGCATTTATAATATTTTGCACTTTTCAAAAACTTGAATTTATAATATTTTGTACATTTCAAAAACTTGCATTTATAATATTTTGCAATTTTCAATAACATTGAAATGGATCATTTTTTACTTTTCTAAAACATGCATTTATAATATTTTGCACTTTTCAAAAACTTGCATTTATAATATTTTGCACTTTTCAAAAACTTGTAATTAACATTTTACGCATCTTTCTCATTTAGTTTATTTTTGAAATTGTACGAGCTATGTGCAATATTTAAATTTTATATTGATACGCAAATTACAAAATTTGCAAAATTTTGGCAAAATTTTGGCAAAATTTTGGCAAAATTCAGCAGTTTATTCGCACATTTACCTACCTAAGATTTAAAATATAGCCTAAAATCTTTAAATTATCTAGTATTGCCTCTTTATGACGGAACCTTACCTCATAATATATCACGTGATCACCCCAAAACTATGATGCTGGTCAGGATCAGAAACTAATGTCCCGCACTCACATCCACGTTTCAGTTTCGACACGGTCTCGGTTACCGATGCCGATGTTGAAACCGATATCCCTACCTTTTTACCGTTACTGTGACCGTTACTGGCACCGAAACCGGTACCGGCACCGGCACCGATACAATCCGGCTGTCAGCTGTCATACAGACTATAAGCACGTATGTAGGTAGGCAAGATTAAAATGTAGACGTAGGACGGAGCACACACGTCTCTATAAGAACTCTTTTATTTTCTCTCAACTCTTCTTCGATTTCGATTTCGCTCCATTGCTTTTGCATTGGCTACATATTCAATATTTGTTTCTGTATTTTCTATTTTACCTGAAAAACTGGACGTGGAAACGTCTTTTTTTTGTATTAGATTTAGAAAAGGACGGCAAAAAAATATTTGAGCAGATCGCGCAGTTCATATTATGTTGTTCAATTTTTTTTATTTGTCTTATATTTCTATAACCTGGACAAAGATTCCATTCCCACGGCAGCATTGCCATACGTACGTCCACCATTACCGTCCAGCCCAGCGTCCACACCAACCAACCAATCAAAATCAATATCCTTTCTGCCAAAATGGGATCGTTCATAAATTATGTCATACGTAGGGTCAGTGTGTCTACAGATTCTAGATATCGTCTGTAAAGAAAAGTACCAAAATGACCCATTTCAAATTTAAGCTAGAATCAAAATGAGCTATGTCATAAAAATAAAATGAGAATCATGCGTAAAATGTTAATTACGAGTTTTTGAAAAGTGTTAAATGTTCTAATTCCATGTTTTCGAAAAGGTGCAAAATTTTCTAAATCCATGTTTTTGAAAAGGTGTAAAATGTTCTATTTACATGTTTTTGAAAAAATTAAAATTTTCTATTTACATGTTTTTGAAAAAATTAAAATTTTCTATATTCACATGTTTTTGAAAAAATTAAAATTTTCTATATTTACATGTTTTTGAAAAAATTAAAATTTTCTATATTTACATGTTTTTGAAAAAATTAAAATTTTCTATATTTACATGTTTTTGAAAAAATTAAAATTTTCTATATTTACATGTTTTTGAAAAAATTAAAATTTTCTATATTTACATGTTTTTGAAAAGATTTAAATTTTCTATATTTACATGTTTTTGAAAAAATTAAAATTTTCTATATTTACATGTTTTTGAAAAAATTTAAATTTTCTCTATTTACATGTTTTTGAAAAAATTAAAATTTTCTATATTTACATGTTTTTGAAAAAATTTAAATTTTCTATATTTACATGTTTTTAAAAAAATTTAAATTTTCTATATTCACATGTTTTTGAAAAAATTAAAATGTTCTATATTTACATGTTTTTGAAAAAATTTAAATTTTCTATATTTACATGTTTTTGAAAAAATTAAAATTTTCTATATTTACATGTTTTTGAAAAAATTTAAATTTTCTATATTTACATGTTTTTGAAAAAATTAAAATTTTCTATATTTACATGTTTTTGAAAAAATTTAAATTTTCTATATTTACATGTTTTTGAAAAAATTAAAATTTTCTATATTTACATGTTTTTGAAAAGGTGCAAAATGTTCTAAATCCATATTTTTGAAAAGGTGAAAATATTCTATTTACATGTTTTTCAAAAGTGCAAAATGTTCTATTTACGTATTATTTAAAATGTCAAAATATTCTAATTAAATGCTCTAAAGACATGTTTCAATATGTTGGTAGATAGGTGATATTGGTTTTAGCTATAAATGGATATGGGTCATTTTGGTTCTTCACATACAATATATATTAATAGCATGCCATGTTAAAGATTGCCATTTACACAGTGGTTAAGCTGTTGGTCGTGGAAGACTGACAATGTAGATGACATCATTTATGGACAACCCCTATTGATGCTCGCTGAAAACACAATTGCTACTGCATACATACCTTTGTCAATGGCGGATTCAGAAAATGCTCACCATAAAAGGATGGGCAGACGCCATATTTTTGATCAATTTGGCGGCCATTTTGAATTTAATGCGCCTATGTTCGCCCACGTTAAATATTTGTTTTTATACCACACCATGCACTAGATCCGCGATTGGTCCTTTTATATGCTTCTTTCTTTTTAATCTGTGAGCTTTTGATTGGACCTGCAAAAAATTCCGGGACTGGGACCGCGACACACCTTTTTGACAATTTTGACCCACGACATAAGTGAAAATTGGGGCCAAGTGCCAAATGGTCTATATTACGTACGTATAAGTATATCTGTTCCATTAGCAAAGAGAACAACAGCACCTGTGATATGTACTAAGAGCCCTTTGTTACGTGCTACACTGATAATTATAGGACACAATTTTGATAATAAAACAATTCAGGTTGAATTCGTTGATCAAAAAATCACAAAGGAAAAGAGAGTTCTTAAGGTCCTTTACAGAAAAATAAAAGAAAGAAGAAAAGAAATAATAATGATATAATGCACAACATGCAGCAACAGCAGCCATATGTACCTCGATGTTATGTAATACAAGATTCAAGTATCATTATCCGGTTCGAAGGACTACATATTATATTGTACATACGACATAGAGAGGGAATAAATAGGGACAATTTGGAGTATACACATAATATGTAGGTGAGTAATATTCGAATTGGATCGTGGAGAGCTGCTAATAACAATAAGTTACACAAGAATATAGTAGAGAAGCAGAGGAAAATACGAAACACACGTTGAAGTAAAGTGTCACAGTGGAAATTGGAAATAAATGATGGTGAAGAATTGTGATATTTTTTATTTCTTCGTGTGATTTGTCTCTGTGTACTGTGTGGGAAAGGAAAGGACTGTGTATGTGTATGTGTGTGTCTGAGAAAGAAAGAAATGTAGAGAGGAAATTCATTGAATGATTCCTCTCTGTATTTTTGGATTTTTATGAGAAGTCCAATAGTTTCACAATGTAACAATACAGATATCAGTAGGTAGGAGAAGGACGTGTTCTTTTGTATTTTTATGTAGCTCATTATATAAGGAAAGATCAAAAGAAGCTATTTACACAAATTGGTTGGAAAATAAGAAACAAATACATTAGGCAACGGAATATTATTAAGGAAATTTTAAAACTTTGTTTTTTCTCATGATTAAATTTTTTTTTAATTGTTAATCTGCGTATATTGTTTTCAATGTTTTAAGAATAATATCTGGCACTTTTAATAAAAAGCCAAAATACTATTTTTTCGCATGCGAAAGACCAGAGGGCGACTTTTTAAAATTTCAAAAAAAGACCTAAAATAGAGTATTTCGTATTTTCGAAACAGTGTAAAAATTGTTTTTTGCATGTTTCTAAAACAGTAAAATTTATTTTTGCATATTTTAAAAAGTGTGAAAATTATTTTTTGCATATTTGGAAAACAGTGCAAAAATTGTTTTTTGCATATTTTAAAAACAGTGTAAAAATTGTTTTTTGCATATTTTAAAAACGATAGATACAAAATGTTTGCCCTTTGTAAAAATAAATAAATTTTTGTACACCTAAAAAAAGCAACTGGTTTTGCACCTTTTCAAAAGAGTTTAACAAAACGCTATATAACATTTTGCCTTTAGAAAATCACCGTTTTTCAAATTTCACTTTTTTTTGCAATCTCTAAAATATCAACAAATTTAGATTCTAACCAATGTTTTTTTTTAATTTTTAAATCCCCTGTTACCAAAAAGTATTTTTTCTACTGCAAATTACCAATCGGTTTTATTTTAAAAAAGGTTTTAGAAAATAATATGCACTCTAGTATGTACACAGTCAAACTTAAACTAATTTAATAACCTACATCAAGTGGCTGGTTTCGAAACTTCAACGACAAGAACGAACAAGAAAGGAACGATTACATACACTGAATAATGAAGGGGGATGATTATGTGTTTTGTGTCCCAGGTTCATGATTCTAGAAGAGTGAAGAGTGACTGTGGAACTGCTCAGACTTCAGACTGCTATGGAGTGAGTGCTCTATTCTCCTCGTATCGTGTAATGCGCAATGTTCTAGACCGATCTTCGTTTCTCAACTTTGCCCGTTACCGTGTTGTTATCGCACCGGTAATCTTCCTCTCCTACTGCAGTCTCAAAGAATCGAATTCCAAATTCGAATTTTCCTTTTCGAAATAGGGCAGGAATCGAATGTGGTGTGTGTGTGTGTGTGTGTGTGCAGTTTGTTGTATGTAAGGTGTGTTGTAGATAGGAGAATATGTAGTTTAGTTGGTGGTAGTTGAAATGGTAGTTGGATGAGATAATGACCGGAATGAGTTGAAAGCATTTATCAATGTCATCTGGCAGAGAATCAGTTAAGGTGGATCATTAGTGCGATTGAGGAAGAGAGAGAGAGAAAATATACTGGGAAGTTGGACGGGGGAAGGGGAAAAAATATTATACTCGAGACGACTGAAATAATGCCCCATGTTTTAAATAGTGGCTCGAACATCCATCCAGAGTCTCTACAATAGTAGACAGACTAATGACAGGGGCAATAAACGGAATGACGGAATCATACACACGTATAGGTTCTTCTACGAAGTACAAAAAAAAATAGCCCCAAAAATTGTATAAATGTTTCAACTACATTTTCATTTGTAACATTAACTAAGTACAGACATGGTCTATGATCAAACATGTAGGTACATACAAAATTAAAAAATTAGTTTTTATTTCCTAAAGCCATTTATATATATGTACAAATAAAAATAGTAAAAGAAAATTCAGGAATATTTAATAGGTTTTTAAACTTTAGAAAATTATATGTACAGTCAAATCCGCCAATAAGGGACGACGCAGGTCTAGCAAAATCTGTCCCTTATATCCGAATTTTCATTTAACTGTAAAAGGAATTTTCCCTGTGGTGCTTGTAACATGTGACCAGACACAATACATGGCATGGCCAGTATTGTGTCGTCACAATTCGACACAAGTCAAATTCGGTTATAAGGGATCTGTATGAAAGGGAAATTCTGCCTTAAGGAGCAGATTTAGAATAGTTGGTTTGCCAGCCTATGTTTCAATCTTAAAATCATTCGGTTATAAGGGAACCGCTATAAGGGAAATTCCAGTTCAAGGGGAAAAATTTTTGACCATTTTTTGGTATTTTAGTCCATTTATAAGGGAACTTTTAAGAAAAACGATAAAAATAAATAATTGCATTAATTAAACTGAATATTTTAAGTTATCTAAATATACTTGTATTCAGTGAACAAAACTGTATATTCCTTTACTATGTTTTGACTAAAATATAATAATTTAAAACTAACGTTATGTTTTGTATCAATTTATAAGGGAAATCTTTTAAACGATTAAGAGGGAATCTGGCTATTAGGGATAAATTTCGCCGGTCTGGCGTCGTCCTTTATACTCGGATATGACTGTACATATTTTATACGCACTTATTTGAATGTATTTAAATTTGTCCCTATTTAAGCAGGATTTCCTTTTAAGCCGAGTCCCTTATAAGCGGATTATAAGCTATACTGTGAGCAGTATAATTATGAGTCATTTATCATGTGTATCTTTTTTTCATAGCAGCCATGATATTATAGTAAATACTTTTTTTAGCACTGATTCTAGTGCAATATAGCTTTTCGATTGTATCCTGAATGATATCCTGAACGCTACTAAATGTAAAATAAAAAAACCACAGACATAAGGCTATCTTAAAAAAAAGCTACTTACTACTAAGGCTACTGAGGCACTCATTACAGACGACTGCATGACAAGATGTGGCTTGGAATTGTTTAGACAATTTGCTATTGTAGATCTGGCTAAAAACAATATGCAATACATCGTCAGTGAAGAACCAAAATGACCCATATCCAATTTAAGCTACATTCAAAATGAGCTATGTCGTAATAACACCATAAGAAACATGCGTAAAAGGTAATTAGGAGTTTTTGATAAACGTAAAATGTTATATTTTCATGATTTTCGACGATACAAAATGTCCTATTTGCATGCTATCGAAAAGGTGCAAAATGTTCTAATTCCATGTTTTTGAAAAGATGCAAAAATTACTAATTAAATAGATTTTGAAAGGGTGCAAAATGTTGTATTTCCATATTTTTGAAAAGTTCAAAATGTTCTAATTCCATGTTTTTAAAAAGTAAAATTTTGTAGTTACATATTTTTGGAAAGTGCTCAATGTTCTATTTAAATGATCTCAAGACATATTTGAATATTTTTGTAGATAGTGGATATTGGTTTTAGCTAACAATGGATATGGGTCATTTTGGTTCTTCACCGACGATATAAGTGTATATTACTATATCCTTGTTATTACTTTGTAGCCAGTCTCTTTTTATTTCCTACTTTTTTTCACAATTGTTCTAAGTGCTTAAAGTCCGATTCTTCCAAGTTCGAGTTGCTATCCAAATCCAAACCCGATGTTGATGTTCATATGGATTAAGAATCCGGGTAAAAACGATCTGTTACAATGACTTATGATGAACAAGGTTGTATTACTATAGAGTAGCTGTATTTAGAGATCACAAAAACGTAATGATCAAGTACCATGAACATGTCAACTATAAAACGGTCAGGATAATGATGTACGCCAAAGATGGAAGTCTATAGTACATTAATGGCTCGCTGACTTCTTCAGAATGAGTAGATGTTTAAAGTCAAAAAGTATCCAACCTTATTGCGCCCTTAAATTTATTGCATTATTTGTAATTTCAGTCCCAATTGATACAGCTTAACTTCACAGCCACATTGTTGGGCATACAATTTTTACTCCTATGTGATTATAGAGCTGCTGTCTGCTGTATTGCTTCTTTAAAATTTGTACTGACCTCTGACCTTTGTAGTAAATCCAGTAGTTTCTAGATTGTTTGGTTTTAATTCAAATTAACGCTTTTGCTGCATTTAAATTGATATAGCGAAGACCAACTTAATCAAAATAATGTTTTGTCTGTTTTCTGTCTTGAGGCGTAAGGGCAAGATATTTGTCCTATGACAAAAGACTAAAGTATAGTAAACTGTGTACCTTTGTGTCAATATTTTAAATTTCTTTGAATGTTACAAATATATATAATTACCATGTAGTGTTTTCAAAAGGCATTGAAATATGATATGAATTATCATAGGAGCCTAGGAACAAGGAAGCCAACTGAACCATATATGGATTTGAGATTGAAATGAGCAAGACTATGCCTATACCAAATCTTCTATATTCCAGATTCCAGCAAACACAACGACGAAACAAAAACAATACATTGGATCGTTCACAAATGACGTGATGGAAACTAGAAATTAATAAATTAATAATAAATTAAATTATTAGGACACTATGACATCCCTGCCACCTAAGCTTAAACATTTCCTTAAATGTCTATTAGGTTTTTCAACTTACAATTAGTCATCAGTATGTCATCAGTACTCAACTAGACCCATTGATCCTAATAATGAAGTCATTTGTGGACGATATCTAATATCATATTGTCTGTCAAGAACCAAAATTACCCATATCCAATTTAAGCCACAAATCAAAATAAGCTATTTCATAAAAACCAGATAAAAAACATGCGTAAAATGTTAATTAAGAGTTTTCAAAAAGTGTATAATGTTCTATTTACATGTTTTTCTCTCTGCTCAGTGCCTGTGCTTCATTATTGCCCCCGAATTTTGCTCTGGTAAGTAAATATACCTTAGTGTCAACCCTGAGACTGGCCGATCCAATGACGAGTCTTTGATCAACCCTGCCACGTTCTTTTAGTACCTGTACCTAATTAAAACTTATGATCAGCTGATCAGATCCCTTTACTTCTCACTAGCAGATTTTTATAACTAAATCATCACTAAAGTATCACGGGCATGATGCCTATATGTTTGACATACCATATTATATACATTAATAATTGATGACCAAAAACGGCAAATGATCTAGATGGAAAGCGGTATTGTTCGAGGGTTTCCAGCCAAGTGGAGCTGAATTGTCCTCCGGAGTTCAATATTCTAAACTATACACACTTTATCATGCAATAGAAACTTGTAACTTTTTTAACACTATATATTTATGCTTAAATCTTAAACTTTTTAGATAACTCACAAACTGAAATAACTGCATATCATATTAACATAATTGATTCTATAACCAAACAAGGTCTAACCAAGGACCAATAGAAATTTGTAAATATCTATCTGTAAATATCTAAACAATGTTGTATGGGCTGCGGCTAAATCGACAAAATGAATAAATTATTATTATTATTATTATTTACATGTTTTTGAAAAAAGGAAAATGTTCTATTTGCATGTTTTAAAAAGGTGTGAAATGTTCTATTTACATGTTTTTGAAAAAAGGAAAATTTTCTATTTGCATGTTTTAAAAAGGCGTGAAATGTTCTATTTACATGTTTTTCTAATGTGCAAAATTTTCTATTTACATGTTTCTCAAAAGTGTAAAATGTTCTATTTACATAGTTTTGAAAAGTGTAAAATGTTCTCTTTACATGTTTTTAAAAAGTGTAAAATGTTCTATTTACTAGTTCTAAAAAAGTGTGCAATGTTCTATTTACATGTTTTTGAAATGTGCAAAATATTCTAATTAAATGCTTGCAAAGACATGTTTCAATATTTTTGAAGATATTAGATATTGTTTTTAGCTACAAATGGATATGGGTCATTTTGGTTCTTCACAGGCGATGATCTAATAAATTGTGGATTTTGCACTGTTTTACTATTAGCACACTTCCACTACTTTAACAATGCTTGGAATGTGTTTTGACTTATTAGGCTACACTTGACGTCAATATATTATGTTACCAGACGTGTTCCTACGCTCTTTAATTAAAGTTTCATTCGAGTTTTCATAAATTACGTGGCAAGTTTTGGAGAAGGGGGAAAGGTAGGGTTTCAACCTGCATTTCCTTTTACATGGGCGTACATACCAAAAAGAAAGGTGCAAGGTAAGGGTTTAAGCTGCATATCCTTTTTCATGGGCGTACATACCAAAAAGAAAGGTGCGGGGTAAGGGTTTAAGCTGCATATCCTTTTTCATGGGCGTACATACCAAAAAAAGGATGTAGAGATTCAAAATTTCCGATTTTGCTACCACGTAACTAAAGCATTATCCTTGATCACAATATTTTACCTTGTATATTTTTCATTTTATATCCACAATATTTGTTTTAGCCTTCCCTGTTTCATTCGCTTCCTAGGAAAGCAAAGAGTAGGATTTGTTTTTGATTTTTAAAGCGGCTATTTTTAGGAATTGTTATGTTTTGTGAAATATTACGAGAAAATTGATTTTTGCAGGAATTCCTGCGTTGTAACAGAATTTCCAGTTCCATATAGCCTAGTGCACTGATGAGTGTCCCGGCCCCGGCCCCACGGCGCCGATTACACAGAAATGGAAGCTTTAATGTTAGCTAATTACGTGGGTAGGTAGGTAGGTGGATTATTCCATGCTGTCAAACTGGAGAAAATCTAGGAATATAAATATTTACGCTTCGCTTTAGCTTAACTATATGTACATAATTAATAAGAATAAATGCAGATTTGTAATTCGTTTTTGTTCGTGAGAATAAGTGCGTATACAGCACGTGTCAGTACTGTTGACTGTTGACAGTATATAGCTATTTAAGCAGTTGGCAATTACTGTAAAATGGGAAAAGTACAGTGAACTGAGCTATTTAGTTGTCAATTCTACAGTAGAGTCCAGATAAAGCCAGATTCTATGTATAAAGACTTCTCTGTATAATCACCATATAATTACGCTTTACCTCATAGTTTTTGTTGTTGTTCTGCCCGATTCTGCCGTGAGTGAGGGGCTTTTTAGCTAGTCGCGGTTTTGCTATAGGAAGACGAAGATAATAATGCTGCTTAGCCAGAAGCTTTTTGGTTGCGACCGTTTCGAAGAACACACAACAAAAACTAAACACACACTAAATATGGAGGGAAATTATAATCAGCGTAATGAGCACAATATTCATCTGTATAGTATGTATATATCGTGAGTGAAGAACCAAAATGGCACATAGCAGATTTAACCCAGGATTAAAACAAGCTAACTTGGGAATGTTTTTGCATCTAAAAACAACACACTAAATGAAATAAGATTACAGCGTCAAATGTTAATAGCAAGTTTTTTGAAAAGTGCAAACGTGTTTTTGAAAAATTCAAAATGTTCTTTTTGAAGGTTTTAGTAAAGGGTAAAATATTTTATTTACATGTTTTAGAAACTTGCAAATTATTTTAACTACATACACGTTTTGGAAGACTGCAGAATATTCCATTCCTTTGATTTTTTGAAAAGTGCAAAATATTCTATTAACATTTTTTAAAAGGTGCAAAATATTTTAATAACATGTTCTTAATAAATTGCAGAACTTTTTATTTACATGTTTTCAAAAAGCGTAAAATTCCTTATATTTACGTGGTGTTTTAAAGCGCAAAATGTTTTATTTGCATATTTTTGAAAAGTACAAAATGTTCCATTTATACTTTATTGAGAAGTACCTAATATTTTTTTGCATGGTTTTAGTATCAAGATAATTTAAATGTTTTTGTAGATAGTGAATTTTGTATTTTAACAAAAATGGAAATGGCTCATTTTGAGTCATTACAGTCGATATTTAAAAATTACCTGTGCCTTTTATACAACTCCTAGGAAAGGGATAAATCCTGAAAATTACACTACTTATTATTACAGTATTAAATATTTAATTATATAGTGTAACAAGAAGCTGGTAGGAAATTTCTGGTTTATTCAGCATCTCTAAATACTTTAAGCTTATACTTTTACCTATATTTGCATATGCCTATGCCTACAAGCATTATTCATCAAGAACTTTATTATCACGTCGCAATTAAGAGGAAGCAAAGTATATGAAAATGGCGTAGTAAACATTTTTGATGTAATTAACTCACAAATATTGCCCCACAATATGCAATGGTAATATACATATTGTTAAATAAACACATGACGAAATTGAACAATAATTAATAGTAAAACCGGTAAAACGTAAGTACGTACAGCATGCCTAGTACGTGGGGTATATACTACGATTACCTACGCTTCATAATATATACTGGGTTAAATAATATTGCTATGTATTTTAATAAGGGATTGAGTAAATATGCATATTACAAACTTGTGTGCAGGGGAGCGTCCATAAATAACGTCACGGGTAGGTTTAATGGGTCTACTTGGATATTGATGACATCCCATAAGTTAAAGAGAGATAGACTAGAGAGAGATTAAAGATAGCCATTTAAGGAATGCTTAGGCTGGTACTGGTACTGGTACTGGTGAAAAGTGGGCCATAAATTCCTAAAAATGTGAATATTTTGATCACATCATTTATGGACGATCCCTTAATAAATTGATAAATTCCCTGGTTTGTATATTATGTACCTAGTATGTTTTGATTGAATAAGATTTCAGAAATGTTGGCCGATGGGCTATAGGATTTAGTCAACTATACGTAAGCTAACGTAAGTACTGCACTTGAGCAGAAACTAAACAGTGATAATCAAAAGCATTAGCATTGGTGGTACGTATGCATATAGCATAAGCATGTATTTGAAGTAGAAGAGTTAATACATAATTTTCAATGTAGAATGTAGGTACCCACAATGTACATATCGTGAGTAAAGAATCAACACGGTCTACATTCCACATCAAATTTAAGCTGGAATTAAAATGAGCTATGTGAAGATCAAAACATAAATTAAATAGGTGAAAAAAGTGTTAATTCGTTGCAAGTTTTTAAACAGGACTATAATATATGTCCCACTTACATGCTTTTGAAAGGTGCAAAATGCTTAATTTGCATGTTTTTGAAAAGTGTAAAATGTTCTACTTGCATGCTTTTTGAAAAGTGTAAAATGTTCTATTTACATATTTTTCAAAACATCAGAATTTTTTTATTTTCATGTTTTTGAAAATCGCAAATTGTCCTATTTAGTTATTTACATGTTTTTGAAATGTACAAAATATCCTATTTTCATGCTTTCAGGAATGCGTTAATATTTTAATCCTTGATTCACAAAGTTCATTAGATTTTAGCCTAAGCTGAAAATAATTTTAATGGGTCATTTTGATTCTTCACAAAAAAAATCAGTGTATTGACTACTTTTGAACTTTTTTGCCATTTCTTTCATCTCTGCCACTGCACTGTTGGCTTAGACCACTAGCTAAGTATAGCATCCACCATTTGGACCTCTCACAAGCAAACCACTTACTATGTTTCCTCGGGATCTGGAAAAGCATAGACAGAAACGTTTCATTGGACCTCAGAATGAACGAATAGTGTGATAACTAGAGTGCATTTTGCGCGGTGCTTTAACAGCAGCCCGCCAAAGTTCAAAAACACCGAATTTTTCAAAGTTTGCCACGCTGTAGCTTCTACAGTTTTTGTCTGATTTCAATAAAACTTGCAGTTTTGTGATGTTCAGACTTTTATCTAAAAGGTTATTTCTGGAAATTTTGAAATTCGAATTTTTTTTATTTTTTCGAAAAATTAATAAAATGTCATACTTTTGAGACCCATTTTTTAATTAAGGTTTTTTGATAATATATAATTACTATATACTATTTTTTAATCGTCTATTTTAAGCAATTTAAATATACAGTCGAATCGTCCAATAGCCTACTTTGATATAAGGGATACTTCTTTATACCGTATAATATTTTGTGGTTGGAAAATGCATCTTTTCCTACAGATTCAAATTTCTCCCTGAATTTATTAAATATAACGTACACTTTAACTCATAGAATTGACGCTCTCCAAGAGGTTTATTTGTTCAAAATTTGAAAAAGCGGAAAGCGTCCAGGAAAAAAAATGACAGTTTTTCACACAAGCAAAAACAAAAGAAACTCTGTGGTGTAATAATCCTCTCTACCAAGGTCGACGTAGAAGTCGAAATCAAAGTCGGCACCAAGTTATTCCTATTAAATAATGCTACGTACACTAAATCAGGCTAAGAGCTAAGCACGAGAGAATCTGAAGCAAAAAAGGCTGATTTTCCGTATCGTCACAATGCTTCGGTTTCTTGGATATTTAATGAACAGGATGTTATGTAGTTTGGTATGGTAAGCGGTACGGTACGATTTTGTTTGGGTTATTATTAAATTGGTTTACCTAAAACCTTTCACATGTTTCCGGGTCTTCTTCTTTTGCTTTGTTAAAGTCCCGCATCTTTTTTGAATTCTACTATTTTACTTACGCCTTAAACTGTGTCCTTTTTTCTGCCAGTAGTGGCAAGTCTAACCATTATAGAGCTACAAATGAAGATTGTTTTTGCAAAGCGGGTAAAGTCCATCAAATCAAGTTGTACAGGAACAACGAATAATGAATTAAAAAAAAACTGGACTATTTTTTGAACTAAATTTTTTGTACAGGTACTGTAACTGACAAAGCACAAGTACAAACAGTTTCATTAATATGGACTGACTCTGTAATTTTTTAGAAAATTTTGCAAAATTTTAATTTGTGGACTTTTTCCGTTTTGCCTCAGAATTAGTAACTTAACGTGGAAGAAAAAGTCCGTGGGATGAAATTTTAATCGTTTTTGAGTGAAACCAAACTTATTTTAACTTTTAAACTTTATTTTGCATAAAATATTTACACGCTGCAATATTGTCTTCTACAAACTAAAAAAAACACCGAAAAACCAAATTTACATCAGAAATGCAGGTTTTAATTGGAGGACTGATTTTATCAAAAGTCTTTTTATCAGTAATGGACTTGACACCCATTTTTTAAAAAACGAAATTTTTGGAATTTTAAAAAATTGCTTTGGTTAAACTATAACTCTATAACCTTTAACATTCAGAACAGTTACATATCTAGTCAAATAGCACACGTCGTAACGCAAATAATCTAATTTTTGAAAAACAAAATGGACTTATCCCGTTTTTCTAAACATCTTTTCATATACACAGACTGCTGTGGATTCGAGCCAAAAGTCAAAGTCAGCGTTCGCGTTAAGTGGCGTCAAATCAGTAATTATAAGTAAGCAGAAGGAAACGAGGCAAATCCTACTGTCTGCTTCCTATTCGGTTTATCGGTTTCGGTATTGACTTCGGCGGGATTTTAAGTCAAAGGGAATGGGCGGTGATTCTTATGGTTGTATTTGTACTATTGTAATACATTGAGATTTTGTTTTAATTGGAAAGTTTTAAACTGCTGCGCTGTAGACAACGTGACTAATTTTTGAATAATTAAAAACTGGTTACGAAGTATGTAGTTGAAAAAACGTAAAATTGGAAACTCGTCAATTAAATTATCTAGGCGGCATAATATCCGGATTCCGGATCCGGACTTGAACCACCTGAGGCGTAGTAATCAATAATGCAATCAGTACTACCTACCTACCATATTGTGTATTTTTTTCTACTGCATCGTGACACGGTGTTTTATACACTTTTATTAATTAAGCTCCAAACTTTATTGTAGTAGTACATTTTTTTTAAAGTTTCATTAATTTTCAAAACTAAAATTACAAAATTTCGTAAGGTATAATGAAAATTATTACAAAGTTTATTTTCTGAAAAAATTCACGAAATTAAAAATAATGACTTGTTACGGACAAGGTTTTCCATGCTTAAACACATTTCATTTATTTAGAACTGTTTGCACATATCGTCTGTGACTGTGACGAATTAAAATGACCCATATCCAATTTAAGCTAGAATCAAAATGGGATCATGTCATGAAAACAAAATGAGAAACATGAATGAATGGTAATTAGAATAGTTTTTGAAAAGCGTAAAATGTTGTGTTTTCATAGTTTTCATCAATGTAAAATGCCCTATTTATGTACATACATGTTTTTGAAAAGGTGCAAAATGTTCCATCTAAATGTTTTTAAAAAGCTGCGAAATGTTTTAATTCCATTTTTTCGAACAGGTGCATAATGTTTTAAACTCCATGTTTTTGAAAAGGTTCAAAATGTTCTGATTTCATGTTTTTAAAAAGGTGCGAAATGTTCTAATTCCATGTTTTCGAGAAGCAGCAAAATTTTCTAATTACATAATTTTAAAAAATTGCAAAATGTTGTAATTACTTACATATTTTGACAAAGTACAAAAATGTCTAATTCCATATTTTTGTAAAGTGCAATAATGTCTAATTCCTTATTTTTGAAAAGTGCAAAAATGTCTAATTCAATGTTTTCGAAAAGGTGCAAAATGTTCTAATTCCATGTGTTTGAAAAATGCAAAATGTTCTTTTTTAATACACTCAAGACATATTTGAATGTTATTGTAGATCGTAGAAATTGCTTTTAGTAAAAAATGGATATGGGTCATTTCGGTTCTTCACAGACGATATGTGCCACGATATTTCGAGCAAAAGAGCCTTTGCCTGTACATTTTATAGATCCTTTTGCTTCTAAATAAATAATTTGAATCTTAACTTGTACATTAAGCCTAATAATAATTACTACAGATGATTTAAACTCTGGCAGCCATTAAAATTAATTTTAGTATTTCACTTACACACACGTAACGTAGCATATAAAATAAATGTGTCTGGAAAAATAAAATTTACTACCGAAATAAAACACTGTAAATTATTTAAAGGAACTGGAAAAGGAAATATGTCATGATTATGTATGAGAATGTTGCATATATAAAGTACTTAAGGAGCGCTCACAAATGATGTCACGAGAAAAAAATCTTTCTTGCTCACCCCTATAGGTCTATAGTCGCCCATGTTAAGCATAGGCACAGGGCAATCCTCACATTTCATACCCACCTACCAATACCAATATACCCATATCATTTTACATCATTTGTGCACGCTCCCTTAACGTATTTCTTGGGTAGTATTTATTTAAACTTAACGTTCCAGTGCCCTACTAGTGCCTAGTGAACCTCTTCATCCTGTTTCTAATGCTGTGTTACTGCTTTCATCTCCGGCTCCGTTTCAGTTCGGTCCGTTACCGGTGCTGGTCCCGGTACCGGTCCCGGTCCCAGTCCCGGTCTCCAGGGTTATGGTTGTATTTATTTTGTATTAATGTGTGAGGCAATTAGAGAGGTATGCAGATTGCAAATGATGCAGATTCTGTGTCCCTGAGCGTCTTCTGAAATTGGAATGTGCATAGAGTTGTAGGTACATAAGTGTCGCGTTAGTTTTAGATTGTATAGAAATTGGGAGTGTTTGAGTTAATTACCCCATATTTTATAATTGCTACACCTCCTTTGCAGTATGCGGGCAGCAGCGGGGAGACAGAAGAAGGGCATTGTAACACTCACACGTTTAAATTTTACACATTTTATTCCCCTGCCATTTCCCTCACTACTGTTGCTATTGATTTTCCCACCCAGAAGTCAAAACTACTCAAACAAACGTATCGTGAGTGAAGAATCAAAATGACTGATTTCTGTAGTTTTCAGGCTCAAATTTGATTACCATAATATGCAAAAATATTATCAAGATTCTGCAAGTATGTAAATTAACTAATTTATACAAAAATGCTTACAAATATGTGAATGGTGTATTTAACATTCTTTAGATGCGTGTTGGTGGAAAATTTTGCAATTTTACGAAACTTGTAAATGAAATATTTTGACGCTTTTAAAACAGACGTAAATAAAACGTTTTAAGCTTTTAAAAACCATGCAAATAGAACATTTTGGGCTTTTAAAAAAACGTTAATAAAACATTTTGCGTTTTTATAAAAGAAGTAAATACAACATTTTGCGATTTTAAAAACATGTAAATGAAGCATTTCACGCGTTTAAAAAACATGTAAAAAGAAAATTTTGCACTTTTTCAAAGACGTAAATATAACATTTTGCGTCTTTAAAAAGATGTAAATAAAAATTTAACGCTTTTAAAAATGACGTACTTACATTAAAAATTTTGCACTTTTAAATAAGCGTTAAAAAATATCTTACGTTTTCAAAACAAAGACGTAAATACAACGCTTTTCGCTTTTAAAAAACATCTAAATAGAACATTTTGCACTTTTCAAAAAAATGTGAATAAAATATTTTGCACGTTTTAAAAAACCCGTCATTAACATTTATCCTGAGTCTCATTTAATGTGTTGTGTTAAGATGGAAACACATTCTAGAGTTAGCTCATTTTAATTATAGCCCTAAATGGATATGGGTCATTTTGATTCTTCGCTTTCGAAATATTATCGTCATAGCTTTGGCTATTCACTTACACAGTGGACGGAGTGTACCGCTCTATTAAAACTAGAATAGCCCTCATAGAGTAAGTTGGTAAATTTAGACACGTACGTACGGAAGTAGCAGTGCAATAAGAGTACTCACTCACGAGGGGTGATTTTCTTAATTTATTATAGGCGATACAGATAAAATAAATCTTTTTGTTTTTGTTTAGGCATTATGTACATACAACGTTTGTGAGTGACACTACTGCGCTTGCGTAAGAATTTATTAGTTTAAAAAATGTTTTTTCGTATTTAATAGCTTAAAAATACCACAATAACTCCCACATATCGTGCATTTTTTAAAATTTTATTCATAACAAGAAAAATTTTTAAAGTGCAAAATATTTGCGCATGCGTAGGAAGCAGTGTTATTAAAACTAAGGCTGCCAGAATGGAGAAATAGTTTTTCAAAATTCCGTTTCGCTTTCTAAGTATCGCAAATCGCAAGTGTCCCTGGTGGATTTGAGTTTGCTTAACAAAGGTTCTTTCAAAATTCAATGCACCCCCAGTCAGAGTACAAACAAACAAGAATGTTTAATAGCTAACGTCTCAAAGCGCCCAGTGTTTATAATTTCTCTTGTTTTTGTAGGTTGTTTGTTTTGAAATTCAGAGGCTTGTAATTTGAATAATTTGTGCAACTTCAAAATTTCGCAATGTTATGCATTTAAAGACAAGGGCGAGAGCCACAGTCACAGTCTAAAAGCAAAAAAAATTGCATATTATAGTTGCTATGCTTACTATGTGGAGAAAGCGAAAAAATTCTGTTGAAAAAAAAAGTGTGATAAATATACAGAATTTAAAATGAGCATGGTCAGGGCTATGGTAATGGCAATGGCAATGGTGGTAGGAAAGGAACATAGAAGCTGGATAAGGGAGCGTGAAGTGGGGCAAATTAAAAAGTAGTGTAGTGTAGGACGTACGGGATCTTCCATAAATGATGTCATTATCTATAGGTGGGTGGGTCTTCAAAATTTTGCCGATTTAAGGCAATGTTAAAAAAGTTGTAATACTATTTTTAGAGTGGATTATTTAAAAAAAATACTATGGTAATATGTTATGAAATCATTTATGGACGATCCCTAGGACGTATAGAAATGAAGCAGACGTAGAACGTGTAGATGTGTTTCTACTTTTCTACGGGCTGTGTACAGCGTGTACATGTAATAAATGAGGGGCAAAGAAGGAGAGAAGTTGACGTGTGAGAAAAGCTCCACATGTGGATCCCTTAAATAATTTAGGAGTCAGTTAAAACTGCGGGGGAAGTATATTATTTACGTGTCTGGCTGAGCTGACGTCCCAATTAAATCTTCTCTCCCTCATATATTATTCCCTACGTTCTACTTCTTACACGCTCTGTCTGGGTCTCGCTATAATGTGCATACAATGTGCAACACAATTAGTGTGTAACCCTTATACATCTCTGTCACACATGTATAGTGTCACAATTATCTATCTCATGAAATAAAGTTTACAATTTTTGAAAACTTGTTAATGGAATATTTTGCAGTTTTCAAAATGATAAAAATAGAGAATTTCGCACATTTTAAAAAACTTGTGAATAAAAAATCTTGTGAATTTTGAAACCATGTGAATAGAGCATTTTGCAGTTTTAAAAAACTTGTAAATGGAACCTTTTTGCAATAATTTTTGAAATAATAAAAATAGATAATTTTAAAAATTTTGAAATAATGAAAATAGAGAATTTTGCACATTTTAAAAACTTGTAAATAGAACACTCTGCAATTTTTGAAATAATGAAAATAGAGAATTTTACACATTTTAAAAACTTGTAAACAGAACATTATGCAATTTTTAAAATAATGAAATAATGAGAATAGAGATGCACATTTAAAAAAACTTGTAAATAGAACATTCTGCAATTTTTGAAATAATGAAAATACAGAATTTTGCACATTTTTTCAAAAAACAAGTAAACAGAATATATTGCTGCAATTTTCAAACAACTTGTGGATGGACAATTTTGCAATTTAAAAAAATTTAGCATGTAATACAGGTGTACAAAATTAAATTATTTGCTATTTTCGGAGGCGTATAAATTTAACATTTTTGTTTTTTTAAACATGAAATTATGAAAGTTTGAAGTACATACACAAAATGTGTGTCGCAAAGCAATTTAATTGTAAGTAATTGGACATATATATGATTATAACTAGATAAAAATAATTAAAGATATGATATTTTGCATCTTGATATTCCGCCTATAAGACTTTGTACGTCATGACGTCATGTATTACGTATATTAAATGCCAAAAAAGGTAAAAAATTGCCCACTACAACTACAACTACTTTCAACACGAGGAGCTATCTACAGTCCAAACCCAGTTTCAAATTTTACAAAGTCCAGTTTTTCCTTCCCCCCTCCCTCCCCCCAATTAGCTTAATAACGATCCAGGTACCTACATCAAATCACCCTTATGTATATACATGTGTATGAAGCATTCAAAAGGTTTATCAAAAAACTTTTTTTTAAACTCGCGTTTCCATGGCATCGGCCCCGGCAACGAAAAAAGCAACGGGAACGACAGCGTAAGAAAAAATCGAGGCTTTTACAATCTAAAAATAATGGAATTTTTAAAGAAAGTGAAAGCGTTCACAAAATAAAAGACGCAAAAATATAACAAGGTCTTTCGCTTTTCAGCATGTTCATAAAAAAAATCTGAAAATCCAGCCTTGAAAAACATGACACATATTTTACACATATGCTTCTCGTTTAACTCTCAACCCACTCAACAATTTTTAAGCTATACAAAATAATTTCAACTTCCTTGCATTTGGTATAAAAAATGAAGAATCAAAATGGTTAATACCAATTTAAGCTTAAATTAAAATGAAAAATGTCAACAAAAAAAATAGTAAATGCAAAAGATGCGCCACAAGCTAATAACAGGTTTTGAAAAGGTTCAAAATGTACTGTTAACGTATTGTTTTTGAAAAGTACAAAATATTTTATTTATGGGGTTTTGGAAAGTTGAAATATTATTTTTAAAGTTGTTTGAAAATTTCAAGCTGCTCTATTTACATAGCTTTTTTGCAAAATGTTCGATTTACATGTTTTTTAAATGTGGAAAATTCTTTATTTTAATGATTTAGGACAACTGAAAAATATTTCATCTACAGGGGTTTTAGAAATGCAAAATATTCTGTTTACGTAGTTTTCAAAACGTGCAAAATATTTTGTTTACATGTTGTTTAAAAATTGCAGAAATGCATTATTTTTACTACATAGTTTTTTTTAAATTGCAAAATATCCTATTTACTAGTGTTTTGAAAAGTGAAAAATCCCTATTTACATAGTTTCAAAAGTTGCATTATGTTCTATTCACAAGTTTTTGAAACAGTGCAAAAATCCTCTAGTTACAAGTTTTTAAAAATATGCAATATTCTCCATTTTAATGATTTTGAAAACTGCAAAATATTTTTCTATATATTTTCAAAATTTGCAAAATATTCAATTAGCATGTTTTTTAAAAAGTACAAGAAATACTATATTTAAGGTATCCCATTCTAATAATTTTGTAGATAGTGTATTTTGTGTCTAAGAAGAATGTAAATGACACATTTTGCTTGTTCATTTCTTCACAAATATTTGTTTCAACAAGGGGCAAAAAAAATATGAATTGCATTTTGCAATTTTAATGCCTGTCCTCTCATAATTTTTGCACACGTTCAACGTTCAAGTTGAAAGCCAAAAACAAGGAGAATAACTGGGTATCTGCATTGCAATGTTACTGCGTTGCATGCATACCATAGCATATAATATTTTGGCTATGCAATCTAATCGCTCGGAAGCTGTGTGTATTATTGCATTTTTTATCTGTGCAAAAAATAGGCACAATTTCCTCAATTTTCGCGCTCCTAAGCCCTTCACATACATATGACGTATGTACATTTGCATATTTAATGTAGGTATATCACATGGTTTATTATTACAGAGCATATAAACGATAATCTATTTACATTGTGAACACACAGAGGCTAATCTAAAATAAGTTGTTTAGCATATACAAATATGCCTATAAAAAATAAGGAAAAGATCTCGCTTCATCCTATTCTAAAAATCTTCAATAAAAACAGGCTTTTCGTATATTACTATATCTACTGTAGTTTAGGGCTAAAACTGGCCGCTTATATAGCATTTAAAAAATCGATTTTGGCGACAAATGTTCAACCATTATTTTTTGCATCAAGTATTGGAAATTGCGAACAGCATTTTAATAAAAAATCAAATTATTGTCAAATAAATTTTTGAAATATTGTTTTTAAACTAAAACGTGTTTCAAAAAATTATGAGGTACATTTTAGAAAATAATTAAATTTTTGAATTCAAAATCAAATTCTACTAATTAAAATACCTACAAAAGGAGAACAGTGTGAGACTGACGTGTGTAACGTAATTTTGGAAAAACCCTTTGATGCACTTGACGAAGACGACTTGACTTTCCCAAGGCTAAAATACTGAGAAAATAATACAAATTTTGCTCTTGCCAATTCTCATATCCATTTAAAAGCAGGCATAAGCTTCTTCACGAACCTTATACAAATGTAATGGTGTAAATATGGGACAGGCATATATATGGTACCCTATACTGTATAATCACACGTCGACGTCAACAAAACAGGAAAACCCAACATAGGTAAAAGTTCCTATCATATTTCCCTATAGAATATTTGGTTATGAAATGGAACTTGCTTTCCAGTACCAGCACTATATGGTACCAGCAACTCATCTCAATGGCCGCTGCCGCCGCACACTCGTCTCTTTGACTTTGCTTTTCATTCTAGTTCTATATGGCCCACATCTCTTTGAACAGATTTTGGCTTCCTCTCGATGAGGATCTGACTGGGAATCTCATAATATTCATGCATAAGGAACTCATATAGAAGAAGTAGACGCAAATGTGGGATGTGTGTTGAGTAGTTATCAAGTGTTTTCATTTTTGCTTATAGCCTCCAGACTCTGGGACTGTGTGTATAGATCAATGAAAGAAAAGGAAAATTATGGCTTTTTCGCATTCTCATAAAATCATCGTTCTTTGCGCATTGAGACGCTTGCAACTTAAATACAGAATCATGTCATATTTTGCCATCATGCTATTCTTTTCTTGAAAATAATTTTTGTTTGCATGTTATATTTTCTATTTTAGCACTTATTTTGTGCATGTATTTTTAATTTTTAGCTGCAACTTTCACCGGTCGTACTTTGATTAGAAAAGACTTTCACTAGTGGTACTTTTACTAGTAGTAATGGTACTTTCCCCAGTGGTTTTTTCACCAGTAATACTTTCACCAGCGGTACTTTAACTAGAAAATACTTTCACTAGTAGTACTTTCACTAGTGGTACTTTTACTAGTAGTAATGGTACTTTCCCCAGTGGTTTTTTCACCAGTAATACTTTCACCAGCGGTACTTTAACTAGAAAATACTTTCACTAGTAGTACTTTCACTAGTGGTACTTTTACTAGTAGTAATGGTACTTTCCCCAGTGGTTTTTTCACCAGTAATACTTTCACCAGCGGTACTTTAACTAGAAAATACTTTCACTAGTAGTACTTTCACTAGTGGTACTTTTACTAGTAGTAATGGTACTTTCCCCAGTGGTTTTTTCACCAGTAATACTTTCACCAGCGGTACTTTAACTAGAAAATACTTTCACTAGTAGTACTTTCACTAGTGGTACTTTTACTAGTAGTAATGGTACTTTCCCCAGTGGTTTTTTCACCAGTAATACTTTCACCAGCGGTACTTTAACTAGAAAATACTTTCACTAGTAGTACTTTCACTAGTGGTACTTTTACTAGTAGTAATGGTACTTTCCCCAGTGGTTTTTTCACCAGTAATACTTTCACCAGCGGTACTTTAACTAGAAAATACTTTCACTAGTAGTACTTTCACTAGTGGTACTTTTACTAGTGGTACTTTTACCAGTGGTATTTTCACTAGTAGTAATGGTACTTTCACCAGTATTACTTTCACTAACGGTACTTTGACTATAAAAGACTTTTACTAGTAATGCTTTTACCCGTAGTACTTTCACCATTGGTACCAATGGTACTTTTACCAGTGGTACTTTCACCAGGGGTACTCTTACTAGTGGTACTTTTACAATTGGTTCTTTCACCGGTGGTACTTTCACCAGCGGTACTTTGAATAGAAAAGACTTTCACTGGTGGTTTTTTTTACTAGTATTACTTTTACTAGTGATACTTTTACCCGTAGTACTTTCACCATTGGAACCAATGGTACTTTTACCAGTAGTACTTTCACTAGGGGTACTTCTACAAGTGATAATTTCACCAGCGGTACTTTCACCAGTAGTACTTTCACTACTGGTAATTTTCGTTGTAGTATTTTTACCAGTAGCGCTTTCACTAGTGATACTTTACCAGTCGTAGTTTCATTAATAACTTGCGCAGGTTATAATTTTTCTATTCATATTCTTATTAAAAGTACTAGTTTTTCGACAGCCTTGGTGTGTTACTTTCATCATTGGTAGTTTTCCCACTTAATTTTCCTTTAAAACACTCACTGTTGGCTTTTCCTGGTAGTACTTTCACCAGCCATAGTTTCATCAGTTACTTTCACTAGCTGGAATTTTGACAGTAGTATTTCGACAATTGGACTTTCCCTGATAAAACTTTCAAGTGTGGCACTTTCACCATTCGTTGCTTCACCGAAGATACTTTCACCACTCTCACATTTGTGCATTGTGCAGAGAATAAGCTACTAGAGAGAAATAATGACTGGAACAAACTCCCACGTCACTTCACAACCCATTCCTATTCCCATCCGCATCTCTACCAGTTCTTCACGTTGAGTAGAAAGTCAATAAGTCGACGTCGACGTTTACCTGCACATCTACCTACAGATCTCAGATGTGTGCACTTTGAGCGGAGACGAGATTCTCAAAACCAAATAGACGTCAGAAGTAAAAAAATAAAATAAAATCTTTTAAAGTTTGTCTTCCACGTCCGTGTGGGCCTTGTTTTCCTACAGTGGGCTCATGCATTTTTTAGAATCATAATGACATTTTAAATCATAATGAAACGTTTTAAACTTGAATGTGCAACACTGCAGTTCCATCCACTTGACAAAATAATATGCATTTGATTTAAAATGAAAAGTTTTTGTCGTTTTTCATTTTAGTTTTTTTGGGGAAAGTTTAACTTTCTTATGAAGGTTGTTTATGTGAATTGTCAAATGTTAAATTTTGTTTACACTATCTTTTTGCTGACAAATGGAACTGATTTTTGTATACTTTTTAAAAGGGTAAATTGTAAGTAGGGAATCATGCTAGAGAACTAGTCCCTTTTACAAACGGTGATTTTTGTAATAAATAGTACATACGTATTAATTTAAACAAATAAATTACATTGTCTTGGTCAAAGTTGGTAATAAAGGTACAAAATGCCTTAACTATTAGTTTAAAAAAGTGGAAAATGTGTTAACTGTCGATTAAAAAAAGGTGCAAAGTGTAGTACTGCATGAAAGATTTAAATATTAACGTAATCCTGACCTGCAAGCATGCATATTTAATATTTGGCACATTTCAAAAGAATGTAAATAAAAGGTTTTTTAATCTTCAAAAACATGAAAATAGAACATTTTGTGCTTTTAAAAAACAAGTAAATAGAATATTTCGCAAAAAAAATATGCAAATAAATTATTTTGTACATTTCAAAAACATGCAAATATTACTTTTAATACTATTCCCAAAATATGTAAATACAACATTTTGCAGTCTTTAAAAACATGTAAATTAAGAAAATTTGCACCTTTAAAAAAATGTTTATACTAGTAATCAATTTTTTTTTAAAATAAGGACAAAATTATTATTACTTTAAACAATTTACAAAACTTGTTAATTATGTATTTCAAAATAAGTACAAAAACATGTTCATTTATTATTTTTAACAAATGTGCAAAATGTGCTAAATTACTTATTTTAAAAGAGTGTATAATGTGGTAATCATATATTTTAAAAAAATAGAAAACATATTTTAGCTAATAATAAGTATTTAAAAGGAAAGAAATATGATTTAATTGCTATAAAAAGTTGAAATTGTTGTAATCAGATATTTTAAAAAGTGCCTTAATTATGCCTTTAAATACATAATAAACCGCTTCATTAGATACTGAAATACGAAAGTCTTACGATTAGTACACAAAGAATAGATACAATATAGTTAACAAAAACTGCTTAGGTGTTATATGCCACATCAACGATTTTTTGCGATACCCGACTTATTGTCAGTGTAACAGTTTACGTAGATGGAAATCGTAGCAATAAAATAAAATGTTTTCAACACTACTAATCTCAGTTGGACTACGATTAAATATGGCCAAAGCATATGACAAGGTTTCAATACTAATATTTGTAATAAAACAAGAAAGAGTTGTAGTGAAAACAAAATTTTATCTTGCAGGTGCAGGGCCGGACGGAGAAATTGCTTCTAGGCAGCATTTTATTGTTTCGATACAAAAACTACCATTTTGATTTTATTGATGGTTTTCTTGGTAAAGCAAAATGTTGTATTTTCATGTTTTAAAAAAGTGCAACATATTCGATTTACTTGAATTATAAAAGTGCAAAATGTTCTATTTACATGTTTCAAAAAAAGTGGAAAATGTATTATTTGCATATTTTTAAAATGTACAAAAAAAACTTATTTGCACTTTTTTGAAACGTCTTAATATTCTTTTTACATATTTTTGAAAAGTGCAAAATGTTCCATTTACATGTTTTGAGAAAATTCAAGCAGCGGGGCTACATGCGTTGGCGGCATTATCCGGCCCTATGTTCTCTAGTAACTAATGTAGTAAGAAGATTAGTAGTTGTTTTTCAAAAAATGGTCAAATGGTTAAAAAATCTTCAATGCTCCTAAATAGCTTCAAGTGTCTACCTTTTACATGATATACCTTTACTTAACTTTCGTCCGTCTGGCTTCCCATCCGAAACCACTGTGTGGGTAGAAACCAGTCCCATTGTCCCCGCACAACGACAACGACCAACACCAAAACCAAATCCAAGACCCGGGACACACACACACAAGCAGTGGAGCAGAAAGCCAAACCTGAAGCCAGCCAGAGGCATAAGCATAAGCGAGAAGAACCCTCTCAGCGAGGAAAGGACAAGACTACCACCACAGCGATATATTATGTACAGGACGCAGGGCAGCTGCGAGTTGCGAGGAGCGAACGGGTGAACGCAGGACGCAGTAGTAGTAGTGGTAGTGGTAGAGTACTAGGGGAATGAAAGAAAAAAGTATGCAGGAAGAACACACAGTGCACGGAAAAAGATCCCGGCTTGGATTTTCCACACTTTTCCTCATCTCCACAGTCGAATGCAGTCTTGTTTGAACCCTTGTTCAGCACACAACACCACTAAACTCCCCGTCACACAATCCATATCTCCTTTTACAAACGAACCACTCTGCAAAATTCCCTTCAAAATTTGATTCTACTTCTACACTACGCAACTACGCATTCTGCCTGAACCAAAACTGGAAACTACGCAAAGCACACAATTTCCAACTTTCTACACTACCAGTGCCATAATTTTATCTGCATTCTGCTTAGTCACAGTTATACTAAAGTCAAATTTGTACGGAAAAAAAGTAAAATGAAAGGTTAACCCCTTTTAACAGGCAAATACGGATACTTACAAAACCAAAGTCATAACTTGCAAAAAAAACAAATTTTTGTGGTGAAAGTCGTGTCAAAAAATTACTAACACATCAATAGTTCGTAGTATACATTACCTATGGATTGCAATAATAATTGCAATTTTGATTTCTGATTTAAATCAGACTACACAATCTTAAAATAAGAAAAAGTGAAAGCAGAGAAAGTAATTGAAATGTACGAAGGAGCAAGAAAAAGTTAAACAGAAAAAGAACGGAAATAAACAGGGAAACAAAACTTGTTTTACATTCAACAATTGCCCCACTGTTTTAGCTGTCCTTTTTAGACCTATGTATTTTGGTCTTCGTGTTCTGTGTGTAATTGTGCAACACTCAAACTATTGGGAACAACAGCAGAAAGATAAGCAGTTAGTGTAGTTTCCCGTTGACAAGACAAGTGTAACTAATCCTTCCCGTTCTTGTCTCGAAAAGGAAACTCAATGCTACAGCGCTTTAGCAAATTGCAAATGCAACAAACACTACTAACGAACACTGAAAAAAAAGCTCGAATTCCTTCTTCAAAAGTTTGATTAAATGTGTAACAAAGCGTCAGTTCGAGTTTTGTGAATATTTTCGAATTTTTTAAGATTTTATTTAATTTTTTTAAATTTCAGTGCATTAATAATTTTATTAATTCAACAAAAAAAAGATTTTAAATTTTTTTTTTTGTGATATTTTTGTGTAAAAATAAACCCGGTCGCCTGTACTAAAACAAAAAGTTTGAAAGAAAAATAGTTTTGATTTTTACGAAAAGTGTTAGTAAAACAATCTAAAGGATGATTCTTTGAGACAAAAGAGGAAAATTGTAGGAATTACGTTGAATCACATTACATCATATCAAACTAAAAAAAATCAGTGCAAAGCATTGTGTAAAACTTTCTCCATGGAAATAATCTGTGAACAGTGAACGTGAACGTGCTCAGTCATAGTCCTTCACTCCTCAACGTTTTACTTCGTGTCCTTTCTTTTCCTTGTACTATTTTTTTTCTCGTCGTCTGGTTACAGTTTACATTCTGACTCGGATTCTCTTGGCTTTAGACGATACGTGAAGTGAAAGTCAAAGTGATGACTTTCCTTTTTGGAAGTAACAAGAATAAGAAAAAGTGCACTCACATTTTTTGATGAAAGAAATGAATACAGTTTTCTTTTCTGTGTGTGTGACACAAATACACAGAGCTGTACTTATATAGAACATACAAAAGAAAGGAATGCGAGAAGAATTAGAATTATCAGACAGACAAAGTGGGTTAAAATGCTCCAAATGAAGCACTATAAATGCCTACTACTAATAAAACTATAGAAAATTGCAAGATCAATTGCAAGTGCTATATTTTTTGTTAAATACAGCTTTGCAAAAAATTACAATGTTTTTTTAGAAAAACAAGAATTATTTAATTTTTAAAACTTTTAAGTGATTTTATAATTATACTCAAATTTTCAAAATTGCTTTTTAAAAGTGTGTAAAAACGTTTTTTGGAAAAGTGTTAAACATGGCTTGGACAAAATAAAACGTTTTAAATTTAACTTTCACCAGACAGTCTTTTGTGTGTTTAACAATTTTAAAAGGACAAGTGATTTTTTTTTCAAATTTTATGAGGGGAAGTAAAGGATAAAAGAACTTATAGGTAACTGTGGAATTGTGATTTAAAAAAACTAAAAGCTTTTAATAAATGGAAATAAATACAATTAAGTGGTTCAACTTAAACGTTCAATTTATACCCCGTACCTTGTTACCGCATAAACAATATCCGCGTCAACTTTCCCCATAAGCTGTCCTGTCAGCAGTGAGAGTAAACGCAGTGAAAACTAGACGACAGGGGTAAAGTAAACAAGTGAAAGTAATACTCATACAGTGCAGAATTGGACATCCAAGGAAAAAAATAGACTGACAAATTGAAAAGACTTTATCAAGACAGTTTCATGTTTGTCTTTTCTCCTTAACTCGCCACTCATTCTTTCCCTATTTTTTCTTGTGTGCTTGTGTGTGTGAATGTCTTCTTGTGTGTCATTTTCCTCGAACAAAAAATGAAATGAAATGAGACTCGGAATTCGGCTTGAAACTCAAAATCGACTTTCACTTCCCAAGCAAGCCAGAACTAACAACGGGAACGAGAACGAAAACGAAAACGACTTTTTGGGGGCTTTAAATTTAAATCAAAATAATGTTCTTGAAAATTCAATGTTCAAGAAGAACGTTTACATTCAGAAGAAAGTCGGAGCCCAACAACTCTCTGTAAAAAAGTAAAAGAAAACACATATGCTTTAACTTAAGGAGGAACTATATACAGTATGCACTCTATTGGCCTATAACTTCTCCACTATTGAAATGAATTTGTGGGTGTCGTAGTAGTACTTTGGAATATAGAACACGTCAACGCTATTTTCCTTGCCCAAGCCTCGTCGTCGTTTTTTTCTTCTTCGTCGTCGTCGTCGTCGTCTTATTGAGGATATCCAGACAGTGACATGTTATCTGTAGAATTTAGAATTATTGTCACAGTCAATATCTTTGGGGTGTTTCCGCCAAAATCCTGAAACCCGATCGTGAAAAAAAAATTCGTGTAAAAGTCTTTTGGTGAAAGTCCTTCGTACTTTTTTCGCTACTAGTACTACTACTACTGACTAGACGACTTGCTCTAATTCTAAGGGGATTGAATTGAACCGGGTATCAATTTTATATAGAGAGAATAGGGACTCTATACTTATATACATGTATGTATATGGACATAAATTCTAAAGAAATCCAAAGTAGTGAAAGTAGATTGAAGTAGAGTGAAAGTATAGATATATATATGTATATGGATGGAGTTGAGTGAAAAGTGTAAATCCGGATTTGGTTGGACTAGAATGAATGTTGGAGGGAAGAGAGACGGACATTCATCTAGTGAAAAAAATATATATCTGTATAAAAAAAAGAATGAAGAGAAAGCTGTTGAGAAAAGAGAAAACTAAACTTAAAAAAGTGGAATAAAGACACACACACTCTCGCGGCCTGACTACGGCTCTCTGTTTGGGATCAGTGTGAGAGAAAGCGAGGGAGATAGTGAGAGTGAAATATGAATGCACTTGGGATCTTCCTATTGTTCGTTGCAGTAGCTGACAGGATTGTGGCAGGTAAGAGAAAGGAAACAACTTTCTACTTATTTTACCAAAGACTAAAAAATTCTCTCTTATTTCTATCAAGTGTAAAGTATATACATGCATTCTGAAGCACATGGATACATAAACTTGACAAGTGTACATATAGTACTATGGCACTTGGAAAGATACTAGTATTAGTCTTTCTCCCCTCTGCTGCTAAGTTTGCTTTTGAGACTTGATATATTTTTTTTGCTTTCTCTCTTAAAATTAAAATCCATTAAATACACTTTATACATGCATACACCATTCCAAACTAGGGTTTCTGTCCAAAAAAGAAAGCATTCTACCACAGACTTTACTGGATTGCGAGAGCTCAAGTAGATTTACATTTTTTAAGAGAAAGTTGTCATACATCAGAGAAAGCTGTCTACGACTACAGTGCGTCTTCATTATACCAAATGGGTTTTAAATAAAGTGCTATGGTTGCGTCATCTGATTTTAAAAGGATTTGTTTAGCTCAAAAAACTATACTAGCTAGATAATTTCTAAAAACATTTTTTTTTAATTTGGATTTTTAAATGTTTTTAAAGCCTAAATTTGTATATTGCGATTATTATTATTATTATTAGCTTACGCAACGTTTTAAGTTTACACAGGTTTAAAAATTAATACCAGTAACAAGTAGATAGGCATATTTGTAATTTGTATGTGGTAACTATCTAATATACACTAATTTAAATTTCATTACTAAACGATGATGAAAAAAAAAAGTTTTGTGGATCCTTTTATAGTCAATACATTTACCAGTACTATACGCTATTAAAAGTGAAAGTTGAAGAAAAACTTTCACCACTTAATTAACTGATTAAACAAAGTAATGAGAAATCTAATCATGAGTGACGATGCTTTTTAGGTCAGGTAAAATACATAATGAGAAAAAGCGAATTAATTTTTGGAGTAGCCAAGAGAAGAGAAAGTTACAAGGTGAGATTTTGACAGAATAAAATAAAAATGATCAACTACTGAAAGAGAGAAAGAATGAAGATTTTATTGTAATTTAATGCAAGATAGGAGCAACCTTAGGGAGTCAAGACATAATTCAACTTTCTCCTGAGACATACTTGCACTTGATATATACTTACATCTTTACTATTATGTCGGTTATCTGTAATATTAGTTTACTTCATTGAAGAAAGTATATACAAAAAGCGAAAGGTGAAAGTGAAAAGAATAATTGTTTAAAAGCAAACTTTTGCTTTCATGATTAATAACGCCGTCGGCTCCAACCAACCTCTTATAACTAAGCTATTTAATTAAGCTCCTGTCCTACTGCTTACGTGTTGCACTAGTACTAAAGTAGTTGCTGCTTAGGGCAAAAATTCTATGATATGAGAGACACTTTTATATTTATTTTCAAAATAAACCTTAAATTAATCTTATGCGTGATAAAATTTGGAACTCATTATTTACATAAAATGTTCTATTTACACATTTTTGGAAAGTTCAAAATATTCTATTATTAAATTTTTTCAAATGTTAAAAAATGTTCTTCTTACTTGATTCAAAAAATTGCAAAATGTTGTATTTACATGTTTTTTAAAAGTGCAAAATATTCCATTAATATGTTTTTTAAAAGTGCAAAATATTCTATTTACATGGTTTTTAAAAAAGCAAAATATTCCATTTATATGTATTTTAAAAGTGCAAAAAATTCTATTTACTGAAACAGATATTTTAGATTTTTTCAAAATTAAAGTAAAAGTTACAGTAACAGGTTTCAAAATGATTCAGAAAAGTAAAACCTAGCGGCTCTTGTTTTGATCGTGCATAAAGTTAAACGTAGCTAATTTAAAATGAATACTAAATTTTACACTAAAAAAAGTGTTGTTTTCATGTTACTTTTTGAAATGTTAAGATGCTTATTAGAGTAAAAAATGAACTTGAGATGATACAAACATTCTGCGCCTTCTATTTACCCAAACTTTAGAGACAATATGAAAGACAGAGTGAAAGCAATGAAGAAAGTCAGACTGCGTTAACTTTGGAAATAAAAACAAAGTTTAAATTATTTCTTTAATGCTAAATAATAAAAGGAATTTGAGTCGATTTCAATCAAATAAAATGGAATTAAAATTGATTAATAATCGAATTAGGAATTCACAATACTGCTTTCTCTATAAATTTAATCCACTTTTTATTCATAGATATTGTTTGTCCTTAAATGCAAATCAAATTAAACAGGTGAGATTTAATTTAAATTGAACATTGCCTATTAAAACTGTTGACTGATTGTATTACAAATATATTGTACACTCACAGTTTTTTAAGTTTAATTTAAAAAACAATTTAGTCAATGAAATAGAAAAACATTCAAAAGCGAGAACTGTGAACAGAGAGTAAATTGCACTCTAATAGTTAAACCCATTGTACATCCCGTTTAATCAACTTATCTTGAAACCGTGTACAAAGAATGAAAAAAAATAAAGTTTGTAAAGAACAAATTGCATTAGAGAAAGTCAACTTTCGTCTACAACGCTACCCAATATTCCCTCGTATTTTTTTTCCTCGCTCAGAAACAAGTCTGGAAAGTACACGTTGTTTTCACTCAGCATTCAACTGTATTCAGGTAACGCAAAAAAAAGTACAGTACATTTATTTTTGTACAAGGTTCAACTAGAAGAACTTGAAAATTGGAAGGAAAGGAATACTTTCACTCTTGCTTTCTCTATAGATAGTTTATTTCAAGTTAATGTTCAACCCTGTGAAAAAGTCACTCTGCGAGGAACCATTCCAAGAAATAGGAGTAGAAACACTTTGTAAAGCGTCTAGTTTAACAATAGATGAAATTGAAGGGGAAAGTACACCTAGAATATTTCTTTCTTCCTTCACCACGGAAACTATTACAGTGTAAAAAGGATACCCCTACAGTTTTAGTTTGAATGAATTTTTTTGACTTTTTTTTGGGGGGTCGGTCGGTCTGTGTGAGTACACAAGTAAAAGTTTTTGAGCTCACCTTTAAGTTAAAAACTCACTTTTTAGTTTCTTCATAGATTCAAGTAGTATGTTATACAATGTATTTTTTTTTGTGGTTTCAAACTACATATCCGGTTCGTTGCTTTCAATTAAACTAAACGATTGGGAATAAAATATCAATGTATTTTTCACACTTTCTCTTTTCTTAACTTTCCCCTTTCGGCCAAGTACTTTTACCTTGAACTTTCACTTTTAAATATAAAATATTTCTATCGGTATTTGTATTGAATATTTATTTGCATAATTCCGAATGGGTTACCTTTGAGTTCGATAAAGAAACCGGCTTGTTTTTGACTTTGTTTTTACAATACAAGATTAACTACGGGCTGCTTTTTAAAATTAACATTAAAACTGGCAAAAAAACAAAGCTCTTGAAGTAATGCTTGTTGCGCGCAGCTTCCCATTTCTCATTAAAATATTCAAGAATATTATGATAAGGCTTGTGAGGGGATTAGGTAAAAGCTGTAAAAGTGAAAGCATAGAGAAAGTGCATCTCTCTTTTGCCTTAATAATAAATTGCAAAGTAGTGAACGGTTGCAATTTGTCTGCAATCTTCCAATATGTTGGGTTTTTCTAATTTCCCCGTCCTACAATTTTGTTTTATGAAAATTAGGAAGGTGAGCTTTTGACAATTTATTGCAAATGCAAGGAGGAGAAAGTAGACATCAAAGCTGGTCTATAGCACCAGCTTTGAAATTGTATACAATGTGTAACTACTCTGGGAATGGGAACGGTATGGTAATGGTTTGTCGCTTTGGTGAGACTAGAGCTGGAAGTTTATGACGGCGGTTAAATTTAAATTTAAATTAAAATTCCTACCCCTCCTTCTTCTCCTGCTCCTTCTCTTAGCTTCATTGCTGCCGCTTTTCCATGTTTCATCTTGAAATCGTGGTGGCGGTTTGGAACATCCCGAGATGTGTAAAACAGTAGCAGCATCTTAAGATATGTGTGAGGTCGTGGAGTTTATGACGTTCGTAAAACTAAACCCTTGCCTGATGAGTTGTAGAGCTTGAGCCGGAGTCTAAAGAGAAAGCAAGGGAGAAAGCACAGAGACACATTAGGAGTTTCTTGGAAGTTTTTTGAGATGTGAATTTAAAGGGTCACCTCTGTTCATCTCTGTCCTAATTAATATGCAGACCGCCTTCCTCCGCGTCAAGAGTTATTAAGTCAAGTTTTTGGTCAGCTATGAGTTTGAGCTTAAAACCACAAGTAGGTACAAGTTAAGATCTTATGCAAAATTTTATAGCCGTTATGCCCGTCCGCTGAATTTCACTTTTAGCTCTTGTGTAATTTCTAAAAGATTCTTTTACCAAAGAATTTTCTAAATTGAATAAATTAAAATTAATACGTAGAATATACGTTTGATCTTTATAATGTTACGATGATTTATTTGCTAAATTTACCTATGTTTCTATTTTTGAAAGAAAACGAAAACAACGTTAAAAATTTTGTAAAAGATATTATTACATTCAAAATGTTTGAATAGTTTAAAAAAAATTGTAATCGTTCAATCGCGATCGCGTTTAGCTTTTATAATAATTACACAGTGCTTCATGTACATAATATTTTAATGTGAAATTTGAGCTTGCTTTCTCATCAGAATCTAATAAAAGAACCAGACACACACATTTGACCTATTTCACACCGACAAAAGTGAGTTTGTACTTGGGATCTTTTGCCGTCCTGGAATCATTAGAATATTTTCTTTCTTACAATTTGCAATTTGCATCCATTACTTTTCTACTCAGGTATTTTTGAGCAGCGGCCTTATGACGTTATCGCAGGGATTTATGTTTTTTATATAACTTCGATGTGCGAAATTGAAAACTAGACTTTTGTTTCTTTTACTTCGTATGTATGTACGTCTCATTACATTATATTGCTTGAATCCAGAGTCCAATCAATTCACATAGCAAAGTGCTTCATTGTTCATTCATTTTCGGTTTTATGCATTTCTTTTAATTTTTTACTAAGCGTCTGCTTCTGCAGCACTGTGAAAATTCCATATCCAAGAAAGTTTAAAGAAATACTTTCACCACACTTAAAACAAATAATCATGTAGTGTAAAAATATAATAACATTTATTCCAACTGCAATGTTTAACTGGTTTCCCAGTTCCTAATTATTGATTCTCCTGCTGCTGTTTTAATTGCCGAAATGCATTTGCCTTTGTTACGGTTAATATGATTGGAGAGTTATTAGACTGAAAAGGTTAATCTAAAGGTACGTAAAACTCCACTAAATAAAACCCTCTAGCTCAGCGTTTATAATTAAGATACTTAATTATAATTAATTAGTTAATTTACTTACGAATTACAGTGAATATGAAAGTTGATGGTGCTTCCCTTCGGTCAGTGTTGGAGTTAGTACTTTCTGGTGATTCGCCACAATTAATATTATGCAGCATAGAATTTGAGTACTTATGTGATTAAAAGAAGTCAGGACAAAACTGGTATTGAGACTTAGGGACTGTTTTAAACGAGATTTAATCTTTGTGTGCAATTTGTAATATTTGTTTTATTGAAATAATTTGCAAAACCAATTACTGTTTATAATTAACAAATAAATTTACAGAAACAATAAGATTTAATAGGAAACTATTTTTTTATTTCTAATTCAAGTCGTTAGTGACTTTAGTTTAATTTAACTAGTTCGTCAAAATAAATACAAGTTAAAACAATACTGCGGATTTAGAATTAACAACCTCCACACTAAAGATTCTCTACCTACTACCGCTTACGTTGACAATAACAAGGAAGCAGAGGAGTCCGGCAAGAGCCCTTCACCTAAAGGCCCTCCGACGAAGACTGCCAAGTCTCCCCTTCTCCTTACTTTAATTATTACTTAAGATCTGAAGCAAGCAAGTTGTGTTGACCAATCATGAAACAATAGGACCACGCTAAAGGATGGTCTTTCTCTAATTCAACTTTGTTAGCCTTTCAGCACACAGTAGTAACAACAGTTATACGTACAACTTCCTTTTAGCTTAAGTATATACATTACATGTACAAGTAACAATATAGTATTCGTAGCTACTTAAGAAAACCGCTCTGTGTACAGTTACACTTGTTGTTGTAAAGGCAAAGCCTGCATGTACAGATATCTAATATTAAAGTACGTGCTTGGACTTTGAGTTGGTTGCAAGAGTTGAACGTTGAAAGGATTCTCTAGAAAATCACAGGCCTTTTCCTTTTGAAAGGCTGAATTAAATTCTAAGCAGTAGTACCGTGTATTCTATTTAGTACAATTTGTATTTATAGATTTTATAATATAACTGTACAATAGGCTTACATGAAATTGTGTACTTACAATTATCCCCCACCTTAAATAAATGCCGTCCCGGCATTTAAAAACTTAATTACGGAGTTACTATCTCAATTTAAAGTAATAAAATACGTTTATAGTACTTTACTTTAAAAGCCTATAAATCAATGTTGATTGCAACTTAGTAAGGCTAAGTTGTTGTTTTTATAATATATAAACACTGGCAATATAACAATGACTAGTGGCAAAGTTGCGCTGATTTAATGGGTTAGTTAGGACATTTTAAAACATATCATTGAAGATTGGCAAGTAATTGAAAACGTAACTAAAGTTTTCACAAATATATGTACTTTTAAAGACGAAATTGAGTACGCATAATTATACAGCACTGCAAAGTTACAATTATGCCCAATATCACAAAATGTGGGGTTATTGGTGGACAACTTGGTAAAGCGAATAATATTTTTATATTAGTTTTTTAAAAACAATATTAGAAAACTCTTGTTTACCGATACACACTGAAACCTTATTGTAAGCCTTGACTTTAATTAGGGTTGATATATTGTTGCCTAAGTTACTTCATACACAAAGTTTAAACGATATTATTTTAGGTTTCTTATTAAACTAGATTTCACTAAAGCACTTAAATATTTATTGTGCTATTTTGTTTAAATGTTTAATTGGTTAACAAAAAATTAACATTATTGCAAAACATAACGTAAAAAACAAAATTATCCTAATTTATTATTTAAATTTTAATTTCAGAGTTTTAATTTATTGCTTCTATAATTTAATGTAAAGATAAGTTATTGAATTGTTCTGTAAATAATTTGGGCTGATAAAGTTGATTTAAAATTCATAGTATTACTGCAACTTTGAAGTTTACAAACTGAATGACATGGTAAAACATTATTTTGATCTAGGTTGATGGTTCTGTTGAGGTTAAAGGTGTTTGGAGGGTCTTGGTGGCATTTGAGGATGGAAGCTGGTGTTTGAATTCGAATTCAATACTGAACTTGTCTTCATATAATATAATTGTATTAAATTATTTTACATATTAAAGTTGAGATTGTGTTAAAATTTACGTAGCCTAAACTATAATTATTTGTATTATAAAAAATGTAACACAGAAGTTGTAATTATGGCAATAAATAGCAGCTAATATATAATATTCTATAATATTTATTTAGAAAAATGTTATTGGATGTATTTAATTTTTGCACTTATAAGGATACCTATATATAAAACTAAATGATGTCATGAATAGCAACAAGGTTTCACGCTTGCAGGCTTACATAATTGCAGCTGAGTGGTCGTGCAAAACTAAAAGCATTCTACATTTACATACAAGCAGTTAATTCAGCCTATATACGGAATCGACGCAGAAGCCAAAAGCAAAATCTTGAATTATAGTCTGTCAGTTTTTAAGCATGAACTCCGGCAGCTATTTATAACATCTAAACAATTTGTTTAAATCTATATAAAATTACGCGCATGCCCGGGCATTAATATTTAGCATTTTTGCTGCTACGTGTAAGCAAGATAACGTTTTAAAGATATCTTGCTTTATTATAGCCATTGCTATTTGCTTAATATTGTTTGTAAACACTAGTTTTATTCAAATTAATTACTGCCGTCTAATAAATTAATTGCAACCACCTCAGGTTGAAATGCATTCTATTTGATTACTCACTTCATTTTCATTTACTTTTTTGTCTCTTTTATACTTTAATTCCTTTCGTATAACAAACTCTGTGCATTACATGCAGCCAAACACATTTTATTTTATTCCTTATATCTCGTTTGTCTAACACATTTACTTAATAAACCACAAAACAATCTTGCTTATCCTTCTGCAATTGCAACTCAATAAATCTTTCATAAATAGACTCGTATACGTTTACGATCTCAGTCCTGTCATTTTGTTTCTTATATTCATCCTTTTTTTCATATAACGCATTTGCTTTTTGTTTAGCTTATTTTAATACTCGTGATTATATACTAATACATTCTAGGGCCTACGCCTTTCGATTCTTACTTTTGTTTCAACTATAACCGTAGCGTTTGAATGCGTAAACTTTCTGCAATATATATACCTACTCAATTATTATTATCTCTTTTATTGTAGCGTCCTACTGTTGTGTGTATCTCTATGAATTCACACTTTTTATTCCAAACAAATTTTAAAAATTGTTCTATATTTGCTTTTTATTTATTACCTTTAGGTTATCATGCCCACATGTTTTTTAGCACATAAAGCTACTTTATTGATTTATTATCTTTTAATTAGGCCTTAGTGAAACAACATATTGTTGTTAGTATTCCAAAAGTGTTTTTTAACACTATACTTTTCATCTCTTCCATTATGACCGAAGCGTTTGCATGCGCGCGTTTCTGTAAAAACATATGTTATTTAGTATTCATTTTTTTTTCAGGCTAGCAATTAAAAACACATTTTGCCTTACTAATATCTAGTCAACCTCCATTCTAATAAATTTAGTGATTTCACCAGTTAAACACTTCGTCGTATAATCTAATCGCAACTGTGTATGTTAGTTATAATGTTATAGGATAATTTCTTGAAATCGTTCTCTTTCAGATTACCAAATATTGTAGAGACTTATCGTGTACGTACACTTCTAGATTGGGTAACTTCAGTAATCAGTTTCAATAATCCATATAGTGTCCTCAAAGCATTGTATTCTGAAATTCAACTAAGCACGTACATATTCATTTAGAACCAAAAATAAAATGTGCATTAAACAAAACAAAACATGTTGTAACCTCGTACTTAGTACTTTGCGTAGAAACTTGTTTAACTTCTTCGTTTGTGTTTTGTTCTGCTTTAATTGTTCTTGCAATTTAAGCTTCTTAGCATTGACACAAGCATAGTCCTTTATTTAGGTAAGTTCTAAATTCAAACTCACATAAAGGTTATTATTATATTTTTTTATAGTTTTAATTTCTTTCATCGTACTCAACATAAACACAATTGCGGTTTTAAAATTTATTGAAAAAGCAATCAACCCAAATAAATGGGAACCATAGCTGAGCTACATTACACGCCGTTTTTGTCATAGTTGCGACCACAGTTACATTACCATGCGAGACCCTGAAACTGTATGTTTTCTGTATCTCGTCTCCTTATATTTACCACAAATCCCAAACAACATTTGTTTTTGGAACAAAACAAAACATAACACATATCATCAGAACCAAAAATAATAATTAAAAGGATTATTATATATATTACGTTGATTACATATAATTGCCTGATTTATATCTCTTTTTGATGTCATAAATTGCAGATCGAAGTCACAATTGCTAAATGGCTTAGAGTATCGATACTTTCCTAACCGTCGGCATCAATATCAGATATGTCGAAGCAACGTGAAGCATATTTACCGTAATGGTTTCAACAAAGTTTGATTATATCCCTTTAATAACAATATGCCTATTCTTTTCTTTACTTGTATTTAAATTGCAAATTCTTTAAATTCTTTTTTTTTAGCGCGTAAATAAATAAAATAAAACTTAAAATAAAAAATAAAATAATTCTTACTCTTAATTTTAGTAGTTTTATTTATTGCTAATGATACTAACGTTCTGTATCTTGATTTAAGAATTTTTCATTCCAAATAAATTTCACAACAAATCTAAAATAAGTTTCGCTATATGCAAATGTAATAAATATCCAGAGTTTTAAACATTATCCGCTAGGTATTTTTAATATCGTATTATTATAAGTCAGAGTTGTACGGTACTATCTACTTTTCTTTATTTTGTGTAATATAAAAATACATCCCTTATTAGGTACCTTATACATGAATACTGAGCTGTAAAAACTAATCACCCTGACCAAACTGACCAAACTTATTAGTTAAAACTAGTTTTTTTTCAACCAGTAAAGTAAGTCCGAAGCGTCATTCTATAAAACAGAACAGGTGTAAAAAATTTATTCTATCTGTAATATGTTTAACATTAGCAGGAATGAGTGGGTGGATCAGAAAATAGATCAATTGTGATGACATCATTCACAAACGCTCCCCAGCATTATTGTTCGTATGTTACTTTCTAGCTAATCATGTGCATACTCTACTTCCCTTCACTTTTCTACTGTCCAGTTTTAGAGCTCAAGCATACAAGATGAAGCTTTCCGTGGCAGTTGTAGGGAAACAATAAGACGTTTTAGGTAGAATCCAGAGTAGCAGACACGATAGCGAGATTACCGCGGCTACCTTCCGTACAGTGTACGAAGAAACCGCTTGTAATCAAATGGGTAATATAATTACATATGTATTTCTACGCACGCGACCCGCAGCACTCACATATACAAAAATCTGACTAGTGACGCATATGTATTTTATTTTTTTTTTCATAATAACTTCCATATTATAATATATATGTAAAATCGTAAAATGTATACAGCTGCAGATAATTATTAGATTATCTTTGTAACTCATCGAAATTTCAAATTACAAAATATTAATATAGTCATATATATATTTTTATTCTCTTACATAAAATTCAACTCCAGATTTTGTTTTTTTGTTTATTCTATAGAATCAAAATTAAAAGTAAAATCGTGCACGATTCATTACATGCTCTTAGAGGATCAATTCAAATCTATAATCATCATATAAATTCTTACTGAAATAGAATTTTTTTGCCATTTGTCATAATTACTGTCGATAATTTAACTTTGGTTTCAAAATAGTGTGTATTGTATACTGAGTCGTTGGGCTATTGTAATTGTACAACAATGACTGAATAAAGTTTATATATGTATATAAACTCAGTTTTTGTTTTGTGTTTGAGGGGTACCAAATAAATGGGCAAATTCGTAATATTATCCTAATTATTATGTAGTCAATCAATCATAAGTATGATATACAGACTATTTATTGAATGTGGTTTTTTTACTTAAGAAGAAAAGATACTGTTAGCCGAGAAATAGCTATATATATAATGATTACAAATAATAATCCTTATTATTATTCATTAATAATAGCATCTTGGAATTGTTGTAGTTTTTTTAAAAAATGGTATATAGTTGACACTAAAATTTTTCAGCCAAATTCAAAATTAAATATTATATATCAATAAAGGTAATTTTATAGTAGTAATAATATTATAATCCTAATTTATTTTATTTAGTACTATTGGAAATTTTGGAACCGACCAAATTGAAATTTTGAAATCATAATCCAAATTGCGTTACTATAGTAGTAAGTACGTATGACGCACAGACAAATTTACATTATTACCTCAAACTAACTACACACTAAGTAATCTTTATATTTAACTATGAGATTTTCAAAGGCCAAGTTACTTACTTAAAAATGATACGCCTTGTTTCTTTAATTCTTCATTTCTTCCATGACGTCACTTGTAATTGTAAAGATGGTAAAAATGAATCTTACTGACGCGATGCAATGACAATTAAAAAAAATTTCTCTCTTTGTTTTTGTTTAGTATTTTTTTTTTCTATGTGATCCCGTGGAAATCTTATGTTATATATATTAGTTTGATTATGTAATATGAAAAAGATGTTTGAATGTCAATTCATAATCCAACATTGTAATATTCATTTGTCTCCCTTTTCCTATATTCTGGTTTTACCATTATCAAAATCGTCATCCTTCCATTATTATCTTTACGATTTTTAAGATACGATGGCACTTTTTCTTTCTTTCACCTCTACTGGTTACAGATATGACCATAACACACAATCATCAGTCATACTACTATACGCTCATCATGTGTATCTTGTCGTCTACGGAGTCAGAAGTGTTTTTAGTAAATTTATACAGACAGCTCATATTTTAGTGGTTACATAGTTTAAGTGTTAAAATATTGATATAGCTTAAAGCCTTTGATCAGATTTCCAAAGTATGCTATAGGCAGGAAATCGGAGTTCAATTATTATTATTATTATTATTGCAATAAAAAAAAATTGTCTCCCAAATTCAAAATTCGAGTCTATATAGGCTTATAATGATGTTTCGATTTCGATCTGATTAAATATATTATGGTTTCGTCATATTATTAGCGTTTGCTGTGTGGAGTTGAAGTGTATCAAAATTCGAGGTAGAGATTGTATCTATATTAGTTTTGGATAGGGGATGAGGGAAGGGGGGAGGGAGGGATGTATGAGATTTGGGAACTGATAAATTACTAAAAGCCATTCTTCATCTAATCATCAATCAATCGTTCACAACCGGAGGGGTGGGTATATTAATTACACATATAGTACAGAAAAGGGTTTCCAGAATTACTACTATAATATTTAACAAACTTTTTTGACATGGTTTGTGATTTTATTGGCTTGACTTGAGTTAATTTAAGACTTGAAGTCTTTCGACTCTACGCACTATGGTTCTGGTCCTAAGTAAGGTTTTTTTTTGTAGTAGGTGAGTTAATTAAATTATTATCGAAATAAAACCTCACATTTCCCGCCAAGAGATCTGCACGTCTTTCCTCTTTCTAACACTAACAAGTATATAGTAGTAGTATGTTCTACTGTGATCTATTTAAACCGTAAAATTTAACATATAGTCATATAGTAAACTACTTAAGGCCAAAAAAAAAAACTTCAAAATTCCTTATGTACTAGAAAATATGGAAGGATTTCATTATTTATAATATTTTGACGATGTTTAAGAAACAAAAACCACTGTGTAGTTTTGTATTTTTGTAGCATGTATATAGTGTCCCTATTCTATTTGTATTCTATTGTAAAGCTAATTTTTTAGTTGTCGCTTTCCAAAAATTTTCAATCCGCCAATACATAGTACATATAATAATCATATCGGTAATCCATAATATTCTAAAGATATATAAAGATTAATAGATAATAATTAATTAGGCAAGCAGGCGTGCTTGGGTGAGCGGTTAGGACTGCAGACTGTAACGAAATTTACAGTCTCAGACCCGGCTTCAATCCCCGGCCACTGCTAATCGTTTACGGCTCGGTGTTGTACGGTAAACGTCACTGGATGGTTGATTGAAACCCAATCTCCTTCGGTGCTCCTTAGTGACCACTACTTACTGTAGGGGCCTAGGGAATGAGACTCCTTTACTGTGGAGGAGGGAACGGGGATAGGTGAAAGGGTACAAAGACCGAGACGATCTAACGCGGTAGCCTCCTATTTCCTCACCCACAGTGACTGGTTGAGTCTGGTTGTATGAACTTCGGTTAAATCGACCCAATGAATAAATTATTATTTATTATTAATTAATTAGGCATTATTTGGTTCTCATGATCAGTAAGTACAAGTACAAAGATCGGAGAGTATTTTAGTAGTTCATTGTATAAATGAATTTTGTTTTAATTAATTAGTGAGTGAGTCACAAGTCTGTGGGGAACAAGACTTTGACATTCAGTAACATAAGATTGGCTTCTCACACTGCGTGTGCATTACTAATTATATAGCAGTATTAGTTAAATAGTATTTGCATTTTTTCCTTCTTCTATTGCCAATATCGAGTCTAGGTAGCATATTTATAGATATTAATTTAGTATAATAAAATACACATAAATTGAAGTTATTTTGAATATTCGAATAGGTTTCGGTGTTGTTGTGTGAGATGACTGATGATTATGATTGTTTTTTTTTACATTTCAAAAATTTCAATCAAATTTTCAACTAGTTGGTTCCGTATACTCAAAACTGCCTTCATTTTGTTTTGTAATTTAGCTACATTATAGTTTATCTAATTAATGTTTTATATAATAATATTATTGAGTTTTTTAAAAAAAATCTATTTAATAATAAGAATGGAAATGAATGAATGTTTCTTCAAGTTTTACTTTCATGTTCATATTTCCTTGTGTTGTTTGTGTAAATGATTATATAAGTTTTTAGATAGTATGCTAATTAATTAATAAGGGTTTTTCACATGATCATATTATATGATGTATAATTTTTCCGTACCAATTATTATTAAATGACACATAGATAGAAGCTAAGTACAATTAAGTACATCAATTCTTGTTTGTATAAGCTATCACCTTATATAGTAGGGACACGCCTAATGGTGATAAGTCTTAATGGTGATCAGTAGCGTTCTTGCAAAAACTTCTATCTTTACAATTTTTTGTCACTGATCGTGATGTAGCTTATAGTCTTAACTACCTATAGTTGTACTTTCAGCTCCCTTCAACACAAACTCTGGCTAAAATAAATTAGGAAAGTTTTAACTACTTTTTCAAAATATATCACCCATAAGACGGTACTTTTCCTATGTTGGCAATGCTTTTTCAAGCCAACTGATCACCTTTTATGGCAATTGGGATTTCAAAATTTTTTTTTTGACTTTTTTTTCAGACAATGATCTGTGTCTCTTGCAAACTTTGATTTTAGACACCGAATATTTTCAGTACATACAGAATTGAATGACGAGTACAATAGTGCAACATGCTTTAATATAAGTCATTTGCTTCAAAAGATACAGGTTCTTAAATTTTAAAAAAAAATGAACCCGATCACCAATAGGACGAACCCTACTGTAGATGATTAATTCATTGTATGCTGTTTAATTCTTTTTTTTTTCAGCTACAGATTTAGAGATTATAGGTTATGCATGTCGTATTTATGATTTAATTTCTATTAGTATTATTATTATCTTATTTATTTTTTGATGGAATTCCACTTGAATCAGCAATGTTGTCCTCAATCAAGTAGTATAAATTAATATCAATTATTATGACTTTCACGTATTTTGTCAATGGAACTAATCAAAAAAATTTCTTTTGTGTATGGACGCCCTTTTGATATTTCTCATATTTTTAATTAATAATACTGCTTGAATACAATAATTTTCAATTTTGCTTCTTGTTTCTTTTTAAACGTTTTGATTGCATAATATTTTCAACATTCTGTAACTGTAATATGTAAACACTCAAAACATACACCGTCACATGTTTCAATTTCTTTCTTCTTTTTCTATACAAGTATGCATATATATATATATTGTATACGTTCTTATGGGGGGTGTACACTACTGGTAATTTTTACCTATAGTTTTGTCTTTTTTCTCTTTTTGTCCAACTACATAATAATAATTGTTACGCTAGTATCAATAGCTACAGGTAATATAATTTAATTATTTTATCTATATATTCAATTTCAATTGACGGATTAGCTCTATACTTATTGCTTTTTTTTTGCATTGTCCGTTCTAAATAATTATTATATTTATGATGATAAACTGGTATTTTGGCCATTTGCCTTTTAGATTACTACACTAAAAACTCAACAATATGCTAACAGAGAATTACAAATTGAAATTAATTCTAGATCCCCTTTATGACACAAGTTCGTAGTCAAATTTATCTAGACAGATACAATAAAATAATTTATTACAGCACTCTAATTCGTTAATTATTAATTTTCGATATCCTCATTTAAAACAAAATTAGCTGCCTAAAACGAAATATCTGATTGTATATTTTTTTTTAAAATTCTACTATAATTAACAGTACCATTTTTCCCTTTCAGAGATAAGGTACTCTTCAACCCCAATCATACATATAGGTATTTTTCACATAATCCAAACTTGACGTGGCGACCCTACGTTCTAAATTGTATCTAGATTTGTAGTAGTAATTCCAAATTTATATTCATATTGATAATAATGCTAGAGATATTCCCATATTTATTCATACCATTTTATAACTAACCAATAATTTTGCTCGTTACTAATCCTAATGGTTTCTAATCGATAAAATGAAACATACATCTTGTTGCAAGGTAATTATATAAACAAAAATGATGTGGTGAACCTCTAATACTTGTATTGAATTGTTTGTATTTCTTTTTCATTATATTATTTATATTTCTATATATGGTTGCTGTTCTCTTGTTGTTGTTGATGTTATTATCCCTTCTCGTGGCCCTCCTATATTTGTGATGACTTCTTAAATCCACCATCACGTTTCCAATTATGAATTCTCAGCAACAAGTCTCAGCCTCGCTTGAAATTATCCCGTTTTTGGTGTTATTTTTTTAATTAATAAAATAATTCAACAGAATTTACTGTAAATGTCGGAGTAACGAGAAAGCAGTTACAAGTTTACAGTAAAGTAGTCAATTCAGTTCTATTTTTTATAGGTGTGTATGTTATTAGACTGGCAGGGGAAAGTCTTAAAGATAATGTCTGAAGAAAGGCGGGTGGTAAATTTCTATTTTCCGTTGCGTTTGTCCAGTTAGATCAACTTAACTGTATTTTTACATGACAACAAACACGGGCACTTTTATTTGACGGATTATGAGCAAGTGAGATAATTCTCACACTTTCTATTTGTTGAAATACTACCCAAAGATTTTCTAATTTAGTTATAAGCTATATAGGAAAACTAAGTGTTCTATGATGTAGTTCTTTTAAGAAAATGCGATTTCAGATCTAAAAGTTTCACTATATTTAGGAAATCATGGGATATTAATTCCCTTTTTACTCCTTGAACTGTACAGCACACTTTGTTCCTCTGCTTATCGTTTTCCGAGTCTATCTCTTGCCTTTTTTATTAATGTCTGTTCTCCCGCGTACATTGTAATAAATCATAGAAATATTTGTCACTCCTATTAGAGTTGAGAAGAAGGACGGAACAAGCTGTAATGTGCCATGGCAGTAGTAATGTATTCCTCATATTATTTTGAAAGATCAATATCAGTACTTAATCAGTTTGAATCATGATAGTGAGAAAGAGTAACTTTATAAATACTACATTTCACATATGTATAAATGCGTATGGATTTTTTTTTCCGGTTAGCTTACACTGTTATAGCACTTAAACATTACTTTTAGGTACAAGAGGAATAACAACTGCTTGCTTTCGCTTTGCTTTGGTTGCACGTAATTATTATTATCCCAAACTTGATTTGAATTAATTATACATAGTATACATTTATTTCATAATTCGTTCAAATATTACCCTTATCATGCATTTTTTAATACAGGTAATCGCATTACTTTTGTTTTAGAATACACCGAATACTAGCCGTATAATTATACATACAGTCCCACTCATAAGTTCACAAAAAGTTTCTCATAAAAAAATCCTGTCTTCATCACAGTATTAAACTTGGAGATAGAATTTTTTTGTAAAACAATTTTCAAAGCCAGCGAAGTTTCCTAGTATTTTACCACTACCATATTCTTCGCAAACGCGTGTGACCGTGACTTTCCAGTCAATTATCTATATAGTATTCAGTGTATAAAAAGACGGCGGCGTTGTGTAGTAAGTACTTAAATATTTTATTCCTAATACTTTGACAATGACGACACAATGTTAAAGTGGAAACCCTACTTTTAAAAGAAATGGTTAGCTTCTTACTTCTTATCAGTATCACATCTCTACGTGGTTTTTAATCGCTTAATGTGGTAAAGTTTAATTAAGTAATTTTACAGAGCAGAAATCATACAATATATATAGTAATATATAGTAATAGTTTAAATATACTATGGTTGTGTACAGAGTGGCATGAAATATGGAACATAATATTGTATTAATATTCTACCGTGACAGTCGCAGTACAATTTGAATGATATCGTGTTTTTACTTGGTGTATCACCAAAAGTACTTTTCTTTCTAAGTTATCATAATAATCTTATGTAAAAATTGTCATGCAAATAGTTCAACTGGGCTAGCCAACTTGTTCTATAGAGGACAGTGACACTATTTCCAGGTCTAAATTTATAAGCACACTATGAAGTAAAACAATACAATGCATTTAGTAGTTTGAATAGTTTTTCGTTGCTATTGTAGTTGTTGCTAAATTTGATTTTGTATAAGTGGTGGACACATTTTCCTGTGGCCAAATTAAACTAAATCCTTGACCTGGAATTGGACTTGGCATTTGTCGACTTGACTCAAACTCTGAAAGCTATTAATATGATTATTATGATTTGGAATTTGAATGCCCAGGGATAAACGAGTGGCACTTAATCAAATGTACTTCACGAGTACACAATACTGATAAGATGCTAAATACTAAATGCTTCAGTAAAGATGTACCTACTTCACTGTTCTTGCCTGTATAATATATGATTTCAGGATTTTGGTTTTCCATTATATTATGTAGTATGTAGTAGTGAAGACACAGAAAAGGGCAAGTCAAGACACAAAACAAAGGGAAGACTAAAAAGGAACCAGAAATGATATACTCTGGTTACGTACATACTTCTACCTTTCTTGTCTATGAAGTCGCTCCGTTTCAGCCCCAACTATACCCTCACCGCACAACTAGCGAGCCAGTTCCAGCATGGTTTTGGCTAAAATTTTACCTGAATGAAGTAAAATATATATGTATACGTGTATAATGCCTTTGAGCCCTAGACTCCCACACAGATGTGCGGCATCGAAGGTAGCATGAGTCTCGCAGAGCATTCTAGGGCCAAGCCTAGTATATGTGTATATATATTTAATGATAACCTACTCTTGGTTATAGATTGCCGGCTTAAAACAAAATCACATTTTGAAGCTTACAATTTATTGACATCACTATCATTACACAGATTTAATTGCATCAGATTTAAAACATACACGTCATAATTCTGATGGACTAATCTATGAGATAAAGAGGAGCAAGACTCATACACATTACAGTGAAATGGCATCCACGACCCCTTTGATTCCATATAGCAAAAGATAAAATCATCATCCTTATCAAGTTTCCCCCAAACTTGATGCAGTCAGTCAGAATGGAAATAATTTGGGGTTGTATGTACTTTACAGAGTCCTTTAATAAATGCCAATCCTTCAGGTATAGGTATTTCATGGAATCTGGGTGGTCGTGCTTGATATAATCTTACAATACTGACGGTTTTTTTAATCATTAATAATTTCAAGAAATTGAAAATTAATCTTTAGAAAAGTAGGTTATTTGTCAATTTAGTCAATTTTAGAACTCTACTGATCGTTATCGAGCTGATAAATAGGCATGGACGGTTTGTAATTAGAAACTGCTCGTAGAATGAACCGTAATTGATGTCATTCCAGTCAAGGACAGGAAATATTTCCGTTATCATTCAATTCGTCAGTATCTGACTATTCTTTTCGTTTGCTCTTAAAATCTAAGAAATACATAATTTCTTATTTTAGCAGAGGCAAATGTTGTTCTGCCATACGTTTTTGTGGTTTAGACACGCGGCTCAATGTCCTAAGTCACACTACCCCACATCTGTCCGCCTATAACTATGAACGTGGAACAATAAATCAAACAACTATTGTATATTGGCAATTCCCTACTACACTGGAGCTAAAGATGTCTACCTGCAGATTTATACGCATGTGTGCCGCTGTGTTATCATGAGATCCCCATAAGCAAAAAGCAACAAACTTTGGGCAGTGTATTTACATAACCTACAAGTATGTACCTACACCAAAATTTTAATGAAATTGATTTGTGACCTTTTCATGTTAATATAGTGTAATGGGGATGCTTAAAGTAAATGAAACAAAGAAAAGGAAAGATAACAAAAAGGTTCATGGCAAGTACCTATATGCCTTTTATTAAAGTTTTCAGTTCCAGCTCCAGTTTCCATTCCCATTCCACGCACAACTGGCGAGCCAGTTCTAGCACATGTACGGCTGACTTTTGACTTCCAGGAAGGCAAATGCATATGCATTCCCTTATAACGTCCTAGCATCCTATGTTTCCAGAGTAATACGCTGTTTGAAAGATAGCCTGCGTCTCGCATTATATTAAGGGCGTAAGAATAATAAATTATATGCCGATTAACGTAATTAAGTTATTTCAAATATTTGAATTGTAGCATTGCGTAGCATACGTGAGTTTGTAAATGATGACGGACAGCAACAAAATTTGGCACTATACCATTGTTTTACAACTATGACTTTACTCTTACAAAAGCTTATATTTAAAAAAAACGTGCCTATGAAATTCTGTTTCATATTTCCAATAACGTGAATAATACTGTGATTTTATTTTGCTGATTTTTATCTGCAAGCCAAGATATTATTGAAATTTAAGTAACCCGTATAAGAATTCTTTAAAATATCTTGTAAGCATGAAATCTACTCGGATAACTGGCTACTGAAAAACATGAAATTTAATTGGAACGTTGATTAATAACACAAATATCTTAATTAATTATTAGCAATATAAAAGTATTTCGTTATATGCTAGATCATTTGCATATAACTAATAAAAAAAATTTTAACGAGCTATTTGTATTTGTTTTACTTACTTAGTGCACATATACTTAAATATGCCTGAGCTGTTTTTTTTAAACGTGATATGTAAACATTAATTTATCACGTAATATATTATGAAAGGATATAAAAAAAATAAAATTGTTTAGTCAACAATTTTAAGTTTCTGATTATTTAAAATTCAACAATATTGCAGGTTTGTTCTAAAGTTTGTATTACATATTTATGGACTACTTTGGTTACATGTTTTATCTACAGTTTTTGTTGCAAAGCTGGCATAGTATTTTGACCCTCAACAGTTGTAATAAATTAACTTTTGTTTTCTGAGTGTATTTTTTGTATAATTAAATATTTACTGTCTGCTTTTATCTTTTAAATTTATGTATTTTAAACTGATCATGTGATATAAAACTAAAAGGCATAAACTGTGTGTACATCACGCGTGTTATACCTAAAAATGATAACAGCTAGTTAGTACTTGTATATTTGTATTCACTATATATATACAAACTACACACTGTGAAATTGTACGAACAAGAAAGACAAAGAAAAGAATTTAGGTACCTCAAAAACGAAAATATTTGGTTACTGTTTATCGTGTACCTGTGATACCTTGTTAGACGTTTAGGTTTGCTATCTGAATTTAACTTGTTTGCATTCTTAAGTGTCTAACCCATGTAGATACTAATCTTGACCCTTTATTTCAACAAGTAAATATTTACTATATATATACTATTCCTATTACATTGTGTGTGGACAGTAACATATATATTACCTTTCTTGGAATATTAAAAACTGTTTATTAAATTATCTGTCTACCTTGCCGTTACAGTACAATTAAATAAAAGACAGACTATTGGTTTTATGTTTCTATCTTGTTATTGTTATCTTATTCTATTTGCTCTTTACATACTTACACTAAGCTGACTGTCTAATTTTATATGATCCTATCTATATTGAATACTAACGTTTTCTTACTAGTGCATTATATTAAAGTTGTCTACCTGGAGTGCTTAGTGTTTGTATTTTATTTCAGCTGCAGTTATATTTTATTTGACGTCCCCGTTTCAAATATCCGAGACAAAGGCTCTCAAACAAAGATGCAAGGGTATTTCAAGGTACTGTTTTAATAAATGTTTGTTTCCACTACCCTGCTGTTAAGCTGTTACGATACAAAAAAAATGCAGTCGGTTTTAGTTTATTATAGGAGATCCTATCTTAAACCACTAACATATATTATCCAGAGATAAACATAAAAATGTAATAAAAAGAAACCATGTTGCTGTCCTTGGAATTGTTGTGTTTCTTGTTTGGATCTCAAACCTAGACTTTCTCATGCCTGTTTATTTTATATCTGTACTCTTGATCTTACTCTCGGCAAAGACTTCCAGCTCATTCTATTTTAAACGTTAACCAGATGTTTCTCAACTAAACGTGCCTGTTTAATATAACGAGTACTTAAAAAAATAAACGGACGCATATATATACTATATATATATTGTAGTTGAATATATACATTAAAAACTAACAAGATCTCACAGTGTTTTTAAATTTTATGTTCGGAAACCAGACGATATCAAGACTGATTTTAAGCCTTAAAAATTTTTTTACCTACCAGTTGCCAGTCATACTGCTACCTTTGCCTGAACTGAACAAAGGATACTCAATATTTTCTAAAACGACAACATTGAATACATACTGGCTACACGCTGTGCAGTTCTTTGTTTAGTTTTAGGTTGCCTAAATTATTTTTAGCCTATTCATTTACAAATACCGTTAGATGTGTTCATAAAACGTTTTTGTGTCTTTTATGTGTCAAAGTAAACACCGCTTGAGTCTTCTACTTTAAATTAACGGCTTGAAATAAATTCTAAAAGTAACTCCATAAATGCCAACCACACCAATGTCATTAAACTAACAAGTTGAAAAAGGGTTCTGTGAGTCTTCTAAACGAATATACCTATGCATTTATTTTTTTCTGTAACTTGATGAAGCCAAATAAACCTATACTCGTATTTCTAAATATGCATGTAGGCATTCACCGCCAGTGCTAAGTATACAATTACAATAGAATGCAACTCACTAACATATATTGTATGAAAATATTCTAAGGTAAATTCAAAAACATAATATATATATAATTGCAACAATAGTGCCCTCCTAATAATATTTGCTATGTTTGCACGATTTTAATTGGATAGTATTTAATTGTTTATAGTTGCTTTACCATTTAATTCATAATAATATATCATTTAGTAAATCAATGCATACTGCACATGAGATATAAACTGTTTATCAAGCGTTCTATTCATATGTACTACTTTATAAAAAGGACTAAAAAAAGAAACCACATACTGTAACGCGCTATTTAATTTCAAATTCGATTGACGTAATTTGCTATTACCAGTAATCTAATTATCTATTTTCAATGCAAAAGAAATAAATAATTATCACCACTTGTTTTATTTAGCAGAGTTAAACCCCTTGGTATGTACAATATTGTATTGCAGCCTGAATAAAATGAGAATCAAAGCGTTCCCGGGTTTTGTAGCAACAGTCTGTTTAACTGGTTTCCCAGTTCCTAATTATTGATTCTCCTGCTGCTGTTTTAATTGCCGAAATGCATTTGCCTTTGTTACGGTTAATATGATTGGAGAGTTATTAGACTGAAAAGGTTAATCTAAAGGTACGTAAAACTCCACTAAATAAAACCCTCTAGCTCAGCGTTTATAATTAAGATACTTAATTATAATTAATTAGTTAATTTACTTACGAATTACAGTGAATATGAAAGTTGATGGTGCTTCCCTTCGGTCAGTGTTGGAGTTAGTACTTTCTGGTGATTCGCCACAATTAATATTATGCAGCATAGAATTTGAGTACTTATGTGATTAAAAGAAGTCAGGACAAAACTGGTATTGAGACTTAGGGACTGTTTTAAACGAGATTTAATCTTTGTGTGCAATTTGTAATATTTGTTTTATTGAAATAATTTGCAAAACCAATTACTGTTTATAATTAACAAATAAATTTACAGAAACAATAAGATTTAATAGGAAACTATTTTTTTATTTCTAATTCAAGTCGTTAGTGACTTTAGTTTAATTTAACTAGTTCGTCAAAATAAATACAAGTTAAAACAATACTGCGGATTTAGAATTAACAACCTCCACACTAAAGATTCTCTACCTACTACCGCTTACGTTGACAATAACAAGGAAGCAGAGGAGTCCGGCAAGAGCCCTTCACCTAAAGGCCCTCCGACGAAGACTGCCAAGTCTCCCCTTCTCCTTACTTTAATTATTACTTAAGATCTGAAGCAAGCAAGTTGTGTTGACCAATCATGAAACAATAGGACCACGCTAAAGGATGGTCTTTCTCTAATTCAACTTTGTTAGCCTTTCAGCACACAGTAGTAACAACAGTTATACGTACAACTTCCTTTTAGCTTAAGTATATACATTACATGTACAAGTAACAATATAGTATTCGTAGCTACTTAAGAAAACCGCTCTGTGTACAGTTACACTTGTTGTTGTAAAGGCAAAGCCTGCATGTACAGATATCTAATATTAAAGTACGTGCTTGGACTTTGAGTTGGTTGCAAGAGTTGAACGTTGAAAGGATTCTCTAGAAAATCACAGGCCTTTTCCTTTTGAAAGGCTGAATTAAATTCTAAGCAGTAGTACCGTGTATTCTATTTAGTACAATTTGTATTTATAGATTTTATAATATAACTGTACAATAGGCTTACATGAAATTGTGTACTTACAGCAAAATTTATTATTATAGGAAATGCTCCTAAATTACTAAAAAAATATGATATCTTTTTTTATATCATTATGTTGTATGTAGCGTGCATTGCATGTATAGCAATACATATTGAATTAAAATTGTGCATCAATCACCATAATGGTCACGATTGGAACGATGTAGAGCATACAAAAAGTAAGTCTGCACTTACAATAATTACACGCTTTTTAGTGCAGAATGTTTTTTCTAAAAGCTTAGTGCTTGCTTGTATTATCTGCAGAACAATTTGACAAATGATTTGCTAAGCTTATCGTTATGTCCTTGCATTTATTGCAAATTGCAATGTGCAATTGAATTGCTTTACAAAATACAACAAAATAAATAATGTATTTTCTGTAGCACTCTTTTCTGCTGCATTACATGCACTATGTAAAATGACGTCATGACGTCAAATTGGTCTGCTAATATTAAGTCTAATTCGTATAATATTCGCAATGCAATGAGGAATTAATAAAATATAAAACTTGCAACTAAACTGGAAATAACTTACAAAAGAAATCGTAAAGGAAAGTCTACTTCAGTAAAATGCATTACATGTGCTTACAATTGCATATAATTAAAAACTCAGTGAAACCAAAAGTGAAAGCAAAGTGAAAGTCTGGAAACTAAGAAAAAGTATTATAAAATATTTTTAAATTCCACAAGAAAAAATAATGAGAGCCGAATATGAAAATAAACCAAGTATTATTTATTGGAGAAAGCATAAAACAGAAAGTGAAAGTAGGTACACTGAAAACGATACTGCATTCTTGTTAAAATGCACACAACTGTCATGAATGAGAAGGAGGAAGCACTTCAAAATTTTTTGGTATTTGCACTCAAAGCTACAGCCCACACTACTTATTCACGAGTATAAATGTTGAAATAGTTAAAACAGTTGTTGGAGAATTCCTAGAAAATTTACAATGCAATTTATTTCTTCAAACAAACTTTCCGTAAAAAAAATAGCCTCATGCATGTAATTTTGTGTGAAAGCTCGCTCTTCGTTATGAATGAGCGTTTTTTCCAGTTAAAGCAAAGTCATTCTTGAGCAACACATTTTGGTTAAATAACTTGACAGGAGAATGGCTTTTGTGTTACGAATTTTTATACAAGTTTATTGTGGATGTTCCATTTTAGTTATTTTTTTCTGCTCTTTTTGCTTAACTTTCTGCAACCATCTCCCCCAATGCACCTCCTCCCACCTTCAGCCTTCAAGTTTTTTTACAGGTCTGGTCTGGTGAAGAAAGAAGAATTTTTCTTGTAATGAAAGTTGAAAGAAAAGCCAATTCTTTTTTAACCTCGTGATTTTCATGGAGTTATCATAGATCATGCACAGTCCCAAGCTTTGTTTTTACTGCTTTTTACTCACAAAAGAAAGACGAAGCTTTGATTTATTTGAAAATGACTTTCTCGACTTTCACCAGTTTTTTTAGAGTTGGTGAAAGTCAAACTTTTACATTTATATAATAACATGAATTGTGTAGGTTTTGGCAGTAGGTACACACATATATATACGGGGAAAGTATAAAGTGAATTATTATGTAGTCAGTCTTTTGCATACATTTACGTTTTACTGTCCTTTGTTTTGTGTGTAAAAGATAAAATCAAACTTGTTAGCTTTCTTTATTTTCATATCCTTAAAAACAATCAAAAAAATTTGTATTATAGATATTATACATATTATGTTTGTCCTGAGTTTTTGTTAAATTAAAAATTGCAAGTAATAGCATTCCTAATTAAACAGTAATTTACAAATTTTGGATAAAATAATTAATTGGCATTTGCAATATAACAAAACCTTTTAACCCGAAGCTGCTGTATTTTATTTTCATAGTGATATACAATTAATTGAAACATTTTTGTTCCAGTTCCAAATTCCATTTTATTGTTGGAACACTGCATTTATTTATATACAAACTTTGTGCAGTATATTATTTCTATAAACTGCAAACTTTACAAAAAATGTAAAAGAAAAACTACAAACAAAAATAAGATCAGAAATAGAAATTTTTTTCCCTTGTGAATGTATTTAGTTTTGGCAACAGTTATTGCATCAGTTGCAATTCGCACATCCATGTGAATGTTCCAAGTTGTAATTATTTTTTCGCTCGAAAGACTTTGGGGAAACTACCACATACTATCAAAGATTACGGATGGATGAAATACACGTCTGCCTCAGAATTGGACACTATGTAGTAGTAAACATAGACAGAGACACAGATCAACAAGGATTTATTTTCATTGCTCTGTTAGTCTAGTGTGTGTACTATGGTCTCTACTGGTATTCTAGTTCCACTACTGCTCCATATAAATCTCTTTTCTGTATCATTATCAACGAACGACGAACCCCATTGTTTACAAATAAAGTAAAAATATTGTATATAGAGTCTATAGTCTACTACTCCTACTCTAACTTCAGCTATTCACGCTACCGTAGAATTTCAACATTCAAGTCAGGCCAAATAAACTGTATGTACAGATATTCTTGATTCCAACTTCTATTACCCACGATATCCTTGCCCTTTTTTCAAGCTAAAAATAATATGTACATACACCATGTTGAGTTTTGCCCTTTAATACTATTTATATATAAAATAACCTAGGGAAAGTTTAGGAAAAAGTAGGAAAAAGCAATAGAGAAAGCTTCGCCGGCGCTCAAATCTAAATTTCAAATGTGGTTATACATACAAAGAAATACCAATGCCAATACCAATACGAATCCAAACGCTGCACCATATCAGACAGCAAGAGAGAAAGTAGAGTAAAAGTTGGTGGAATGTAGAAAAGAGAAAGTCACGGTTCAATTCTTTTGAAGAAAATAAACATAATTCATATCTTTCCAACTGTAATCCACATTATTCCTACACATCACTATAGTAGTTTAGTAGAGAAAGCGGGACCGAGACCGGGACCGGTACCAGTATCATACCGGCACCTATACACCGACACTGGTGAAAGTGTACAGCATGCTATTTTAGCGATTTAAATTGCCATTTATTTGCCGTGGCAAAAGTGAAAATGTTTTATGCTCAAAAAACCAAACCATCATGTTGTCCATGCTAATGCTTTCATCTACAAGATACGATCACATTGTCTATGCAGGAGGTACTGTTTAGCATTTTGCTTTCGTATTTATTATTACAACAATGTCTTTTGTTTCGCTCGAATTTTGGCTCCACTTTTACTGAGTAAAATCGTCTGATATTCCGACACACAGGGATGAGTTAATCAAATCATTCACGCCTACCTCAGTCAGGAGTAGAAGCTTCAGCCGTGTAGCCAAAACACTGCGTATGGCAGTATGCGCATTTATTGAAACTGTAAAGGACGGTAAATTTACCCAAAAAGAACGCTCTATGAAAATATGACTTTTATTAAGCCACATTAACTTTCCCTTTGTAGATTAGAGCTTTTTTATTAACTTAAAAGCCACAAGCAAGCGTAGCAATTAATTGTAATTCACCCAATTCTACTCGTTGTGCAGTGCTAATTTCAAATTAAATTTTCTAGTATCACAATAATTAGCAAAAAGACAACTCTAAGAAAGTTTATGACTATTAATGAACCTTGTTCATCTCTCTAAACCTAAATTTTGGCAAATGGAAAGATAACATTGCAAATTATGAATTTTTGAATACTCCCATCCTGAAAAGAGAAAGTTAAAGAAAGCATGCAATGCAAATTTAAGCCAGGAAAATTGCACAAGCTTTTCGTGCCGTTCATTTCTATGCAATCGCATTGCAGTGGGAGGCGAAAAAAGAGAAAGTAGAATTGTAATGAAGATTATGACGTTATGTCCACATAAAGTTTGGAATGACAGGAATTGGAATAAAACTTGTAATAAGTGGCTCCTATACTTTGAAATTTATGATGCAGAGCGACACAATTTTTATGCAATCAGATTCACCAGAAAAACTTTTTCCTCACCAAAAATTCCTTAAATAAACTTTGTATAAAAGTATGGAAGGCGATCAACAAAATTTTCAAGTTAGATAAAGTAGGACAATATAAAAATTCTACTCAATTCGAATTTCAAATATTTACACTGAATATTTTTGTATTACAACTGTGCTACTACTACGTGTTTTTTATTGTACTGTAATGTTTATATTTAATTGTTCCACACAGTTACATTGTTGTAAATTTGAAAAGACAATCTCCTGAACCTCAAATATATTTTGTTTTGACTAGTATTTACAACACTAAATGCTATTTAACAAATCTTTTGTAGTGTCCTGCTGCTCGCCATTGTGTATTGTTTTTCTGAAGTTATTGCGGCAAAAAGTGAAAACGAAAACACGTGTTGGACAGTGGACGGTTTGAGACAAGCCTATTTTTATTTATACTATTTAGGTTGTTCTATAAATTCTACGTTGTGCTCTGTTAGTTTTGGATGCCAAAAACTAAAACTATATGACTTTATTTATAGGTAGGCCCTGCAAACTGTTAACTGTGCGGAGCTGCGTAGTATAATAAAAAATGAGAAATGTTACTTTCACCGTACGGAGAAAGTTAGTGTTTAATAATACTACATGCTGTATACCCAGAAAAAAATACCCTAGGCGTACTAGTACCAACATTCTAGCTAGCTATCTTTTTTTTTGTATGTAGTTTATGTGAGTTTTGAGATGTTTGACCTGAACGTTAAAGTTGATGTTGTAAGTTTGGAGAAAGTGGACCTGAAAGATTTACTTTCCTTGTATACATTTCTTGGAGCTAAAACTGGGGAAAGTGACTTTAGTATATTTTCAAATAGCAGTTGTGGAATTGTGAGCGAGAAAGAAAGTCAGTCGACTGTTTTTCGCTTTTTCTTTTTCACGTTTCCTACACTTGGGCACTTGGGCGGCAGTAGTGAAGGAATAGAAGGTGAAAGCAGAGAAGTAAACTCGTTAAGGGAAAGTAATTAACTTTGATTATTTCCTTATATATTTCCCTACACGGAGAACTTTGTGATTGACCTAGTCAAGTTAAACGCCTTACCTTGCCTTGGCTTTTGAACTATAGAACTGCTCTATATGTACGTTCCCCGTTGTCTATTACAATTGATATCTCCATTTCCACATCTATACTATGGCACTGCAGTAGTGCTCCTAGTCCTAGTTATGTAGTAAAATAAAAACAGGCAAAAGATTTAAGACTCCACGCGTGGACTGCTTGTAGTAGATGGTAAGTGAAGGAAAAATGTATATTTGTTTTAGAAGTGAAAGTCGTATAGACGTGCTTTTTGGTTTTGGATTTTTTACGATTTCTTTACGACTTTACCTTTGCGCTCTGAGCTGTTTCTCTCTCCTTCGTTTATGTTTTGTATTGTCTATAGTTTCTATTGTAGAGCTGTCTTTCTTATGCCGTAAAAACCTAGCCAATTTAAACAAATGTAACACACGCCGCGCATTGTTTTCTTCTCTATAGTTTGTTTTTACACACACACAAGTCTTTGAAATAATAAATAAAGAAAAAAATCTTGTCTTTGACTCTCCCATGGGGGTTTAAATCTGTCCAGACTCTCACCATTCCTGACATGCCAATTTCCATTTAGCCCGTAGGGCGCAATGTTTGCACTTTACTTAATCATGAATCTATACTTGTAGTTTTGTAGCATGAGTACTGCTATACATTCTGTACGTGTTTATGGACAAATATTTTAATATCCTATTGTTTTAAATCAACAACATCGTTTTTTTCTTTTCCTATTATTTAACATTCATTGAAGTAACAAGATTGACACATGTCTTAAATGTGTACACAAGATAATTTAAATACAAGCAAATTTAAAAGAAAAGTACATTCACGCGCAGGGCCGGATATAGTGACCAGCGTAGGCGTAGGCAGCCCCTGCTGCCTAAATTTTCAAAAAACATGTACATAAAACATGCTGTAGTTTTCAAAAATATGTAAAATGAATATTTTGACTTCAAAAACATGCAAAATAAAATATGTTGTACATTTCAAAAACATGTAAATAAAATATTTTCGACGTTTCAAAAACATGAAAATAATTTTTGTTTACGCCTTTCTGAATCAAGTATAAAGAACATTTTGCACTTTTCTAAAACATGTAAATAGAACATTTTGGAATTTACGGGATTATTAAAAAAGGAAATTTTGCACTTTTCTAAAACATGTAAATACAACAGTTTGCTTGACCAAAGAAAACCATCAATTAAATAAAAATAGTGGTTTTTGTATAGAAACAAATTGTTGCCTAAAGCCAATTCCTTCGTCTGGCCCTGTTTAAGCAGATAACTGTTTTCAATGCACTGCAAATACTAATTTTAATTCCTGCTTTGCATCTATATGCATAGCAGAAGTATTAAACAAAACCTAATTTTCACATATTGATTTTAAGTTAAAACGTGAAACTTGGCAACTAAGCACTCAAAACGTGGATTTTAAGATGCTGCAATATAATAGTGGATATTTTAAGACAGTGAAAGATCACGACTTGAGTGCAAGGCGAACTTCAAGTTGGAGAAAGCAAGCTTTCTCTTTGCCTTGAGGCACTATCTTAGTCTTGATGGTCGTTGTCGTTGTCGTTGTTGGCCTGCTGCTTTAACTTGTGTGGTTGTGCGGTTTTGGGTGTTAGAAATGAAACTTGTGTGTTGAAGACGAAAAAGGAAAGGCGAGAGTACAATGTGGTTTAATTTGACATGGTGACACTCGGTGTCGTTCGTTTAACTTTGATGCCAAAGGGAGAACATAAAGTAAGAGAGCGAGGGAGAGTGTCTCCTCAAAAAATGGTAGTATCCAAGTGAAAGGAGCATATGGCTCACGTGTAAAAGTAAAGTTAACACGACCATTTTATGTCTTTTCATTCCATATCCCCGTACACTATGTTGTGTATGTACCTAGTTGTGTAGTTTTATTTTCTTCCTTTTTTTCGTATTTTTCTCACCATCAGCCGTTCTTGACTTTGACTTGAAGTAATTTTTAGTTTTGGCGCTTTCAATCTGACTCAGGCTAAAAGCTAAAGAGAAAGTAGGAGAAAGCAAAAGTCATTGGAGTTGAAAAAAAAGGTCAGGAAACGAAGAAAGTAGATTACAATCATGTAGATTCTAGATTCTATTCCATTTTCCTTTTCGCCATTTTAACAGATATGGTACTTTCTCTTCGCCTTTCTTTTAAAGTACTTCTTTTTTTCTAGAAAAGCCAATACTACATTTATTTTTATGCAATATATATTATGTGTAGTTGAATACCAGGAGAACCCCGAGAAAATCTTGTTTTACGTGGAAAGTTTCAAGTTAATATCTAGTTGTACGTTTTAGTTACAGCTTTCACCCAAAGTCACACAATGTCTCATTTGGATTGTATCACACTTTATTGCTGCATAGCCTTCGGTGAACATCAAAATTAGGATCTAAGACACTTTTACTACCAGACTATAGAGCGCCTGTTGTAAAAATATATATTAAATTCATAAAATCTTTTAAACGCTATACTGAAAATGTAGATACAAGCAGTAGCGGTTAAAGTCACATGTTGAGCTCTATTTGGTTAGAATGCATAACATGGTACGTACGGATTTACAGCCTAAACTAATAAATTCATATAATTAAAAGCATTTGATTTTGATGAAAAAAAACAGGAGAAAGTGCTGCTACTACATACAAAAGTTTAATGCATAATTCGTACTAGTAGAAATTTATTATTCATTAGGAGAAAGTATCATTAAAAGTACAAATATATTTACTGCATTTCTATATATCAAACTGATATATCGTCGGTGAAGAGTCATTCTGTCGTAAGTCCAGTCCACGGCTAAAATCATTTTGTCGCAAGTACATTCAATTGGTAGGTAGCTGCTGTGGAGGTCGCTTCCGCGTTGTCTCATGCATTACATGGGGGTGGTATGTTACTGACTAGATTGTACTTATGACGTTAACTTAAAGGTCATCCACATAGGACGTAATATAAATTTCATTTTCATAAAATTTTGCATTTTTCAAAAACACTTTTTAAAAGTGTAAAATGTTCTAGTTACATGTTTTCAAAAGTGTAAAATGTCCTATTTACATGATTTTCAAAATTGTAAAATATTCCGTTTACATGTTTTTGAAAAATGTAAAATATTTCATTTACATGTTTTTTGAAAATTGTAAAATGTTTTATTTCCATGTTTTTGAAAAATGTAAAATATTTCATTTACATGTTTTTTGAAAATTGTAAAATGTTTTATTTCCATGTTTTTGAAAAATGTAAGATATATCATTAACATGTTTTTTGAAAATTGTAAAATGTTTTATTTACATATTTTTAAAAAGGCGCAAAATGTTCTACTTACATGTTTTTCACGAGTAAAAAATGTTCTATTTACATGTTTTTAAAAAAGTTTAATTTTTATATTTATATGTTTTTAAAAAGGCGTAAAATGTTCTATTTACATGTTTTTCAAAAGTAAAAAATGTTTTATTTACATGTTTTTAAAATAGTGTAAATTTTTTTATTTATATGTTTTTAAAAAGGCGTAAAATGTTCTATTTACATACTTTTTAAATGTGCAATATAGGACAACGCGGAAGCAACCTCGACAGTAGCTACCAATTGAATGGACTTGCGACGGAATGACTTTAAGAATCATATCGTTACTGAAGAAGCAAAAATGCCGATCTCCAATTCTCACTAACAGCAAAATTGCCGTTCTTTATTTATTAGGAACGTTACTAATATGTTACTACTAATAAATGGAGAGCGGCAACTTTGCTTTTAGCGCGCATTGGAGAACGGAAATTTTGCTATTATTGAGAATTGGAGACCGGCAACTTTGCTTCTTCAGTAACGATATGGACTTGCGACAGGAATTTTTTAGCCATGCACTGGACTTAATACAAAATGATTCTTCACCGGCGATATACTATTTTGCACCTAGATCAAAACGAATATATCAGGGGAACGAAATAAAAGTATAGAAATACTGTAAAGATGCAGGATGTTAATATTGAGCTTATAAAAAAGGTAATAAGATTTGAATTTACAATGCTGTAGGCTAAAAGAGGGAGATTAAGTGATATAAGTAAAAGCAAACGAATATTCTTATTGTAATTCCATCCCAATTTTTTCCAATGCATTATTTGGCTCTTGGGGACGTTCTTTCGTCTTTATTTCATAAATGCATAAAATGGGAGGGGAAATATCTATACAGCTTTCTCCCTCGTCTTCCGCACCTTTTTGTTTGAGCTATTCTCCTGATCTTACGGTTCCTTACATGCATCGCCCTTACACTAACGTTCTCCCCTAAGGATATAGAAATACGGACGCGAGCTCCCCTCTTTCACATGGCAACTACAAAAAGACGACTTTATGCATTTTTTTATCAATCTTATTTAGTACCCACCACGACAGAAGTCAAACATATCTATCTGTAGAAATTACATTCTTCTTCTATCAATTGTCAAAAATACAAAATTTTCTCTAGTGATTAATATATTTTTGAATTGGTAAGTCAATACGCGTAGAAAGCAATAAATAAATAAATTTTTAATAATAGTATGTACACAAGTAATAGATAAATTAAAGTACATATCGTCTGTGAAGAACCGAAATGACCCATATCTAATTTAAGCTAGAATCAAAATGAGCTATATGTCATTAAAACAAAATGAGAAATATGCGCAAAATGTTAATAAATAGTTTTTCAAAAGTGTAAAATGTTGTATTTCCATGATTTTGAAAAATGAAAAATGTTCTATTTACATTGTTTTTAAAAGGTGCAAAATTTCCTACTTTCGTGTTTTTAAAAAGGTGCAAAATGTCTTAATTCCATGATTTTGAAAAGGTGCAAAATGTTCTAATTCTCTATTTTTTAAAAGTGCAAAGTATTCTATTTAAATGCTTTCGAGACATGTTTCAATATTTTTGTGGATAGAGGACATAAGTTTTAGCTACAATTAGATATGGGTCATTTTGGTTCTTCACTGACGCTATAGGAATAAAGGAGAACAAGAGAAAGCCAAATACATTTGACATTGAAAACAGCGCAACGAATAATCATGTACATATTTTCACCAAAAATAGAAAATCGAGCCAAAGAAGATCCCACATACAGAATTACCAGTATCAATACTATCAACTTTCACACGCTCATAAATAGAGATCAATCCCACAAGAAAAAGGGTATGCAACTATATGAAAAAAAATAAGAAAGCATCACAACTGATAAAAATAAAAAAAGTTTCGGGAATGTAATACCTTGGTAATGTCTCTGGCAATGAATGTGGCTCGTCTTTTTTTTTCTATTCCTATACTACTAGACTACTACACATACTCACAAAAAAAGGCAACCGCTTTCTTCTCCCCTTCACAAACCTTAAGCCATAAATCATGTTTACCCTTCACACATGATTACATGAAAAAGTATTGGAGACTCCCTTGCACAGTTAATACACAACAAGGAAAGGACGAGGGTGAGGGCATCACTAAATCAAACATACGAGAAAAAAGAAATGAACTCGATACTCGATTTTTTAAAGAATTTTAATTTGCTTTCTCCTTCGACTTTCACTTTCTTTTTATGTTTTTGGTAAATTGTAAAAGTGTGTTTAAATTCAAGCAAGTCATATTTTTGGCTATTTCAATGAAGTATTTAAAATCTAAATATAAGTTTTATTTGTAACTAATTAATTTCATTTTTTATAGCGGAATTTCACTGTACCTTTATCAGTATAATTTATACATATATTGGGTTATATCAACCGTAAAAAAACATGCAACACTAAAATAGCAAAAGTAGTTCTGTATTGATTATTGATTTAAAACTATTCTAGTAGAGTGATTTAAATAGAGGAAAGTTTTGTCTAAAAGTTGAAAAGAAGAGTGTGAGATAACTTTATTGACCGCTAGAACTTTAGAAATTTAGAATCAATAATGTTTTCTGATCTAGCCTATAAGTGCTTTTTAGAGTACTTTCTGTTACTTTGTTTTATTATTTAGAACGCTTTTATATGAGTCATACTACTTTGACCTTCATTCCTACAACTTGGTTTTTAATCTTTATTGTACTACCAAAGAAAGAAGCGGTTAGTTATGGCTACTATGTACTTGATGGGATTTACTTACATTATACATTAAACTTTTCTTTCTTTTTATCGAGCTTTGGCTATGGCGGAAATTGACATGCTACAATCAACTAATAGTGAACTCATAGAAAGCGCCGGATATTCCAGCCAGCGCAGGGTGCCCCTGCTGCTTAAATTATTAAAAAACATGTAAATAAAACATTTTGCAGTTTTCAAAAATATTTAAAAAAAATTATTTTGACTTTTCAAAAACATGCAAATAAAAAGTTTTGTACATTTCGAAAACATGAAAATAAAACATTTTCCACTTTTCTGAAAACATGTAAATAGAACATTTTGCACTTTTATGAATCAGGTAAAAAGAACATTTTACACTTTTCTAAAAACATGTAAATACTACAATTTGCTTTATCAAAGAAAACCATCAATAAAATCAAAATGGCGGGTTATGTATGAAAACAAATTACTGCCTAAAAAAATTCCTTTGTCCAGCCCTGTTCATAGATTATGTTGCATTTGACGCACTTAAAACACAAACTAGAAATACAAAATTAAAACAATTATACAATTATTACAATTAAAAAAACACTAAATGAAAATAATAATAAAGAAATATTGGCGTTTTTGTTATCTTGCATTTTTACATACATACTGTCTCAAAAAATTGTTGACACTCATTTTTGAAGGTCTAACTCTCGCCTCGTCCAAGGTCAGCTGGGCGAAGTAATTATATTTGCGGGTCAGCCATATCTGTAGTTGTAGTAGACAGGTGCCATCTAAAAATAATTATATCTTCTGTCCTGAACTACATTGTGTGCGTGGGAGTTGAGCCTCAAAAACATAAGAGTCCCTATTTCATTGAGACAGGGTGCATATATCTATGAACATATCGGACTATACAACTCTATTTCATTGGCCGTCAATTGTTTATATTTTCTTCCCATGTAACTTTCACTCCCTGACATGTACTTGTCTATATTATGCTTCAAGGATTTTTACGTCCATTCTAGAAAAAAGAATGAAAAAGCTCAAGTCTCAAGTCTCCAGTAAACCATAAAATGTTATAAGCTCTTTTCTGTGGAATTACTTGAGAAAGTTTTCTCCTTAAACAATCTTTTCTCTCTGTTAATCCCTGCCCTAGCCTCAGTAAGCATGGCTCTGAGAGAATAGCACAACATCACAGCTACTTATGAGCTTCATAAACCGAACTGAAAACTACCAAACAAAACAAAACACAACTCAATAGAAGACCAGTCCTATTGGACCGGTACCGGGACCAGGACCAGACGTTATACAAAAGTCGAAAGAAAGATGCAACTATTTAAGACCTCAAATAAATTAAATGTACACATATATGTACAAGGCAACTGGAAGAGAATTCACAGCTTTCCTTTGGGCTTCCTAATAATTGCCAGTAAGTATAATGTGGTTCCTACCGGTACCGGTTAACAGCCTGTGGGCAAAAACTATACAAACGACAACGTTGCTAACTTTCAAACGTTTACGAATTAAAATTTTATTTTACAAAAAACATCAATTGCTGTGGTAGCTATGTATATAAGCGTATATCGTCTGTGAAGAACCAAAATGACCTATATCAATCTGTAGCTAAAAACAATATCCACTATCTAACAAAATGTTTTAAGCATGTCTTGAACGCAATTAAATTGAATGTTTTACACTTTTCAATAATATGTAATTTAAAAATTCACTACTTTTCAACAATGTGTAATTTAAACATTTTATACTTTTTAAAAACATGCAATTTAAACATTTTACACCTTTTTAAAAACATTTAAATAAAACATTTTGCACTTTTCAAAAATATGTAAAACAAACATTTTCCACCTTTTTAAAAACATGTAATTAAAGCATTGTACACTTTTCAAAATTATGTGATTTAAACATTTTACGCTTTTCAAAAACATGTAAATAGAACACTTTAAACTTTTCAAAAACCATGTAATAAGTACATTTTAAACTTTAAAAAACATGTAAATACCTACAACATTTGGCACTATTCAAAAACATGTAAATATAACATTTTCTACTATCCACAAACATGTAAATAGAATTGTTTGAGCTGTTGCACCTTTTAAAAACTGGTAATTAACATTTAAAGCACTTTTTCATTTTGTTTTTATGACATAGCTTATTTTGCTTTTAGTTTATTTTGATTCTTCACCACGACGATATAAGTATTATGGCTTCTTCTATCTAACCTACAGTCTGAAACGCCATATTTTAATCAGTTTGAGCCACCCAATTGATACTGACCCGTTCTCCTTTCTTTAAATACGTAAAAAATTAAATAACAAACCAGGATAGAAAATAAAGTCATTTTGCGTTATATAAGAAGTTCAAAAGATATGTAGCCGTTATTTAAGAAAGGGATTACAAGAAATGAAGGACTGAGTAAAGGAGATATTAGGAAAATACAACAGATGACCTGAGCTATAATACGTATTAAGATATTGTTCCCTTTCAATTTTCTAGAGTATATATTGAGCCGAAACCCAATCCTACCTTTACATCTTCCAGTGTACAAGTCATTCACTTACAAACGAGTGACTTTCAAACTAAACTCGTTACTTAATGACATGACCAGTTCTATAGATTTTCTGATTTTCCACTATATAGTGCATCCCAGACCAATTTTGTAAGCTCAACTTACCTCAAGAGAAAGTGCTTTAAACTTTCACTTTGTAACAATCCAATGGGATGTACACTTAAATGAACAAAACAGAAACCATGAGACAATTATATTACTTCGAGTCCCGAGTCCAGCCAGAATCGTCCAACTTAAGTAGAAATACAAACAGTTCGAATTTAAGGGAGAAAGCAGACAAGAACGAGTAACTAGAAACCAGTTGTTGAGGAGTATACAACTGGTCTACTTTCACTGCCCCTTTTACCGTTTACAATTTCTACAAGTTCATTAGATCACAATAGAAATGCTCATTAGACCCGAGACATTGAGAATGACCACTTTGCAGATTGCTGTGTTCAGGAGAAAGTATGCTGATAAATTCGAATTGAGAGGGGGAAATATGCACAATGTCAAGTTGATTGTGGGCACAGTTCAGTGTGTTATTTCCTCCTAGGGAATTATTGTATACTATGTGTGCAATACAATTACAATTATGCACACCAATAACATTTTCACTTTTAATCAAATTTCACTCATTATTACGCATTACAAAAACACATCCTATTACGTGTTGTTACCAAAGTACATGCATAGTGGCTATATAACTTTTTCATAGAGAAACTTTTTAATCTATTAATTGCTCTTGAAAAATACATTTCGTTGGTAAAGAACCAAAATGACCCATCTCCAATTTAGGCTACAATCAAATTGAACTATGTCATTAAAATAAAAAGAGAAAAATGCGTAAAAATGTTAATTACGAGTTTTCAAAAAAATTCAAAATGTTCTAGTTACATGTTTTTGAAAAGTGTCAAATGTTCAATTTACATGTTTTTGAAAAGTGTGAAATATTCAATTTACATGTTTTTGAAAAGTGTGAAATATTCAATTTACATGTTTTTGAAAAGTGTAATATGTTCTATTTGCATGTTTTTGAAAATTTTAAAATGTTCCATTTTCATATTTTTAAAAAGTGGAAAATATTCTATTTCAATGCTTTCAAGACATATTTGAATATTTTTTGTAGATACTAGATATTATTTTAGCGACAAATGGATATGGATCATTTTGCGTCCTCACAGACGATTTTAGCTTTAACTCACTTTCACCTTTACCGTTTTTTTTAAATGTACTTGCCTTCCGTACTCTAATTAGTAAATAAAAAGTTATGTCGTCAACCTCTAGCTATTTAAAGCATCACAAATTAAAGCTATTTAAGCTAAAATAAATAAGAACTAAAATGTATTTGAAAACGCTTTCTCCACTAGATTATTACTCAAGACTAACATAATAATATAACTCCATTGCTGAACCTATAAAAATTATTTCAAGCTTCAGTTTTTTTTAAGCTAAAATCAAAATCGATTTGAGCATTACCAAAAATATCAAAAGAAAGTATAGACATGAAAAAATCAGTTGCTTTCTTCACTCCATCCTCCGCACAGGGAACACTAATGTTCAAAATACCTCTGCAGCTTCCAGCTCTCCCACAGAATACAATGGGAAGATAGACAAGTACATTGCATTACATTACCTCCAAACGCATTAGGAAGCGGGGAAAGTAGTGAAAGCAAAAAAAATTGAAAGTGGACTTGGTTCTAGATCTGAATTGCAATGATTGTGATTATTTCTTCTTCATTTTTTTGTTGTTGTTAAAAAAGAGAAAAATCGAGTAAGGATATCAGTATAAGCACTGTGAAGAAACTAAGGGCAGAATAGATACGAGCGAGGAACTAGATATAGAAAACGTTGAATCCAGAATGCGTAGAAGTAGAAGTAGTAAGCTTTTATTCATCCTCGATGAGATGTTCGAAAGCACAGAAAAGAGGGAAGAAGATAGACATTGCTTTCACTCTGAAGAATCAGACTTTCCCCTACTTTTACTTTTTTTACACTTGCTAAGCTAAATTTCCCGCTATGCGATATCGCCTGTAAAAAATCAAAGTGATCCATATCCATTTGTAGCTAAAAACAATATCCACTATCTACGAAAATATTAAAATATGTCTATAAAGCATTTATATTAACTTTTTACAAGCTTTTAAATCGAAAAGTTTACACTTTTTAAAAACATGCCCATAGAACATTTTTTACTTGACAAAAACATGAAAATAAAACATTTCACACTTTTTAAAAACATAAAACTGGAATATTTTTCACTTTTCAAAAACATGCAAATAAAACAATTCACACTTTTTAAAAACATGCAAATAAAACAATTCACACTTTTCAAAAACATGCAAATAGAACATTTCACACTTTTCAATAACATGCAAATAAAACATTTCACACTTTTCAAAAACATGCAAATAGAACATTTCACACTTTTCAAAAACATGCAAATAAAACATTTCACACTTTTCAAAAACATGCAAATAGAACATTTCACACTTTTCAAAAACATGCAAATAAAACAATTCACACTTTTCAAAAACATGCAAATAAAACATTTCACACTTTTCAAAAACATGCAAATAGAACATTTCACACTTTTCAAAAACATGCAAATAAAACAATTCACACTTTTCAAAAACATGCAAATAGAACATTTCACACTTTTCAAAAACATGCAAATAAAACAATTCACACTTTTCAAAAACATGCAAATAGAACATTTCACACTTTTCAAAAACATGCAAATAGAACATTTTACACTTTTTAAAAACATGCAAATAGAAAATTTTACACTTTGCAAAAACTTCTAATTAACATTTGACGCATGTTTCGTATTTTGTTTTAATGACATAGTCATAGCTAATTTTGATTCTATTTTAAATTGGACATGGGTCATTTTGGTGCTGCACAGACGATATTCGATAGACGTTAGAAGACACTAGACACTAGAAAATGGATATTCATCCAGACGCAGAGGACAGATCCTCTTGATGATCATCATACAATTACCTAAATGTGTACGTACACCTTCCTCTCTATGCGTTTCCCCTACCAACTAGGCAGAGACGATTTACGAAGAAAACGAAAAACTACAACGACTTTCTCCATTTTCAAAATCCTATATGGTAAAAGCACATTGTAAAATTCTTGGAGCAGAACTCCAAAAAGCACATATCCCTCTAGTTTTCTTCAGCTAAGGAAGAAAGCAGTCCCGGCAGTTGATACAGTTAGTCAAGACACAGAAGAAAAGAACGGGTTTGAGTTTCGTGGGGAAAGTTGAAGTGAAAGTTGTGGCCCGTAGATTATTCTTTGAAATCGTTGTGTGTTCGCTTTCTCGTTCCGTAGTATAGCTTCCCCTTAAAAGTAAAAGACGCATCAGCTGTACATTGAAGAGAATCAAACAGATTGAAACCATTACGCTTGTGCTCATCGTCTTCCTGCTTCGGCTGGTATCGGTACTGGAAGTAGTATACCCATAGTTTTAATTCAGATGTAGTGTATATAGATACTGCCATCATACGACGGGGTATATAGTCTGTAATAGGAAATACTTTCACATCCTTCTATACAAAACTGTATACTCAACACATTATCTCTTGAGATAAACCAACGGCAAAGCCATAACTAAGCCTAAACTAAAACCAAAACGAACTTTTCTCACTTAATATCTTGACTGTAATCACAATAACGTACATATCGTCTGTGAAGAACCAAAATGACCCATATCCAATTTAAGCTACAATCAAAATGAGCTATGTCATAAAAATAAAATGAGAAACATGCGCACATTGTTGATTAAGAGTATTTAAAAATTGCAAAATATTCTATTTGCATGTATATGAAAAATGCAAAATGTTCTATTTACCTGCTTTTAAAAAGCGTAAAATGTTCTACTTACATGGTTTTTGAAAGCGTAAAATGTTTTATTTAACATGTTTTTGAAAAGGTACAAAATTTTTTAATTCCATGTTTTAAAAAGGTGCGAAATGTTCTAATTCCATATTTTTTAAAAGTGCAAAGTATTCTATTTGAATGCTTTCAAAACATGTTTAAATATTTTTGTAGATAGAGGATATTAGTTTCAGCTACAATCAAAATTAGCTATGTCATAATAAAGAAAAAAAATGCGTAGAATGTTAATTAAGAGCTTTCAAAACACGTAAAATGTTCTACCAACATGTTTTTGAAACGGTGCAAATTGTTCTTTTTACATGCTATTTGAAAAGTGTAAAATGTTCTATTAACATGTTTTTAAAAAGTGTAAAATGTTCTATTTACATGTTTCTGAAAAGTGTAAAATGTTTTATTTTCATGTTTTTGAAAATTGAAAAATGATCTTTTTAAATGCTTTCTAGACATATATGAATGTAGATATTGGATATTGTTTTTAGCTGCAAATGGAAATGGATCATTTTGGTTCTTCACTGACAGTATACACCTTTCATGCATGTATATCGATTTAAAATTCATACCTTTTCATGATGCATTCATTTTTATATGTATTGTTTAGTCGATATCAGCATCGGTTCAGGTATATTTAAATTTTATTTTTGGATTAAAAGAAAGCTACTTTCTCTATCGATTTAAACAAATTACTTTTGCATCTAGACTTTTTTTATTCCATGGAAATTTTGACGTTTGTTTGATTTGAAAATGGAAACTGGTTTGCAATTTTTTGGAGCGATTAAATGTGGACGACTGGAAGTGCATCGATAGAGTCTCTTTTTTGATTTATTCATTTAAAAAGGGAAATTAAAATGTTTCACTTAACTCAAGCCTACAACCATAGTGCATCATCAGTACAGCAAGGAACATATTTGAAGGGTGCTATTCTGAGTGAGGTTATAAGGCCTAATGAATAAAATATGACTTCCCCCTCTCTAAGGAAATTACGATGCAGGGATTAGACGAGGGGTGGTGGTTTTGGGTTTCGGGTTTGGGTTAAGGCTTTCTGCTGCTAGCTGAGTGTTAGCTTTCGCATTAGGTTTTTGTTCGTATAAAAATCCGATTATAAATTGCGGATTTTCGGATTTCATTTATCTCTTTTCAACTTCCTTATACTTTCCCTCCTCAACAACTCGCTCGCAGTCTTCTCTCACTGATTTTGAAATTTTAACGGAATGAAGTCCATGAGTTTCTATCGCTTTCTATGTGGGAGTTTCTCTATAGAAGACTTTGCAGTTTGTACTTCCGTACTTCCGTAGGGTGAAATATTTATTGTAAAATGCAGTTCGTGCCGTAAGGTGTATGGTGTGTTTGCGCTTCAAATATGTTACATGATTGTCTTTTGTATATACACAATTTGTTATACATATTGTAAATTGTAAAAGCTTAATGTTTAATTAAGAATAAAAATCCTAATTTGCTTACGCAAAAATTAAAAAAAAATAGAAATAGCGTATCTGCTATTAGCCTCGTATAGAAAACACACTTTTACAACTGTAAATAAAAATATTACAATCCATGAATGCTTCGTACTTTTTGATATAATTTTAAAGCACGCATGGCCGGACGAAGGAATTACTTTTAGGCGGCGATTTGTTTCCATGCCAAAACCAGCATTTTGATTTTATTGATGGCTTTTCTTGGGCAAAGCAAAATTTTGTATTAACATGTTTTAGAAAAATGCAAAATGTTCTTTTCACTTGATTCAGAAATGTGCAAAATGTTCTATCTACATGTTTTGAGAAAAGTTGAAAATGTTTTATTTCCATGTTTTTGAAATGTGCAAAATAATTTATTTGCATGTTTTTGAAAAGTCAAAATATTCTTTTTACATATTTTTAAAAACTGCAAAATGTTCCATTTACACGTGTTTTGAGAATTCAAGCAGCGAGGGCTGCCTGCATTATCCGGCCTTCATAGCACGTATATGCAAACAGATTTAATTATATTGAATTTAAAAACAAATGATGTTAAAAATTAAGGCACAAAATATTTCAGTTCAGTTGATACAATCCTTTTTCTGTTCCGAATTAATTAATTTGTAATGTAAACTCCTATAAAGGCATAACGCCGAACGAATATCACAAGCCAATGTCAAAACCACCCAAACTACATTAGTTATCTTCAATGTGAAACGGAAATTAACATTTTCCGCCTAAGCAAATATCAATATCGCGCGCAGTATAATTACCTATACACTATATTATTCGCCCGCTATATTTTCATTTTCAAGGTTTCAAATATTCTTTGAAAAATTCTATTGCATCCCAAGTGAGGGGTTATGCATAAACAATATTTATTTAATCAATATTCAGCTTTAATTTGTTTTTTTAATAAATTGTATAAGGTACATAATGTATTGTAAATGCAAGAATTCAATAATTGATGACAATAGCCAAAAACCGAAAAGTCTAAAGTACCCGTATACTATTAGTTCTGCGACTTCTTTTATGGATTGTCCCAAAGTCTTATATTATATTACATTGTATTGTAATGACTATGGTTACAGTTATGGTTATGGTTATGTCTCTATAGATAGGGGGACTCACGTTCAGCCTCTTTGGTTTCATATCGGATTTAAAATGAATTTATTTTAGGATTTAGATTCCCAATTAAGATCTACACAAATTGGACGACCAACGACCACCACACTATACGATGCTTCAGTTGTATATTCACCCGTAACCAAGAACAGCCGCTGCCGAGCTGATATCGGTTCTCCTACACACTACCCGCTTTATTTTCCTTAGTTTCTGTTAACTTTTGGCTAGAGACCCGAATTCGAATTCAGCTTTATGTTATGACTCTGCATTTCTATTGCCATAGACATAGTATCACATGAAGAAAACTCCATGGTAATTAAGATCAAGACCTTCCTATCTGTCCCACTACTTTCTCCAGCTTTCTCCATTCGGTTTAGTTGTGGTTATCGACTCCACAGATTTTGATATGGATTACAATTAGAAAATACCAAGTGGGGACAGAACGGGGACTGAATTGAGAGTGTAGTAGTAGTAGTAGTAGTAGCAGTCTTACAAAGTCTTTTAGATTTTGATTTTAGAAATTCGACTTGGATCCACATCTAGGAGTCGATTGTGTGAGTATGTGCGGGTCCTTTGTACTTTGTCGTTTGGGTCTCCGTCTTCGTCTTTGGTTACGGTTTTTGGTTACGGTTTCTTCTCCCTTTGAGACAATGGTAGGTAGGTCCTTATCAGAATTTTATCTCGACACGACTTTCCTCCTTCACTTTCACTTTCATTTCCTCTATCAACTTTATGAACGACTTTCACTTTCACTTTCATTACATTAGGACGATTTGGATTCCAGAACATTGCGTGCAATTAGAGAGAATCTACTCAACTACACACTCAACTTTCACTAATTAATAGACACACCATTAGATTTCACTGGAGGTAGGAGAAAGGAAGGAGAAAGCAGGGTCAAAAGATAATTTTAGAAAATTATTTAGATGCTATATAATGTGACTTGTTATAGATGTAAATTTAAAATTTCTATTCTGAATATGAAAGCTTTATCCAAAAGTTGAACAAGGAGAATTCCATATCTTATTTATTTGTAAATTATAATCTTTTTTTAAATTAACTTTTTCAGGGCCAGATAATGTGGCCAGCGCATGCAGTTCCTGCTGTCTGAATGTTCAAAAAACATGTACATGGAACATTTTTAATTTTAAAAAAATATGTAAATAAAATATTTTGACTTTCCAAAAACATGCAAATAAAACATTTTGTACATTTCAAAAACATGCAAATAAATTTTTTTAGACATTTCAAAAACATGGAAATACAACATTTTGCACTTTTCTGAATCAAGTAAAAAGAACGTTTTGCACTTTTAAAAAACATGTAAATACACAATTTTGCTTGACCAAAGAAAACCATCAATAAAATGAAAATGGTGATTTTTGTAAATGGAAACAAATTGCTGCCTAAAAACAATTCCTACGTCCGGCCCTGAACTTTATACAGGGGGGGCTGTAATCATGGGTTTAGATGTTTAATCAATAGTTACCTACTACAGAAAGCACAATATAAATGAGTGTATTATTACGTTTAGTTAAACTAGTGTTTTGTTTTGTGGGAGAAAGCGTAATAAAAATTAGCATTCAGGCGAAGCAATATTAGTGCTTATAATTTGATTAAGCTGAGTGGCTGATAGTATTACACTTAACGTGTTAAATATTATTTCATTCAGATGGCTTCGACTCACTTAACATAATTGTTCGTAATCTGCAAAAAAACCATTGCGATAAATGTTTTGCTTATACTGAATATATATATATGTATATCTGTATATATATGAATATCTAAAACAGTAATAAAATTACTAGTAAAATGAAAACAAAATGCAGTAAAAGCCAGAGTCTACTAATATGTAAGTCTTCAAATAAGTATAGTAATGATAATCTCATACGCTTAAGAATTTATTTTAAATTCATATTATTTAGAAGGTAATGCGTTTTTCTTGGGTCCTTGTTCTGGAATTTGCAGTATTTTTAGTACTAATACATACCAACAAAGACCAAAGTATCAATATGACCACAACCTTTACAAAAAATACCCACACCCAACAAAATAACCCCTGCGTGCTGCACACAATATTAATTTGGCGATAAAAAATCAAAGTTTTTTGTATTTTGATCTTGTGAGTTTTTTCTTCAATATTTTTAATTATATAAATTATGTAATTTAAAAGTTTTTAATGAAAAACACGTTAAAAAGACGTTTAAAGAATTTAAGAATATGCCACGTTTCTAAAGTGCAATTTGAAATTTACAAGAAATATCAAGCGTCCATCTTTCAATTTTCTTAAAACCCTGAATCTTCACAACTTATATTTTCTTCAGCAGTGTGTAATAACTATAATTTTGACTTACTTTATAAACTTTCAGGTACAAGCTCAGGATAAGTTTAGGTCGTTTATCGTAAATTAAATAGCCGTGGATTATTACAAAACTTTTTTTTCTATAATTATGTTTTGAACTCAAGGGTGAAGTTGATTCACCTATAACATAACCCACACTTGTAACTCATTCAGCTTTCACCTACAAATTTTTTTGTTGTCGAACAGTGTAATTGCACATCGTCTGATCAAGATCCTGACACTCGTGACGCACTCGATGCTTATCCACGGTAAAAAACTATTTCTAACCCAAATGTAACCCTGAATGTCCTATGTTATTTTAATATAGCATAACATCGCAACAAAATCACCATATTTGCAAATTTTATGAAATTTGCTTTAAAAACCCAAGTTTACACTATAGCAAAAAATTTCCAATTTAAATATTTTTGTCGAAAATACTACAAATGCTTTCACTGACCTTATTATTCAACACAACCAGATGATGGTCTCCAGAAATTAATCAATAGTCTTATAAGATTCTGCAATAAACAATCTTTACGAGTTAATCTAAGTAAAACCAAGGCCATAATATTTAGTAAAGGAAAAATGCCACATAATCTAAAGTTCACATGGGAATCTTCGTTAATCGAAGTTGTGAGTGAGTACAAATATTTAGGAGTAACATTTACAAGAAAAGGAATTTTCAACAAGCATAAACAAAATGTGTTTGCAAAAGCTAGAGCTGCCACTGGACAAATATTTCAAATATTTTACAAGGCTAAAATTAATAATATAAAAGTTCATCTAAAATTATTCAATGCGATGGTGAAGTCAATAATTTTATATGCCTTCCCTGTTTGGGGACTTTCATATATAGACGAACTAGAAGTATTTCAGACATGTTTCATTCGCAAGTTGTTATCGTTAACTAATTTTACTCCTGACTACATCGTAAGACTTGAAACGGGAGCAGTATCAGTTAAAGTGACAGTGTTTAAAATTCTTTTGAGATTTCTGTACTCCAATATATTCTGTAAAGATAAAGAAAGTGCGATCAATAACTGCTTTGAAGTAATAAAAAATCTTAAAGTCAGGAATAAAAAATATAATTGGTGGGAACAAATCAGACACTTTTTCACTGTTAATAATTTTCGGGAGGAATTTGAGCTTCTCTCAAAAGACTACATTGAGAAAAATGGAAAAAGGTTGACAGCTCAGTTTGCTCAGAACTCAATTAACGAAGACGTAAAAAACATGCTAAATAATCAGCGGTTCTCTCAGTTTCATGTTACAAAGACTCATGCCACTCAAAACAGTCTATACAATAAACGCTATAGCTGGAACCTGGTCAAATTCGTTCAAAATATGTATGTTGGATTACCTAGAATTGTTGTTAACGGGAAAGTAACAAATTTTAATGGTATGAATGCGTTTTGGAAACAAGAAAAAACTCCGAACTGCGAATTGTGTAATCTGAACGACATAGAAGATATATATCATATTATGTGTATGTGTCCTCACTACCGCTCCCCTAGACATAAAATAGCTAGTAAGTTACCATTGACTGATCTATGTAGAAACAATTTTATAAGCGTAATAACTTTAACTTTGACTCTGACACCTGATGATGTTCATTTGATGTACAGCTTCTGGAGAGAAGCTCTTAAAACGAGACAATTTTTCTATGAAATGTGTGAATGAAAAGGATCACATTAAACTGCAATGATGTGATGATGTCAGTATATAATTTTGCTAATATTTAAATCGAAATATGCGCGACGTGTCATGCAAGTATGTGTAGATATTTTAGTACCTAAGCAATTATTTTTTATTTTTATTTTTTACTTTGTAAAGATGACAAACAGAAGAGTTGTAAGGGCCAATGGTCGTATCAACTCCATGAATAAATTATTATTATTATTATTATTATTATTATTCAACACAACGTTGTAAAACATACTTGAACCCAGTGAGCATAATTCACACAAAACTTTGAATATCTCAATACATTTTACGTAGCACGTAGACCACGAGAGCACGTAGTAGTGAAAGCAAAAGTGAAAATAAACTTTGACGTCAACACAATGTGAAAGTTGATATGGATATTGGTATTTTGGAAAAAACGCGAAAGGGATAGTGACAATGGACTCAACTTATAGTAAGACCTCAGTGTAGTCGAGCAGTGGGGGAAAGTTGGTGAAAGCTTCATTTCTTGCTCGAGTGGACATGAGCCTGTCCCTGGACTGTATTCTGTGGACATAGTGGACACACTCGAGCTGAATACATAATCAAAAGGGAGGCCAATCCACTCAACCACGTCCCATATCTTGTTCGCTCCGTTTCATTTTTAAAATATTTACTTTCACCACTTTCACTTTTTCCAAATTTGTATTCAATTCAGTCCGCGTGAATTTAGCCCATGTATGTTCATTGACATTGAATCCAAGTGCTTCCCCTTCTTTATAAAACTAGTATACTATTTCTAGTCATAATTCTGCTTTCTACTGGGGTACAAACCGTATATTATATACACACAAAAAAATAACAACGTATTCTATTAGGAGGTTATTAAAATTTTGCTCAAATAACCAAAAAAGGAAAGGCATCAATTTTATTTTTACATGTTAAACTGGCATTCGTACAATAAGTAACCTGATACGTGGACTTTGACGTTGACAGTGAATTGGATTAGAATGCCTGGATGTAGGAAAAGTATAGTTTGTCATGACAAAACGCGATAGGAAAGGTTACAAAAGGAGAGAAAGCATCTCCTTCATTGTTCACTTTGGGAATTCTACATTCATAAACATTTGCTCGTACCTAATTCTGATTTACTTGTATAGTATAATCTATACAAATTTTCAAAATTTTGAACGTGACTCAAGCTATAGAAGGTGCGGGTGAAAGTCATATATATGCTGTAAGATAACATGTGTCGACTTTCCCAGGAACTACATCAGCCAATTTTTATTTACAATATGAAACAACTACATATCTTTCTCTTGACTATTATTGAAGCTACTTAAAAGGTCGCTCTCGAGTTGTGTGAGTAAATTTCCAAAATAATATCCAAATATCAATCTTTTTACGTTGCGATATTTTTGTTTTTTTTTCGTTAGAACGCTGTGTCTGCAGCTGTTAAGTTGGCCTATAAACTATTGGTTTGCCCGTAGTTTTTCTAGTTTCTAGAGGTATATTTATAGCTAATAACTGTTCAACAAATTGAGTTTTTTCCCCTTGACTCTACAAAGAGAAATCAGACTTTGATGAATATTTCACAATATCATAGCAAAAACCATACTTAATTTGTAGAAACGTTGTAGAAGGCTTAGATAGACTTGAAGGCGTTGATCAGAAGATGAAATTAGAAAAAAACGTTAATTTTCGTATTAAAAAAGTCTATAACTCGAGCGGTAACAACATTTCATGTTTAAGAATCTTAAACACGCACTTTATATACAAAACATGTTATAAAATTAAATAATTTAAAACTAACATTTTCTAAAAGTAGTTCCTAATAAAAGTTTTAATTACGTTTATTGGATTTTTTAAGAAACGATTTAACATATTGTCTATATAATCAAAATCACCCAAATCCAATTTAAGCTAGAATCAAAATGAGCTATGTCATAAAAACAAAAAAAGAAACATGCATGAAATGTAAATTATGAGTTTTTGAAAAGTGTAAAATGTTCTGTTTGAATGTTTTTGAAAAGAGTAAAATATGCTTTTTACACGTTTTTGCAAAGTTGTAAATGTTTTATTTGCATGTTTTTGAAAAGAGTAAAATATTCTATTTTCATGTTTTTGAAAATTTTTAAATGTTTTATTTTATTAACATGTTTTTGAAAGTGCAAAATATTCTATTTAAATGCTTTTAAGATATGCTTTTAGAGAATTTTGTTTATTTTACAAATGGATATGGGACATTTTGGTTCTTCACAGGCGATAAATATATGTATCAATATATTCGAGTTTTAAATCCAACTTGTTTTAAATTAAAACAGGGCAATTTTTTTAATCCCCATTGGACCATTTACAAAGTTTGGTTCAAGTAAATTTAAAAACATAAAATATAAAAGCAATCGGATTGCATTTAAGTGCATACTTAGAACACACAAAAATATGTAAAATAACCTCGTGTAAAATGTAGACCTCTGTCAAGATATAAAAGTTGGGCGGGGATGAGGGACGGGAACTTTTTCTCAACTTATCGAGTGAAAGTCAGAAGCTGTCAAAGTAAATTCGACAAGGCGACGCATGCCTTGCATTACTATATATAGTCAAGTGAAACCAGGACGGAAAAACTTGGTAAACTTTCTTTCTACATCATACGCACAAGGTATATATAGTACGTCAAAACTTTCTCTACGACGTCAACATATTAAGTGAAAGTCTCTATTAAAAATGTTATGACCATCATCCATTCTTCCGTCCTCCGTCTCCGACGACTAGATCTTAAAAAAAACTCAGTCTCACTACTAAAGTTGACATGACGTGACGTCGTAATAATCATCATCTGCGTAGACTGAGCTTCTTTACTCCGACTCCGAATGCCGATTCCGAAGGCGAATTTCTTTCGTTTTTGTGAGGATTCTCTGAAATTCAAGGAGAAAGCAGGGTCAACATTTTCATTTCATATTAATAATATTCAAGTATTTTTGTAAGTTTTCTTACGCGTACTGCGTATGACTTGGACCGTCGACCGTAAATGCGAAAACGATTTGAATCTGGCATTGACAGATTTAGAAACCAAAACCAACACTCCACTCTAACTTTCACTTTGATATAGAGGCAGATATATCCATTGCTTGGTATATATTCTCAGAGTGTATTTTGGTGTGTCATTGAACTTGAAGGGAAAGTACATATGGTTCTGCAAAAGACAAAGTAATTTTACACTTGTACCATTAGGCAAATGCGGGGATAGAGAACGTGTCATAGTCAAATTTTGCTAAGGCATTTTTAACAGTATAGAAACGTGCAGTTTAAATTCAAATCCGTTTTTAAAATTAAATTATTCCTTCTAAAGGGATTTCTATGAAAAACAAAATACACATCAATAATTTATTCTGACAGGGCCGGATAATGTGGTCAGCGCAGGTCCTGCGCAGGCCCTGCTGCCTGAATTTCCAAAAACATGTATTTGGAAAGTTTTGAAGTTTTCAAAAATATGTAAAATTGAATAATTTCACTTTTCAAAAACATACAAAATGACTTTAACAATTTTCAAAAACATGTAAATAGAACATTTTGCACTTTTTGAATTAGGTAAATAGAACATATTGCACTTTTTGAATTAAGTAAATAGAACATATTGCACTTTCCTAAAAACATGTAAATGCATAAATGCATACAACATTTTCGTTTACGAAGGAAAATCATCAATAAATCAAAAATAACATATTTAACACTTTTCAAAAACATGCAAAATAAAAAATTAATTGCTTTTCAAAAAAACATGTAAGTAGAATATTTTAACTTTTCAAAAACATGCAAAATAAAAAATTAATTACTTTTCAAAAAAACATGTAAGTAGAATATTTTAACTTTTCAAAAACATGCAAAATAATTTTTTTTTACTTTTCTCAATAAATTCAAATAGAAAATTTTGCACTGTGCTAAATCAAGTAAAAAGAACATTTTGCATGTTTCTATAACATGTAAATACAACATTTTGCTTTACCAAAAAAAAATCATCAATAAAATTAAAATGGTGTTTTTTGTATGGAAACGGAAACAGATTGCTTCCTGAAATCATTTTCTACGTCCGGTCCTGCAGTCTGAAGTTACAAGTAGAGTTTCAATTATAGTGTTTATAGTACATTTTTCTAAAATATTAGGCTGTTTAAAACAAAAAACTAAACAAGTGACTCAACTTTGGTTACACTATCGCAGACTATAAATCGAGTAGTATATTTTTAAAAAAATAATAAATTAATTTCATCTAAATCCATTGAGGCAAAGATTAGTAGACCTGCAGTAACTATAAGGTAGTAAATGAAAAGGAGCTGTATGAAAATGATTTTAATCGAGAATTATTCAAATGCCAATGGCATCAACATTTCATACCTTAAGTCTGTCCCATTTGAATATATGAAACCATTACGATGACTACCAACCCTACAATACAACCATCAGACCTATATAACTATATACTATACAACTATATAGAACACCATATAGGTATCTTTGCACTCTCTCGATAAATACTCTCAAAGCCATTAATGAAATGGATGAATGGGTGAAAGTGGAAAACAGAAAGTAAAAAGAAAAGACTCGCTCAAGATCAGAAGCAGAAGGAGAACTTCATCATAGTGCGAGGTGCTTATAGAACTCGTCTAAAACTACACTCAAAATTCTAAACTAAAGGAAAATGTAAATTTCATTGTACAGGGGAAAGTGGTGAAAGCAGAAGGGAACTTATCGTTAAAGAGAGCGAAAGAGAGAATGTAGTTGTGACTATTTCACAATGATAATTCTCCAAAGCGATGAAAATAACTATTGAGGTCAATGGCGCACTACAACAATTCTCTCAACAAATCCTGCTTGTTGTTGAGAAACATTAGAAGAAAGTATATGGCCGTAGTTGTGGTCGTTGAACATTCTTAAAACTGAGTTTCTGCAAACTGCATTAACTATATGTATATACGTAGTTTCTACGTAATCTCCATTAAGAATGGCTTATTAAATATACTTAATCTCTGATATTTTAGCCAGAATAGGGCAATTCCAGGTTTTACTTGTACTTTTATGTTCACTTTAATAAAGACCCACTTTAACATTACTTCTTCTCCTTATTATGCGTTCTATATTTAAGTGATGTTGCCAGTTCTACTTTCACCCAGACTTTCTCCACTTTTTTAGTTTTAGTTCAAGTATTTTTATGTGTAATTTTAGGAGAGAAAGCATCAATTTCGTACTATTTTTACGTTTGCTATAGTTGTATTTGAAGAGAATGTGGAAACTTGGTCCTACAGTTAATTTTTCTGATATGTTGTTTGTTCTCTGATTGCATTAAATGTAACATGGGTTTAAGTTTTCTTATCCGAAAAAAATTATACACAATAAATAATCAATTTATAAAAATAAAGTTGAGTAAGTTCTACATTGGGAAACTTTTTCTATTTCTATTTGAGCAACGGTTTTTGAAACTATTATGAATTTAAATTTTAAAAATACATATCGTATGTTTAGAACTAAAATGTTCTATATCTAATTTAAACTAGAATTAAAATGAGCAATATCTTAAAAAAAATAAGAAACATGCGTAAAATGTTAATCAAGAGTTTTTGAAAAGTGTAAAAATTTTCATTCACCTGTTTTTGAAAAGTGAAAAATGTTTTATTTACATGTTTTTGACAATTGCAAAATGTTCTGCTTACATGTTTTTGAAAACTTCAAACTGTTCTGTTTACATGTTTTTAAAAACATCAAAATATTCTTTTTACATGTTTTTGAAGAGTGCAAAATGTTTCATTTACATGTTTTTTTCACAGGTTAAAATGTTCTATTTAGATTTTGTTTTGTCTATTTTTTATATATTTGTCATAAAAATAAATCTTACGATGAAAAAAGTGAGAAAGTGAAATAAGTGAAAGGTATTATTATAACAACAGTAGTGAAAATAGGGGATTTGGTAAATTTTGTAAATGTGTCTCAGATTCCAAATGAAAGTCTCGAGTGAAAATTTAATCCATACTGAAGCTTAGAACAAATGAGTTTCTTTTTCTGTAGTATTGTTTCCTCTCTGCAGTATATGTTTTATTGACGCCCGGTTACTTTCTCTCGTACCTCCATATTTTCACCACTCTTACTCTCCACGTGTACAACTGTCACCGTATTACGGGGAACCGGTACCGGTGTAGGATTGCGTACAAGAAAAAAACGGACAACATCACGTTCACTTATGGAATTTCGTTGTTAGAGGTTTGACTCTGCCATTCTTTTAGTTGTTTTCCTAGCTTCCATAGTGAAAGTATATCAACAGAGCGGATCGCATATGTGTAATAAATGTGATCGTAAAGTTTGAGGACAGGACGCGGGGCAGAAAGGAAAGCGACTCGAGACTGCAGGCACGTCTTGTACATTAGGAAGCTAAACCGTATGAGAAACTAACATGGATAGACGACAACAGTGGCCAAAAAGATGTCCAGCTAGAACTCAAACGCCCTAAGACGTCACCACCATTGACTAGAAAGCAAACCTACGAGTAGCTTTTTTCTCAAAATTTCCGCCGCTTTTTACCTTCTGGATTTCCTGAGCAAAGAGAAAGCGCAGTGGAAAGCTCGGGTGAAAGTTAATCTTTGAAAACATCCAAATTCTTACGTGGAGTAACATTACTTTCTTTAAAAATACTACAACCACAACCACATCTAGCATTGCCCCTGATATGTACCACATGATACCATGTCATGATAAAACCATTAAAATCCATGCAAGACATCACATCATTTTGAATTATTTTTTTTATATCAAATCTGAAAAAAACCCTCAACCCTGGCCAAACCGTAAAAAATAACCAACCAACTACTCACTAGTACTCGTAATTCTCGTAGCATGGATACGTATATATATATTCAGTGTATTTATATTCGTGTGGCAGTTGTGCGGTTTTTGTAGTACGGCTACGACTACGACTACGAGTAGCAGTTGTCACCGACTTCAGTGTTGTCACAGGCTGGGACGGACATTTTATGCAGAGATCTCTCTACACTGGAATGGGGGAAAAACTATTAAGTCATGAGAAGTAAACCTTAAGCGTAATCGTAACCGTAACCGTCTGGGTGAAAGTCAAGGGAAGTGAAAGCAGTCACCATACTGTAGAATTCCAGCCTGTTCTCTCTCAATCCTTTGCTGTCCGCAGAATCCGTATGAGTGTTTTGAATCTAATGCAATCCAATGGATGAAATATATACATATAGATGGGGACAATCCGTAGAAAAAACTTATTCTGGCAGCCCAAGGAAGTCCATCGGACATTTCAGAAATAAGTTGGCATACAAATGTTTATTTTATTTATTTTATTCAGGAAGTCAAAAATCACACTCAACTTTCTCTGCTTTTCATTGGACAGCGTCGGCTGTTGTCGACTGTCGACGTGAACCCTCTACAGCATCTTTTGATTTTGTACCTTCATATTACATATTTTTTTTACTTTCTCCAGATCCAGAGTTAAAGTTTGCTAGCTTTATCCTGGGCCTGGACCCTAATCATTCGTAAATCTGGCGAAGCAACTGGCACCATCGTAACATTCTATTTTTTTTAGAGTCTGATCGTCTGATGCTTTTAGTACTGCCCTCGCTTCTGCCGTGAACATTTTCCACGGTCAAAATGGTATAGGTTGCGGAAATTAGATTTTTGATATAGCATGTAACAGTGGTCACGGGGAAATTGTGACATTTGTAGTCTCATTGGTGGGACCAACTGCCACACTGCATCCCTATCCCTCTGTTTTTGCTAAAGTTTGATCTGGTGCATATATCGCCTGTTAGGAACCAAAATGTTCCATATCCAATTTAATCTACAATCAAAATAAGCTATGTCATAAAAACAAAGTGAGAAACATGCGTACAATGTTAGTTTGGAGTTTTAAAAAATGTAAAATGTTCTAGTTTATTTTTTTGAAAACGTGCAGAATGTTCAATTTACATGTTTTTTAAAAGGTGTAAAATGTTCTATTTACGTATTTTCAAAAATTGCGAAATGGTTTATTTAAATGTTTTTGAAAATGTGTAAAATGTTCTATTTATATGTTTTTAAAAAGCTTAAAATGTTAATTAAGAGTTTTTGAAAAGTATAAAATGTTGTATTTAAATGCTCCCAAGATATATTTGAATATTTTTGTAGATAGTTGAAATTGTTTTTAACTAGCAATGGATATGGAACACTTAAGTTCTTCATAGACGATATCCTGAGTGTAGCACTAAAACAAGTAAACTACCAGTTGGAAGTTCAAGATACGTATTAGACTATATGAATTTTGCCTACATTTAAAAACGTCATAAGTCTATCCTACTGCAGTATTAGAGTTTTAGTTTCTGCATTTTTAATTTTTGGATTTTTGGGTTTACTTTACACCTAAGCTTTAATTTATTTATTTTATTTTAAGAATTTTGTAGCATAATTATTACTAGTAAAATAAGCTCATTTAGTAGAAGGATTTCTTTAAGCCGTATTTTCCATACATTGCACCGGAGTAGGTACGTCTTATAGCAACTAAAACATTTAAATACATGTTACATAGTCAATGCATGAACGCACAAATAATCTCAACTTACAATCTAAATGTGACATTTGCAATCAAAATGAATAAGTTGCATGGATTACTATACCTATTCAATATAAACTACGTATATTGCGACTATTACGGCGAAAGTCTATATTAAATAGGTGGGAGTAATTTGACTGTCTATAAAACAGTAGGAAGGCAAGAGACACACAAGTATCCGTTTCTGTCAAGCCTGTCGTTAAAATTATATTTGATATCCTGCCTAAGCATAAAACAATGACGTCTGCGTCTTTGCCTTTGGTATGTAGATAGAATGCCCTGCCCTACAAACTACACTAGCACATCTCCATACGTAAAGCTATTGGGTTGACTGCATACAGTATGGACTCTGTGGCACTCTCTGTGGGTAACCTATGAGGTATGTTACGGTTAATAAAAATTACATTCGGTTCGACTGGCACAGTTGGATTGGAATTTAATATTAATTATTATTGCCTATGGCCTCCTTCTACTTCATCATGTAAAACACGAGGCTGAACATATGTTCAAATACTTTTCTATTGCCATCTTGTTCCCTCTAAATATGTACATACATATTTATCGCAAACATTCCCCAAATAAAATTCCAGCATTTTTCAGACACAAAATGGGAATTTTTGTCATTTTTTCATGTGTAATCTGAGGTTATATTCTACGCTATTAGATTCTCATAGTGCTCATAAATTATATTTTTTATGGTCTCAAGCTTAAGGGTCGTATACGTAACTATGTAAGGTATGTATGTACACATGCATTTTTTCTCAGTGTTCATATTTCAAGAGCCGCATAGCAATAAAAGAATTTATAACTATTTGTAAAATATTTAAAGTGAAAGCAGGTAAAGCAGTGAAAGCAGTGAAAGTGGTGAAAGTAGTGAAAGCAGAGTGAAAGTAGTAAAAATAAAAAATACACAACACAATCTTAAATTAAACCAGGGTGACAGTTGTAATTGCAAATTACGCTTTTAAGCAAAGACAGGAGGCATGCCAAACGTGAACGACATCCGTGTCGGCATTAAAACATAAGGGAAAACATAAAAAAAGTAAAGAAATTTTTAATGAATCATAAAATGAAAGTCCTTCCGCCATTCAGGATATAAAACGAAATGAATTGTGTCACATTAGGAATTGTATCTATACAATTAGGAAGCAGGGGACTGGAAATTATTATGGTTCGCGCTCATGTTCCCTCTTTCTATAAAACATTGTTTCATTTCAACATTCCTACATTTTAGTGCATATGCACTTAATACTTGATGATAGTTTCCATATGTTTTTTTATGTTATACAATGTGCCACTCTCCTTATATTTCCACAATGTTATTTGAAAGGGCATAGCATGAACAGTTGAATTAACGGTAACGTTCTATACTCAAGCAGCTTCTCTATTTTAGATGGAATTGTTGCCAACAAAAATAAAATTGTTTTTGGTTACACCAGTAGAACAAAATATGTAGCTAATACAACTTAAAAAAATATTATTGCTTTGAAAGTGGTAAAAGTATAAAATTCAATGTAGCTTTTAAAAAACTTCAAATATACTCACATTTTAAACGCTTTTTGAAATAAAAATTTCATAAACATGACACATTTCATTTGAATAATATAAAGTAATTAGCCATACAAGGGCAAAGTTTGTGAAATACTTCTTGGTTGTCGTATTTACAATTAATTATACAATTTGCTGAATTTAAATATTTTAAGTAAGAATATTTTGTATAAGAATTAAAACTAACAAGAAAAGAAAGTTGTTTGGAAAGTGTAATCAGTGCACCTATCGTTCTTTGTATCTGTTCTACAGTTCTACTGGGTAAATCTTATAAATGTAACATCTATTGTACGTGTGTGGAATTTTGTGTTTTCTCTCCAATTGTCGAGTGGCACAGTTTAACTAGATAGAAAGAGAAATAGGTGAAGAGTGGAGAAAGTGGGAAAAAAATAAACTTAAAGAATATTAGAGAACACGTAAAGTAATGAAAGGATGGAGTGGAAGGAGGGAAAGTATATGTGAGCCTATGTAAGGGAACTGTAAAAATCTATTGAATTGTAAAGTATATTTACAAATTCACACAAGAGAAAGACGATTGAGAGTCGTTGGCTTTGAATTTGAATTCCCTGGATTTTCTCTACTTTCACTACTTTCTCCAATTTTTTTCCTATTTTTTTTTGGTCCTACTAGTTTTGTGAGTGTGGATTTGCTAAATAGATTCAATGTATTTTCCTTCTGTCTACCGCCTACTGTCTTTCCCCATATCAGCTCCTGAGTTAGAGCAAGAAGCTCTAGAAGGTTTACAAAAGAAAAGAACGTACTTTCTTTCAAGTATTAAAAGCTTACGAGTCGATAGATACCCATCTTTAGAGTAACATACTCACGTAACGAGATACAATCTACGTGCCGTTTTGTAAATGCAAACGATGCTATCTTCTTCTCAGGATGTGTGGATATTGTTAAATAGCCAATGTAGTGTATTAAAAAACTATTTAGGAGTTTTTCGGAATTTTAGAATTAAAAAAATAAAATTGCTTATTTTTAGTGCAAACACTTATTATTCTAACAATTATTATATTCTTTTATTGTTTTTTCAAATTTAATAATGAGCCAGTAGCGTTTATATAGCTTCGAAAATTATCAAATTGTTAGTTATAATTTTGCACATGGGTTAAAAATTCCTGATTTAAAGCTTACAAAATTGGCAGGACTGTTTAAGTGAATTTTAAAATTTACAGTGTTTATTTACTTGAAAATATTTTAATATATTCTAACATTTAAAAAACAGTTAATACAATACATTTTAAAAAACAAATCAAAATATTGTATATTTTTATAGTTTTTATCACCTTTGAGGACCTGAAAAAGGTGTAGAATCAAAAAGCTAAAATATTTGTATACAGGTTAAGATAGAACGCTTTGCTCAAATTGAAACGCAGTTGAAGAGACGCTACGTAGGAAAGTGCCTGAGCCTGAACGACTATAAGCCCTGCCGAGTGTAAAACATATAAAAAAGGGAAAGCATGGTGAAGCAATTGGAATCGAATGAATAAAGCTATAAAGGATTTACATGGTCTCGAAATTGGGAGGAAGAAGAAAGCTCCGGAATGCAAAACAAAACTCTGCCTGACCTGATTTTCTTTTTTTTTCCTATCAACTTTCTCCTGTTTAATTCACTTTCTCTTAAATACACCCGCTTCTTCTCCTCGTCTGTGTCCTACAGTAGAACTGTGTGGGAGTTTGAAAAAATTCTATCGAGTGGTAGTAGTAGGAAAGAAAGTACCTAATGAGAAAGTCGAGACTTGGTCCAAGAAATTGGAGAGAAAGCAGCACGGAAGATGTGGAGCGTACAGTGGCGTACATACAACGGAATGCGTTGTTCCTTACAGTCAGTAGAAAAATAAAAGCAGTAAAGGCACAATGGCCCCGCATACTTTAGTTTCTGTTGGATCTTCCAAATATTGCATGTTCATTTATTTATCTCACAAGGGATACTTGCTACATACTCTTAAAACAAATCAAGAGCTATACAACAAAATCGTTATACTTTGTCTCTACTTTTCTTGCGTATTTATAGTTCATTGGGTTTAGATAAATCTTTAATATTAGAATCTGTTTGAAAAGATATACTACGTGAACATGCCGCGTTCGAATTAAAAAAGAATGAACAAAAATTCTAAACTTAATTTGCAAAATCTTTAAACAGTACACAAGTATCCCTCATGAGTGACATTGCCTAAGTTTTCCGAGAGTATACATTTCTAGAGCTTGTGTTTTATTTTTCGCAAAAACAAAGTACAACGACAACGACACAGTTGAGAAAGTTAAAAGAAAAGAAAGTAGAATGGGGAAAGTAAAAGGGAAATTGAGCTCTTGAAATATTTACATGGCGGAATAAAATACTAAAGAATTAGATGGGAACTGTATCATTTACCAATTCCAACGAAGCTAAGAGAATGCAAATTGAAACTCTAGAACAAGAGAGATTGAGAGAGTTGGAGAAAGTTCGAGAAAGTAAAACCCCTATTTAGTTTCTTATTTTTCCTGTCGTTCTCTCTTTAAATAAGTATTTATTGCAATTTTAGTACATATACGACATTTATAAGCTTTAAAGTCTTAAACATATATAGTATATATTTCTTAATTAAATTTATTTAAATAAATAAATGAATTACATTTGAAAAACAATCTGTTGACGTTTTAAGTATGTGTATAATATTTTGTATTTGAATTAAATATTCGCCTAATGTTGTTATTTTAAATCCTAATTCTGAGGCAAAAGTAGATTTTGTTGTTATTTTTTTAATTTTGTTATTTTATTGTACGTTTCAACATCTTAAAAGCAAAAGAACAAGACAGACTGGCATTTATGAGTCTGGATTATTTTATTTTAATGCTCAAGGTAAAAGTAATTTACGATTTAAGGTGCACGCAACAAACATTCCTTGAGGTAAAAACGTCTTACATTTTGAACCGTTACCATACTAATTTACGCTCAAATCTACTTCAGTTTCTTACAACACTATAAGCAAATTTTCTTACAAGCACAATACAAATAGCTCTAATGATCTTATCTCAAGCTAGATTTTGAGCACGCAACGGTTTTCATTAAATGTCAGTAGAGTACAAGTACAAAGGAGACCACCCTGTAGCTATGTATGTACCTAGCATAAGTGCATCCCTGGGAGTGAATACCTGTGTACGTTGCAAAAACATAAAACAACATTCCTTAGTGAGGAAACATTACACTCGCTGCCCACTGGCGCCTCAAGATATGGAGTGTTTTTTTGATAAACACATGTGCAGAGAGAACAAATTGAAATTGTACCTATGACGCTTATAGTATCTGTATGTGTCCACATATTCTAACAGTTATTCCATGTAATAGCATTTTGTTTTAACATGAATTGCACACGGTTTGCAAAATGATGTAAGTGCAATTTTTTAAAACTCACTTAAAAACAATGAACGAGAAACATTAAAATGCAATTTTATATTATTATAATTAAACTCGAAGTAACATCCACGTAAATTCTATTTTTGTTAAACACTTTTGAATGAGAAAAATACTATATGCACAAAGTTAATACAAAAAATATCCAAACCTAAATAATGCAAACAAATGTTTTCAATTTTTAAATCTTGTAAAATAGAGAAAAAAACTTTAGTTTAATTGCAACAGCCTTACTGCTCGCTCAACATGCAAAGCAATAATTTCTTATTCGTATTTTAAATATCTTAATAAAACATTATTTACAGCTTTATATTGATATAACTTTATAATGATGATAAACGATACATTAAAAAAATTTAAGACTTAATTTAAACTATTTTAAGAAATGTAATTTCTTAAAATGTATTTTAAGGTAAAATATTTACTTGTACAAAGATAAATCTAAATAAAATTGTTTTAGCATTATTTAGCATATTTAGCACTTTAAAAATGTGTATTATTAGAAATATTTGCAAATTACAGAAATGTGTAATTAAATAAAATTAAAATATTTTATAATTTTCAAAAACGTGTAATTAGAACATTTTGCAAATTACAAAAATGTGTAATTAGAATATTTTGCAATTTTAGGAAAAGCGCAATAAGATTATTTTGCAATTTTTAAAAACGTGCAATTAGAATATTTCCCACGTTACAAAAACGTGTACATAATTAGAATATTTTGCAATTTTAAGGAAAGCGCAATAAGATGATTTCGCAAGTTACAAAAACGTGTAATTAAAATATTTTGCAATGTTAAGAAGGGAATAAGATTATTTTCCAATTTTCAATCAAGTGTAACTAAAACGTTTTACAGCCTCCCAAATAACACGAAGCAACAATTTGGATGGTTTAAAATCTTCAAAAATTGGTAGCAAAGTGTGCCCTTGTAATATTGAAAGTTAGAATATACTACATTTTTTTAAACATGTAATTAGAAGAATATGTAAAGAATAATAATGCTTTTAAAATTATTTTACTTATGGTTCAAAAACTTTCAATTTTAATAGCTATAGCAAAATTCACACCATCATTTCTTACAACTTTAAACTTTGCATAACAACATATTTTGCATCTGCATAAAATACATACCTCACCACCAGGAGAAAATGTGCTTAAAGTGTACTAAAAAACGTTAACCTGTAGTATTGTAATTCTGTTCACACGGCAAGGAAGTGAGTCGACAAAATAAATACTTTGTGACTGTTCAAACAACTTTGGTTAAAATCCAAGCATTTTTTGTTTGTTTGTCAGGAGTGTAGACAGAAATTGAGCATATAAAATTTTGAGCTAACCTTTGGGGTTTATAAAATTTGTATATACTACCAATGTATTTTTATGTTTGCGTTCCATTGCCCTTTTCGTTTGCCTATATTATAGCCTTCATCTTTTTAATGTTTGCCTTGGTGTTGGATTTTGGTGTTGGGAAGTTGAATGAAATATATAAATTATCACGAGATTTTATCCACGCACAAATATTTCCGCTCCATCGACTTGGGGCGGGTTTTCAAAAATACATTTGAAATTTAATATTCGACTAATCTGATTGCGGAACTGAAGGAAAATAAATTGCATGGAACATGTTTTAATTCAAAATCGCGTGCTGTGTTCCCTTTAATCTTTTTTTCCTCTGATTTCCATCTTATCCATACATCTAATGTATGCACATCAACAGTAATCAAAGTAAATACAGAATACAAATGTTTCTTTCGCATAATACACACAAGATAAAAATATTTTTTTAGTCCGTTTTGATTTTTTTTTAAATCAATGTTTACAGCTGTAGTCAGAGTATAAAACTAAATGTCGGTTGCTATACTGTATAGGGGTCGTCCATAAATGACGTCGTCAAAACATACTAATTATTGTAATTTAAACACAGATTTTGTAAAGAACAGTGATAAGACCTTCGTAGCTAAAATGTATGTTTGAAATAAATTTTAAAACTTGGGCAAAATATTATTTTGTAATAGATTATGCAAATTTTTATTTCGCAAAATAGTTATACGCTGAGTTGTATGAATTTTGCATAATGTTGCAATGAATCTATTTTGAAACCATATGGGCAGCAAAAACCGGCTATCTACAATCCACTAAAATTTAATTTACCCTTAATTAAATTGTGAGTTATTAGATGAGCTATATGTAATTATAGTTTGCATTTGTTCTTTGCTGCATGCAATAGGCTAACATAAAGTATAATGAACATTAGTATCCCTTCAGACTTTGCCCGTTTGTCCCGCCTAAAATGAAGCTTAATTAAAATTTAATGAACTTCTTCTCCTATTATTCTTCTCACAATAAATCAGTTTTTGAGACAACTAACTATAGGAAAGAAAGAAAGGCTTGGGTTGTTTGCGTGTGTGTGTGTGTATGTGTGTGTGTGTGAGGGAATCTATGAATATGAATCTGACTGTGTATGTGGGTAATAAAGTGCAAACACAATGCAACACTATATTAGCTTGGGGAAAGTAAATTAAAATTGCGGGAGAAAGAGATCAATAAAAGATCGTTAATCAATTAATTAAGAGTTTGACGCTATAAAGAGACGGTCATAAATATCAAAATTAAATTTCCAGAATTCAGAACTACTTTTTAATTCTCTCTATCCCCCAAAACTTTCCACTTAGCCCGTATAGCTATAATTTATTGAACATCATTTTATACGTGCCTTTTCTCTTTTTTAGTAGTTAAAAATATGTAATGCAGCATTCTTTGAACATAGAATCAATCTATATGAAAGCACTATAATTATGACTTTTATGCACTTTCTCTTTTAAATTATGTGGGTGAAAAATTATAGGCGTCATTTCTATTACGTTTTCATAATGTGCTGCTCGCAGAATTTGTATGAAAACAATAATTACGGAGAAAGTACTAAAGTGAAAGTCAAAAGTGAAAGTAACAAGGTGAAAGTTAAAAAGTGAAAGTTTTACTTTCTATTGTGGAAAGCAGCTGGCATCTGAAAGCAAATAGTTGAGAGTGTATAATATTTGCTAATTAGGGAGGTTTCATTCAAACAAGTCCCCTGTCGGTTTACAAATAAGGTGAAAGGAGTCAAATTAATATTAATTACTATGGTTTTTGAGTGCATCCATGAGGCGCAGCTGGATTTATTAGCTTAGTTGCGGTATCTTATAATGTTAGATTAGGCGCTGCTTTTCAACCTCACAAGTTTGCAAAACGGACTAATTGTTGTCGTTTTGAAATTAACGTCTTTGTTTTTTAAATATACGCAGTTTAACCGTTTTTTTAAAAACCTGATTTGAAATCTTTTACAAATATTGTTTTTTTTCAAAAAATTATTTACAAAATTGCAATCATCTCCTCTACTTAACTACAATCTTAAAAAAGTATTAAAAGCATAAAAATATATTTAGCAAAAGTAACATTAACCGAGTACATGTTTAAAAGTAACATATTTCTCTTTTGACATTTCTAAAAATAATATTTAATAAAAGGGAATTTTAGTCTCAAGGCAGAAAGCTCTATCCAAATGTTGCGCTAACGTTTTGAGAAGAAAACAAGGAAATAGTAAAAGTAGATTACAAGACATGTTGTCACATCCATCCAGCAGTGTTTTTCATTATTTTCCTTGCTTTCGTTTTTTGCGCTTGTCTGTCTTTCTGGAGGAAAAATACGTTTAACCTCATAAAACTACTTTGTGGCGTGAGCCACTATGAGTTTTTTTTTATTTATTTTGTGTTATTAGTTTCTTCGATTCCCTGCGACTATGTACGGCAGCTGCATGAGTACGTAATTCAAAATAAAGGACAAAAATGTTTACCACAGAGCAGAAAGTTTTTTGATTCTAGGCTCACGAATCTAGACATTATTTATGTGTAATCCTATTCCAGGCATGCAACGAGTTCCTTTTAGGATTAGTTCTATGCAAAATGTATATAAATTACTAAAGTTTCAGAATCAGTATGAACAATATGACGAACAAACACTTCTTATAGTGATTCCAATTAATATTTTAAATAAAGTGAAACATGCAACATGTCAACGTCAATCCTAAATTAGAAACTCGTAATTAAAAAATCTGTACACAAAGTTTAGTTTTAAATCAAAATAGTCAAGCTTCGTATAGATGATGAGTTTTGCTTTGACCTAAGCACTCGTTGACTAACTTTAAAAAAAAAACAGCAAAAAAGCGAATTCGTTTGGTAACCTATTTTGCATGCAGTATGCTTGTAAAAAGGTTTTTTAAAATTTTTTTAAAGTTAAAAAAACTATTCCCAATTATTTGACTAAATATTTAACTTTGTTACAATTTCCATGTCACAACAATAATTCAAGTTTGTAAAACAAAGAAAGTTGCTTATGATAATAACTTTGTGTTTTCAACTAATGTCAACCGGCCTTGACATACTTTGCACCTCAAACAATAACAATTCAGCTTGGTAATATATTCACATTGAGATAACAAAATTGTGCTAAATGATGTATGTAGTCAAAAGGCACAATTGCCAGCCCCGATACTATTCAAGCAATACAGCTACTTGAAAATCTTTTGTAACGTTTCTTCCAAAACTTTCTTAACTTTCACTACTTTCAATATAGACTTTCCCTTCCCTTCGACTGTACACTTTTTGTTTTCTATTCTTTTTATTGTTGACTCACCCAAAGAGTCTCTCAAGCATTATGTAATTGTACGTATAATAATCCACCCTTCTCACTTTTTTTTTCCATTCCTTTGTTCTTTTTTCTATTAAATAGCTTTCCCTGTCTTGCCTTTCAATTGCATTGTACTACAATACAAGGATATATTAGCTATATACATACACACCTATACAAACAGTAACTGCCACTTCTATCCTTACTCTCTTATTGTTACTTTTAGTTTTTGCTTTCTTCATTATCATCCTCATTATCGTCGACTGGGATGATGCGTTTCAAGGAAAAACCCTATACTATTCCAAATACAGATAAAAGCTAGAAGGTAAAAAAGAAACAGGCAAGAGTCTAGAATGCAAGTTGAAGCAGAAAAAAGCGCGAGAAGGTAAGGGAAAGTAAGTGAAAGCAAGAAAGAGAAAGTAAAAATACGTTTCAGAAGCAAGTGTACCGCCAGCAGCAGCTTTTATCCACCCGCTTCTTTTCCTTGTTTCTTTTAAGTGTCTCTCGTTAAGACTAAAAGGAGTAGAGAAAGAAACGGAGCTCAAAATGAGTAGTGGCCCCCAGCACAAAAAAACTAACAGCATAGAAACTAATACACATGCATTATTAAATACACGAAACTACATATTATATAGAATACAAAATGAAAATATCCAAAAGTGAAACGATGAAAGATGAACAACAAACATAAAAATTTTGCAACTTTCACGAATGCTTTCTTCTTGTTTCACTTGTTGTGTTGTGTTGTGTTTTTCAACGTTCTACGTTACTTTCACTTGGTTGAAGTGAAAGTACAGATGCAGATATTAAATTTCAGCCAAAGCCTTAAGCAGTATAACTATATGAATTTCTAACATTCAACTGTGTAGCTGTATCAGTTATTTAGTACTTTCTCTTTTGTAAATTGTAGAATTTTTTAATTTTAATTTCACAAAGCTTGTAACTGTCATTGCAATACATATTTTGTTCTTGAGAGTTATTTTGATTAAATTTTCTTTTCGCTGAATACTTCAAAGTTTGTACTGCAAGCTAGAGTGAAAGGTTGAAATTTGAACCATGCGCAGTCTGTATCATTTCAGGAAACAACCTGCAGAAGAGAAAGCAAAGAAGTGAAAGTATCATAATAATGTTTTCACTAATGTCTGCTATTATTGAAAATTCGATACAATTCCAAAATAAAAGGGATCAAAAATATAGAGCTGTCTCTATAACATTAAGTGGAGCTCCTATCTGTGCTATACGATAAACGAAACATACAGAAATACAAAGAGTATCATGAAAGTGAAACTAAAAGTAAAAGTCCGACCAACTGAAACTTGATTCAGAATATAGAATAGAGACTAACAAACACTATTGACTCGACTACTCGACTATTCTCCGTTCGTTCCTGCTCATTCAATTCCTTGCAAGTTCCTCAAAAAAAAAAGAAGCTACGCACGGAGAAATGTATTTAATTATAGGACTATATATATCGTCTGTGAAGAATCAAAATTACCCATACCTATTTTTAGCTAAAAACAATATCTAAAATCCACAAAAATATTAGAACATGTCTTAAAAGCGTTTAAATAAAATATTTTGCACTTTCAAAAAATATGTAAAACAATCATTTTAGACTTTTCGAAAACATGTAAAAAGAAAATTTCACACTTTTCAAAAACATTTAATTAGAAAATTTTTTAATTTTCAAAAACATGCAAAAGGAACATTTACACTGTTCAAAAACATTTATTTCGAACATTTTGTAATTTTCACAAACATGCAAATGGAACATTTTACACTGTTCAAAAAAATGCAAAAATAGAACATTTTGCAATTTTCGAAAACATGCAAATGGAATATTTTTCACTTTTCAAAAACTGCTAATTAACATTTTAAGCATGTTTCTCATTCTGTTTTTATGACATAACTTATTTTGATTCTAGCTTAAATTGGATATGAGTAATTTTGGTTCTTCACTGACAATATGTACTATGTATAGTTTTAGTAAAGAGTATATATAACCTACAACTTTGTGCTCTCCAGTCAAATCGAATGAAATCAAGTCTCTTGAAGTTTTCACCAATTTTCATGCTTCTATGTGTATTTTTTCTCTGCTTTTCTACAAAATTCTACACACGTTACACGTACTACGTACACACGCAATTTAGCTTCCAATGTTTGCGATTTTATACATTGTCCACTTTCAAAAAGCCAGAGAGCTAATTTAATGCCACGAATTGCAGTGCTGAACCAGCTATGGGAATTTTTGAGTTCCTGTATACACTTGAAAGTTTCTTCAATTAATCGATTTTTATTTTTGGGCCAAATTCGTAACTTATTTCTATCCTGGTTGGTTGACTAAAAGTTCTTCTTTAACTGACACTAAAACGTAATTTTGACACTGTATATTTCATACTGCTAGTATTTCTGTTCCCATGTGCTAAATAGATACAATATAATAGACTAATCTTTTGCACCTACCTAAATAGACTCAAGGTTTCACACAAAAATGAAAAAGCACAATGAAATCTAAAAAATATCCCAAATTTTATATAAGTTATACTTTCACTTTTACTTTCTTTTTTTCTTGTGTTTTCTTTTGATTTCTCCATCCTCATTTCTTTTATACATTTTTACAGCTGGATATTTTTTAGCTACAATTTTGTTTTCAACGGGAGAGATTTTTTTTAGACACAATGTATGTTGCAATGTTTCATGTTGTATTTAGCTGAGTATTGGATTTCTTGGACAGGATGTCCAGGTGGTACTTTTCCCTCCCGCTTTCTTCACATCACTTTGTGCGTTTTTGTAGTAAAAGTAGTAGAAAATGTAGCAGTAGAGGAGGCTCTCCTGCTGTTACAGTGGATGTTGTAGCAGTTGAGATGAGTGTACTGTTGAAATGTTCATGTTAATGTTCGCACATTTTCATGGTGGAAAGTGAGGAAACGAGGAGAGAAAAGCAGTGGGAGGACTCTTAAGGAGGCTGAGGTCAACACCTGGAATTAAATTTCTTTCCCAATAAATGATTCTCATGGGATAAATTTTTACATTTAGTTTTAGCTTTCTTTTTTTACTGAAATTAAAAGTGAAAGTGAAACTAAATGGAGAGAAAGTCCTGGTGATAGGTGTTTTTTATATTTTATTTCTTAGTAGAATTCATTTCAACACCTTCGATATTTATGAAGGTGCGTTTTTGAGCAGTGGCGGATCTAGACAGTGAGGCATTAAATCAGTCTCTTTAGAAGGAAAATTTTTAACATTGTAAAGAACGTAGAGGCGGAAAACTTTTTAAAAATAAAAATGTTTGTTTTAAAAATTTGCTTTAAATGTCGCGTCATTCCCCTGTTAGAACTATTTTAATCTATACATACAATGCAATTCTTAGCAAACCTAAAATATGTTGCTTAATGTCTAAGAAAATAAAGTTTCCTGCCCCGTTTTGTTCTTGTTGATTGTCAATCAATAACTTCCATCACTCACATAAAATAAAATGAACACGGCGGATTCGTTCGGTAGGCTCCGTTCCGTCGCCCCAGGCCGTGCTGTGTTGAAATATGTAGTTAAAAATTACTAAAGAATTTTTCTCTCGTCCTTTTCTATATGCCGCCGCAAGTCCAAGTCCTAAGAGTGAAAGCAAGAGTGAAAGTCATCATAGAAAACAAGTGTGTGTCTCTGTACTGAACCCAAAGTCACATTTTACAAGGGAATTAAATTGGATTTACAACTCGGTTTTGAAAACGAAAGATGAGAGACACCTTGTAAAATATGCATGTCGCTCCGTCCCAGACCCAGACCCAGACAGACGTCAGACTTTATCGTAATCATTATTTTAAATCCTGATGGTGAAAGTACTTACATATAATATATGTACAAGCTCCATCTTTATTTGTATCTTCGAGCAGAGAGTCTCCGAGACTATAATAAGGTGCTTATGCACGTCTTTCTTATGACAAACCACCAGTGGCAATAGTAGCAATGGGGGTAGTAGTAGTAGTAGCAGTGCCAGTAAAATAAAACGACAGAGCACTAAACACGGTGAAAATATTCGTGTGTACATCATTTTTGCTTTCACCTTTATAGCCCCATGAACCACACGCCTTGCCCGTAAAACGACAATATAATAATCATAAAAACCAAAAACCAATATCTAAAGACGGCACATGCAGAGTGTAGAATAAAGATTGGACCACTGTGTGTGTGTTGGAGTATTTAATATTTGTATTGTAGATGTTGTCAGTTGACATTAAGGTTATAGTTTGACTCTCTCCCCGCAAAATTAACGTCTACTTATATAGTCGCATAACGACACTTTTCTTAAACGCGTCGTCTTACAAGTAGTGAAAGTTGTGCGAGTCAAAAATAAGAATGACAATGACATCCACGACAAAAGGGCAACTCAGACTGAACGTTTAAAACTCCATATTACCATCATCTTCATTTTAGTTCATTTAATAGCATTACAGAGCATAGAGCACTTTCTCCCAATTTTCTTTTCACTAGACAAACACGTTACACGCACTTAAATTTACGATAGGGTTTCTACAAAAAAAATGAAAATTGTGCCCATGTTTAAATAGTAAGAAAGTGGTAAATAAAGTGTTTAGGATTTTTTGTATGCTTGTTTTTTTTTAAATTGAATTTATAAGAATTGCATACTTCAAGAATGACCTATTTGTAATTTTTAAGCGCGTAAAGAATACATTTAAATGAAATATAATATGTTCTAAAAATTCCCTAGAACGCTTTTTTATATAATAGAAAAAAACTTTTTTATAAAAATTTAAATTCTTTAGGTCCCAAAACTGATAAATCTGAATTATAGTAAATTTACACGGAATCATTTTTTTGGCAAGCTTATAGTAGAAAAATTTGCTCAAAACCTCATGTTTTTAAAAAGCGTAAACTTTTCTAATCTCATGTTTTGAAAAGTTGCAAAATGTTCTAATTCCACGTTTTAAAAAAGTGCAAAATATTCTAATTCCATGTTTTAAAAAGGTCCAAAATGTTCTAATTCCATGTTTTAAAAAGGTCCAAAATGTTCTAATTCCATGTTTTAAAAAGGTGCAAAATATTCTAATTCCATGTTTTTGAGAAGGTACAAAATGTTCTAATTCCATGTTTTAAAAAGGTGCAAAATGTTCTAATTCTATGTTTTAAAAAGGTGCAAAATGTTCTAATTCCATGTTTTAAAAAGGTGCAAAAGGTTTTAATTCCATGTTTTTGAAAAGGTGCAAAATGTTCTCATTCCATATTTTTTAAAAGGTGCAAAAGGTTCCAATTTCATGTTTTTGAAAAGGTGCAAAATTTTCTAATTTCATGTTTTTAAAATGTGCAAAATGTTCTAATTCCATGTTTTAAAGAGGTGCAAAGTGTTCCTATTCCATGTTTTTGAAAAGGTGCAAAATGTTCTAAGTAAATGTCTTTGGAAAAAGTAAAAAACGTTTTATTACGTCTTAAATAGTATTTTGCTAAACGTGCCAAAAAATGGTATCTACTTGCTTTCGCCTTCATCCATTATTTAAAATTTGCACGATTTTATGCTTCAAATTTTTCTAGTCGTATGTATGAAAAACAAAAAAAAATGGTAAAATTAAGTTTAAGTAAAAGCTCAAAATTAAAATAAGCCTCTGTTCAATGCATTATAAGCGGAATTTACCAATGCTATAGTGTGTTCATGAATTAAGATAGGCCCTTTTGATTTCTATACAAACGGAAAGCTCCCATAAAATTCAATAATACGTGCTATTCAAGTCACGTCACCCTCATAACGTTCATGTCCTATGTCCTCGCCCATAAATTGAGACTCTACTCTGTCCTTTGTGTAAGTACATGTGTGAAAACTTCCAGCACCAGTGTCATTGGATTAGCACCCATCTCCTTATAGTTATTATTAACCTATTAGTATAACCTTTTTGAATATTATAGTAAGTACTCTAATTAACATTTGAGTCAACTTTTTTAAACAAAGAATACAACAAAAAACATCAACAAAAAAAATCCGACACAAAGGTGAAAAAATAAGTTGTGGCGATATCATGACAATTTGAAACACGTTTTTAAATATTTAGTTAATTTAAAACCGAAACAATTTGAAATTGGTACTTTTAAAAGAATTATAATTTTAAACGTTTATTTAAAAAAATCTCATTTACAAATTTAAAACTTTTAGTATTTTATCAAATGTGCTAAAACTAAATTTTAAAATATTAAACCACCTGGCCACCATAATCCATTTGAGCAACGCATAGTCAGTCACTTTCGTTTTTGCAGGTGCCATGTAATTGTAGGTATTTTTCTTGAATGTCTTATTCTCTGTCAACTCGTGTTTTTTATATTCATCTTAAGTTTCAATTCTAAGCCTCTCAAGGTTTTGCAAGACTTACTCTTTTTGCTTTCACTTGCTTTTAAAAATGTCATTACACCATTGAAACTCGAAACACATTTTTTGCCTGGAGTTTTTGCTGCTTAAAAAGCGTAAAACTTCAATTGTAATGGTAATGTGTCATTTTTTCGTTTCTGTAACACTAAAAGTAACACTATTGAAAACGGACATTAAACATTACAGGGTACTTTAAAGTACAATGACACCCGTATAAGGCAAGCGGACAATTGATACAAAACTTGTTTCTTGAAGCTTTATATAACACAGTATGTTTTTACAGAATACAAAATACACTATGTACAGTCCTGATTTAATTGCTAAATAATATATTCTGTGTGCCTTATGCTGGAACAAAAATGTGCTGAACAGTACAGAAAATATAGTATTTATTTTAAAAAGAATTTTAAACTTGAATCAAACAAACATTAAAGTTTATTTCTTCATTTTTACCCCATTTTTAACTTAACACAAAAATATTCTTAACAAGATTTTACAAGCTATGAATAGGTCATTTGAGCGTATCTAAAATACAATATTTTACGCTTGGAATATCACTAAACGTTCCTTAGAAACTAAATAGTTCCAGTTCAATGTGTGAAAAGTAGACGGAAATTGAGACTCAATTCTCTACTTTACTCTTGTAAGCGCCTTTTTTCTACATGATTATGGCCATGGCCATGGCCACACTAGCCACTAGCTATGTATAGTCATAATAGAGTTTATATCAATGTCGATAATTCTACCGCTTAAATATTATCACTACCACGAACCCTTTTTTCGCCTTTTTTATTTCATTCCATCATTTTTCGGTGTAATTCGGTTTCTTTTTTATATTAGTTTCCGTATATATTCTGAGAGGCTAAAATGGATTTTTGTATGGAAAATGTATAGTGAAAGCAGGAGTGAAAGTATAGTGAAAGCGGTGAAAGTATAGTAAAAGCAGTGAAAGCAATATTAAAGCATATGCACAGCAGAAATAATACACAGTTAAGTGTAAGAAAGAGAGTAGTACAAAAAAAAATCCTTACATGTATGAAATATCCACACTTGTTCAAAGCAGTGTTTTATGTCTATAGCCGCACTTTTGTTGGACATTTTGTTGGTTCATTTTTTTTCTTCTTCTTCTTCTCAAGATGGAGAGACGGTTGAGTGACTCTGAATGGCTCTTGTGTGACTCTCATTTGGCATTTGGGTTCTGCACTTTATACTTTCAAGCTGGAGTGCTTTCTCCATTTTTACTTTTTCTTTACTTTTTCTACCATGGGCACTCGTTCTGACTGAGGCTCAAAAATGCTTATATGAAAAAAGAATCATATATAATAAAAAAGAACCTATTAGAGGAACACAAGTGAGGCTATAGAACTGCCCACTTGAAGAAAATATGAACGACCTAATAACATCTAATGCCACATTACTTTCTCTCTCTCTCTCCATTCCTACCAACAGATCCCTACGAAATGGACTATCGAATATATAAGTTGGTTTTTGAATTTATGGAAATTGGATGTACTCTTACTTGTACAAGTAGAAATATGCTGACAATGCAGGAGACAGAGACAGGGCCGGATAATGCGGCCAGCGCAGGCAGTCGCCCCCGCTAGCGGCCGCTGCTTGAATTTTCAAAAAACATGTAAATAGAATATTTTACACTTTTAAGAAGCATGTAGATGAAATATTGTACACTTTTCAAAAACATGCAAAACTAAATTTTTTTGTACATTTCAAAAACATAAAAATAAAACATTTTCCACTTTTATCAAATCATGTAAATAGAACATGTTGCATTTTTGTAAATCAAGTAAAAAGGACATTTTGCACTTTTATGAAACATATAATTACAACATTTTAACAAGAAAAACCATCAATAAAATCAAAATGGTGGTTTTTGTATGGAAAAAAATTGCTGCCTTAAACCCATTCCTTGTTCCGGCCCTGGGCACTGGACAGAGACATAGAGGGGTAGTGGAGAGGGGCTTAAGTCCTGTATTTAATATGAACTTTAGCTAGTTCTACTTTCACTCACAAAATATATCGCGGGTGTTAACTGCCGATTTTTGCAATTGTAAAAGGCTATAATACACCTTAATTTCTAATTTAAAATTGCAAGAAATAACTATGTTACAAATTTGCTTCACTGTTATTCAAAGCGTAAACTTCGAAGTACTTAATCTTCTTAAATATTATCGCTATTATTTGCACTGTTTTCCCTCATCAAAAAACCCATTTTATTGATTGAATTAAGTTACCAAAGGTTAAAAACAAACTATTTAAAAATTTAAAAACTTTTGTTTCAAAATCATTCAAATCATTAGCATATTTGTGGTAAAGTGAAAGTAACACCCATGTCAGAGCTGTAAAATAATCTATGATGGTGGTTTGGGGTTGTGTTGGGGTAAACTCTGTGGAAAATATATAGAAGGAGAAAGCTTACCATTATTTAAAGCGGATATAAATTCAAGGAATGTAGAATAGATGTAGATAACGGAAAGGCATAAAGTGCGTGGTAAAAGTATTTTCTACATTTCTACATATGTTTTGGAAAGGGAAATGAATGTAATATGGAAATGTGTTTGTTTGCTTCACTACGCATCTAAAAAAGAATTCCTTTCTACTTTCTCCTCGTTTTTTTTGCACTTTTTCTTCAAAGCTAAATGCAAAACTACACACACACAAAGCCAGGCCAGCCAGCGCACACACCACCAAGCTCAAAGCTAAAGCCAACCCAAAAATCTAACAAAAAAAACGAAGCAACCCCTTGAAGCGATAGCCAAAAAATGTTTGTTTCGGTCTTGTTTTCTCTTCTGTATTTCAGTAGAATATTTTTTTTTGTAGGTTTTCTTCTGGCTGTGATCGTGGTTTTTCGGTTTTTCGTAAAGTTTTTACACACGTGAATGTGAAAGTAAAATAGTGAAAGGGAAATATTGCTTGTAGGCTTTCTCTCTCTCTATCATCTCTATTTCCAATTCCCAACTCATAGTTATCCATTATGCTTTGGCTTCAGTGGAATTTGGTGTTGGTTTGCTCTGACTCACAGTTCACAGTAGTATAGCGGTTTTGGCTACAAGTAGAAAATTTTTTGGGAGAAAGTTGTAAGGGAAAAGGGGGGAGCGAAAAAGTATTTTCTCCCTTTTCACGCTTCATGATTTTTCCTTTCCGGTTCTGAATCGTATCTCGTCTTTCGTTTTCCATGTCGTCCAAGTCCAAGAGTTTCCTTTTGAAATTTCTTTTTTTACTTTCTCTTTTTTTTTCTCTCTCTCTCTTTTATTTTGCGTTTCCCCCTCAAAAAATTCCACATCGTTCAGAATAGAAAATAGAAAATAGCGCTAGAAAGCCATGGAGATGGAGATGTTAAAGTTTTTTTTCAAGCCACACACAGTTCTATATTTCCTTCTCTATTTCGTATTCATGGTCATAATCGTAATCGCCCCTGAGTAAATAATGGTCTGGATTTCTGAATACATTTCTATTATCTGAAGGCATTTAATGATGTCATTATATAAGTATCACTTTTTCTGCACTTTGTATACTCATGGAGCAGGAGGGGCTATCTACTTGTTTAAACTATTGTTTGTTGTATAACTATGTTTTCTTAAATTTTGTCGTTTGTTTGCAAAACATTTTAAAAAGCGCAAAGTTTGCCTTCGTGATCGTTTATATAAATTAAAAAATGCAAAACATTAATTTTACCACACTTTTTAAAATTTGAAATAAAATATTTACGTATGCTTCAATGGTTGGAAAAACATTTTTTAACTATTTTCAAATTACCAAACATAATTTATTATTTTTTGAACAGTTAAATTAGAATAATTAAAAAATGTTCTTATTCTGCAAATTGTAAAACATGAACATTTACACAATTGTAAAAATGCAAAACACAAAAATTTCTACCTAATTTAAAAATCAAAAAGCATTAATTTTTTAAAAATTTGTAACACTTAAATTACTCATTTTTAAAAAATTCTCAAAATTCAAAACCGTGATAATCAAAAACAAGTACAGTTATCTTACAATAATCAAAATGCACTGATATTAATTTCTCACAGAATCGTGTAAATTCAGAGAGTTTTGAATTTCTAAATAATTGTTTAAAAAAATTGTAAAACTTGAATGTCACATTTCAAAAATTTGGATTTTAAATTCACTGTTTTTAATATGCGCTTGTCACGCCATTATAACTTTTCAGAATGTCAAAAGGAAAAATATCAAAATTCATACATTCAAAATAAACTCACTATGCAATTTTAGGCGTATTCTGCTAAATAGACACAAATTAGATTATTAGATGTGTTTTTGAGTAGCTAAACAAGGTTGTAAATAGCATAATTTGCATATATAAAAATACCTTTATGTATAAAATACTCAAACTTGAATGCGTTTGTTGTTGCTGTTGTTGTAGTTGTGGGTGTGGATTCTAAAGAATTTTGAAGTTGATTCTATTTTATGGAATCCCGATGACGATGACGATGACGATGAGAATTTAGAACCCTATATTCAGAAAGTTGCCTATATTTGTGTACAAAATGCTAATACGTGAAGTTATGGGAGTGAAATGTGTGATTCCTTTCACAACAGCCGGAGATTGGCTCTATAAAGAAAGCAGTAAAAGGAACTAGCTATAGAAAAAAGAGGGGAAAGAATTCTTTGCTTTCTTTGCATTTGAATTCAATCTCAATGTCATCTTTTCATGAATACTTTATCAAATCGAGCGAAATAACTAAATGGGCCCGCGCCCGCACTCTCCCCGTTCTACCCCTCTGGACTCCATTACAACTCCCAACTGTAGAATTAAAATATACATCAACACGTTTTTAATATTTATCAAACGCTTACAAGTTTTTTTTTCTTTTGAGGGGGAGAATTTGTATGGAGTTTGTAAAAGCTGCTCTATAAAAGACTTGAAATGATTTGGTATGGATTATAAATATAAACACTTACTGTAATTTAAAAGTGGTTTGAAAACTTTAAATATTTTCAAAGTTGGCGCTCAGTCCACAAAATTGTGTAAAAGTGTTAGTTCTTTAAGAACCTTTATTTATATGAAGTAGTAAAATAATTATGTTTTAAGTTTTAAAAAGATGCCAAATGTTCTAATTAGATGTTTTGAAAAAACTACAAACCGTTCTAGATAAGCGTTTTTGAAAAGGTACAAAATTCTAAATTAAGAAATTTTTTGAAAAGGAAAATTTTTCTAGTTACAGACTTTTCATATGAGCAAAATGTTCTATTAAACGAATTTAAAAAGGTTTAAACCGCGAATTAAAGTCTTTTGAAAAATTGCAGATCGTTCTAATTACGCCATTTTAAAATTTTCTAGTTTCCCTAAAACCCGCTTTTATTTAAAATGTTGCAAATACAAATTTTGCTCTAAAAATGCAACTTAATTTGTTTAAAAAAGTGCAAACATTTTATACTATGCACATACGTTCCTGTTAATCTTATTGAAATTTTATGGAAAATAACTATTTTATAATATTAGTTTAACTTAATGATACTGACGATGAGACAAATTATTTTAAAAGGGACTTTTTGAAAACCTTACATTGCATTTTAGATCGAATTTTTTATTTTTACTAATAATTTTTGTGCCCCCACCACTCCCCCGCGAAATTTAAATTTCTACAGATATATAGAATGTCAAAGTTACATATTTGTCGTCAGCAAGAGCAAAATGAACCCACAAACGTAGGTGGCTATATAGATAAGAATAAAATAAATTACTGAAATTAAAAAAGTTTGGTCAACACAATGTTAATTAGAAACTTTTAATTAAAATTCTAATAATAATAATATATGTACATTTGACATACATTGTGCATTGCCCCTTTTAAAATAGGCTATAAAGTGAAAGTTGTCAGAACAAGTTTATGATATGGAAGTGGAAGAAAGACAAGGAACTAATTGTACTTTCACTTTGGGACATTGGCCTTGTACTTTCACTCGTGCTGATCCTATATAGCAGTCTTATGGTCTTTATATACACGCCTGTGTAGTGTATAGTGCCTTTCATACTTGAACTTTGCTTATAAATCCAAGAGACGCCTAGGAAACACAGTGAAAGCAGACGGACTTCCTCTTTTATTTTATTTTCATTCTACACATTGTACAGTATGTGTGATGTACAAAGGGCCCATTGCTCGAGTTCAGTGGATGTAAACATGTTCTTCACAGCATAAATTTTAACTTCAAAAGCAATCAAGATAAAACTGAAACATTCAACTTTTTCTACTTTCTTTCTTTCTTTCTTTCTTTCTTTCTTCAACTGTACATATTTGTCTGTATTTCTTTAGGTTTCTCAGAAATCTATACATATACACCGCATACACAGACAGAAAAAAAACTAGGGCACTTTTTAGAGAGTAGCATTTTCCACTTCTTGCAATGGAATTTACATATTATGCTTTTATTCTATACTCTTGCTAGTCTTTCTCTTTATCTTGCCAAGTAAAAGCATCTCTTTCATTTACTCTTTCTATCCCATAATTTTTTTTTGTACTAGAAAAAAGAAAGTTACAAGAGGCGGACCATCCTTTTCTCTTACTTTTCTTTATTTTATTTTTTGTCGCACGTTTTTATAATGGAAAATAAAAATTTACATTTAATGTATGTATAGCCCTTTCAGATATACAGCAAGTGAAAGTTTGCCTAATTTATTGATTGGCATGGTTATCTGCTTCAAACATAAAATGTGTTACGACTGCCGATCAGTTCTACTTTCTCGGTTGGACTTGGTTAGTTATAACGCTTGTACTAGCATGATTTGCAAATTTTATAAATATTGCAGAGTTTTAGCAATAATTCCTTTTAATTTGCATGTTTTATTAGATTATTTGATTTTTTGCAAAACCAATTTCCACGCGTGATATTTTGCAAAGTAAAGTAATGTAAATATTTTTTGTGCTAAATATAGTTGGCAAATTAGGTTTGTTTTCGCCAGAAATTTTTAAAAAAATAACAGAATACTGATAGTACACCCTTCAAGTGAAATTTAAAATTCAAATGTACAATAATGACAAGAAAAACTTCAGTATTGCACTAACTATGATTGACATCCTTTCTAAAGGCACAAGTAATAATAATGTTTAATATTTTAGTTTTTTAAAACAGTGACGACATCCCGTGGTCTGGATTCACTGCGGAACCCATAGAATTTTCCATAATTCCCATACTGCACTTTTTTGAGACAAGGACAGAATTGTAAATTGTGAAGATGCAAAAAATATCTTAAGCATCACATGATTCATTCAAAATTAGACAGATGAAAGTAATGGGAGTGAAAATGGAAGAGAGAAAGTGAAAGTGAAAGTGAAAGTTCTATAGTGAAGTCTTTTACTCATATTTCACAGGTATCAAAAAGATCGATGTTTCTCAAGGGACTTTCCTTGGGCTAACCTTGAGCTTCTCTTTCTACTTTCTCTACTTTCACTACTTTCTCCATCCTATTTCTCTTCACTTTCATTAAATGCAAATGCCGAGCCCGTCAAAGACAAAATTTAAACTAAAACAGAAAACAAAATGCATTTCCTTCAACCAGCGACCTATGATGAATCGAAACACATTAGAATAGTGCAGAAAAAATGTATTGCAAAGTAAACATTCAGCTTTAAACTAAGCACCTTCACAGTCACAAATTACAAACTTCTGCTTACAAAATACTTGAGATCATAGTGCGCGTGTTACTTGCGCTACGTTCTTCATGATAAAGGCGTTCTTTATGTGTCTTTTGTCATTGACAGTATCAAAAGGAATACATTTAGCAATAATTAAATTCTTTTTAAAACCTATATTAAGAAATTTTAAATTCACATGGAAATTCAGGATACAATTTTTGGTATTATACTTAAAACTATGATGCTACTAAAAGACAAATGTTTTGCCAAAACCTGCATTGAAAAATTCTTTAATAGATTTACATACAATGTAGCCGCATTTCCTTTGTATTATTATACGAAAGGCTACAACTTCTTTACATATGAACTTGATACTGCATCACAAGTAGTGATATTCAGGTCGTTTTTGAAGCACACAAATCCTCATTTGGAGTCAGCTGTGAATTGTACTTTAAATTTTGTAATAATTCCCATAAACCTTAAAAAACGAAGCAGTATAACAGAATAGCAAGTGTATTCAAGTATGCTCAAAATAATAATTCAAGGTTACAAATTAAAACTAAAACATGGCACGGTATTCTAAGAGACTGTTTCGTTAGGTAGAGAGGTAGTTCAAATTTTGTACAATAAAATTATTAAAAACACTTGAATTAGAAACTATAGCCTACTGCCCTACTCACTCAAATAATTAGATTTGCCATTCATACTTATTTATGACGAGTGTGGGCGTGTGGGTATAGTACCATTGAAAGTTACAAACTAACTTGTACTAAATTAAAACCAAAAACAAAATGTATTAAATTTTAATTTATTGACAATTTCGGAACAAACTTTACTTCTTCACTGAAGTACTTTTTTAAACCACAATAGTGAAGCAATTCAATTAAAATTTAGTTCTTGTCACACGTTGTCTGTGAAGAACCAAAATGACTCATATCCAATTTAAGCTTGAATCAAAAAGGGCTATTTCGTAAAAACATGAAAAATATGCGTAAAATGTTATTACAGAGGTTTCAAAAAGTGTAAAATGTTTCATTTACGTGTTTAAGAAAAGTGTAAAAACATTCGATTTACATGTTTTTAAAAAGTTCAAAATATTCTATTTACATATTTTTGTAAAATACAAAATATTATATTTAAATGTTTTTGAAAAGTTTAAAATGTTCTATTTAAAATGGGTTAGAAAAGTGTAAAAAGTTTCAATTTACATGTTTTTAAAAAGTTCAAAATATTCTATTTATATATTTTTTAAAAGTGCAAAATATTCTATTTAAATGCTTTCAGGACATGTTTCAATATTTTTGTAGATAGTGGATATTGTCTTTAGCTACAAATGTTAATGGATCATTTTGGTTCTTCACATACGATATAAAGTGTGTACTACGTACAAAGCATGTTGAATTAAATTAATAAGTATTATTAACAAGGAACTTCTTAGCACATTTTAGCAATATGTTGAAAGTATTAGAAACGTACTTGGGAAAAATAATCTGACTTTAGACTTTGTACCAGACATAACAAATCGCATATTTAATCCTGTTCTGTCTGACTGAAGCTAGTGTAGTCGATATCAGCATTTAGTTAACAGAATTTGTTGTTTTGCTTTTTTAAAAAAGTATGATGGGATTTTCAAAAATAATTTGCATATCTAAAATATGCATTGTAACACTCGCAGTTTCTTTAGCACTAAAACTAAAGGAAAACCCAGAGGTTCTCGTCACATCCACAACTTCCCGTTTCAACGACTGCCTCATCCATGTCCTTGAATTTCGACAGCTTCTCCACTACGGCACAGTCCCAGTTCCATTTGTTCTAACAACTACTCGCCCCCATAAGAAGATTAACCCCACCCCCAAAAAAAGGGACCCATCAAAATATTTTGCAAGACACAACTACATGTACAAACTGAGACACTTGAGATGCTTGGCCCAGATATTCCTTCACGATAGAACTCTGAGTAACGCAAAAGACCTCAGAACTAAGCTCCCTTTCCCACCCAGACCACAGGACATTCTCTACACCTACAAGCCGCTCTACTACCCGGAAATGAAATGGAGCGCTCAGTATTTTATATACCTCCTGAGCAAGAGTCATTTCGACGAAAGAGTTTACTCGACCCCCAATAATTGGGACTCCCCCTACATGTACCTCAGTCACACTTTCACCCCAGCGCCAATTATATTCATACTCTTGTACGAGCTGAGAAAACACCCAAAGTTGCCCAATGAAAATATCCTAACAATTCCCTCTGGCTATTTGCAATGCGTAGTCGCACAACACCCCAAGAATAAAATTCTCTTTGAGTTTAAATGCCGAAGAAATCAAGGTGAAAGTCCTGTTGACGATGACGACTTAGATATCGATATCGACTGCTTTGACATGATGATCCAAACCTACACAGATGCTATTCAAGGTGGACGAAATGTAAACTGGAATTTTCGAAATAGTTCAGTTTACTTTGCGAAGCAATTTCTTGACGGTGTTGAGATCGGATCCCCATTTCATCGAAAAAATCCACTCGACATCAATTCTGCTGCAGCTCAGTTTATTCAAGCTGGGCTCAACTGGACAAAGGATGGTGATAAATGTCCCAGTATTCAAAAGAAAAACCCTCCAAACTTGGGATGTGACCGAATTCAGGTAATGACAGTTTATTTAGATCAGTCAATCAACGCTGATACAAGAGGTATAGCAATCAGTGGGAGTATCAACTGGATTGGCCTGGGTCATGATTACATATTTATCACATCTCATGGAATAAAAAGCATGGACAATTCTATGGAGATTTTTGTTAAACCTTTTAACTGGGAAATTTGGACTTGGATTCTGGCCATTGGGATATTTCTCGGCGTCCTGTTAACAATCAGCTCAGATCCCGTCCCAAATCACCAAAACCAAAACCAAACCAGGCACCTCAACTACCGTGTAGCCGCGCGTGCTACGCAAATGCTAGATAACGTGTTTTGGCTGTACAGCGCCTTCGTGGAACAGCTTGATCAGCAAACAACCGGTGGGGGAGTTGCTAGAAAAGGCGGCGCCGCAGGATTAAGGCAAGTTGCAAGATTCTGCGCAAAAGTATCAACCTTTTGGTGTGGCCTAGTATTCCTCATGTCAAATGCGTACCGAGGTTTTCTTCACACTGACTATTTGATCAGTAAGTCGTACACAACAGAATGGAAGAATTTGGTGGATATGCCGAATTTCACTTACTACTACCCTGTAGAACAGTCATCTTGCCTTATCTTTGACGAATTGGTAAAGGTGGCTCTTGGCATTGCAAACGAAACAGATGTTAAAAAAGAACTAATGGATGGGTTTATAATACAACCCGGTTCCCATGATCTTGCCTACCTATGTTCACTACTACTAAAAAAACAAACTATTCATTTTCCTGTATGCCGATACTTTTCTCTCCTAATCTACAGATCAGGTTTCATTTTCCGGTCCAATGTTTTAAAAAAAGAAAAAAAGTGGCTTCGAAATTTGCTGACCATTTACCCGCCAACCCAATTTATTTGCAGGGATGAGCTTAAAGAAATGATTCAAACAAATCTTTCCGTATCTACAAGCAATGTTATTTTGTCTGATTTGGAAGCAAATAATTCAAAATGTGGAAAACATGCTTTAATAGTTGAACGAAAAGATTTTCACGAATACTGGAACGTGTTCAAGAAGGAGATGAAATTAAATCACAAACTGAGATATGCCAACAATTATTATGGATCCAATAACGCTGTTGACGCATTCCTAACCACTATTAGAGCTTTGTGGTTTCAAACTCCAGATAAACACCATGGTATCGTTATATCGCGCAGAGTTCAAACTTTGATCTCCTCTGGAATCTACTCCTTGTGGCAGGAGTGGGCATTGATCCGCTATAAATGGGCAAAGTTTAAAAATGGATATACCTCATCACCCCCAATTAACCATGGCAACGATGACCAAGAAGGCTACATAAATGAATTTCAACCCATGTCGCTCCAAGGATCAGATGTCTATTTAGTTTTTCGCGGGTTTACTATTTTTCTTGCAATGACCATTTCTTGTTTTCTGGTTGAAATGGCTTGGTACTACACAAGGGCTGTGTACAAGAAATTTAAATAAAATGGGTGTATTATCGAGTGATTGTACTAATTTAACTTGGATTGAGCAAGCGCAATACACACTGTACTAATTTAGAAAAAAATGTCGTAAACTTTAGCACAAAAAATAATCTATAAAATTGATTGTATATTTAGGACACAAAAATAATTTAATTTGATGAAATAAAATTAACACTGCAGGGCCAGACCAGCCAAAAAAAGGAATTGGTTTTGGGCAAAAATTTGTTTCAATACAAAAACCACCTTCTTACTTTCTTGATGGTTTTCTTTCGTAAAGCAAAATGTTGCATTAACATGTTTTGAAAAATTGCAAAATGTTATTTTTACTTGATTAAGAAAAGTGCAAAATGTTCTATTTACATGTTTTGAGACAAGTGGAAAATGTTTCATTTTCATGTTTTTTAAATGTACAAAATTTTCTATTTTGCATGTTTTTAAAAGTCAAAATATTATTTTTTACCACATATTTTTGAAAAGTACAAAATGTTCCATTTACATTTTTTTTAAAATTTGAGCGGCGGGGCTGCCTGCGCTGGCCGCATTATCCGGCCCTGACACTGTTCTCTTCAATGAGAAAGCACCAACGTATTAAATTGTATTTCTAAAAGTATATTTTTTTTGCAATGACCTTAATTTCTAATGCCCGAATAAGCTGCATTCCCTTTAGTTTCCCATAATATAAGACATTATGTAGAGAAAGTTCCGTGAAGAGAAAGCTGCTGCATCTTGCAGCGCTAAAGCCAAACCAAGCGCTGGCGGAGAAAGTAATGAGACTTTTCCCATAATATAAAGAAATTGGAAGACCGCACAAATTAATTAACTTACGCTTTAGTAGAGTAGCATCTTGCTGTTGTTGTGTTAGTGGTAGTTTCCCTTGTTTTTTGCTGTTGTTGTTGTTTCAGTTGTTCTCATACTTGTACTGTACTGTACAACCCGTAATAGTAATAGTAATTGCATCGTTACAGGAAGATATTTAATTATATTAGAGCATATCAAAGGAGCATAAAAATAAACGAGGAGACAACACACTATAAAATCATCATTAAATACTTGCTTCAAAAAGTCTCAAGAAAAAGCACCAGACCTACATATGCACATAGCATGGGAAAGAAATTTAGAGATTTTCCCCAGTAGACTTTCTCCCAGTGGAGCACAAAGATCCGCCATGTGTGATTCCATTCTATCCATTTGACTGACATAACAAGCCCGAATATTGTCCCATGACACGCTTTCCACTATACTTTCTCTTTATTAGGTAACTTTTGATAACTGTACATACATAATAGTGAACGACGCTCGGACCTTAGTTTCTTCCAACTTTCACCCGCTTTCACCAAGAAGTGGCTTAGAATTTTTGTCACTTGACTCACCAAATTATATAGTTCTCTGGCTGTACAACAAGAACTTTCTTATATACCAGACAGAAAGTGAAAGAAAATGATACCTACAATGCTTTCAGTACTGTCGCCGTCGCCTCTTTTGTAGATTTTGACTTTGGACTTTCTCCAGTGCCAGTGCCAGTGCCAGTGGTTCTCAGGCCAGCAGCATAAAATTGTAACGTTAACGACAGTCTCAGAAAAAAGAGTGAGAGTAATAGTGACCAAGGATGTCTACATCTGCTACGCTTTTTATTTTACTCGGGCTAAAAACCAAAACCCAGATATTATATAACACTATACGACTCCTAATGGCAAGTTTCACTCTGACTTTCACTGGTAAAAAGAAACTGCGTAGAGGGGAGACAATTTTAGCCGTAAACCTAATATTATTATATAGAGAAGAAAATATCTCTCGGTGTGAAATATAAAGGCGCGGTATATTACTAATGGTAAAGTAAAAAAGATATACGACTGTTTTTTTACAACTACCACAGCTTTTACAATGCAATATACTGAAAATGGTATATTTTTATAAGTATATTTACATACGTTTTTCAAAGGCGACAGACTATTATGTTAAAATTACCTATTAGATTTGAGGAATAAAAACAAGCGAATTAGGTGCATAATTAGAAGCAAAAACTGTTTTTAAAAACCTATATCGTCTGTAAGGAACCGAAATGAACCATGTCCATTTGTAGCTAAAAACGATATCCACTATCTACCAAAGTATAGAAACATGTCTTAAAGGAAATAAATAGAATACTATGCACGATTAAAAAGTATGTCAATAGAACATTTTGCACTTTTTAAAAACATGTAAATAAAAAATTTTGCAATTTTTTAAAATATGCAAATAGAAGATTTTACACTTTTCAAAAACATGTAAATAGAAGATTTTACACTTTTCAAAAACATGCGAATAGAACATTTTGAACTTTTTAAAACTATGCAAATAGTAGATTTTACAATTTTCAAAAGCGTGTAAATAGAACATTTTACATTTTTCAAAAACATGTTAATTGAACATTTTAAACTTTTCAAAAACTCTTAATTAACATTTTGCGCATGATTCTCATTTTGTTTTTATGACATACCTCATTTTGATTATAGCTTAAATTAGATATACATAGGTCATTTTGGTTCTCTACAGGCAATATTCACCTAGTGCGGTGTATTAGCGAATTCTAAACCCCTTTAACGTTAAACTTACAATATGGGTTTATAGCAGCAGATTATAGTCGCATTTAATTATATTTGACAATTGGCTAGTTTTGATTCCTAAACAAAGATATTTAGTCTTCTCATTCTTACTTTCACTTTTGCTGTCTCCATATTTGCCTTGTTCCGTTTTAATTTTTTTTATTACGAAACCACATGATATTAGATATTTTTAGGAATACCGGAGGAGGGGGTGTTCAGCACAGACAGATAGAAAGATAGAGGGAGAGAAAGTAATAAAAAGTGAATAAACAAGATTAAAGGAGGAATACAATGAGTCCATAAAGTATGGTTTTGCAAATTAAATAAAAAGCCCAACTGGTCATAATTTTTATGGTATGCCGTGTCATAGAGAAATATACAAAAAAAAATAGTAATGTCATCAAATAAATTATCTATTGTACCCTAAATTTCCTTGTGGCTATGCAGCATTGAGACGTTATGGTCTAGTGTATGCAGCAGTACACAAAAACTATACAGAAAAATGTAGAACATAAGAATATTAACGTCCCTATTTTACAAAAACAGTACATAAAGTCAAAGCCGAATAACACATTACAATAATTCAAAGGAATAATATACTTGATAAAAAAACAAAATGGGTGCGTGCCAAAATAATGAATTTTCTATTTGTGGATTTTTATTATACACTTCTAGACAGGAGCAATACAAAATAAATATCAAATAAAAATGCACAATTATTCTTCTTCTAACAGTTCTTTGCAAATATATTATCATTTACATAGTATAATACATAGTTTTAAAATATTAACGTTTATTTGAAAACAATTTTTACCTATGATCTTTAAACTGTCACAGAGTTCTAAAACTAAACGAAAATACAAATCGTTTGTAATAAAATTAAAACTTTATAGTTAGGTATTTAATTTTTCAGTAGATTTTGACCAGATTAAATTGTAAAACGATACTTTTGGATTAGTAGGACAAGTCATTATAAATATAACCAAGACATAATTAAAATTTAAAATTCAATATTTTATTAGTGTTTAAAAAACACCAACTTATGAAAACTATTTCTGTTAAACCTTGTACAACATAAAAACAAAATTATTTTGCCTGCTATCACATTTTTTAAATTGTTTTACTTTCTCCCTACACAGAATTTTAAATTTTTCTAAGCAAATTTGTTTTTTGAGAGGTCAAAATTTTTAAAAGAACAAATTTGCAGGAAAATGTTTTCTTGCCTTTCTCCACTTTCACCAAATGTTAACAAAATATAAAAAGGCAAATTAGTTTCGGATTTGATATTCTTTATAGGCGTAGAGTTTTATGGTGATCATAAAAAAATCTAGGAGTATTTTTATACTCTGCAGTATTAAGCCCAAGAGTGAAAGGAGTGAAAGTTGTGAAAGTCGGAAGCCTCTAGAATGCGAAGTAATATAATGTAACTAAAAAACCCTCAGCTGTCAGAAATATAAAATTCAAAAAGGCATAATAATATAACAAAGTAAAAGTAATAATACGGGTCATCATAATTTTAGTTACATTTGTAAGCTATTTTACGCACCTAAAACAACGTAGACGTTTAAATATGGAACGTGCAAAACACCAGTGCAAAAACAGCAGTATAATTTGTAGAAAGTTGAGGTTTAAAATGCCTAAATTAAAAAATAAACGAGAAAGGTTTAAAAGAAAGTAAAGGAACTATATAACTATAATTTTTATCAGTATCACAAAAGAATTTGTGAGAATGAAAAAATGGAGATGTTCGTAAAAAAAAGGGCTGTTTCAGGACCAAATGGAATATTTTACGGGTGAAAGTGGCGAAAGCGTAGTACATACGTATGAAGAAGAGATAAAATGGAATCTGGTTCAGTTTAACGGTAACGGTGAAGAAAGAAAACGAGAAAATGACCTGAGGAAAGAAAGGATTGGGAAAAGTCGTGAAAATTTTCCAATGACTTAGGAAATCGTTAGATTTAACACTCGTGTGGCAGTCAAAGTCAAAGTGTAGCCAGATTTTAAAAAAGTATGACTATATAGCTGAAGCCCTTGTATATACATGAATACTAGATAAATTGACTTTCACTTTTTTTAAGTATAGTGTATGAAACTTTTAGAACATATGCATAGTCTTTCAAATACTTCTTGCATAGTGTGGAGTTTATAGAACCTGCAAATACTTCTATCTTAAAAAAGAATTAATAATTTAGTTACTAAGATTTTCCTATTTGTGGCCGAAATTAATCGTTGTGCAATACAAAACAATTCGAATGTAATTTTAAAAAAATAGTACTACCATCTGAGTGACCTTCGATAGCTGTGCATAGTGTATATCGTCTATGAAGAACCAAAATTACCCATATCCAAACTTAGCTACAAACAATATCAACTCTCTACAAAAATATTCGAATATGCCTTGAGAGCATTTAAAACGAGCAATTTGTACATTTTCAAAAATATCTAACTCGAATAATTTGCATTCTCAAAAATATTGAATTAGAACATTTCGCATTTTTTAAGATACGGAACTCGAACATTTTGTATTTTCAAAAATATGGAATAAGAACATATTGTATTTTTAAAATTATGGAATTAGAACATTTTGCATTTTAAAAAATATAGAATTAGTACATTTTGTATTCTTAAATATATTAGAATAGAATATTTTGCACCTTTTACAAAACATAGGATTAGAACATTTTTGACATTTTTAAAAATATGGAATTCGAATATTTTGCATTTTCAAAAATATTCAACTAGATCATTTTGCATTTTCAAAAATATGGAATTTTAACATATTGCACATTTTCGAAAACTTGGAATTAGAACATTTTGCGCATTTTCAAAAAACTCCTAAATACCATTTTGTGCATTTTTAAAACCTCCTATTTAAAATTTTACGCATGTTTCTGATTTGGTTTTAATGAAATAGCTCATTCTGATGCTAGCATAAATTAGATATGGGTCAATTTGGTTCTTCACAGACGATATGTTCATACTTTCACCCAAGTTTCAACACAAATGTTTTCTAACACAAGAAAGAAGTTAAGAGTTTGAAGAGTGTGAAGAAAGAAATAGAAATTTTTTAAAGTCTGTCTTCATTCCCCATAAAAATTCGTGCAAGTTCAGCAGTTTTTTTTCTATCTCCCTTCGCACAAATTACTCTATATACTCTTAGGCCTCTGGGTCTGGACATCATAATATGATGACATGATCTGGTGATCGTCAAAATGACGGGAGAGAGAGAGAGAAGACGATCAGGAAGAAAAAAAAGGGAAAGTGAGTCAGGAGGGAATTTGTTCCTTTAAATGTGTTTTACAACTCACTTTTTCCCTGTTACAGTATTCATCAGCTGGAAATAAGAAGGGAACGTAAGTTGGTCGACTTTGACTGTGACAATGAGAAAAGTATATAGTAAAGTGCGAAATGAAAGTTTTTAGGGGGAAAGGGAAGATATTATTGGGGCTCCATGTGGAACAAACTGTCACCAATCACATTGTCAAAAAATTCCATCATTTCGATTTCCACATCCAGATAAAGTCATTCACAAAATTTTTTTTTTCTTCTTGACTTTTCATCGTCAGATTTAGTTTTCTTCGTGGTAACCCCACATTCCGATTCCGATTTCGCGCGAGAATTAGACAGTTATGTGTCATCGAATTGTCAATCACTAAAACATATAAGGGCGACAAAAAAAGTGAAAGTTCTCCACTTTATAGCATTTGGGTTTTTACGCTTCAAGTCATTATTACCTCAAGCTTACCTAATCTTTTCACATATTTCTCAGAAATTCCAACTAAAAGGTCAATGTATTGGCATTACATTTTATTTATTGGTTTGAAAAAATTTTAAACATTTGAAAACCTCTAAAATTTTCAGGGAAAATGTGATCTAACAAACTTTGATTAAAATTCTATGTTTAAGACTAACTTTAAAAATTACTTTTGGTATTTTAAATATTTTTTGTTTTTTTAACTTGTATTTAAAGTAAATTTTGATTGGTTCAAAAAATGTTATTGTGAATATTCAAAATTGAAAATTATTTAAATTATTGATTTAAAAAAAGGTAATAGTAAAGACTTAATTTACATGTTTTTAAAAAGCTTGAAACGTTCTATTTACGTGTTTTTAAAAAGCTTAAAACGTTCTTTGTACATGTTTTTAAAAAGCTCAAAACGTTCTATTTACGTGTTTTTAAAAAGCTCAAAACGTTCTATTAACATGTTTTTAAAAAGCTCAAAACGTTCTTTTTACATGTTTTTAAAAAGCTCAAAACGTTCTTTTTACATGTTTTTAAAAAGCTCAAAACGTTCTATTTACATGTTTTTAAAAAGCTCAAAACGTTCTATTTACATGTTTTTAAAAAGCTCAAAACGTTCTAATTACATGTTTTTTAAAAGCTCAAAACGTTCTATTTACATGTTTTTAAAAAGCTCAAAACGTTCTATTTACATGTTTTTAAAAAGCTCAAAACGTTCTATTTACATGTTTTTAAAAAGCTCAAAACGTTCTATTTACATGTTTTTAAAAAGCTCAAAACGTTCTATTTACATGTTTTTAAAAAGCTCAAAACGTTCTATTTACATGTTTTTAAAAAGCTCAAAACGTTCTATTTACATGTTTTTAAAAAGCTCAAAACGTTCTATTTACATGTTTTTAAAAAGCTCAAAACGTTCTATTTACATGTTTTTAAAAAGCTCAAAACGTTCTATTTACATGTTTTTAAAATTTTCGAAGTTCTTAAATTTTAAACGTTCAAATGTTTTTTTTTCACTTTTAAAATTTTTCAAAGTTTTTAAATTCTATATATATATATATAGAAAATTCAAACTGTTAGAACATACTAAGATCTTAAAAAAACGTTTAGAAAAACATTTTTGTATTTGAACTTGTGAATAATATAGGGATAAAAGTGCTTTTATAATTCTTGAAAAATGTTTGTGTTGCCATGAGAACTGTTTCTACAATAATGATACTTACAAAATCCAATAACTCCTGGGAACAATCAGCATAAAATAAAAAAAAATCCAATGCCATTTAATAGCATTGGCATTGGCATTGGTGGATAGATAAAAAATATTGCAAGACTTTCCCTTTCTGACTTTCTCCACAAAGTAAAAGCCGTGTACATTTATATTACACACACGCACATACATTAAGAATGAAGCCTCTATGGTAGGGAGTGCGGGAAGAAAGGTAGGAAGGTATGACAATGATGTGAGGGAACGGTGCGAGCCTAAAGAGGGGAAAGAAATACGTTATATATACGTATGTACCATGTTTAAATGTCCTACAGTTACAGTAGAATCAAAAGCCTAAAGTGAAAGTATTGCGAGAAGAGACGAAGGAAATGTGGAAATGCAATTGCATGCTTGGCTGAACATGTACACGTTTCATACTATGAACAAAAATAAAATGCTACGTATAGATGTTTTGGATTTTGTTGGATGTATTTTTAATACGTATATCAGAGGAATATTCCTCCTCTGTTGTACATAGTGCAGGAGAAAGCGAGAAGATTTTTTCTCTGTGAACACACGTCTCTTTCTTTCTTTCTGTGAGGAGTAGACAGAAATACTTGAGGAACATCAAGAAAATTTCTGTCTCCATCATACTATGTATATGATGTCTGTAGCAGCAGTAGCAGTGCATAGGCATAGAGGATGGAAATGGAAATTCAAATCAGAGAACGGAATTATTATGTTCAATGTCTGAGTCCTTATATTCTGGTGTTGTAAAAACAAGATATTTTCGTTATCATATCGCCTGTGAAGAACCAAAATGACCCATATCCATTTTTAACTAAATAGGAAATGTATTATCTACAAATAATACATGTATATGGTGTGATCCTTAAGGCATGTCAATGGAACATTTGGCACTTTTTAAAAGTGTGTAATTAGAAAATTTAACACGTTTTAAAAAACGTGTAATTAGAGTATTTAACACTTTCTAAAACCGTGTAATAAGAACGTTTGACAATTTTTTAAAACTTGTATTTAGAACATTTTGCACTTTTTAGAAAAGTGTAATAAGAACATTTGACACTTTTTTAAAACGTGTATTTAGAACATTTTGCACTGTTTAAAAACGTGTAATAAGAACATTTGACACTTTTTTAAAACGTGTATATAGAACATTTTGCACTGTTTAAAAACGTGTAATAAGAACATTTGACACTTTTTTAAAACGTGTATTTAGAACATTTTGCACTGTTTAAAAACGTGTAATAAGAACATTTGACACTTTTAAAAAACGTGTAATTAGAAAATTTGACACTTTTAAAAAAAGTTTAATAAGAACAGTTTAGACTTTTCAAAAACGTGTAAATCCATTATATTGCACTTTTTAAAAACTCAATATTTAAATTTAACGCATCTAATTAATTTATTGTTTTTTTATTAAATAGCTGAATTTAAATCTAGTGTAAATTAGATATGGGTCATTTTGGTTCTTTACAGACGATATCTAACTTAAATTTTAAATCATTGCTAACAAAAAAAAGGATAGGCTAAACCTTTAACAAAAATGTTTATTTCTTACGATAACGTACGCTGAAGGTTTCTTTTGATTCTTCAAAGAAACTCTTCTACAATAAGCACGAGCGTAAAAAACAGTTGGCTGGAGAAAGTTTAGAATGTTTGCTACATTAAACAAAACCCCTGTAAAGTAAAGATACGACTATTCGTCAGAAAGGAAGGCCCTGTTCCTCTTCATAATTCTTTGTAGTATTTTATCCGCCAAATCTTTTGCTCGTTCTGTAAGTGAAAGGGAAGGAATGGCGGATGTTGATGTGGATGTCGATCTTGGAATCGTCTCTTTCTTGTACGAGTTCTTGTATTTATGGGAAATCTGAAACTCTGGCTTTTTCCTTCTGTAAGGAGTGGGAGTCGAAGCGTAGATAGTAGATACAACAATTCTTTTTAATACTTTCCTTAAATCTTTTCATTCATTCAACCATTTTATCTGTGTGTGAGAGCTAAACATTTCTATAAAGAGGCAAAGTATAATGGAATTTTTAGATTTTAAATTTAAATCCTACAAAAACTATGTATGCATATTTATGCGTGCATATTTTATGCCAAGGGCGTCACTTTTTTTGAAGGATTATTTACAAATTAATATGGCATATCTTCTGTAAAGAATCGATATGACCGTTATCTAATTTTAGCCTAAGATGCAGATAGAACTTTTAGAGCTTTTTAAAAACATGTAAATACAACTTTTTGAGCTTTCTTAAAACATGTAAATAGAACTATTTTAGCTTTTAAAAAAAAGTAAATAGAGCTTTTGGAGCTTTTTAAAAACATGTAAATACAACTTTTTGAGCTTTTTAAAAACATGGTAATAATGCTTTTTAAGCTTTTGAAAACTATGTAAATAGAACTTTTTGAGTATTTTTCAAAACATGTACATAGAACGTTTTGATGTTTTCTAAAACATGTAAATTAAACATTTTACTTATTTCAAAAACTTGTAATTAACATATTTTTCATCTATATTAATTCTTTTAGTTGTATAACTTTACTTATCGTATATTCTACAATAATGCGCTGGACTGTAATAGTACGCGGGTCTGATAGGTTGCAGTTTGAATAGTACGCGGGTGTATTTAACATAGTTTTAAATGGCGGTACGCAGGTCTGTATTAATACGCAGGTCTGAGAGGTCCAAATTTGAGTAGTACGCGGGGCGAACTATTATAGAATGTAAGGTAGGTATGTCAAAATTGTAAATTTTGTATGTTGACATAAAGCTTATTATGTTTCTAGCGCCTAATTTAGGTATAGAAAATTTTGATACCTCTCCGACGATATTTTTAACGTTACGAAAAACAAAATGCTCGTTTTTAGTACCATACTCGAACTTAGGTTCGCCTCTGACAGACAATAATAATAATAGGAGAGGCAAACGCTTGAAACATTATATACCAGTACCAGTTACATCAAAAAAAGAAGGACGTCAACGTCAGACGAGAAAAGAAGAAAAAAAAATAGAATTTCTCCCCTCAAAATTAAAGAGCGAAAGTTAAATCTGAGGATTTAAATTTCTCCGAATGACTTAATCCCATGCAGACAGCTTAGACATTTAAATTGAACACACACAACCAGACACACACACACACTCACAGATAGACACAAGCAGAATTTGAAGTGAAAGCAAAACTATCGATTTTCTCTCAGCTGCACAATAATTTCTTGGAAAAATAAAATTAACCAAAAATACATATAAGAAATTTCTCTTTTCAAAATAAATGAAAGTTTTTGAATCTAATTCACTGGAATTGAGCCTTTTTTTGGGGGGTTTTTTATAGTCAAATGATAGGTTTTAATTTACGAATTTGACGCGTTATTCTAATTTCTAAAATTTTAAGCCTTCAAACAGCTTGATGAAAAAATAATTGTGTGAGAACTTTATATTTAATTAATGCTTTTGAAAGTTTAATGTTACAATATAAAATTCTTTTATTTTTTTTAACGTGGTAGTTTTTAATTTAATTTACTTTATTTTTTTAATTAAATTAAACTTCCTCACAATTTAAACAATTATTATTCAAAACCTGAAGACAGCAGCGTTCAAAATAAAATTTTAGATTGGCACTGGCATTGCTATGAAAGTTTTTTCTATTATAGAAAGATTACTGGAAAGAAAATCTCACGAATATTAAAAAAAAAAAATCAAATGTAAAAAAAATCCCAAGTAATGCAAAAAAAAGAGCTGCAGTTCCGATTCTGTCCGAGCCTAAAAAACTCCTCCCAACTTTTACTTTCCTTAACAGTCCAATTTTCATAAAATGCATAAAAATGGTGTAGCCTCATCTCGCTTCGTGTGATATGTAATATGGAGAAAGAAAAACTCAAATCCTGATTGATGTCAATGTCAAGTGGTTCTTGCTCTTTCCATACATTTCTCATCATTTTCAATCTAGACAGATTGCATCTTCTTGGCAGGAGCAGAAAACAGAAAAAGTGAAAGTAAAAGTCTCAAGTCTCGGGAGAAAACGCACACATGGGGATAAAGCAGGCAGATTTTTCAAGACTACCGAAACCAAACCGACCAAAAGTATATAGCAACTTACAAAGTACGATAAACGGCAACGGCAGAATTTAGAAAGTTCTTTCCATTTTTCTTTTTTATTTTATCTTGTGTCTCTATAGCATTTTTGTGGTCAGAAGATAAAATATTAAAAACAGTTGATCCCAAAAACGCTATTGATTTTCACAGGTTCGAGTTATTTTTAGAGAGATATTGAAATTAGATTTTGATACTTTTAAATCGAAATTTTATATCAAATAATAGTGACGTTTAGGTAATAATTCAAATGATAAAAAGTTCATAGATTAACAGATTAATACTAAAAATAATGTTAAACAGCGTCTTAATAAAAATCGATTAATTGCTAAGTTTACAACGTTATTTATTCAGGGCGCTCGTACCACTATAACATAGAACACACGGCATGCGTCGATCTAGAAATGATGACATAGTGTCTTTAATACGAGATACAAAATAGAGATAAGGCAGCGTAAAATATGATCCCATGAGGATTGAGGATATTTTCAATTCGAAAACTAAATGTCAATATTTGACAAGTTTGTCTCCTAACGATGAGTTGCTGTATATCAAAAAATTATCTATGCTTTTACTTTGACTTTCACTCAGGAAAATTGTGGAGAAAGTCAAGGATATATGTATTCATAATAGACAATATATCACTACTTTACAGAATATGTCACATCCCAAAGGTTCAATTTTGAGCCAATTTTCTGAAATATTTGCTTCTTCTACAACTTGTACACAATATCAATACAAGAAGTTAAAGTCGAAGAAAAAATATCCAAAAGCATCCTCGTGCGTCCTCAATGTCATTCCTCATGCTTTCTCTACCCTAAAGGCATTTAAATTTCCAAGCTCTTTTATTCATGTTACTTGCTACATGTACACCCTGCTACTGCTTTCACTTTACTTTCACTTGCGGTGTATTCTGTTTTTTAACTTATAGGTGTTCTACTGTACAGTATAAACATTCTATCATACATTTGGAAATTCGAGTTTAAGTTGGAATTCGAATCTAGCCAGAATGTTCAATGTACACACAGTGGAAAGAATTTTTTTGCCTGTATTACAACTATGCAGTTTCAATAAAGAATTATTACTATGCAAACATATATAGAATATATACTGTGACCAAGATTGGGAATATAAATTCCAGGAAAAAATTCCAATCATATTTCCAACTACTTTCACCACTTTCACTTTCTCAGGATCTCACCAGCTTTAGTTATGGATCAGAAATTGAAAAAATTCAGTGAGTTGACGGGATCATTGGAGAAAGCTGGTGAAAGTAGTGTAAGTGACGAGTATGGATTGAGTAGTCAATCCAATCTTAAATATCTTTTTATAAATTGACGCACGGTAGGATTTTAATAATAATGCTCGTGGTTTTTTCAATCTCAGTATTAGAAAAGTAACCTGGTTGAAAATAACAATGATAGTTTTTGATTTTGTGTGTTTTTTTGTGCGCACTTCTTTATTGCTAAATTTATTTAAGATATTTGATTATTTTTGTAATACTTGTTTTGTTTTGCATTTTTACGATAATTTTTTTTTCAAAAATTTTTAAAAGTTTTGATAAACTGATATTTAAAATATTTTATTAATAATATTACTGTAAATGTTTTAATGGAGCAGAAACTGTAAGAACTTGCTATAAAAAGTATTTTATTAAAGTATGCTTATTCATGTTAGTTTCTATTTATCTCTGAGCTCATGCCTAGTGCTTTCTCTCTGAAATTGAATTCTAGCATGTTGATATGTCTCTCTCCGCGTCTTGTTTACATTATGACCTCAAAGAAATGATGACATTCTGCCTGAGTACATAGATTCAATCGTCTTGTTCTCCCCCAAAGTTAAGCTTCCGAAAAAAAAAATAAAGCAGAACAGCAATTTTATTTGTCACACAACTTTCTTCTCGAGGCGACGAAAGAAAAGTGTATGAACAAAACCAACCACAAAGTTTCATCATAAAAATAATAACAAGTAAATCAGAGTCGAGAACCAGCAAATCCAAATCCAACAGCTGAGCCTCCAATTTCAATCTCAAATTTCAAACAAACAATTCTTATCTGTAAATTGTGAATTCGACCAACGTGAAATAGAAGCATCTTGAAACTAAAAATGGGAAAAAAACAGATTGACAGAAAACAACATTATTATTAAAACCTTCATTTTACATTTCCTTAAGAAAATACATATAAAAAATGCAACCCTATTTTTTATACGTACAAAAAGGATTAATAATATTGTTAACATTCATCAAATTTCATTAAATGTGACCATGGCTTCTGGATTTGACCGTGTTAAACCAAGGTGACACTGGACACCAGTATCAATAGAGGCCTGAAGTAAGGTTCACATTCCTTAAAAATATTCATATTGCACCCATTGCTTAGGTCATTTGTGATTTTGTGAGCTCACAGCTGAAGATAAAGTACAGCATCTTAGTTTCCCCCAAGAAAGTAAACATCTGTAGGCTATACCGCGAATGAAAACAATTTATGCATAAATTTTTGTACAGAAAAAATAACAAAGTAAAAAAATTCTATAGAGAAAGTTGGGGAAAGTAACTTTCTCCTGCTAATTTATATCATTTCTGGAGAAAGCTCGTGTTCGTCTTATTGTTCTTTCTCTAGATATTGTTATCATAAGAAATGCATGGATAAAATACATTACAATACATAATCCACTTGTTTGGCGGACAAGTAGTTGGGCCCTTTGTGATATATGGTGAGTATAGGATGTGTATAGTATGTATAGTGTGTAAAAGCAATAAAATCTGGAGGGAGAGTAGATAGAGAAATAATGCGACTGCCAGTAGGGCCGAGACTAGTTTGTTTTAACGTCCGTGCGAGGAGAGAAGAAAGAAAGGGAAATAGCTGTCATGACAAAGTGCTTCATAAATAAGGAATATTGTTATTTATAAGGATTTTTCAGGGTGCAATTAAAATTAAAGTGTTGCCGTAGAATCACATGCTGTACTCAGCAGAGTGATGTTCTCTCTCCTCCTGGTATTATTTTAGATGAACAACAATGCATAAGAGAAAGTACACCGGAAAAATACGGCGGTAAAAGCAATCCACGGTGGACCCAAGCATTGTATATGCAAATTGGAAAGTGGGATAACATAACGAAGAGCCAACGATAACTTTCAATAATGTATTGCAATGTCTCTGCTACAAAATATAATATAAAATTATATGGTTTAGTAAAATGGAGATTTTAAGGCAAAATGTCGTATCTACATAATATATTTAAATTTATATTTCCTTTCTATGCGCTAAAATTAATGTATGTAATTTTTTTAAAATTTTCCTTGCAAGCTTTTTAAAAAAAATTAAATGTCATTTGTAAGGAATTTTTACGTGACGTTTAAACAAACATTCAGATATCTCTTTTTGCACTTTCCTTGTAGCTTTCACTATAGTTGTAAATTACAGTCATTATTTTAGAAAGTATTTACTGTGACTGTAAAAAACAAGCATTGTGAGTTTTTTGTAACTATCCAAACATCCAACCATTGAGTCCATCAATATCCATATAAACTGAAACAAACCAGAGTGGTGAGAAATTTTCGACTATCTTTATTCAGTACTTTTCGTCATTTATTGTTTTTCAGTCCTATAAAAATTTGAAACAAGCTGATGAGAAAATATCCCTTGCTTTCCTCTCACCATCTCAAGTATGGTGGAAGTAAAAGTATGTTTGGGAGAGTCAGGTGAAATCTACGTGGTGCAAGTAGCAACTTTGTTTTAGTGGCAAAGTAGAATGGCTTCTAGTTAAATAGAGGAACGTGTAAATTGTACATTGTGTCCACGACGGGACAATGAATCCAACAAGATTGAGATACAATCGGAAATTTTCGAAAGGACTTTCAGTTTATAGACAAATTCAATGGTTCGCATAACACTAGATGCAAACTGGGCTATTTACAATTGGTTTAGGTAAAAAAAACGCTAACGTGAGAAAATTCAAGTTTTTTCACAAATTTTACCAATAGTTGTTGTCGCTTTTACAATTTTTGAATTTAAAAAAAACTGTATCACAAAAATGAAAGTAATTTCAAAAATCGTAAGGATTTTGAATTACTTAAAAAACAAAAAAATATATACGAATTAAATTTTTGAGAAATTGCAAAAATAAATAAACAATTATTAGGTCAAAATTAGAAAAATGTAAATCAGCGAATTTAAATTAGCAATGTTTTAGTAGTAATTATTTTAAAAAAAGTTTTAAAAAAACACAAAATCTGAGAAAAAAACTAGATATTGTCTTTTGAACCTTTAAGCACATTATGAGGACATTGTTCGTACAAATCTAGAACAAGCCGTATAACGTAGAATGTGATTTGATAGGATCGTTACCATACATACATTTGAGAGGTGACAAGGCCCAGTGGAACAATGGAATGCAGGTAGACAAGAATGGACGGTGTGAAAGTGGCTAGAAGAGAGAAAGTATTGAGAAAAAGTGACTAAGGCATCTTCTTATAGGGATTTCTTATAGATGAAGAATATTGTTCCCACGCGTGTGATCTCAAACGACAGCTTTTCGCACTTTTCTTGCAAATCTTTCTCTTAACTTTGGAGAAAGTGGGGAATTTATCACTTTCTCTTTTTTCTTTTTTTATCTATCTCTCTCCAGCAGCCACACTGTCCGCTCCTTTTTCCTGCTCAGACAGACACACGCTGTAATTTTACATTTTACAATCTTAGCATTTGCAGTCCGTAGACGAAGACCTGTGAGATAAGTTCTACTTTCACGTTTTACTGTACTTTCACGCCTTTCTTCGTCCACATTTGATCCACATGTAAATCGATACAGAGAATTATTTTTAAAACTCTGAGAAACTTTCTCTTTAAATAGGAACAGATGCAAGTTCCAACTAAATATATTTCAACTACTACTGGTGAGGGTTTTATTTTTGGTTTTAGTCCTGGAAGATTTTAAACAAGAATAGTTAAACGCGCAGCCATTTTGTAACATTGTGACATTTTTTACTAAATTATTCATTTTTGCACCATTCAGTTTGTAATATTTTTTCAGCTGTACGTTTAGCTGCTGTAGAAAATAAAGCGGCTGAAAGTCAAAGCTGGTCAAATGCACACACTATGTATAGTTTAAGCGTTACCAAATGATGTGGCCCATTGAATAGAAGACGAGAACACACACCAAAAAAAACTTTCACTTTTTCATGTATGTGAGTAGCCTAAGCGAATGATCGTTTATAAGAACAAGGATAAAAAATAGAGGAGAAATTCCCAGATGCGTAGCCTTTAGCATATCAATGTATTTTATGTAGAGCGCGGGGAAAGTAAGTAGAGGGACAGAGAGGAAAGGGATCCAGGATATGAGATGTAATGCATATTGGTGTGGCTCAAGCAAATATTTAACTACTTAGCAAATTCCAAAGACTCTGCAGTTTTCAGTTTTCCTCCTCGTTTCGCTTCCCCGTTTTTAGACTTTCACTTCAGTTTTCCCTCCAGACTTGAGCGAAAAAGAGGAAACGTATACAGAGAAAATGGTCCTGTTTTTAGGTTGAACATTGAACATGGATAAATGTGTAATCCCTCTCCACGTCTCCCCCGGTCCCTAGTTTTACTTTCACTCGCTTTCTCCCTGTCATGGGCTATCCAGCGTGTAGTATGTATAGTGGAAAGAGATGGCTTATGGTAAGTTTCAAACGAATATATCTCCATGGTTTTTATATATAAGTCGTTGGACTGGACCAGGACTTACGATATAATGACGTGACTATTAACGGAAAAAGGACTTGACACCTTTTTAATTTGGCATATACCAACAATAATGTATATTACGTATTATATTAAATTAAAAGAATTTCAACCATATACATATCATTTGTAAAGAACTAAAATCCATAATATCCAATTTAAGCTAGAATTAAAATGAGCTTTGTCATAAAAACAAAGTGAGAAACATGCGTAAAATGTAAATTAGGAGTTTTTGAAAAGAGTACAGTTTTCTATTTTCATGTTTTTGAAACGTGCAAAATGTTTTAATTTTATGTTTTGAAAATGTGCAAAATGTTCAAGTTCCATGTTTTCAAAAAGCTCCAAAATATTTTAATTTCATGTTTTTGAACAGGTGCAAAATTTTCTAATTCCATGTTTTTGAAAAGGTGCAAAATGTTTTCATTCCATGTGTTTGAAAAGTGCAAAATGCAATAAGATACTTGTATTTCTTCAATTTTTGTGCTAGATTTTGTTTATAATATTCAGCTTAGTACTAATTCCACAAGCTTCTATCTAAAAATACGAGTCATAGGTGCAGATATAACATTTTGCCAGTACAAAATCAACACAAATATATGTACGCCGTAAGTCAAGTAGTGTACTGATCTGATACCGATACCGTCATAGAGCCGATTGTGATTGGGTAGTTTACTGAAATCCTAGAGTGTGTGAAGAACCATACGTATACGGTATACCTATGACTGAAAGAGTGTGAAGGTATTTTTAAGCGGAAGCGCGTCTTCACCATAATTTATCACTGTGGAGCAAAAGTTTGTGGGTCGAAAACGATCCAAGAAGCAACCTAACTTTTCCTCGTAACCAAATTCAAATTCTCACATTCTCACAAATGTATAGACAATTATACTTCGTATAGTTTGTAGTCCAAGTCCAACGAATGGATGGATATATCTATATAGCACAGTATAAAACCATTCTTTATGTAATTATATCTACAACAGTTTACATTTTTACATATATATATAAATGCATGCATAAGGATATATCTGGCGGCCTGATTTCTTCCGTGTCTGGTTCTGTTCTGTTCCAGGTTGACGAATGGCTTTGTGTGGCTGCCATTGCTTAGCATTCCCATCCGCTCTCTCAGTTTTTGAAATGTAAAGAAGGCGCATGCATTCTCTCGCTCTCATTTCATCTCCTTCTCCATCTTATAATATATTTACATTTAGTGCCACAAAACACAAAACTCTAAAACTTTAATGTGTCTTTAATGCTTTCTCCAGAGACAAGGGGCTCATCCTTTATTGTTTTGCATTTCGCATCTTCCATCATCTCTCTCTCTTGCTACTATCATTATTATTAGCAATGGTTATCGTTGTTATGACCTCCATTTACCATATACCATTTACACTCATGCTAATGTCTACGCGCAGAATGTTGCCGCTTTCACATATTTTTCCCGTGCAGGCAATGCTTATAAGGTTATAAGGAAAGATTTTAAAACAGACGCAGAATATTTTGAATGCGCAATTTAGGTTACGAATTTTTAATGCAATATTATTCTTAAATATTTTAAATATTTTAAATTAGTGGCTCGTAATGCATATTATTATGGCGTACAATTTAAACGAATTTTAAACAATTGTTTTTGTGTATTTCAGGAACATTTTCTAGTCGAAACAAGTACCTTTCGGGTGGCTACTGGGAGCAGCCATTTGCCAAACCATACTTTGAAAATTCTACAAAACGAGATGTGACGACGACAGTGGGTCAAACAGCATATTTACACTGTCGCGTGAGAAATCTTGGAGATCGAGCGGTAAGTTTTGTATGTGTACACAAATCATTTTAATATTTTGAATTTTGACAGCATGTACATATTTACAAAAAACTGGATGGAAAAGACAACAGAATATTATTTAATTTATTGGAAATTTGTACAAAATACGTTAAAATTTTCATATAAAATATTAGACTAAAAAATCTGTTAGTTGGAGAAAGTTGACTTTCACTATTTTATTGGCAATTATTTAAGGTTTAAATTTCCCTCTTTAAAATGTACACTACAATAATAGAAAACTTAGACGTCCTTGGTCAAAAATCAAAAATTCCTTTTTTTTTACTTTCACCTTTAGTTTTACATGCTGTACGCATACAATTCTGCGTTTGATTAAACAAACACGAAAATGTCACTTTAAAATACATCCCACCAACATTTAACATTAAATGACAGTCGTTTATACATACACGTCTCTGCCTATTTTAACTCGTTCACCTAAAACTCTCAGCTAAAATAAAACTTTTTAAACTTTCCCACGGGAATTAAATATAAATCGCGTACATCTCGCATGTACTTACCTAATACATTTTCTCTCAAGTCATTCTTTCACCGCAAACTCGTTGAAAATCTCCAAGTTAACAAAAAAACCACCCATGACCTTTCCATACAGGAAAAGAATTATGGTGAAAGCACTACAAGTGAAAGTACTCAACAATCTAAAAGTCTCAAAGTCATTGAGTGTAACAAGTCTATAACGATAAGAGGCTTACGGCAATATTTGTAGTTGATCTTGCATGACGACTACACTACTCCCAAAAGTGGCTCCGCTTAGGAAAGTTAGAAAAAGTGAAATGAGGTAAAGAAAACTACAAGGTGTTCTAAGTAAAAGCAAGAGAAAGTACTTAAAAAACATGTGTATGAGACTCACGATCAGTGGAATAATAGATTCCTATTATTAAAAGCAATATACTTTTAATTGATTACAACCTCCCAATTGACTACAATATAACGAACGATAAGCAAAACTCGCCAGAAACGCAATACATTTCAAGGAAAATGGGGGAGAAGCCTTTACACTGTAACAAACCGAAATTCAAAAACCGAGCTTTTAATTATTATAATTAAATCAACAGGGTTCAATTTACAAGTAGCAAAATGACATTAGTAAGAGCAAGTTAAGAAAGTCAAAGAAGCACAAGACACAGAGAGTCTAAAAGAGCTATGAATTCTTAAGCATTGTTTTCACAGTAATAATAATAATAATAACATTAGAAATTCAAATGTGACAGTTGAGTATATAGACCAATCTATATAGTAATTTCCTATCTCTATCGCAACTTTCCTTTTTCTTCCACATAGAAACAATGGCAACTCAGATATCAACATATATTATACCATGTACACTAATGAAAATAGCAAAAGTGAAAGCAGTGAAAGTCAAAGTATGCAAAATGTACAAAGATAAATAGCTCAATGTTGTGTGGGCTATTGTATATTGTATTTTCTAGTAGAGAAATTCCAAGACTTTCTTTTACTTCCGTTGTACATGCTGTGCTTTCACTTCCACCACCGCTTTCACCAAAGAGAAAGTAGCCACGAATTTCTCTCGTTTTTGGGTAGAGAGAAATTGCAATAATTAATTCTGTAGAAGAGAAGACGAAGACTAAGAAGAAGTAGTAGTATTAGAAGAATTATGAAACAAAAAGCATAAGCTTTGCAAAAGTGAAAGCCGAAAGAGACCCCAATGTTGCTGCTTTCACTTTAGCTTCACGTGTAGCCATTACTTGATCATCCGGAAGAGAGGCCGCCTGTGTGTGTGTGTGTGTGTGTGTGTGCGTGGGTGAAGGAGCATATAGTTTATGTTTCAATGTTGTATAGCGCACACATGTAAGTTAAAGGGCAATTTTAGAAGCTTTCATCTCTGTATACTGTATTAAATGTGAACACCACCGCCACTGTTACTTATTACACTATATGGAGACTCATGCTAGAGGCACTAGGCCTATTATTATTATGCTAATTAATTGAATAAACTTTGGACATTTAAATATTTAAAGCCAACGCAAGCCCATATAAGCATCTTTATCGTTATCTTTATCTTATCCTTGTATCCTTAAGGCTAAACACATTCAAACACCACACGGGAATATCACTACACATGGAAATACCAGAAGCGAGCGAGAGTCTCTCTAATCGATCCATAAGTGCAACTTTTAATGAGGGCGGAGAACGTAGAACCTATGCTTCATCTATTCATACATCAAACCAAACTTTCAACTTTCACTACAACTTTCAAAAGTCCATAAATTATACCCAACGAATATTATTATTATTACTATTAAAAGCAGGAAATGCAAAACATTATATCTAGTCAACTATATTTTTTTTTAATTTTAAGTTTGCAAGAAAATTATTTTTTCACTCAAATTATTCGGGTCTTTATTCTAAACATTTTTTTTAATTAATTTTTCAAATAGTTTTTTTATATTTTGCATCAGCCAATTATGTTGTTTTTGCAATTAGCTCAATATTATTTTTAAAATATAGCTTTCAACAAAGGATAAAAATTACCTTGGAAAATATTTACTTACCACAGAAAAATGTTAAAAATGCATATGAAACCTTTTGAAGCCCAACTATAGGATCTAGAACGCTCTAATTAATCACGAAATGTTTCCAACTTCCCGCCCATGTACTTTCACTCTAATGAATGTTGACGGGCACATATAATATAGACCTAATTATATTATTACAAAAATGTGTGTGTGTGTGTGTGGCTTCCAAATTTGATCAAAGTTAATTCTCTATAATTTTCTAATAAATGCTTGCCGCACTCACCGTCCTATACCTCCAGTTTTATTACGTACATAATTTCAATAGCGCCGTAATAGTGCGTTGAGAAAACTTACTAGTACAAAGTAATCTGGTAAATTACTAATTATTAGCTCCTAACTGTAAACGAAACTATTACTAAAATTATTACGAATTTACCAGTAGTTTTGCTAAAGTTTTTCCGTGTTTTTAAACAGTAACAAACTGTTAAAAAACTAAGTAACTTTTACACTAAATAAATACATACAATGTTTTGTAGTTTTAAGCAGAGCCGGATAATGTGGCTACTACAGGAAGCCCCCGCTGCTTAAATTTTTAAAAAACATGTAAATGAAACATTTTGCACTTTTAAAAATATGTAAAAATTAATATCATGACTTTTGGAAAACATGCAAATTAAATTTTTTGCACATTTCAAAAGCATGCAAATTTAAGTTTTTGAACATTTTAAAAACATGCAAAATATAACATTTAACTTTTTTCTCAAAAGATGTAAATAGAAATTTTTATACTTTTCTGAATTAGGAAAAAAGAAAATTTTAAACTTTTCTAAAAACGTGTAAATACAACATTTTGCATTACCAAGGAAACCCATCAATGTAATCAAAACATAGTGGTTTTTGTACGGAAACAAATTGCTGCCTAAAAGCAATTCCTTCTTCCGGCCCTGGTTAAAAGCAAATGGTATAGATTATAATTTGACGTGTCTTTAAAAACCTTTTTTTTTGTCACGGAAATAAATTAAATAAATCCATATCATAAAATGATATAGGCCACAAGTGCTGGCTTGTTTTTCAAGAATTTAAAAACTAATTAAGTTCACAAGTTTAACTTTTTTGTATCAATACTGAACATTTTCAATTTCAATTATTAGCAGCTGACACCCTCCAAATTTGTAGGAAATAAAAGTGAAGAGTAAAATAGAAAGTAGACCGTTTATTTAAACTATAGGGATTTAAAATAATTGCAAACTATATAATTCAAGTACGTAAAACGTTTTTGTTTGTAAGTATATGTGAACTACTTTTTTTAACTTTGTGTGAATTGTAGGTTTGTATTTTATTCCTACACAAAACCCTACTAAGCTGTGCCAGAGGAAAACAGTCAGTTTTTTTATGTGTGAATTTGGTAATTGTTGTTGGTTAGGATGGTCTGGTGGTGTTGAAGGGGGCAGTTAATCTAGTTAAGTGTAATTGGCGCCCAATTTGTGAAATCGAAAAAGATTTTACAAATTGTTATGGGATGGTTGTGGATAAATTGGATTCAGGCGGGATAATACAATTTGTCTAAATTGCTCTTATAATTGCAAGTCATTTTCTCAATCACATACTATATATATGGTCTTCTTGTAAAGTCTTCATTATGTGTCTGCGCAACGTCTCAAGTCTCAAGTTTACTTACGTCCTATAGATTCTTATCAAACGCTCTATTTACAGCTCATTCATTTAATTGAAATAATATGGACAATATTTTTGGAATTCAAATTTTAAAATAGCAAGAAGAACGTTTTAATTTCCCACTTTTTTTTTAATTTCAAAATCTGCTAAGTGATAGTTTTCCGATAATTTATACAATTTTCCTTTTAATTTATAAAATTTTAAAATAATAAAATGTAAACTTAAATTTTTTAAACATTGTACAAAATTGTAACGATTGGACAAACCACAAAATTTATCGCTTAAATCCATACTTTCCCTCTGACGAAATAAAAATAGTGCGTCTGTTTGCGTGAGTGTCTCGTCAGAACCCGCAACAATTAGGCGGCTAGTCCATTGAAGGCTGAAGGGGAAAGTCGAGTAGATTGACTAAATAGATTTCACTCACCGTCCACAAAAGTATTTTATTTTACAAAATACATACCCCAGTCCAATGGTCTAAAGTACATATATAAAAAAGAGAAGAAAGCATATACAAAAAAACTCCAACTAAAAGTAAAAAAAATTGTAACTGAAACCATAACAAGGGGGAAAAAGTATGAAGAAGAAAGAAAACGAGAATGCCAATCAGTGAAAGTAGAAAAAAATTGCTTCATATTATGGTGTCCCATACATTGTATGATGTAGACTGTAGACTGTAGACTCAGTTGCTTTTGAGGCATTGATCAAACGAAACGAAAGCCACGTACGCGGCCTGAATGTATTATTCAACTCCCACACCATTAACTTGTCTTTAATATATATCCATATAGAGTAAGTAATACTATTATCATATATATGGTTTGAAGAATTTATATATGTATTATTATGGCGTCAAAAGTATAGGGGAAACTATAGTCATTACAAGAAATGCGAGTGAATAAACTTATCATGTCGATAGCCGCAAGTCATATCCGCACTAATCTCCCCATTGACTTGACTTTCACTTGACGATTCAGCACAAAATTATATTAGGAAAAGAAAATATTTCACCAACTTTCACTGACTTTCCCCGACTTTCACCGACTTTCACCTAAGCTTATGCTTTCACTGTCACTAACTTTCACCACCAACGACTAAATGCCATTATTGAAAATATATATATAAATCTGCTCAATTTTGGCTCGTTTCTTCTTGTTTCAAGATTTTTAGGTTTTTGATTTCTGCAAAGAAAATTGCTAAGAGAAAAATGTGGTAGGAATGGATGGATGTGGACTTAATTTTTTTTCTCGTTTTGATTGACTTATAAATTGCTGCATTTTTATTTTTTTCGTGATAAAAAAGTTTTAGCTTTGATTACAGTCCAGTCATGTTTCTCTAGGAATCATATGTATAAAACAAATTGAATATTATTTTCTATATAAAAAACGTTATGATGTCTGTGGTTTTTTGTAAGTTCTGTTCAATGAGGATTTTATTTTTATCGTTATAGAAAATTATAGATTTTTTGCAACATATTTTGTTTGTAAATGTGCATAGCAGTATTATTATTGTATTTTGCAAATTTTCGACTTTCGTTTACCAAAAGAATCATATAAAGATATAGCAACGTATAGGTAATTGCCATGTTGAATTAGAATTTAATAGTTTTAATATATGCTTGTCAAGAATTGTTTAGACACGAACCGGAATTTACTTGGGAACTTGATTGGAGTTAATTGACCTCAGATTGTGATGTGATCTGACATTGGCTTTATAGTGACGTGCTGAAATATACATTTATGCACTATAATAAATTATAAATGGAGCCGTTACAGTGAAGTAGTGAAACAAGCTAAGCTTAAACTTGTGTACGTTAAAAATAAAATTTAATTGTTGATATTTGTTTTTTACAATTTTTTTCTGTTTACATTGGCACGAAGTAGTAAAACAAAACAAAACTTTTCAAGAATTGAAACATACATTTCTGTGTTGCATTTATTCCTCAACCAAGGAAAGTTTTGCATGGGCCATTTTTGCAAACAAAAACTTGTATCTTGCTCTTTTTTAAAATGTACAAAATTAGCAAATTTTACTTTTAAACAATTTGTAAATGGAAAATTCCACATTTTTAAAATCGTGTAAATCGCTGACGTTTCAGTTCTGCAAATGTGTGGATGAAACTTTTTTTATTTTTAAAATGTGCAAATAGCAAATTTTGCAGTTCCAAAAATGGTCAGATAGAACATTACACAGTTTACAAAATGTGTAAATAGAAAAATGTAACAGTACCTACCATAAATTGGGTAAATAATGTGTTTTGGAGTTTCATAAATTTCTATTAAACTGTTTTTAAAAAACCTCGACAAAAATTTTTCATAATGATTTCTCCATATCCCAAATAAAGATGTAAAAATATATCCGTATTTTGCATTGTCTGTGTTTTTAGCAACTTAGCGTGTTGAATTTTGTAACTATAAACAAAGCCTAATTAACAGAAAAATTCTAGGATTTCAAAAAAGGCGTCTTTAATGCATTTTGTAATACTTTATACAGGTAGTAGAAAATCTATTTGTTTCCTTTGACGCCTAAATGTATGTGTGTATATTGATTAAGATTAAATATAACATTTACCTATGCTACTTTAGAGCGTGTCCGCCAAAATTTGTGATTAGAAAATATGACAGGGTTACAGTACGTACAGAGGGCAGAGGGTTACTCACAAAAGAAGTAACAAACATTTTACACAGGGTGGGGGAGGGGTTCATGTTTTGACTGGATTGTTCAAAAGGGTTCCACTTTTTTCGTTTCGATGCATTTAACCATTTGACATAAATTATAGACAATTCCTATGATACACATAAATCTCGTATAAAAACTATTTTAATTTTCAAAAATTAAATATAGTGAACATATAGTGCATAGTAACATGGTAAAAGTATGGGTAAAATCAGTGTTACTGTTATAGTTACGAGGCATATATATTCCAATCCATGATACAAATTAAGTGCATTAACAAACAAAAACAAATTATAATATTTAAACCAGTGTTCTGCATATTGAAGTTAACTTGCCCAAAATAGTTCGTGAACTCAAATAGTTCAATCAAGGTGTAAAATTCCAAGCTCAACGAAGCGCGATGAAGCTTTCACAATTTTTACCCAAGCTCAACGAAGCGGGACGAAGCGCGATGAAGCACAATCGAGCTTTGGTCCCTGAAAGTTTTTGGGGGTGGTAAATTTTTTTAACATTAGCGAGCCCAGTAATATATTTTTGACATTTTGTGCATTCAAATTCAAAGTACCTAAGTACCTATGTGCTTAAGGTTAAAATGTACCATGTTGACAAGTAATGAAAAGTTGAAAAGTACTGGAACTTGAAATTGTGGAAATACCAAATCTAATGTAATACTATAATTATATCATATTAGGATATAATACATTGGCTAGTTAATTATATAAAATATTATTAAATTAATAAATAATAAATATTTCGAAAATAAAGAATGAATTAATAAAAATAATAAAAATAAACAAATTATTAATATAACACAATAATGACATAGAATGAACCCTATGCCTCATTTTTTATCCTTGGTTATTTTAATGAAGTAAAAACTCCACACTTTGCTATATTGTATTGTGTAATACAATACAAGCACCTGTGATATATACATAATCATTCACATTCCTAATAATATAAGCTATACAGTATTAGGTTCTATAACTATACAGTAGTTTGAACTTCCAAATTCCAAACAACGCCCCAAAAAAATTTGTGTGTATACCTGGCACTTAGACGTAAACCAAAGAATCAAGGTTGCAAGTATGGGTATACACACGGTACTGTAGATTTGGCTGACTTTAGTAACTTGTTTTTGCCTTATGACTAGATGTATCAACTATTAGGTACTCAACAACTAGATACAAGTATTTAATTAGGCTTACGTAACTAAGTGACTTGCACACTGACAACTTATACCACAACTACTCAACTACCACAACCACAACCGAAGTAACCCAACCCAACTTAGTTTGCATTCAGCATTACACAGTTTAATTAACATTTAACTTTCACAGTTATACTGTTTCTAATTCAGATTGGTGATTCCAATTGCAATTATTATTAAAGCACTATTTTAAGTAAGAGGTAAGCAATTAAAATTACTTTAATTAGATATTTTTAAACAAAGTGGACCCATATTTGTTTGATTTTCAAATCCTACTTTTTCCAAACTTTGGGTTGAAACACCAGAAATTATGTCAGATTTTTCAACCTTACCATTTATACATTGAATTTGGAAGCACTAAATAGTAATAGTACATAAATGGGTAACTAAACTAAAACAAATGCATATATTGAAATAAACAAAACCAAATTTCAATTTTTAAAGGAAGTTGAGCTGAGCTACTGAAAATATGGAGGATACGAAACAAAAAGTTTCCCTTTCTTCATCGGTATTACAACATTTTCAACAACCATCTAACATCGGAGCGGTCCTGACAGTTCTCAAATCTACATCTTCAGCTAAAGCTAGATTAGAATTGGCTGACATGAACTCATATCATTCGAAACGATTAGGATCAAGTTTAACAACAAACAATGGTTGGAAGCCCAAAGAGGTTAGAATTGACCAAGGACCTTTAGACAAAAATGATAGTAGATATTGTAATCGTACAGAGGTTAGAAAAACATCATCATCAACATCTTCGGAAATCGATTTAATTGATGACAACTCTTCTCTTAATTTATCTTTCATTTGCAATTCATCTATGCATTATTTATCAGACCAAGAGCCAGGACTAGGACGAAGTCGAAGTCAAGAAACAAATCCCTCAGACTAAAGCTCGCATTAAATATGCATGCTCAATTTGTGATGCTGTATTAAGTAGAAAGGACGTTTTTCGTCGGCATATGCTTTTGCACAATCCAACTAACACCAACACAGCCAGCGCTAGTGCTAGTAGCAGTTGGAACACTGAAACCAAGGGTGACGGAGATATTTCAATTGTTGACTCCGAGTCTGAGTCTGGATTGAATAACTCGGACTCAGACAACGACGACGAAGAATTTAGACGTTCTATTGGGTTAACTACCAATTTTACTGGACATCGGAATCGGAATAGTGACGGTAACAGTAACGGAAGTAGACGGAGACGCGACTCAGTTTGTAAGAAGTTGGATCTGGATGACAAGTGACATCGAGTTACATGCGATAGATGCAATTTATCATTTTTTTTTAATCTGTTTTGTATAGTTTCAAATTTTAGCTCTAAATATATTGCTTTTAAAATTTAAATTAATATTATACAAAGTCAAGGTGCATACTATTTATTTTTTTCTTTAAGTTTTAAAGTTTTTAAGAGTAAGTGATAATGCTGAATGCACTATTTATGTATATGCCGGACAGACTATGCCTTAACAAATTATATGCTATATTATTTTTAATTATTTTATTGAAATTTACATAATACTATTACTATAAACATGAACAGTACAAGTATAGAAGTATATGGTTCATATTCAACAGATTTCGATATTTGTTGTAGACAAACTGAACTTTATTAATTTATATTTATATACACTAAATATGTACTATTAAACTAATAGAATAATCGTCTAATCTTGAATTGAATAAATATAATTTAAAAGACAATAGTATGCACACTACTATTTTAATATATTATACACTATAACCCTTTCCATATCAATACTTGTTAAAGCCTTAAAGTAAAGTACATTGCACGACCAAAAAGTTTACCTATCGTCGGGGGTCGACATAGTCGGCAGGTGGAAAAAAGATAAAAGTGGAAAAATGAAGCTCAACGAAGCGCGATGAAGCTCAACGAAGCTCAAAAGATTTTCACAATAGCTGGACGAAGCGCGATGAAGCGCGTTTGAGCTTACGATTTTTTTAAAATAGTTCACATTGTGAAAAACGAGCTTCATGCCATAAAGTTAACTATTGCAGAACACTGATTTAAACCAACTGTTAAATTTCACATATATTTTTGGCCTTGAGCTGATTACGCATTATTTAAACATAGTAAACAAATACCGTAAATTCTGGATTAAAATTTATTTTTTAAAGTTATACCACACCGGGAGCTTCACGAGAACGGGACTTATGCCAGAATTTACGGTACGTGCATAACACACACACGTATATTTTTATATGCGTAATAAATATTTCTACTTTTTTTCCTAATATTTTTGTAAACCTCATTTTTCACTCTTTCCTAACACCTTTATACTTGGCACTAGTTTAACTTATTTTCCATATGCCTTTCTGTGAGCATGAGCTGACACATACGTAGTTTGTGCATGACCCCTAGGCCATATAGTCCCATATGCAGTACCTAACACGCCCATGAAATACATGCTACTCTATCAAGCAAAATATTTAAAATTATTAAATTATTTTTTATATATCGTATGTGACCAAAATGAACAAAAAATGCCCCATATCCAACTTACACTAGAATCATAATGAGCTATATGTCATAAAATCAAAATGAAAAACATGAGTAAAATGTTAATTAAGAGCTTTCGAAAAACATAATGTAAAATGTCCTTTTTACATGTTTTTAAAAAGGTGCAAAATGTTCTAGTTTCATTTTTTTGAAACGTGTAAAATTTTGTATTTACACGTTTTTGAAAAACTGTAAAATTTTTAAATGACATGTTTTTAAAAAGTGTGAAATGTTCTAATTTCATGTTTTTAAAAAGGTGCAAAATGTTTTAGTTTTATGTTTATGAAAATTGCAAAATATTCTAATTTCATGTTTTTGAAAAGGTGCAAAAAGTTCTAATTTTATGTCTTTAAAAAGTCCAAAATTTTATATTTAAATTCTTTCAGGATATATTTGAATATTTTTGTAGATAGCCAATATTGCTTTAGGTAAAAATGGATATGGGTCATTTTGGTTCTTCACAGACGACATACACAGACTTGAGAAATTCTGTAAGAATTACTGTTAGTTCCGGTGACTTAGCAAGTTCAGTGCATAGTTTGTAGCTAGTGCCCCTCGTGAGACTTTGGAACCACTGAAAAGTAGAACGCAGCCACGAAGGCAAAAGGTAGTTACAGTTAAGTTGGAGTTTGACCTGAAATACATAGAGATGAGATAAAATAAAAATTCTTACGCTTTTACAACGATTCGTAAAATGGATTCAGGAAGGTTAATGGAGAATGTAGCAACTCTCTCCATAAAACGAATAAGAAAAAAAAGAAGGAAATAAATAGGAAAGATTTAAAAGTGAAAACCGCAATCCTTACTCGTCTCATCTTCTATTCTCTGGGGCGAGACATAAATTAAGTTGATGTAGTTGCGTATTTTTTTGAAGAGAGTGTCAGTGAAGTAGCAATACTGGCTACCCTACAATAATATGTAGCAATTACTATTTTCAAGAATGATAAAATGTTTTATTTACAGATTTTTCTAGTAATTAAGTGACAGTATATTTTTTTTAAATGCGCAATATTTTAACAAGGATCATTTTTGAAAATTTTAAAAATTTTAAAAACAGTCAACTGAGCATTTTTTAAAATTGAAGAAATTTTAAAAACAGTCAACTGAGCATTCTTGAAACTTTTAACAGGTAGCAATATATTTGTAAAACATTTATCTTATTTTGAATTTTAAGTGTATTTTTTAAAGCAACTTTTTTTCAAAATATTCTAAGCCAATGCAATGCTAAAGGTGAACGTGTTTTGAGTTTTTCCAACAATTTTAAAATTCAAATACAAATTTTTGTTTCCATTATCAAAAGTGACGTTTTGCTCAAAATTCGTAGCATGGAGAAAGCAGCTTTCACTTTCTTGTATAGAACGAAAGCGTTAAGCGTTAGAAAACTGGCAATGCTTGTAGTATGTAGAAAATAGAAAGTGCCCCTCCATGTTTTTTATTGCATATATTATGCTCAATTTGAAAATGTTGGTTGTCTCTCGCTCTGCATAATATATACCCGAACCCGGACCCGGACCCGGACGTAGCTAAACCTCGTACATGAAAACATGAAACATGGAAATTCCAACAAAAAAAACAAAAATCCGAATCCAAATCTCCGCATACGTGGCTGCGTTGTTTCGGTTCGGTCCCGGTCCCGGTCCCGGTCCCGGTTTCGGCTGCAAGAATATTACCCAAAAGCTCTGAAAACTGTATTACTGCAAAACTATAGGAAAATCCAAAAGCCAAAGCCAAAGGAAAACTGGAAACTACGCGAATAGAAAGTACGTAGACGAAACGACGAGCGCGAGATACTGTGTGTCTGGGACTACGCTGCTACGGCTACGGCTACGGCATTGCATCGCATCGGTGAGATATGATGATGATTTCGTTTTCCTTTTCCTCCATATCACTTTTCCGCTTCCATCCCCATTTCCACCGGGACTCACGTAATGGACCAGAGAAAAAGGAAATTTAGACGACTCACGACTTTCTCCTCAGTCTTCGGTGTGTCTGTAGTCTGTAGTCTGTATAGTGGCGTACAAACGAGTTGAGAATTCTCTAATAAAATGTAGGGCAAAATGTCTTGCTTTGAAACACACCTACGTCACCTACCAAACAACATTATATCTCCACTGAAATTCAAAAATAGACCAGTTTTTAATTTTTTTAAAGCATAATTAAAAAAATATTTAAAATTTTTAAAAACTTTTAAAACCTTTTATAGCTTTTAAACTTGAAAATTGGAAAATATTGAACGCCCTTGCACCATAGTGCACGTTTCATTGACATTTCACTCATTGCAGAACATACACCATATTGCCTCCATTCAATTTGAATGTGACTACAACACGGAAACTGAAACGAGGTCATTCTGCAAGTTCTTTCTGAGTTGCCTGCAATATTGTTAGATGTATAGTCAGAGTGAGGAAATGAAATTGGAAACAATTTAAAATGGTAAATTCCTACGCATTCCTATTACGTTCTATAGCATAGCGGCAACTCTATTATTGAAGTTGTAGTAGGAACCGTATAATGGCGATGTTCGAAATCAGACTTTGTAAAAGGCATGCAGGCTGTGCTGCAGGCAGATACAATCATAGTGGTGGAAAGCCATGGTAGAATGTAGTTGTTGACAATTTTAAATTGCATACAGGAAAATCTTTGGAATAAATTCAAAGAGTGTAATTTCAAAGTTTTTAACAATATTGAAATAAAACGAATGTTTTGCAACTTCAGTAGGTTAAGATATGTCATTTTTGAGCATTTCAAAAGCAGACAAATGAAATTTTAGGCACCTTCAGAAAGTGCAGTTCTGATTTCCGGTCCTTCAAAATCATGAAAATTTAATGTTCTGCATCTTTAAAAAGCTCAGGTATGACTTTTTGGTTCTTTTAAACCGTGTAAATGTGTGGTTTTCCACCTTCAGAAAATGCAGTTATGAGACTTTAGCCATTTAAACTTTTTCAAATGTGATGTTTTGAACTTTCACAAAATGCAGTTGTGAGTTTTTGGCCCATTAAAACCATTTAAACGTGATGTTTTGCACCTTTGGAAAATGCAATTATGACTTTTTTGGCATTTAAAAACCATTTAAACGTGATGTTTTGCACATTTAAAAAATGCAATTATGACTTTTTTGGCATTTAAAAACCATTTAAACGTGATGTTTTGCACATTTAAAAAATGCAATTATGACTTTTTTGGCATTTAAAAACCATTTAAAGGTGATATTTTACCCATTTAAAAAATGCAGTTATGACTCTTGGACCCTTTAAAACTATGCAAATGTAATGTTTTGCACCTTAAAAAGATGCAAATATGACTGTTTGGTCCTTTAAAATGATGCAAGTGTTGTTTTGCGCCATTGTAAAATGTAGTTATACGACGTTTTGGTCCTTTCAAAACCATGCAAATGTAGTTTTTTGTCCTTTGACAAATAATGTTATAACCTTTTGACTCTTTTAAACTATGCAAATGTATTGTTCTGCCCCTTTTTTAGTTATTATTTTTTATCCCTTAACAGCAATGCAAATTTGAGCTTTTGCACCCTTAGAAATTTAGTTTTGACATTTTTCAACTATCACTGCGATGCAAATCTGCAGTATGAACATTTTGATTTTAATTCAATTTAAATTTTGATATCCACCTATTTTAAAAAATGGCTCGAAGAATGTATAACCACCAGTACATAATTTTGCTTTTAAAGAAATTTTGGTATTGTTTGTTACGTATTTGAATTAAAATGCAGACATTTCCTAAAAGAAAAACATAATAAATTCTATTCAATACTTTTAGTGCGCACGCGTTTAAATTATAAAATTAAAATTCCGCTAAGCAATTCAGGAATTCAACAAAGATTTATCTATTTAAATCTGCACACGCAAACTCCTGACGATTTGAAGTACAATTGAAGTACAATTAAAAGTAGAATGTGTGGAGAAAGTAAAGTGAAAGCAGGAGTTATTTGTAGAGTGTGTAGATACCATATAAATTAGCCACGAGATGATTTCGTGTGTTTCGAGCGGTATTTGAGGTAGGTAGGAGCTACTGCAATGTAAATGTGGTTACCTACATTGTGAATTTAAATAGTATTGAAACAGTACAGCGGACTTGAGGGTCGATTTTGGTAATGTTTAAAACTGTTTCCCGTGAAGCTTTTCCGCATCCCTCCTCTCTCGTCCATCACTGACCACGACCGCTGCGCTCCCGACAAATAACAAACAACAAAAACCAGGAAACGCGAATAACAAAACGAACACGAGCATAGAAATAATATAGATAACCACAAACAAATTGAGTAAAACCCGCTCGGCAGGCTCATTGATTCATTCTTCCTGGAAGTTCCATATTTTCAACGAAACCGCAACGAAGAATCCAAATGCAAGACACGGCACACGGAAATAACAAATGCAAAAATGTTTGTTTTTTAGTAAATATTTAAATATTATACGTCTATTTCTACAGTAAAGAATTAAATTGACCCATTAAATATTTTTAGTTAAAAACAAAATTCCTTATCTACTCTAACAATTAAACATCATGAGCCGCAATGTAACTACGTAACATTGAGAGTATTTTTTAAAAATGACTAAATAGAACTTTTTGCAATTTTAATAACATTACATTTAATATTTTACGCTTTTAAAACACATGTTTTGAACTTCTCGAAAACATGTAAACAGGGCATTTTGCACTTTTCAAAAAAATGTAATTAAAACACTTTGAACTTTTAAACATGGTGTAAATAGAACATTTTGCACTTTTTAAAATCATGTAATTAGAACAATTTGCACTTTTCAGAATCAAGTAAATACAATATTTTGCACTTTTCCAAAACATGGAAATACATCATTTAACACTTTTTTAAAATATGTAAATAGGACGTTTTGCACTTCTCAAAAAACACGTAATTATAAAATTTTGCACTTCTCAAATACATGTAAATGTAAAATTTTGCGCAATGCAATAACATGCACTTAATTATGTTTCCAACATTATTTTTTATTAAAACCAACATTTTGCACTTTTCAGAAATTTGTAATTAATACTTTTTTTCGTAATTATATAATTAATACATTTGAAATTAGTGTGTTTTGGCATTTCTAATTTTAATTCTAGCAGCCTTAATTGGATATGGGTCATTTTGATTCTGCAATCACGATATGCGTCATTTCATGAATGAGATCCCTAATCCCTAGAGCATGGCCTTAAGGATCGTCTACCAATCATGTCATTGAGTATATAATATGTCGTTTTAAGGGTAAACCCACTTGTCACCCTTTAAAACTAGAATGACCACTTATTGCTTAGAATTTTCCTAAAAGAAACAGTTTTTAAGAACCCTCCCACCCAGATGGGGACATTAATTAGGGGCGTTTCTATACTATAGCAACGAAATGTAGGTATGTATATAGTATTACTATAACTATACATATACGTAGGCACTCAGTCAAAAAACGAGATTTTATGTTTTTTTTTGTATAAATGCACGAAAGTGATCCTATAAATTTTGTATGTTACATAATATGTAAGCCCAAAGGAGCGTACATAAATTACGTGGTACATTTTGGAGAAAGGAGGAGTAGGGGTAGGGGTTCACGCTGCCTTATTCCCTTTGCATACTAAAATGAAAAAAAGGGAAAGGGGTTCAAAATTTTTGATTTTAATACTACGTAATTTATGCACATTCCCTAAGCACAATTCAAACATGTGCATTGTGACTGTGTGAGTCCGAGAGTCGTCCATTGGAATTTGGAATAATACGCAACGTTATTGCAATTTGTTTGTGGCTTTTTGAGAGGTGGGCGTTGGAGAGGCGGCTACTTTATTGCGACATCACCTTGTAACATATTATGCACAAACCAAAAGATATGATGTAACACATGTTAACAAGAGTGTACGAATAATGTACTGCATCAAATATTAAATATAGAACAACAACCAAGTACACAAATATATACTTGTACTTTCTAAGTGACAGGCGGAGAGACAGAAGAGACGGGTGGAAAGGCCAAAAGGGACCGGCACCGGACCGGACCGGTGCGGTTCAGTGGTGTGGTGTAAATAATTTATGACTTCAAAATTCAAAATGGAAAAAATAGAGTGGCCAATTTGTGAAAGCAATAAGACTCAAAACAAATATGTAAATAAAAGAAATTATCACAATACAAAAAATTATAAAGCACTCATAAAAAAAAAATTTAAAATCTAAACCACGAATATACGTTTTACGTAGATTTATCCCGTTTTGCCTGATAAAAATATCAAATTTTCACTATTTTAAAAAATTACTTTGGTTAAACTTTGACCTTTAAGATTTAACATAGTAGTAAGAGATCTAATAAAGTGGAACATCTAACGCAAAAACTGTCATTTTTGTAGGGCCGGGCGAATGAATTGCTTTTAGGCATCAAATTAGTTTCCATACAAAAACAACAATTTTGATTTTATTGATGGTTTTCTTTGGTAAATCAGAATGTTGTATTTACAAGTTTTAGAAAAGTGCAAAATTTTTAATTTACTTGATTTAGAAAAGTACTCAATGTTCTATTTACATGTTATGAGAAAAGTGGAAAATATTTTATTTCCGTGTTTTTGAAATGTACACAAAATTTTATTTTACATGTTTTTGAAATGTGTAAAATATTTTATTTCCGTGTTTTTGAAATGTACACAAAATTTTATTTTACATGTTTTTGAAATGTGTAAAATATTTTATTTCCGTGTTTTTGAAATGTACACAAAATTTTATTTTACATGTTTTTGAAATGTGTAAAATATTTTATTTCCGTGTTTTTGAAATGTACACAAAATTTTATTTTACATGTTTTTGAAATGTGTAAAATATTTTATTTCCGTGTTTTTGAAATGTACACAAAATTTTATTTTACATGTTTTTGAAATGTCTAAAATATTTTATTTGCATGGTTTTAAAAAGTTAAAATGTATTTTTTTTAAATATTTTTGAAAAGTGCAAAATGTTTCATTTACATGTTTTGAGACAATGTAAGCAGCGGGGGCTGCCTATGCGCTGGCCACATTATCCGGCCCTACATTTCTGTATAGAATAGATTTGACCCGTTTTCCTCCCAAAAAAACCACTTCAATAAAAGTAAAAAGTAACCGCCATTAAAATTAAAAGGTCTCCTCGACAACCTGTTTCACGTCTTGTAAAATACAGAAAACAAAATGTACAGAATTTATTGTAGGTCAAAACTTTTGCATGCAGTAGCAAACTAAAAAAAATTATGTAACAACGAAATAAACTTTTTCCTAATTTTCCTTTTTGCGGGTCCTTTTTGTTTTTGTTTCTCTCTCTCTCTCTCTCCTGTTTGTTGTTTAAATAAGTCAAAGTTTGTTTCTTTGTGTGCTTACTTTCATTAGGCTTTTATATCAATTTATATGTACATTTAGTTCAATTTTATTCGTATTTTAAGTCGTTACCTAGTTTAGTCCAGCGAATAACAGAGTGAGGGGGTCTTCCACAAATGACGTCAGGTCATACTATACGTTTTTTATCTGAAAAAAAATTCCCTATGTCTCACTATATTGAAATTTGAATTGAATTCTACTGAAAAGCTGGTGAAGAGGGGAGAGTTCATAAATTAAATTTTGAAAAGACGTCAATTGTGGGTGGCCCTCATTTCCTCATTCTATGAGTTTGCTTCCATTTTCCACTCGTTTCTCTGTCTGTTTCCACTTCAATTAAATTCTACCACTCCACTCCCCTAAAAAAGTGCTCAACTTAATTAGAAATAAATAACAAAAAAAATCTAAAAAACAATTTATTACTATTAAACAAAGTATAAGAGAGAAAAAAAACAAAAATGGAACTAGCTTACAATAAAATGCCGTGTTTTTATTTCTGGAAAACTGGAAACGAAAAAAAACTAACAAAAAAAAAAGACACTGTGTCAGTGTGACATTTATCATCGAAAATAAATAAGCGGCTATATAGGCAGAACTTGAATTGCTGGTGCTGGTGTCAGACAGAAGACAGAAGAGACGTTGAAGTTTTTTGACAATTTAAAAAGATACACGTAGAATGAAATCAGCCTTGATGTTGTTTTTCATTCGTATTTTCGTGTTATTATTCTCACAGTTGATGGATGGACCGAAAAGTTATTCTGTCTGTAGACGTTCCATTGTTTTAGTTTCAAGTCTCCGTCTTTTAAGACAAACACAAAGTCACTTTCTTGTAATAAACTTTTTAACTGATTGCATTTAATTCTACTAAAATTAGAAAAGCATTGTGACGTAAGGCCAATGTTCATTGAACTGGAACTCCCTGAAGATGGTTTTAAACAGCGGTTCTAAACTGAAACCTGATGTCATTATTAAAGGTTTTCTTTGGTAAACAAAAATGTTGTATTTACATGTTTTAGAAAAGTGTTAAATGTTGTATTCACATGTTTTAGAAAAGTGTAAAATGTTGTATTTAAATGTTTTAGAAAAGTGTAAAATGTTGTATTTAAATGTTTTAGAAAAGTGCAAAATGTCGTATTTAAATGTTTTAGAAAAGTGCAAAATGTCGTATTTAAATGTTTTAGAAAAGTGCAAAATGTCGTATTTAAATGTTTTAGAAAAGTGTAAAATATTGTATTTAAATGTTTTAGAAAAGTGCAAAATGTCGTATTTAAATGTTTTAGAAGTGTAAAATGTTGTATTTAAATGTTTTAGAAAAGTGTAAAATGTTGTATTTAAATGTTTTAGAAAAGTGCAAAATGTTGTATTTACATGTTTTAGAAAAGTGCAAAATATTGTATTTACTTGATTCCGAAAAGTGCAAAATGCTTTACTTACTTGTTTAAGAAAAGTGCAAAATGTTTTATTTACTCCATTCTAAAAGCTGCAAAATGATCTAGTTTTACATATAGTTTTAAAAAATTGTTAAATATTTTATTTTCATGTTTCTGAAATGTGGGAATAATTTTAATTGCGTGTTTTAGATAAGTGCAAAATGTTGTATTTACATGTTTTTGAAAATTCAAAATGTTTCATTTACATGTTTTTTTGACAATTCAGTCAGCAGAAGCTGCCTGCGCTGGCCGCCATTATTCAGCTCTGAATAAAAATGTTTTGTGTATGCGTTCTTAAAATGAAAAAAAAAACAAAGCGGAATATTTATTAAAAATATTTTTATAAATATTTGAACAAAATCAATTATGAAATTGATAGAAATTCAAAATTTTAATTTTTTTAAATGTCCTACTAGGAGATTTTTTACTAAAAAATTAAAATTATTTAGAATACGTCTGATTTGTTGACTATACTGACTATAGTGCTGACTATGGCAAAAAATGGCAAACAGTTTAAAAAAATGTAAAAAGTATCTCGTTAGCTTTTGCCCTAGTTTAGTTTACAAGTTAAGATTTAGAAGGAGTGTCACTCCTGTAGAATTGGGCACTCTATTACAATTAAACTTTTAAAACAACAAATTAGAAAATCTATGAGTCTATCACCTGTAAAACTTTTTAGCCTATAGTAGTTTATAGGCTAGGATAAAGTATCGAGAGTTCTTTCTCTGCTCCTGCTCCTGTTGTGTTTAAATAAATAATTATAAGAGCGTTGAGTTTGAAATTGGAGGGACGTGAAGTGAAAGGGAACGGCGGCAGGAAAGACGTGTGTGTGTGTGTGTGTGTGTGTCGTGTGTCTTTAAATTGTAATGTGATTAAATTGGACGTGTTCCACTGCTCCACTTTCTCTCCACTTTCTTCACTACGCTTTCTCTTCATTCATTTCTTTCCTTTTGTCCTACGGTAACGCTCTCTCCGTCCTCCTGCCCATGGAAACTATACATATACGTTGAGAGTTGTTGAGAGAAAGTAACTTTGTCACTTCTTGTCTCTCTCCGCTCTTTTCTTTTTATTTCTCTTATTTTTGTGTTCAAATTGAAAGTCTACCTATCGAGTTAAAGCCCAATGAAGCCTACTGAGCTTCTCCTACTGCTGATGCTGGGCTGTAACCAACTCAAACGTAGAATTCTACTTTCTCTTTTACTTTCTCCAGTGCTTTCACTGCTTTCACTTTCTATGCTACTTTCACTTTTAGACTTTGAAATGTTGTGCCTATACGGCAACGGGAACGGCTACACATTAACACACTCTAAAACTCCTCTCTACTTGATTAACGTCTACTACTCCTACAACAGAAATCAATGATGACTTTAATATGCAAATTTGTGTGGGGCACTCGAGACTCGAGTGGAGTGTAGGGGAGTGGAGGGGAGGAGAGGGGAGGGGGAGGGGTCTCCTGGGATATTGACACGAACTAACTCCCAAACTGTTTTATTTCATGTACAATTATGTCAACTTTATCACATTTCATTTATTCAAGAGACAACAAACAATAGTTGTTTGCGTCGCATCTTTTCTTCAATTCAGAGCGCAGAGGATGCGACAAGCGACTTGTCCCCTTTGTTAATTTCCTTCGAGAAACCTACTCACAACCAACGCGAAACACGTGTATTTTGAAATTTACAAACTAAAATAATGGATATTTTAAAGCTTTTAGGTTTATATACAGAATGCATTAGTTAGTCCTGTGTTAGGAAGAGTGAAAGCGCTTAACGGAAAGTAATTACATGGGATTTTTAATGAAATTAAATAGCATATTTTACAGTTTCAATGCTGATTAAACAACAATAGCTGGTTTAAAAACGTAATTAGCATGCGTAGCTGACATGCTACTAGCTCCAAAAATATGTAATTACCATAATTTTTACTGCAAAAAACGCGTAACTGACCTGTTACTTGCTCCAAAAATGTATTGATACCCTAATTTGCACTGTCAAGCAGGTTTTGATGGCAAGTTTCTGGCTTTAAAAAAGTACGATTAGCACATTTTGAACTGTCAAAAATGTGTAACTGGCCTGTTACTCGCTTTAAAAATTTGCAGTTAGCATATTTTGCATTAGCAAAATTGAGTAACTAACCTAATTCTTGCATTTAAAACCAGGTATTTGCCTAATTTTGTACTGTCAAAAACGTGTAAATAGCACATTTAGCACTGCTTAAATTTGCACAATTGACCACTTTGGCCAATTTCTGCCTCTAGAAACGTGAATTTGCTATATTTGAAGGTATTAAAACTGCTTCACTGGCCAACTTTTTGTTCTTAAAACGGTGCGATGAGCATTGTTTGCGCTTAGTTTCTAGTAAAAAAGGTCATATTTAATGCGAATTTTTAAATACAAGGATTTTAAAATTTTCAAAAATATTGAAATAGAAAAGTTTGCGCCTTTTAAAAAAATTGTAGAAGGATTAATTTCTTGCTTACAAAAATTTGCAAATGCTAATGGTTTTTTTACTTTCCAAAGCCTGATTGTAAGTTCAACTAGCAATTTTTAAGTGGACTATAGTATCATACAGTCCACTCTCTACATAGTGTACCTCCTCATAGTGGATACCTCTACATAGTGTACTGAGCCTGTATCCCTGGCTAAACTCCTATGCTTTCCATGTTATAATACCTCCACATAGTGTACCTCTACATAGTGGAAACCTCCTCATAGTGTACTAATTTTAGAGGCCCAAAATAAAATTTAAGTGTAAATTTCGTCGCTTCATAGTGTACTTTCAGAAATTTAAAAATTTTCAGCGATTAGTTTAAGAATTTACTATTTTCTTTTCTTCATCTAACTGATTTTTTAAACGTTTCAATCAAAATTACGAAACTTATTCTTGGATTGATTTGTTTAGAACCAATATTACTTTGAACTGTAGGATTTTTATTTTTTTATCTATAATACACATTTTATTTAAATCCGTAACTCTCTACATAGTGAATTCTCTTCATAGTGTTCTTATCTTGCTGGTCCGCTAAAGTACACTATGTAGAGAGTGGACTGTATATACTAAATTTCAATCTGTTAACTCGAAAAAATACAGGGCACGCTTTACCTAACACAGCGAGTAGGGAGTCTCTCAAATTCATTAAACTGAAACCATTCCGCTGCGTTTCTATTATTCATAGAAAATTTAGTCTAAATATAATGAAAATAGTAGCACACAAATGAAGGATGTTGCTCCAGGGAAAACAAAAATGTCAAATATTACAAATGTTATGAATGTCATTTTTTAAAACGTAATAACGTGTGTTCCTATAATGCCTATTTAAAATGGTACTTGTGCTCCCTATTAACTTGGAGTGATGTACCCACCTAAAATAAAAATACTAAAATATAGAACAAACCTAATATGACATTTATTTGTAAAATGAGGCACGTGTGTTTGAAACATTTGAAATGCATCCCGTATATACAATTTTTATAAAGTTCATTTTTTGTAAACGAGTTTTATTTGAAAAACCATAAAAACCAAAAAACTTATTAATTTTTATATTTTGTTTCTGAATAATGTTTTGCAGGTGTCGTGGATACGAAAGAGAGACTTACATATTTTAACAGTGGGGATTTTGACGTACACGAGTGATCAGCGGTTCCAGTCACTCCACTCCGATGGGACGGACGAGTGGACGTTGAAAGTGAGCTCACCTCAAATACGAGACTCCAGCACCTACGAGTGTCAAGTAAGAAGGACATTTTTGTTTTTTGTAATTTATTAAAAAATGCACATTGAATCGGAGATGTGTACCCCGCACCTTCTTTTTTTTAGTATGTACGCTTATGTAAAAGAATAGGCAGAAAGACCTCTTTTACTTCAAGTGTAATTTATGCACGCCCTATTATTTAAAGATAATATAAAACGTATTTACATTTAGGAAGTTTTGTAATAATAAGCCAAAATATATAGAATTTAAAATTAATATTTAGAACCCCGAGTTCAGGGCCGGATAATGCGGCCAGCGCAAAGGCAGCCCCCGCTGCTTGAATTTTCTCAAAACACGTAAATGGAATATTTTACAGTTTTTAAAAATATGCTAAACAAGATATTTTGGCTTTTTAAAAACATGCAAAATAATTTTTTTTGGACATTTCAAAAACATGGAAACAAAAAATTTAACACTTTTCTCAAAACATGTAAATAAAACATTTTACAGGTTTCAAAAATATGTTAAAAAAATAATTTGACTTTTCAAAAACATTCAAAATAAAATTTTTTAGACATTTCAAAAACATGAAAACACACTTTGTTTTACACATTTCAAAAACATGTGAATAGAATATTTTGTACTTTTTTAAAGCCAATAAAAAGAAAATTTTACACTTTTCTAAAAACATTTTGCTTTACCAAGGAAAAACATAAGTAAAATCAAAATGATGGTTTTTGTATGGAATCAAATTGTTCCCTAAAAGTTAAAAGCAATTCCTTTGTCCGGCCCTGCCCGCGTTTCTGTTACGTTAGAGACCCGCACTCTGACTCTGTTATATGTAATTTCTTTAACCAATACACGACTACGATATACCAGTAAAAAACATAATGCAAAAATCAATATCGAACATCAGGAAAATCAGGATAGAACTTTTCCTGAACTGAAAGGTTGGCTCCCATATAATTTCAATGGAACTTCCCCTTCTAAATTGAGCTGCTGGTAGGCTCGTTTAATTAAGAATTAGCAGCAGATATTTTTCCATTAATCGCAATTCTTGCTTTTCAAACCATGTTTTTACGATAACGATAATGATAACGATAATGATTAGAATGTAGATATAGAAAGGTAATTCACAAGACGCCTATACCGATACCGATGCCGATATGATAGAATGCGATAGATGGCTACAGATATAAACTTAAGATATGTGGTTTGGTTCTTCATTGGAATTCTTTGGAGTCTTGTTTGAATAGAGAATGGGATCTGTGCATAATTAGGACGAGGATATTTTGGATGTGTGTGGAGTATGGGAATGCCAAGTCTCTCTCTCTCTCTCTCATGGAAATCCTGAACAAATTAATTTTGCCTTTCTCCTCCTAAAATGTCTATGAACCTTCTTTGCCTTGGATTTGGGAGAAGTGAGTCTTCTCTATGCAAATACTGATAGAGAAAGTTGGAAAGTTGGATTTCTGCGAATCTGCGGCAAAGGTATTGCGCTATATGCTCCTTCTGTCTTCGTCTTCTGTCCCTGGCATTAGCATAAGCAATATTATATATCGTCTGTGATGAACTAAATGACCCATATCCATTTTGAGCTAAAAACAATATCAACTATCTATACAAATATTCAAATATGTTTCGAAATCATTTACATAGAACATTTTACACTTTTTCAAAAACATGGAATTAGAAAATTTTGCACCTTTTCAAAAATATGGAATTAGAACATTTTGCACCTTTTCAAAAACATGAAATTGGAACATTTTACACTTTTCAAAAACATGAAATTGGAACATTTTACACTTTTCAAAAACATGAAATTGGAACATTTTACACTTTTCAAAAACATGAAATTGGAACATTTTACACTTTTCAAAAACATGAAATTGGAACATTTTACACTTTTCAAAAACATGAAATTGGAACATTTTACACTTTTCAAAAACATGAAATTGGAACATTTTACACTTTTCAAAAACATGAAATTGGAACATTTTTCACCTTTTCAAAAACATGGAATTAGAATTTTTTGCACCTTTTCAAAAAGATGGAATTAAAACATTTTGCAATTTTTCAAAAACATGGAATAAGAACATGTTGCACCTTTTCAAAAACATAAAAGTGGAACATTTTGCACTTTTCAAAAACATTGAATTAGAACAATTTGCACCTTTTCAAAAACAGGGAATTAGAACATGTTGCATCTTTTCAAACATATGTACAAAGGACATTTGACATTGTTGAAAACCATGAAAATGGAACATTTAACGTTTTTCAGAAACTCCTAACTTGACATTTTACGCATATTTTTCATTTTGTTTTTTGACATGGCACATTTTGATTGCAGCTTAAATTGGATATGGGTCATTTTGGTTCTTCACATACAATATAGAAGATTGAGACTTTACGTATGAACTCCTGGTTCTGGTTCTGCTATGAGGTGTGGTAAAGTAAATGAAGACACGACAAAATTCTTGAACAGAGAGACACGAGATTCTTCCCTCTTTTGCTCTCGTTATGTCCCGTGCAGCTGCCGCCTCCTTCGCTCTCCAGTCCCCGTCTTCCCTTTCCCTGTCTCTCTTTCTCTTTATTTCTGCTTTGGATGGAAAATCGAAACGAAGATTCTTCATTTTAGAAATCAAGAGAAATATGCATACGCCTGTATTTGGGTCCTATGTTAAGGTGGTTTTATAATGCAAGGGCATATTATGCAATGATATGAGTAAACGCCGGATTCATCTTACTATTTTGTGAGGAAACTGCTTAAGTGAAAAAACGAGTCAGAGAGAATTTTCAAATTACAACGCGTGATGTAAGAAGTCGTTTTTTAAAAAACGTTGGGTTTTTACCGAAAGTTAACGTTAAAATACCGTTTTTTGCTTTTTAACGGAGAAGTAGATGTCATACTTTTGCACTGTCTTAGAGGGGTAGATATCTAATTTTTTGCAATTTTTGAAAAGCGTAGATATCTTGTTTTATGCCTTTGTGAAAGTGCAGATATTGTGTTTTTCACTTTTAGAAAAGTGCAGATACCTTGTTTTACATCTTCGCAGAAGTGTAGATATCGAATTTTGCACTTTCAGAAAAGTTCAGATATCTTGTTTTACACCTTTATAGTAGTGCAGATATCGTGTTTTTCACTTTTAAAAAAGTATAGATATGGTGTTTTGTACTTTTTGAAAAGTGCAGATATCGTGTTTACACCTCTGTAGAAGTGCAGATATCCTGTTTTGCACTTTCTGAAAAGTTCAGAAATCCTATTTTACACCTTTGTAGAAGTGCATCAATCGTGTTTTGCACTTTCATAAAAGTGCAGATATCTTGTTTTACACCTTTGTAGAAGCGCATCAATCGTGTTTTGCACTTTCATAAAAGTGCAGATATCTTGTTTTACACCTTTGTAAAAGTGCAGAAATCTGGTTTTGCACTTTTTAAAAAGTGCAGATATCTTATTTTACACCCTTAAAGGAAAGCAGATCTCGTGTTTTGCAACTTTGCAGAAGCGCTGATATCGTATTTTGTACCTTTAAAACAAAAAGATGCAGATACAGCGTTTTGATTTTTCACTGAGGGGCATATATCGTGTTTTGCACCTTCACTGAAGGGCATATATCGTCTTTTGTACGTTTACATAATTATTGTGAATAGAATGTCGTTTGCAGAGGGACAATTAAAATGTGTGTTAATTATTTTCAATTAATTAAACCCGTAAGCTATTAGTTGGACCTTTCGTTTCAATATTAAAACGCTTCAGTCCTATTTTATACTAAAGTTAATAAATTGCTTATTTCGACACTTCAATTCTAAGTAAGTGGAGTCAAGAGGATCGTAAAGTATGGAAAGTACTCAGCAATAATTATAGTATTGTTACTATAGTCTCCACGTTCTCAATACTTTCTCTACTTTCACCACGCTTTCTTCTTCAACTAAATCCAACATACACTTTGACTCTTGACTTTTAAACCATGTACACCTACTCAAAAGAGTAACAAGCTTAGTGCACAGATACTTGTAGGTCGTAGGTAGTTTATTATTATATGGCCTGCAGATACAAATTAAAACCCTTGAAATTCGTTCCTCACAGTAAATAATCGCGAACATTGAATTTAAGCTTTCATGAATGTTGCTTTAAAAATGTGTAGAGTTGACCTTTAAAAAATAGAATTGCGTTGAAAGAAACTTGCACAGTTAATTAAACTGTTTCGTAATGATAGATATTATTATTATTAAAATATGTATCTTACAAAAATTTTATAACCAAGTCTAATAACTTTATTTTAATGCAATATATAAAACAAAAATTGTATTAAATTGATTTTATTGTATGATTATGTTTTACAATTTTTAAAAACATGTAAATAAAGCATTTTGCACTTTAAACAAATGCATGTAAATGAAACATTTTGCAACTTTTAAAAACTACTAATGTAACATTTTGCACTTTTAAAAAACTGTTAATGTAACATATTGCAACTTTTAAAAAACTGTTATTGTAACATATTGCACCTTTTTAAAACCTGTTTATAGAGCATTTTGCACTTTTCAAAAACATGTAAATAAAATATTTTGCACTTTTCAAAAACATGTAAATAAAATATTTTGCACTTTTCAAAAACATGTTAATAAAATATTTTGCACTTTTCAAAAACATGTAAATAAAATATTTTGCACTTTTCAAAAACATGTAAATAAAATATTTTGCACTTTTCAAAAACATGTTAATAAAATATTTTACGCTTTTCAAAAATATGTAAATAAAATATTTTGCAATTTTCAAAAAAATGTAAATAAAATATTTTTGTATTAAATTTGGAGTTTTTGTGACATAGTTTGTTTTAATTCTACCTAAAATTGTGTATGGCTGATTTTGTTTCTTTACTTTCAGTATATTTCTAATTGCCACGCGCATGACTTCCGATTAAATTTTAAAGGTCAACAAACCATGTAGGAGCTATAAAACATTCACTGCACATTTCACAACAGTTGCTGCGGTTTTCCCCACTCAAATGTCAGAAATGATCTGTCTCATAATGACTTAAAAGTAAAAGGAGTTTTAAAAGAGGTTACCACTATACTTGGTCTTCACAAATTTAAGAAGGGATTACATTACATGATCTATGACATGATGACGTAATAAATCCTTTGTGACTTCGTGACAATCATTTTGATTAGACATTTTTTGTTGGAGCCGCATCGAGGTTAAATAGTTGACAATTGGCAGATAAGTACGAAAACCTTTTTTAAGTTGCGGTATGTTTACCGATTTTAAAGAATTGGGTGAATAATTCCTACATTAAATACAACAGAATTTTCCTTGAAATTACTCAATTAAATAGGCAATAAAAAATTTTCTTTAAAATTCCTGTATTATTTCTTACGTTGTCAGCAATAAGGGGAAATTTAATTCTTCAGGAAAATAAAACCACTATATTACTAAACTGGGTTTTGTAATATTGGTTACAAAATATCCTTAAGTTAAAATTAGTGAGCTATATAATCTATAATTTTTACACTTTGCTCGTACTTCTCTGGTTATTATATAGTTAGGTACTTCCTGTATATTTATTCAAATGGGAATTTTAGCTCACAATTTGACAAACAGTTTTAAAAAATCATACTCACTTATAAAAATTAAAGACAATCACATTATTAACTGACACATAGACGATTATTATACATTATGAGGAAGCTAAAATGCTGATTGTCATTCAAGAGGCTTCAATTCAGGGCCGGACGACGGAATTGCTTTTTGGGCAGCAAATTGTTTCCATATAAAACCCTCAATTTTGATTTTATTGATGGTTTTCTTTGATAAAGCAAATTGTTGTATTTACGAGTTTTAGAAATTTGCTAAATGTTCTTTCTACTTGATTCAGAAAAGTAGAGAACTTTCTATTTCCATGTTTTGAGAAAAGTGGAAAATGTGTGTTTTCCATGTTTTTGAAAAATACAAAAAAAGTACTTGCATGTTTTTGAAATGTACAAAAAAATTGATTTTGCATGTTTTTGAAATGTAAAAATAAATTATTTTGCATGTTTTTGAAATGTACAAAATATTTATTTTGCATGTTTCTGAAATGCACAAAATATTTATTTTGCATGTTTCTGAAATGCACAAAATATTTATTTTGCATGTTTCTGAAATGTACAAAATATTTATTTTGCATGTTTTGGCAATGTACAAAAAATAATAATTTGCATGTTTTTGAAATGTACAAAATATTTATTTTGCATGTTTCTGAAATGTACAAAATATTTATTTTGCATGTTTTGGCAATGTACAAAAAATAATAATTTGCATGTTTTTGAAAAGTCAAAGTATTCTCTTTTTACATACTTTTAAAAACTGCAAAATTTTCCATTTACAAGTTTTTTGACAAATTAGGCACAGAGGACTGCCCCTGCTAGCCGCATTATCCGCCCCTGGGCTTCATAACCAAAGAAGCTACATATTAAATTTTTATTGTAAAATCTGACACGTAATAAAGCTAAATCAAATCAAATCAAATCAAATCAAATAGATGTGTCAACATATTTACAAAAAAGGAGTTACTGTTTATTTTTTAAATTCTTCATAATTGTTACCGAAAATTTGACCAAGACTCCAGTTAATTGATGTCCACTTCCTCGTTATTCTCTCTGCCCTATACTAAGAATCTTATATCTAATCCTGCCAGTGTAATTTGTATAAGCATCCAAGACTGAGTAGTTTTTATTTTTGAGCAGTAGTAGGGCAGCCACATATTATATTATTACTGCCAAATATTCTCAGTATTTTTTTTGTGGATTATTTAGATAACATACTGCGGTTAAGTTGAGACCATGCTTACAAGAGAAGAGTTTAGCTTTACTTTAAAATTGTTCAGCTTTTTGTGCAAACTAAATATCTTTCCAATGATAGTTGATTTTAATACAGGGAAAATTCCACCTCAAACTTCCATCTTGAGGAAGATGGTTTGGTACTGCTTCTTTCTTTGTACTGTTCTCGTTTTGATCTTTGAAAATGCAAGATTTGTCCAGTCTTTTGTAATTCCAAAATATCTCATTCTCCGCCATTTTCCTATTCAAATTGTCATCTGCGTCGTCTTTATTAATTCAACCTGTATGACATTTTCGAATTTTATTCAATGGCCTGGAATGACTATTGGACTCTTCAATCAACTTTTTAAGAGTAAGACTATACAGTTTACACTACTGTGAATCCGTTAAATTATTCGTCGTCTCCATGTCTCCATGTTATAAAAATAATAATTGATATACTTGCACCTTTGACAAACTATGTTATAATTATATTTGAGATTCAAAATGAGCAGGGCCGGAAAAATGAATAACTTTTAGGGAGCAATTTTTTTTCATACAAAACCCACACATGTTTTGATTTTATTGATGGTTTTCTTTGGTTAAGCAAAAAGTTGTATTTACAGGTTTTAGAAAAGTGCAAAATGTTTTATTTACATGTTTTGAGAAAAGTGCAAAATGTTTTATTTTCATGCTTTTGAAATGTACAAAAACATTTAATTTGCATATTTTTAGAAAGTCAAAATAATTTTTTTTTACATATTTTTGAATAATGCAAAATGTTCTATTTACGTGATTTAGAAAAGTGCAAAATGCTCTATTTAAATATTTTCAGAAAATTGGAAAATGTTTTATTTCTATGGTATTGAAAAGTGTAATATGTTCTATTTACATGTTTTGAAATGTGTAAAATTTTTATCTCTATATTTTTGAAAAGTGTAAAATGTTCTATTTGCATGTTTTGAAATGTGTAAAATTTCCAATCTTTATGTTTTTGAAAAGTGTAAAATGTTCTATTTACATGTTTTGAAATGTGTAAAATTTCCTATCTCTATGTTTTTGAAAAGTGTAAAATGTTCTATTTACATGTTTTAAAATGTGTAAAATTTCCTATCTCCATGTTTTTGAAAAGTGTAAAATGTTCTATTTACATGTTTTGAAATGTGTAAAATTTCCTATCTCTATGTTTTTGAAAAGTGTAAAATGTTTCATTTACATGTTTTTGAAAATTGAAAAATATTACTTTTTTTTACATATTTTTAAAAACTGCAAAATGTTTCATTTACACGTGTTAAGAAACTTTAAGCAGCTGGGGCTGCTTATGCAAGGGCCGCATTATCCGTATCTTAAAATGAGCCGATATAATTTCATTTTAATTCTTGTATTTCCAGAGTCATGGCTTATTACAAAGAAACGAACTCTACGGGAAATGAATAAAATGGAGTTAGTTGTCATCTGCTTCCCGCTTATCGCTTTTCTGAATTCATTTCTCATCCTTGCAATTTTAATTTACGATCCAACTTACAGAATTATTCTGTACTCTGTCCTTCCAACTTCGCATAAAAACCCTGTCACATTTTCTTCTCTTTTTCTTGTTGAATTTCTTGTTTGTATTTACTGGATCTCAAATAATCTATTTACAGTCGTTTTTCACATTATGTTTTTCGAAAAAATTAACTGCGACATTTGCAATGAAATCTCTCGGCTTGTAAAACACTCAGCAGCATTGACGGTGACTCCTCAGGAAAGCAAAACAGAGGTCCAACTGAGTGTTTGGCGATCATTTAGAGAATGGCGAAAAATCCAACTGTCGATAAATTGTTTTAATATGAGTAACTCCAAAGTTGTGTTTCTACTCAAAAACTCGATTATTTTGAACGCAATTGTGTGCACAGTGTACGCAATCAAGTACTTGACTGCGGATCTGCTTGTAGGTTCGGTTGCCATTGTAATCTCGTTGTCGACAGTAGTGGGGTACACGTGCCTCTATGACCAAGCCTTTAAAATTCCTAATAACACAAAAATCCTAAGAAATCAGATTTCCATTTGCGCCTGCAAAAGTCTCAAAAAAAGGAACAAAGCTTATTTAAAGAGACTCATTCGGTCCGTAAGAATTGTAGGGATTATGCAGGGCGGATTCAGGACCATGGAGCGAGAGTCTACACCCATGTTTTTTGATTTTATAACAAGAAGTGTTGCTTCTATACTAATTTTTCTTCGATAATGTTATTTTGAATTACATATTCAGAAAATTGAAGTGAAGAGGGAATATCTTTCTTTACCCTATTTAGCTTAAATAATTTATTTGTGCCACACATAGAAAGTCCAACAATTCTTAATAATATTAAGATTCTTCTGTTAATTACATTTCGTATGATGTATAACTTATATCGTCTGTGAAGAACCAAAATGACCATATTCATTTGTAGCTAAAAACAATATCCACTGCATGTCTACTAAAGTATTGAAATAGGTCTTGAAATCATTTAAATAGAATATTTTCCCAACTTTTAAAACATATGTGAATTGAACATTTTTGCACTTTTAAAAAACATGTGAATAAAACATTTTTGCACTTTTAAAAAACACGTGAATAGAAAATTTTTGCAATTTTCAAAAACATGTGAATAGACCATTTTTGCACTTTTCAAAAACATGTGAATAGAACATTTTTGCAATTTTCAAAAACATGTGAATAGACCATTTTTGCACTTTTCAAAAACATGTGAATAGAACATTTTTGCACTTTTAAAAAACATGTGAATAGAAACTTTTTGCACTTTTCAAAAACATGTGAATAGAACATATTTGCACTTTTCAAAAACATGGAATTAGAACATTTTGCACCTGTTCGAAAACATGAAACCAAAACATTTTGCCTCTTTTGGAAAACATGTAAATAGAAAATTTTCACACTTTTCAAAAACATGGAATTAGAAAATTTTACACCTTTTTAAAAACATGCAAATAGAACATTTTACACCTTTCAAAAACTCGTAATTAACATTTGACGCATGTTTCTAGTTTTGTTTTGATGACATAGCTCATTTTGATTCCAGCATAAATAGGAAATGGGTCATTTTGACTCGTCACACACAGTATGTATTTAATAATAATAATAATAAAATATTTATTGTGTTGATTTAGCAAGCATGTGAATGTTAATAGTGAATACACGTTATATGCTGCATACGGAAAACTTTTCCTTGCTTTTCCGTTGGTTGAATCATTACTGTTGAATTTTCATAACGTATAATTTGTGGACATCCCTTTTAGTGTAGCTGATAGTAAGTAGTAAGAGATCTGACTCAATAATTTGAGAGAAAACATGGTGTTGGTGAGTGAGATACTTTAGGATAGATCCCGGCGGTTCCCGTATACTTGAAACTTGATAATTATATTTGATTCCTATAGTACTATATGTATAAATGAAGTGTACCTACAATCCACGTAGTTTAATAATTATATGCATGCAACGTCAATGTGTGGCCGAAACCGAAACGGAAACCAGTGAAAGAAATTTATTACGTACCTACCTACATTACGTGTAAGTTATATGTATGGGAAAAGATTGGGGGACTGACTGTTCGACTTAGAGTCGGAAATGGAAGTTGTGAAAGATGTGTGGTGAGGATTGATAATATTGCTAATTGGACTGATGTGAGATTTGGTGGGGGATAGTGGCGGCCGATTTCCACTTTCTTTTGCTTTTACTTCTTCTTTAGTCTTTGCCTATTATTATGCTGAAACTTTGTATGGTTTAAAAAATGTGTAAAAATTTCAACCTTTATGGTTTAAAACAGTGCAAAAAATTCGACTCTTGTAATTTCCTTTGCAAGCAAAATTTTGTAATTAATAACCGTAAATTTTCAATCTCAAATATAAACGCCAAGCTGAAGGTTTCAAATTTTTTTAAAACTCCTGGGCGCTTATTCAAACATGAACGGTACATATGATATTATACGTGCTATTATATGTGCAGGTAATTTTGGAATTTAATTTAGTTCATATGTATCGGTGGGTTGTACTTGCAATTACAATATTGTCCTTTATTGGCATCGGCATCGCCATCGGCATTAGAAAGCATTACAAAGCTGCGTATTGCAGTTTACAATGAATTAATCTAAATTCTGAAACTTTAATAAAATCCACTCAACCATCGTAAAAAAATTCGATTTAATTTGCTTCATTATGTTAAAGGTTTCAGATTCATCAAACTACAAATTGCATATCTGTTTTTCAATAAATATAAATGTCTAATGTGCCATAGGTACCGTCACAAAGACGAGTATTTAAAATACAAGGTTTAAATTCTGTATTTATTCTCAGTATTTGTATGAGCGAAATCAATGACATTCCTGGATTTCAGAGTTGTTTTCATGTTTTTCTCCAAAAATGGGAACATAAAAACAGAAGCATCGCAATGAAAAAGAATGCAGCCCTCTCGCTTAATTTGTTCTTTAGAAATGCTGAATGCAAATTTTAATGTTTAAAATCCAGCCATAGATACAGGGCCGGACGAAGAAATTAATTTTAGGCAGAAATTTTTTTCCATATACAAAAACCACTATTTTGATTTTAGTGATGGTTTTCTTTGGTAAAGCAAAATATTGTATTTACATGATTTAGAAAAGTGCAAAATGTTGTATTTACTTGATTCAGAAAAGTGCTCAAGGTTCTATTTACATGTTTTGAGAAAAGTGGAAAATGTTTTATGTTTTTGAAATGTACAAAAAAATTTATTTTACATGTTTTTGAAAAGACAAAATAAACTTTTTGAACATATTTTTGAAAAGTACAAAATGTTCCATTTTCATGTTTTATGAAACGTACAAAATTTTTATTTTGCATGTTTTTGAAAAGTCAAAATATTCTTTTTACATATTTTTGAAAACTGCAAAATGTTCCATTTACATGTTTTGAGAAAATTCAAGCAGCGGGGGCCGCCTGCGCGTGCAGCATTAGCCGGCCCTGCATAGATAAGTACCCTTATGACTATAGGCGACTGTAGGACTGCTACTGATGGTATACTGATGGTACTGGTGACTGGTGAGAAGTTCCAATGGAATTGTGAATGGCTTTCTTTTTTTTTTCTGTGGGACACAACGATTACTACACGCGTAATTTCCCTTGACTTTCTACTGTGTATTCGGTTTCGAATTCGGATTCTGCTGTCTCTGATACTCTCATGATATTCCCAACTTGCAACAACAACAACGACGACGACGATGAAGAAGGACGGATTTGGATTTGGGATTCGGTTGGAGTTGGAGATGCTTTGTTGTGTGGGATGATGTGATGCTAATGCATTCCCCTTTGTTCTAAATCCAAAAGCACGTCTCTCCCGTCACATCATTTCTCTCACGTTAAAGTATCTACTTAAAAGCTCTGTTCTCCCGTTCCCAGTCTCCTAATTACAGAAATTATAGCCCATCCACAGCTTCTCCCCCCAAACTCAAAAACTATCAAATACCAATACTAACTACGTGTATAAAACACTGCTCCATTACCTAATCTGGGAACTCCTATACTGCTATTATACAAACAGGGTGTCCCATAAGTTTTGGAGCCTCTTTGGGGTTGTCCATAAATGATGTCGGCGAAACAATATTCCTATTTATGTATAGGGCCATATGACCCATGTCCATGTAGACAGATTGTCACTATCCGTGAAATCGTTTATGAACGACCCCTTTGGCAGCCTCCGCTGCTTGAATTTTCAAAAAAAAATGTAAATATGGAACATTTTGCACTTTTCAAAAATATGTAAAAATAATATTTTGACTTTTCAAAAACATGCAAATTAAGTTTTTTTGTACATTTCAAAAACATGGAAATAAAACATTTTTCACTTTTCTCAAAACATGTAAACAGAACATTTTAAACTTTTCTGAATCAAGTAAAAAGAACATTTTTCACTTTTCTAAAACATGCAAATACAACATTTTGCTTTACCAAAGAAAACCATCAATAAAATCAAAATGGTAGTTTTTGTATGGAAACAAATTGTTGCCCAAGAGCAATTCCATCGTCCGGCCCTGGCTTCAAATTTGAAATGAACTGTACAGTTTTTAAAATACATAGCTATTAATTCATATACTGTATTGTATATAGGAAATGCAGCTTTTTTGTTTCACAGGGGGTAGCAAAGGTTCCAGGGCACCCTCGGTATTTTACGAATCTACAAATTCCCAATTCTCCATGATTACACTCCCTGCGCTCCCCACCTTTATTTTGACTCATTTACTCCATTACCACCGCCATCACCAACCCCCCCCCCCACCTACACACCCCACAACAGGACTTACTTATTCAGCTCCCCTTCGTTTCCTTTCAGCACCTATTTTTATTTCTATTGAAATTGAAACTTGCACAAAACATTGTGTGTTGTTGTATCTCCCATCTCATCCTCAACATCCAAATATCCTCATTCAGAATAAAAGGAGAGTGAAGAGAATTTGAATTTACAATAGAAATACATTGAATTGCATTGACTATGAATGCATAGGCAATAATGACAATAATGAAATTTCCAATTTAAATCCAAATCCCACACAGAATCCACACAGAATCCCTCCATTGATTTGTCAACAAATGTGTGCTTATTTAAATCGACAAAAAGAAGTAGCGGTGGTCCTGTGTCCTGTGGTAGTATTCTCGGTAATTTACACCCGAGAAGAACAAACCTTTTTGATAATTACAATATTACTAACTACGAATTACTAATTAAAATTACTGTTGGGATATATACAGTGCATTTTAATCGTAATTATTGTGTAACGCGTACGTGACGAAAATAAATTATGCAACCTGCGCATATAGTATAGTACACATACATATCGTGAGGCCAGTGAAGACTCAAAATGACCCATTTCCATTTTTTTAGCTAGAAATAAAATTCATTATCTACAAATTTTAAAATTCTAATTGTATAAGATTCTAAAAGCATATATTGTGGGAGTAGAATATTTTGCACTTTTAAGAAACATGTACATAAAACTTTTTGTATATTTAAAAAACATGAAAAAAAAGAATGTGCACTTTTGAAAAACGCACAAATACAATAGTTTTCCCTTTAAAAAACATACACATATAGAACATTTTGGACTTTTCAAAAACACACAAATACAACATTTCGTACTTTTAAAAAAACATGCATATAGAACATTTTAAACTTTTCAAAAACACACAAATACAATATTTCGTACTTTTCAAAAAACATGCATATAGAACATTTTAAACTTTTCAAAAACACACAAATACAACATTTCGTACTTTTCAAAAAACATGCATATAGAACATTTTAAACTTTTCAAAAACACACAAATACAACATTTCGTACTTTTCAAAAAACATGCATATAGAACATTTTAAACTTTTCAAAAACACACAAATACAACATTTCGTACTTTTCAGAAAACATGCATATAGAACATTTTAAACTTTTCAAAAACACACAAATACAACATTTCGTACTTTTCAAAAAACATGCATATAGAACATTTTAAACTTTTCAAAAACACACAAATACAACATTTCGTACTTTTCAGAAAACATGCATATAGAACATTTTAAACTTTTCAAAAACACACAAATACAACATTTCGTACTTTTCAGAAAACATGCATATAGAACATTTTAAACTTTTCAAAAACACACAAATACAACATTTCGTACTTTTCAAAAAACATGCATATAGAACATTTTAAACTTTTCAAAAACACACAAATACAACATTTCGTACTTTTCAGAAAACATGCATATAGAACATTTTAAACTTTTCAAAAACACACAAATACAACATTTCGTACTTTTCAAAAAACATGCATATAGAACATTTTAAACTTTTCAAAAACACACAAATACAACATTTCGTACTTTTCAGAAAACATGCATATAGAACATTTTAAACTTTTCAAAAACACACAAATACAACATTTCGTACTTTTCAGAAAACATGCATATAGAACATTTTAAACTTTTCAAAAACACACAAATACAACATTTCGTACTTTTCAAAAAACATGCATATAGAACATTTTAAACTTTTCAAAAACACACAAATACAACATTTCGTACTTTTCAGAAAACATGCATATAGAACATTTTAAACTTTTCAAAAACACACAAATACAACATTTCGTACTTTTCAAAAAACATGCATATAGAACATTTTAAACTTTTCAAAAACACACAAATACAATATTTCGTACTTTTCAGAAAACATGCACATGAAACATTTTCCACTGTTCAAAAATGTGCAAATACAACATTTTGTACTTTTCAAAAACTATAGTAACTCGTTAATAATTCATGCATCATTTCCATTTAGCGCTTTTTTGACATAGCTTATTTTGATTCTAGATGAAATTGGATGGTACATGATATTTTGCTTCTTCACTCACGATATAGTATATACGTATGTTCTCTAATAAATCCTAATAATTACACAGTAATCTAATTCTTCACATTTTCTAATTTTGCAAATATTTTTTCTGTATCCACAGGTTAGTACCGAGCCCAAAATCAGCATGGCCTTTGAACTGAACGTTGTGGGTAAGTAAAAGAAAAAATTCAAAATTCGTTTCTCTTACTACATATAATTACGTTTATAGCAATAGTCGTTCGTAGTGTGTAACACGACTCGTATATATGTATATTACAAGTATAGGACATTGATATATCATTTTAATTTTAAGAATAGCAGAAAAAGCTTATACTTAAAATTTTTGTATAATGTTTTTATATGGGTATAGTCATTATCTAAAAGGGATAAAAGTAAAATAAAAAGATATTAAAATTGTACAACGTGAACTATACATACAAGGATGGGATCGTCCATTAATAACGTCACGGGTAACGGGTCGGTAGGGGGTGTGCTTGAGGATATTGATGACATCCCATGTTAAACATATTATAGCCATAATTAGGCAATGGTCAACCTGATGATGGAGGGGTCGTGCGGGGTCCTACAAAACTGGGGATATTTCGATAACATCATTTATGAACGACCCCTAGGAAATGAGACTCCCCGTTACATTTGTGCATAGAATTAGAATTAGAATATGAAATGCGAGACTTTGTTTGCGATGCGAGGAGAGTTGAGTTTTTGAAGCTGATGTTGATGTTGATGTTGAGCTTGAGTGAGAGGCTTCGGAATTTTCAAAGCAGCTGTCTACCTTCTCTAAAATCTGTTCATTTTAACATATATTCCAAATTCGTTCGTTCGTATTCGTAGGTTCTGGAAACACTGATAACGTAGAACGTAGCTTTTTAAATCTGACACTGAGCTTCCAGGAACCAGTAGCACAGCTCCATATACTTCTCCATTTCTTCTTTGACTTGTTTGACTTGCAAAAAGAGGGCAAATTATGAGAGGCACTCAAAACAATCGCTTCAGCAAAAGTCAAATCAAATATGGCTCCTGTTCCTCTTCATATGTGTACATAAGGATTATTTTCTATCTAATTTCTGCAGTAGCAAAGTACCTAGCTACACAGGGCCGGACGAAGGAATTTCTTTTAGGCAGCAATTTGCTTCAATACAAAAACCATTATTTTAATTTTATTGATGGTTTTCTTTGGTAAAGCGAAATTTTGTATTTACATTTTTTTAGAAAAGTGTAAAATATTCTTTTTACTTGATTCAGAAAAGTGCAAAATGTTCTATTTACATGTTTTTAAAATGTGCAAAAAATATTTATTTGCATGTTTTTGAAAAGTCAAAATATCCTTTTTACATATTTTTGAAAACTGCAAAATATTCCATTTACACGTTTTTTGAAAATTCAAACAGCGGGGGCTACCTGCACTGGCCACATTAGCCGGCCCTGTAAAGCTACAAGCAAACATTATTATACAGTATTATTTATGAGCTTTTTTATTTACACACAAATGCATGACGTTCCTTGTACAGATTATTAGAAGGGATTCATGACAGGGATATTTCAATAATTACGCAATACAAATTGAAAAATTCAATTTAGAAAAAAATCGATAAAAATACCTTCCTATGCCCTACTTACACACGGCCGGATATTGCGGCCAGCGCAGCGGATGAGGCAGCCCCTGCTACTTGAATTTTCAAAAAACGTGTAAATGGAACATTTTGCACTTTTCAAACATATGCAAACAGAATATTTTGACTTTTCAAAAACATGCAAATTATTTTTTTTTTGTACATTTCAAAAACATGGAAATAAAATATTTTCCACTTTTCTCAAAACATGTAAATAGAACATTTTACAATTTTCTGAATCAAGTAAAAAGAACATTTTGCACTTTTCTAAAAACATGTAGACACAACATTTTGCTTTACTAAAGAAAACCACCCAAAAAATTAAAATGGTGGTTTTTGTATAGAAACCAATTGCTGCCTAAAAGCAATAATTCCTTCTTCCGGCCCTGGCCCTGGCCCTACATCTTTTACTATTCACTTCTCCGCTAAAATATTTCCTTCATTTTTATAACGTAATTTATAACTGTAAAAATGTTTTAAAGTTATATGCTTAAATAGTGAGGTAAGCAAATTACATTTAGCAATCAAAAAATGCAAAAACATCCTATACACATCGCTCAAACTACTTTATACACTAGCGTGTGAACAGTGTCGATATACTGATAGACCGTAATTTATGAAAGGCCCTTCAACCAATAATCAAAAAAACCAAAGCCAACCCTTAATAGGAATAAGTAATATGCCAAAAACAGTGGTAATAGTTTGGATATAGGGACCCTCGTAAACTGGTAATACTGAAAAAGGGGCCTATACATACAGTATAAATTTCCTAAGTACACATAATAGACCGCAGGATCAGAACCAGAACCAGACGATGAAAGGCTGAAAGACTGGAAACGTGGAAGAATAAAGAAAGAAAGAAGGACAGACAAGAAGTTTGATTTATTTCCCAGAGTGGGGAATTATTATATGAACTCCTGAGGAGGAGTTGAGCTCTGAACTTTAGCCGCCACACATTTTATGCACATACATTACATCCTACAAAACCTGCTCCATACCACGTCCCACGTCTCACGTCCAACTCTTACGCCAACGCCAACTCCAATGCCAACACTGATTGAGAAACTCATCCAAGAAACCTAAACTCTGAAAAACCTAAAAAAACCGAAAACCCCGAAAACCCCGAAAAACCGAGGAAACCAAACCAGGGAGTGAAGTGCCCGTGCCAAAAGAATGGCAGCAGCTGGAACTCTGCTGGAACTTGTGTAACTTCTCCTGCTGCTTTCATATTTCCTTACATATTTCTGTGTATACTTTTACTTGGAGCTTTTGTTTTTCAAGGGGCCATGCATAATTAACGTCATGCAATAATTTTGAAATTTTGGAACCCCCCTATTTTGTGATTTTAGACAGTACTGAATGATGAGTGAAAAATAGCAGATGTAAAAAGTAAACACCCCCCCCCCTTAATATTTGCAGTGCTAATGACGTCATTTATGCACGCCCCATTTTTTATTTTCTTTATTATATTAATGCTGAAGCTAGTTTAGGCACTATAAAGGTTGTTGTTTTTATGCTCAGCTATTTTTGTGGTGTGGTGGTGGTCGTGGTTGTTACTGTCTGCCTGTCTGGGCTTGTGATGGTGAAAGCAGAGAAAGTTTTCGCTTAAGAAAACTACTACAAAACTGCTGCTGTGCTTTCTTCCCAGGTTCCAACCACCAACCAACAAGACAAAGAAGTTGATGGGCGCAATGAGGATTTTTTAGTTTGTAGGATTTTTTTTTTCCTGTTTTTTTTTCGTCCGATTATCTGAGAGACTCACAAATAATAATGGAGGCTCAAATGAATATGTACAAGCTCAATAAATTTAAGAGAAAGGCGAGAGACAAACGAGAGTGGGAAGAAGAAACGTGAGGAAGTCGTTGGATTTTTTAATGTTAAATCAAATTAGAAACGAGGAGAAGAAGACGAAGAATGTATCGTTCGTTCGTAGGGCTTCGCACAGTCCGCTCGTCTGACTCACGTCTCCTTTGATTTATAATGGTGGAAAAGTTGGGAGAAAGTAAAAACAAAAGGAAATCCAATAGAAAGTATTTAATAGGCTGGAAGGTAATTACTTGATAGGAGAAATGTGTGTGTCTCGTATGTATCGTTTTCTTTATAGTTTGTACAAGTTACTTTTTTTAGACAACTATATTTACAGTCATAATACACCTTAGTACAACTTTAAATTTTGTGTTTGTACAAGTTATTCAGGGCCGGATAATGCTGCCAGCGAATAGGCAGCCTTAGGACCGCTGCTTAAATTTTCAAAAATCTTGTAAATGGAACATTTTGGAGTTTTCAAAAATATGTAAACAGAATATTTTGACTTTTCAAAAACATGCAAAATAAAGTTTTTTGTACATTTCAAAGACATAAAAATAAAACATTTTACACTTTTCTAAAACATGCAAAATAAAAGTTTTTGTAAATTTTAAAAACATAAAAATGGAACATTTTGCAGTTTTAAAAAACATAAAAAACAAATATTTTGCACTTTTCCAAAGCATGTAAATACAACATTTTTAACTTTTTTCAAAACATGTAAATAGAACATTGAGCACTTTTCAAAAACATGTAAATAGAACATTTTGTAGTTTTTTTAATGAAGTAAAAACAAAATTTTGCACTTTTTTAAAACATACAAATACAACATTTTGGTTTACCAAAGAAACCCATCAAGAAACTCAAAATGGTGGTTTTCGTAAATAGAAACAAATTGCAGCGTAAAAGTAATTCCTTTGACCGGCCCTGAGTAAGTTATACCGTTTTTTTTTAAATTGTACAAAATAAATTATTTTTCCTCGTTTTTTTAACATTATTTTAAACGATATTTTGGCATTCAAATTTACACCTAATAAAAAGTACTGTAAGTTTGTTTAGAAAAATGTAATTCGAATAAAAAACTCTTCAATTGTAAATTCTTAGCACATAATATTATTATTGAATTTTAAACCTGTAGCGACAATCTCTAATTATAATGAGCTTATAAACTACAAACTCTGTACAGCTACACACTTCCTAATATAGGAAACGTAGATGGACAAAATAATAATTTCAATTCCATATTTTACACGCCGACGACGACGGCGACGACGAACACCCATATGAACCCATATCCCACCACACGTACAAAAATATTCATGTGTCTTTTTGTGGGAATTTGAAAGACGGGTGGTATTTGTCATTTGTACTTCCGAGTTGATAATTTCATGTTTTGTGAGAAATCCTTGGGAATTTCCCAGCTGTTTCTAAAATTTTATAATAATATTCCTTTAACAAAATTTACATTATTCGCATCCGGATTTCTACACAAACATACAATGCAGACGAAGAGCAATGCGAACACGAGCACTAACTATGTACACTTACTACAAACTATTGTTTTTCGTTTCTAATTTTTCATATAGTGCCATATGCAAAAGCAAATTCTACAATACTACAATGTACAGGGTGTCAAAGACCGTTGCTTTCCTCCCCCAAACACAGGGCCGGATAATGCGGCCTGCGGAGGCAGCCCCCGCTGCTTGAATTTTCTCAAAACATGTAAATGGAACATTTTGCAGTTTTCAAAAATATGTATTAGGAAAATTTTGACTTTTCAAAAACATGCAAATAAATTTTTGTGTACATTTTAAAAACCATGGAAATAAAACATTTTCCACTTCTCTCAAAACATGTAAATAGAACATTTTGCAGTTTTCAGAAACATGTAACAAGAATATTTTGACTTTTCAAAAACATGCAAATAAATCTTTTTTGCAAATTTCAAAAACATTCAAAATTAAAGATTTAACACTTTTCTCAAAACATGTAAATAAAACGTTGAGCACTTTTCAGAATCAAGTAAAAAGGACATTTTGCACTTTTCTAAAACATCTAAATACAACTTTTTGCTTTACCAAAGAAAACCATCAATAAAATCTAAAGTATGGAAACAAATTGCTGCCTAAAACTAATTCCTTCGTCTGGCCCTGCTTAAACTTCCTTCCATGTAACATTCCAGCAAAATATGTAGCTTATCCTATATGATTGGGATCGTCCATACACGATGTCATCTATAAATCCTTATTTTTGTACGACTCTATCAACCCCCTCCCCTGTCACTAGCATAGCTATCGCGTAACGGTGAATGGCTATTCTTAACAAGGGGTGTCATTGTTGTAGCAAAGTAGGTCTATTAATCCTACCGATGACGTCATTTGTGGACGATCCCCAACCCAATTTTGTCCAAGCATAAAATTGAAAACAGTAATTTTAGTTTAGTTTCTGTGGTCACAAATTTTGTTTTTACTTTTAAACTAAAATGTATTTCGATTCAAAATATATTATTGTTCATAAAGTCTCTAGAATTAAAAAAACATTTTGTCAAATAAAAATGTAAATAAACTTTTAAAAAAAATCATACTTCCCGCTTAGCCGCGGAGCTGGTGGCCTGAGCCGTTAAATGGTTGTTTTAAGAGTAGTGTAACATAATTGTACGCCACCCTGTACGTTCATTTCCCTGAGCAAGTTTTCCTTTTCGTTTTGGTATTATTGTGCTTGAGATTTGTGCGGAGCGGGGCAGAGAATATTGAGCTATCAATATAAAATGGTGCATGTAATTATACGAGAGTCTAATATATTTCCCAGCACATACACATGGGAGAATCCGGACCCACACGGCCATGTCCGCTTCCCGTCCTCCGTGTTAGTTTAATGTTGTACAAATAATTTGGAAAAGACTGAAATTAGAAATCCACACACAGGAACTCAGAGTGAATGCGGAATGTATATAAGTGGAACGAGAGAACGACAGAGAAGGAGGATTTATTAGTCACGTTCAATTACAAATTACTATACCTCTGAAACATATAGATATATGCGTAGACTACATCATAAACTATTCGCGAATGCATGTATCTGTATGTATATAGTGCTATATGTGAACTTGAACATAATTACGACATACATAATAAATATTGGTCTCTATACTAGTACTGCATACCCTTCACAATGTAAAGTCCTCAAAATTTGGACACTGAACAATTTAAACACAATGTTGAATTATGATGTTTTTGAGTTTCTGACAAACATTAGGCTAAACAGATTTATTTTTTTAAACTAATGTACAACGTTCTGGAGTGAGTGGGGAATCAAAATGATACATATTTTATTTAAGCTAGAATTAAAATGACCTATATGTATGTCGAACACACTTAAAATTACACACCTACTTAGATGCGTAAAATGATAATTTCGAGTTTTTAAAATGCGAAGAATGTACTATTTGATTGGTTTTGCTGAGGGCAAAATGTGTGATTTATACGCTTTTGACAAGTGCAAAATGATCTATTTACATGTTTTTTTTTAAGTGTAAAATTTTCTATTTACATGTTTTTTCAAAGTGCAAAATTTTCTATTTACATGTTTTTTCAAAGTGTAAAATTTTCTATTTACATGTTTTTTCAAAGTGTAAAATAATCTATTTACATGTTTTTTCAAAGTGCAAAATAATCTATTTACATGTTTCTAAAAAGTGCAAAATAAGCTATTTGCATGCTTTCAAGATTATTATATTTTGATATTTTCTGTAGATAGTGCATTTTATTTCTAGTGTTAAAAATGTATAATATGGCTCATTTCGAAGTTCAAAATGCTTTATTTGCATGTTTTTTATTGGAAAGTGTAAAATTTTCCATTTACGTACGTTTTTGAAACGTCTAATATTTTCTATTTACAAGTTTTTGAAAAGCGTAAATTGTTCTATTTACTTACCTGTACTTTCAAGATCGTATAGTATTTAAATGTTTTTGTAGATAGTGCGGTTTTCCAATAATAATGTAATCCAGAACATGATACAGTTAGTACACTCTGTATAGGACGGGAAGCGGGTGTAATAATGCCCGGGTATTTGCCTTCCCTTCAGTAGACGCGGCCTTTCCGATGTCATTAGTTTTGGTCAAAGTCAAAACTTGTCTGTAATGTAAATAATGTAGTATATAATTAATACGTTGTTACAAGTTCTTGCATGGAAGCTATATGGAAAACGAAAACGAAAACGAAAACGACGCTGTATGTACGTACATGGCCCAATACTCATACACCAAACAGTTGGAGATATTAAATCAATGTCAACATCCACACATGTAGGTACATATATGTATGTTCGGCATATATACATATAGGTATATCCAAGTACCCATATAGCGTCTATATAGACAGACGAAGGGCGACAGGGAAATAATTATCTCGTGTGTAATTTATATGTCGTGTTCATTTCATTCATTGGATTCTAATTCTTATATATATATTTCCACATATTTCTAAAACTTATAAACGTAACCCGGGACAACGACGAGCGACGAACGAGAACTAAAAGGACACAGAACCTTCGTAGTAACTTCCCAATTTTCACTTTTCCTAATTTCAGAAATTCTCATTCGAATTTTGGGGGAAATAGATTTGAGATAGAAATTGAGAGGAAAAGTGGAATTTAAATTCCATGTAAACTTTGCCCCAGTTCTATTTTCTATTTCTATATGATTCTACATTGTACAGTCCATATTATAGTCTCGCTCTTTCCGTATGAATTCGGATCCGTATATGTATTTTATTTTCTGCGGATCTGATGCCCATATTAATGGCGAGCCCATTACTCCCTCTTCAAATAAATGCAGGGTATACCGCAGTACATATATAGGACCATATATCTAATTTCTTACCCTTTAGGCTATGTACGCATATAGGCCCTGTCACCCACAACGACGACGAGACGACCCACGAAGGATTGGAAGCTTTTAGGGGTGACGCATAAATTACAGTTCCAATTTTGCAAATTGACCATTTTGAAAAATAGCAAAAGTCTCTTACGCAGACATACAACACTGACAATAATAATGGTGACATTTCAAAATGTCTCATTTGTATACAACTGTGGGGAGTTTCCAGGTTCATATCCTATAGAATCAAAATGGGTTATGTGACACGTTTGTCTAGCTTGTACTAGTTCACGTCTTGAGATTGAAATATTTATAACTATTTATTACTTTGTTTTATGGTTTGGATTAATACCTGCCGAAATGTACAGACAGAGGGACAAGAAAATGCAACTGTTAGAATAGTTCCGTTCAGTTAGGATTTTTTGTGGGGAAAACGAAAAGATGTAGTTAGGACATTTTGCACATTTTTTAAATCATGCAATAAGTACATCTTTCACGCTTTTGAAAACATGCAGTTAGAATATATTGCACCTTTTCGAAATCACAAATATTAGAACGTTCGGGACCTTCTTAAAAATAAGCAGTTAGTACATTTTGCACCTTTTCAAGAAGACAATTAAAACATTTTGCACCTTTTCAAAGAAATTCAGTTAAAACATTTTGCACCTTTTCAAAAAGACAATTAGAACATTTTGCGCCTTTTCAAATAAATTCAGCTACAACATTTTGCACCTTTTCAAAATCGCAATTAGGACATTTTGAGCCTTTTCAAAGGAATTCAGTTGAAACATTTTGCGCCTTTTCAAAACCGCAATTAGGAAATTTTGCGCATTTTCAATGACATACAGTTAAAACATTTTGCGCCTTTTCAATAACATACAGTTAAAACATTTTGCGCCTTTTCAATAACATAATGCAGTTAAAACATTATACACCTTTTCAAAAAGGCAATTAGAACATTTTGTGCCATTTCAAATAAATTGAGATAAAACATTTTGCACCTTTTCAAAAAAGCAATTAGGACATTTTGCGCCTTTTCAAAAACGCAATTAGGACATTTTGCGCCTTTTCAATGACATGCAGTTAAAAAATTTTGCATCTTTTCAGAAAGACAATTAGAAAATTTTGCACCTTTTCAAATAAATGCAGTTAAAACATTTTACGCCTTTTCAAATAAATTAGGACATTTTGTACCTTTTTAAAAACACAATTGGAACATTTTGACGCTTTTCGAAGACGTGCAGTTCAAAAATTTTAATCCTTTTCAAAACCAAACAGCGCTAAAACAGACTGCGTTATTTCAAAAACATGCAATTCCAGCATTTTGCACATTTTCAAAAACATTCCAGAAAAAATTGTACATGTTTACAAAATCCATTCACATATTTAATATTCTAATTACCCACTTCAAAAATTACACATAAAATTAAAATACTTCCTCCATCACGCCTCGCACGGTCCTTTCAGAAAACTGTAAGAAAAACGAGCATTTAAATTAAACAGGGATGTTCCCCAACCCAAAACCCCAATAATTCTACGGAACTCACCTTGACCTTAAACAGTGTGACGTAGGAAAGAGTGGAGCATATATATTTAATTTCCCTTCAACATTTCTATTCAATTGGTACATTACACAATGTATATAGTGACAGTATTGCCACTGCCACAATGAGAATGCTTTCACTGCCTAAGGTTTCAATGCTACGGATTTACCCTTGACAAAGTAACTGTAAGGTTCGGAGTGGCAGTATAGGCAGTATGACACCTATGTACAGAACTACATACAAGGCGCGTACATATGTCTCCTTGTAGGTAATTGCACAATACATTTTGGGAGGGTGAAATATGGAGGTGGATGTGGGACGAGACTGACGTGGGAGCGGGAGGGGGGAGAGGGGAGGGGGAGGGGAAGTGACTCGAGGCTAATGATCTATGCTCCAATTACCGTCTCAAAACAATGTGTTTCACCAGTCACTGTCATCTTCATTTATACATGTGCCCCCACTTTCACTCTCACTTCCTCCATTTCACCGGGACACTAACGGAATCAAATGGACTTCAATTAACATGAGAAATCACAACTGTCTATTTTATTTTATTTTACTTTTCACTTTCTCCCGCACATGTACTACAATGTAAGGACCTACTCACCAAATTAGGGGTCGTCCCTCAATGACGTTCAGAAAGAAGGCAAGTTCATTATTTACCCCAGGTCCGGACGATAGAATTTATTTCCATGCAAAAATCAGAACATTTTGATTTTATTGATGGTTTTCTTTCATAAAGCAAAATGATGTATTTACATGTTTTTGAAAAGTGCAAAATGTTCTTTGTAGTTGACTCAGAAAAGTGTAAAATATTCTATTTACATGTTTTGAGAAAAGTGGAAAATGTTTTATTTACATGTTTTTGAAGTGCAAAATGTTCGATTTTACTTGATTCCAAAAAGTGCAAAATGTTCTATTTAATTACATGAATTTAGAATCATGGAAAATGTTTTATTTCCATGTTTTTGAAATGTACCGAAATTTTTATTTGCATGTTTTTGAAATGTGCCAAAATTTTTATTTGCATGTTTTTGAAAAGTCAAAATATTTTTTGTAACACATTTTTGAAAACTGCAAAATGTTCAATTTACATGTTTTTTGAAAATGTAAACAGCGGGTACTGTTAGCGCTGGCTGTATCATCTATCATCCAGCCCTGATTCACCCCCTTCCTCCCATAGCCATAGCTTAGCACTTTCGCAATTTAGCATCGTACGAGGTTTACATTGGTCGCCCCCCCCTCTTCCTCGCCTCCTCTACAACATCATAGATGGACGCTCCCCAAGAGATGGAAACATATCGACATTTCAAACGTATCTATTTCGTGTATTAATTTAATTTTACTTTGCTGCTCGCATATTTCACCTTTCCCTTTGATTTGGCTATATAGTAAAGTAAAACTACCTACCTACGTACTATCTGTAACATGTCGAATTCATTTCACTCCAATTTATATCCATTTTTGTTTTTATTTAATTTTCTTTACAATTTGTACACAATGTGATTTGGTCGGATTTGATTAACTTTGTTCAGTTGTACATGTAAGAATTAGAAATACTCGTGTATTTGTTTGGTGTTGTATTCTGTACATGTTGAAATTAAAACTTTGGGTGAATGTGAATAGTATCATCAGTGCAGTGCGGTGTCAGTGTCAGTTACTTTGGGATTGTTTTGTGGCTATAAAACAGATCCCGGTCCCCGTCTCAGGGCTGATACCGATACCGGCACCGGATTAGGAGTGTGGAATTTGTGGCATTTGAGATCCGGTTTTGGATTATGTCCATGCTACATACACCACACCACCGAAAGGATATACCTAGGGTACAGTTCCGATATGCTTGTTGATACTTTTGCCTAAAATTTGTTGTTTTATTCTGGATTCTGCAGACTTTTAATTCAGTCCAAAATTTCAATTTCAATGAGTTTTATGAACTGATTTATATTTTAGCTGTCATATTATATTAGTCATTGGAATTACATACGGAACCGCGAATACAAGAGCTGCTACTCCTGTGTAGCGCTGTTTTATAGTCCGAAATCGAAACCGAATGTGAGACGGAGACGGAACAGTGACACTATTGTTTATGAGGAGTAATTCTTCTGTTCCAGTTTCAGTTCCAGCCACGAGCTTTAGATTAGAAGTGATACCATCAACTCTCATATAAAATTTCTATGCTAATGCTATGTACAGACGTATGGTACGAGCTGCCTATTTGACATAGTATCTACATAAATCAGCTCAAAAACCCAGGGCCGGACGAATGAATTGCTTTTAGGCAGAAATTTGTTTCCAAGCAAAAATCACAATTTTGATTTTATTAAAAGTTTTCTTTGGTAAAGCAAAATGTTGTATTTGCATGTTTTAGAAAAGTGCAAAATATTCCTTTTACTTGATTCAAAAAAGTGCTCAATTTTCTATTTACATGTTTTGAGAAAAGTGTAAAATGTTTTATTACCATGTTTTTGAAAGGTGCAAAAACGTTTATTAGCATGTTTTTGAAAAGTTAAATGTTCTTATTACATGATTTTTGAAAATTCAGGCGGCGGGGGGCTGTCTGCGCTGGCCGTATTATCCGGCCTTGCAAAAACCACAGCCACAGTGTACGCGCGCGTACACATACAAAAATATTTATTTAATTCTATTTCTATATAAGTTAGATACTAATAAAATTTACTACAAAGCCATGATGCTTCATGTGTGCATATGGTTATGAGTCTAATTAATTAAAAGCAAAACTGTCTATGTATCTCAATATGTCAAACTGTGTAACAATTTTTAATTTAGAAAATTATTCTTGAATTGTTTAGTGTATACATATTTTTCGACAAAATTTTGTTTAATAATAATTGTTATTAATGCTTTCATTTTGTTTGATTTTTTCTTTTAGTATCACAAGCAGAGATATTGGGGAATGTAGAGCTACACTTGAAGAGTGGGAGCGATATTAATTTAACATGTATTGTTCGTCAAACACCAGAGCCTCCCACCTTCATCTACTGGTACCATGGACGGCGCGTCATTAACTATTCACAACGTGGAGGTGAGCAGCCTTGTTTTAACAATTTTATTATTATTGTTGTTCTGTTTGTTGAGTCATATAGAAATTAATGACCTAGTATAAAATAAAATACTTTATTAGTTGTTCATAGTTTCCAGGGAGATAAAACAAAAGGTTTAAATCGCGGAAATACGGTACCTACATTTTACAAAAATTTTTAAAACCTTCTAAACACATCCATGCTACTTATCGCCTGTGAAGAATCAAAATTACTTATTTCCATTTTTTACTAAGTACGAAATGTACTATCTACAAACAATATAATATGAATATCGTGTAATCCTTAAGGCATGTAAATAGAACATTTTAAGCTTTTCAAAAACGTGTAATTTAGAACATTTTACAATTTTTAAAAACATGTAATTTAGAACATTTGACACTTTTCAAAAACGTGTAATTAGAAAATTTGACACTTTTCAAAAACGTGTAATGAGAAAATTTGACACTTTTTAAAAACGTGTAATTAAAAAGTTTGACACTTTTCAAAAACGTGTATTTAGAAAATTTGAAACTTTTCAAAAACGTGTAACTAGAAATTTTGACACTTTTCAAAAACGTGTAAATGCAACATATTACACTTTTTAAAAACTCATAATTAACATTTTACGCATCCAATTAATTTAGTGTTTTTTATTAAGTAGCTCATTTTGATTGTAGATTGAATTCTTGAATTGGATATAGGTCATATTGGCTCTTCACAGACGATACATATTGTCAGTACACTACAAACTATTTCTACCACTACTAGTAAGACACTTAGCTACTTAATGGTAGCATACAAACTTTAGATAAAATATTGATCAGATAACATTTAAATCAAACAACTTTATGGATAGCAAATATGCTTCATAAAGCCTAACATTTTCTTACAATCAATTATTCACACAGAACAAAATTATGAGCATCTTTGTTGCCACCCTGGTGAAGAATGCACAATCAAAATCAAGTACAATAGTTTGGTGTGTCCGCTCCTAAACTTATTGATTATTATTATTAGCGGCTTCCTTTGAACGTTTGTTTTATAACGAGGACTATAGTCATCAGCATCAGCATTTCAGTGGTGTGATATATGCAGAGTCCTTTGGATTCTCCCTTTTGTGTACAGAAACACAGAGACTGGGACTACAGACTAGACAAAGGCTGGCTGGGTGGCTTCGCTGAGTAAACATGGGAGAATTGGACACTTTTATGTTTTTGTATTGTCTGACCTCTCACAATGGCACTCACAACAACAAAAACAACAACAACAACAGCGAATCTTCAACGCCCCAGAGCAGCTCACAAAAACAAGACACAATCTATATAAAAGTACCTCGTCCACTCTAAGTCATTTACAAACAGAGGCATTCTATGTATACATTCTACGGGCATTTCCTTCAACAAGCTCGCCGATCCAAATCCAACCCGTCGTCGTTGTAACTGTAAGACTGCTAACGAAGACTCGAACCGGTACCGGCACCGGCACCGGAGGTTGTTCTCAGGGCCGGACGAAGGAATTGCTTTTAGGCAACCATTTGTTTCCATGCAAACCCCATTATTTTGATTTCATTGATGGTTTTCTTTGTTAGAGCAAAATGTTGTATTTACATGTTTTAGAAACGTGCAAAATGTTCTTTTTACTCGATTCAGAAAAGTGCAAAATGTTCTATTTACATATTTTTAAAAAAGTGTTAAATGTTTTATTAACGTGTTTTTGAAAAGTGAAAAATGTTCTATTTATGTACATGTTTTGGAAACGGGCAAAATTTTATTTTTACTTGATTCAGAAAAGTACAAAATGTTCTATTTACATGTTTTTAAAAAAATGTTAAATGTTTTATTTACGTGTTTTTGAAAAGTGCAAAATGTTCTATTTATGTACATGTTTTTGAAAAGTGCAAAATGTTCTATTTACATGTTTTGAGAAAAGTGGAAAATGTTTTGTTTCCTTGTTTTTGAAATATACAAAAATATTTTTTTTGAATGTTTTTGAACATTCAAAATATTTTTTTTTTAGATATTTTTGAAAACCACAAAATGTTCCATTTACATTTTTTTTTTGAAAATTCAAGCAGCGGGGGCTGCCTGCGCTGGCCACATTATTGTCCGGCCCTGGTTGTTCATCTGGACTGAATAAAGGAGGACGAGAGAGAGAGTGGGAATTAGTGGCGCCAGGTTTGTGCTGGCACTCGTCCTGAGAATGGCACTAGTACTGTCAATATTTACATAGGTTCGGCTCTCCTTTCCTCCACGGCGATAATAATGGCATGCCATGGATTGTAGACTTAAATTTATTGTTTAGAGCACCCGGCCGCCGCTTGTTTACGCTCCTCGTTCTTGGTTGTTGTTGTGCTGCTCCGATTTTCGGATTCAGTGTTGGATTCGGATGGCGGATGTTGATGCTGCTGATTCTTATATTGATATTGATGTTGATATGGCTCCGCTTTGTCTCCTCTTTCTCTCCGGTTTAAGTGACACTCTTGTTGTGTAAGGCAGGGCTATAGAAATATAGGCATTGTGGTTATACTGGAGAGCGGAGAACAAATAAGTATGTAATTATATATGGACATAGGAGTGCTAATGTTTGAGGGTCGTGGGAGAGCATCAAAGGAACATTATTGGGAGTTCAATATTTACCCGTCTCGGTTCCCGGTCGTCGTCGTCCTCGTCCTCGTCTCGTCCTTGTTTTCTTCGCCTTTTAATTCTCTCGGGCACTGACACCGTCACTGTCTTCTCCCTGTCTATCAGTAATTCTATTTTCTATTCCAAAACAAACACAGCACCTGGAACCTACCCCACGCCGCATTGTTGATTCTGCCTCTCAAATTTGTTTGCTGTCATCTGTCTTCTCTCTCTAAAGTTCTTAAGGAGCCGTCTTCTTGCTTTTCGCTGTTGTCGGTCCTTCTCTGTCTCAAATTCTAATCCCATTCATTTCAGTATTACGTATATATGTAAACATGCTATGTGTAACTTCTGCTGGATTTTCTATGTAAAAAAATAAACAAAAAATATCAAAGCACGGTGCTGTTAGCTGTTGTACATACGCGGTGCTTGATACACAATATTATTTCGAGTAAAGAATTTTTGAGGTTTCCTTCTGATTTGCTTATTGGTTTGGGCGTCAATGGATTTTAACTACTTCAAGGATCAATTAGATTACTTACAGAAGTATATGATGATATGATACGATGCAAAAATAACTATCTTTACTTTAATTGCAATTTATAATGCTCTTTCCTCGTCATAAGGGAAGAATCAAAATGCACTATATCCAATCATACGTATTTGCAAAATGATACATATCGTCTGTGAAGAACCAGAATGATCCATTTCCATTTTTAGCTATAATCAAATCTACAAAAATATTGAAATAATTTGTATGTCTTGAAAGCACTTACAAATTTAAATAATCCATTTTGCACTTTTTAAAAATATGTAAAAAGAATATTCTGGAATTTTCAAAAACATGTAAATACAAACTTTAACACATTTAAAAAACTTTTAAATAGAACAATTTGCAATTTTCAAAAACATTTAAATAAAACAATTTGCACTTTTCAAAAACACGTAAATAAAACAATTTGCACTTTTCAAAAACATGTAAATAGAACATTCTGCACTTTTCCAAAACAAGGAAATAGAACACTTTACACTTTTCAAAAACTCTCAATTCACATTTTACGCATGTTTCTCATTTTGTTTTTATGACATAGCTCATTTTGATTCTAGTTTAAATTGTAAATAGGTCTTTTTGGTTCTCCATAGACGATATCCCTAATATACTAGGTACATATATTCAAAAACCATAGTGACCTTAAATCCAAAAATAAATAAAATCGTATTTAGTGATAATTTAATTATGCTGCATATGTATAAGGATGATAAATCATCACTATATATAAAACAAAAAAAGTGGTTGATGAAATATAACTATGCACATGTATATGTAACTTACATGTGTCCGTATTGTACTGCTGCTTTTCTCCATTCAATTATAAAGGAAATTGATTTATATTTCTTTATTGTGTGTACAGGTATAAACGTGGTGACGGAGAAACAAACGCGAACCTCCCGTCTCCTCATTTCCAAAGCTCAACCCACAGACTCGGGGAACTACACATGCTCTCCAAGTAATTCCGAAAGTTCATCCGTTTTTGTTCACGTACTTAATGGTAAGCTCCTCCTAACCCAGAGTAGTAAAAAAATATATACATACACAAAATATATGTAAAAATAATAAAAAATGTAAATTATACATATACATATAATTATAGCCACACGGCACACGACGGTCATGACATACTGTCGTCACGTTCATAAAGTACGCATTAAAAAATATTCATATTTCCATTTTCTATTGTTGTAAGCATATAGTCAGTCATAGCTATCGAGCGATGTTTGCAGAGTATAGGTGGTTATACTGTATAGGATATAGGAAATAGGAAATAGGAAATGGGGAATATAGGGGAAACATTAGACATGTTAGATTTGGGATACAGACATACATATAAGCATATAGCAGTAGTAGAAGTGGAGATATGTAGTGAACAAAAAGGAAAATTGAGATTTAGAATTAGAATTATAGACTTACGCTAAAGGATTTTGGATCTCGTTTCATAAAATTTTCTAAAATAACTTAGTGTACAACAATGGGAATGCGGGCCTTTAGCTTTATAGAAATGGAAATGGAAAATGGAACCCTGCTGCTTCCTCGCCTTCCCAAATTCCGATGAGTTTCTTGAGTGAATTTGAATAAAAGTCTCTCTACGTACATACTTAACGTACATATATGTATGTACACCCCTATGAACTTCCTCATTATGCACAGCGCACACACTTATGTTCGTCTACGACTTGGTCTTGAGATAACTTTCTTCGTCTTATGGCGGCGTCTTCGCCCTTCGCCATTTTGAATTCGAATTTTTTTCTTTGCTTCGAAATTATGTCATGTACATACGACGGCTACACGTCTACGACGGAAAACGAAAATCTAAAACCGAAACCAAAAAATGTACATATATATAAATTATTATAATTCTCTCTCTTTCATAAAAAATAAAAATGCATATAATAATATTAAACTTGACACTATATATAGCTATATACTCTATACTATAGGTATACCGATATTCCTACTGGTACTGAGCAGTGACTTGGTTGGTTTTTGGTTTTGGTTCTACTTGGGCTCTATGACTATGATTGGAAGTGAAGGGAAAAAAAGTTTTATGACATGTTTGCGTGCTTAGATTTCCGTTCCGGTTTTCGGTTACAAAAGAACACTTTGAGACCCCTTTATGATTAGATACTGGGATATTCGGAGTCGGATATTCGGGGAGTCGGTCGTCGGTCGCTCCTGCTGTAGTACAGTTCATTCTCAAGGGCAGTACATAGTAGATTACTATTCCCTTCACAGTCAGTGTCGTCAGTATAGGTCCATTACTGGCTTTTGGAATTTGGATTTATATGGACTTTTGACTATGTATGTATATGTAATATATAGTGTCAGAATTCGCATTTGTAATTTGAATATGTAAGAAACTTGCCTGTTCCTATTTGTAGCCGTGGCCCTGGCCGTTATTGTCATTGTGGTGGAAGGGTATGGGTTGAAAATTCAGGAAATCCAGGAAATTCGGAAGCACATGTCAAAATCTAAATCTACAAAAAATATTTTAGGCATATTTTTCTGTACAATTCCTGCATTGGGGAATATCAAAAAATGAAAATTAGACGAAGAATATTTTTTTTTCACCAAAATGTATGTCTGTACTTTAGTAGTGAAATTGAAATTGAAAACTGGCCAAATTGGAAACATTTCAATGCTACAGAAGACCGAAGAAGCCGAAATCGGCTCGCTGTACGGCTGTACATTTGGTGTATGTAATAGTAAAAATCAAATAATGTGAAAATGGGTTATATTACCACGGTAGCATAGTAGCAGAGTTTAGTACTGGCTGGAGCTGCAGTTGGAGTGCTAGAGGCATATTGAGGCATTGTCATACAATTAAAAACGTGATTTAAGATGTGAATTCGAATTACCGCCCGTGTCCCCAGATTTCTAATTACGCCCGAGTGTAATAAAAAGTGAAAAGTTTGAAATATGTAGAACCGCGTGCGAGTGTCTTACAGGGAGTAGCCTTCCTCACTTTTGGGGGTCTTCCATGCAGGGGAAATGAAGTGGAAATAACAACGACTTGCAAAGCAATTCGCTGACTCAACAAAATTTTCAAAAGTTTGATTTTGTTTTTGAAGCCTGTAAAAACTGGGAAAAAAATAGTAACAAAATAAATTTTAATTTTGAAGGAATTCTATTAGAATTGTTATTTTCCAAGGGCTTCAACAATCAACATGATGTATCTTATCGTAAGCAAAGAATCAGAATGGCCCATATCCAATTTATAAGCTAGAATTAAAACAATCGATGTTAAAAAATACACTAAAATGAGATAGGGTTATCGCGTTAAATATTAATTACGAGTTTTTTACAAGTGCAAAATATTTTATTTGCATGTTTTTGAAAAGTGAAAACTGTTACATTTGCATATTTTTGAAAAGTATAAAATGTCTTATTTACATTTACATGATTTTTGACAATGCCAAATGTTTTATTTGGATGTTTTTGAAAAGTGTAAAATGTTTTATTCGCATGTTTTTGAAAAGTGCAAAAAGCTTTATTTGTATGGTTTTAAGAACTGCAAAAATTATTTTATTTAAATTTTTTTAAAGTGCAAAATATTCGATTTGCATGTTTTTAAAAAGTGCAAAATATTTTTTGCTGTGTTTTAAGGTTCAAGGTATTATATTTTATTTATTTTATGTAGTTATTTTTTCACTATATTTTCAGCTAAAAATGGATATAGACCATTTTGACTCATGAATGACGATATCTTGTTGCCAATGGAATTGGAAAAATTATTTATTATTCTTTAAAATTAAATTTTTAAATTATAGGTAGAAAATAGAAAAAATCATACGGATGATATTTTACCTTCCACAAAATATAAAAACTTGCTCCTATACTCCAGAGATACTGATAGTTTCTTATAAAATCGCATCCATTTAAGTCGTCCCCTGCCTCCTTCTCGCTGTCTGTGTAGTCGGTGTAGATATAACTCATAGGGTATATACAGTATATAGGGAGGGCATCATACAGTGAAGGAAAGACTGATGGTATATGGAGAGTTATGGTCCTGGATTTGGTTTCTGTCCCATGGTCTTCTTCTCCGTCTCTCTCTCTTTTTAGTTTTTGAGTCTTTTCTTGATATTCTTGGCATGAACTGGATGTGTCCAATAATTGCCATAAGTCACGTTCCATGCACTGTCTCCTCCCCCATTCAGTCCTATTCTATTTCTGGCGGAGTGAGTCTTACATACAGACACAGACAGAGAGAGAGAGACTCCTAGCCACAGACCAGATCCGAAACCATAGACCGCACGAGACCAAAGGATCCAACACTATCACTATTACACAATACATTATCTTACATCTTGAGCCTTTTACTTTTCCCAAGACTTTTTGTCCACTAACTTGTCTTTGTCTTGAGAATGTCTTTCCTTTTTATTCTCCTTTTTCTTTCACTCTCCTTCTGTCTTTCGGTCTTCGGTTTCGGTCTTCTTCTTCTTTTACTGCTCGTATAGTCAGTCCTTCTCCCTTCTGCGGCTCTGGCTCCCCACTCCTCAAAAATAAAAGAAAGAAAGACATATAGTGAAAGTGAAGAAAGGGAGCAACTTTTATGTGGCATGTAGTCACTTTAGTTCTCCACTCATCATCATACTCGTCACCATCACACTCACAGTCCTTTCCCTACAAACTACAAACGACACAGACACACACACACACACACAGAACTGCCTTTGAGATCTGCCTCTCAAATTTATTCCTTTCCTTTCCCTTTCGTTCCGGTTTTGGAGTCGGTTTCGGTTTCGGAGTCGGTTTCAAAATCGGTCTCGGCTTTCCAAGTGGTCAATGTATATAGCATACGTACGCATTTTACTTACAGGATAACTTCTTGAGACAGTTAAGTTCTTACACATAGAAATCTCCATCTAAAATCCAACACACACATAATAGATATTTCTACATGCCTATATACGCAGTATATATGTGCAGCCTCCAATTATTTAAACGTATTTGATTTGGATCTTCTTCTTGTTCTTCTTAACATGAGCCACATTTACTCGCAGAAAGGGTCTTGTTCTCGGCTTCCAAGTTGGTTTCATTTCGGTAGCGGTTTAATGTAACGGTCCCACTATCAGATGTTTTCCTGGGTACTACTAGATTCTGCTTCTGCTTGAGAAATAAATATAATATTCCGTGTACATGATAAGGCACATTATATCGCATATAATTTATACAGGGGATTCATACAGAATGCAGAATACACAGAGCGGGTGAATAGGGGACACAAGTTCAAAATAGAATATCTGTTATGCACAAACTACACACTATGAGTCTTTTGAGAATGTGTTGAGAGAGAAAGACAACTTTATTAAAATAAACTTGACACTGTCGTCCAACGACGATAGCCCAACGGACTCAGTATACGTTGCACAATTTTGTTATACATAGTTTATGGTTATTAATGTAATTAAATAAATTAGAGTTAAATAAATATTCTTCAATACTTACGGTTTATAGGCTCGACGCACCCAAAAAGAGATACAGCATTTTGATTTTAACATCTTTAACAGAGAGGCCAGAATTTCAAATTACGTAGTGTAATATCCTGCCTTCATCTTTTCATCTCTAGTGCGAGTACTAGTCAGTGCAGTAGTGGTCTCTTGGTTACATATTTACTTACACTTAAAATCTCATATATGCAAATAGCTAACATGTATAATATGCACACACAGGATGTGATATAATTTTGTAATAGAATAATACACCGTACTTTTAAGAAGTAGAATGAAGAATGAAGACGGTCCCGGTGTCTGTCCCGGAACCGGTACCGGTACCGGTCCCTGTATAGGCAGAGTATGTATAGTGTACATCTCCCCCTGAAATTAAGAGCCAACAAAGTCAAAGTCAAAGTACTTGAGTACATAATAGGAAGTTAGGAGGAGCGGTCGGTGTCTGTCTTATTTGTACAAAGATTTGTGTGGAAAGGATTTCTAAGGATGATAAGGAATAAGTAGGAAATTTTGAATATGGGGCCATGCCACACGCTCCGTGTGCTCCGTGCTCCATGTCCACCTCCTTTCCCCTCCCCTTCTCCTCCAACGTCTCCTCCTCGTTTTCTCTTACAGATATTCCTTTAGTTTTAGATATTATTCTCGTTTCACTATACGCACAACCAGGCAGAGGCCACAGATAGGAACGAGTTCTGACGAAAACGAAGACGAAGACGATGCAAGCCTCTATGTCTGTGTGTCAAAGTTGCGAGAGTTGTGCGAATGGCTTGGAAGTCCAAGTCGAAGTCGATGTCGATGTCAGAGTCAAGAAGAGAGCCCAAATCCAAAATCCAAATAACCAAGACAATTCTCTGCTCTTGTCATTCTGAAAGGAATTGTAAGTGAAATTGAAGGGAAAGAAGACGAAGAAGACGAAGAAGAGACTGGGACCGGGATCGGGATCGCGGGATGGAGACGAAAACTGAAGCTGAAGCCGGAATCGGAGCCGACGCCGACACCAACACCGGGACCGGGACCGGTACCGGTAGCATATATAGGAGCGGGGACGGGAAACCGGAAACCTTTTAAGTTGAATGTAACTTGGAATTAAATTGTAACTACTTGGAATTCTTCCCCAGTTTCCTCTCTTCCCAAGATTCAGATCCAGTTATGTATTTTCTCGAGTAAATTCTTCCAGCGGCAGTAGTTGCAGTAGTAGTAGGAGTTCATGCTCATGGATGTACTATTTCCAGTCCCAATGTTCCATAGCTCAGTGTTCCAGCAGGAGCAACTATAATAATATAGCATTCAGAAAATTCAGTAAATTCACTTGAAAGTCTTAAACCAAAAAGAGACCACGACCACAATGCCCTCGCATTTCACATTGCAGGAGCAATTGCACTATCTCCCGTCTCTCGACTTCTCCAGAACTCCCGGCTCGAGACTCGAGAGAAATGGCTGGAAATGAAAACTGTATAACGTAACGGTTCCGTTTCCAAAGCCAGAACCTCCTCACGAACCCAAATAAAGCCTGGCCACTATGGTCGTTCTCGTTGTGCGTGGTTGTTGATGTTGTTGTTGTTGTTGCTATATTTTGTATTTGTATTTCATAGCTATAGCATATAGTTGGAGTTGTAGTTGGAGTTTTGTTTCTTATTTTATATCTGCTCGGTACTCTTATTGTTGTGATTGCTACTGGAACTGGACTTGTTTGGCAGATGAAATAAAGATAGGATGCGGAAGAGTAATATGGAGTGGTGGGGCAGTAAATATAAGGGAGAATGTGGAGACCCACTAATGTACGACTTTTACGCCGAGATTGCTCAAGAAACTAATCTGATAAGAAAGATGCTATATACTTTGTAGTGTAATGTAAGACGGTATCTTTATAGGGCGACGCTATCTCCTTCCTGTAATTACACATATACATGGACCGGTCCCGGTCCTGGCCCCGGTCACGGTAGCAGTAGCGGTAGGAAGGCAGAATATAATACTTGTAGCTATATGGTGTACACGGGAGCAGCTGTATTGAATACTCAGTGTGTATGTAACTCGACAACAGTCAGAGTACGAGACAAAAAGTAAAAGGAAACAAAAGGAGGAACAATGACAATGACAACGACCAGAACAAAACAGACAACATGGGATTACTTGAAATGTCCGAGACATGACTGGGTTGGTCGTCGTTGTTGTTGGTCGTTGGTCCTATGGGCCGGCTGACTTAGCTTTAGCTCTTTCAGGACCCGTACTTCACTTCCTTATCCCATCATCCTATATGGCTTCCATACTTCCATGGCATGGCATGGCATACACGGGGACGGCGTACAAATTATGAGCAGTGAGGGCGTAGATTTCATACTACATATTGCTCTATCTACACAATAAACTAGGCCCTTAAGTGCTATAGGATATTGGGCGAAGGCGAAGTTGCATAAATATATATATACGTAGGTCCTGTCATTACAACTACAGCTGGATCTGGATGTACCATTGCCATGGTGATGGGCTCTTCTATACATTCTGCATTAGTAAAGTTATAGTTTGACTTTCGCTACCGGTTTCGGTTTCGGTTTCGGGTTCAGCTTCGGGTTCGTTTCAGTTTTTTTCGTATCAGATTTCGAAATTCTGAGTGGGCTCAATTTCTACTAGGAATTTCCAGTACTATATACTTATACTGAAACTGATACAGCCGTTGTGCCCTCATCTTACAACAAGCAATAAGACCATAGTTACTTTCGTACTTTAGACGGGTGGGACAGGGCTTGATTGGTGATGGCAATATCGAATAACTAAGAAAACACTTTTAAACGCAGTATCTTTTGTTATTATAAATCATCAAGACCAAGATATCGCAGTTGGAGTAACTATAATCTATATAATTCCCGGGAGTAGTGTGTAATGTTGCTAATAAGATCGCCTATCACGACAAAGCTCTGTGTAAACTAAGTATGTAGTTATTATAACATATCAAATTACAAAAATCGTATAACTGTTTAATACACTACTGATACAATCACATATAAGTAATGAGTAAACACTTGCTAAAATAAATATGATATTTTAAAAGGTGATTACCCTACCCGATACTTGATAGATATGTGGTATAACTGCTGTAGGTTAGATGCTAGAAGGGTCCATTTATCCAACTGTTAAGTACTATTTCATAAAATTCATTATTTTTTAGTAGAAAAAGGCATTCTCGTAAAATAAGGAAAAATTTTCTATTTCAATAGATACCTAGTTTAGCAATAACAGATATGGCAATATAGCATACATATATCAGTTCTATACGAATGAGTCGCGTTGAGTAGTTGCATTGCAGGCCTTGGGTTTAGAAGTTGGAATTCAACACAATTAAGGACGCATTTCGGACTTCGGTTTCGGTATTTCATTTTTAATCTCCGCAATGTCTACTGTAGCTATATGTACGTAGCAGAACGGACAGTGAAGAATGTAAAGATTTCCAGATAGAAGTATGTAGAACATTTTGATGCATATCCGGAATCCAGAATCCACACGGTCCGGTCCGTAGTCCACTGCAGATCTAGAACCAGAAACCAGAGCAGAGTTGAGATAATAACATATATATATAGTTTATGTACATTCGTATTTGGCATTTGGTATTAATCGGTCCGAGTGTTCGAGGTTTTTTTGGGAGGAAAAGTATAGAATAGCCGAAGCCAACAGCCAACAAAAGCCAAGCCAGGACATAATAAATTTTACTAGTTTGTACTGTTTTGTTTGTGTGGGAAATATATAGGAAATGATTGACTTGAAGAAAGTAATAATGAAATTCTTGTGTTTCCTTGTCTTGTTGTAAGTAGGAGAGCACCCCGCTGCGATGCAACATGGGAACAACAAAGCAACTCGTCGACTCGAACTTTTGGTGGATCATCTCGCTCTCCTCCTCGCCTACCATCTTGTCCTCCGAGCAATTCTTCACATCAACATCAACACTAATATCAACATGAACAGTCTTGCCCCCAGATGATGAACAGCATGAGATGAGAGAGGGCGTCGGGAAATTGAGGACTTGTAATGTGAACAGTGAACTGTGAAGAGTGTGACTCTATAGACGTTTTACAATATATATGTATATAAAATTAATATAAAATAAACCATTAGAAATATAAATACATATATATATTTAGGTACCTATGTTAATACCTATATAAAGAATCCACCAGAAACTAACTATACAACATAATCCAACAATCCAAAATCAACTTTTAACAACCCCAGTGTGTACATGATATAATACAGAAACTATACCTACCTACATACTATATTGACAATGTTGAATACACAGACGTGACTGTGTGCCTGTATATTGGTAGTACTTACATAGTGAATTTAATAATTAATTACCTACTCAGTCAGCACGCGCATCGGTTTCCGTTTTTCAATATTCTCTTTCTGAAAGCGCATCGCATCGCATCGCATCGGTATCGGTATCCAAATAAAAAAAACCTAAATGAAGGTAAAAGAAGGTAAAAAGTTAATCAAAGGATCTAACAGATACGGGATGAACGATAATGACAACGGTAACGGTAACGGCAATGCTAATGGTAATGACAAAGATAGGGAAATAATGATAGGAACTTATCACCTAAATTCTAATATAGAAACTTGGATAATTATGCCTGCCTGTATATTACAAAACTTACGCGGGTGATGTGGTTCGGACTGACTACAGGAGTCAGAGTGAGAAGTGAATAGTGAAGTGTGGAAGTTCCAGGAACAAGATTGACTGACAACGTTAATGTCATTATTATTAACAACCTTCTTCGACGTGGGTCCCCATCCGCACGCATCCCGCCTCGTCTACTACTACTTCGTCACCACGAAGTGCCAGGCCACCCACCCATAGCGTCGTCTTTCTAATTAAGAACACGACATGGTCCCATTAAAAGCCGCATCCACACAAATGACATCACACAGCAAGATCACAAGCCCAAGATCAAGATCAGACGACTGACTATCAAGAAACGGATAAAATTAAGTACGTAATTTTGTGTAATTTCATAAAATGTGTTCCTTACTAGTCTAGTCCTCTAGCAGATCTTCGGATTCGGATGGCAGTCGTATAATGTCGTCAGAGTAATCCCTCGTCCCCATACGCCGCTTCTCTACCATCCACAATCCATAGAGTCCAGAGTCCAAAAGTTCAAGATAAAACAAATTCAACCAAGGCTACTAATGGAATAAAAGAAGAGAATGTCGAGACACTAGAGACATGAGATGAGATACTTGCGAACGACCAACTATACTACTTCAGTCAGACAACAGACAACGGACAGAGTGGAAGAGGAAATATAAAAATTCAATTAAATAAAAAGTTCTACGATAACGATATAAAAAAAGTTTACGGGTATCGACTCGACATCCAACATCGTGTGTGTGTGTGCACGGTTGATAGTTGATGCTGATAGTTGATAGTGTCCGAGTCCAGTGCCGGGGCTGGGACCAGGACCGGGACCGGTACCGATGATCTGGTGTCGGTTCATGGTTCACGGTTGTTCAGTGAACTGACAGTCAGCACTCAGCAGTCAGCAGCCAACAGTTTTCTTCTTCATGTTTGGTCTATGTGTGTGTGTGATGGAAAAGATAAGAAAGAATGTATAGGTTCTCACGAGACGACACAAATTATGATGACGACACACATTATCATTTTTTATGATAAATTATACTGCGTCGTTTTCATTTTCCTTGATCGTAAAAAAATTGATGAAAGTGTAATAAAACCAATGAAACAGAATGGAACTTAAATATGAAATATGTTATGTCGTCCCATCAAAACGGATCAATGGAGGTTGATCGTTATCACGTCGCACTTCCACTTTTCGTCAATTACCCGGCATTGGCACCGACACCGGGAACGGTACCGGACACGGGTGACGGGTATAGACTCGGCTACACTACTCCAAACAGTAACGATGAAACAGACTTTACACTAGTGAGTTCGGGTTCGACGTTCAACGTTCAACATTTTTACAATACTCAACACCTTCTTTGAACCTTAGTTTTCGACATTCAAAGACAATGTGTGAAATGTTGAACTATTTTGAGACCAAGACCAAACCCGAAACCGAAACCGAAAAAGCAATCCCCAATCACATCACCCATCACGCAATTTTTTACTTTGACTTTTCTTCGCTGTCCGTTTATCGTTGTCAACTGTCAACGTGAGAACGTCATTGCCAATTAATATAATATAAGATGTTGGCAAGGTGAGGCAGAGCCCAGAGCTGTTTCCCCTTCACCTTCGGCTTCACCCTTTTCTCACTAACACATCTTACAATTTATACTGATTACGCGCTCCGGGCTGTCAACTGACTTTATGGCGGCTTTCTACGATTGTGACGATGACGAGGTCTACCAAAGAATTATTATTGCATTAATAATATTGTGATGAAAATATTATAGTGAAAATGATTAAATTGAATGCTAGAGCTAGAGCTACTTTTCATGTACAATGTTCAATACTTTCATTTATTAGCAATTTATGTGAAGAAAGTATTACTGATATTCGAACGAAATATCTACGAAAACTAATCATTTTGTAAGCGGTGTAAATGCATAATATTTCTGTATTCTGTATTAAACTTAATTACATACTTATGACCCAATATTACTTTTTACCTAAATTGATATTTAGATTTTGATTTGTTGTGCATCGTAGTTCTTCGTGCTCATAGTGCTTTATTATAGTTGATTTTACTGTTTTCCAGATGTTGACTACATCTAATAAATAACCAGCCAACAACTTAATTAGTTCTACCTTTAGATGTCAGAATGGCTTGACAGTTAGTTAAGTAGTTAAGTTTGAAGTTATATAATATTTCATTTTAATAATTGAATGGGGAAATAGTTTTTATTTGCATAAGATTATAAAATTTGAATTTTGCGGGGGATGAAAACCAGTGAAGATAGGAATTTCAACTCGAAGAAAACAAGTCTCATTCAGTATTCATTCTAGGCGTCGTGTCGTCGTCGTCGTCGTCGTCGTGTTCTGTATTTTAGTTGAATAAAACAGTTTACAAATAAACCATTATGACTTTATTTATTAACTAGAATCCTGATTTGAAGTGACCCAAAAACAAATATTATCATGTGAAATTGATTTGTAAAGAAAATCAAAATCAAGCAAGGAATTGGGATGAGGGAATGCGCAGTGAAGTAGGGCAAAAAGTGTAAAATTTACAATAATATTAAACTGATTTACACAAAAAGTATTATTAAATGGAATATTTTAAAAATAGTGTATCAGCCCAACCCAGTAAACATTAGTTTCAGTTCTTACAAACTATATAACTATAATTTAATATTTTGAATAAAAATTGCAGCACGAACAATGAACATAATCATGGAGAATTTTAGATGGTGGTTAATTTTGCTTGCTAATTTATATCTGTCTGTTATTTATGTCATATGCGTATATTATCATTCTGTATTAACTTTTATTGTAATTCCTTACATATTCATATTATAATGTCAGTATCCATTCACAGTCGTATAGATTTTGATTTAATCCCTATAATCATTTGCGGGTGTAGCGAAATACATAGGAGTTTGAAAAAAGTTTAAAATAATCGATAATTGCGTGGCACATTTTACAACAAGTGACAACCAACCCTTGGACCTGGTATACTTTTCGTATGTAAATATTTAACTATATATTATAACTATAGCGTGATTAATCATATTAACACATATGTAAGTAATCATAACTATAACAATTACAAGTATAAATAAGGTAAATATGTAATTTAAATTTTCAAAAAATTGTAAAAAAAAGGTAAAATAATTAACTTTCTATACTACACTAAGTTATGTACATACATATTTAGATTAGTATTCCAATAAATCCGTGAGTACTTAAATAACATTTATAATGTACATAATCGTAGCAGTAGATATATTTAAGAGTAAATTTAATTATATATATATAAGTAGGTTTAACAAGATTTAGCTGTTTGTAAACTATTTCGTTTTCATTTATAATATACTACGTGAAAAGAATTTTTGAAAATATGTATAAATCCTATTCATTAGCATGTAAGTTAACTAACATAAGATTACCCATGTAAGATTGTATATTGTTACTATGTACTGCTATATTTAATTATTACATTATTATAAAGCCAGATTCAATATAAAACATGTAAATTATAAGAATACAAGAGAAAATGTACATACAAAACAAATCCAGTTTATTAAAAACTGTAATTTATGTAATTAATTATTATACACATTGTATATATACATACTATATATTTAACTATATACTCTCGTAAAATCATAAGGATATTATTATTACAATTATGGACGTATATAAGATTGACATAAATAAATTAGCATAAAATTATCATAAAAAAGTATTTTGACCACAATAATCAACATCAATTTATTATAATGAAGCTTTAATTAAGGTTCTAAAAAACAAATTCTTTTGTTCGGTTCGGTTTTCATTTTTTCATATTTATGCAGAATTTAATTCTTTCAACAGAAAAAAATTCTTAGGAGATATATTAGTGGTGGACATTAAAGGAAATAAGATGGCATTATAATTTCGGTATCACAGTCTGTTTCAGTATTTTTTTATTACATTCAGCAAATAAACATTAGGAGCAGCTGGACACGAGTCCAGTCTAGTCCAGTACAACTTACAACTACTCATTATTTTTAGATTCAAATCCGGTCCCGCTGTACAATAGCAATAGCCTGTAGGTGCCGCGGTCTGTTACCAATTATGATGATTATTATTCCAAGTATACTACTATGCGTTGTATGTATTACAGACAGAGACAGTGAAAAAACGGGTATCTTCCAGGAATTGAAACTGACACTGAAAACCCGGGTTTCATACCAGATCATGTACATAAATCGCATCGCCGCTCCCATTTGCCCTCATTCCGACATCTGTGGGGCATATTACGATTACTTGTATTACGTTATTACGTACAGGGAGAGTTAGAAATAAATGCAAGCTCATGAAAATCTTTTTCGTCCAAATGTATAAAACAAGCATAGTACATAATATGTACGAATAAGAATGGATAAAAAGTGTAGGAGATGCAGAAAAAAATTAGGAGAGACAGAATTCTTCGCCAATGCCATGAGCATTTTCTTCTGCAAAAAGACGGAGAAAAAATGGGTTTCAAGGAAACCCATTTTTAGTATAGTTTTTTTTTTGGAAAAAATTTACACAATGGCGGTCCAGTGGTGTGTGTATATATAGCAATGCTTAATACTAGCCGGTGCCGGTTGCATGTCGATGCCGATGCCAAATGCCCGAATCCGAATCGCAATGTTTCATACATATTAATATAAACATTTGGGTATGAAGAGGTTCTTGGCAAAACGGGGTAAGTTCATATTTTAAAAATTAATCCTATCACCTTTTATGCATTATTCGTTGTTCCTGTAAAAAATTTCCTTTGATATGGACTTGACCTGTTTTGCCAAAAAACTCTTCATATGTAGTTGTCTGCACTGTAACTGTACTCTCCGTCTAGTAGACTCTCACCACCACTCGATTTTGATTCGATTGAGACTGTCAAAGTGTCAATTGTCATTATTACATTTGTGCAATATTACTTACAGAGAATCCATTGAAATAGAAATAAAATGAAATTTTGTTAGTCTATTATTGTAAAGGTATATATATACAAATAGTTCAGTGCGCTGAAAGAATATTGGGTGGGTGCTTTTGAGTGGATTTCAATTTTGAATGCTTTCTCACAATAATAAAAATTGAATTTTATCAATTCTCAAAGTCTCCCTTTTATCACACACACACTGTTATATAAGTAGATGTATTTGTTTAGAAAACAACATTTTTTTGGATAAAATAATAAAATTTGATTTTTTTTCTTTTTCTATTTTTTAAAAGCGACGCATATATTATACTCACATTACATTTGTAGAATTTCCCAATTTTCTACAATCTTTTATGTTATCTTTTTGAAATGCAAAATTAAATTCGTGCATGAAGAAGTATTAATGCAGTAGTCACTATTCAATCAATAGAATCAATAGGCTCCCCGCTTTGAAAGGAATGTAATAATATATGTTTTAGAAGTTTGGCTCAATTTGACACTGGTGTTTATCGCAGAGCAATTTATATTAGATTAGTTAGCGACAAAGTTTCTTCTGTGAGTGTTGTTGTGTTACGTGAATTAGCTTTGAAGATAATATTATTTCTTATCAACAACTAACAATAAGTTTTTAATGTAGTTCTTGCCGACTGCTTAGCGCTAAACTTATGTGGCTTAAAAACAGTTTTGTTTTAAAATTGCATTATTGCATTGGAGGTTGGAATTTTTGCGTACAGAAAGTACATATCTATTTTCTAATTTTTTAATTTGTAAAATTAAAAGGTGATTGTACATTTCCGGTACACCTCAGGCCTCGGCCTCAGAGGAAGCGCAGACAAATGCATAGACAATTTTATTTACTGGTTTTTTAAAGTAAAAAATGTTCTATTTTCACATTTTTGAAAAGTGTAAAATGTTTGATTTACACGTTTTGAAAAAACGTAAAATCTTCCATTTACATGTTTTGAGAAAAGTGGAAAATGTTTTTTTCCATGTTTTTACAAAGTTCAAAATGTTCTATCTATTGTCGGGATACAAAGTCGAGATACCTGGGCAAGGTGTCCAAACCCTGCTGCTTCCATTTGATTGCATGGATATGAAACTGTTTGGACACCTTGCCCAGGTATCTCGACTTTGTATCCAGACAATATATGTTTTTAAAAATTTCAAAATGTTCTATCTATATGTTTTTAAAAAGTTCAAAATGTGTTCTATCTATATGTTTTTAAAAAGTTAAAAATGCTCTATTTACCTGCTTATTAGCGATATTCTAGGTGACACCATTTATGGATCATCCCTTACCAAAATAAATTTAATATAGATATTACAACTTTTGCGACATACCTAATATGATGTTGTTCTATACGCCTCAGGGAGCGTGCACAGATTACGTGGTACGAAAATCGTAAATTCTGAGGAAAGGGGTTTCCTCCCCCCCTTTTGGTATGTACGTCCTTGTAAAAACAATAGGCAGACTGAAACCCTACTCCCCAAGACGTACCAAGTAATTTATGCACGCTCCCTAAGCATAGATTATTCAGTCGCTATATTTTCTACCGTCCTTACTAGGACTGACATTATTCAGTTCGCAATTCCCAATATGTTTTCAATCATAACTAAAAGGCGGGGTTCTCAAAATTATTTCGACATTATTTAATTTGGTTGGGTATTTTACCTTGTGACTGTAAATTTGAATTGAGATAATTCCACTGACCGTAAGATCACAAACAAATTACTATAAAAGTCAAAAGTAAGTTACATTTGACAATGAATTCAGAAAAATGACCATTTTTTTGCCCCTCTATGTAAACTGCGTAGTGTAGTTCTTTTGCGCTCAGTGCCTTATTCTCATTTTCGCTAATATGATTTCACTCACACACACACACACACACACACACACACAGACCCACACAGCAAAAGAATAATGGAGTAACAAAAATGAAATCTTTTCTCCCTTCATTTTCTGTCTTGTTAATTCTGCCTTCCTCACACCTTTCTTTCTCGCTTTTGCTTTAACTTTCGCTTGCACTTTTGCTTCTGCCGTATAAGCTATGTATCTGTATATATAGCCTCTGAATTTCCGAATTTCCGCCTGTCTACAATTTTTTGTCTTAACTTTCACTTCTCATGGCTTATGAACTCCCCGTACTCACATCCCACAGTACACAGTATATCCGTAGTATAGCAGTGGCATTAGATATATAGTGAAAGTAAGACTAAAAAGGTGAACTTCCTTCATTCGTTTTCCGCTTTCTTCTTGTTTCCTTTCTTCGTTTCCTAATCCCATCTTGATTTTTTTTCTTGATATAATCTAACGTAAGATACGAGCCTGAATTCGGTGCTGGATCTACCTATATGTATATGTATGTATGTAGTCTAGACGTGACACCCAACAGAAACAGAACCAGAAACAGGAAATCTTCTTAAGAAAAAGAACCAACAGCCACACACTACCGATCTTCTTTCTTTTTCTGAAGCATCCGCAGAATTATATGGCTCACATTATTATTGCATTTAAACACTTTTTATGCCTTATGTATTCCAGTTCCAGTTCCAGTGCTATGCATAAGGAATTACCAAATATCGTCTGTAAAGAACCAAAATGACACATATGCATTTGTAATTAAAAACAATATCAACTATCTACAAAAATATTCAAATATGACCTAAGAGCATTTAAATCAAACATATTGCACTTTTAAAAAATAGTAAATGGAACATTTTACAATTTTTAAAAACATGTAAATAGAACATTTTACAATTTTTAAAAACATGTAAATAGAACATTTTGCACTTTTTCAAAAATATGGAAATACAACATTTTGCACCTTTTCAAAAACATGGAAATAGAAAATTTTGCACCTTTTCAAAAACATGGAATTAGGATATTATGCATCTTTTCTAAAACATGGAAATAGAACTTTTTGCACCTTTTCAAAAACATGTGAATAGGACATTTTACATTGTTGAAAAACATAAAAATTAAACATTTTACACTTTTTAAAAACTCCTAATTATATTTTACGCATGTTTCTGATTTTGTTTTTATGACATACCTCATTCTGATTCTTGCTTAAATTGGATATGGGTCATTTTGGTTCTTCACAGACGATATAGTGAAATATTATGAGTAAAAGGTACCCACATAAATATGTAGGTGTACATAATCCACTTTTGGCAGTTTCGGCCTCCCTACTGATTACTCATAATGTCATAATATAACTCATATATAACGTCTTGTCTTATTGTATTAAAAGCGAATGGCGAAAATGTGTTAGGAAATGGACAAATGGGTGGAAAAAACGAAGCCTTTACTTATTTTTTGCTTTTCTATGCCATTTTATTTTTTGCCGACCCTATTTTCATTTTCTGCGAGAATATATAGAACAACAGGGAAGTAAGGAATGGCGGGTGAAGGCGAAGGCTTTGAGGCGGTATGTCAATTATGCCACACGTATGTAAAACGATTATTCATGATTCATAAAATAATAATCATCACCATCACTTATATATTTGAGCCTGGTTGTATAAACTTACAATAATTATTTAAAATTTATTCATGTCAATTAAGAAACCGATGGTATGTATACTGAGCTGTATAGCTATTGCAATTGTGCAACAGTGACTTAATAAAGTTTTTCTCTATATGTATTCGATAAAGGATCAAAGTGAACTACGTATTTATCGGCTTATAAATAGACACGAATTTCCAATTATAACAAAGCCGAATTCATCGTTTACTGTATAAAAATTAATAATATACTATATTATATACTTTTTGAACATATTTTGAAAATATTCGGATATTTGTTTTAAATGTAAATTATCATGCTTGTTTTGGTTCATTTTAAACGTGTTATTTTCATTGTGGTGCTGTAAGGCAGAATACATATTACAAAGTAATAAACGTAAAATTACGGAATCATTTTCGTAAATACACTTGAATTAGATATTACAAAAACGCCTAAATACACCTTTTAGTAAATTGCAGTATATCATGAATACACTTTATTTCAAAAATTACAAAATTATTTTCGTTAACACACATTTTTAAATGTTACAAAAACATTACAAAACCATTTTAGTAATTACCCTTTTATGAATATTACCAAAAATGGCTAAAAACGCCCTTCAGTAAATTGCTGTATTTCCGAAATACACTTTTTCAAAAATAACAAAATCATTTCCGTAAATATACTTTTTCAAACAATACAAAAACGCCAATGAACACCTTTTAGGAAATAACAGCATCTCCTAAATACACGTTTTCAATAATTATTACAAAATCACTTTTGTAAATACACTTTTTTAAATATTACGAAAAAGCCTAAGAATACCCTTAAGTAACTAGCAGTATCTTGTAAATACACTTCTTCAAAAATTGCAAAATCATTTCTGTAAACACATATTTTTAAATATTACAAAAACGCTTTATTATTACGCCTTTCAGTAAATTGCAGTATCCCCTAAATCCACTTTTTCAAACATTACAAAATCATTTTCGTTAATACATTGTTTTCAAATATTACAAAATCGCCAAAGTACAAACCTTTATTAAATTTCATATTTCATAAATACACTTTAAATAATTAAAAAATAATTTTCTTAAACACACTTTTTTAAAACATTATCAAAGTGCCTCCAAATAAATCTTTCAAAAATGGGAAAATCTCTCTTTAATTCGCTTTTTAGAATGTTTTAAAGTTGGAAGTATCTTGAAAATTTACCCCTTAGAATATATTAGAAATGTAAATACGTTTACAAAAACGTTACTATTAATTGATTGGCTTTAATTTCTGTGTTTAACTATATCATTGCTTCAAACGTTAATTGCGGTGTAAAAAAAAAGAAGAAAAACACTTTAAAAGAAATTTTTTGCAACTAAAATATTTTGCACTGCCTTCATTCAATTTGCAACCGACCAAAACTAAATATGTGTCACAAGGAGCTTAACAATTCTACCCGCGTGTCTTTCCTATGAGATGCTTTTAAAAAAATGTGTATAGCTATCACATAGCTATTTAGCTATTTTATACAGGTCACTATGGTACGCAGTCAGCATTACAGTACAGTCCACAGATTATATAATTACAGCATAGAGTACTACAGTAAATGTATCGATACAAATCTATAGTACCTACATATCCATATGTATTTAATAACAAAAGAAGAAAAAAAAGCGGAACGCTACTTGGTTTTCGCTTTAATATTTGTACATATATATTACGTAGGCCATAATAATATTATTTTATTACAACTCTCTCACAAAGCGCGGTCCGCGCGACGGGAATGGTGAGTGTGATGGTAACGATAACGAGCTTTTATGGGAATTAATTATATAGAACTCCAAATTATATGAAAGTGTAGAAAGTAGAAATCAAAATCTATTCTATGGAAAGCCTTAGGTAATTCATACTACATACACTCCACACATATGACATTATACCCGTACAGCATTTTGCTATTTTCCCAATTTAAGACCGACACACAGACTACAGACTGGGTGATGGCCATGACTTTTATACTTGGACCTCGTCGTTTTCCATTTTCACATTTCCACAGTTCCACTGCCAGTGCCAGTAATACAGTTAATGATAGAAAGCTTCCGTCCCTTGAAAAAAAAATAAAGAAAATAAAACTCGAGTCCAAACCGGCCACCGTTACCGTTGACCGGTCTCGGTCTGCCGGAAAAATTGTATACGTATTTATATATATGCATATGTAGACGTTATTTTTCTTCTGGACAGACTACTAATACCTTCTCAAATTATGTACGTACATACATCCAGCCTTTAGCGACAACAACTCACGAGGGACACCTTCTACCTTGTTGACCAACAAAAACTCAATTAATATGTCATTATATGAAGAGTTGCTTGGCAAAACGGGTCAAGTCCACCTATGCAAATTTACCAGGAACAACGAATAATGAATAAAAGGCGACAGGATTATTTTTTACAACTACATGTTTTATACAGGTACTGCAACTGACGAAGCGTTATCACAAGCAGTTTCATAAATCTGGACAGACTCTGGAAGTTTTTAGAAAATTGTGCAAAATTTTAATTTGTGGACTTTTTCCGTTTTGCCTCAAAATCAGTAACTTAACATGGAGGAAAAAGTCCGTGGGATGAAATTTTAATCGTGAAACCAAACTTTTTTGAACTTTTAAACTTTTTCTTGCATTATAAATGTACGCAGGGCAATAATTGTCTTCTACAAACTACGAAAACACTGGAAAACGGAATTTAAATCAGAGCTGCATGTTTAAAGTGGACTTATCCCATTTTGCAAAACTTATTTAATGGACCCGTTTTGCTAACAAAAAAATAAGAAATTTTAATATATCCTCTGTGTCGCCTAATGAGCTGCCCAGCGTCCCTCGTGAGTAGGTCTTCAAAGTCAAACCTTGTCACTATAGAAATAGAAACTATAGACTGTTTTTTACACAGAGCCCCATAGCTTACAAAAGAGTATCTAAAATCTAAAGAGCGACAAGAAAAATAAATTGTATAGAATAGGAAATAAGAAAGGATGAAAATCAAAGAAATAAAGAAAAAAAAAGAAAGAATAAAAAAGAAAGAGAGAGATATTATGATGAAAATTGAACCGTGGCTCAATGGCTCTCCTATGTCTTTAACTGGGGAACTATGGACACTGCACAAAAGCGGCTCAGAGCCCAAATCTTAAATCCGAAAGGTACACACACACACAGACATACAATGCAATGCCATACCATACCGTAACCATGTCATGCCATGACATACAAACCAACACTCCAACTCGAATCATACTACTGCCTCAAATACCTACATAAAAAATACCTAGGTAACTATATAGAATTACAAGTGAAAACTGTAGAAAAGGAGAATATCAGTAGCTCAGCCACACTCGTACTTTATGGATCTAGTAGCCGGTCCCGGTCCTGGTCCCGGTCCCGATCACGGACTAAACAGGGTATTCTCTCTAATAACTGCTTTCGGATTCCAACTCAGCCCGTCATTCTTTCAGCTTTCTTTCGCTCGTCTCTGTCAGTAACGAGGGACAAGGACGCGGACGCTCCTTCAAAACTCTATGGGAAATATTTAACATGCAACTCTTGAACGCTAGAACTATATATACCGGTCCCGGTCCTGAGACCGGTACCGGTACCGGGTACTGGAATGTCTCGTCGAAAATATAAGGTAGAGAAAATTATTACACAGAAAAGAAGGGGAAAAAACTCTGTGGGTTTGGGAATAAAAAGAATAAAAGAATATATATAAAATAATAAAAAGGAAATCCAGAGCCAAAAGTCTACAGACTGCATGCGAAACGACGTCTCAAGACTGAGACGAAAAAACGAAAATGAAAACGGTAAAGAAACTAACACAAAAAAAAGTAGCGATGGATTCTTCTTCTTCTTCTTGGATCTGGTTCCCTGGTTTTTTTTCGATGTTTTTTTTATAGTATAGGTGAACATTGCATTGAGGGCCTGGGCATATCAGTCCTAATATTTTGGCCACTTAAATGTCCATGTCCAATGTCCGCACGTCTCAGTTTTGTGTAGCCGGACGGGGACCGCACCGGGACCGGGACCGGGACCGGTACCGGTACCGTAGTCTGTGGGCATTAGCCCATCTCAATCTCAATGCAGTAGAATGGAGAGCGTGGAGCTGTAGAAATGTCTTTGTTGGTTTTTTAACTGGAGAATAATAGGGAGGATGTCAGATAGAAGAGCAGAGCAGCAGATCGACGTACATACGACAAGGCGATCGAGACACGGATTCAGATTCGATTTCTATTTTTTTTTATTCGCTACGACGGCCCAGCCTCACGTTAACGGGGGGGACGGTAGCGGTGACGGTGAACACAGCACAGCGGTCCCTCTGGATTCAGGAGACACGACGATTCGATACGATTTTGTGTCACCAGTTCCAGTTACATATAAGTGAAGAACCAAAATGACCCATATCCATTTGTAGCTAAAAACAATATCAGCATCAGCTATCTACAATAATATTGAAACATGTCTTGAAAGCATTTAAATGGAATATTTTACGTTTTTCAAACACATGGAATTAGAAAATTTTGCACCTATTCAAAAACATGGAATTAGAACATTTTGCACCTTTTCGAAAACGTGTAAATTTAACATTTTGCACCTTTTCAAAAACATGGAATTAGAACATTTTGCACCTTTTGAAAAACATGTAAATAGGACATTTTACTTTGTTGAAAAACATGAAAACAGAAGATTTTACGCTTTTCAAAAACTCCTACATTTGACGCATGTTTCCCATTTTATTTTTATGACATAACTTATTTTGATTCTAGCTAAAATAAATTGGATATGGGTCATTTTGGTTCTTCACACACGGTATACATGGCCTACAAATGCATTGCTATTTACTTATAATGTATGATATCAGAGATAAATACTGATCACAGTAGTGCATGTACATGAACCAGACCGGACCGGGACCAGGACCGGTACCGGTACCGGGAGAGCTAAATGAATTTGTGAGGCCAAGTCGAAAATAAAAAAGTTGTGAGAATTATTAGTGGGCTTAGAGTGTAGACGGTGCCTGTACCGGTACCGGTACCGTTCAGCGCATCTGCCCTCTGTGTATGTAATGACATTAGTATTGTTTCAGATCAACTCCAAGTGGAAATGCAAGGTCCGGACCGGACTCCATGTCGCGCCGTCAAATGTCAATGCCCTTGACGACCGTCGACGTTGGGAAGGCACGGCGGGATTATAGCGGCGGGACAAACTTTGACAAAGAAAGTTTGAGGCAATTTTGATTACATTATTATCATAGGACCATGTAGCGTGACGACTGTGAAGGAACTAAGCAACTTTTTCTTCAATTCGATCACAAAATGTACCAAGTTTATTCTGTAGGTACAATGAAATATTGGGTAAGGGGACGTCCATAATTGACGTCATATGGTTATACGGTTAATGGGCCTGCTTGAATACTAATGACATTACCAGGGCCGCATAATGCGCAAGCAGCCCCCGCTGCTTGAATTTTCAAAAAAACATGTAAACGGAACATTTTGCTGTTTTCAAAAATATGTAAATAGAATAATTTGACTTTTCAAAAACATGCAAATAAAAATTTTCGTACATTTCAAAAACATGGAAATAAAACATTTCCCACTTTTCTTAAAAATTGTAAATAGAGCATTTTGCACTTTTCTGAATCAAGTAAAAAGAACATTTTGCACTTTTCTAAAATATGTAAATACAACATTTTGCTTCACCAAAGAAAACCATCAATAAAATCAAGATGGTGGTTTTTGTATGGAAACAAATTTCTGCCTAAAAGCATTTCCTTCGTCTGGCCCTGATCTTTATTCTGTAGGTACAATCAGAGATTGGGTAAGGAGTCATCCATAAATGACGTCATGGTTATAGAGCCAATGAGCCTGCTTGAATATTGATGACATGACATGTTACACATTAAAGACATCCATTTGCGTACAGAAGTCAAGATGTAGGTACTCATTGTAATTAGGGAGTTTTGAATTTTGTGAATGCATTTATCATCAGTTGATCTGTAGTTGATCTACTAATCTATAGATTATCACTAAATATATAATGTTTTCTAAAAGCACCTACCTGCCTACACGCCTACACAAAACTAAAAGCATCATCTCTTATCTTATTTTCTCCCCATCGCATCCTTCAACTTTCAAGATTAATATCTTCTTTCTTTTTTTAGCCCCATTCATTTTTTCTTCTTGCATCAGCCATAATAACATCCTCATCGTCTCGTCAGTATTATGTCGGAATCGGAATTGGAATCGGAAACGCGGATTCAAATTCCATTTCCAAAAACATGACGTGACCCGAATTCCTGAGCCTAAGTGACACATGACGTGCATACATCATGAGATAGACAAAAAAACCAAATCATCAAATGTCATAGGATCCATATCCATAAGGAGTGACAATGTCTGACACACACATTAGTCTGTTCCATTTTGCCAATTTTGAATTAGAATTTTTGAAAAATGCGTGTCTATTTGAAAGTTAACAAAAATATGTAATGGAATTGGCCACTGTTGTTTGCACTGCAAAAAAGTAGGTAGGTATGTCAATTGTTAGTACAGGGCCGGATTATGCGGCCAGCGCAGGCAGCCCCCACTGCTTGAACTTTCAAAAAACATGTAAATGGAACATTTTGTAGTTTTAAAAATATGTAAAAAGAATAATTTGATAATTCAAAAATGTGTAAATGGAATATTTTGCACTTTTCAAATACATGCAAATAAATGTTTTTGCACATTTCAAAAACATGCAAAATAAAAGATTTAACACTTTTCTCAAAACAAGAAAATAGAACATTTTGCACTTTTTTGAATCAAGTAAAAAGAACATTTTGCACTTTTCTAAAGCATGAAAATACAACATTTTGCTTTAGCAAAGAAAACCATCAATAAAATCAAAATGGTTTTTTTTTGTATGGAAAAAAATTGCTGCCTAAAAGCAATTCCTTCGTCCGACCTTGTGTCAGTACATAAATGAATTTAAATTGTGATTAATTATTTCATGGGTACCGATATAACAAGCGTAAAAGAAGAGCAACCAGTACCAGCAATCAGCATGCCATATGATTTTTACGTTTTTTCAAAAGAGCTGTAGATGTTCGCATTCTGCATCCTTGGTATAGTCTGTAGTTACACTGACTGTTACACATGGCTATATGAGTACAGTATTTTAAAATTCGATATTCGATAGTTCACAATGCAAAAAAGTACCTAAGAAAAAAAATTACATATTTCATATTTCAATTTTTTTCATTTCTTTTCGGTGTAAAATAGCCGTGTTTTTAGATATATGTTTCAGCAATTTTAGAGCTTCGGCTATTCTTGTACTTTTTTTTTATTGAAATAAAAACAGGAAAAATCAAGTGGAATCCGCTGTAGGCTATAGGCTTTATTGTGTAGCATCCAGTTTGCTATAGTCTAGACATGTGGAATGTGGATATACCTATATATTATCTGAATATAAAGAAGCGAGGGAACGATCGCGATGAAGACAAAAAAATGTAGAATATCCAGATCGAGATGAACTGATGGTGAGGGTGAGATTGAGATTGAGCTCTTTACTGATGATAACTGCACAAAGTCACGTCAATTTCCACGTCCACCACCTCCACACGTAATAATACAAAATACAACTTTCCACGAGAGATTTCATATTCAGGGACTGCTCATAAATTACATCAACATATTAAAGGTTTATTTCTGTACTTCACTTCACTACCATTGGGAAATTATTTTGTTCTAACGTAATATACGAAAGTTCCTCTTTAAGAGCAAAAGCCATACAAGTCAGATGTAAGTAAAGCACTACATCGTCAGTGAAGAACAAAATGACCCATATCCATTTGTAGCTAAAAACAATGTGAACTATCTACAAAAATATTCAAATATGTCCTGAGAGCATTTAAATAGAACATTTTGCACTTTTCAAAAACACGTAAATAGAACATTTTGAACTTTTTTAAAACATGTAAATAGAATATTTTGCACTTTTCAAAAACAAGAAAATAGAACATTTGGCACTTTTCAAAAAACATGAAAATATATTAAATATAACATTTTAAGCTTTTCAAAAACTCCTTTTTAACTCTTTACGCATGTTTCTCATTTTGTTTTTATGACATAGCTCAGTTTGTTTATAGCCGAAATTGGAAATGGGTCATTTTGGTACTTCACAGACGATATCAGTTTTACCAGCATCTGCAATATTGGCACTTTTGGCAGTGTACATACATATATAAAGGCAGTGTAGACGCAGTCTGTAGTAAGTAAAAAAAATGTTAGACATGAATAAATTGGACGGGATATTGAATACTGACGCAATATAAAAGTAATAATAATATTTTTATATGTACAATTTTACAATACTTTCATTTTTTCCGAGTCACGGGTCATACGTTCAACCGTCGGCGAGGAGCAACATTACCGTTATACCGGGACCGAGACCGGGATTTTTTTTCTTCTGGATATTTGTGCGGATGTCTAATTCAAAGTCTATGTAAATATTGATGCAGTATAGTAATTAATAAATATTATGTGTAGGCTAAAGCTATTTTGATTTGACCTTTTAAGAAAGTAATTTTTTAAAAATCAAAATCAGATATTTGAATATTGAATTCTAGCTGAATATAGATAGATACACTCTCTTTTTGTTAGCTCTATTAATAGAATAGAAGCATTAGGGGTCGTCCATAAATGGATTAATCAAAATATTTGCATTACTATAGGAACCCTCCGGTCTCTGTCACGTGTTAAACCATTGCGTTAATATGGCCACCCTTAACTCAAGATATATTCAGTTTCCAAAAAGGCTCTTGGAGATAACCGTGACATCATTTATGGGCAATCCTTGGTGTATGGTGTACACATAAATACGGATATAAAAAGTTGTAATAAATTCGGATATACGGGTCATGTCAATATGGCTTTACAAGGAATCAGTATATAAGGTCACGTCATATTATGTTTCAGATGGTAAAAAAACATGCAGCAGTTTACATTTTTTTTCTTAAATTTTGGATCAATTTTAAGAATCCAAATCCAGCATAGTGCGGAGAATCCGGGTTTCATATCATAAACATAGTTTCCGAAGCGGATCCGGATACTTGGAATATGTACGCCTTTATATACAGCGCTGGCAAGAGGCACCAATGGAGCGTGCATAAATTACGTGGCGGGGATTCAAAACTTCCGATTTTTGCAGAATATTATATTATGTATTATATGCATTATAAGGCAACAACAGATTAAAATTTTGAAACTTGTAATTATTATTGTTTTTGTCGGAATTGGATAAAGAATGTAAACGGAAATTAAAGTTAGTCGTCCACGCCACACTGTGTTGGTGGGTGGATATTATTGGGATTGTTCTGCTGGCAAGAGAACGTAAGCCATAGACATGCGGTTGCTTTTGTTCTCGAACAAGTCAAATCTTGTTTCGAGCCTGTCTCCAGTCGGTTGCTACCCAAACGTTTAGCAGTTGACGACGGAAGTTATGGTTAGAGCTAAAGTGGGAGAGCAGGCAGCAGACTATTCCTCAGTCTCGGTATCGGAGTGGTGGGAGCAGTAAGAGAAGCAGTGTAGGTCCCGACGATTTCCAGAAATAGTACACGCATTGAGACTACCAATAGTTAAGAATAGTCAACAGGCTAAATAAGATAAGGAGATAAATCCTGTTAGATTTTAAGTACTATTATGGGTAGGGAAATCATCGTGTCGTCTATAAAGTATAAATCATTGATCTACATTGTGTTGCTGTTGTAAAAAGGAGAGAACTTTTTAGTGAGTAATTAAAGAAAATTGATCTAGTCATTGTTAATTACGTCCGGATGTGTTTTCAGTTTATTTCATTCACTAGTTAGTCTGCATTACTGCCCACGCAGTTTACCTATTTCTAACAGTTTTCGTTTAAGTAAACATTTTCAAACGTTAGAGCACAATAGCTGGTTAAAATTAATTATGAATTATAAAATTATTTAAATTTAAATTGAATTGACAAAAGGACGCTATAAGGATAAGCCTCCCAAGTCCCCATTTTCAACTAAAATCAAAGTGCGCTATCTAACATTGTGGGTCATTCAAGTATTACGTCGTAGCGCACAAAGGTCAAATTTTTAAAAACCCCACACCCCAAACACCAATTCGTTACGTCACGCCATCTTAAAGCATGGGAAAAAATGTGTGAAATATTGGCCTACCCACAACCCTTGACTGCATTACGTAATATTTGAACCGCCCTTAAAAAAAATTTTGGAATTTAAAAAAATATACGTATGTAGGTAAATAGAATGTTTTGCACTTCTAAAAAACGTGTAAATAGAATATTTTGCACTTTTAAAAACTGTGTAAATAGAACATTTTGCACTTTTCCAAAACTTTTAAATGGAACATTTTGCACTTTTAAATAAAAAACGTGTAAATCAAATATTTTGCACTTTAAAAAAACACTTAGGTAAATAGAATATTTTGCACTCTAAAAAACGTGTAAAGTAGAACATTTTGTATTTTTTTAAATCATGCAAATAAAATATTTCCCACGTTTCAAAAACTCGTAATAATTAACGTTTTACGCAATGTCCTACATCATTAAGTGTGTTTTCTTTTCAAATAACTCATTTTAATTCTAGCTTAATTCTGACCCAACACTCTTGGTATGTACCCACCTATTGATTTTAATTGCTTTAATATTGTTGGGCGAAATTCAAACATATGCAAAATTCAAGACGTTTGCACATAGTTGCTTTGCACAAATGTCTTAACTTTAAGATTTTCACGTGATTACCCGCTTATGCCCAAACATTATAGTACTGATAGTAATAGTTAATGGGCAATAATTCCGGAGGAGATGAAGGAGATCCCTTCCAAAAATGTGCAAACTGTGAATATGTATAGTTTACAAAAGGGATATCTGCAACCTATGTACTTAGTAGTATTACTCCATATTATGGCATGTAGCTATATATGCATTTATATAGTACTAAGGAAAAAATTGGGCAACTGGGCAGAATGTACGTTGGCCCTGGGTTCCCTTATGAACATGTTTAGAAGCTACCGAATACCGAAACCGAATCCAAAACCGAAACCGACAGTACAGTGCGATGTGTTCTGTTCAGTCTGGACTGGATTGTAAGAATAGAAAATAGAAAATACAAACATATTTAATGGAAATATATAGGAGAATGGGAGACTGGGAAAAAAAGGGGAAATACTTAAACTGTCAGAATATAAAATGTTGAAATTTAGTGAAATAGTAAAATAGAAATATATATACGAGATTTATCCAGATGGAATTCTGCACTACTGACAGTGTAGTGTGGAGGACATTGGATATAATTGAGGTTATTCCGATTCCGCGCGTCCTATAAAATTTACAATGCACAATATAAAATTTATACTTATAAATAAAGTATATAAAGTTGACGCTGAGCAGAGTTCAGCTCACCATTTAGCATCTGTTCCTTCCACAATCTCTCTTTCAGACAGAGAAATATTCACAAATTGATGGCGCCTGTCTTCGTCTTCTTCGGTCTTCTACTCTTCGTCCTTTTCCTCATACTCGTAACCATATGCATACTTACAAAGACATATGCATACCGCCAATCTCCGATTAATCCCCGGGGTTCGATTAGCTACCGGGTCCGCAAGCAGGGCCGGATAATATGGCCAGCGTGGGCAACCCCCTCTGTCTGAATTTTTAAAACGCATGTAATTAGAATATTTTGCCTTTTCAAAAACAGGCAAAAAAACATATAACACCTTTAAAAAACCATGTTAATAGAACATTTTGCACTTTTCAAAAACATGTAAATGGAACATTTTGCACTTTTCAAAAGCATGTAAATGGAATATTTTGCACTTTTCAAAAACATGTGAATGGATCAGTTTGCACTTTTCAAAGCCATGTAAATGGAACATTTTGCACTTTTCAAAAGCATGTACCTAAATGGATTATTTATTATTTTGCACATTTCAAAAGCATGTAAATGGAACATTTTGCACTTTTCTAAAACATGTAAATGGAGCATTTTGCAATTTTCTAAAATATGGAAATGAAAAATGTTTGTTAATCAAAGAAACCCTTCAATAAAATCAAAATAGTGGGTTTTGCAGGTTACAAATTGCTGCCTGAAAGTAATTTCTTCGTCCGGGCCTGTCCGCAAGTTAAAAACAGGAATAATTTTCTGGGGGACGATGACGTTACCCAGAATCACCATGTAGGTAATTGTTCTAAAAAATACTTCTATTTTAATTCGATCCAAAACACTAAATTTTATCACCCATATTGTTGGACCACCGTGTTATTAGTTTCCTGTGGTGGATTAATCAGACATTTACGGTATACACATACACATCTTACTTGCTTCAACTGCTGAACCAGTTTACCAGTCCAAAAAGTCCCATCATAATAATATTATTAGCATCATCGCACACACATATATTCAATACTGAACGTTCCGAGTTCTGAATAGGCCCGACATCAAAATCAAAATCACCATCTCCACTCACATTCAGTCAGTCTCAGTCAGCCCTTCCCGTTTTAGGCGAGTGGCAGTGTCAGGGCCAGTCCCAGTCCCAGTACCAGCACCGGTACCGGTCCAGTGCCATACAAAAATAATGTCCCAGTCACATAGTCCAGATCTATGCCCAGCCAAAAACTCAGCTCAGCAATATAATGCTCACATCGGATTTTGGATTAGGTTTCTTCGGTCTTTTGCGATTTTGAGATGTAGTAAAAAAAATTCTGTCATATGAAAGAAGACTCTCAGTATTTGTACGGCATAACGTGGATCATACCTACAACAGCAACAGCTGTAACCTATATTTTATTATTTATTTTTTAAATGCAAAACAGATCATGCCATCTTGAAGAAAATCTTGCAGGGCTGTCAACTTGATTGATTAATTGTAAAAACATATTAGCATCGTAAAACCTTGTGTAATTAGAATTTACTTTGAAATTTTCGAAACTTTATTATGTAATATATATATTCAAAATTATGACCATCATAAACCTACTTGCATATTGCACTTTTATTACAAAAAATAGACCTACCTATAACGAAGAAATATCACCATGGCGATGCTCCAAGAATTTCTAACTACAACTACAGTACTCAGGCCCGGATTATCCTATGAGGGCGGGTGTGCCAGCACACCCGCGCCTTTTCGCCTTGAATTAAGACTAGTAAGTATGAGTAAAATTAAAGGAATTAAAGCACACCCGCGCTTTTTTGAGGTAATCCGGGCCTGACAGTACTACACAGGCCATGTTCCATATGTTCATTTTGCAAATTTTGTTCAAATTCGGAAAACATTGAAATTGAACACAGAACTGTATCGCAGTGAGATAGAAGAACAGCCGACCTTTTACACCCTAAAGTTCCAAAGGGCACATGACACTGTGAGACAGCAGGTCTTCTTAAATCCTGCAAAAAAAAATATCAAACTTTTCAATCATTTTTTATACACGATATTGATTGATCAAGAAAAGGGTCAAAGTGTATAGGTATATCTTCTCCTTCTTGTGCATCTTTCAAAAATTATTTTTGGCTTAAGTAAACATAGCGTTAGCGTCTTATGGTCGTGTTCAAGAAGAAATTCAAGGACGAGTAGGCGAAGGACGATCCACTAAATGCTGGATGCTGGAAACTCGGCAAACTACTGTATGTTACTACAGTAGTACAACGTAGTGTGTCATCTGCACTTCTGGTGACCGGAGCCGGAGCCGGAGCCGGAGACAGGAAGATATGAAATTCAACGCCGTAAGTGTACCTACTATTTTTGGAAGTTATTTGCCAGTTGGAACTAACCCGGGATGTAACTATATGGTGAAATAGAGAGGGACTGCACCCACCCACCTACATATAGTTATAAATATTCCATAAAATATTCTAATATCAAATCCGCCTGTGTAATAATAATACATAGATATGGAAAATGGGCGAGGAATTGAATTTCTGAATAGAATACTACAGCTGCTGTACTATATTATAGTATGTAGTGGAGTAGAAATTCGAATTCAAATTCGACAAGGAAATAGAGAGATACGACGCGACGGTACCGGTACCGGTAGTGCGATTCTGCGATGCGATATTATATTATGTTTGAGACAGAGATACCCTACTGCAAAACTACAAAACCCACATGGAATCAAGGCGAAGAAGACGAGGCGACGGAGTCAAAGTCGAGATCGGCGTCGAGAAGATCGAGATCGACAAGTGTAGAGGATGGGAGATGCAAAATGTGACGTCTACAGAACAGACAGACGGACAGGGACACTCCAAAGCATCCATCCAGCTACTCATCCACTACTCCGAATCGGGTAGAACTAGAAGAATCTTCTCCAGGACTGCAACTGCGGGTAGATGCGGAAACGACACCAATGATTGATTCCCTGTCATGTCAGAAAATATTTAATATTTTCTTCAAAATGTGTTCTGTAGTATATACTTAGTTATATTGGTCTTCTATAGTTCCTATATACATATATTTATAGAATACATAATTACTTGGATATATGAGTAGAGACGCTCACACTCGCATCAACATCACTTCACGTTAATAGCACTGACACACTGAGCCGCGCTGGAGCTGGAGCTGGAATACTACGGCATACGGCAATGATTATGGTTACGGTTACGGCACTATATACTGCCCGCTTCGGTAAATCGCATCGGTTCGGTTTATAAGGATTGTATAGTGTCGGCATCGGCATCGGCATCGGTAACGGTATCGGCATCGGTCGATTTAGAATTTTGACTACAAGATCCTTCCCTCATTTCATTTTCCTTTACGCATCCTTCTTCTTCTTCTTTTACTTTTCATTTCTGTTTTCGTCTGCAGTCTGTGGAACCTTCAAAAAATAAAATGTACGAGAATATATTTTTATTCGTGAAGACGGATTTCGATTCTGACTTTGATTTTCGAAGCATCGAAAAGTCGAGAAAAAAGTGGAAAGTGCGATGAGTGCTTCATCTGGATTCTGGATCTGGAAGTCAAAAGAAAAGTGAGTGCAGTAAATATTATATAAGGTTATTATTATGTTATTTTACTATATATAGTATATATCGTGCTAACTGTATCATTTGTATTATTGCCACATGGCTGATCGAGATATTAATATCGTACTTTTGATTTGATGATGGAAAGCGTGCTACAACCAACAACCGGCTGAAAACTGAAAACCAAACCCGGACCGGCAGTAGTGACTGTTTAAGAAAGTATAGTGAATTCTATATTTAACATTTAAGTAGATATTCCGTGACACAGGATTTCTTTCTACTCACCTACATTTTAATTTTTGAACACATTTTATGTACAAGTGCGGAACCAAAAACCGAAATATCAGTAGGATTTTCAGTTTAACTACATACACCAATACACCCACGCGTTCACAGAAATGCCCACAGGAAACGAAGGATCAAAGATGAAACAAGAGGAAACCTCTAGAAGGAATTAGAAAGGGATAGTGCATAAATGATGTTACCCAAATTATCATTCATTTTAAGACCCACTCTTCCCAGTGTCATCCCATTAACATGTTAAGTCCTCAATAACTGACTACATCTACTGATCCTATATCTATGACATCATTTATGGACGATCCCAAAATTATTATTGCCGTTTATTTTTAGAATCACATAACAATACATGCAATTAAAACACTAAACGCCAGTTTCAAATTATAAATTGAATATTTTGAACTTCTCACTCTCAAGTTCTTGTTCTTCAAAAACTTCCTATTTCGCTTTAGCATATGCCTTATTGAGGACACTGACCTTGTTTGAACATATATTATATTATGTGGGTGGATGTGGATCTATTTCAAAGACTTGGGCTGTTGGACTTTAAGTCATAAGTGTGTAAAGTCAAGTATTTTGTAACGTAACCACTGCTGGAGCTGTAACTGTACTGCCTAAGCCTACAACCCGCAAATATTTTGAAAATTCGATTTAAGTAAAATTTAATTAGTAGTTCAAAATACCTGGGCCTCTGACCTACTACACGTTGGAATTTGCTTTGAGCTATATTCAGAGGTAAGATGCGATGACGTACGTGGGACGTGAGACGTGGGACGTGGACCATAAGTAATGCAATTATATGTTGTATGTGTATATATACATTTTAATTAATATGGTACAGAATACATCGAGGGTGAAGTATCAAAATGGTTTGCTTCCACTTTTTGCTAAAAGCAAATTGGTTTGCTTCCATTTTTTGTTAAAGGCAAAATGGTGTCCTTCCATTTTTAGCTGCAGACAGTCTTTTGGAAGGACACCATTTTGCCTTTAGCAAAAAATAAAAGGAAACCAATTTGCTTTTAGCAAAAAGTGGAAGCAAACCATTTTGATACTTCACCCTCGACATGTCACATGTACAGTCAAGTACACACATACTAAAGTTAATTTTACACACACACCTTTTTTTGGCACTTTTGGCCTTGGCAAATGGAATGCAGTAGATCACCTACATGCCTACATAGTATGTAATAGTGTAATAATAATATATACTGAAGATAAGATTACGAATTACGATTTCTAGAAGCTCCGTACATTCGCATAATAATTGGATTCGATCGTCGGATGTTCGGATTTATACTTTGTATTTAAAAGGCATTCGTAATTCGTAGATTTTACAGAAATGATGAATTGAAAGCATCAAATTCGCATTTGTACACACGTACGCTTACCGCCAACTATACAGCTATGCCTAATAAACTAATAACTCTATGGCAACTAATGGGTAGCAACTTTATACTACTATACGGCAGGGCCAGGGCCGGACGAAGGAATTGTTTTGAAGCAGCAATGTCGGCAATTTGTTTCCATACAAAAACCACTATTTTGATTTTATTGATCGTTTTCTTTGGTAAAGCAAAATGTTGTGTTTACATGTTTTTAGAAAAGTTCAAAACGTTCTTTTTACTTGATTCAGAAAAGTGCAACATGTTATATTTACATGTTTTTGTAAAGTGTAAAATTTTCTATTTACATGTTTTTGAAAAGTGTAAACTGTTCTATTTACATGTTTTTGAAAAGTGAATAATGCTCAATTTACATGTTTTGAGAAAAGTTCCAAATGTTTTATTTCCATGTTTTTGAAATGTACAAAAAAATGTATTTACATGTTTTTAAAAATTCAAAATATTCTGTTTACATATTTTTGAAAACTGCAAAATGTTCCACTGAAATGTTTTTCGCAAATTCAAGCAGCGGGGGCTGCCTGCGCTGGCGGCATTATCCGGCCCTGTACTACGATGTTGATTTAGGTTTGATAGTTTCGTCATAGTTTTCACGCAGTTTTTGGAGGCAGATTTTGAGCAATACATAAAATCTAAAAATTACTACGTTTGACTTTCTTGGTGATTTACTACAGCAGCACGATGCCACGTCCACGATCCAAGTTACTTTCAACGGCGATAATAATAATAATATTATTATAATATTATGTTCCCGTCGAAATTAAATAGTAATCTTAATAGTCATAATATAATCTATTAGTGCTCGGGGTTTTATTTAATCTGGAGTTTCGTCTCGTCTGGAACTGGAACTGGAGCCGTATAATACTGAATACATGTACAATTCAGACGATACAACTGTAACCGAACCTGTAACGCTATAGAATCCTGGAACCTGAAACTATGGAACTGGAACTAACTCTGTGCGTGCATTGAGTCCATACATTCTACATGACGGTTTTCTGGCGATGCGATGTGTGTATTGAGTATTGAGTTGTGTATTTAGAGAACTGCGTTCAGGAAAATTATTTATGAGCCATGAGTAAAGAGCCCGAAAAACGATGAGAAATGCTGAAATAGCTGACAGGAAAGAAGTAGTGAAAATGTGAAAATATAAAATTTATACATGTAGCAGTAGCAGTAGCAGTGTGTGTACATGTACACAGATAATTAAATGACTGCGAGAGTCAAGAATTGAATCGGAAGGGAAACGGAATCAAAACTAAACTCATCTATTCCCATCCACAACGGTTGATGGCGGTCCGGTCCGGTCCAATGATCATGATGATCATATCCGGGTAATTCTCAGTAATTCGGTTATATAGTTATTCAATTTGACTCTGCGGAGCTTTGGATTTGGAATTGGAACTCTCCTAGGATCCTCTAAAACTGGCAAAGCAAACTATCATAACGAAAATGAATGACTCTATGTGTGTGTGTCTTTTGGTTGTAGGACAAATTCCCCCTGGACATTTTCCCCCCGACCTATTCCCCCCGGACTTTTTCCCCCCGGACCTATTCCCCCCGGACATTTTCCCCCCAGACAGTACCCCCGGACATTTTCCCCCCAAACCTTTATTTAAGATGCTGAAATGCTCAATATAAAGTTATGAATTTTGAAATGTTGGCTTATAATGTAATATATCACAAATACAAATCAAAATTATACTTTATTAAACCCAGAGCGTGGTTTGCGTAGAAATACATAATAAAATCAATTTTAACAGAAAATTAAGGCAATACATGTAACTAGTTTTAATCATAATAAAAATCTTAAACATATTAGTTAGTAAACTTACTCTAGGTACTATACTATTTTTCCAATATGACTAAAAACAATGTAGATTAGTTATGTATACTAGCATTATATAAAATCCTTCCTTACTAGATAGGCAAGAAAACGAAAGTAAAACTGTTAACCCCTTAAATCAGTTCCGTGCATAGCACCTAAACCTATTTTACACTATTAAATGAAAAAATAACTAAAATTGAAATACTCAAATATACAAATAATTAAATAACGGTCCCCATAATAATTTCTAAAGCCATTGCAATTCTAAAGAATACAGCACTAAGTAATAAGAATGCAGCTATTCAGTTTTATGTTAGTGATGCTACTACAAGCTCTTGAAACAGACTGATGAAATAAAATGTTAAACCAAAATGAATTAGTGTATACTCATTGCCATTCCGATATGATGAAAATAATATGCTAATATTAATTACGCAAATTAATGCATATTGTAGATTGCATATTGCTAATCAGGTTAAAATGCCTAGAAACTGGACGTCCGTTAGAATACCAGTATTATTTTCTCAGAATGCACACGACCGAGTAATATTATATATCAGTATTTGAATAAGGGTTTGGGGGGAAAATGTCCGGGGGTACTGCTTGGGGGGAAAATGTCCGGGGGGAATAGGTCCGGGGGGAAAAAGTCCGGGGGGAATAGGTCCGGGGGGAAAATGTCCAGGGGGAATTTGTCCGTATACCGTGTCTTTTGGTTTGGTTTGGTTTAGTTTGTTGGAGTAGTCACTTTTTCCAATCTTCATCCCCGTTCTCCTTCGCACTGACTTCAAATTTTGCTTTTGGCTGTCGATCTGCAATCTGCTACAATGACTATATATCGCATCGCTACTGCACTGGCAACGGCAACGGTAACGGCAACTGGCCAGCATAGTGTCTCATATGATCTGATCAGCAGATGAAGAAAACCAGGACCAGGAGAATGAGATTCGTCCGATGAGATGGCGATTCGGATGTGATGCGATGGGAGTTTGAGGAAGCAGCTGGAATATTGAATATCTTATTATTATCTTTATATATTTTGGCACCACACCATATACCTTCCAAGTCCAACAACATTCTCCGCCTCCGTCCATCGCATCGTCCGTTCAAACGTCCATGTGTATTTTCAGCCAGTCAGAGTATGAAGATTTGATTGGCAAAACGGGTCAAGTCCATTAAATGATTTTTGGCAGAATCAGATGAGTCCAGCTTAAACATGGATTTCGGATTTAAATTTGGTTATCCAGTGTTTTCGTAGTTTGTAGAAGACAATTGCCGTGCTTACATTTTTAATCCAAGAAAAAGTTTAAAAGTTAAAAAAAAGTTTGGTTTCACTCAAAACGATTAAAATTTCATCTCACGGACTTTTTCCTCCACGTTAAGTTATTGAATTGATGTTGAGGCAAATCGGAAAAAGTCCACAAATTAAAATTGGTGAAAACTTTCTAAAAATTCCAGAGTCAGTCTGGATTTATGAAACTGCTTGTTGTAACGCTTCGTCAGTTACAGTAACTGTAGAAAAAAAAGAGTTCAACAAAATAATCTTGCCACCTTTTATTCATTACTTGTTGGTCCTGGAAAATTTTCCTAGGTGGACTTGACCCATTTTGTCAAAAAACTCTCCATATTTCTTGGTTTTGCTTTTGGTCTTCTTTATTATGTTTTATATTTTTCTTTTCTTGGTCACATCAGCTTACTGCGTATGAAATTGAAATTGAAATTATTAATATGAGAATGAAAATGAAAGCGAAATCAAGCCTCTTATTCTGCCAAGTGAAGGAACTGATGATATTTGATACATATTTGATATTCAATTAAATGGGAAACGAAAAACAACACGCAGCGAGAGACTCAGTTTGTTTATACACGCAACACGCACCAAGTTGACCAAATATATAATAATGTTAGCGTACACGTTACCAAGTAACATTATTATTTTAAGTTGTTATCGTTGTTAAATTGGAAAATGTAATCAATTTATTAAGTTCAGTGTAGCGTATAGGTATAGCAGATACGCACCATTTAAGCCTCTCCTCTTGATAAATTCAATACAGATAAAATTATGGTCCGATGCGACCATATACGCTATATATATCCTGTAGAATTAGCAATTAAATTAAAACGCTCAATAAGACCCACCGATTCCAATTCTTGCAACAGACACACACTTCATTCAAATATAATAACAGATTCAGTCAGCGCTAGTTATTAGGATTCTATAATGAGCAACAGTTGAGATTCGTTAATTCAGTCATTAAATTGCATTTATATTATTAAATTCGTATAATTGGTGTATTAATATAACACCTTACAAACTGCAACACCTCACAGTCAGTTGCATATAAAATTACTGATTATATATGAATCCTTACTATTATGCATTAAATCGTATCAACAAAACTAATTAGCATTATCACTAAAATCAACACTTTGGAAATTAAGCTATGAGCCCAGGCTTTTGTAATTTTATTACAATTTGCTATATGGATATTGGAAAATGGAAATGAGCTTTGACTTTTGGCGTTCGAATTTCATTAAATGTTAAAAAGAAGGCTTCAGTTCAGCAGTGAGAATTTTTTGTGTACTATTGACAATGAGTGATAGAGCATAATCTGACGAAAATACCTCTCTAAAAAGGCTTTAAAAGGCAGTTTTAGCCGTTTGAGTTTGGCCTAAGTATGACCTATATGACATGAAGGACGTGTGTAAATATCAATATCATGACTTTTACAATAATTCATAAGTTCATCTAAACTTTTTATGCTTCTTCTATAATTGTCAGTCAGCATTACTGGATACTGCGAATTGCGAAATAGCGAAATATTATCAGTTGTCAGTAGCAGTCTTAGTTGGAAGCAAATATTGATCAGGCAAAAAGCAAAGGTGACACTCTACATAAATTTAAGGGTATAGAAAATAGGGTAAAAAGTAGGGTAGAAAGTTGTTTAAAAACATACGATAAAAATAAGAGTAGGGGATACAATATCTTGTAACTATGGGATACAAAACTTAAAAAACTATGGTAGCAGGTACAAAGCTTATAAAAGTAGGATAAAAAGTTTTTTAAAAATAGGGTAGCCTATAAAAAAGCTTATAATATCAAAGTAAAAACATATTAAAAATAGGGTAGAAAGCTTTTGAAAAATAGGGTAGCCTGTACAAAGCTTTTAAAAGTAGAATAAAAAGCTTCTAAAAAAAGAGTAGCTTGTAAAAATCCTATAAAATCAGGATGAAAAGGTTTTAAAAATAGAAAGTGGAAAACTTTTGAAAACCAGGGTATAGCGTGTGCCAAGCTTGTAATAATAGAGTTAAAAGTGCTTACAAAGTAGGGCAGAAAGCTTTTAAAAACTAGGGTGGAGAAAATAATATAGTACATCAAAGAATTAAAAAATTTTTATACAACCCATAATTGTAAAGTCTACAATTGTTTGATCAGTACATACTAAATAATAGGGTATTAAATATTAAAATAAAATTAAAAATTGGGTGCAAAATATATGACGAAAATAAATGATAAAATAAAATAGTTTAGGGTTGCAGAAATGGGGAAAGGAAACATGTAAAAAATTTAAAAAAAAAATAGGGTATAGGGTTACAAAACGAAAGTGAGTTTTTATTTTGGCACCTTTGTTACGGATTTTGCTCGTTTGGTGTGTACTAATATAAAGTTATTGATAATGCAGTTTTGTTGTTTGTTTTCGAATCTGTCACTGATGACTCATGTGGCCGCTTAGCTGCTATCTGCAAAGTTCTGTTGCATGTATTGTGTAAGTGTTAACTGTTCATACATTCAACATTGTTTGGAATTGGAACGTGGTTTTAGCTTAATCGAAGCGATGACCGAACCCGAACCTACTCTCACTGCACATACTACATACAGCTAAAAAAAACTTTGTCCGAATTTCAAAAAGTATGTCATTCTACAAACTACGATACGAATCCGAATGACGAATGGACGGTGAACCCAAGTAGATACATTTAAAAAGGGGGAAAATTATAATCTGAAAATCTAGTCAAGTGCAATTCCACATCAATCTTCATTCTGCGTGGCCATGGAACTAACACATAGCTAATGAAGAAGCAAAATTACCGATCTCAAAGTCTCACTAAAATAATGGCAAAATTGCCTTTCTCCATTTTTTAAATTAAATAGAGTCTACAATTTGGGTTTTTAGTATCACAAGTAAATAAAAATTACATACTAGTTTATTTTAGCGAAAAGAAAAAAGAAATGCACTGGTTTAAATCTATTAAAAAATCGAGAACGGCAATTTTGCTTCTTCAGTAGCCATATATTGCATAGTTCACTGGAAGCATCATGCATAAGTTTTAAAGCATATCTTCAATGAAAACAAAATTGGACCATATCCATTTTTCGCTAAAAACAAAATCCATTATCTACAAGAATATCTACATAATAATAAAATCCAAATCACGGTCTCCGGACTCCGGTGTCCGGTGTCCGGTGTCCGGTATCGTGTTTGGTTACCTCACCTATTTTTAACCCTTATCCTTGCAGGTGTATATGAACGTAGAATAAGATAAAAGTAAATTGCCTGTGCATATTAGTTGTGCTACTTAAGCAAAAAATAATAATCCTTAAAATTTGCATTGCTTAAGGTTGCAATTTAATTTAACCACATTATTTTATTTTATTGGCTTAAGGATAACAGATAATAACTAAAGAATAGTTTATGCTCCTGCGATTACTTTGTCAGGCAAGGAAAAGTTCCGTCCGCAGGACGGGCCGGGTTACTAGTTGCAAAATATATCTCAAAACCATTTAAGTGAAACATTATTCACTTTAAAAAACTTAAAGAGCACATTTTGAACTTTTTAAAAAATTGCAAATAGAAAATTGTGAAATTTTGAAAAATATACAAATAGAACATTTTGAACTTTTTATAAAACATGTAAATGTAGAACATTTTACGCTTTTCAAAAGCTCCTCAAATTAACAGCTTAGGCATTTTTCTCACTTGGTTTTTATGGCAGATAGCTCATTTTGGTTCTTCACAGACGATATTATATGAACACCACAATCCACAATATACATATATGTATTAGGGGTCGTCCATAAAGTATGTCATCCAAATTGTCACTATTTTTGAACCCACCCACTCCCTGGTCATCACTTTTTACCATTAAATCGAGTGGCTATCTTTAACACGGCATGTCCTCAGTGCCCGACTAGACGTACTGAACCCTGCCAATGACATCATGTACTGATGATCCCTTATTGTATTGAATATTGTATTGTAATATTGTGATTGTGACAACTTTTCAATTTTCAGGGCCGAGTACTGTAGCAGTTCCGTAGTTCCTGCTGTTGGAGCAGGAGCAGGCAGGCAGTATACAGCGAATGATATGGACTCATAGGCCCATAGCGATATTAACAGTGCAGCGATTATTATGTATTGTGGTCGCAGCAAACTGAAACTGAAACTGACAAACAAGAGCGATGCAGTGCTCAAAGTATTCGGACGATGTCGAGCGTGACATTATTGTGTAGCCCTTTTCCTTTTGTCTCATTCCAAAATGACATTTTTTTGACGTTTTTACGCTTGACTCGACTCGAAACTGGACATTGATTCCTTCAATTTCAATCTTGTGACACACTGTCTACTGTCTCGTTTTCTGTGGTTCTTGTTAGTCACAATTTTACAAAAGTTGCTGTATTTCATACTTTCAAGGTTTCGAGTTTTCGAGTTTTTCAAGTTGTATTATTCACGTAAATGATGAACTTAAAAATTAAAACCCTATTTGGCATCTATACTTACTTTATTTTTGGCAAGTACTATTACTGTACTATATGTATAGACACCAAAAAACAGAAAACAGAACTGCTGAATGTGTATAGATTAATATTTCATGCAAGTGCAATGTTTGAATGTTTTGCAATAATTATTGTACAGAAATACGGAATGTCGTACTTGCAACTGCACTGTTACTACAAACTACGACCTTTAGCTGCATAGACAGTGGATATTAAATTTCATTCGAGCTACTAATACTTTTGTCCGGGTAAATTACTAGAGAAAACTATAGAAACTACCATAATATGAAAACTAACTTCTGCATATGTACCCCACGGACAAACTATACCAACAGCAACTGCAGTGGCTGTAAAATTGCATGAAGAAATTCGAAAACTACTTTGTAGCTGGTAATTTATTTGTGATTCAACTTCTGTACTTTCTCGTTTTGTAGAAGTTGTTGTTGTCTGAGTCGGAATGCTCCGAATCGCATAATTTGGCTCTGTAACCCTTAAACAAAATATCATCATTTTCATACATTTTACACATGAAGACATCAAGGTTAAATAGGTACATACATGATTTGTGAAGAATCAATAACCGCTTTTAGCTAAAGTCAAAATGCACTACGTACGCTACACAAAATTAAAATAACTTGAAGGTTTTTACACTTTTAAAAAACAAGTATGTAAATAGAACATTTTGCTACTTTTCAAAATCATGTAAGTCAAAAATTGGGTGCTTTTTAAATAAAACGTAACTAGAACATTTTGCACTTTTCATAAAACATGCAAATAAAATATTTTGCACTTTTAAAAAACACGTCACTAAAATATTTTACACTTTTCATAAAACATGCAAATAAAATCTTTTGCACTTTTCAAAAACACGTCACTAAAATATTTTACACTTTTCATAAAGCAAGCAAATAAAATCTTTTGCACTTTTCAAAAACACGTCACTAAAATATTTTACACTTTTCATAAAACATGCAAATAATATATTTTGCACTTTTCAAAAACACGTCACTAAAATATTTTACACTTTTCATAAAACATGCAAATAAAATATTTTGCACTTTTCAAAAACACGTCACTAAAATATTTTACACTTTTCATAAAACATGCAAATAAAATATTTTGCACTTTTCAAAAACACGTCTCTAAAATATTTTACACTTTTCATAAAACATGCAAATAAAATATTTTGCACTTTTCAAAAACACGTCACTAAAATATTTTACACTTTTCATAAAACAAGCAAATAAAATATATTGCAATTTTCAAAAACACGTAATTAGAACATTTTTCACTTTTACAAGAATCGTAACTAATATTTTACACATCATTTACATTTACTAATACGTCATTTATTTACCGTTTTTTGACATACAACATTTTAATTCTAGATAAGATTTAAAATATCCCATTTTTATACTTCACTCACGATATGCAATTTCTATAATGTAATAATTATGTTGAATTCAACCCTTTACATAAATTAAAAGAGTGATCCATATTATTTTGTTGCCTAGATTTGTATAGCTTCCCCTGCATGAGTGTTATAATATTGATTTTCGAAACTTAACTCTAAAATAAATTAGAATGATATGTTCTGGATACATGATATAGTTTCCTTAAAGAAGCTTCAGTAATAAATTATCGTGCATTATTAGTCAGTACTGGAGTCAGTAAAAATCAGGAAAGTCAGGAAATATCTTTTATTTTTGTATGTACTTTACCTTATTTAATTTATACTCTGGTATTGTAAGTATGTAAGTAAAAATAGCGTCATTTTAACTTTTGTTTTATCTGTAGTTGTTCTAAATAGAAGATCAAAGAGTTTGTGTAATTTAGACGCTTCACTTATTTACTTAGCCCGTGTTTGTACTACTGTGCTTAAAGCAAAAAACTTAGAATGTAGTATGTAGTTACCATTTATTTTAACGTTGTAATTTAAAACTATATGTAAGTTGATACACAACAAAGCTGAAAGACGGAAACCAGCATTGTGACATCCAGACTTACACAAAATAGAAACTTTATGCATGTTTTTAATTATTTAAATTCTGTTTTTAATGTGATTTTGCGATTCATCTGTGAACATATATCAATTATTCATTATGATTTGAAAGAATGAAAATAGGTGGGTGTGTGTATGTGTGTGGGTAGGCACAAATGACAAACAAACATCGGAAATTGGCAGAATTAAATTCATTAGCAAAGGTATAGAAAAGGGAACTACACGACGGTACTGACTACACGAAGAACGGTACACTTTGCTACGGTAATTAATTATGTTACGAATTATAATTCATTCATTATTCTCGTGCCTCTTTGTAGATTTTGAATTGATGATAATTCGAAGCTGCACTATACTATTTACATGTATGAACTTTGACCTTTCCTCCCTATGTATTCTGGCTCGGCTCGGAGTTTATTAGTTTATGCAAATGCATTTTGATAGCTCTTACCTATCTAGGTCTATAGGTTTAAATTGTCATATGAAGAGGGTTTTGGCAAAACGGGTCAAGTCCACCATATAGCGAATTTTACAGGATAAACGAATAATGTATAAAAGTTAAAAGTTTACGGGATTATTTTTTTGAACTCATAGATTTTTGCATTAGGGATCTTTCATAAATTACATCATCACGGGTGGGATCAATGAGTCAACTTGGATATTAATTATATCCCGTGTTAAAGATAGTTATTTTAGCAATGGTTAAACTGATGACATTATGGGGGTCATAGTATCTTAAAACTAGGGATTCTTTGATGACATCATTTACGGGCGGCCCTTTATGAATGTTTTTCTGTTTGAATTAAAATATGTACACGCATGCATGTGAATTGTTGTATGAAATAATAATTTAATTATATTTATATTGCTATAGTTGATAGTGCAGAAACAGAAATAGCAGAGAGACATGATGTTGCCGACGGGGACGGAGACGGAGACGTCAACTATGCACATACGTATATGTATATTTCTGGATGCATTAATGTCATTTCTATTTGGTGCTTTTGTACTGTTTGGCCTAATTTAATTTACTCATCGGCAGAACCTCTTGATTGTGATTGAACATGATAATTGATCAAATCACATTTTGCACTTTGCACTGCAGAGATAGAGACACAGTGAAAATTGGAATAACAAAATTCAGAGCTGTATTTCCAGTTTCCAGATCCCGGTCCCATAGAGTTAAAAATAAATCGATGGAACTGGAACTGGACGCGGCCGGAGTCAAGAATTGAAAATAGAACAAAACGAAACTATACGGAAAATTAAAGCTATTTGCTAAAAACTAAAAAGAACTGTGTGTACAAGCAGACCTTTTGATAGTGAATTGAAAATCCTGTCTTCAGTGCCAGACGAAGGAATTGGTTTTAGGAAGAAATTTGTCTACATTCAAAAACCACAACTTGGATTTTAATGAAACGTTTTTTTTTGGTAAAGCAAAATGTTGTGTTTACATGTTTTAGAAAAATTTACCTAATTCTGAAAAGTGCAAAATTTTGTATTTACATGTTTTCAGAAAAGTGTAAAATATTTTATTTCCATGTTTTTGAAATGTGGAAAACTTTTTTATTTGCATGTTTTTGAAAAATCGAAATGTTATATTTACATATTTTTGCAAAGTGCAAAATGCTTTATTTACAAGTATTTTGAAAATTCAGACAGCGGGGACTGCCTACGCTGGCCACATTATCCGGCTTTGCTCGGGCTGTCTTTCTCGACAAATTATGTTGTGACTCGAGATTAGTCAACTTTAAAAATCGGAACATTGACATCGGCATCGGGCATGACTTACCAAAGTAAAATGGGGCATGACTTACCGAAGTGAAATGGGCATGACTTACCGGCCTGGGCATGACTTATCAAAGAACAGCCGAGCATTATTGTACTGTTTCTTTTTTTTTACTTTGTCAAAATAATCGAAGTCATCATCATTTTGTCTTTGTGCGTACATATGACATATCTTTTTTGAAGCGGAAATATAACCTAATTTGTAGTTCATGGAGCGCAGAATGGGCTATCTGCATTTTAGCAACCTCAAGAAACTCTCAACTCAAAAGTGTTGGTTAAAGTTGTACGAAATGTAAGCGAGAAATACAATGAAATATCAGTAAAGTGTCAGAATATGAGAACCGTATAGGAAATGGTAAATATATGGCTCAATTTGAGGGGAAATTTACGAATTTCCAAATATATGATGAATAGTGACGAATGAAGAAGGGGGGAAAATAGGAACAAGAATTCGAATTCGAATTCGACTGTGACTGTGACTGAGAGATCAACTCAATTTTAATAATTTTATTATCAAACTCCGTTTGTTGTTCAGTTCTTTGTGACGATGAGTTCTGGGCCCATTCTTCCGTGTGTGTAAATTATTTTGTGCTTGGTTTGGTTTCATTTTCCGTTTCCCTCGCTCGTCACTGTCTTACTTTTTTTTCGCCCTGATTTTGATTTTTCGTCGAGTGTGTGTGTGTGTGTGTGTGGTGAAGTGATGTGGAAGTGAAGAGTGAAGCACGTGTGTGAAGTCCTTTAATATTTTTTGATTGCCCTGATTGCATCAAGTTGAGTGGATGAAATGAAATGCAATGAGATGAAAAGGATGAAAAGGGGTAGCGAAGGGAGTGGGAGAGACCGAGTTGGAAGGATCCAACGTGGAACAGATGAAATGTCCAATATACAAAAAAATACCAAATCGAAATCAAAAGCCGACAAAATGACAAGGCCAAGAACAAGTAGTGGGGCCGTATGTGGTCGTTGCTGTTATTAGCCGGGCCGTAGCCGTTACGGACACGGACGTAGGTATTCCTGTTGTACCTAGTGGGCATCATAGCGTCATATGTTTTGGTTCGGTTTCGAGTTTTCTAGGGGAGAATACATATGTATATTGCTATATATTACCTTTTAGGAAATTTGGTTTCGGATCCGGAATTACAGTGTGTCTCTCAGTCTTTAGTTTTATACGAGAGTTTTCCGCACATTCCTTTTGCATTCCATGTGGCAGTCTGCATCGCTTTTGTTGACGCTGATATAGGATGAGTTATATTTTTGAGTTTGGCTCAATATTTATAGGGATGCCTATGCTATAGCTATACATAGTTTTGCATACTCTAACAATGAGTAATGATTTGTATGCTTCTTGGTTGAAGTATTAACACTAGCCATTAAATTCCTTGTTGGTTTTCTTACCGTTAGTTTCAGTAGTCGTAATACAGTAATACATATAGGTGATATGTATATGATTTATTTGTTGTATTCGTTTTACCAGCAGAAAATGAGCCATTTGAGCGGTTTAGTAAATTCAAAATATGCTATTTACGCCTTTTTGCAAAATATACAATTTTTGTGTATTTTTGCAATTATAAAAGTGCAAACTTTAAGCTATTTGGGCTTTTTAGAAAATTAAAAATATGCTATTTAAGCTTTTTTGCAAATTATACAATTTTTTTTCGTATTTTAGCGATTATAAAAGTGCAAAATTTAAGCTATTTGAGTCTTTTAGAAAATTCAAAATATGCTATTTAAGCTTTTTTGCAAATTATACAATTTTTGCGTATTTTTGCGATTATAAAAGTGCAAAATTTAAGCTATTTGAGCCTTTTAGAAAATTCAAAACAAGCCATTTACGTATGTTTGCCGCTTTTAAAGTGAAAAATAAGCTATTTAAGCAATTTAAGCCTTTCAGAAAGTTCTAAATGTGCTATTAAAACCTTTTTGCAAATGTCAAAATATACGATTTACACATTTTTGCGATTTTGAAAGGGCAAAATTTAGGTTATTTTTGAGCCTTTTAGAAAATTTAAAACATGGGATAATTACGTATATTGCCCGTTTTCCAAGTGAAAAATGAGTTTTACGCTATTTATACCACATGTAGCTTGTTTTTATTCTTCAACAAAAATGTTTGACATGCATATAGAAACCTACGTACCTAGCTAGGTACATAAAGGTCTTTACAGTTTACTGTTTACCACATAACGTGTATGTATCTACATGTATCTTTCTACCTTCGCTTCGTAATGACGTCGGTACTTGCTAAGTGTATGGAGTCCCCACTTCATTGTTCACTGTTCTTAGTTTGGGGCTGTTGTTCAGTCAATGTTCAGCGGCTGTCTGATTGTCTAGACCTGGTTTCGGGGGAAATGCGCCGCGGTCTGAGACTTTTAGTTATATATTTTCAAGTGTCTGCTATTTAGTCCGGTTGATTGATGTGGGATGATGTTGTGGGGGAAATTGTCTCTGTAATGATTGTTATTATGCAACTCCCATTCTACTCAATGAAAGTTAAGAATTGCATATGTATTTCAATGTACTCAAATGTAGCTATGTAGGTATATCTATTTGGCAATTATTTGGCTCAAGTGTGAAGTGGACGTGTTGAAGAGGGGACCAAGCAATTTTTGGGGCAGAGGCTATTTTAATCTAATACCAGTGATATCAGTAGAAGGGGAACTTTGGATAAAAAATTCCGATTCCTTCTTTTCCATGTTTAAGCACTATAAAAATCAGCAAAATGCGTTATATTTAGTTGTGCATAGATATTATTTATTGCTAGGGGTCGTTCACAAATGACATCGCGTCGGTAAAGTTAATTGTTAGCTAGTTGGCTACCAGGGCCGGAAGAAGGAATTGATTTTAGGCAGCAATTTGTTTCCATACAAAAACCACCATTTTGATTTTATTTATGGTTTTCTTTGGTAAAGCAACATGTTGTATTTACATGTTTTTGGAAAAGTGCAAAATGTTCTTTTTACTTGATTCAGAAAAGTGCAAAATGTTCTATTTACATGTTTTGAGAAAAGTGGAAAATGTTTTATTTGCATGTTTTTGAAATGTAGAAAAAAGTTTATTTAAATGTTTTTGAAAATTCAAAATAATCTTTTTACATGTTTTTGAAAAATTAAAGTCAAAATATTGTTTTTTTTTATATATATTTTCTAAAACTGCAAAACTTTCCATTTACATGGTTTTTGAAAATTCAAGCAGCGGAGGCTGCCTGCGCTGGTCGCATTATCCGGCCCTGTTGGCTACTGATGACATCCTATGTTTAAAATAGCAATTTACGCTATGGTTAAGCTGTTGACAGGGCAAGGGGGGTCGTGGGTTAAAAAATGTTAAAATTCGATCACTCTGAATTACGCGCTATATTCGAATTAATATAGCCTCTCTACCTACCTTTATGTACAATAATAATTACGAAGAGGAAAATAAATACGTGCTTAAGCAGGACCTACAGACATATTGCGAGACCGATAAAAGACAGGGCGAATTATCATTGTCAGGAAGAAATGACTGTACGCTAATCCCAACACAAATCAAGCAAACTGCCAAGCCAACGCCAACAATTCCGTAATTTGCAATTTGCCTCTGTTCCTTTCATTTGAAGCACCTTTAATAATAGTTAAATGAAGCGGTTTTAGTACTAAATACTGAATTTACACAGAAGCTAATGCTTTTTAGCTATACTGTATAGTAAATAAAAAGTATATTATGTCTGACCTGGATACTGGATACATAAGTATGTATGTTGTCTGAATACTTTGAAGTGATGTCCCCAATTATTTATTAATTCCTCACGTTCTTCGTCTCGTTTGTATAGACCTGTACGTGCTGATTAACATTACAATAAAAATGGGAATAAACAAGAATAAAAGGAGAATCCTTTTTATTTATATTTATAAATTATGTTTTTATGACAACCGCGTCAAACGTCCAATTTTTGTGTCCGGATTTTGAGTGTCCAGTCTCCAGTCTTTTGTAATTTTAATTTTATAGCTTTTATTGATTTAATTTGACGCAACTACTATATACATATTGACAGCGGTCGGGTGAACTGACATTGACAAGTGACGAGTAAATGAGCGTGTGACGTGGAAATTAGGGTGCTAGATGCTCCTGCTGCCACAGCTTTTAGCTACTTACCTATGTATATGATTGCAATAAAATTGGCAGCTGGTCTATGGTCTGCTGGAGCCTGGAATTCTATGGAGATGGATTTGACAGCTCTCAACGCTCTCACAAAGTTCCAAGTTCCGTAGTTGAGAATTGATAACAACAAAGAGTAATAATATATTGTTACTTTTATTATTGTTTCTATACGTATAGTTGTTATGCATATAGAGTTCGTTTTAGAAAATTCCCCTTTATTATAGATAATTTAATATTGTCGTTAACAAAACATCAAAATCATACAAAAGTAGGGAAGGTGGACAAAGTAAGATTAGAAATAGTATGTAATTAAAATAATTGACAAAAATTCTATTCAAGATGCTTTGAAGTTTCAATTTACGGTTTATTTTTTAATTTTTGAAAGGCTGTTCAAATAAATATAATAAAGCATAAAAATAAAATAAAAAATGTGAATCTTTTCAAAAAATTATTAAAATAGAGAGAAAAATTGACACGGACAAATTTCAGGAAATTGACAGGCGAGCGACGCCTGACACCAAACTGTGCGAATGGAGCAGTTAAAAACCGTGTCCCAGAGTGTCCCATTTGGATACAGTTGACACATGTGGTATTTTGTACAATCCTGAGGGTCGGGGAAATAGCCTGTCTCTTCACAATCGAAATCTGAATCTGGTGGAGGGGTGCTTGGCAGAGTTGTTGTTGTCTTTAAGGTTGGCTCTGTTGTTGTTGTTGGGGCACTGTTAGATGTACTTGTGGATGGGGGGTCAAAGGTGAACGGCGAAGAGGATTCCATTGTGAATGTTGATGTCTGATCATGAGTCACGTCTGTTCCTGGAGCTTCAGTTAAAACAGGAGGCTGTGTTGAGATACTTGAGATTGTAACGTCCACACGGCCACAAATTTCACTGTGTCCCTCGAATTCTCGAGAAATTTCCAGCTGCCAGTTCTGTAAATTAGTATAGTGCAATTTCAAAATTTAGACTTTTAAATAGCAGTATTTGCACTATTTATTCAACGCTCAAAATGTAACAGATTAACCTATTCATACTTTTTTAAAGTGCGAAATATACTACGTACTTTTTTAAAATTGCAATAAATCTTATTTAAGCATTTTTCTTAAATGCGATGCATTGTATTTACATATTTTTAAAAGTGCATAAACAACTTATATAGGTACCTTTTAAAATGAAAAACATCTTACCTACATATTTAATAATCGCTAAAAATCATATCTACACATTCTACACATCTTTTAAATGCAAAAATATCTTATATGTACACATCTTTTTAAAGGCATAAAATCTGCCTTGCACACTTTCTAAATGCAAACAAATCCATACGAAATTTTTAAAATTCAAAATATCTTATCTAGCCAATGTTTGTAAATGCAAAAACACATTGTCACTACCCTTGTACATATTCAAAAATGTATTTTATTACTGTTACGTTGTTGACGTGTTGTAAAGGTTAGAAAATACCTACCTTTACCTAGGTACCTATGAATACTTTTAAATATCTCATTTAAGTTTAAACCAAATAACTTTAAATGCTTTACCTTGTTGACGGGAATAGTTTTATTAAGTGCAACTATCACAAACGAGGTCAAAAGTTCACCAGGTTTCACAGGGGTCATTCCAATATTAAAGCGAAGTACGAGCAATTCCAAAGTCTCTTTGTCAATGAGGCTGAGCCGAAAATCAAAGTTGTCAAAGGCGTATTCTGTATGGTTCCCAATTTTGAAATGGTATTATTTCAATCCCAGAATTTAAAAAAAAATAATAATGCATATTTCACTTTTTTTGTGAGCTGACAGTATAGTTCAAATTAAGTAGTTTTATTTTTAAATTACTGTATATTGTAAAATTTATTAAAAAATCACAAGATAAGTTTGATTAATACTTTTGAATGTATTTTTTAAATTTGTTTAAAGGTAGAATTTCCCCCAACTTACCCGAGATGTAATCATATTCCAATTTGAAAGAGTCTCCTTCAAGAAATTGACATGGGGTCTTGAGACAGCGCTCAATGAAAATTCTTGTAATATTTCCTGATTTTCCTACAAAATCCCACAATATTTAAAAAAAAAAAATAACACTATTGTAATTAACGTGTTACTTTGCATGTCAAAATTTTGTTTTTCTTAATAAAACTTTAAGCGCATTTTTGTCCTAATGAATTAAAATAATATTAAGTTACCACAATTTATAATATCTTCTGTCGGAATGTCATTCACACTTTGTATGTTCGATTCGAAATCGAACATTTCTGTGAATAATTCTGATGACTCAAAAGAAAAAACAGTGCTGTTATTAATAAAAACCAAAAATACAAATAACACCGTAGTAGCCAAAAATTGAAAAAATTCACATCGATTTTTTAATGCTTTAGCCATTGTAGGTTGAGTATGGAGGGGATTAACTTATCCACGTAATAGTAAATAATTTATTTATATTTTAATTTAATTTAAAATAATCTCAATATCACCCAAGTGTAGTAGTAAAAGTGTACATGTAACCAGAACCAGAGAGTTTAAAATCAAATGGCATAAACCACGTCGAGTCAAAGCGCCTTTCGAAGAAAACTCTGATAGCAAATAATACAAAGACGTCATATTTGCGTCATTAAAACGAAGATAATAAAATATTTCTAAATCAAAATAAGATAACTGATCAATTAATTACACATTATGTGTAGTTGACAGGTGAGAATGGCGTTTCTTATACGAGATACATACACTTTTTTTTGGCTTCTGTTATAAGGAATAAATTTTTGTATACCTTTATATAAGTCCATTTTACATTGTGCTGACAATAGCTTGTCTATTGGATTATTTGAATATATCAATTAAAACTGATTAACTTATGGGAAATAAGAAGTCAAAGTTCACGTGTAGGTTTAACTTGTTTACTAGTTTATGCATTGATTTGGTGATTAAAACTAATCTGCATTAATCCTAATACAAATATTTTTGAATTTTTAGTTCTGATTAAATTTTAATAATTGCGTATTTAGGTATTGCTTCCTTTCTGATTTGATTAGCAGGGAATAATATTTGTGCTAATAAGTTATGGCTAAAAAACCTATATGTACATATATCCAAACGCCACAAATTATTCTACTGGTTGTTACATAGCAAAATCATGTACATACATAAGGAATATATAATCATTTTCATGGGCATGGGCCGGATACAAATCGCGTAATTCCAGTTAAGGATAGGTCACATTAAAAAAAGATGCCACCTAAAAATTATGGAAAATTTAGATGCCGCTATTTGTGAGTTTTAGAACAATCAAACATACATTTTGAAATTAACACCTTTCAACTGCTAAATGCGCAACGTTTTATTTCATGTAACTGCAGCAACTAAGTAATTTCGCGATTATTTTTATTGAAAATATCAGGCATACAATTTTCCCTACAAATTTCTACTTCATTTATCTAGGTAGGGAAAACCTTATTCCAACAAAATTAGCCTCGAATTGTTTCCTTGCAAATTCATCAATTGACATCTAATGCACTAAAAACATAAAAAAACTAAATAAACTTTAAAAACTACACTTGCACGTGGCTTATTGTAAAAGTAATTTCATCGCCAATTTAAGTAATATTTAGCTACTTTAAAACCTAAATTAGTGTTAGAGCGAAGTTCGGCTTTTTACTTATGTTATTTTTTTCAACATAGTAATGTTAAAAAATGTGTTGACATTTTTTGTCCATTATTAACTTCACTTAATTGAAACAAGCAGAGCCACTTGGACGTGAAAATGATCTGAAATAAAAATTCAAAATTAATAGTTACAGTTATGTCTCTAGGACTCAAACGTTGAAATATTTCCTATTTGAAATTGTGAAGCTTTACTGCTTTACATTTTTTACATATTTTAAAAATATTTTGGTCTCATACATGCGTTATTTTTTTTGAATTGATTTATGATAGAATCGTAAAGTCAATGTAATATATAGTACTAGTTAAGCAGGCGTGCTTGGGTGAGTGGTTAGGACTGCAGACTGTAACGAAATTTACAGCCTCAGACCTGGCTTCGATCCTCGGCCACTGCTAATCGTTTACGGCTCGGTGTTGTACGGTAAACGTCACTGGATGGTTGATTGAAACCCAATCTCCTTCGGTGCTCCTTAGTGACCACTACTTACTGTAGGGGCCTAGGGAATGGGACTCCTTTACTGTGGAGGAGGGGACGGGGATAGGTGAAAGGGTACAACGACCGAGACGATTTAACGCGGTAGCCTCCTATTTCCTCACCCACAGTGACTGGTTGAGTCTGGTTGTATGAACTTTGGTTAAATCGACCCAACGAATAAATTATTATATTATATAGTACTAGTTGTAAGCACTGAAAATATATAAAATAATTACTACGTATTTACATAATTTATAAACCTTTCGAATTACTTGACCATTTCTAAAGGAAAATATGCCATTCAAAATGTAATGATGAATAGAATTTAAATAACGAAACTCGACTTGCGCGATCACATAATTTTTTAAGAATTTGTTTTAAAAACCGCATTAAAAAAAATCATACAGCTCTCCCAAAATGTAGGGTTTGAAAGTTTTCAGTAATTTTTATTTCTAACCGTTCAAAACAATTTAGATTTTTTCAGTGTCAATACAACGATTTCTTGCTTATGGTACAATTTATTCAAACATTTCATTGCGCAACTATGTGTGTAGATCTAATTATTACTAAAGATAATAGAAAATAATATGTTTAGTTGCTGTATATGTAATAATAACAGTGATTGGAGTTCAAAGTTGTATGGTAAATAGAAAATATCAGTAAGTCATACAGGTACCTAAGTAATTCATGTACCTACTTTCATTGTAACTTTGAAATTCTGTAACATACAAACCGACACTAGCTCTTGGCTGAAATTAGGGGTAGTAAGAGAATAACGTGTTTAATTACATAATTACTATATATCGCTGGCGAAGAAGCAACATGGCACAATTCCCACGTAATCCCACTAGACTTGTTCCATGTTGCCTCTTCACCAGCGATATGTAATAATTACAATGATTGCCAGTCTAAGGTATATGGTAATAAACTAAGAATTTCCTCTATTATATTCCAATATTCCTACGCTGCGCTGGTTAGAATCAATAAGCCTCTTCTTTTCGTTGGAATCGTATAGCGTTTCATTAGGCCCGATATTTAGAAGTTGGTTGATAATGGGAGAACATAATAATATTAATATTATACGGTTTTTAAAATAATAAAATTAACAAGCATTTTTTTCAATTATTAAATTGAACTTTCATTTAAATAACAAAATAACTTGGGCGTGACAAACTTTATTCCAACAAAATTGTTTTTTTTATTTTTTCGCTATTAATTGGTATCTAGTGCCTTCCTCAACCAGGTACGTCAATTGCCTAACATATATCAGCAATTATAAAAGGCAGAAACGAACTTCAAACCAAAACAAAATTTGGAAATCTGAAACTCTGGAATCTCCGAACATTGTGATCCATCATCATCACCTGTTGTTGTTTCATCTTCTTCTTCTCCTTTTTGGAATCATTAAATATCCCAACATAATCCAGTTGAAGAAGAAAGAAACTGAAAAAGGAGGAAACTAATGGCTCCAAAGTTGGAAATCATTTAACATTGAAAAAGAGGGCTCCTCAAATTATATTTGAATTATGATCCACTCTCCCACTGCTGTAAAAGACACGTAACACATAATTTATTCATTACATTGTATACGGGTCACGCCGAATTTTCAAATTTTTACGAATTTTCTCCACCAGCCCTATGCATGACAGTTATCGTAGGCGATGCCAATAAAGCTGTCACTGTGTAGGTCTGTTGGCTTGAGTCTTCATTAATAACCATATACAGTGAGACGCAATTAAAAGCGGACCTGTACAGTAAGAAACTGATAACACGGGACTAGTTATATCCTTATACTACAAATACTACAGTGAGACCTTAATAAACCGGCCACTATAGGAGGACACGAATACCTCGCACACTACAGCAGGACACATATATAACGGACTCAGATAGAATATTTGACTCGACGGCAAAGGAGCAAAGGTTGATGCGAAGCACGCCTAATGCACCAGTAAACACTCATAGTCAACTAAGGAGTCTTCAAACAACAGAAACGACATAACTTGGTATAGCTGATGGGGATACAGAGATCTCCACTACGACTGGTGCCCCCTGCACCAAACGACTAAACTACAAGAGAAACATCCCCAGCTGAAAGAGCAACAACAGCTAACAAAAGAGGCCGAGACAGCGCAGACTTATGCCCTACAACTGCAGAAAACTCAAAGAAAGCAAAGAGCGTAGAAATGGGGGAAGAAATGAGAGAACTGTTTGCTCAGCTAAACAAGAAAATGGATGACCAAGCGGAATTACAGCGCGGGCGATTAGAGGACTCCACTAAAGCCATTCTCGACAACGTGCAAGAAATTAGGACAAGACTTGCAGAACAACAACAACTATACGAAGAACTGCTTAGACGCACAAAAACTCTCGAAGAGTCAGTGACTAGCCTGAAGACCACTAATACGTTAGTTGAACTTCAGAAGTGCAGAAAACATATGGACAGAATTTTCAATGACGCCAGGCAGTTTAACGTCTTAATTAAGGGGATAGCTGAACCAGGCAAAGAAACCAGACACGAATTGAAGATCTCAATTGCCCAGCTTATACATTTTGAACTTAAGATAAATGCAGACATTGAAGCTACAAGTCGTCTAGGGTCTAAAGTCGAAGGACAAAACCGCACCGTTTTAGTCACTTTTCTAAAGAGAACAGACAGGGCTGCAGTCCTCAAGGCCAAACAACTGCTAAAGGACAGAACAGGCGACGCAATATTTATCAATGCTGACTTACCTCCAGAACTTAGCAAGAAGCGCTTTGAGGATAGAGAAAAAAGAAGGAAAGAAGAACCGCGACAACAACAAATGGATACTAACAACGCACAAAACTTATAGGAACTCGGCAAGCGCATTCAACACCCTGTAAAATCTGTAAAAAGCATCTTATACTGGAACATAAACGGAATTAAAAAGTTTACATATGACAAAGCAAACATAGTTTTACAACATGACGTAGATATTTTTTGTTTATCTGAAACCTGGACAAGTGAAATAACCGACGACTTAGAAAACATTTTCCACAACTTTTTACTACTATTATATATTATATTTTACAACTATTTTTCCAATGCTTTCTTCGGAAGTTTGGCATTGTATAATGTGTGTCAGTCAAAAAAATTTCAACGTCAATTATTTGTCAAATGATCAAATTAGAATCAAGGAAAACAACAACTTAGATAACTCGCGCATTCATTATACAGGAGTTTCAACACCTCCTGTAAATCTTGCCTTCTACACTCTTTCAGTCCTATTTCTACAATTTTAAAGTTAAATTTGACTATAAAAACAACTTCTGGCAAATAATCTTAAAGTCAAACGACCATTAAAGTACATAGGACTTGCAAATGATCTAAAGCAAATTGCAAAATTAAGTGCCTATTATCTTCTTTGTCTTATATGAACCAAGCATTGACTTATTTAGTTGGTAAAATTATAAAACTACTCTGTACTTACTAGGGAAGTTAAAAATTATAGTTCTAGTCATTGGGCACACAATTGAATGTTTAAATAATTTTTTACTGAATAATATATAATGGGTAACACATTGATAATTAACTCGGGCATTAATTGAATAAAATATTTGCAATAACGTAAAGCAGTTTCTTTATATTTGTTTCTTGCCTCCTTTAAATACAACATCATTGAGTGGCTTCCGCTTCCATTGTCTCTTTACCTTTACCGACATTCGAATAGGTTCGTCGCAGTTTAGTTTTCATATATTATGTTAAACACGTCCAGTGTTGCCCTTAGAAGAGCTGCCAAGCCAAAAAATTGACGATATTTCTAGATAAGTTTGTGAAACTCTAGTCGCGTTAAAAATGCTCACAAGAGAGGAGTTTGAAATTACTCTTAAATTGTACAGCTTTTTATTTAAAGTAAATATATTCCCCTTTAACGTTGATATAAATACAGGGAAATTTTCGCGACAGAATTCGCTGCTTAAAGACATTATTTGGAAATGTTTCTTTATTTGCACTTTTTTTGTTTTGATTTATCAAAACGGAAAATTTATTCAGTCTCTTGTAATCCCTAAAAATTTCGTTCTTCGCCAGTTTCCTGTGCAAACTGTATTCTGCTTGGCCTTTAATACTTCCGCCTACATCAATTTTTCGACATTTATGCAATGGCCTGGGATGAGGGCTGGACTTTTCAATCAACTTTTTAGGAGTAAGATTATTAAATTATTCAAAACTTACTAAACTTGTAATCTCAATTTTCTCTTTCGTCCGTTAAAAATTGAATTATATTAGTTTAAAATATAATCCTACATTTCTTTTACATTTCTTGCATTTACAGAGTCGTGGTTTATAATGAAAAAAAGAACGCCACGAGATTTGAAGAAAATGGAGTTGGTTGTCATCTACTTCCCATATCTCTGCTTTCTGAATTCATTTCTCATGCTCTTAGTTTTTATTTACGATCCAACTTACAGAATGCTTCTGTATTCAGCCCTTCCGACGTCTCATAAAAACATTTTCACTTTCATTTTACTTTTCCTTGTTGAATTTTTTGTTTTTATTTTTTGGATTTCAAATTGTTTATTCGCGGTTGTTTTACACATGTTATTTTTCATGAAAGTGGACTCTGACCTGCGCAATGGAGTTTCTCGGCTGATCAAACAAACCGTACGATCAGCAACCCATGATGACAATACACAGAACCTCCATAGCGTTTGGCGAACATTTGCAGACTGGCGACAGATACAGCTGTCTCTTAATTGTTTCAATCTGAGCAACTCAAACGCTTTGTTTGGATTTAAAAATAATCTGATTGCAATTACCATTGTCTGCACAGTCTACGCAATAAAATACTTCACTGTGGATATATTGGTAGGTTTGACTGCTGTTGCAGTACCGTTCTCAATCTCAATAATAACTGTGTACACATCGCTCTATGACCAAGCTTTAAAAATTCCTAAAAATATTAAAATTCTAAGAAATCAAATGTTCATTTTTTCCTCCATTGGATTGGAACAAAGGGACAAAGCTTATTTTAAGAGACTTATAAGGTCAGTGAGAATTTTAGGAATTATGCAGGGCAGTTTTCCGACCATAGAGCGGCAGTCGACACCCATGTTTTTCGATTTTATCACGAGATGTGTTGCTTCTATACTTATTTCACTTAGATAGTTTTTCTAGATTTCTAAAGATTAGAGAAAATAGGATTTATTCTCAGAAGAGACACTTATTTATCCCGTCCTTTCATAGCTGCCTGAATTGCCACTGGCGTCAATTTTTATGCACAATTTAAAAACTCCGTACAGTTGAATTTATAAATGCTCTACTATGTATCAAGAGGGAGGCTTAATTAAGAAGTATGGTCTGATTTAGACCCATACAAAATTATTGTGGAAGTCAACTTATGCATATCACACATTACTTAAAAACACTAAGACGTACTATGTAAAATAAAATTTAGTTTAAAAACACTGCAGCATTACTTGTCAGTTTTATGAAGCATTGAATCAAACTGTTTTATTGAATATTGAATGACGCTTGAATTATCGGTTGTATATTTGTTTTCTGTGTTAATAAATCGTTTTTGATGAATCCTGGAAGACGAATATGTAGCTTTCGTTAGTGTAAACTTTAGAAACCTAAATAATTTTTATAAATAATGACACACACGCACTCCTTGCGCGACCCACAAAACAATATCTTTTTACTGGGCTGTAAATAATTTAATACGGTTTGAATTTTGGGTTAGATAGTTGCAGGAAAGGTGAGTCAACCTATGTTTCAGATAAACACACAGTTTTTGACAAACACTAAAGAATTATCAGAGATAACAAATCCCAATTACATTCCATAGTATTAAATCCAATAGTTGAAATATGGGTTGCCGGGAGTGTCACTTTTTCTTTTAATCTATCTAAATGCTCTAAAAGACTTGTAGTCTGCAATTTGGTTTAATTTGTAGAATTGTGATCCATCAGAAGCAAAGGATATTTTAGTGCTGTCCCCCGTTTAAAGCTTTAATTAACACGACGGCCATTTTTTAGCGGCAGTTTCACAAGCTACTTCCTTCTTTTACATTAGTCAGGACATTAAACTTGAATTTCAACGGTTACGGCTAACAAGCAAACCACTTACTATGTTTCCTCGGGATCTGGTAAAGCATAGCCAGAAACGTTTTCTTGGACCTCATAATGAACGAATAGTGTGATAGCTCGAGTGCATTTTGCGCGGTGCTTTAGCAGCAGCCCGCCAAAGTTCAAAAAAACCGAATTTTTCAAAGTTTGCCACGCTGTAGCTTCTACAGTTTTAGTCTGATTTCAATGAAACTTTCACTTTTGTGATGTTCAGACTTTTATCCAAAAAGTAATTTCTGGAAATTTTGAAATTTGAATTTTTTATTTTTTATCAAAAAACTTTAATTAAAAATGGGTCTCAAAAGTATGACATTTTATTAATTTTTCGAAAAAATAAAAAAAATTCGAATTTTAAAATTTCCAGAAATTACTTTTTAGATAAAAGTCTGAAAATCACAAAACTGAAAGTTTCATTGAAATCAGACTGAAACTGTAGAAGCTACAGGGTGGAAAACTTTGACAAATTCGGTTTTTTTGAACTTTGGCGGGCTGCTGCAAAAGCACCGCGCAAAATGCACTCGAGTTATCACACTATTCGTTCATTCTGAGGTCCAAGGAAACGTTTCTGGCTATGCTTTTCTAGATCCCGAGGAAACATAGTAAGTGGTTTGCTTGTAAGTTCATCTCGGGGCTATGTTGTTTTTCACGTTTTATTTTGATTTCAGGAAATTTACATAAATTTCGTCTAGCATTATGGCGCTGTTTATTACAGTATCCCTTACAAAGGACCTACAAGGCCTAAAAAGCGTTAAAAACAGTCCCTTAAATCCGAATTTCCCTTCCATCAGTTCCCATAAATCCGAATATCCCTTACATTGATCATCGGTTCCCTTAAATCCAAATATCCCGTACAACAGTTCCCTTAAATCCAAATTACCCTTAAATCAGTTCCCGTAAATCCGAATATCCCTAACATCTTTTCCTTTAAATCCGAATATCCCTTACATCGGTTCCCTTGTATCTGAATATCCCTTACAACTGTTCCCCCAACTTCGAACATCCCTTACAACTGTTCCCTTAAATCTGAATATCCCTTACATCGGTCATTGGTTCCCTTAAATCCGAATATCCCTTATATCGGTTCCCTTGAATCCGAATATCCCTTATATCGGTTCCCTTGAATCCGAATATCCCTTACAACTGTTCCCCTAAATTCGAATATCCCTTACAACTGTTCCCTTAAATCCGAATAATTTTAACATTGGAAGCTGACCAACCATATATTTTAAATTCGTCCCTTCGCCCTTTCAGGCGTTTTCCTTTTAATCAGGATCCCTTATAATAGAATTTGACGGTAGTACTTAAGCTATCCAGAAAGACTAAATACAATTCAACTACTATTAATAAATTAAGCACTTAAAAATGGCCTAATTATGAATGTAGACAATTAAAATAATTAAACTTCGTTAAAAACAATGAGCGAATTAGATTAATGAACCTAATTGGCTAACTATTAGGATAAATGGTGCAGTAATTATATAAGGCTTCAAGGCTTCCTGCGAATTTTGCTCTAGTCCTATTTTTTAATGATTTTTCAAAAATTTAGTATTGTGTGTCAACACATTTTCTACATCAATTAATTGTCAAATGAGCGAATTAGAACGAAGGAACTCAATATGTTAACAGTTTAAATTTAAATAAATAGGGCAGTAATTTTACAGAGTTTCAACACTTCTTGTGAATTATACTTTCTTCCTACTCTTCCTGTACGTTTTTCACAATTTAAAAGTTATATGTGTCGATAATTGTTTTCTCTAACCAATGATTTTAAAGTCAAACAACTAGCGAGCCTAGGAATTGCAAATAGTCTAAAACAAATTGTGAATTGAAGCACTTATTATGCCGTTTGCCCTATGTAATTATAATTATACGAAGCATTAAAACACTTTTTAAGTATGTATTTTGAAGCTACGCTACTTACGTAAGAAGACACAGTATAAAATTACGGTTCCATAGTCTTTGGGATCACAACTACGTTTTTAAGGTATCAATAATTACTAAAATTAATACTTTGATAATTGATCTGCACGTGGATTAAACTCTTTTAAGTGCCACTACAAGGACATCAATTTAAAAAAAAAACTGCAATTCCTTAAAGGAGTTTAGTGAACACAACTACATTGAACAAGTTGCACTCCTAATTTTAGTCTACCAAAGAAATTCGAAAAGGATCTTTGCAGTGTCGTACGGTACTTGTCAGCGTTACAGCGTTATCCTTAGAAGAGTTGCCAGACTCAAAATTTAAAACTATTCCTAGAAAAGTTTGAGAAATTCACGTCACGTTAAAAATGCTTACTAGAGAGGAGTTCGAAATTACTTTAAAACTGTACAGTTTCTTATCCAAAGTAAATATATTCCCCTTTAACGTTGATTTAAATACAGGGAAAATGTTTCCTCAGAACTCCTTGTTAAAAAAGATGATTTGGAACTTGTTTTTTATTTTCACGCTTTTTGTTTTGATTTACCAAAATGGAAGATTTTTTCAGTCTCTCTTATTCCCCCAATATTTCGTTCTCCGGCAATTTCCTGTGCAAACTGCATTCTGCTTGGGCTTTAATATAGCAATCTACATTAATTTTTCAACATTTATTCAATGGCCTGGGATGACTGATGGACTCTTTAATCAACTTTTTAGTAAGCAGTAATATTATTTTTTTTAAATTCAGCATTTATGGTACGCCCGGCTCGATTTAACCATTTTTGCATTTACAGAGTCAAGGATTCTTACGAAAAAAAGGACTTTACGAAAAATGAAGAAAATGGAATTAGTTGCCATTTACACTCCGTATCTTTGCTTTCTAAATTCTTTTTTTTGTGCTCACAGTTTTTATTTACGATCCAACTTACAGAATTCTCCTTTATTCGGCACTTTCAGCTTCCTACAAAAACATTTTTACTTTTTTCATTGCATTTCTTGTGGAATTTTTCGTTTTTGTTTTTTGGATGTCAAACACAGTGTTCGCTATGGTTTTACATATGCTGTTTTTTATGAGAGTGGACTCTGATCTGCGTAATGGAGTTTCTCGGCTTGTGAAGCAGTACAATACATTGCAACATAGTATAAGATCGGTATCTCAGGAAGGATCCCCGGTTCAACTTATTGTTTCGCGAACATTTGCAGATTTGAGACAGATGCAGTTGTCTATAAATTGTTTTAATCTGAGCAACTGCAACGCTGTGTTTGCTTTCAAAAATTTGCTTATTGCAAACACCATCGTGTGCGCAGTCTACACAATACAATACTTCACTGTGGATATTTTGGTGGGTTTGACTGCCATTGTAATCCCGTTCTCAGCAATAACATTGTACACCTCTTTATATGATCAAGCATTCAAGATTCCTGAAAATATGAAAACCTTAAGGAATCAAATGTCCCTTATATCCTGCGCTGGGTTGGGGCAAGGGGACAAGACTTATTTAAAAAGACTCATTCGGTCAGTGAGAATTGTAGGGATTATGCAAGGCAGATTTCGTACCATGGAGCGACAGTCCACACCTATGTTTTTTGATTTTGTCACAAGGAATATTGCTTCCATACTAATTTCACGCTGATAAGGTTTTGTTAATTTCATGCAATTAGCGCAAATCAGATTTACGAGTGACTTACTAGTATGCAACAAATATGCATGAACTGATAGTTTATAGCCAGACCCGTTGACCAGACCAATTAAGTCATTATTGAACGATCCCAAACGTGTTACGTGTTTAACTACAACATGGGAAGTCCCCAATGATATTGAATGGGAAAACTTTAAAATTGTTCACAACTCATTTAAATTATTTACATGCATTGAAAATACGTATGAGGGTTATATATGGTGAGGATCGCCCATAAAAGGTGTCATTCAAATATTATCATTTTGAGTATCCCTCTTTTTTCAGTGTAACTATTTCATAAATGGATGTCGTTTATATGGGATGTTACTAGTCTCCAGTCTACAGTTTTCATTTCGGTACTTCTCGCACTCACACCATTCGTAGTGTTGCCACTCGTTCCTGTACCAGTCGCACTGGCACTACTGCGGCAAGCACGTTTTGCAGGGACACCACTCTTGCAGGGCCGGACGAAGAAATTGCTTTTAGGCACCAATTTGTTTCCAGTGCTTTATTTATGTATTTCGAGAAAAGTGCATAATGATATATTTACATATTTTGAGAAAAATTGGAAAATATTTTATTTTCATGTTTTTAAAATGTGCAAAAACTATTATTTGCAAGTTTTTGAAAAGTCAAAATATAGTTTTCTACATATTTTTGAAAACTCCAAAATGTCCCATTTACATACATGTTTTTTGTAACTTCAACCAGCGGGGGCTGCCTACGCGTGCCGCATTATACGGCCCTGCACTTTTGCTAAATATGCTCGTAGCTAGTCCACTATTTACCGGGACCACTCGTGTTTGCACATATAGCCTGCATCCCATTCAACCCGTAACAAATCTTTCCAGTACGACTCGTATTAGTACAATGCGCATTCTTACTATTCGTACCTGTATTGCTTGCGCCCATGCCACTTGAATCTACACCACTGGTATATAGCTCACCTGTAGCAATCATTGTTGTAAAAGAAGCATTCACACCGGCACCTCTTTTCCCAGCAATGAAGTCACTATTGCACATTTCAGTTTTGTAGAGTACGAGGCTAAACAAAGAAATCGCGTAAACAACAACGTAAGAGGTAGAGCTAAAGACTTAATACAATTTTTTATAACTAAGTGCAACAGCTCATTTGGGTTAACTAAGCAGGCGTGCTTGGGTGAGCTGTTAGGACTGCAGACTGTAACGAAATTTACAGTCTCAGACCTGGCTCCGATCCTCGGCCACTGCTAATCGTTTACGGCTCGGTGTTGTACGTTTAACGTCACTGGATGGTTTATTGAAACCCAATCTCCTTCGGTGCTCCTTAGTGACCACTACTTACTGTAGGGGCTTAGGGAATGGGGCTCCTTTACTGTGGAGGAGGGGACGGGGATAGGTGAAATCGTACAAAGACCGAGACGATCTAACGCGGTAGCCTCCTATTTCCCCATCCACAGTGACTGGTTAAGCCTGGTTGTATGAACTTTGGTTAAATCGACCCAATGAATAAATTATTATTATTATTATTATTATTAAAGGTTAATTTGATTCTTGAATTTCAAACTTTTAAAAATATTTAAAACTTAATGGTAAATGGCTCTACTTAATCAGTGGTTGGAAAACTCCTATAAGACGTATCCAAAGAGTGCACTTTCAATAAGTGACTCAACAAAAAAGCCAGATCCAAATGCTCTACATAGTTCTTTAACCCCAGTAACAAGTTCTGAATTTACATTGAGTCCAATTACAGTACAATCACTATTACTCTTTTCGATGAGCTTAGTATGTACTGCCCATACATTGGAACAAGACGAAGGTTTCTCAAATTGCGATCAATAATAGAGATGCCGAGCGGAAGACCGAATTTCAATAATAATATTATTTAATTAATTTAATAATTTTTATTTCTATTAATAGTTGCTATGGTTTACACAATTTTCTACCCATTTTATCGTTCAAAAAATAAAACGATGAAAACATTCTATAAATTTTTTGTAAAGATAAAATAAAATGTTCGAAAAAAAATAAGTCGCAGCTGAAACCAGGGAGCTGAAATTTATTTTTGTGTTACTCTCCTACTAAAGAACGAAGTACTGAAAAAGCTATATGTCGATGTAATGACTAATGACCGTATGTTCCATCAAAATCATATTCTAACTAGATCGATGTTTAGTGCCAAATATTAATATTTTGAATGAACAAGTACATTGTATCTTATTCTTTATTTCGTAAACTAATTAGTTTTTTTTTAATTTTAGAAATAAATCAACGATTTAAAAAACTATAAACTATTGAACATGACACAAACGTTAACTCGGATAAGTCATATGGGTTCAGCGGTAATCAACTCTCTGTAATGTCCAATCCCGGACGTCTCGTGACCCCGAGTGACCTGAGCATTGACTTGTACACTGTTTTGTAGAGAATTTACATAAGATTGACCTGTCTTTTTCAACGCTACCAGAGCTACAGTGACCCGATGATCAAAGTGAATAATTATTCACTTTGATTTTCTTTTTCTTCTCAGTCGTTGACGTTGATTCGCGCAGTTAATAATGGTGCTGTTTATACTTTGCTGCGTTGGTCTTTTCAATACCTACACAGTTTTCGTTTTAAGGGAACGGCGCACAGCTGAAGAGTTTCAATGGATCGCAGAATCCCATTTGGTCTTCCCTTTTCTTGCTGTGTCAAATTATTACCCGCTTCCTTCTGGGAATTAGATAGTGCTGATTTTGTCTTCTCCAGCAAATCTCTATGGTCCATTTCTTCCAGTTCATAGTACGATTTATTCCCGTTCACTTCAGGAGGTACTAGTTGCACCTTTGCTTTACAACACTTCTCATGAACAAAACATTAGTATACTGATGTAGTCACCGAAAAATCCCCAATTTTTGCCGTGTCTGAATATCTTTTCTTACACTTATCCGCAATAAATGCCTGTGGTTGTTTTAATGGTCCAAAGAATTTCACTAGCTTCCAGTTATTAACAACTCGTGTCCAGTTTTTCACATACACAGGCACAATACTTGAAGAAGCTTGGTCACACATGTTGCTGCCGAAGCATACAGATATTGACTGACTAGTGAGATAAAGAGGCTTTAAAACCCTCAAACTATTATGCAAACTTCTTACGGTGGATATTTGAATGGATACAATGCATAAATCATGCAAAACATGCAATTAGGAAGAATATTTTTACTACTGCCAATAGTCGAAAAAAAAAGAGTGATTTTATAAAATTTAATACAATATTTGCCTCTACTGCCAATACGTGTTTTCATAATTAACTGCCTGCTTACTGCTTATATTGTCTTTGTAGGACTGCCCATTGCCTTTATGCCAAATTATGAGACACCAATTTTTCGGTTTTCAATTATTTACATGAGAACCATGTGACCCCTGGGGGTCAATCAAAGTCGAATCCTAATTAATAGTAAGTTGTCGTCTAAAAATAAATATCTCACCGGAAAAATCCTTCTTGAAAGGAAGTAAACCCCATAAACCGGGGGGAGTTTAAAATTATGAGACTGTGTAAAATTGACAATTTAAAGAAACTGGGATGCAGACTGCTTAAACTAATTTATGTCACTCGAAACAGCTTGATTAGGATTCTCTATTTTTTCCGACTTCAGTCTTTACCTAGCAATAAACGCAGATATTCCATCTGTATAACCCTAAACAATAAGAAATCCGGAAAAATTTAAAATATTACTCAAAAAATGTAATTTATTTTATTAAATCATTCCTACCTATCTACATAATTTAACGGATTTTTCACGATATCCAAATATTTGACCCACTTCGAAGTTTTATACACCATTCGAAAGGTAACGACGAGTAGAATCCAAATAACGGACTCTGCACGATTTTACTCACAAATTTTCACCATTTTTTTTTTAAAAACCATCAATTTTTTCGAAATTTCCGCCTAAATTTTTTTTTAAGCGTCCGCAGCCTAAAACAAAATACCCGTATTTTTTATTTTTTAAGGGCTTTAAAATGATGTATCACACAATATATATCACTCAATTTTGAAAAAAAAACGTCAGTTTTTTAATTACAATTAAAAATTTATCACGACCTGACCTCCAACTACTAGTTCAATAGGTTCGCCTATTAATTCCGGTTTCATTGGTATATCATTTATGTCTGCATTTATTGACTGACGGGTTCAAATTTCGGATTTAAGATTTGGCGGGAAATTTAAAAAATGTACTTTTTAAAAACTGAAAATCTCCTGGAGGCATTTTCGCCTGAAACATTTTTTATTAACATTTACAAGTCTGCATTGAAATTGCCACTATACTTACTCTTTCACGGCTACCTCCCCTTAATTTAAAGGTTATAAATTGACCCGGCAAGAACTGCCTAACGTTACTGTTAAGGCTGCCATAAAACAAGGGCTTTAGCCCTTGTTTTCAATATTGATAGATATATTTATTTAGGTGGATGCAGCACTAAGGATTTACGATTCAGTATTGCCTTTGTTAAAAGCTCTATTTCTATTTACAAACGATGAAAAAATAATACCTGTGAATATTTTGTTACTTACACGAGGTATTCCTACACCATACTGTTTCATTGCGAATGACGAATGAAAAAAACGCCTCGAATTTTTTGTTTACAAAATGCCAAAATCTCTTATTTTGGAGATCCCTTTAAAATCATGTGCTTTATAAAAATGAGATTTTTGAAGCTCCCGGATATTTTATTCAAAATTTTGTCGAAATCTGATGAAAAATGTAGGTGCTACAAAGAAAAAAACATTGACATTTTTTCAATCTTGGGTTTAGTTAAAATGGGTAAACAACTGATTTATAACGGGAGCGACTATAACCACATATCCATATAGGTACATATATGTGGAATATGTTTTGCACAACTTCATTTCATGTGGCATGAAGCAGTACTTAATATTATATAATAACTTTTTTCATGTAACTAGGATTTCAGAAGGACCGACTTTAAAAAATCAGGCTACTTTTAAATGGCTCAATTTAACTCCAGTGGATTTTGCGTTGTTTGGTCACAGTTGGCAGTCAAAGTTTAAAAAAATTAAAAAAATTCCTGTTACTTCTACACTTCTCATCCGATTTTGATGAAACACGTTTTCTAATCCTTCGGCTGTTTTCTAAAAAAAATTATTATATTACATATATGGTATTAAAATTTATATCTTTTACTTTGTATTCGTCCAAGTGGAATATAACAGTGCTTGTTAGGCACTCATGAACTTAATCATAGTGGGAATATTCCCAGCAATATTCAATGCCTCTACACTTTTCACTGTATTTATTTATTGTCTCGACGTTCCCCAGTTTATGACTTTCATATAATATTAGTACATAGTCAGATAAGTATGTACTTAGGGGCCGGACACAAATGGCGCCATCCATTATAGTGGGTGGGTCCCAAAAAGCGCCCCATTTAACGTAATGTTAATAGCGTCACCTATAAGGGTGGGTGGGTCCAAAAACTTGATGATGATGGGTGGCGCCATTTGTGTCCGACCCCTTACTGAAGAAGCTGAACGCTGAACCAAAAAAATCCACCACCACCGCAAAACCCATAATAATACAATGAGGTGTCATAGAAACTATTCCATGCATTGCATGGCCTTCAAAACATTAAAACGCAATCCGAACTGACCGCACAAAGCTGATTGGGCGAAACAACCAGATTTTTGATTCTTCGTCCAATCAGCGTACGACTCAGGGAATTTCTTTTTGTGGACAAGAAACTCCAGACTGCATGGTCAAAAACCAAACAACAACCTCAAATTTCCCTATGCTACTGTTTGTAGGTACATAATATATTTTCGACAAGATGAAGTATACACACAATTTCCGATGGTGTCATGCTTCTTTTCTCCACTCGCTCTCATATGTAAAATTCAGTTGAATGGGGAAGTAAGTGCCGGTTGTGGTCGTGGTTGTGCTGTAAGTTTTCCACTTTTAGTTTTTGAAAACATGGCTGACAATCGGAATCGGATTTTATAAAAATTGTGTGAAGTTTTGAAGGGAAAATTAAATCATAGTGTCAATCAAATCACGAGTCGTGATCGTGATTCTCTCTGTCATTCTGCTATGTGATTCTATCTCTCGAAATCTGTGAATTTCCACGATTTTTTGCTATTTTTGGCGTTTCTGGTTCTGGCTACTCTGTTCAATATTTAATCCTCAAGTGTTGAAAATGTGTGTTTTTGTAATAACCTAAATTGATTAGCCGGCAATCCAAAGAGTAGAGGAACGACAAGGAAAGAGTGACAACGACATTATGTATTTTGTAAACTCAAGCTCAAGCTCATTAAAGTAAAGCCTAAAGTCAATTAAGAACCACGAGCCCGGAGCCGTGATTCTTTCTGTGATTCTGATCAGTCATTCTGCTGTGTGATTCTATCTTTCTAAATTTGTGTGACTATTTTACTATTGCTGCGGCGTTTCTGTACCTGTACCTGTACCTACATACCTACTCTGAAGCTCGGTTGTAGGACATATTCCCCCCGGACCTATTCCCCCCGGACATTTTCCCCCAAGCAGTAACCCCGGACATTTTCCCCCCAAACCCTTATGCCTTAATTTTATGTTAAAATTGATTTTTTATGTATTTCCGCGCAAACAACGCTCATGGTTCAATAAAGTATAATTTCGATTTGTATTTGTGATATATTACATTTCTAGCCAACATTTCAAAATTCATAACTTTATATAATGAGCATTTCAGTATCTTAAATAAGGGTTTGGGGAAAAATGTCCAAGGTTGCTGCTTGGGGGGAAAATGTCCGGGGGGAATAGGTCCGGGGGGAAAAAGTCCAGGGGAATAGGTCCGGGGGGAAAATGTCCAGGGGGAATATGTCCGTATACCCTGAAGCTCATATGGGTATAAGAAAAGAAGATTAGCAGAGGATGTAAGGCAATTTCAGAATATTAATAATATAGTACGCCTATAAAGGATGATAAAGCCTTTATCATCTGTAACTATATATTTCGTGTTGTAAAACGAAAAAATATTCATTAAATATTTGTTGGTTTTCCACTCAATTTTTGATTAATCACAATATTAACAATGACATTTTTATTCCCAAACTTACAGATGCTCTAACTACCGACTGACTAATGCACATATCAAAGTGTTATTGTTAATGGTTAATAGAGATCCTTTTCTTTTTCATGGACTAGTATAATGCACTACGGCCGCATCGCTATAAAATAGAGTGAAAGATAGCACCCAGTTTCTGTTTTCATTATAAAGCTTGATGAGGGACTTTGTGCACGCCGAGTGGACGTCATTCCCTTTTGAACATCTTTTAGTGGTTTTCGATAAGATTCTCATGTCGATATCAACTGGATCATCTACCTCATTTATTCTTGAACTTGAAGTGCTGGTAATTAAAATTTGAATTAGAAAAATTCGTATGGCAATTAAATCTTCTAAAAATTTGTTGTGTGGACCCAATTTTACCTAATCTTAGGTTATTAGAAATTTGCACATACCAGAGTATGTTTGTTCCTCTTGAGTGCTAAATTAATTTGACTACATGTATAACTTATAACTACGGGACGACGCTTTATCTGAGACTTGTGAAAACCAGAACCAGTGTCTGAGTGTAGTCATAAAACACCAAAACGTAAACCACGGATAATACCTTATTATTATGAGCTATACTTTATACTACAAGGCACGTAGTTAAGGTGAAAAAAATGACAGTGTATCAAAGTGTTGGTCTCGGTCTCGGTTGTAGGACATTTTCCTCCCGGACAATTTCCTACCGGACATTTTCTCCCCCGGACATTTTCCCCCCAGGACATTATCCTCCAGGACATTTTCCTCCCAAAGCATACCGAGGACATTTTCCTCCCACTATCAAAATCACTTATGTCAAGGAAACATACCTATTCGTGTTTGGACTAGTGTCTCTTTCCACAAAATGTATGCGTTCGAAGACATTCCAAAAATACGTATTCATAACTAACTGAAGAACTAAAATGCATTTTTTCCTCTGTTTTATGAAATAATTGTTAATTCTTTATAGCATTTTATTGAATAAGTATTTGTCATGGAAATGGTACTAGACTTGCATCGTACTTCAGATTAGAAATTTTGCACATTCATGAGAACGTTTACGAGTACGTATTTAAATTTTGTGGATCGATACACTAGTTTCTTTTAGTGGAGCTGTTTTGAATTGGGATGAAAATGTCCACTGTTACGAGTTGGGAGGAAAATGTCCGGGAGGATAATGTCCGGGAGGAAATTGTTCGGGGGGGGGGGGGAAATGTCCGGGAGGAAAAAGTCCGGGAGGAAAATGTCCGTTTACCCTCGGTCTCGCCCTCGGTGGCGGTTACGATTACGCTTCCAACATGACTTCAATGCTTCAAAAGACAAATCTTTTGTTGATATGATCCTTAATTTTTTATACTTTTCTTTTTGAAAAATGAACTGTACCGTTCCCGTTCCCGTTAACGGTTAACCTGTGTGTGTGTGTTGTAGTCCTTTCAAGATTCCTGAATTTGGAAGCAAAAGAGAGAGAGAGTGGGGGGGGGGATGGAGACATGCAGTGCTTCAGAAAGCGAGACAGATTAGACGTAACTAATAGTTATTGCTTTAGTAGTGTGGAGGAGGTGGTAAGAATATAATCGAGCTATTCTTGTTAAATTAAACCAACCAAAAAATTGGAAATTAAGTGCTTGCAAGTCGAGGGAGGAAAACCAATATTATAGATAGAGAAGAATCAAAAGTCAAGTACAGATTCAAAATGCTTTCTTTCATAATATCAAGAGAGTCAAGAGGAGCAAAAGCCATATCGAAGACAACTTCATCTATTTTACAAATAGGTAATATTATTATTACCTACCTATATATATATCAGCCATATCACAGACACAGTTGGCACTATAATCATTGAGATTTCAAGAATTCAGGATGGTAGACTAAATAATTGTCAAGAATCTGTCAATAAAAATGCAGATTGTTGTTCTAGGTTTAGATGCGATGGTTGATGATGGACGGTGGACGGCAGAATCCGATGCGATGTGAAGAAACGAAACTCATGGTAATAATAATCTCAATTGGCTGGACTTGACTGCAACGATCGAGCAACGTATACACGTAATACTTCTTTTTAAAAAACCAGATTATCATTATCATTATCCTTCTCTTAAATTACAGTCGGATCCGGCTTCTGAAGGGACCAGGTGATTTTGGCCGGGTTAAAGTTGGGCCATTATACAGATCCGACCAATGGCCATTATACTAACGAAGGAAGGGTCAGCTCAGAAGTGATCATGCCGAATCGGATCCTTATATTTGTTTTTGAAAAGAGCATGTGAAAAAAAAGTAGATTTGCTTAAGAGCATGACGGGAATGGGAATTTTGGCTTGCTAAGTGAGATTTTTTAAAGTATAAATTAGCTAAGGGTAATTAAACGGGTGCCACATTTAGTTGACCAGAAAATGAATTTTTCATTCTTTAGCACCCTGTAGCTCTTAAAATTTTTGTCTGAATTTAAAAAAAGTGTAGTTTTGTAATATTCCCAGATCATTATCTACAAAGTGATTTCTTGGTTCTTTCAAATTCAAGAAACTAATTTTTTGTCCAGAAAAAAAGGTATTTATCTGGGTCCTGGGTAATACGAATTTACATTTTCTGAAATTTTTTTTTGAATTCCTGTCTCCGCCCTCAGCTATACAAGAATGAGCCTCTTATATAATTTATACTAAAGAAATAGTTGTACATTCGCGTTGAAGATGCAATATGAGACGCTCTTTTTAAAATAGCGTGGAAAGCAGAGTAGGTAACTAAATACCTACAAGGAATACCGGCTATATTAAAACAAATTAATCTAAATCCCACACCAAGTTATGTGTAGTCAAAATACACTGATTTTAAGGTTGTTGCTTGTAAGAATTGAGAACCAAGAAGAAAATTGTCGGACGTTATCTAAGTAAAAAGTAATTTCTTGTTTTCTGAAAATTCAAAAAAAAATTTTAGAAAATGTAAATTCGTAATACCCAGGGGTAAACGGATTATACCTACCCGGACTTTTCCTACCCGGACTTTTCCTACCCGGATTATTCCTACCCGGACTTTTCCTACCCGGATTATTCCTACCCGGACTTTCCCTACCCATGACCAAACCAGGCCAAACCAAGGACTTTTCCTACCCAGACTGGTCGAAGTTCCAAGGACTGACGCCATCCTTTCTTCTTGTACTTATGCATTGATTACCGAAAACTATAAACATAAATTTTATTACTAAATATATGAAGTTTTTTGGCAAAACGCGAGTAGTCCATCAAACCAAATTTTACAAGATCAACGAGAAAAGAATAAATGGTGACAGGTTGAGTTTTTTTTACTCAATTTTTTTCTACAGGTACTGCATCTAACGAAGCGTAATATTACAAGTAGTTTCATAATTCGAGACGGACTCTGAAATCTTTTACTTGTGGACTTATATCCCGTTTTGCCAAAAAACTCTTCATATTTTTGGTTTATTATTATTTTTATTATTTATTATTTTTGGTTGGCACGATTAACTGTAAAGCCAAAGAATTTTTAATTTTTTGTAGCTGAATTTTACGTAGTGAAATGTATGCAATTTAGGTAGCATTTAACAAAGTCACAAGTATCCATTTTTAGTCTTATTAGAAATTGCGTGGTAATAAAGTAAGAAAAATTATTTAACTAGCAAGTCTATATTATTTAAAATAACGTGAGGTTATAATACAATACAATAGTTGTAGGTATATCTTTGCCCGATGTGTAGGTTATTTCTATGTACGTGGGTAGGAAAAGTCCGGGTAGGAACAGTCCGGGTAGGAATAATCCGGGTAGGAAAAGTCCGGGTAGGAATAATCCGGGTAGGAAAAGTCAGGGTAGGAATAATCCTACAACCTACCCAGGACCGAGATAAATACCTTATTTTCTGGTCAAAATATTAATGTTTCGAATTTGAAAGAACCCAGAAATTACTTTGTAGATAATTATCTACATAGAGCATTAATGCTCTTGGAATATTTACAAAATTACACTTTTTTTTTAAAATCAGACGAAAATTGTAAGAGCTACAGGGTGCTAAAGAATGAAAAATTAATTTTCTGGTCAACTAAATATGGCACCCGTTAAATTACCATTAGCTAATTTAAACTTTAAAAAATCTTCCTTAGCGAGTCAAACGTCCCATTCGCTTCATGCTCTTAAGCAAATCTACTTTTTTTTACAAGCTCTTTAAAAAATAGTATATATGGAGCCGATTTGGCGGGATCACCTCTGACACCCCCCTCAGAAGGAATCTAATTTAAGTCCGTCAAAGTATGAAAATCATTATAATGATAATATAATCTCTGTATAGAAATGGAGGGAGAAAGAGAGCTTGAATGCGTGAATGACGAATCAAGATATTTATCATTTCCTCCGTAGTCCTAGTACCTACTACTAATGGGCTACGTCGGTAGCATGTCAGGCAGACGGTATTCTTTTTTTATTATTTATTATATAATATATTCAGCACCTAAGTTAGATTACTTGTCGTCTTCAACAACCGACATAAAAAATGCCGAGGTCGGTTACAAAGATTGAAGCTTTAAACCATTAGGTTTTAAGATGCTAAGCTTTAGCTAATCAGCAGTCCAAACTTCATTTCCGGATTCTTTAGTAAAACTTCAAATTAAAGCCGGCTTCCTATGGAAGCCCGCCTCTAATAGAAGCCCATAAGACATAATGCATTTACCGGGCACCATGAGTAGGTTAAGTAAATAGATACCCGGGCTTTTATTGGAAGTTTTACGATAACCAGATTTCGTTTTTTTCCGAATATTTCCTTATTTTGCCTTTCTAAAAATCCTGCTTATTTTCGGATTTAGAGTGGCCAAAAAATCAGTTTAATATTGAAATTAAACATTTATTGTACCATTATAACCCCCCGTGGTACCGTATATCCTATAATGGTGCGCGGGTCTGAGAGGCCTTAGTTTGAATAGTACGCATAGATCTATTTAAAACACTATTAAATGGCAGTACACAGGTCTGTAATACTACGTGGGTTTGTAATAGTACAAGGGTCTGAGAGGTCCAAGTTTTGATTTTACGCGGGGAGCACTATTACAGGATATACGGTACTTATATTGTATAAATCGCATATTAGGTTAAAAAGCAAAAAGGTTAAAGAAAATAAGTCCAATAAAATTGAATATTGTTTTACAAATAAAGTGCACATAAAATGTTTGGTGTGCACCCAATTTAATTTTACTAATGCAAACTTTAAACTTTTAAGCTTATAACACAACTCTACAATGCATTAATATTATTAGCAAAATAAGATTAGAATTAAAAATTCTTCCCCAATTCCGGACTTTTTTCTGTATAGATTTTTCCGATTTTTTAATTTCCAAGCTTAACTAACCATAAGGAATCTATTTTATTGGCACGTGCGCTTTTCCGGATTTTTTCCGGATTGGCGCGCTCTACTTATCAGGACCTATTGATATAGGTTTGTCTGTCCTTTACGTCGTACGCTAGCAATTGAATGGACCAACTTTACAAATGTTTTACACGTCTTTTCAGACACGTATAAAAATCAGCCTGGCAGCACAAAACATTACAAGTACGTACTCAGGTACCGTATTTCCTATTTTCGTCCACGGGGTGTGCTATTCAAATTCTGACATCCCAGACCCGTGTACTACTAAAGGCCCGTGTATTATTACAGACCCGCGTACTACCATATAAAACAATGTTAAATAGACCAGTGGACTATTCAAACTCATACCTTTCAGACCGGTGTACTAATACAGGCCCGTGTACAATTACGGACCCGTGGTCTAAAATAGGAAATACGGTACTTAACTTATTCAGGCATTCAATGAATTTAAGTGGGAATGAGAATGCAAGGACGTCGATTTGAATGTGGATTGCACAAACAAATCCGTTAGACATTGAATAGCGAGTTGTATGGGACTAGGTAGCGTCACCATTCGTAACCAATCATCACTTACTAAACCCACTCTACTGACCATACTCGTATTGCTACCACTCATACAACCGATCATACTAAACAAAAGTTTACCTTCCCGACTCTTATGGAGCTTACTTTCACCGAACCGAATTTACTGCGCCTACCCATTCGTACCCAGCCAACTGAAACATGTGCTACTGGTACCGACCCTACTCGTGCAAGCCCCACACATACCCAATCAGCTCATACCAGTGCTACCATTTACCAAGCCTACTTGTGCCCAGCCAACTCGTTTTTGTGATACTGCTATGGATTCCACTTGTACCGGCTCTATCTTTACCAGCACCACGCGTTCCCAGCCAACTTGTACCTGTGCTTATGATACCAAGCCTACACGAACCTAGCTCAGTCAAATTCAACTACCACCTTGTACCGGCATACCTCGTACCTAATCAATTGGAAATTGTGCTACTGTAACGGATTCCACTCGTACCAGCCTCGCACCCAGACAACCGGTACTAGCACTACTCGTGCCCAGCCAAATGGTACCTCTGCAAGTGTTACCAATCATACCTGTCGCAGCATCACTCTTACCCATCCCAATCGTACCAAGTCAACTGGCAGTTGTGGAGCTGCTGCATATTGAACTAGCATTAATCATACCCAGCCCATCCGTATCAGCACTAATCTTGCCCAACCCATCCCGGCATCGCTTGTGCAGCACCGATCGTACGCAATCAACTCGTACTTTTGCTACTTCTACCAAGACCACTTGTACCCTGCACACTCGTTGGAGCACCACTAATACCAAATCGTACCAGTGCTACTGCCACCACATCCCACTTGTACCCGTGCTACCGTTATCACATCGCACTTGTACCTGTGCTACTGCTACAACCCCCCCCCCCCCACTTCTACCTGTGCTACTGTAACTATACCCCAATCGAACCTGTGATACCGTTGCAATACCCCTCTTGTACCTGTGCTACCCTAACCATCATCACTTGTACCAGCGCAATGAATACTTGGCCAACTGCATGAACCAGATATCAGTTTTTGTACGTCACAAATAAATTTTATAATTTTGTTCATTAAGGTTGGCAAACTGTTAAAATCAAAACTAATGAACGTTTTAAAAAAATCAAGACTAGGAAGTGTTTTAAATTTGGTAATTATGTCTTGTATGAATTCAATATACAAAAAAATCCGCGTATAAGGGACGCCGCCAAACCAGCAAAATCGGCCCCTTATAGCCAGATTCCCTTTCAACTGTTTAAGGGATTTTTCTTACAAGACATGGTCCTGGAATGTACAATTATGTTCAATAGATACCAAATATTTTGATTATTCAAAAAAGCAAGTTAATTTTTAGATAAATCAAGTGCAGAGTAGTTGTGAAGTATAGTCGAGCTTCTTTTGTTCGTCTCAGATCAGTCTTATTATTTGTTTTTATCATTTTTCTTGAAAATTGTGGACTGAAATACCACAATATGGTCTATACCTGTCCCTAATAACCGGATTTACCCTTATATCGGTTACCTCGAATTCGGACATTTTTAACATTGAAATAGAAGCTGGCCAACCAAATAGTTTAAATCTGTTCCTTTAACCAGTTTCCCTTTCATCCGTATCCCTTACAAGCGGATTTGACGTATTGATAACTTTGTTTTTAACATTTTTCTGTTAAACATCATGTTTTTTGGACTATTATTATATCACAGGGATTTGGTCTCAAAAATACCATCGCCTCCGCGGTGTTTATAATTATAGAATATTGCATAGCAGAAAATAGCAGAAAAAGCTCAGATGAAACCACAAGTGCTCCCGTATATCAAACATATCCACTAAGATTAGACATCCCTCAAAGTAGACGTTTCTCACAACTGCAACGGCAGGGCACACAGTCTAAAAGTAAATCGGTGTATCATCCTCCTCCCAACAGTGCACGCACATGCGGAAGTCCAACACACAAATCCTCCAACTGTGAATACAGTTGTTCCGATATCCAGAGATTGGCATGTCTGAAGTTGTGTAGTCTAAACCATTGTCTCTCACGCTCACGTTTAGCCCACCGCACATCCACACAGTGGACAGTGGGACTCGATTAGACTTAGACTAAACTGCCTAGCGCAACTCTCATCATACAAGGCTTCGCCAGAAGGCCGGAACCCCAGAAACAAAAGAAATCGCACTAAGTGATGACTTTAACAGCTTTTTGGGTATGAATAGCAGGATGCCAAACAGCAACAGCGTAGCCAGTAGAGTAACTCCCAGGTTTTTGTCATCAATAACACCACATCAGCCCTTTTCACCACAACGTAAGCCATTACTGTAGCCAATCACCTCATCCGCCGAAAGAAACACCTCAGAAGCCCAGTCCGCACGTAATCCAAGTTAAAAATTGAACTACCGATACTCCACGCTACTATATATCCAGTCCACCGGCATCTCAAAATAGAGAAACAGAAGCCTCACATTTAATACATCGCACTATGGCTGGTAGAGCCCACAACTGCTAGTTTGTTTGTACACAAACCCTATGTTTTAAGTCTAAAAGGACTTTACGACCACAGGTTTAATACAAAAGTCAAGAAGAGTCTAAGCCAACATAAGACTAAATCTCCACCCCAGTAAACGACCATTGCCCACTAGAAGTCTTAAGGCTCGCCTGAAGCTGTACCCTACTTTTTAAATTAACATACGAGCTTTTCCTAAGGCAGAAGACAAAATAATGAAACCCATCATGGAACAAACAAAAATAGTATAGGTCTATCCAGCAATCGCAAAACAAAACTACCCTAAAATACTTCAGTAATAATTCATCTGTATTATTATCAGTATATATTATTATTATACAGTATTTTCCACAGTATGAAGAAAATTAATAGTATACGCCAATATCATGCTCTACCAAGAGATGGCCTTTACCATACTCTGGTACATTCCAATATCTTTGTTCAAATCCGTACATGTATTCTCTATATATATTTAACTACAAATATATATGCCCCGTATTTGTAAAAAGTAATTTTGAGATGGTGAATTCAATTTGTTTAGTTCAATTTAACAAATATTTTGCTATTTAAAATGTAAATCAATTTACGTAATCTTTAGACTTTTGATGATTACACACGGGTAATAACTGACATTATTACGACCAACGAGTTTTCTATTTTAGAATTGAAATGCAACTTACAATGTTCTTTGATAATTATTTTGCTTTGTTCTTAATATAGAAGACCGACTGTAAGTGCTGTAAACAAACCTAAAGAAAATAGTGATCTGTAATTTCCTTAGCAAGAATAATCCAAGTTATGTGTCCAGGATCCTGTTCTGCTCAATTCTGTTCAAGCATATTTATGTAATACTGTAAGGTGAAACACTATGGATTAAAATATTAAATATTGCCGTGAATTAAATTATTTATTTTATTATTCCTGTATACGTATATCTATATTTATTTGTAATCAATATAACAGTAGAAGCGTGATAGCCAAATTTCAACCTTCCAGGTGAGTGTAGGATAACAGATTCGTGTACTATTATAACCAGGGTACTTATGTATGTGTATGTAAAATTATTACTTGAATTTCAACAATATTTCTACAAATGTCCTAAAATGTTTAGTATTTCATAATAAAAATGTAACTATTGAAGAATTCGTATCCATTCAGCTTACAAATCTGCTAAAACCTAGATTTGAAATAATCGAAGATAGACAATCCTGTGCGTGTCAATCAAAACTTCTACCACTAAAATTGTTTTGAATATTCCTGTTGATTTTTGTAAATTCATATATAATTTGATTATTAAATTATTTCTTGAAACCGGCAATCTTTCTTTCCTGCTTTTATTCTATGCGAAAAAATTGAATTCTATCAATTATATTTTTAGTTCTATATGTACCATAACTTTGTACTATATATTATTTAATACTTTAAGTTTCAATTTTAAATTTAAATAGAGTAAATTTAGATGTAGATATAAGGATGGCTAAACGTTTTATTCAGAAAACGATACCCTTTAAAGTTGTATTGTGTGGCTAAAAAAAATAATTGTCAATATTCCTTACAATGTTTTGTTTTTTACGGGTAATATTTTTATACTTATGCGAGTGGAGTTTGATTGCTTCGAATTTGGCTAGCTATAACGGTAATACCACAGATTAAAAACACATCAGTTTGAGTTTTAAGCTAAAATTCAGTCAAGAAAATAATGTGACACGACCGACGCAAAATTTTTGTTTGCCCAACATGGCGCGGCAAAACTAAAAAAAAAAATAAATTTATTAAATTCTTTACCTTAACGATCTTTTTAATTTTTTTCAAAATCTTAAAAACCTATTATTTTGTAGCCAATATTTTGGATTAACTTTTACAAAACAAACAAACCTTTTGATTCTAAAAAGTACTGAATTTTTTTATCTAAAAACAACTAAAGATTCAGAAAAAATGAAATTTCATTAAAACGGTTTAAAAAACGTAAAAACTACAAAATGACAAAGTTTTAAATTTTGAGTTTTGTAAGCCTTGCTGTGCTATTCTGAGCACACAACGCAAAATGCACGCGAGTTAGCTGAGTTTTTAAAATGATTCTTTTTAAATTCTGTTTTGGTCATTTCTTTTTTAGTGTGTTAAGCTCCACTAATGATAAATGTGTCAGTTATAAATAATAATATTGTAACTGTATCAAAGTTTGTGATTTAAAACTAAGCGTAAAGTTAATTAATTTCGTATAAATAGTGCTTAGTATCGATTTTGTAGAATTAAAAATAAAAATACGCGAATTCACGTAAAACAAATTAGGAAACAAGGTTTTAGATTTATTATTTCAAATATTCCATATCTTCTGCACAAATCGGATTTTTCCATTCAAACGCGATAATGCAATCATATTAAGTATTCACGTTAGTAATCATTTTAACAGACATGTGTGAAACAAAAAATAAATCTTTGGCACTTATTTGTCAGTGTGATTTGCATTATTTTATGCTAGTGCAAGGTTACTTTTGCACTCAGTAAAGATTGCAATAAAAACGATTTGACAAGATAGAAAAAAAATGAAAAGGCAAACGATAAAACCAAAATAAAGTAAGAAATAAACAAGATTAGGTTAAAAACATTAAAAACTAAGAACAACAGAAAATAAAGAGAATAGAATGTAAAAAGAATAGAAAATAAAACGAATAAAAAATACAAACAAATTACAAAGCTGATAAAACAACGCCAAAAAATAAGAGAAAACAAAAACGAAGAAGTACAACATCGATTAGATTACTCATCAGAATCATTATTTTCAGAATCATTAACTGGCTGCCCAATTTCCAATTGGGTTTTAAACCAAGCCTATGCCCAAGGTGCAATAGCTCCTTTAAGTTTAGGCAGATCATTTCGTAATGCTCCAACAATAGGCAACAATCCTTGTGTGTACGCTGGACTGTCTTGGATAAGTGGCATTTCATTCACTTCAACAAGAGTATTATAAAATGTAACAACGTGAACATTATATGGTTCAAAAGGGTTGTGAGCAGTTTTACTATAGATATAGTTAAGACCTTCTTTTTCCACATAATAAGATAATTGCATAGTCACTTTAAGTGTTGTTGGTCGCTTCCAATAACCCATCAAATTATCTATTTTGAAAAAATCATTTTGGGTCATATTGATGATATCAAACGGGTTTGAAGGTCTAGCAGATCTGATGAGAGCAGGAAATTGTGGTGGATACAAAATACGAACGGCACGAAGTTTCTTCTCAATTAATCCAAAATTGCTATCACACGAATTATAAGAATGGCCACTTATAAGAAACTTTTGCCTAATCGTTGTAGCGTATCCCAAATGAATCAGTTGTGTATACAAGCAAAGCTGATGATAATTGTTATTTTGGCCAACACAACGATCGGACAACACAATAATCTCCCGTTGTTCACCGTCATTCAACGGTTGAAATCTAGTTGTTATGTACTTAAGCATACATGAAGCAACTTCATTTGCTGCCAAATTAGCTGTAGTTTGACTCCAAAGAAACATTGTAGGTTCGTTAGTTACTTCATCATTTATACACAAGTTGTGGGTCGCAAATTTAGTTCCAAAAAAAGCCAACTTGCACGATAGACTCGGGGTATACAACGTTTTCTCAGCATCGACCATAAGAACGTGTACATTCGGATCGTTCTGAGCTCGTAGTCGATGTTGCTCCAATTCCTTTCTTGCTTCTGCTACTCTGTCCAAATGATCAGTTTGCTGTTGTCGCAGTCGCTGTAAATCAAGTAGGTCTGTTGTGTGGTCAATCGTGTTTTGTAGAGTATCGCACTCGTCACATGTATCGGACTTGAATTTTCCAATTTTAAGGTTTGTACTTTTATAAAATAACTGTCTGTAGTAGGTTTCAGACATACAGGAAAAAATACCATCATTTTCCATATATCCAATAAAGTCATCATACATGCCTTGAATAGTTAGAGGTGGTTTTAGAAACTGATCATCTGGACCAAAATTTTCTCGACTGTAGTGATTATAAATTCGATCATAAGAATGCATATGCGTAATTGCTGCATCTTTAGAGTCTTCCGAAATTCTGTGTGACCTGTTAGTGTGACGCCCTTGCATTCGTCTTGGAAATACATCGCCTTCTCTTTTCCTAAGGTATAGCCATAAAAATATTTTTAAAGCGTAAATGAAATATTTAAGCTAAGTTCATTCAAGCTAATTATTTTTATTTGAAGGTAAGTAATAACATTTAATAAAATTATTGAAATACTTTTTAAATATATTTGTACCTTTTGTGTATCCTTGAAGCAGCCGAAGGTGATATTTTATAGGTTCTACAATAATTTTCTTTGCAAACAGGTAGATTGACTCCCATTATGGGAAGAAAATATGACCACTTTCCTGTTGCTTCAATGTACGACATACTCATGCTCTGAACTGTGAATTTTTCATCTGGAGTACGGTAAAAAAAGTCCTTATAGAGACTTTGCCTCTGTGCCATTGTAATGTCTTTGCATGCATTCTGTAACGAACAAAAACCTGGATTGCAGCACCGTTGATATGGAGGATAATTATCTTCAGGCTCAGCAATGTCTTCTGGAACATTCCACGGCCGCGCAGTACTTTTGTTGTGCTTTTTAAGATCCGCATTTGATATGTGCGCTCTGTTACTTCTCATTATTTTTTATTAGCACTGTTTCAAAATAACCAGAATTAGGTAATGTATGTAATATAGTAATACTATTCTTGCTCGTTTTCACAGTAGTACTGTAGAAATTTAAACTATTAGGAAAACTAAAATTCTATGTGTGAGTAAATTTTTAGTATTTAACTACAGATTTAAATATATTTTAACTAAATTTAATTTAGATATAAGTTATAATAAGCGTCACCACTTGTACTGCAATCATTCATGCCGGCACCACTTGTACCGGTACTTCCCTTACTAGTTTCATTTGTCTTGCATCACTTGTACTGATACTACTCGTGCCGGCATTTCCTGTACCGTTAATTTGTCTCGCGCTACTCGTAGAGCTATAACTCGTGATGACACTTCCTGTACTGATACTATTTGTCTCACACCACTTATACCGCAACTTCTTGTTTTTATCCCACAAAAAAAAATCGTACCGTTACCGCTCGTATCTATCCTATGAGAACTAACACCTGTGGTAACGGCATCAAACTACAATGAGTCAACAGGTACTAAACATATTCGTACCACCACTAGTGCCAAGCATAATAATTAGTGCATTGTTCGTACCGAAACCACTAGAATTTAGCTTACAAGTACCAATGCAACTCTTATCACATCTAAGCATAATTTTACCGCCGTTTGTTCCGCGTTTCGTTTTTTACCTTCCTAAAGCAAAAATGTACTTGCGATTACATCATATAATCTTGCATTCCGGTGCCTACAATTTTTGTCTAGCAAAGTTCTAAAAATGGTATCAATGATTTTACCAGGGCAATCTCTTATATCTAGACGTTAATTTTGAATGCGGTTTTAGCTATAATATTAGCTTTAGCTTCTATTCATCAATGATTTACTGATAGTTAATTTATAAAATCTGAATTCGACGAATAATAACACGGGAAACGCGGCAGGTTAACAACCAGATATCAAAATCACCCATTTCAAAAATCAGGCTACTTTTAAGTAGTACAAACCCAAAGAAACTCGACTGCATTTTGCGTTGATTTATAGCAGTAGCCAGTCAAACTCAAAGTCTTAGGAAGTCTTAGAAAAAATAAATAAATGTTGATTAATTAATCTTTAAAAGTTGGGCCCTAAATATAAACACGATTTTTTCCAAAAAATAAACAATTACGAGTTTTTCAAAGTTTCTTTTGAAAAAACGCCTGCGGATAAGAAAACAACAAATTTCATCATAATTGATTAAGACATGTAGAATTACTAGTGTTGTAAATTATTAAAATTTCAATTTTTAAAACTTTGGCGGGCTACTTCGACCAAATGATCAAAAATGCAGTCGAGTTACTTTTGGTATTTACTAGTGATCGAAATTGTCTTGTCCGGACCAGTAAAATCTGGTCTGGTCTGGTCTGGTCTGGTCCGAGGATTCCGGACCAGTCCAGACTTTTTCGGACCAGACCAGACCAGACCAGATTTCACTGGTCCGACCATATGTAGAATTTTTAAGGAAATTCGGCTGGATAATTTTGTTTTCTGATCTTTTTTTATGAATTAACTAAGTATACGAAGAAATTCAAAATCAGTTCATTTAAATGAGTGATATCAAATCAAGAGCAAAATTTTAGGCAAAATTTCTCAGAAAAATTTTGTTTTGAGATTTTCTGGTCCGAAGTGGTCTGGTCTGGTCCGGTGGTGTCGGAACAGACCAGACCATGAAACTCGGACCAGACAGGCCATTTCGATCACTAGTTTTTACTATTTAAAAAAAGCATTATTTTTTGGAATGGGCCTAATGGGCAATTTTCATAACTGGGCGTATCGCTTTTGGAATGGTTTCATATGGTACCCGCCAATGTCAGAACCTGCCACTCGCAGAAGTCAGGCTAGTTTCAAATAGCACAGATCCTTGATTACAGTTTGCGTTTCTTGGTCACAGTGGCCGGCCAAAGTTTAAAATTATTCAAATTTGGATTTTCCGGCTTGTACTATTTTTTTATCGGATTTTGACGAAATTTCAATTTTTCTAATCCTTAGACAGTTTTCTAGAAAATGATTTCAGGATGTTTAAAATTCAAAAATTTTCATTTTTTTTCAAAAAATTGACTTGCATACTCGGGCCTCAAGAGTAATATTTTTTTTGCAACAAAATGAAAATTTTAGAATTTTGTAACATCTTTAAATCAATTTCTAAAAAACTGTCCAAGGATTAGAAAAAATCAAATTTTTTAAAAATCCCATAAGAAATTCAGAACCTAAAGGGTGTCGAAAAAACAAAACTTGAATTTTTCAAAACTTTTTTCAACACAGCTCAGTTTGATTCAAGCATAAATCGGATATTGGTCATTTTGGTTATTTACAGATGATGTGTTATAAATTTTGTAATATGGTTAAGTCGTCAATAAAGTACCAATTAGACCTATTTTCATTTTGACCTAATACTAAAAGTGACAATCTAGTGAGACAGAAATCAACTGTCATTTATTGAATCGTACTCAAAAATTTTTTTTTCAAACATGCACGAAATACTTGGTCTTTTTAATACTTTTTAAGACCCACTTTTTAAATCAGTTTTTTGAAAACAATAAATATTTTTGAATATTGAGAACTCCTGAAACTACGTTATCAAAACCTGTTTAAGTATCAGAAAAAATCAAATTTCTTCAAAATCGGATAAAAAATATCGAAGCAACAGGGTGCCAAATTATCAAAATTTGAATTTTTAAAAACTTTGGTGAGCCACTGTTACCAAAAAACGCAAAAAGTAATCAAATTACTTTGGATCTGTGCTATTTAAAAATCCTAATTTTTGGAAGTGGCAGGTTTTGAAATCAGTACTATGTGAAACCATTCCCTTGTCAGTAACGAGTTCGATTTCACAAATTAAATTATTATCACATTATTAAATTCATTAGTGCTTATTACAATAATTATTTAAAACCCGGCATTTATTCGGTTTGAGCTTTTGGCTAAATCTTTAACAAATTTTGTTAGCAAGTCGGATTATGTAGATGTTGCTGGTGGGATATTTTTAATTTTCTTTGTCGCGTTTACCTCCATTGGTTGTAACTGGTCTATTCAAAAGGCCTAACCAGATCAGACCATTTTGATTACAAATTACAAATATTGTCTTTACACACTATTACGCTCTTCAGCCTTGCGCCATTTTGTCCCGCGCTCTTGTGCCTTTGCACTCATCTGTTCTGATCACCCACCGCCTCTCCAACCCCATCTACTTTAACTCTTTAATGTTTCTAAGGACTGACCATGAAATTATTAAGTGTAATTTAGGGACAGTGATGGTACTGAAATGATGTTTGAGTATGTACAGTATAAAGTCTTGAAGTTATGTTTCAGCAAATTTTGCCAACGTCGTAGTCGTATGTACGACGTTTTCATCTTACATCGTGTATAGCGTCCTAAAAAATTTAAGATCGTTATTAAAATGATCTTATTTCTTTGCATGTACAATATAAATATACGACACAATGTCTTCAGTAGTTTAACAATTTTAACGTGACTATTTAATCCAAGCAACAAAATGATTTTGATCTGCTAGCTTTTGCGCGCAGTTATTCTATCCTGAGCAATTTAGGCCAAGCAATATGCCAAGCAAAATACAACACAACCCCAGACTTAGGGACCCTGGACTGCGGCGGACAGCAAGCAGCAGCAGAACCTGGACTGTGAAGAACAGCGGACCCTAGACTGCGGCGGACCCTGGACTGCAGCGGACAGCGGACGCTGAACTGCGGCAAACAGCGGACCCTAGACTGCGGCGGACAGCAGGCCCTCGACTGCGGCAGACAGTGGACCTTGGACTGCAGGGGACTTCAGACTGTCGTGGACAGCAAACAACAGTAGTCACTAGAGTGCGGAGGAATTCAGAATGGCGGGCGGCAGACTGCGGCGCACAGCGGAACTAGGACTGCGGAAAACAACCAATAGCAGCGCATCTAATACAGCGGCAGACAGCAAACAGCAGTTAGCCCCAGAATGTAAGGGACAGCGGAACCTAGACTATGGAGGACTTCATACTTGCAAACAGCAGCGGACCTCAAACTAAAAGGGATTTTATTGCGGGTCCTGGCAATCCGATTCGGGAACAGGCTGAGTGTACGGAACGAGGGGGTTCTTTCGTACCTCAAGACCAAAGCCTGAGATGATATAAAATTATATGCACCTGTAAATGGAGGGATTTATGCAACACAGAGAATAGAGCACAAGCTTTATGATATGATGCTTTATGGGTGGGGAGGATAGATGCTTTCCCAACTTAACTACTTATCGTTCCAACTAATACTTAATTAAATATAATTATATTTATGATGGAATATGCGAATCTCAAACGAGGGATGAATGCAATCACACACAGCTCACAAACACTTATAAATACGAGAATAAAGGGACTTTAACCTTGCCCTGTATTTATTTAACTTTAAGAATACTTTTACGGGCGAGTACGCCAAAATGATAGTTACTTTTAATACTTTACTTTTACGGGCGAATACGCCAAAATGAAAGAATACTTTACGGGCTTCGTGAGCCAAAACAAATAATACTTTTACAGCCACGTAGGCAACAAACAAAAACTGATAATTATAGTTTCCAAAAACCACATGGGTAAAAAGGATAACTCACAAATAATACTTCTCAACAATAAGCCTCGTAGGCAACAAAATATAATACTTCACAATTCAAGCCTCGTGGGCGACAACAATTAATCCCATTAGGGTATTACTTTTTACCTTATATTTCGCAGTAGCGAGAGTGACAGACGTGGGCTTCCAATAGGGAAAATTAATCAATCATGGCTCGTAGCCGGGTTTCTCTCAATAGAGCAGTAAACACAATTATCATTTCTTGCCCGAATACGGGTTAAGCTTTTAAACCGGATCCCTAAATATATTCGCAATAGCGACTTTATGAATTCCCTCGTGGGGCAATTCTTGGTTCTTAAATCTTGGCCTCGTGGCTCCTAATATTTCTGCAGTCGCAGCAACTTCCAGTAGGTTCTTGAGTTGGAGACGTCTCACCAGCTTTCGATGTTGACTCGAAGGAAGCGCAGACCGAACTGTTATTTCATGGGCTGAAGAATAGGAGATTCTTCAGTCCATGCATTAACCATTACATTTCATTTCTATTTCCATTTCTCATCTTTTACGTCTCCCAACTCTGTACCGTGTACAGCATTTTTATTCCATTCTATCTTATACATCTCTGAAGTGGACGGCGCCGGTTATGGTACAAGTATGTACGCTGCACATACTTGGCCGGGCCGTCTGCAGCTTCACTGCTAATTCGCCATTGGCGATTCTACACTATTTCTAATAGGGAAATTCTGTCTGTGTCACTTTCGCGCTACAAAATACATTTACAAACATTCATAAAATATATTATATATAATTTTGTATGTAGTATTTTGTGCTTCATCTTTTTCTCTGTCAAAACTCCCATTCCAATCTTTTGTTCTCCTGGACAAAACTCCCATTCCAATCTTTTATACTTCGGTAAATTTTTCTGAACGTTTTAGTCGAATGAGTAACAGCCAATGCAGAGTAACGATCCATTTTCTTCCAAGTACGTTTTTCTCCTTAGCAATTGCGGGGTATCCGGAATATGCACTGAAAAGAAACTTTTATGCGAAGAAAAGAAACATACACGCATTGCATTTGTTAAAACCTGTTTTATTTCATAATTATTTTAATTTCATTGTTCTTTCGTTCGTGACAAAAGAAGGAGTCTTTCAATTTCTCTTAAGATTTTGGGATCGTGTCCCACAGGTAAAATTTTAACTTTTCAAAATATAGTTATAAATATCAAAAATAATAATTTGTACGTGTTATTTGTGGAAATAATCCTCTACGCTATTTAACTACTTACTACATATTATAATCTGTGAATTTTGATAATCCTAATTTTCTTATATCGTCGCACATGAAAAGAATATCCATTTGCTTTTGTGATTTACGGATTGTGCGGGATATCACTCAAAATGTTCAACCCAATTTTCTGTTTTTACTTTTTCGATTCGTGCGGGGTAAAAATAACCTTTCTCTGTTTAACTATAATTGTGCGGGGTAGAATATTATTCTATTTAACTATAATCGTGCGGGGTAAAAGATTACTTCTTTTCTGTATAATTTTAATTTTTGCGAAGTATTGAATCGATTTTCATTTTAATTTCCGTTCGTGCGGGGTAACTTTAAACTATCAGTATACAACTATTTTCGTACAGGGTATATTTAAACTACATGGATAGAACTATTTTGTACGGGGTATCTTTTACAATAACTTTTAATCAGTGATAATTTATATTGAATCAATTAAGGGTGGTGGTGATCTTTGACGTTTACGATCAACAATTTGGAAAGGATTGACTGGATCTTTTGGAGGTGAGTCCGGTGGATTCCAATCACCACTTAAATTTAAATCTGCAAATTTTTCTGAGAGTCTCCGTTTTGTGCGAACGGTGAGTCTCCTTGGCTCTTTCTCTATGGCCGAATTATCTTCTACGCACTGAATTTGCACAATCAGGTGGTGGATTTCCTTGGCATTAATGTGAATCCCAGGACTGTCAACTTTCTTCTCGGGATTACCCGCATTTAACTTTTTCTCTGGTGACTTTGGTGAAAGATCACCCGGAACAATTACTAGTTCTGGTAGAACTGAATGTGGTTCTACTTGCATCTTTTTCATGGGTGGCTCATCAATATCCATAGGTTCTTCAGGACTAAGTTCCTGTCTTTTCTCCAGCCAACTCTCATTTGTCGGTGAAGCCATTTTAAAATATAAGTCTACGATAAATGAAAGAAGAAAAACGGAAACATAAAAAAATAAAAAAATCCAAAAACCCTAGTTTACTGACACTAACATTTTCAAATTTTTACTTCCTACTTTTACTTTTTAGAATCAAATTTTTAGGTGAATTTTTCTGTGGGGAGTACCCCTGAGCCATTATACACTAATATATATTTTTATGAACCGAATTTTATGTCTTTCAAATTATGGATCGTATCCGTTTTAAATCTTTGGTAATAACCATTTGACCTTTTAAATTTTAACTCATCTTATTGTGGGAAGTATCCCATTACTTTATTTTGACCGAAATACATTTTACCTCTGACAATAGTCCATCAATGATTTTACCTTTTAACTTTTAACCAAATGCAAAATCAATTTTCTTACGTGTCTTTCCAGTAGGAAACAAATCCATACAAAATATAATATATATTACTTTTTCTATTCTACTTTTCTACTATATTTGATATCTTTATAGGAATACCTATTTTCACCCGTATCATTTTGACCAGTCCAATTTTCTCAGAGATCACTTTTACAACCAACATTTTTCTACCAACATTTTTCTATCAATCTCTTAACGTACATACAGTCCACTCTCTACAAAGCGTACCTCCTAATAGCGTATACCTCCACATAGCGTACTTTTCACGCATCCCTGGCTAAATTTCTATGATTTTAATGCAATAATACCTCTATATAGTGTACCTCCACATAGCGTATACCTCCACATAGCGTACTAATTTTGCAGGCCCATAACACTCATCATGTGTAAATTTCGTCGCTACATAGCGTACTTTCAGAAATTTAAAAAAATTTAGCCTCAGTTAAAAAAGTTAATATTTTTTTTCTTGATCTAACTGATTTTGCAAACTTATTCAATCAAAATTACTAAGCATATTCTTTGATTGATTTGTGTAGAACCAATAATTACTTTAAACAGTAGAATTTTTATTGTTTTCATCTATAATACTGATTTTTTTTTAAATCTGTACTTTCTACATAGTGAACTCTCCTCATAACGTACTAATATTGCTGGTCCGCTGAAGTACGCTAAGTAGAGAGTGGACTGTAGTGTCAAAATCTTTATCGTACTATTCTTACGGTAATAACTCTTTACACAACATTTTTACCGGTCATATTTTTAAATCCATAAATCATTTGAAAACACAAGAGCTTGCTTTGGTCAATCCTTTTATCTATCTCAAATATTTAGTACCAATTTCAATTACGCGAACCCCGTGGTACCTGGTGAGATTCCATGGCGGCCATTCGCCGTGATCTCTCCTACAACTTTGCGCATTCCGCTTGCACATGTGGTCCTTCACATCGAAAGCATAATTTTTGACTACCTTGACGATAAGCCATATACCGACGTCGAATGCGAATTGGGCAGTCATCAGGAACATGGTGTCGATCAGGACGCTTGTCCCAATTCCAACACAATTTACACTCAGGAATTTGAGGATTTTCCTTCAAATCCTCATTCTTACTTTTAGTACTTAATTTACGTGAAGTTGGCACAAACTCGGGGGGAATCTCTTTGTCCGAGCTTATCTCACCTTCTTCTAGAGGCTCCACAAACCGACGGTATTTTGGTTTCCGAGGTTTTGGAGTCTCCGGTTTATCCCCGCTAGATCCATCATCCTTAACATTATTTAACTTATCTAACTTTTCTCCCACCTCCGGTGGAGGCGTAATCATTTCGCAAACAGTCTCAGTAGAGATCAACTGGCGAGGTTTTACCGACGATTTTTGAGTCGTCTGTACAATCTCCTCAGTACCTAACATTATTTCATCTTCTTTAAACACTATCTCTAATCTTCCTTCAGAGTGGTCGGGTTCATTTTCCCACTCGTCCAAAATTCGTTCTTCTTCGCTCGGAAGTACCGTCATTTGTTCTTCGTCATCACTGCTGTCAAGGAGTACCTCGAGAGAGCTCATTCTACGTAAGAACCAAATGACGCCATTATTTACACTATTTATATTTGTACATTTGGTATTACGGTTCGTTATTGTTGAGCGGTGCAAGCAAAGCGGTTAAACAACTTTTCAAATTATTCACTTCAGTTTGGAGTTTGGCAAGGGAATTTTGTGCGTTTTCGCTTTCCTGCCTAAATGGATTTGGTGGTTTACATGGATACCGATACACGTTATCCTCGCCTAAATACCTCTGTACTGGGACATGTCCCTTCGCTGACCTTCGCACAATCGGAACGTCTCCTTTGGGAGCCGGCTCGGTTGTGGGAAGCTCTGGCTGAGCCCTTTTTCCGTTTCTATGTTCCTTCCGCAAAGTTATTTCAATGGGCGCTCTGTACAACTGTGTAATGGGACATAAAATACCCATCTCTTTCTCGTGCAACAAGGTTCTGTCTGGACTATTTTGTCGTGAATTTTGCGGTACTTTACTTACGTTTTCATCTAATAAGATGCTTTTCTGATTTCCTGAGTTATCTAACTCACCGTTCCCTTCTCCCCCCGGAAAGGTGGAATTCCTATTCCACGGAAGAGAAGCCGTTGCTGGATGTCGACTACCATTTTTATCAAATACTTTATGAGAATACTCAGGTTTCACTGATGTAACTGTTGTGGCAACAGGCATCAGAGCGGGTATATTATTGGACTGGAATGTATAGTTACCTCTCTGTAGTAACTGACATCGGCTGCAATTTTGAATCACTTGTGCAATAAGTGAACCCATGTCAAGAAAATGATAATTATCCCTGAACAGTGCAAATAATTTTTGAACTCCATAATGAAACTTGGAGTGCATATATTGTATGAAGTGAATGGCTAATTCTCTGGGGATCACTGGTACAGATTGACCCCCCAATGGATCATTAATAATTTTCTCTAAAATACCTTTCTCGGATAATTTGTAAGTCCGACTGTATCTACTACGTTCTAACATATCATTGTCATTGTCGAATTGCAATCGTTCTATTAATTTAAAGACTCTCTTATCATCCTTTTGGAGCTGTGATATGTTTACTAAATTTGACTTCAACATTTTAAAGCGCTGAATAAACTCATTATACTTTTTATTCCTTGATACTACTTTGATTATACGACAGGGAAAAATCATCTCCCGGTCTGGGTTGTTTCTCGGTGTTACCAATAGGTTATCAGCGATTTGTTCTGGTTTTCCCGCGATGAGGAAGAATTTGATATCGAATTCGTTTAATTTGACATTCCACCGCAGTAGCCGTGGGGGTATTTCTGAGATTTTCAGAATAGCAGGGAGTACCCTGTTGTCAGTGTACACGTGTACGACTCGACCGTTCGTGAAGTTGCGAAAGTTTCGCAATGCCTGGATAAGAGCGATGCTCTCTTTATCCAGTGTAGTGAAGACCTCGACTGTCCTTCCTAGGCAGTACGAATAACGCGAGAGTTGTCTCCTCGTTCCTCTATTGTTTTGTACGAGGATGGCGACGATGCTTTGGTTATTAATTGTATACCAAAGTTTGAGGAATAGCATATGATCTGGTAAGCGATTTATCGAAGCGTACAGTATGCGACATTTCAATTCATCGAATGCTACTTTACATTCAGTGTCCATTTTAAATAGTATAGTGCTTTGGAGGCGCTGATACAATGGTGCAACTATCCGAGAATATCCCATGACCGTCCGACGATAGTGGTCAGTAAAAACCACAAATTGATACAACTCTTCTACAGTAGTAGGATATTTAAAGGCAATAACAGATTTTATTCGCTTTACATGTTGATCATCCCAATACCCTCGTATGATTTCTTCAAAATCCTTTGCACTATAATCGAAAGCTATAGGTATATTTGATATAGTATTAGTTTGCCGTGGCACTACTATTTCTAATGGTTTCTGATTTTCACTTAAATCAATCTGTTTATATGATTGATGTAAGTCCAAATTACACGAATATTCACCAGGTGGTGAACTGAAATTTTCAAAAGCTGAACTAATACTTGCATCGTGTGCCGGTGTGGTTATGTTCTCCACTGGATCCTGTTTTTGCGTTAATACATTTAAACGCTCTTGAATTTGATCTGGAATAATTGTATATGTCCCTATATTATCTTGTTTTGCTAATTCTTTGGATTCGAAATTCCGGTTAATTAAAGTAGCTATTCCTTTTTCTTCTGTTATTCGAATCTTCTCTGGTAGAATCATTACTTTAGTCTTACTAAATAACTCATAATTTGGTGCCGTCACAACGTCACCTGTTAAACTCGTATCATCTATAAATACTTTGATCATTCTTTCCCCTCTACTGACTAATTTAATTTCATATTTAGTGAACAATCTGAAGGATTGTTCCTTCTCGCTTTCGATCCGTAGATCCATTAATTTTGGAATGTCCTTACTTAACGAGCTACTTTGGCTCCCATGACTTGTCTTCTTGCCTTCGCTACTATTGTTTGATGATGAATATTTGGGACTGAAGGGTCGCTGTACTATTGCTTGCACCCTCTCTTTAAACAACTTTGGTGCAGTTTTAGTGAACTGCATCATACCAGATGTACAATCAATAGTGGCTTGGTGCTCTTTAAGCAAATTCATACCAAATACAATGTCTTCTGCTATACCTTCCAGAACTACAAATTCCCAATGAATCCATTTCTTAGTCTCATCTATGAAAAATATTATTTTTACCTTCTTATTTACTTTTAATTTCTGATGAGGTAGTACCATTAGGTCTACCGCTTTGGGTTTACATTTAAATATTAATGATTCAATTCCCAATAACTTCACTAAATTTGGGCTGACTGTGCTAACGGACGCGCCAGTGTCCGTGAGTACAGGTAATTCCAGCGTCCCACCGAAAAATGTTCGAAACGTAAATTGTCGCTTAATTTCTTTGAATCTATTTTGATTACTTGGGAATGATTGTTGATATCTAATTATTGATTTGGATTCTATATTCAATAAAGCTTTTCCATGTGCCTGTTCATAGGCCATCATGTGATTATCCAACTCTTTGACGTAACTTTGTTTTCCTTGACTTCATTTTCTTCCAGCTCTGGAATATCGGAATCACTAGATTCCAGTTGTCTAAACATTCGTAATTTGATTCTTTTACCGCCGGGCAAACTACCTAAGCCCGGCCGTACCCGTTTAAATGAACCTGAAGTTGGTTCTGAGACATTCGTTGTTGTATTTGCTCTAACGTAGGTTGATTAGATTGCTGTCCTTGATCATTTTCGCGATCCATTTGGATCGCCGGGTAGTTATTTCTTGGGAGTAATTCCCTTTGCTAACCATATGCATAATTATGGTCCGCCAATTGCATCTGCCTCATAGGCTGTACTATGTCCTGAGTATTATTATAATTCTGGGGTTGGTTATAGTATCCCCCATTCCTCCCTTGATTGTAGTTGTTCCCATTTTTATTATACCGGTTATTATATCTATTTCCATTTCCTCTATAGCCTCTATTTCCATTAAATCTCCCATTTCCTCTTCCCCTGTTTTGCTGAGGAAAAGCGCGCGGGGTATGATAATTATGAGCCTTGGCCCAACCCGCCGCTTGAGGTGGCAAGGGAATACCCTGTTTTGCCATTGCTTGCCAACAATCTATTATGAAATGTGTGGTTGCCCCACACTCATAACAAGTTGGTTGTCCATTTCTCACACTATTTTGCTTTATTTTGTCATTATATCTACCGGGGTCAGCTTCCTGTCTGACTTGACTACCATAAGGCTGGTTCCCATTCCTATTGTTATTATAATTTGACGGATTACCGTTCAATCCCCTAATATATACGGGCTTCTTTTGCGCCCCATCAAAAACTTCTTGTACTGGATTTGTCAATAAATTATTTGTATGGCGAGAAATATGACGATTAAGAACTTTCGTGAAGTTATCAATGTCGCTGTCTGACATCATAGGAGTCCGGAGCCAATCCAGGAGTCCATTCAATAACTGAACTATCTTCCCTTCCTCGTCCATATTTGGATCGATTTGCGTTACACATTGTAAACGCCGGTTGACATACTCATTCCCACTCATTTTATTTGTATACACAGTCGAATTTAATTCAGCTGCAGCTTTGGAACTCATGTATGCACGATCCAATTTCATTGCTAAAGCCCTATAGATCTTGTCAATGGTTGCCTTTTGCTCAGTATCCTTGTTAGTTTGATTTGTAATATTACTGTACATTGCAATAAAGCGTGGCTTCTCAATGTGCCACCAAGCTTTTGCTGTACCTGTCAGTACCTTGTCTAATGCCATATAGATTTTGTCAGGGGTTATTATTTTTCTCCTAGTTAATTCATCCTTAAATTCCTCGATCCAACCTCGAGCTTCCTTGTCTCCACTATATGGGGGAATACCCGCCATTAACCTTGCTTCGGATATCACGAACTGTTGCTCGGCATCCAAGCCTTTATTCTTAGCCAACAGTGGCTCAATCAAAGCCTTAATCTGTGTCGCGTCCATTGTCAGAGACCCTAATCGTCGATTAACTTTCTCTAAATAGTGGTTATGGAACGGTAAGAAAACCCAACTTTGTGGTGGTTCCCACAAATTAATTTGTTGGTATACTTTTTTATACTTCCTATCCTCTTCTTTGTATTCTTGGACTTCTTTGTCCCAAGATAAATCTAGTTTTTCTGGAGTTACGTTTTTATCTAGTCCCTTAAATTCCGGAGAAATTTCCGCTGAATCGAGTGTAGTGTCGTTACCTCCTATGAAAGAGTCTGAAATATCAAGATTCTCTTTTTCCTTGTCTAATATTTGAATTTTCACTGGTTTTTCTATGTCTGGTGATATTGGCTGAGGATCGATCGTATTGCCTTTGCCTTGTGGTTCCAGTTTTCTTAAATCTGGAATTCCGTAGAATTCCCTTTTAATTGAATCTCTATTTAATTCCTAATAAGGAACGAAGTATACTAGTAAGTATCTACTCTTGTGTTAATAAACACGACTGATATTTGGGAGGGTTTTCCCTTTCAATTCAAAATCTCAAAAATTTCTCAAAATAGAAAATTAATCAAGGAAGTGTTGAGGACCAATAGGTTTAATCGACTTTATTTGTTTTCTCTAATGTAGACAATATATTTAGCTTACTTGGCAATAGCCTTTCGAAGTAATAGTCAATGACTTACTTTGCTTTAAATTTAATTTCCCAAAAGTTCTATTCTATTCTGTATATCTTCAATGTATTACTATCCTTTAGCTTGTGACTCACTCATGTACATATGTCGTTGTATTTCTCACGTAGTAACGTGCTTTTAATTTAACTGTAATTTACTCAAAATATTTTATGGACCCAAGCTCGAAGTATCGACTTGAGTGACTGTAACTTATTGTACTTTCAGTACGGCGTGGTGACTTCCTCGTGGGAATCTGACTAGTTAATTCAAAATGTCTAACTTAATTATCTCTACTTGAGAGCAAATTCTTGAAACGGCGTGGTAGTTCCTCGTGGGAATCTAAAGAAGAACTTCGAAGATGGCTGACTAATATTTTCTCTAGTAAGAGCAATGAATTTATTTTCTCCAATTTATCTGCAGTAGTAACTGCCTTTTATTCTGTAGATATGTAGTAAAGCAATGCCCACTCTGACTTTAGCAGTGTGAACCCAATACGTATCTACGTAAGAGATCCGTATTAGTTTTTACTTTATTTAGCCGAGTCTGATTTCTACTTTTAAAGAAATCAGGCCTTGGTTTGTACCTTCACAAAATCAATTTAATTCAAACCTTCGTATAATTTTTATAATACTTAATTTTTCTTTTACTTAATATTTTCTATTGCATGGTGGGTGAATTTCTATGCTTATGCTGTGACTATGGACGGGGGTACATATGTTTCGCGCAACAACCTACCCAAAATTTTGATTCTAAGAAGCAAGCTAATAAGCAGAAGCACTTAAATCAAAAACAAGAATTTTGAAAATTACCTAAGTCCGGTTTTTCAAAATAAAAATCAATAAGTCAGTCAATAAAATTCTTCCTTTCGTTTACACCGTGGTGTCTTCTTTTCGTTTAATTATTTACTTCGGCTAGTAAGCCTTTTAATCCGGGTAGTAACCCAATTCTAGAATTAATGAATTCAAGAATTATCCACTAATTCAAAATCGTATCTCAATCTATTATTTTGTCGATCTCTAACAATTCTCAATCTTAATTTGTAAATCAACAGAATTACCAAAATTATAATCAAACACAATATATCGTAACTTGTAGTATTTATTATAAGTATCATTGACGTAGTCCTACCATACGTTCGTTATTTTTATAAATCAAAATTTTATCATAAACATGTATCAAGACCAAAATCACAAAAATCAAAAATATGACTTTACTTTCAGTTAAATTCAAAATCAAAAATATCCACATAAATGAGAAGATGTATCTACCTTAATCTTTCACGAAAATGATGAACGAAATATCGTTTCACTACATATACGGTTATCAAAATCAAAAATATTGAAAGTATAACTCTGATGTCTGTCTCAGACAAACTTAAATAAATCCACATAAAAATTCTATTTTTCTTTAAACTACCTAGTAAGGTCTCTTGAAATGTTTTACTTACATACCTAATAAGGTATGCTTCCTTATTTTCACAGACCCTTGTGGGAACTTCTGTTTATCTGCGTCGCGTGGACTTCCTCACTATTGGTTACTACTTGACCCTTCGTTTCTTTTGCTTGATTCCGAAGAAGTGGAAATATCCGACTTGGGATCCGCCTTTTTGATGAATATTAGTCTTCACTGACCTTCACTGCCTAGTAAGGCTTTAGTTTACTACAAAATTATTTATTTCAATTACTTTTACTACTTATAACATGTGGTAGAGCTGTTGAGTAGTTACCATGAAATCAAAACTACTTATTTTCATAAATTCAAATTTGTACTTCAAGAAATATCGATGGGTAATAACCCTTAAATCAAAACAACTATTTTTCAAAATATCAACTGGTATTAACTATGAAAATCAAAATTATTTTTCTCAAAATCAAATACTGGTATTAACCATTAAATTCAAAATTATTTTCACTAGTAAGTGTATTTCCCAAAAAGCAAAATTATCTTTTTCCCAAAATATTCAGTAGGTAATAACCTCAAAATCAAAAATCTCTATTTTTACGAAATTATCAACAGGTAGTAACCATAAAATCAAAATTATATCTTTCAAAACAATCGCATAATAAGTAACCTCCCAAAATCAAAATTGTATTTTTCTCGGAATTATCAACGGGTAGTAACCCAAAATCAAAATTATATTTTTCTTACTATTATCTGGAGGTAATAACCTCTTAAATCAAAATCGTCTATTTTGTTCAAGTATGAATGTTTTATAAGTTTTGGTTTAATTACCGAAATTCTCAATTAACCGCTTTCTTTTCCTTTTTCAGGCTGCAACAAAAAAATAGTCAGTAGACTTTTCTAGGTAGGATCCTTCGACAAATTCTTCGGAATACCGAGATGTCAATGCTTTGACAGTAGCCGTCACTAGTAAGTGAAATCCTTTTGCTTTAATAAAGCTCTGCAAATTAATCAAAAGTAGAAGTTTACTTTGACTTTGCCTTGATATATTTATATAGCTAACCATTAGTTTCCATGAAAATTTAACTCATATACTTTTACTCATAATACTTTCCCATATATTTTGCATAAATCGAAATGTTTAATATTGCTTTCGTTTTCTTTTCAGGTATTTAAATATAATTTGTCAATGACCGGGATGATCGTATCAATCCTACGGTTCCACTTATTTCAACGGACTAGTAAGTCAACCACAAATCTTCAATCAAAATCGGACCGTATCCGTATGGAAGTCGTTTTCCTTCTATGGTGAATTCACCTCTATTTGACCAACGTATAATGCTATAGATAAATCAAAATTATATAATTAACACAAATTGCTTACTGGAACTATCCACTTGCTTCTTTTAATCATTAACTTATTTTTATTTCCTTATATATACAAAGTAATATTTGTATTTGAAATTTTAACTGTGACGAACAGTTGGGTAAGTTTATGAAAGGCCCCTCAACAATTCATAAACTTCCCTAACTGGTGATTAACTACACTTTGGACCGTGTCCTCTCACTACCTAATAAGTCCAAGGCTTAGTACTTGGCACTTCTAATTACTAAATTATGAAGTTGGGTTTAAAGACCCATAACCTGAAAACACGCAAAACACCAAAAATGCAACTAATGAAATCTGGGTATAAATCCCCAGTACCTTATAATTATTGACGAATATGAAAAGCCCAGGTATTATTCCTGGCGGAGGAATCGGTTGATTCCTTATTCACTACTAATTGCCACTTGATAATATTTCAAGCTGCGCATCTACATGCGGCCTTGTTGAAAATCGACATGACCCTACTTTACCATAAAATGTCTTATATTTTCAGAAATAATAGATGGAATTTACTAATTCCTTTTGATTTAACTACACTTATGACGAATACAACTAATCTAATCGGAATTAAAATTTTATGAAGTCCTGGTCTCGAATCCCAGGCGAAAAGAAAATTGAAATTTTCAGCTTCTGCTGATTAATCAAAGTAAGTAAACTACACATACAATTTTCCACTTATATAAAGTCAAGGACAAGTGTCTGGCACAGAAATAATACTAAATTTTATAAATACTTAATAAGTAGTGGTTTAATTCCACTCAAAATGAAAATTGAACAAATTTTGACTTGTAAACTGAATGATTTTAACTAATAAAAAGTCTGGGTACTTTCCCAGCACACTAAAATTGAAAATCGAACTATAAATTTTGAAAATCTGGGTTATTGAATTTCCAGCACTGCCTAATATAAAACTTTGACTTATTTTAGATCTGTAAACCAGGGTTGGATTCCCTGTATTTTCTGAAATACTAACTTGTATTTAACTGAAGAAATCGGGGGGAAGTGTCCTGTATTTTACCACACAAAACGCTTTAAATTCAACACAATTCTGAAGGGTAAGTTCCCTTCACACCATATAACATTCAATTAACACTTTATGCCAACAAATCGAGGGTCAGTTCCTCGTACACTATGCAATAATTAATTTAACCTTTTACAAAATAAATCGAAGTAATAATTTTTCGTAATATATTCGATTAAAACACACAATATATCGGGATGGTATTTTCCCGAAGTACACAATAAATACACTAACAAATTGGAGTATGATTTCTCCGTAATAATGATGACTTAAATGGATGAAATTACGAAAAACTTGTGACTGGCATATGCGGTTACCACATAAGTGTTAACTGCTGATTTATTACGTACTTGCCTGTATATTAGATGCGGCCGTTTATGAGCTGACTAAAATTTGGTTTTCTTCTATTTTATAGCTTTAACTGGATTGAAAACTGTACACTTTTGTACTACACTGGTACAAAGTCACTATATTTTTCGAATTTAAATACTGGCAACTCAAAATTATGACTGAAAAATGATGAAAATTGAAGTTCAACTTTCCGGCTGACTGTGGCTATGGTCGAAGACTGCGGACCATGCCGTTTTGTATCCTTTATAATGGGCTGCCTATACTTAATGTGTAGTCAGCCACTACTTACATTCGCCGACTCGAAAAACTGTAAAATCTCACTTTTTCGTAGAGTTTTGAAACTGAATGATTGTAATCTAGTAGTAACTAGTAACATTCTGTATTTTAACACTATTAATTTTTACAAATTGATGAGAAAACTGACTGAAATTTTCATTTGTCACTCGGCCGATAATATTGCTAGCCACTAATGTTCACAGCCTAATATGTATACCGTGTTGATCAAAGCTGACTCATGCGGTCCGTTCACTACTATGTAATTTCTGCTGACTGGCTTTCCCAAATATGGCGGCTTATGTATAAGCATACGAATGAAAATCTATTTTTATTTTTTACTTTGTAAGTGACTCAAAAATATTATTTTCGAACTAACAATATATGGATTTGTAATCCCATTTAATTCTGTATTTTAACCAACACATTAAAATATGAAATGCACAATTTTAATACCTTTTACAAACCTTTTTTGATTGTCGGCTGGATTTCAGCTTAAATACCTCGTCTCGGCAGATGACGGCGTCCGTCTCTGTTTTCTTGAAAATTCTGAATTTCTTTTCCGATCGTGTCGGCTTTGATTCTTTCTTTTCTCGTAATAACGAGCTGATTTTATTTCACTTTTTGATCCTTTATTTTCTCAAACTTTTGAGCTGACTTTTAACTTTTTATTCTAAACTCTTAATATTTCTCATATATGAGCAATGACTTCTTTTGTCTTGTGCTTTCCCAGTCCCTAGTAAGGTGATGCTGGAGCAAATTTTCCACACGTCTTCACCGGGCAATAGCCTGAGTCGTTGTTGCTTAGCCGTGAAGCACCAGTTCAACATACGCTCCAATTCAATTCAATATAGGGTCCCGGCTCTGGCTTAGCTTAATAAAGCACCAATTCCAACAACCGCCCTTTCACTTTTACTTTTTCAATTTCTCAATATGCGCACGTGGCGTCAACTAACCAGTAGGTTTTCAATGCATACAAAATGTTTCCACGCGGTCCCCTATAGTTTACTATAGGCAAATATGGGCCCAAGCGTTTTGGTTACCTCAATCACCGCTGGTTTAACGCTAATCAAAATAATTTTAACTATTTTACTTTTTAATTATAATTAACTAATTTTGGGGGGTATGTATGTACATACCCCGCACCTTAATGAAAGGGTTTTTATTGCGGGTCCTGGCAATCCGATTCGGGAACAGGCTGAGTGTACGGAACGAGGGGGTTCTTTCGTACCTCAAGACCAAAGCCTGAGATGATATAAAATTATATGCACCTGTAAATGGAGGGATTTATGCAACACAGAGAATAGAGCACAAGCTTTATAATATGATGCTTTATGGGTGGGGAGGATAGATGCTTTCCCAACTTAACTACTTATCGTTCCAACTAATACTTAATTAAATATAATTATATTTATGATGGAATATGCGAATCTCAAACGAGGGATGAATGCAATCACACACAGCTCACAAACACTTATAAATACGAGAATAAAGGGACTTTAACCTTGCCCTGTATTTATTTAACTTTAAGAATACTTTTACGGGCGAGTACGCCAAAATGATAGTTACTTTTAATACTTTACTTTTACGGGCGAATACGCCAAAATGAAAGAATACTTTACGGGCTTCGTGAGCCAAAACAAATAATACTTTTACAGCCACGTAGGCAACAAACAAAAACTGATAATTATAGTTTCCAAAAACCACATGGGTAAAAAGGATAACTCACAAATAATACTTCTCAACAATAAGCCTCGTAGGCAACAAAATATAATACTTCACAATTCAAGCCTCGTGGGCGACAACAATTAATCCCATTAGGGTATTACTTTTTACCTTATATTTCGCAGTAGCGAGAGTGACAGACGTGGGCTTCCAATAGGGAAAATTAATCAATCATGGCTCGTAGCCGGGTTTCTCTCAATAGAGCAGTAAACACAATTATCATTTCTTGCCCGAATACGGGTTAAGCTTCTAAACCGGATCCCTAAATATATTCGCAATAGCGACTTTATGAATTCCCTCGTGGGGCAATTCTGGGTTCTTAAATCTTGGCCTCGTGGCTCCTAATATTTCTGCAGTCGCAGCAACTTCCAGTAGGTTCTTGAGTTGGAGACGTCTCACCAGCTTTCGATGTTGACTCGAAGGAAGCGCAGACCGAACTGGTATTTCATGGGCTGAAGAATAGGAGATTCTTCAGTCCATGCATTAACCATTACATTTCATTTCTATTTCCATTTCTCATCTTTTACGTCTCCCAACTCTGTACCGTGTACAGCATTTTTATTCCATTCTATCTTATACATCTCTAAAGTGGACGGCGCCGGTTATGGTACAAGTATGTACGCTGCACATACTTGGCCGGGCCGTCTGCAGCTTCACTGCTAATTCGCCCTTGGCGATTCTACACTATTTCTAATAGGGAAATTCTGTCTGTGTCACTCTCGCGCTACAAAATACATTTACAAACATTTATAAAATATATTATATATAATTTTGTATGTAGTATTTTGTGCTTCATCTTTTTCTCTGTCAAAACTACGGTAGATTTCAGACTGGCGCACAGCGGACCCTGGACTCTGGTGGACAGCGAACCCTGGACTGCAGCGGACAGCGGACAATGAACTGCGGCGAACAGCGGACCCTGGGCTGCGGCAGACATTGGACCTTGGACTGCAGCGGACTTCAGACTGTCGTGGACAGCAAACAGCAGTAGACCCTAGAATGCGGTGGAATTCAGACTCGCGGACAGCGGACGCCAGACTGCGGCGCACAGCGGACCTAGAACTGCGTTGGGCTTGAGACTGTAACGGACGGCGAACATCAGCGGATCCAAGACTGCTGCGCAAAGCGGAAATAGGACTGTGGCAAACAACCAATAGCAGCGCATCTCATACACCGGCAGACAGCAAACATCAGCGAGCCCCAGACTGTGAGGGACAGCGGAACCTGGACTACGGAGGACTTCATACTTGCAAACAGCAGCGGACCTCGAACTACGGTGGATTTGAGACTGGCGCACAGCGGACCCTGGACTGCGGTGAACAGCGGACCCTGGACTGCGGTGAACAGCAGACTCGGACTGCGGTAGACAGCGGACCCTGGACTGCAGCTGACAATAAACTACGGAGAACATCGGACCCTGGGCTGCGGCAGACCGTGGACCTTGGACTGCGGCGGTCAGCGGACCCTGGACTGCGGCGGACAGCAAACAGCAGCAAAACCTGAACTGTGAAGGACAGCGGGCGCTGGACTGCGGACCCTTGACTGCAGCGGACAATGAACTGCGTCGAACAGCAGACCCTGGACTGCGGCGGACAGCAAACAGCAGCAGAACCTGAACTGTAAAGGACAGCGGGCGCTGGACTGCGGCGGACAGCGGACCCTGGACTGCGGCGGACAGCAAACAGCAGCAGAACCTGGACTTTAAAGGACAGCGGACGCTAAACTGCGGCGAACAGCGGACCCTGGACTGCGGCGGACAGCAAGCAGCAGCAGAACCTGAACTGTGAAGGACAGCGGGCGCTGGACTGCGGCGGACAGCAAACAGCAGCAGAACCTGGACTGTGAAGGACAGCGGACGCTAAACTGCGGCGGACAGCGGACCCTGGACTGCGGTGAACAGCGGACCCTGGACTGCGGTGAACAGCAGACTCGGACTGCGGTAGACAGCGGACCCTGGACTGCAGCTGACAATAAACTACGGAGAACATCGGACCCTGGGCTGCGGCAGACCGTGGACCTTGGACTGCGGCGGTCAGCGGACCCTGGACTGCGGCGGACAGCAAACAGCAGCAAAACCTGAACTGTGAAGGACAGCGGGCGCTGGACTGCGGACCCTTGACTGCAGCGGACAATGAACTGCGTCGAACAGCAGACCCTGGACTGCGGCGGACAGCAAACAGCAGCAGAACCTGAACTGTAAAGGACAGCGGGCGCTGGACTGCGGCGGACAGCGGACCCTGGACTGCGGCGGACAGCAAACAGCAGCAGAACCTGGACTTTAAAGGACAGCGGACGCTAAACTGCGGCGAACAGCGGACCCTGGACTGCGGCGGACAGCAAACAGCAGCAGAACCTGAACTGTGAAGGACAGCGGGCGCTGGACTGCGGCGGACAGCGGACCTTGGACTGCGGCGGACAGCAAGCAGCAGCAGAACCTGAACTGTGAAGGACAGCGGGCGCTGGACTGCGGCGGACAGCAAACAGCAGCAGAACCTGGACTGTGAAGGACAGCGGACGCTAAACTGCGGCGGACAGCGGACCCTGGACTGCGGCGGACCTTAGACAGTGGCGAAGAGTGAACAGAAGCGTTCCCCATACTGCGGAAGAATTCAGACTGGCGCAGTATTGAACTCCGGATGGCTACCAGCTCCAGACTGCGATGGATAACCTTCGACAAACCTTGGGCAGCAACGGACGCGAGACTGCGGCGGACTTTAGACTGCAGCGGTCTGGGGTGGACTGCATGAAGCAATGAACTTTGAATTGCGGAGCCGTTGTATGCGGTGGGCACGTTTTGTATTTTTTGCCCGATTTTTGCCTATATTTGCTCAGGGGAAAAATAAAACGCGCGCGAACTAGGATTGCAAGCAACTTCGATAAATTTATTTGCTAAAATTGCTCGCACTGAAAATTGCGCATAATTGTAAAAGATCACTTTTTAAAAACTGCCAGTGCCAGTCTGGCATTGGCTTATTCCTACAAGAGGTAATTAGGCCAAGGCCTACCCGAGATTTTTGATCAAAATATATTCATATTAAGATTTTTTATTTATTGTGTGAGAAAAAGTATTTTTACAAGGCAACAAAAAACAAGGGTGCATTTTCTGGTATTCCTACCAAGACTTTTCCTACCCAGACTTTTCCTACCCGGATTATTCCTACCCAGACATTTCCTACCCGGAATTTTCCTACCCACGACCAAACCTAGGACTTTTCCTACCCAGACTGGTCGCAGTTCCAAGGTTTGACTCCATCCTTTCTTCTTGTACTTATGCATTGATTACCGTAAATTATTTGCATAAATTTAATTACTTAATATATGAAGAGTTTTTTATTAAAACGCGATAAGTTCATCAAAGCCCAAAGCAAATTTTACAGGGTCAACAAAAAATGAATAAATGGTGACAGGTTGAGCTTTTGTAACTCAATTTGTTTCTGCAGGTACTGCATCTGACGAAGCGTTACAAGTAGTTTCATAATCCTAGACGGACTCTGGAATGCTTTAGAAAATTTTCATTTAATTTAAATTTGTGGACTTATCCCATTTTGCCAAAAATAATTTAATGAACTTATCCCGCTTTGCTAGAAAACGAAATTTTGGTGATTTTAAAAATTCCTCTGATTGAACTTTTATCCTTACCATTCAACACAGTAATGTATCTAGTTGAATAGAACAAATAACAAATAATCTCATTTTTGAAAAACTGAACTTATCCCGTTAACTCTTCATATGTTGGGTTGGCACGATTAACTGTAAAACCAAAGAATGTTTAATTTTTTGTAGCTGTATTTTATATTGTGAAATGTATACAATTTAGGTAGCATTTAACAAAGCCACATGTATTCATTTTTAGTCTTATTAGGAATAATAAAGTAAAAAAATTATTTTACTAGCAAGTCTATATTATTTAAAATAACTCGAGGTTACAAAAAATACAAAAATTGCGGGTACATCTTTGCCCGATGTGTAGGTTATTTCTATGTACGTGGGTAGGAAAAGTCCTAGGTTTGGTCGTGGGTAGGAAAAGTCTGAGTAGGAATAATCCTACAACCGCATTTTCTACTACCTGCTTTGACTCCTTGCATTATTCTTATATTTAGTATACCTTAATTGATTGGTCAGTATGGCTTATCATCGGTCGAGTTTGGGTGAACCCGACTCGAAACTTGAACTGACTTGATATGTACCGGATCAAAATACTAAACTCGGCTCGAAACCGATCATAAAATTACGCAAATTGAGACTGACTCGAACCGAACGCAATCGAGTTGGATGACGTAAAACTCGACTCGAAAATGGTTAACTATTTATAGGCAACTATTAACGCATTTTTAAAATAAATAAATATTTTAAGGTAAAAATACTAACTGACCATGTTGATTTATACGATCAAATTTTGTGAGTAAATTATACAAATTTTACAGAGCATCAAACTTTTTGCCTTGTTTTCAAGTTTTGAATTTTGTATGGTCGTTTGACTCGACTCGAAATTTTCGTCACCGACATCCGACTCGACTCCAAGTTTTTGTCGCTATAATCCGACTCGACTCGAAACCGATAAAATCTCTTCGAGTCGAGTTTACCATTGACTCGACTCGACTCGATTTGTATCAGATTCCACTCGACCGATGACACGGTTTGGTAAAAATTGTCTTTCATAATTAATTCCAAAATTAATTAACAAATTAATTATGAACCAATGACAAGGACTTTAAATAACGACTGGCTTTTAGGGCACTGGACGATCTGTGTTTCCCATATAAACGCTTATTAATTTTGGCAATTTTGACATTCGGTTAGTGGCCAAAATATGAATTATTTTTGGGATATTGCTTTTCAAGTCCTTAGATACGACATCAGGCAACATGAAAAAAATAACATGGTCATACCTATTATTTTAATGCTCGTTCTATTTGCGCAAAATACAGTATACGCTAATAAGGCATATTTCTATGCTCCGTGGCGATGTCTGGAGTATCGGATGCTTATGATTAGGAAAATGTCTAACAATGAGTATATTGCTACGTTTTATCATTTCAGAAACTTCGCAAGTCGCAATGCCCAAATCCTTATAGATTTGGATACCCACCAATCTATGGCGGTTTTTTTCAAAAATTATTTTAAAAAATTAGGCTAATTATAAGCTGACACTAATTTTTCTGCCATGGGCAGAAGCGGACGAAACAGAGTCATTCTACAGAGTCACGACCAGCTCATTCATGAAATTACATGGATCAGCACCAAAATTGAGTGAGATATAGAATCGACAATTTTGATCATTTCTAGTATGAACCAATGGTTGTAGGATTATTCCTACCCGGAATTTTCCTACCCGGACTTTTCCTACCCGGATTATTCCTACCCGGATTTTTCCTACCCGGACTTTTCCTACCCACGACCAAACCTAGGACTTTTCCTACCCATGTACATAGACATAACCTACACAAAGATATACCCACAACTTTTGTACTGTATTATAACCTTAAGTTATTTTAAATAATATAGACTTGCTAGCAAAATAATGTTTCCAACTTTATTACCACGGCAGTTGCTAATAAGGTTAAAAACGCATATTTGTGACTTTGTTAAATGCTGCCTAAATTGCATACATTTCTTTACGTTTTCAGCTCTATACCGTTGGCTTTATAGTTAATCGTACCAACCCAGCATATATTAAGTAATTTAAATTTATGTTAATAATTTACGATAATCAATGCATAAGTACAAGAAAAAAGGATGGCGTCAGTCCTTAGAACTCCAACAAGTCGGGGTAGGAAAAGTCCTAGGTTTGGTCGTGGGTAGGAAAAATCCGGGTAGGAAAAGTCCGGGTAGGAATAATCCGGGTAGGAAAAGTCCGGGTAGGAAAATTCCGGGTAGGAATAATCCGTTTACCGAACCAATGACAAGGACTTCAAATGACGTCATTTCATGAATGACTTAGTCTGACCTCTGTGTCGTCCACTTCTGTCCATTGCAGAAAAATTAGTGTCAGCTTATAATTAGCCTAATTTTTTAAATAATTTTTGAAAAAAACCGCATACGGTTTGGTAAAAATTTTTTTTCATAATTAATTCAAAATTTCAAAAATTAATTAATTATGAGCCAATGACAAGGACTTTAAATGACGACTGGCCATTCTTTACGAGAGACCTGATCGTAGTAAAAAATGCGAGTTTACACCACTGAGATCGTCCCATGTGCTTAATTGCAGCTAACTAAAAGCAAGAATACCAATTTATTATCTCTTCTGGATTCCCTAGGCAAATGTATGGCCTACTCAAAAATGTTAAAATATTTTATGTAAGGGTCACCAAAATTTCGATCTATTTGTTCGAAATTGTGTCCCCATGTTGGTAATATGGCACTTACAAAACCCTATTCTCACGGGTTGCTGTGGGGCAACGGCAGAGAGACTTTGTGTTGCAGTAATACATGAGACGGCGTTGAACTACGACATTTCTATTTTCTATGTCTTTGTATTGCCTCTTTCAACGCTGTCAATCATTAGCTCCGTGTGAATAAAATACCTCTAACCAACAATCCGGATTTAAGAAATTAAATCCAAATTACATATTCCGAAATTCGAAGAACGAATATAAATTATATAATGAAAATTTTGTACGAAATACTTTAATCCTTATTACTAAAAATCGCTAAGGCTTGACGCCGTTAATAATTTATCCTGCGCCTGAAGTACAATGTATACCTCTCTACGATGGCCTATTTCTCGCAGGTTGTATATATTTTTTTTTTGAGCGGGGTTGCTGTGTGTTGTGCTTAAGCAACCCCGTTATGCTGTGCTTAAGCAACCCCGTTATATTCGTTCTTAGAATTTCCGAATATGTAATCGGATCTAACTTATTAAATTGTTGGTCAAAGGCATTTTAGTCATACTGACTCAATGACTGACAGCGACAGCGTTAAAAAGTGCAACACGAAGACATAGCAAATATAAATGACGCAGTTCAACTCCGTCTTATGAAATATTACTGCTTCGCTGAATATTTCTGCCGTTGCCCCACCCGCCCCACCGCAACCCTTAACAATAGGGTTTTGTAAATGCCTCATTGTTAACACAGAACATAGAGACAAAATTTCGAACAAATAGATCAAAATTTTGGTGGCCCCTCCCCTTCATGAAATATTTTCACATTTTTGAGTAGACCATACATTTGCCTAGGGACTCCAGAAGAGATATTTGGTATTTTAGTTTTCCTTTAGCCATCAAACATGAGAAGACGTACGTTCCCCATATATTCGCTTGTTAATTTTAGCATTTTTTAACTTCGGTTAGTGATCAAAAGAAAAATCTCGTTTAGCCGGTGTGTTGTCAGATCTAGAGAAGTTCAGATAAGGTAGAAATAGAAACTCAGTCCAGTCCTTTGTGCTACGGATTAATACAAAGGAATAAAATCATATTTTACAACATGCATAGTAAACTCTATGTCAGTGGCTAAAAATAAAATACAGTTCCCGAAAAAGAGTATGGAGTAGTATTAACTTCAAAATATGTGCTAATGCCTATTTACATTGATTAAAAGTGGAGGATTGGTGTTTATCAGTACTTGCACTAGGGGAGTGGTAGGGAAAGTTTTGTAAATTGAGATGGTTCCATACTTTTTTTTGGGAACTGGATTTCATTTTTAGTTTTGCAGATGCAGCTGTTTGCATTCAAATACTTACATTAACTAGATTTCAATGGTAAACAAATGATAGTCATATTTAATAGTTTATTACTAGATAGTCTAGTTTGAAAATCAGATTTTTTTACACTCTGTGAAGCTGATGGTGGCTGTGGTACTTGTGGCGAAGTGGCGATAGTGGTGGTACTGGTGGTGGTCCAAAAAGCACGACCTTCTGATTTAATGTTTTATTAAGAAATAATGCTATTAAAACCTTTTTGTATGAGCTCTGTAAAATGCGTACCGCTTATTTTAAAACATTATGATCGATGTTACATACCTGAACTTTTTAAATTAAACGAACAACCAGGAAAATAATGCCGTCAACAGCCGAAAAATTAACTGATACTGACTGATCACTGGTCCCTGTTTCTTTTGTCAGAATCTTTAAATGACTGATTCATTAATATTTTAATGATTTAATTTATTAAATTAGTTAAATGCGGTTAAGCAAAGTAGCAGGCTGAATTTCCAAAAGAATAAATCTATGACATTAAAGCTACCAAAATGCAAGACTGAATGAAAATGAGTAGCATCGTCACAATTTTGGCAGTTCAAGTTTTGAATGTGACTGGTGCGTGATGAACGCATTTTCTTTTAAGCCGGCAACATTTTTTTTTATTGTAGAAATGTTTTCTAGATTTTACAAGTTACATCTACATGGTGATTTTTGTTTAAAAAGTGGTAACTAAGGCATTACAGATTTATTGCAGCTCAGTTTTCCATCCGGCCTCGGCTTAACATATATCTTTGTTAATTTTATTTATCTTATCCTTATATCTTTTAAGCAATATAGGATCACCTAATTCTATACTTTTAGACTTTAGACTATCACGGTGATGCATTTGTTAGTGTTTGTTAGACCTAGTTAGTTTCCAGCTACGCACGTTGCACTTGCTTGTTTGTTTTAATAAAGTACTACAAAATCTCCAAATTCTTTTCTTTTATCCAATTATTCACATTTATTCGTCATCGCATAAGCGTTGTAAGACCCTCACATAGTAAAGTGCACCACTATATTTACAATATGAATGCAAGTATTTTGTTCCTATCATTCAAAATTTATTTCTTCTACCTCGGCCATACAATTTTAAAAATATTTTAGTCTCATACATGTGTAATATTTTAAATAAATTTATTATAGAATCGTAAATTCAATGAACTGTGTAGCAATAATAATTGTAGCACTTAAAGTACATAACATACTTGCTACGTAATTACATAATCTATTAACCTTTCGCAAGTATTACTTGATCAGATCCAAAGAGTAATATGCCATTTAAAATATAGTGATGAGTAGAATTTAAATAACGAAACTCGTCATGTGTGCCATCACATAACTTGTTGAGAATTTGTTTTAAAAAACCACACTTAAACAAAATCATACAGCTCTCCCAAGATGTAAAAAAACACATACTTGTAAATTGTCTTAAGTAAATTGTTGGAAAAACAAGTGCTTAATATTAATATGTACTCTGTCCTATAACTGATGTGAAAAGCAGTCTAAGTTTCGTTTCAGTTCCAGGAATTAAAAACAAATTGTTTCGAATTTACAACACTAAAACAAACACAATTTCTAGGCTATTACAGTTAGAAAATTTCAATTCAAATTAAAAATGATAACACGAGAGGAGTTTGGTTTTATTTTAGAAATATACAGCTTTTTATAGAAAGTAGAAATTCTCCATTTCAAAGTTGATTTAAAAACAGGAGACATTTCTAAACAAATTTTAGTATTAAAAAGGATTATTTGGCATTTATTCTTTATTTGCAATGTATTCGATTTAATGTATCAAAATGGAAGATTTGTCCAGTCTCTCATAAACCCGAGATATTTCATTCTTAGCCATTTTTCAATGAGGCAAACAATAAACAACGAACCACTGAATGTGTACTTTTTTACCACCCAATTCAAACTGTAATGTTTAAGATTAAAAAATAAACCGACAATTGGTTTGTATTTCTAGTATTTACAGAGTCGTGGGTTATCAGGAAAAAAAGGACTCTACGGCAAATAAAGAAAATGGAGTTGGCCATTACCTTCTACCCGTATCTCTCTTTTCTAAATGCATTTCTCATGCTCACAGTTTTTATTTACGATCCAACTTACAGAATTTTACTGTATTCAGCCCTTCCAGCTTCTTATAAAAATACTTTCACTTTTGTGTTTATTTCTCTAGCTGAATTTTTGGTATATGTTTTTTGGGTATCAAATGTTGTGTTCGCAGTCACTTTACACATGCTGTTTTTCATGAAAGTGGACTCTGACTTGCGCACTGGAATTTCTCGGTTTTTAAAACAAACAAAACCCTCAGCGATCCATCCAGACAATACACAGAATCCAAATAGATTTTGGCAAACATTTTCAGAATGGCGACAGCTCCAGCTGTCCATTAACTGTTTCAATTTAGGCAACTCAAACGCTGTGTTTGTTCTCAAAAATTTTCTGGTTACAATAACTATCCTGTCTACAGTATACGCAATAAAATACTTTACTGTGGACATTTTGGTGGGTTCGACTGCTTTTGTCATCCCGCTCTCTGGAATAACGGTGTACATGGCCCTTTACGACAAGGCTTTTAAAATTCCTGAAAATATGAAAACCCTAAGGAACCAAATGTCATTTTTGTCCTGCACTAATTTAAAACAAAGAGACAAAGCTTATTTTAATAGACTCGTTCGGTCAGTGAGAATTGTGGGGATTATGCAGGGCAGATTTCTTGCAATGGAGCGAGAGTCTACACCCATGTTTTTTGATTTTATTGTGACAAGTGTGGTTTCTATACTTATTTTACTTTAATAATTTGTTTTTAGCAGGTAACTATTTTAGGGTGTCAGTGCAACCTCAGTAATAGACAATTGTGAATATTTGTATTTCCCTTCACTATTTGTTTAAGATAGGAGATGTGAGAAGATATAGGAATTATTTTGCAAAGATTTTACTATAAATCTTGAGTTTGTTAGCAAAGTGGGAATTTATTTATATTGATTACACATTATAAGCGTGCTCCATTGTATTGCTATCAGAAGAATATTCGTTAACTAAATAATTTGAAAACGAATAATTAAGCTCCATTTAAATTATAAAATTACATGGGTATGACAAAATATTTTTTTCTATCATTTTCACATATATTGTTCATTTAGCTAAGAGCTAAGATTACTTACACTATAAGCTAAGTTACCAATAAATTTTGGTCAAGAAATACATAATATTTTTTTAAACAAAAAAGGCCTCAAACTGTATTGCAGTTTCAGTAAAATCCTACAATCACCGTAGAAATCATAGTGGCCGCTATTCGAGAATACACTTTAATAGCGCAATACGAATTAATTAATTAAGTTTAGAATCAATCCAAATATTTTTTTTCATGGGTTACCAGAAAAAAACGAACTCTAAGATACGTGAAATCAAGAAAATGGAGTTAGCAATTACATTCTACCCTTATCTCTGTTTTCTGAATACACTTATCATTGTCACAGTTTTTATTTACGATCCAACTTACATAATTTTACTGTTTTCATCCCTTCCAGCTTCTTATAAAAATAATTTTACTTTTGTCTTTCTTTTTCTTGTTGAATTTTTTATTTATATTTTTTGGATTTCAAACGCTGAGTTCGCAGTTGTTTTTCACATGATGTTTAACAATGGAGTATTTTTTACGACACTAAGTAATCTATTTAAATCATAAGATAAGGGCACCCCTTAAGGATGTTTTCGAAATGGTAAGCAACACGCATACAGCCAACTGCTATGAGTACACGTGTAGAGAGAGAGAGAGAGATATCACTTTCTGCCATTTGTATTTCTCTTCGCCTTTTCAAATTCTTTATTCCCCCTCCGAATTTTATTTAACACTGAACAGAATTATCAGTAGCTGCGATAACTACCTTGGAGTTATATCGTCATCGTAGTAATGTAGTGCAAGGTATTACAGGCTATATCATACAAACTTAATATATCTACATTAAAAGTAATTGAATCAAGTACATAATGTAGATAAATTTGTATATGCAATAATGATGTCGTATTCCATTAATTATTCAAACTACAAACAATTGTGTTTTTTTTTCAATTTAAAATTATTGTTTTTAGCCTTTTCAAAGTATTGTGTGTATTATTAACCTACGTAATTTTTATACTGGGTTTCTTTAACTCGAAATAAAACGTGTGGGTAAATCCATAATTTGCACTATTTCAAAAACATGTAGTTAAAACTAGGGATGGCTAATTCAAAATTCCCTGCGTTTCATTCACTCCCGATCAAAAGTTCCCAAGGGAAGGGAATTTTGGCAAAATTCCCAGTTAAATTCCCAGTTTTCAAAATTCCCTTAAATTCCCAAAACTCCCTAGGGAATTTTGGGAATTTTGGAAATTTTCATTTAATAATTCAAACATTCCCTGTTAGAAAAAAATTGGTGGAACATTGAAAATTCCTAAAGTTCCCAAAATTTTCTGTCTGAAAATTCCCAAAATATTGAAAATTCCCAAAATTCCCTGTTTGAAAATTCCCGGAACATTGAAAATTCCCAAAGTTCCTAAAATTCCCTGCCTGAAAATTCCCGGAATATTGAAAATTCCCAGTACTTCATGCACAGGGAATTTTGCCAAAATTCCCTCTTTTCAAAATTCCCATAGTTCCCTCCCTCCCAAAGTTCCCAAATTCCCAGGGAATTTTGAATGGGCCAACCCTAGAAAACAATTTGCACCTTTTTATAACAATTAACTACAACCTTTTTCTTTATTTTAAAAGCATAAAACTAAAACCATTTTAAAAGTTTTTAAAAGCTTATGGGTAAAAACTTTTGCAATTTTTCCAGTTCCTTTACGAAGAAATTCCAACACGTTTTAATAAAATGTTGAAACATTTTACACTTTTAAAAATCATGTAGTAAGGGCATTTTATTCTATATTTTAATAGGTTTCGCATATATTTCAATTGATTAAATATAAATGCCTTCCATTATATTTTCCTCCTTTTTGGGGTCTGCCTGTAATTATCGATCCCTTTTTGTTATAATCGTTAATCATTTAAAAAGCACCATTTACGCAATAACTAAATAATTGGAAAACGTTTTGTCCTATACCAGTATAACAGGGAGTATAGATAGTAAAGGAGCAGGAGATAGAAAGGAAGATTAACTTCCACTTTTGATTTAAATGAGCGTTTTAGCTGACCAATTCATAACAAAATGGCTATGGCAAATGCAAATTGCTCTATTTATACATTTTATCTTACTAATTAAAAAGTGTTTATTGCAGTTTGGTCTACAAGTGTTAGGAACCACTACACCTTGTGTGCGGGTTGTGCGCTTCAGTTTTTAACTATTTGCACTATTCTTGGTACTATTCGACGCGTCTTGACGTTTTGTGTTTCTTCTTCTAACATTATTTTGGAAATTTTGTGTTTTGCACTTTTTACGGCCGATTTACACTATTTGACTGTACCAATCACAGCACTAGAATTCAAAATTTCAAAATTTACGCAATCCTGATTGGTACAGAGCTTGATAAAAATTATTTATTCTCATTTTAAAATTAATTTGAACGTCGACGGGTCTAAAAACTGATGCACAAATTTTGTCAAAACTTACCCCGAGCAAGCATGTGGTAAAAGCGTTAAATGGTTCTTACTTCTGGTTTTCAAATTCGAACTACTCTAATTCGAACTCAATGATTAAAGCAAATTCAAAATCCACTAAATACAATAATTGAGTCGCAAACTGTTCTAACTACATGATTTCAAACGCGAATTGTTCTAACTACATGGTTTTAAGTTACAAACTCATATATTTACTTAATTTTAAAAAACACAAAATGATCTATCTACATCGTTTTAAGTTGCAAACTCATCTAAGTGACTTTAAAAACGGCAGAATCCTCTAAATACATGTTTGTGAACAAAATTTTATTATTACATGCCTATGAATATTACATCTAGTTTGATCTTTTTGCACTTCTAAAATGTTGTATTTAGAACATTTTGCACTTTGTAATTATGTGCAAACAGAACATTTTCAAATTTTAAAAATTAAAACATATTGCAATTTTTAAAATTATCTAGTTAAAGCAGTTTAAAACTTAACTTTATCATGTATTTAGAACAGTTTGCGTTTGCGACTCAAATCATGTATTAAGTGGATTTTGAATTTGTTTAAATCATAAAGTTAGAGCAGTTTGTGTTTTAAAATCGTGTAGTTAGAGCCATTTGCAGTTGCTAAAGCCATATAGTTAGAACTTTTTGCGTTCTAAAATATGCAATTAGAGCAGTTTGCACATTTCATAACCATGTTATTATGAATTCGTAAGCTAAAATGCTCATTTAAATACATAAAATCATTTAAATCATTTTTACGCAAATGCTCAACAAATCAGACTCATACGTATCAATCAATCTATGTACAGTATGTACTTATCTTTCCACAAGAAAATGCAAACAAAATATCGTAATTCTATATTAATTTAAATAAATGCACACAAAATCTTCTTTCAAATCAGAATTATTGAGTTTTTATGCTTTTCAAAGTGGTGTGTATATTTTAAACCCACGTAATTTGTATATTGGTTTTGTTCAGCTCAAAATATAAAATGTAGGTCTAGTTCATACTAATTTGCACAATTTCGAGAACATCTAGTTAAAACACATTGAACCTATTTTGAAAACAATTAATCAGATCGTTTTTGCCCTTTTTCAAAAGTATAACATTCGAACCATTTTGAAATTTGAGACGCAGAAATAAGATAAATGGGGCCGGGGCCTATACGTAATGATAGTTATGATAGAGAGTATAGGTAATTAATGTATTACGTGACTACCACGTAACCGGCGGCGTAGGCTAATAAACAAATAAACGCCGTAATTAAATATATTTAAAACGTGAACAAATATGTAATTAATGACGACTAACGAGATCTTAAAATACGGCGTAAACATTAAACAAACATACAATTAATAGTTCTACAATTTAAGACATATTTAATCATTGCAAGAAAACTATTTATGAGTTGATTGCTATTTGGAAGCATATTTAATTATTAAATAATTGGAAGGTATGTTTTTCAATTAATAAATTGAAGCTTCATTCAAATTAAAAAGTTACCTGCGCATGAAAAAATTTTACCTAACAAAATAATTTGTCTATTAATTTCTCTAAATTGGCATCTAATAAAATTATTGAGATATTAATTACTGAAGGTAATTAATTGAAAATGGATGCACACTCCAATTAAACTACTATTACAATGGGCGTAAATTTCAAACAATATTTTCAATTACGTAAGGAACCTTCACTATTTTTGTTTCATGCTTCCATAAAACTCAACTCAAACTGGGTCATAAAACATTTTGACACAGTCCATTTTCTCTTTAACTTCCAAAGTATATCGAAAAGAATCTTCGTACAGTTTAGTTTTTATCAATATCAAACAAGGAAAAAGCTGCAGAATTAAAACGTAACACTATTTCTAGAGGAGTTTGTAAAATTCTAGTCAAATTAAAAATGCTTACAAGTGAGGAGTTTAAAATAACTTTACAATTGTACAAATTTCTATCAAAATTATATATATTCCCCTTTAACGTTGACTCAAATACAGGGAAAATATCGCGACAGAATTCCATGCTTAAAAAGATTATTTGGAACTTTTTTTTATTTCTACTGTTTTTGTTTTGATCTATCAAAACGCAAGACTCTTCCAGTCTCTCATAGTCCCAAAATATTTCGTTCTCAGGCAATTTCCTGTGCAAACTGCCTTCTGCTTGTCCTTTAATATGTCAACGTACATCACTTTTTCGACATTTATTCAATGGCCTGGGATGACTGTTGGACTCTTCAACCAACTTTTTACGAGTAAGATTAATTACTTAAATAATTTCTAATTTTATTGTTTAAATAAGTATCTGAAAATTGAAAATTGCTTTATATTTCTTGTATTTACAGAGTCATGGATTATCAAGAAAAAAAGGAGTGTACAAGAAATGAAGAAAATGGAATTTATTGCCATTTACACTCCGTATCTTTGTATTCTAGATGCATTTCTCATAATTACAGTTTTTATTTACGATCCAACTTACAGAATTTTGCTCTATTCAGCCCTTCCAGCTACCTACAAAAATATTTTCACTTTTGTCTTTCTTTTTCTTGTTGAGTTTTTTGTTTATACTTTTTGGTTATCTAATAATTTGTTTACAATTGTTTCAAACATGATTTTTTTCATGAAACAGGATTCTGACCTGCGCAGTGGAGTCTCTCGACTTGTAGAACAAGCAACACATTCGACGAAGACTCATGAAGGGAATGGACAGGACCCACTTAGCGTTGGGCGAACATTTGCAGAATGGCGTCAGATTCAGCTGTCCATTAATTGTTTCAATTTGAGCAACTCGAATGCTTTGTTTGGGTTTAAAAATAATCTGATTGCACTTACCATCGTGTGCACAGTCTACGCAATAAAATACTTTACTGTGAATATTTTGGTGGGTTTGACCGCTAGTGCCATCGCGCTCTCTACGATGACGTTGTATATGTCACTCTATGACCAAGCTTTTAAAATTCCTGAAAATATGACAATCCTAAGAAATCAAATGTTTATTTCGTCCTGCACTAATTTAGAACAAAAGAACAACGCTTATTTTAAGAGGCTCATTTGGTCAGTGAGAATTGTAGGAATTATGCAGGGAGGGTTTCGAAACTTGGAACGACAGTCCACACCAATGTTTTTTGATTTTATTGTGAGAAGTGTTGCTTCCATACTTATTTTACTTCCATAGTTTGTTTTTTTTTCTTTTTTTTTTCAAGCAAATTAGACTCATGCTCATATTATGTGGGATACAAGAGGAATTCCAATAATATTATAAAAATATGTTTTGTTAAATTGGCGGCATTTTGAATTTTGAGGTTGTAAATAGAACATTTTGCACATTCTAAAATGTATGTAATTAAAAATCACTTGTCATTTTGAATGGTTGTGTCATTGTATGATACTTGGTCATTAAAGTCACCGAGCTAAACGCTTGAATATTTTTCGTACTTGCCAACAAATACAAATTGGTCATTTTTGCTGCTTTTACAAAATAGCCACCTATTTAATAATTTGATCTTGAATTTTAAAATGTTAAGGACGGTGCCTGAGTCAACATCTGTTCACATGAATTCGATCTCTCTCACTAAAACGATCAAAGTATCAGAATGAAAATGATACACAGAAACTTTATTTCTATTCTATATCCGTTTCTGTAAGTCTGTAAAATGTAAGCAATATTCCTGATCCATTGGTACATGCTACCTGCCTATGCACCGGTACCGGTACCGGTATACATATGTATTTAGGTTTTGGGTATATTATTAGGTATATTCTATTGAATGTGCAACGCAAACCTCCATAGCAATTTAACACTGTGTGTGAGTTGGGGCTTATATGGAAAAATATAAAAATGTTTGAATTTGTTTTACGAGAGACTTCCTTGGGGAAAAGATAAGGAAAGATGATATACTCTGAACTACACACACGCTCTTTCCTATACAATATTCCTCAAATTATTACTTCTCATAAAAAAAAGTGTGTAAAATCGTAAAAGTCCAAGTGAAAGATGCGACGAGATATTTTTCTGAATGTAACTCAATGTGCACGTAAGTAGGTACATATAAATAGCTTCGGATATATTTCCCTAATCTCTCGCATGTAATAAGTACGTACCTATACTTGGGCCTAAAACTGCTACTGTGCACTCTTACTACCCTTGTGCCAACACGCAATCATAACTTTATCAGATCCCATATCATAGCGACTGTCTCTACATTGACACAGAAATGCATAGAAAATATTTTTCCAAAAAGCTTCCGCTCGCCTGTTCAGTACATACATGTTTGAAAAATTTGAAATTTTCTTAAACTCAACTGCAATCCACAACAACTTAACAAATAAAATTACAAAATATTGAAATACCTCACTTCGTAGAAAAAGTTTTACTTTATATAAAATAATTTCAAAGATCACTGTTTAATATAAAAATTAAAAAATATATGATTAAAACTAAAAATCTAGACTACTAATACGCAAATTTTCTTCAGGTGCTTAAGTTTTGTTTTCTGCATTAATATTAATTCATATTATTTTAAGCAAAAAGCAGTATTTGTTTTTGCCAAGGTTTTGAAGGGCAGGATAATGTGGCCAGCGCAGGCAGCCCTGGCTGCTTGAATTTTCAAAAAACATGTAAATAGAACATTTTTCAATTCTCATAAATATGTAAAAAGAATATTTTGAATTTTCAAAAACATGCACATAAATGTTTCTTAGGACATTCCAAAAATATGTAAACCCCATTTTAACATTTTTATTAAAACATGTAAATAGAACATTTTGCACTTTTCTAAAACATGTAAATTACAAAATTTTGCACTATTCTAAATCATGTAAATACAAAATTTTGCACTTTTCTGAAAGCACGTAAATACAAAATTTTGCTTTACCAAAGAAAGTTATCAATAAAATCAAAATGGTGGTTTTTATATGGACACAAATTGCTGCCTAAAAACAATTCCTTCTTCCGGCCCTGAAAACATGTGTTGTGTAACATTTCGAGCTTAATTTGTTTCTACTAACTATCTCACCAATGATTGAGAGATACTGCAGAGTATATATCGCCGGTCGCCGGGCAAGAAAAGAAGCATTGTAACGTAAGTCCATCAAAATTAGGGTTATGCCGCAATTCTCCTACGATATATTATATATTATGCACTATATAGGTCATAGAATAGAAATAAAAAACACATTAAATAAAACGTGGATCACTTTGACTGTGTAAGTGTATGCGTCCTTTAGAGCCATGCTACATGACTATATGTGAGTATAGGCTAGAAGTAAGGCTCCTGCTTACGGCATGATGCATAGTGACTAACTGATGTTTTCAGCATTTTTGTGTTTTGACGATAATTATGAGATTTTGTATTTCTTCAATTTTTTTCAAACTCCAAGTAATTGTGCGTCTTTTGACACAATCTGCTTTGGTCTACATTGAGTAAATAAAATGTATTTTGTAAACCTGTTTTCCATGCGTTGCTTTATTCTATAGATATAATATGTAGAATATGTAAAGCATATTGAAAGCAAATTTGTAAAAGCAAAAAAAGAAATAAAGAGGAAAAAGATGTTAATAAAGTTCCGGGTCCGCAGCATTATATTGAACATCAAAGGGAAAACGAATCAGCGATGACTTTGTTTTCCCCTCAAATTCAGTCAACATTTTCAAAAGCTCGGCACGCCTCGTGAATCTCTAAAATTTTGACGAGTTCCCCTACTTTCATACACCCTTTCATGTTAAACTAGAAAGGCAAAGTACCTACGTATGCATAAGTTTTGAATACACATATAGGTATTATTATACAAATAGTTCCCATTGCGTAATATGCATATTCCCTTCGTTTGGTACTTCACTCGTAACTTTGTTTCTGGTTTTTACAAGAACTGCTTACACTCTTTTGATTATGATTGTTTTAGCGCACAAACTTCCAAATTATATAATATTTGAATTTTCAATAGTTAGCTGTTAACTAGATACATAAACAGCTTTAACAAAACTTTATCGACAAAAAATGTTTTACACAATTAGTGTATAAAACGAAAGCAGGTCGACAACCCACGAAATTAATACAATTATTATTATGTAACAAAATGCACAGTACGCATAAATGCGTCAAAGTAAGTAGGGACATAATTATCCTATGAAGCAAATGTGGAACGTATAGTATAGACTCCATAGATGGGGGAAAATCTATACCTAATTAAACAAAGGGTCGCCCAGCGTGCTGTTTGATTTGAAAACTGAGAAACTCCATTGCGCAGGTTAGAGTCCACTTTCATGAAAAATAACAGGTGTAAAACAATTGCGAACGTCAAATTTGATATCCAAAAAATAATTACACAAAATTCAACAAGGAAAAGAAACAAGAAAGTCAAAATGTTTTTATAAGAAGTTGGAAGGGCAGAGTACAGAAGAATTCTGTAAGTTGGATCATAAATAAAAACTGCGAGTATGAGAAATGTATCCAGAAAACAACAAAATGGGAAGTAGATGCCAACCAACTCCATTTTCTTCATTTCTCTTAGAGTTCTTTTTTTCCTTGGGATCCACGACTCTGTAAATAAAAAAAATGTAAACGATTTGTCGGGCTATTTTTAATTGTTTAAATTATAGTAGTTAATTATACTTACTAGTAAAAAGTTGATTAAAGAGTCCAGCAGTCATCCCTGGCCATAGAATAAATGTCGAAAAATTGATGTAGGTGGACATATTGAAGGCCAAGCAGAATGCTGTTTGCAATGGAAATTGGCGGAGAACGAAATATTTTGGGACTATGAGAGACTGGAAGAGTCGTGCGTTTTGATAGCTCAAAACAAAAAACGTGAAAATGAAGAAAAAGTTCCAAATAATATTTTGTAGCAGTGTTTTCTGCCGAGACATTTTTCCAGTATTTAAATCAACGTAAAGGGGGAATATGTTTAATTTAGATAAAAAACTGTACAGTTTTAAAGTGATTTCGAACTCATCTCTTGTAAGCATTTTGAACTTGACTAGAATTTTTCAAACTTATCAAAAAATAGCTTTAGTTTTCGAGTCTGTCAGCTTTTCTAAGGGCATTGGAAGAATAGAAAACAAGCAAAATCCACATAAAGTGTTGCAAATCCGTAACTTCTCTATTCATTTAAATTAGCCACAAATTTAGATCCTTCATTTTAATTTGCTTATTTTTTTAAGAGCACTCAATTAATTTAATTAGCGCTGAAATTAAATACATTTAAGCCATTCATAAATGCTTGTATAAATTAGGTAATTGGCTTCTATTTTAAGTCTTCCAGTATGTCTAAAGCACTACGTGCTAATTTATGAGGAAATATTACAAAACCAAGTTGGGTTGGAATAGAGCTTGAGCTTGTTATACTCGGAGGTAATTTCGTAATTTCGAAGAAACCTCAACATGATTATTGACAAAATTAATTTCCAGAATTCTGGAAAACTCTATGCTTACCAATTCTTTAATAACCGTATTATGTACTTCTATTAGCAATTAACTCATAATTAAATAGCTATCTCTTTGAAACGAGTGACGATTCGAACAAAATGGGGAAGGAATGATTATAGATACAATCCAGAGTAAGAATAGAAAAGAGGACAATTATTTGTAATCTACTAAATTACGTAGGTGCTGAATTATGTAATGAAATATTGAATAAATTGCTTGATTGGCATAAAAAATTATATTATTGTTCGTAACAGCAAAATTGAAAAAAGTTACTAAAACAAATGCTTTGTAATTAATAGAGTGTTTTATTGACCCGGAAAAAGAATAGAAATATTGATTAAGGGACAGAACCAATAACTAATAAAAACCTAGGGCATTAAAACTTAAAACATTGTAAAAAGTTGTACCACTGTATAACGTACTTCAATATAACGAATATTTCTTTATTCCGTACATTTTAACTGGCACATGGATAGTTCCTCTGTTATGTAAACATATAATGGACACTCAAGAAAACGTGCCTCTATACTGAAATTCGTTTTGACATTTTATTAAAAATTACTTTGTAATTATTGGTTAGTAGCAAAAACTACCAAAAATCTACATACCCCAATACATTTGTGATAATTTTATACATGACATAAAATCAAGGTGCTATAAAGCCCTTGTTTAATGGCAGCCCTAACAGCAAAATAGGGCGATTTGAATTTGAAAAAGCTGCGTAAATTCTTATTTATGATCAATTTCTGTAATACACCCAAGAATTCAAAATTCAAATTTTTGAATTTCCCGCCAAAACTTTAGAAAAGTGTAAAATCAAGATTTCGACCGCTCACTCGATAAACTTACACTAAAGTGATACATAATTGGAATGGTAACATCTAGGCATAGGTAAAGAACATGGTGTGCAAGTACGATCGTTATTAGTTTTTAAATTGTTTCGAAAAAACATAATTGCGAATTAAAAAAAGTTAACGGATTTTGTCTAGTGATATATCAAACGGCTGACACGATTTTTTATTTATTTTTTGATTGTGGCCCATTCAACACATTTTAGTCGAAATTTAAAAATAAAAAGACCGTTATCTTGAAACTGTTTTGTTATAATGAAGGCGCGTTCCGTTATTTGAATTCTACTAGTGAGTACCTTTCAAATGATATATGGCTCGATGAAATTGGACCAGTATTGCAAAATTTTCAAAATTCCGGTAAATTATATAGATAGGTAGTAACAAACAAAATGAAATTGTAAAACATTTGAATTTCCCGCCAAACCTAAAAACAGTTCACGCACCAGAAAATCAACAAGCGTACAAATAAGTAATATGACATTCGAACGGTAATAATCAGGAAAATCTAATTATGCTCAAGCTCAAAGGGCGAAGCAAAAGTTTCAATTTTCGTTTTAAACATAAATGAAAGTTTGAAAAAGTTAGCGGATTTCAACGACTGATGTATCGTTTTGAAGTTTCTGAAAAAAAAACGTTGTTTATTTCTGACCCTTGGCTTGTACAACAGTTTTTAGGTGATTTGTTTTGAATAAAGATTTTTTTAAATAAATTCTTAAAAATTTCTGCGATTATGCGCAAGGTGCGTTTCGTTAGGTATGTTCTACTCATCATTTCATTTTGGGATATTTTGTTCTTTAGAACTGGCGAAATAATTCAAAAGGTTTTCTAATGTAAATATGGGTAGTAATAATTATTATTATTTTATTTATTTTTATTACAATTAGTACTACGTAGTTCACTATGAGAGAAGGATACGATTCCACGTTAAAAATTTTTTAAATTCTATGACTAGTATAAGAAATTATAAATTTTTAATGATAAAATTGTTGTGTGTTAATGGATATATATAATATATAACAGTGTCAAGAAATTCCCGTTGTAAGGAAAGCCGGTGCAAATAAAGCTCGTATGTAGCATTAAAACATATGGAGGCACCCGGCCAACAAAATAAACTATCGAAGCGAAATAAGTATAGAAGCAACACTTCTTGTGATAAAATCAAAAAACATGGGTGTGGACTGTCGCTCCATCATACGAAATCTTCCCTGCATAATTCCTACAATTCTCACTGACCAAATGAGTCTCTTGTAATAAACTTTGTCTCTTTGTTCTAGACTAGTGCAGGACGAAATTAACATTTCGTTCCTTAGGATTTTCATATTTTCCGGAATTTTAAAAGCTTGGTAATACATTGACGTGTACACCGTTATCGCCGACAACGGGAGTACAGACGCAGTAAAACCCACCAAAATATCCACAGTAAAGTATTTTATTGCGTAGACTGTAGCAAGGATAGTTATTGCAATTAGAACATTTTTGATACTGAACACAGCGTTCGAGTTGCTCAGATTGAAACAATTAATGGACAGCTGCATCTGTCGCAATTCTGCAAATGTTCGCCAAAATCTGTATGCAACCTGTCTGTGGTCTTCATGCGTCGCGGAGCTTATATTTTGTTTTACAAGCCTAGAAACTCCATTGCGCAGGTTAGAGTCGACTTTCATGAAAAAAAGCATGTGAAGAACAGCTGCAAACACATTATTTGATAACCAAAAAACAAAAACGAAAACTTCAACCAGAAAAAGAAAGGAAAAAGTGAAAATGTTTTTGTAGGAAGCTGGAAGGGCGGAATACAGTAGAATTCTGTAAGTTGGATCGTAAATAAAAACTGTAAGTATGAGGAATGAATTCATAAAACAGAGATACGGGAAGTAGATGACAGCTAACTCAAGCTTCTTCATTTTCAACAGAGTTCTTTTTTTCCTGATAATCCACGACTCTGCAAATACAAGAAATACAAAAGGGCGGCAAAATTTTAAAATTTGAATTTTTTAAAACTTTGACGGGCCGCTGTGACCAAACAACGCAAAATGCACTCGAGTTACTTTGGATCTGTGCTATTGAAAAGTAGCCCGATTTTTTTAAATGCGGTCTCTGTGAAATCTGGGTGTTGCATGTCGCGTCATTCCCTTGTAGGTGGCAGTGCAGGAAGATATAAGTTGGATGGTTCATAAAATATTGATGTGTTTGAATAATTAATAATCTTACTCTTAAAAAGTTGATTGAAGAGTCCAACCGTCATCCCGGGCCATTGAATGAATGACAAGAAATTGATGTATGTTGCAATAATAAACGCCACGCAGAGTACCGTTTGAATAGGCAAATGGCAAAGAACGAAATATTTTGGAACTATGAGAGACTGAATAATTCTTCCGTTTTGATAAATCAAAACAAATACAGTGCAAATGTAGAAAAAGTTCCAAATAATCCTTTTTAGCATGGAATTTTGTCGCGATATTTTCCCTGTATTTAAATCAACGTCAAAGGGGAATATATACAATTCAGATAGAAATTTGTACAATTGTAAAGTGATTTTAAACTCCTCTCTTGTAAGCATTTTTAATTTGACTAGAATTTTACAAACTTATGTGGAAATGGCGTCACTGCTTGAATCTAGTAGATCTTTTTATATTTTATTTTTTTGAAAGATTAAAGAGAAAATGGAAGCGAAAGTCATTTAACGTTGTTGTGTTATGGGAAAGCGCGAAACAAATAAAGCGAGATCTCCTTTACGTAACTGCAAGAAATGTTTTAAATTGATGCCCTGGTAATGGCAGTTTAATCCGCGTGTAAATCAATCATCAGTTAATCACCTTTTGTAATTCATATCTCAAACTCGTGTGCGAAACAACTGGAACTGTAATTTTATAAATTGTCTCCTCGAGTAAGGAGCGTTGCTTCAAAAACACTCACAAAATGTTTTAATGTTTGGTTCATATATAAGGACAAAAGGCAGTGCTTAAGTCTGCAATTTGCATTAGTCTAATTGCAAGTCCAACGCTTTCTGGGAAACAATTTTACAGAATAAACATTTTAATCGTCACATTTAACTTTAAAATTGTTAAGAAGTGATTAAAAGAATAAGAAGAAAGCAAAATTTACAGGAAGTGTAGAAACTTGGTATAATTTCTGGACCATTTATTTAAATGTTCAGCATATTTAGTTCTTTCATTCTAATTCGCTTATTTTTTTAAGGAAGTTCGATTATTTTAATAAGCACTGAAATTAATGGCATCTATAGTAATCCATTCATTATTGCTGGCATTTATTAAGTAATTGGCATCTGTTAAGTCTTCCTGTATGTTTAAAGCACTACGTGATAATTCACGAGGAGATAATAGAAAAATAATTATGTTAGAAATAAGATTGTTATACCCAGGTAATTTAATAATTTTAAAGAAACCTCAACTTTATTATTGAAAAAAAAAACCTTTTCAATTCTTTAATAACCGTATGTGCTTTTATTAGCAATCAATTCATAAGTAAATAGCTACCGTTTTAAATGATTAACGATTCGAACAAAAGGACCTATGTTCTAACCATTTGAGTTTTGGAGTACTTACAAATGTAATAATTAAATTCAAGTACATTTTTTAGCTCAAAATCAAATTGCTCTTAAGACCTTGTCAGTGCTTCAGAGTACAGCAGGTGTGAGAAAACAATTTATCCTACTTAAAATAACTTTCGTCAAAGAGGGTAACCATAGAAAACACTTTTATTCATCTTTGCGTGACTTTCAACTTAAATTTGAAAACACATATATTATACGATTATGATGACGATGAAAATTAAGAGCAAATAATATTACGTTTTTGCATTAAAGTGATCGTAAAATGCCAGTTGTCATCTGCAGTATTATTGGAATTTATTTGTAATGCAATAATCATTAAGTTCAGTACTTAAATTCTTTATACATTATTTTTTGTGCAATTAATTATAGTTATGATATTTACGATTTAATTATTTTGACTGCTTATTTATGTTAGTATAAATGTATTATTCAAACATTATATGCTATTTAAGCCGTGTTTTGCATTATTCTTAATCCAGAAAATATCAAGAAATAAATCAGAATTTTTTAAGGCCAAGAAAGTCAAGAAAGTCCCAGAAATTTTAAAAGTTATAATTCAGAAATTTAATTAAAAAAAAACGAAATGAGTAAAGGCCTCCTCGATCATGAGCATGACTCTGATTTGCTTGCAAGTAATCAATAAAAAGCTATCGCATTGAAATTAGTAAAGAAGCAACACTTCTCGTGATAAAATCGAAAAACATGAGTGTGGACTGTCGCTCCATGGTACGAAAACTGCCCTGCATAATCCCTACAATTTTCACTGACCTAATACGTCTTCTAAAGTAGGCTTTGTCTCTTTGTTCTAAATTAGTGCAGGTCGAAATAAACATTTGATTCCTTAGGATTGTCATATTTTCAGGAATTTTGAAAGCTTGGTCATAAAGCGACGTGTACAACAGTACAACGTCATCGCAGAGAGTGGGATAACACTGGCAGTCAAGCCCACAAAAATATCCACAGTGAAGTATTTTATAGCATAGACTGTGCTCAGTATTATCGCTGCAATCAGAGTATTTTTGAGACCAAAAACAGAACCTGAGTAGCTCAGATTGAAACAATTTATGGACAACTGAAGCTGCCGCCATTCTGAAAATGTTGACCAAACTCTGACAGGGTTCTTTCGGAGTTTTGTTTGATTTACTAACTGAGAGACTCCATTGCGCAGGTCCGAGTCCACTTTCATGAAAAATAACATGTGAAAAATAGCTGCGAACACATTATTTGATATCCAAAATACTATAACAAAACATTCAACAAGACAAAGATAGAAAAAAGCGAAAATGTTTTTGTGAGAAGCTGGAATGGCGGAATAAAGCAGAATTCTGTAAGTTGGATCGTAAATAAAAACTGTAAGTACAATGAATGAATTCAGAAAGCAGAAATACGGGTAGAAGATGATAGCTAATTCCCTTTTCTTCATTTCACGTGGAGTTCTTTTTTTTCTGATAATCCATGACTCTGTAAATACCAGAAATACAAAATAATTGTCGGTTAATGAGTTGAAACTAATTTTAGCAACGCTAAAAGGCGATCCATGGAGAAGCCGTATTTTATCGAAACAGGAAAGGCTATTTCTAATGTTAAATTAAAGGTCATTCGTAATGTTTAATTTCTTAGGATTTCTTCTCAGAGCACGCAACTTACGGACTGAAAGACAGGCAGACCGACAGACAGACGTACCGACATATCGAAAGACAAACAGGCAAACAAAACGACACACAGACAGACTGAAAGACAGACAAAGTTATAATTTTGATTACACCATTTATGAATTAATTGGAGTTAAAGCGATTGAGATTGGGAATTTAATTAATAAGTGATAATTGTGTAGACATCATTCGTGAACCCTTCCCCCATCCTGAGTTGAAGTGATTGCGGAGGAGTAGATATATATACTTAAAGAGTGCTAATTTTGTTTACATCATTTAGAGACCACCCGGAGTTAAATTGGTAGCTTAAGAGTGCGGATGCAATAAATATGTAAAACTTTTGTTCACGTCCTGTATGGACCACCCTGGAGTAATAGCATGGGATTTGATTTAGTATATGATAAATAAGTAAAAAATTTGTGACTATCATTTGTGGACCACCCCAGAGTTGCATTAAATGATGTCATGGGTAGTGGTGATGGCACTAGGTAAGAATTGATTACGCTGTATTAATAGTAGCCGTTTACGTAGTGTTATAGTTTTGACATTGAAGTGGAGCAGTAGGAAAATTGTAATAATTTGTAAGACATCTACAGACCATCCCTGAGGACGTACATAGCTAAGTATCTATGCTAGCAAGATAAATTTATTTGTGAACTTTCATGTGTAAAATCATAGGACACAACAATTAATACAAATACAGTGCAAATGTAGAAAATGTTCCAAATTATCTTTTTCAGCATGGAATTTGTCGCGATATTTTCCCTGTATTTAAATCAACGTTAGATAAAAAGTTGTACAATTTTAAAGTAATTTCAAACTCCTCTCTTGTGAGCATTTTGAACTTGACCAGAATTTTACAAATCTATTTAGAAAGAGCGTCAATTCTTGGATCTAGTAGCTTCTTTCAGATTTTTTTGGAAGGTAAAAGATAAAATACAAGCGAAAGTCATGCAACCGTGTTGGGTTTCGGGAAGCACGAAACGAATAAAGCAAGACCTCCTGTACGTAATTGCAAGTATTTTGTTTAATTGACGCCTTGATAGTGGCAGTTTAATCTAATCCGCGTGTGAATCAATCATTAGTCAATTACCTTCAGTAATTGATATCTCATTACCTTAGTTGTGTGCCCGGAGACTGGAGCCGTAACTTTATTGATACGCTCCTAACATTTTTTAATCTTTGCTTTATATAATTTTACAAAAGGCATAACGAGTCTCCATGTAAATATCCGCAATCTGCATTAGACCAACCCCAATTACAAGTCAAACGTATCATGGATATTTGATTTTAAAATAATTGCCCAGAGTAAACATTTAAATCGTCACATTCTTTAAAATTGTGACCAAATGATTAAAAAGTAGGAAAAAAGCAAAATTCACAGGAAGTGTAAAAACTCTTTATAATTTCTGAACCTGGCATTTTTAAATTGTCAGCATATTAACAAATTATTTGGTGTCTTCATTTTAATTTGCTTGTTTTTTAGAGGAACTCAATTATTTTAATACTCACTGAAATCAATTACATCTGTAATAATCCATTCATAAGTGCAGGTATTTATTGAGTAATTGACATCTGTTGAAGTCTTCCTGTATGTTTAAAGCACTACGTGATAATTCACGAGAAGATAATACAAAAATGATTATGTTGGAATAAAGTTTTTTATTACCCAGGTAATTTAATAATTTTAAAGTAACCTCAATTTGATTATTGAAAACAAAGCTTTTCAATTCTTTAATAACCGTATGTGCTTTCATTAGGAATTCAAGTCATAATTAAATAGCTATCGTTTTGAAATGATTAACTATTCGAACAAAAATGAGAAGGAATGATTATATGTAGAAACCATAGGGTAAGAATAATTACACACTCATTTGTAATCAGTTCTTATACGTTTTTAAAATTTATGCAATTCTTATTAAAAACTTTCACCTTGTAAACTGAACAGTAAAGCTATTACAATGGTCCAAAATTTAATTTATAAAAACATTTCTCTCTAATACAGTATACAGTCAAACCCGGTTATAAGGGATCTGAATGAAATAAAAATCTTGCTATTAAAGGAACGGATTTAAAATATTTGGTTGGCGAGCCTATGGTCAATTTTAATAATATCCGGATTTAAGGGGACCGATATAAGGGAAAATCCGGTTAAACGGGACAAATTTTAAACCATTTTTTAGTATTTTAGTCCACTTATAAGGGAAATTTCAAGAACAACGATAACAATAAACAATAAGAACCGAGACGAACAAGTGGAGCACTACTATACTTTGAAACTACACTGTTAACTTATCTTATATGACTGACTATTTTAAATAATTTAAATAATTTAATGAAATGTTATATTCCTTGACCATGTTTTGACTAAAAATAAGAATTTCAAATTAAAATTATGTGTCGGGTCAACTTATAATGAAAATCCCTTAAACGGTTCAAAGGGAATCCGGTTATAAGAGACTGATTTCGCCGGTCTGGCGGCGTCCTTTATACACGGATTTGACTGTAACTGAAATGCAACAAGAACTTTAAAATGAAAAAAAAATCATTCAGTTTTATCTTTATCAGCGCTATGTAGTAAAATAAAGATTTGGCAGTGTACGTTATAGTACAGGTAAGTCGAGGCAGCAGTGCAAGATAATATGAGTTAGGCTTGGGTGCACAGTAAAATTCGGATTTATGTTTAAATAAGCTTACTTCTAAAAAGTTGATTAAATAGGCCAACTGTCATCCCTGGCCATTGAACACACGTCGCAAAATTGATGTACGTTGCATCAATAAATCCCACGATGAGTACGGTTTGAATAGGAAAATGACGAAGAACAAAAACTTCCGGGACTATGAGAGACTGAACAAATCTTCCGCTTTGATAAATTAATACAAATACAGTGCAGATATAGAAAAAGTTCCAAATAATCCTTTTTAGCATGGAATTTTGTCGCGATATTTTCCCTGTATTTAAATCAACGTTAAAGGGGAATATATTTACTTTAGATAAAAAGTTGAACAATTTTAAAGCGATTTCAAACTCCTCTCTTGTAAGCATTTTTAATGGTACTAGAATTTTACAAAATTATCTAGTAATAGAAATAGGGTCAATTTTTGATTCTGGCAGTTCTTCTACGAGCAACGCTGTACTTGTTTGATATTGACGAAAACTAAACTTCGTCGATCCTTTTCGAGATTCTTTGGAAGGTATAGAGATAATGAACGCGGAAGCTAGTCAACTTACAATTAGTTGTGTTTAAAGGAATCATGATACGTACTTAGCAAAAATTATTTACGTAATTGCAAATATGTGTTTAACTGATACGCTGTAATGGTAGTTTAATCCGCGTGTGAGTTAACTATCAATTTATTTCCTTCAGTAATTGACATCTTAAAAACTTAGTTGTTAGCCCAAAGACTGGAACGGTAATGTTATAGATTGTCTCATTTTGTAAGTAGCTTTTAGCTTCAAAACATTCGCTGTATATAAAGTTATTTATGTATCACGCTTTGTAAGACACAAAATTGTGATGTAAGTTGCAGGCAACTAAGGGAGCTAACACCAATGCAATGGCACTATCAATATTCTTGATTTTTGAAAACCACCCACCCACCCGCATTGTCACCTCCTTAACCATTGCCTGAAAGGCTATCTTTAACATTGTACGTGATACCTCCCTAATATCTGTCATACAGTTTCCGTTTAAATTTATACACGCGGGCGGATTTAGGGTGCAAGTGTGGTAACTGTATTTGCGGTTTCTGAAGATAAGTACCCATAATGAGCATACGTCCAATTTGCTTGAGCAAAATTAACAAAATACTATCGAAGTAAAATAAGTATAGAAGCAACACTTCTCGTAATGAAATCAAAAAACATGGGTGTGGACTCACGCTCCATGGTACGAAATCCCCCCTGCATAATCCCTACAATTCTCACTGACCGAATGAGTCTCTTAAAGTAGACTTTGTCCCTTTGTTCTAGACTAGTGCAGGACGAAATCAACATTTGATTCCTTAGGATTGTCATATTTTCAGGAATTTTGAAAGCTTGGTCATAAAGTGACGTGTAAGCAGTTATCGTCGAGAACGGGAGTACAACTGCAGTCAAGCCCACCAAAATATCCGCAGTGAAGTATTTGATTGCGTGGACTGTGCACACGATGGTGTTCACAATAATAATATTTTTGAGACCAAACACACTGCTCGAGTTGCTCAGGTTGAAACATGTAATGGACAGCTGGAGCTGTCGCCATTCTCCAAATGTTCGCTCAAATCTACTTCGGATCTGTGTATAGTCTGCATGGGTCGCCGATCGTTTTGTTTGTTGTACAAACCTAGAAATTCCAGTGCGCAGGTTCGAGTCCACGTTCATGAAAAACAGCATGTGTGAAACAACCACGAACACACTATTTGATAACCAAAAAACAATAACGAAAAATTCAACAAGAATAAGAAGCAAAAAAGTGTAATTGTTTTTCAAGGAAGCTGGAAGTGCGGAGTAGAGCAGAATTCTGTAAGTTGGATCGTAAATAAAAACTGCAAGCCAGAGAAATATATTCAGAAAACAGAAATAAGGGAAATAGATGACGACTAACTCCATTTTCTTCATTTCCAGTAGAGTTCGTTTTCTCCTGATAATCCACGACTCTGTATGAATACCAGAAATACAAAACAATTGCCGCTTTATTTTTTAATCGTAAACATTACATTTTGCAATGGGTGAAAGCAAATAAAGTGTACAAGATTGAAGGGTATAAATGAAATGCAGACGGAATATTAATGTGCTCTATTTCGTACCCCCCGCAGCATAAGGACTATCCCAATAATATAGTGACTTCGGCGAAGTCATTTATGAACCATCCTAATAAATTCGTGATTCAGGCGACGTCGACCATTTAACAGTTATTTTTAAAAAATTGGTTGGTTCAATCAACCCCAAAAACAATATAGCACTTTGCCCTTGGATTTTTGGGCGGTTAAAAGTTGTACCTTTTGAATGCGTTTTGACATGTGACCATTTAACAGATATTTTTAAAACAAAAACTGGTTAGTTTGAAGTTTTGAAGTACTATAAAATAAAAAGTTTGCATTCAATTTAATTAAAGCTATGTAGTAAAAGTAAAATTAGATTTTTTAGTGTACGCTATTGGGCTGAGGCTGATAGGAGCTAACATTAAGTGGCAGTACAAAAAGACATGAGTCGGGTGTAATATAAGTTCGATTTGTGTTTAAATAATCTTACTCTTAAAAAGTTGGTTGAAGAGTCCAACTGTCATCCCGGGCCATTGAATAAATGTGGAAAAAGTAATGTACGTTGCAATAATAAATGCCAAGCAGAGCACAGTTTGAATAGGAAAATGCCGGAGAACGAAATATTTTGTGACTATGAGAGACTGAAAAAATCTTCCGTTTTGATAAATCAAAACAAAAACAGTGCAAATAAAGAAAAAGTTCCAAATAATCTTTTTTAGCATGGAATTCTGTTGCAACATTTTCCCTGTATTTAAATCAACGTTGAAGAGGAATATATTTACTTTAGATAAAAAACTGTACAATTTTAAAGTAATTTCGAACTCCTCTCTTGTAAGCATTTTTGCTTTGACTATAGAATTTCACTAAATTTTGTAGAAATAGTGTCAATTCTGGGATCTGGTAGTTCCTATTAAATTTTCTTTTGAAACTCAGAAGTCAGTCAACATAGTTGTGTTTAAAGGAAGCATGAAACAAATATGGCGAAACTCCTTTACACCATTGCAAATATTTTTTTTAATTGATGCCCTGGTAATGTTATTTTAATCCGTTTGGGCCTCAATTAAAAATGTATTACTTTCATTAATTGATGTCTCAAAAACTTAATGTTATTTGTTGAGCCCAAAGACTGGAACCGTAATGTAATTAATAGATTGTCTTCTCTAGTAAGTGGTGCAGGTTCAAAAGACACCAAAAATGTGCAAATGTTTGGTTCAGTTCACAATTTTACATAGAACAAACAGGCATAATAATAAGCGCTTAACGCAATTTGCTTCTAAACATTTGCAAGTCCAAAGTCCAAGGACCTCAGGTTGGTTGACTTAAAAATAATTGGCCAGACATTCTTTTTATCATTACATTTAACTTTATAATTGTGAAAAAAGGATAGGAAGAATAGGAGTAAAGTAAAATTCATAGAAATTGTTGAAACACTGTTTAATTACTGCACCATTCATTTAAATTCTTACCATATTTAGTTTCTTCATTCTAATTCACTCATGTTTTTAAGGAGGCTCAATTAATTTAATTAGCACTGAAATTAACAAAATTTATAATTAGCTTACTCACACTTAACATTTATAATAAGAATAAGCCAGTGTCGTAGTATATATTAAGTAATTAACTTCTATGTATGTTTAAAGCACTATGTGCTAATTCAAGGGGGAAATATTACAAATATAATTTTGTCGGAATAAAGTTTGTTATACCCATGTAATTTAGTAATTTCAAAGAAACCTCAATTTGATTATTGAAAAAACAAATTCTTTAATAACCGTACTTGTTTCCAGTAGCAATCAACTCATAGGTAAATAAAAACAAGGGGATTCTATTGGGAACCGGACATCGGAGCGCAGACAAAAGAGCGCAGACAATAGAGCGCAGTCAAAAGAGCGCAAATCTATACAGTGTATGGACAAAATATCGGAATTTATAAATGAGTGAAATATGAGTGCAAGGCAGTAGAGTTCAAGAAAAAATGAGTGCGTTTCCGACGTAACATTTAAGTCAAGTCAACGCAGCTCTTGGAAGTAATTAGTGTATAAACAGGGGTTTGTTGTGGGTTATTTTATATGATTTATGCTATTCGTCAACAATTAAATAACAAAAAAACGTATTGGGGGATGCCGTCATTTATAACAGTATATTGCTTATGCATAAGCTCAGTGCAATTGACGTCAATCATGAAACCAAATTTTCTAAATTAAAGTAAATAATTATACTACATGCTTGTACACAATTATAATATTAATAATTGCTTTTATTTTTTCTGTTTATTTAACCTCCTAAGGTTACTATAGTTTAACAAAAAATATCAACACTTGCAAGCTAAAATTTAGACAGAATCCATAAATATTGTAGTTTATAGTTAACTACAAAAAAATTAAAAAGGTTGCCTTTCTCTAAATGCACTTGAATCAGTGACGTCAATGGCTGTAATCTACTGCAGTACCGTTGTAAGTGTAGTAAACTGAATGCAAGCTTTAATTTGCTGGAAACAAAACTAAGTTTACCATTTTACTTGAGCAAATCATAGCAGGTCAAGGTCCTCCGGCTAAGAGACCCCGCTACGCTAAACAAGCAACTCGCATGCGTCGCATTGTGGAGACCTATCATCCACCCGATGTTCGAACCATAGACAATCTTCGCGGAATTGCCCACAACTTTGATTTTGAATAATATGTTTTTGCAAAGATTACTTTTACATTTTTACACTTTTATTATTGTTGACATATCAACCAATTATAATCAACGGCCCTTTTAAGGGCCACAAATTACTTCTAAGAGCAGTGTTGATACTAACGTTAATGTAACCTAGAAAATGCACTCATTTTTTCTTGAACTCTACTGCCTTGCACTCATATTTCACTCGTTTATAAATTCTGATATTTTGTCCGTACACTGTATGGTTTTACGCTCTTATGTCCCTGCGCTCCAATGACTGCTCTCTTTTGTCTGCGCTCTTTTGTCTGCGCTCCTTTGTCATGTAGCCGTTAATTACGAGTTTTTGAAAAACGTAAAATGTTCTATTTACTTGTTTTTTGAAAATTGTAAAATGTTCTATTTACTTGTTTTTGAAAAGTGTAAAATGTTCTATTTACATATTTTTGAAAACTTCAAAATGTTCCACTTACATGTTTTTGAAAAGTGTAATCTGTTCTATTTACATATTTTTAAAAAGTGCAAAATATTCTATTTAAATGCTTTCAAGACATGTTTCAATATTTTTGTGGATAGTGGATACTGTTTTTAGCTACAAATGGATATGGGTCATTTTGGTTCTTCACAGACGATATGCTTCTTCACATAAGTTCATATTTTGACTGAAGGAAAAAGGAGGAAATGGTTCCAGCTTAGGAGAGATACAGGAGCTCAATGAAAATGAAAGTGTATCCAAAACTGGAGAGAAATTCTCAAAGCTATGGAAACTGTGAAAGTGAAACTGGAACGGGAACGGGAACGGGTGCAATTCTTATGAAAATGAAAAGGAAAAGTCAGTGTATACGGTGGTATGGTAGTGCTTTTTGCATTTTAGCTCAATTCAGTTTTGAGAAGTTGTGGATGGAACTGACTGAGTTGGTTCTGTGAATGTTCAGGAATCTGGAATGTGTAGCCCAGTGGAATAAATTCTATGCATATAAAATAACAAAATATGGGCCAACATAATATATAATATCATCCCGCTTAAAATTAATTCGCTTCACTTCCCATTGCCTCCCATTCCGCTCCGGCTCCGGCATCTCAGTCCCTGCCCTGCTGACTGACTGCTGCTGGTTCATGCCCTCCACCTCAGTCAGTCAGTAGTCGGAAGACCTCAGACCTCATCTATGCACATATATAAGGTATGTATTTATATCGTGAGCGAAGAGTTGAAATTGCCCATTTAAAATTTTAAAAGTCAAAAATTAAAATGAGCGCTAAAAAAAATTAAATGAGAGACATGCGTAAAATGTTTATTACGAGTTTTTGAAAAGTGTAATATATTTTATTTTCAGTTTTTTTTCGAAAAGTCAAAATGTTCCATGTATATGATTTTTGAAAAGTGCAACATGTTCTATTTACAGGTTTATTTAAATGCAAAATGTTCCATTTATATGATATTTGAAAAGTGCAACATGTTCTATTTACAGGTTTATTTAAATGCAAAATGTTCCATGTATATGATATTTGAAAAGTGCAACATGTTCTATTTACAGGTTTTTTAAATGCAAAATGTTCCATGTATATGATATTTGAAAAGTGCAACATGCTCTATGTACAGGTTTTTTAAATGCAAAATGTTCCATTTATATGATTTTTGAAAAGTGCAAAATATTTTATTTACATGTTTTGAAACCGTGCAAAATGTTTTATTTACTTGGAATGAGGATTTTCATTTTTTGATGTGCAGATAGTGCATTCTGTTTTTAGCTAATAATGGATGTGGGTAATTTTGAGTCTTCACAGATGATACGCTACAAGTTTTATATATGCATGCATTTAAAACGAAGGCGTTTAATACATGTGTATGCACGTAAAGGTAAAGGCCATGTAAACAGGCGGTCCTGGTCCTGGATACTGGATTGTAAGGCTGCATCTGCTGGATGCTGGAATTAGATTTGAATAATGGACTATTACTACTAACATACAAATTTCCATTGCATTTCTCCGCTTGCTTTATGTGCATTCTATTTTTAAACGCAGATTTAGTTCAAATTTTCTTTGCGTATTCGTAGAAGTAGTAGAAGTAGAAAGTGGAATTTCTTCACATATTTTGGTTGATATGCAGATGAACCGGGCGCATTGATTAGAGGTGAGAGAGCATCAACTCCTGGAATTAGAATTCACAAATGTAGAATCCTTTATAGTGCAGATACTTTGGTTGCTGAATATACATAGTACAATTTTGACGAATGCAAAATGTGTTAATGCCCTTTTTAAAAAGGGTTAAAATTTATTAAATTGCATAAATTTTAAACTTCGTGAAATTCTTGAATCGCACATGGTTTCAAAATGTACAGAATACCCAGGTATAATTAAATGTTATTGGAAAATTTGGAAATTTATAAATTGGATGTTTTCAAAAATCCGAAAAATGTTCTAATTACAATTTTTTGAAGGTGCAACATTTTGTAATTATTACATGTTTTTGAAAATGTAAATTAATGTTATAATCATAAATTAATCGTTTTAAAAATTGCAAACTCAAAATTTTGTAACTACATGTGTTTTTAAAAATACAAAATGTAGTAAACTACCTACATGTTTTAAAAAATGCAAAATATTCTAGAAACATTGTTTTTTAAATACTAAATATCCTAAATACATATTTTTTAAATGCAAAATTTTCTAATAAATTGTTTTAAAAAGTACAAAACGTTCAACACCTACTTGTTTTTGAAAAATGCGAAATTCGGTAACTTAATGCTTTAAAAATTTACGTAATACACAATGTCAAAGTTTTTAAAACGTTCAAAAATTTTTATAGGTAGTTAGATGTTGTTAACAGGTATAAAAATTCTAATTTTACAGCGTCAAAAATTACCAATAACAAATTCTGTCAACTGCATGTTTTTTCGTTTTTTGATAATGTAAAGCGTTCTAATTATTGCATAGCATATTAGATTTATAAATACTTCTGGAAACCTATAATGATGATACCTTATGTAATAATAGTTAGGTTTACAGAAACCATAATACAGTGAGTGTATTGTATTGTATTGTCATTCACCAGTCTAACAGCACGTATTTTTACATTGAATGCATATTATACTGTCTGTACAATATGATGTTATCCTCTTAAGCCGAAGCGATGCAAAATATTTCCTATTTTTAATGTGATACTTCTACCTCATAATGCAATATGCAATCAGACTAAAATCAAATCAATGAATATACAAAATATAACAATCATATATTTCGCAAAAATAAATGGAAATTGACAGACGCCACCTGCATACAACTTATGTTCATAATAATTCAATTTTGAAATTTTCCCTCCGAAAAAAAGCCTAATGTAAAATGTATTACAGTTATAAAATACCGTTTCTTTAGTATCGTCAGTTGTCATAAACTTGCATATGCCCTCTTTCCATAATGTGATCTCATATACAGCGATCTGTCGGTTATTGCTTAATACACCAAAATCTTAGCATAGGAATAATATGAATAGGAATACGAATAAAAAAGATACATATCGTTTGTGAAGAACCAAAATGACCCACATCCAATTTAATCTACAATCAAAATGAGCTATGTCATAAAAACAAAATGAGAAACATGCCTAAAATGTTAATTAAGAGTTTTTGAAAAGTGTCAAATGTTCTATTTACATTTTTTTGAAAAAGGTAAAATTTTTTATTGACATTGTTTTGAAAATTGTTACATTTTCTATTAACATGTTTTTGAAAAGTTTAAAATATTCTATTTACATTTTTTTTGAAAAGTGTAAAATGTTTTATTTACATATTTTTAAAAGTACAAAATATTCTATTTATATGCTTTAAAGACATGTTTCAGTATTTTTGTAGATAGTAGATATTGTTTTTAGCTACAAATGGATTTGGATCATTTTGGTTCTTCACAGACGATATGGTCGAGATAAAAAACAGAGATATGAGCCGGGGTGAGAACAGTTCTAGATCCGCTACCGGTCCCGGTCCCGGTACTGGTCCGGGTTCCGGTTGAGTAATAACTTTTCCAAATTTCGTATACTATACGAGCGTACGAGCGAAAACGTGATTATTCCTGATCAAACAGAAAATCTACTAAACAAAAAAAATTGAGCTGTAGAACCTGGAGCTAAAATTTGAGCGGAAATTCATTTGTGAATTAACATCAAGTCCAAGACGGAATACTGATATACGAAAACGAGGACGAATACTATGCTCCGTTCAGAATACTATACTTTTCCAGATAAAATAGCAAATAAGTTTCTATAATATTACTTGTTGGGCATGTACATATATGTGGATGTATGTGTGTGAAGCGTTCGAAAATAAAATAAAATATATAAAATATGAAAGGAAGGAGGTCGTATGTTTATGTACCTACACATGTTTATATATTTGCAAGTCTATGATCTATATTGCATAGAATTCGCAGTGAATGTAAATTTGCATGTATGTGTATCCACGTCCGTAATACATTATTAGTATGAATATGATCCAACGAAATGTAAAGAAATATACGGGTAAATGAAAATAAAAGTTTTGTACAGTTTTGAAGCCTATTTGCTTACAAATTCCGTATAAAGTTACAGTATTGTCAGTCAGTATATTATTAATATACCTATATACATACTGTGTTGGAGTTTCAGTTCCGGTGCCAGTGCTGGTGCCGATTCCAACCTTCAACTCACGAGGAACAGTTCAAAACTGTAATGCTCAAGAATAAAGTGCAAAAAACTGTCCCAAAATTACGTAGACGTTTCCTAACCTAACTGTTTAAGCGTGTGCGTGACACAGCTGATCGAGTAGAAACTACGCTATTTGATCACCGTCGTCACTATTGCAACTTTAAAAATCTATGGCTAAAAAATGGCTCTAAAAACATGGCGCATGGTTTTGAATCTTACCGCGCTATGCTCTCTTGTGCTTAGGAGGATTACATACTTGTGAAATGTGTAGGGCCGGATAATGTGGCCAGCGTAGGCAGCCCCCGTTGTCTGAATTTTCAAGCAATATGTAAATCAAACATTTAGCACATTTCAAAAATAAGTAAATAAATTTTTTTTTGCACAGTTCAATAATATGCAAATAAAACATTTCAAACTTTTCAAAAAAAGTGTGATTAGAAAATTTTGCACTTTTCAGAACCAAGTCAATAGAACATTTACTACTTTTCCAAAACATGTAAATAGAATATTTTGCACTTTCTAAAAATATGTAAATAGAATATTTCGCACTTTTCTAAAAACGTGTAAATAGAATATTTTGCACTTTTCTAAAAACGTGTAAATAGAATATTTTGCACTTTTCTAAAACCGTGTAAATAGAATATTTTGCACTTTTCTAAAAACATGGAAATAGAATATTTTGCACTTTTCTAAAAACATGTAAATAGAATATTTTTTACTTTTCTAAAAACGTGTAAATAGAATATTTTGCACTTTTCTAAAAACATGTAAATAGAATATTTTTTACTTTTCTAAAAACGTGTAAATAGAATATTTTGCACTTCTCTAAAAACATGTAAATAGAATATTTTGCACTTTTCTAAAAACGTGTAAATAGAATATTTTGCACTTTTCTAAAAACATATGGAAATAGAATATTTTGCACTTTTCTAAAAACATATGGAAATAGAATATTTTGCACTTTTCTAAAAACATATGTAAATAGAGTATTTTGCAATTTTCTAAAAACGTGTTAATAGAATATTTTGCACTGTTTTTAATCATGTAAATGGAGCATTATTTTTGCCAAATAAAACCTTCAATAAAATCAAAATGGTAGTTTTTACATGAAAACAAATTGCTGCCCAAAAGTAATTTCTTCGTCCGGACCTGGAATTGTGCCCCTCGTGGGAATATAATTATCTAATAAGTGCGTATGTACATATTTGTAGTCTATCGTCTGAACAGCATCCGGGCCCGGGTCCGTGTCCGGGTCCTAGTTTGGATCCGGGTTCGGTTTCGAATGAGGGCCTATATATTTTTAGTACAGTATATGCATGCATAGCTATATTACTTTCCCTCCGTAGTCGTCGTAGTACAAAGCATACGAATCAAATTTGGAGTTTAAAGTTGGAGTATGGAATTCTTGGAATTCATCATATTATATAGCTTTCAAAATTCTTTAAATTAAATAACAAATTTCAAACTAGTAAAATTCTGAACATAATAAAAAGTCCAGCAGAGATAATTTTTCAGTGGAAATTATATTCACATGGTTGACTAGTGAGTCGTATATAGAACCTTTGCAAAAAAAGTCTTTCTTTTTTTACTGTTAATAATTCCTCCCGCCAACACCAAAAGTTTGGCCTAATTCTCTCGTATTATTATTTAACCCTATACATACAATACGTATGAAAACTATGTAACCTACAAGTATAAAAAATAGAAAATAAATAATTCAACAATGTGATTAATAGGAAAAATGTATTACGTATTATATTATATACCGCACACTGATTTTACATTTCAAACTATATAGATATCGTCTGAAATCAATACAATGAAAACTTCAAAGCTACAGCCACGTAGTGTTAATTCGCATTTTCACATTCACGCCCCCATAGCATCGTCCTCAGAATTTTATCATGCTTCAAAAGATTCACAAAAATATAAAATTAAACTTTAATTAATTCTATATTTTAGTTTGTCACTTTACACGTTTTTGTGTTGATTTACATAATTGCAAATTTTTACGGAATTTTTATATACATATGTATAAGGGGTCATCCATAAATGATGTCCTCATTTTTAGGACACTTTTCATCAGCTTATAAGCATTGTCTAAATAGCTATCTTTAGCATCATGGGATGGCATCAGTATCCCCGTCATTTGTGGACGACCCCCAAGTAAATGAAATGAAAATCAAGTTTGAATCTTCATGATACATACATACATACATATACTATTATGGTATATAAAAATGTTGAAAAAAGGATGTTTTTAAGTAAAGTATAAAATCAGAAAAGACATGAAGATGTTAAATTTTTATAGAATTGTGGAATATTTTTGGCAATGCATCAAATTGCAAAGTGGAATGAAATTGTAATTGAAGTAAAGTTTTTTTCTGTAAAATAAAATCCGAGCGAAGCCGATGATAAGCTTCTATGACGCAATGCAAATTATGTTTTTTTTTGTAAATTCCTTTTTGAGTGACATACCATTTTGAGGAAGAATAATAGAATATTTTTACTGTATTAAGCGCTACATTTTAAATCGGGTAAATTCAAAACAAAAAACAATTTGGTTTCTGTGAGTAGCTTGTGGTATTCACAATTTATTAATTTTATTTTGAAAAAATGTAAATTTCACACAGTGCAATGTGAGAAAAGATTAAAAATACTAAAAATTGCAATTTAAATAATACTTTCCCCTTTCAAAGTGTGTATGGCATTGTACTTCCATAGAAATGTGTACACACTGTAGAAATCACACTTTTAAAAATGGCAATTTTTTTGGTAAGTAAACTGAATTCGCATTCAAAAGATAATAGTGGTAAAGAGAAGCAAACGAAGACATGTTCAACCAGAAAACTTAGTAAAAAAGAAAATCAAGAAAATTGAAAAGTGAGACGGGATTATGTAGAATTAAATGGAATAAAGGGAGACCCATATGGCCATATGACCATGACCACACCCAAGAAAAATGAAGCCATTGCACCCGTAGGCTCAGAATTTAACGATAGACTAGGCTCGTCGTCAGACTCGAGACGACCCATATATATTACGGCAATACCCGGAGCCGGAGTGTTTTGCCCGGATTTTTTTCTGTTCGTCTCAATTCCATTCAAAGAGCATAGCAGCATCAAGGTTTTAAGAAGCGGAAACAGCCGGAGCCGGAATTCTTGAGTCTAAATTCAAAACAACTTCAAAGGGAATCTAATGAATGGGGATTTTGACGAAAAAAAAGAAGCGTCGCTATATAGATAGAGTCTATGGAGTCTAATCTCAAGTTCTCAAGTATATTCACTACTACTGCTCAGTCAGATTTTTATCCTATTCAACAAAAAGGGGAAAAGGGACATGCACACATTGTGTAGGTGCTGCTTTAGAATGTTGGGGGAGGAGGGATCTCGTTTACAGTATGTAAAATGTGCCGAAAAACTGAACATGTGCGCGTCTCCTTTTTGCATTTTCCCCAAAACCTAGAAGCTGAAGGCTCGTTTTCTTCTATTTCTTTTCTGTTTTCTTCTCCTCAATTGGAATGCAAGGTTAAGTAAAAGGGAAAAAAATATAGGAATGAAGACAAATAAAAACTTATATAAAAACGAAGAAACTCTATAAGTACATAAGTACTTACTTATACATAAAATTGCAAACAATATATTTCCAAAGAAAAAAACAGTAATGAAAGAGAAAATCCTTACACGTATTACTTTGATGTCACATTGTTGTGTTTGGAATTTTGTATTTTGTATTTTGTGATTTTTTTTATTATTTTGCAATATGCATTATGTGCAGCGGACAACAGAGAATCGAATCTTCAAAAGCGCATACGAATTGTTTATTATGATCCAAATAATAGTTCCCTGCTGTTTCTCAATCACTATTTTACATTGTGGATATATTATCAGCATCGATCCCTTTTTGATTTGATTTTTAACCAGAGTCTGCTTTAACAGTAAAGTAATTTTTTTACATTATAAGGAATTAAGGAATCAGCTAATATTTTATTTTAAAAAATAGGTACAATTTAGCATTTCTCGGTGAGGCTAGCAGAATAAAAAAACGGGAGGAAATTGAATGAAAATCTTTAAAATGTTCTAATTATTACATCTTACAGAATCAAGCATTTACTGTTCTGACATAGAACTACTGTTGCAGTACCACCTGCATCAGGCTATAAATAATCATTTTATAAACTGATTATTTTTCACCTATTTGATGGCAATGTGTGCGTATGGGTAATTAGAATGGGTGTAATTTGTACGGTAGAAGTCTACGACGTCAGGTAATTGTAACTTTAAGTGTATGGGAGCGTCGAGGTGCAACGTAAAAATTAGGTTTTGTCATGTTGTTGTCGCTATTTATTTACTTAAACGGTGTATTTTTCTGTATTGTCCCGTGCGTTTGTGATATTTTTTTGACTTTTCTTTGTTACCTTCAGTCGCGACGAAGACATAGTGGAAAGTGGCTAAGTATTTCCTACTTCAACTGCAATATACATAGGACATAATTTAGTGTATCATCTGGTTCGTGGCCGTCACAATTTTGATCTTGGCTTATTGCCCAGTAGTTCAATATCAAAGCACAGCCTCAAAAACAGAACCTGAGTTAAGAAAATAAAACATGACATTTTAATACATTTCTCTACTACACATGCTATAGGGAAAGTACCACTTTAGATTGAGGCAAAAACTGTCGGGAGTTGGGCCCTTCCTCATCCTCACTGACGACGGATAGTCTCATTAAATTTATATTTCTGTTTTTGTTTATACCAACGTGAAATCCTCAATAATTCGATTATTGAAATTGTGTTTTTGTTCCTGAAATTCAAAACAAACATTTAAAATACATGACAAAGTAATGTAGTAGTACTGAACTGTAGTTACGTCTGTGGCCGCACCAATTATTGCCTATCCAGTTTTGACGTCCAATTATAAATAATCATAATATAATCATAATATATTTCAAGTGTTATTTTTTCCACATACAATATCCAACAAAGCGGACGGGGTGGATTCAAGATTCAAACTTGGGTGAGCAAATTATTTAAAAAGTGCCAGAAAAAATAAGGAAACCGGAATTACTTAACTGCAGGAGAGCTTTATTTAAGCATTAAAATAATTAAATATTAATAGTTTACTTTTTGGAATGGTTAAAATACAGCTAAATACAAACAAAAATGATTTAAAAAATACGATTTAGCTAGTTTAAAAAAATGATTATTATAAATTATCTGATTCTATTTTAACAAGTTTTTAAAAAATATTTATTAAGACTTAAGTAGTAAGTAATGCCTAATGGTGACAATGGGGTTTATTTTTGAGCTTGAAGAATCTATTTAAAATCTGTCTCTTTTTTCTTAATTAAACCGACGTGTAGTGGAGCAGACTGCAATTGTTATACTTACCTGTTAATCCATTATGTATACATACCCAAAAATAGTCAGTGTCTAAAGTTAAAAATTACAAGGGATAATTACTCAGGTCAAAATAGTTCGAAAATCTCAAAATCGGTCAAAAGTGTCTTAAGTGATATTTGATATAGTTTGTCGCTTTGCGTCCATGTTAAGTTTTAAATACATTCATAATATTATGCAATATGCCAATGGCATAATTAGAATAATTTATTTGCTAAATTATTTCCCTACACCCCCTATTGTGCTTTCTTATGATGCTTAATAATGTTTCATTGCAATGTACATACGTACTTAGGACATATAGGAGTTATTGGAATTTGTAACTTGCCAAGTTGCAAAAGGAAACACGAGGACAGAGCATGGACAGTAGTATGGACAGAGAGGAGGATGGGTCTAAACTGGGCTTGCATTTAGACTCACTATCAGCCTCAGCTGCTGTATTCTTAACATTAGCAGGACGAGCAGATGTGGAAGATGCAATCGAAATCGAGAACGCAGAAAAAGAAAGGCGATCTCGTCAGCTGTTTTATCTGAATCCACCACCACCACCACCACTGACAACAACAACAGGGAATACGCAGTCAAAGTGGCAAACCCTTAACAATAACACTAACGAAGTTAAAGTTACTCCAACAAGTACAAGTCAAAGTAGTAATAATAATACTTTTAACTCCCAGACGCAGATTATTAATAACGTTAGTAATAATTTCACTAATACCAACACCAACAGTAAAGGAAAGAATCTTAATGCTAAAGCTCCTGCAAGCAAACATCAACAAAGACAAAGTCAAAGTGGAGATCGATATCAAGTCGAAAAGTTCGAATTAATTCAAGATATTTTGAGCAGAATGATACTTCATTGGAATTATCGAAATCTGAGTGAATTCCCACAAGAATTGCTCGACCATGGTCATCATGTTCGAGAGATTTATCTTAAAAGAAATTCCATCAATAATGTGGTAAGTTTTGACTGTATTAATACAAACTATTAATAGAATATTATATTAGCATTCAACATTGAATATTAAGCTACTGAAATACGACCAAGATGACAATTCGCAGAATTCATAATGTAAGTAAATATGTTTTGTATTTTTTATTTTAGTGCTTATTAATGTAAAATATTGTACTGTCAACTGTCTGTTCTATTCACACAATAATTCATGCGTTTTAAAGTTGAAGGTGCATATTTATTCAATTTTACGCACACATGTTCACTGTCGTCATTGACATGTAGTTACAAGGACAAGTGACAAAAACAAGAAAAATGAAAGTTATCTTGGTATTTGGATAGGTATGTTGATTGTCACTGTTAGCTGACTGCGTTTGGCGTTTGTTATGTTGGTTGGTGTCAGTCAGTCAGTCAATTTTGAGTATGCTAAAATATTGGATGGCCAAATACACATTCTTATGAATTGGGCGTATTAACTTACGTTGTAAATAAATCGTTGACATTTGACCCACTTTATGACTGAAGTACCTATACGGCTTAAATATCATGCTAGTTGTATTGGATTTTGATTGAAATATATAACGAGTTAGTAGTTGATCCACAGTCAACTAAAACCAAAACTAAATATTTTTCGATTAAGTTTGATGGTCTAGCAACTATAGCAGATAACTTGCAGGTGCATGTTTTCCTCAGCGGGGCCTTGTAAGTAATGATTTAATGTTGAATGTTGAGTTTAAGTACCATCCCGAGTATTTTCTGCCTATGCCTATCTGTTTAACTATTAACTAATTAAACTAATGTTGTGTAAATGTTCTTAATTCATATTTTAGCCGAAGGATGTGGGAAAATTGGAGAATCTGACAAATATTTACTTGTCCGGAAATCAACTCTGCACCCTTTCGGATGAAATAGGTCAATTAACAAACCTGGAAGTACTTGATGTTTCCCAGAATTTCCTGAAAACTTTGCCAAGATCCATTGGTAATTTGAGGAAGCTTCAAACATTAGTACTCACTCACAACCAACTCGTTTTTTTGCCGTCGGGTAAGTCATCTCAAGGATTAGAAGTTGATATGATACTTATTCAATCTGGAAATTATACAATTATTGCTTTCAAGTTCGAAATATCGAAATATAAAACGTATTATTTCCATATATTCTATTTATTTCAATGTTTACAATGCATTTTAATGCATTTTTAGTTACAAGCTTACTAGTCGTAGCTGAACCTGCGACATAATATTTGATCCGGTGAATCCGATCTTAATTATATTATAGTTCCAATCAGGGCCGGACGAAGGAATTTCTTTTAGGCAGCAAATTGTTCCCAATTCCTATACAAAAACTAACATTTTGATTTTATTTATGGTTTTCTATGGTAAAGCAAAATGTTGTATTTACATGTTTTTTTTCTTTTTACTTGGTTCAGAAAACTGCTTAATGTTTTATGTACATTTTTTGAGAAAAGTGTTAAATGTTTTATTTGCATGTTTTTAAAAAGTCAAAATATTCTCTTTACATATTGTTGAAAACTGCAAAATGTTCCATTTACATGTTTTGAGAAAATTCAAGCAGCGGGAGCTGCATGCGGTGGCCGCATTATCCGGCCCTGGTTCCAGTATTGAACTTGTGAACTATGTGAATCCTTATGTGTAGCTAATTTTATATGTGTGTTTGCATATTGCATAGGTTATACATACGTTATGGCAGGTTTTTATATTACCTATATACTTACTTGGGGCTTGGAAGATCAAATTTATTATTTTCGAAAATTTGAAAATATTATGTTGTAGCTATAGTTTGATATTGCTCATAAAAAAATAATGATCTCACCTGCTAATGCAGCGCAGTGGGGTATAGATAAAGCAAACTGCTAAAAACTTCATATGTATTTTACCTAGGTAAGTAGGTGCTCGTCTGTATTTTCGTATTTTGACTGATAATGTTGTATGCTTAATTGTTTGTATGTAGAGATGAAAAATTTGAGAAACCTCCAGTTTTTGGAATTATCGGATAACCAATTAAGGAATGGTAGCCTGAGCGAAGAGATAATTCATGGCTTAGAAGACCTACAAGAACTTTGTATTGATGGAAATCCCATCAAGTCTCTTCCGAGAAATCTCTCCTCATCCCCTAAACTACGCACCATCTCAGCTTGCAAATGTGATCTAAGATTTCTCCCGGGTCTCCCATTCTACTCTCTCATTCATGGAAATGGAAATCATCATCGAAGAAGTACGAACAACAACAACAACAACCCAGTCAATTATAGCGAGGAAGATGAACTCAACTTTCAGTTTCGTTTTGATGGAAATCCTAATCTCAATTATATTCCATATTGGATGCTTCAGTTTTTTGGACCTACCTTGGAATCCTTTGGGTGGGTATATACCATTATTATTGTAACAAGATAAGTGTAAATAAAAGTTTAGAAGAAAAAAGTAAAACAAAAACGCATTATTTATAATGTAGATAAATTACCTACGTTGTTGTATACTGTGTGTATCACGTTCAACTTTGACTTCCACCTTTCCCCTTTATAGCCCCTTTTATATCAGTACACGGTGGAATAGTTGACAAAACACATATGTAACGGGATAAGTACATTACACAGCAATGCGCGTTCTAATTACTTCATCGTAAGACGTGCGATTAATAGGTTCATTTAAGTATTTGTGTATTTTTAAAAATGCATGCATATGCAAGTTTTTGAAAGGTGGTTACAAGATACTTGTTCAAGTCCATATCATCTGTGAAGAACCAAAATTACCCATATCCAATTTAAGCTGGAATCAAAATGAGCTGTCATAAAAACCAAAATGAGAAACTAGAAACATGCGTAAAATGTTAATTAAGAGTTTCTAAAAAACGTAAAATGTCCAATTTACGTGTTTTTGAAAAGTGTAAAATGTTCTATTTAATTACATGTTTTTGAAAAATGTAAAATGCTCTGTTTGCATGTTTACAAAAAATGGTAAAATGTTCTATTTACATGTTTTAGAAAATTGCATAATGTATGTTCAATTTTTTGTAGATAGTGGATGTTGGTTTTAGCTAAAAATGGGTATAGGTTATTTTGGTTCTTCACCGACGATATGCATTCCCTGGTATTGAGTAAAATATCATTTTTATTATGAAATAATAATAACCGAATAAAATTTTAAAGGGGGTTTGCCTTGAATTTGCTTTTTCTTTTTGTTTCACAGATCTGGAGGTGGAATTATGGAAGGGGAAGGAGCGAGTTATGAGTTTGAAACTTTTCGCAACGTCGATCTACCTCATATTGCCTACACGTGGGAGTCCCAATTAGGAAGGCTCAAGCAACTGAATAAAATCCATTTTTATTTTGATGCATCCATACGAAATATTCAAATTCGTAGCTCAGCTGTTGTAAATTATCATTCTAGTCCTACTTCTAATAATCACGCCAACAACAATAATAATGATTGCCTCTCACTGCTGGAGATCTGCCTCCGAAACCTACACCTAAATCGTGAGTTTAATAGCTCGAACAGTCAAAGGGAAAAAGAACTTTTCACCGAGTTACCCGCGCATCTATCAAAGTTATTAATTATTGGTCCATGTTGTCAATGTTTTGAGTGTATGACCCCGATTTTCACTGTAGAATGGCCTTTAATATTTAAACTACAAACATTGGGGGGTGTTCCAGTGGAAGCCTCTGAGCTACTTTATCCTCGACACGGGGTCATCAATGCTTACAATCACTTTCAGCTCAATGAAAGGATACGGACGGGGCAAGTTCAGGGGTTTCATTATGGAGTCATTTATTTTTGTAATTTTCGTTGTAAGCAGCGATTTATTCAAACGATTACATCCAGTAATTTCTTGCCTTTCCATGATTTTAAATTGATAATTCAAAACGAAATTTAATTTAGAAACACAAAAAAACCGGCACCGATGAATAGTATTACGTATTCTAATTCTAGATGAATTTAACTATAAGAAATTACTCAGTCATCATAGTGTTTAATAATAATGTGCGAAAAAATGAGAGAATAAATCCATTACAGATATTTTTGTACTCGAACAACAAAACTAATAAAAATCTAAACGAAAGTGTGTTCCTGTTTATTTTATTTCTGTTTAAATTAGAATGCAACAGTCAACATCATTACATTAGAACATAATATAATGTTTTTTGCTTTAACTTTTTTTAATATATAATTGCGCTAGGTGTACACTAGTTTGACAATTGAAACTGTATTGAAGAATTCTTGTAAATATTTTATTTTCTTACTTGACAAAGTACTGGTTTTGATGTTCTTGGTAATTACTTCATTGTATGTCAATTTTTTTAATATAGCTTATTAAGTTTACTCGTAGACATCTTTCTTGTCTCCTACATACCGGACGATGTCAGCGGGTGTTACCAGTTTCTCTGCATCCGCATCCGGGATTTCAAAACCAAATTCATCCTCCATGGCCATAATCACCTCGACATGATCTAAGGAGTCTAGACCCAAGTCATTCATAAAGTGGGTGTCCAAAGTCAATTTATTAGGGTCAACCTTGTCGTACAATTTCAAGACTAGGATAACTCTATCGCGAATAAATGTGAGGTTAATTGGCTCCGCGGAGGCGTAAGTCCGACGAAGTGTTCGGAGGGGGGAACTCTTGTCTGACGAAGAAGCTAATAAACTAGTGCAGGATTTGTTATAGGTGCCAAAGTTGGATTGGGGAGTGAGCATGACCACCGCACTCTTTGGTTGTTGACGAGCCAATTGATTGAGGGATGCCAAGTTTGCATTGACATTTTGAAGTCGGTGAATACCCCGAGCGGAGGAGAGGCTTGTCAGACGACTTGACACGAGTTTACTCCATATCATGGACATCTTTACTAAGTCCACTTTTAAAGCGCTGCTGTACAAAATCAAATCAAAATAGAAATCATGTAAATTCAATCCAAAGCTATTACTGTAATTGAAGCTATGAACTAGGTGAATCACAATCTCAATAATAATTGAATAACTCTTAGGAAAATTACGAAATAACTAAGAGCCGCACAACTAACTGTCAACTGTGCTGCGTAAAATGTTTTCAATCGCTCGATTTTCGATTTAGGGTGATAGTGCAATAATCGCGTTTCTTTCTGTGAATTTGTTTGTGTATGGCCTTTGGTAAATTTACAATGTTACAAATCGCTCCTATATCCCAGCTTGATTTATTAATTTAGAATGTTACATTTACTGCCTGATCAATTTATCATGAATACCTACCTACATATGTATTATTCCCTATAACTGCTTTCAGGTTGAAAATAAATCTTCTAAATCTGCTTATATGTTATACTTTCGAAAATAATTTAATTTTTGTAAGTCGGAATTGAAAAGCACACCCTAAATGAAACCCAAAATATTTATACAATACCAAAATTTTGAATGTTGTATGTTTAATAAGAATTTACATGCTTTACATGCATTAATTTGCATGCTTACATTACCCGGTACAAGAAAGATAATTAATTTGCAACTGATCCTACAGCCAGCCCTACGCCCAAAGTTGTAAATCAACTATTAGACCACCAACCATGAATAATAACAAAACTAAGCAAACATTCAACATCATTGAGGACAGAAATATTGAATGTTGAATATATGGATGACCAAATGGTACATATATGACATGGAAACATTACCTACTGTACTGTGTACCTAATTTTTAGCTTTTGATCGGAACATTCCAAACATTCAATATATTAACTTCATTTTGTGGATTATTACATGGTTAACAGTTGATAATTGGTATTGAACTTTGAGTTCTGACTTGATTTATTATCGGCAAATGTTAAAAAATCTTTACAAATAAACCTCAATTATAACGGGCTAGCGGTCAATGTAAACTGTTGACTGTACATACCATTAACTGTTGACTGTGGCCTTTAGCCTTTTTACAAACTAGCAAATAACTAACAACGAATACCAATGCCCAAAATCAAAATCAAACCACTTTCAAACTTATAGTGCTTAAATATAGTAAATCATTTATTTTATATGAAAGTTAAGGCTGAACTACTTTACACGCAAAATTGGCGAACTTTATAAACGGATTTTAATCAACTTGAACTATAATTTGAATAAACTTACATATGACTCCCAGCAAGAATACAGTTCAAAGTACAACTTCCAGTACTCTGACAGCCGCAGTTAACTATTAATTGCCAGTAAAGATGATTTTTAGTTGAAATTTCAATGGAATATAATGAAACTCCGAGCCGCCATGGAAAAATGGATTTTGGTTTATGATGATGATATTGGGCTAGTGGCTAGAATAGCATACGAATATTAAGGAACACACGGGTTCCTTCAAATGGAAGACGGAGAAATTGTGAACTTCAATCTGCATTGCGAATAGGCTATGGAGTTGTCTAGAGGCAGGAAAAAGGCTGAGGCTGATTGAGAAGGCGAAGCAATCGCAATCTATTTGCACTTATCCAACAACTTCGTCTTCGTCTCTGTCTGTCAGGTGGAATTTTCCTGGCCTATTGGATCCTATTTGAGTGACTGGCGCGGATTATCGTCAAACTGGATCTGTCCAGTCAAAACTGACCACTCGACTACCGACTACCGACTTCACTAGTCAAGTATTAACGGCTGACCTTTTGCCCTTTAACTTTACTGATAAAAGGACAAGTGACAACACGAGTCAACGTCACCAGGTCATTCCTCATCTTCCAGGAGCTACTTCCAGCCGTTCCAGCCTTCCAGTTCGAGTCCAGCTTGCACAAGTTGTCGTATTTTGGTTCCACCGTATCCAGTCGGTTGTCAGTCATTCAGTTTCAAATTCCGCAGATTCCACCTTTAGAACTTTGACCTGAGCAATAAAGTAAGTAATTTTTAAACATTAATGTTTTTGTGATATTTTGGCCATACATACATACAGAACTGAATGCAAAAAGTGTCTAATTATTATTGCACATTTGACATTGTAAACGACATGAGTAATATTAATTTTATCAATTGACTTGACAAGTTGCTTACATTTTGTAACCATTTAAGATGGTGATTATTCCAACAAAATTAATTGACTAAGCATACAGTTAAAATTGCTTAATATTTTCATTGTATCATATTTTGTATGTTTTGGTAGTTGCAGTTGATATCTAAAGCACTGACAGTTTAATATAAGACAAGTACCCAGAAAACAATTTTGTGTCTGGACAGCGCAGTCCCATCACAGTGACACGACTGTTGGCCCGACATCCGGATTTGTCCGCTGGGCCTGCGCTGTCCCGACTACTTCCACACACCGTCTTCCCATCACATTTTCTGCACTTAATCTTCTAGAGTTCATCAAACTCACAGCGCTGTTTCATGCTAGGACATGCATATTGTTTGAAGTAATCCATCAAATTACCTGCATGTTTACGATTAAAGTAAAACCTAATTTCAACGTTGTTATAGTGTTGTCAGTTGCATTTAATTTGCTCCTTGCATGCACTTTTTCGTCATACTAACTACTAAACGTATATTATATTACAGCGTTGGTTTCATGCAGGTATGCGTCTTATTTATGCAGTTAAAAAGTCGGTTTTCATTGCAATTTAATGGGCATTTTATTTATTGCTATAATGTTTAATGATTACATGCATATAGTAAAATCATAATATTGTAAGTAGGTATGTACTAAAAATAACATAACAAAATTTAAGAGCTATCAAAAGTGCAATCATAAAAATACAGATATAAAATACAGATAATATAAAATAAGCTCGTCATAATGTAGTAATAAAATTAATATCAATACTTAAAGCCCAAAGTTGGTATATAGCTCTGAATAGATTGCCTTGACTAGGCTCTTTTACAACTACATATTGTTTACAAATGGTATACAAACAAACTTTGATTCTGAATCGCAAACAGGCAATAAAAAACACTTTTTTTTAAATCTCGTAACAGGTAACTCTATCTCAGCTGATAAGAACTTTTTATCACATAGGTAAATTCCTAGCTTACAACTATCAATCGGATAATTATGTAAATTGGATAGGTTAATGAATTTTTTGCATTTGACCCGTAACTGACTATCAAAACATGACTGATCGGAATCAATATCTGTAATTATTATAATATCTTTGTCACAGGTTAAAAAACAATTATCTCCATTTTTATTTCTGATACAAATATTTTTGTACATTAATGTGCGTACACCTTTAAAAGTATGAAATCTTATTTCACTATTGGTACGGGTTACAGATACGTCGTCAATACTTTCACTTTCAACAATTCGACGAGCAACTTGCTGCAGTTCTAACTTTTTACCTCGTACTAATTTCTTCAAAAATTGCATATAATTTTCAAAAGGAAAAGCCGAGAATGAGTCTAGTGATCCAAAATTCTCAGCGTCCAGCGATAAATGAATTAAAGAATGAACATTGTAGACCAAAAATTCTTTTCCATATATAGCGCATGCGTCTGATACGAATTTATGAAGTAAAGAGTTAGCTAAATTATTCCATTCTTTATTCGTGGCCTGTGCCGTGCTAAGAATATAAATTGCGGTGTGAAAAACTAGAAAATTATTGTACATTTGATCAGGTAAAATTGATTGTAGTACTATTGGCCCTGTATACAAAATAAACAGACGATATTCTGTAGCCTTAAAATGAGCTATATCACGCAGAGATCGAGGTTTCCTGCAAAACTCATTAGGGACGTACTCTGCAATTTTAATAAACATAGCAGATAACAAGTCTACTTTCCTAGATTGAAGCTTAAACGGTACTTTCCCTGCCACCCAGGTATTTAGTAATTTCCTACCTACACCTAAATGAACTAAATGCATTGGATCCAGTACGACTTGACTGACTAATCCTATATCTAACTTTATTAATGGACTATTACCGCAATGATGATCTTCATCAGTCATATTATTAAATTCGTCGTCAGTTCGAAGTTTTACATAATTATTTCTGTAGATAACCCTGCCAAAAAATTCACCTTCTATTTTGCATTTTTCGCATCCATAATAAGACCCATGTGGCTTACAACACTTTAAAAAACTGCGGGCCGGTGCGTCCGCTATAATATTACTAACAACAATACAAAACATTTTATCACCAAACTTTATGCCGGTTTTGCCAAGCTCTAAAATTTCTAGAATAGTTTTTTCTAAAAACATGTCTAATGATAGGGGCTTTGAATTACCGCAAAATAATGCTATTACAAAAGGAGTTTGATCTATTGTTTGATTAACGATTCCAAGAATAGGCCAAAACTGCTTCTTGCTCGATTTTGAAATAGGTAGGCCGTCCACATTAATGGAAATTGAAATCAGATTTTCTTTATCATTATACTTTTCTAAAACCGGTATTTGGCATTCTTTTACCCCGGATTCAAGTTTTTTTAAAATACTGTTTTTAAGACCAAAATAATAAAAGGTGCCATCCCCAAGTAATTCAATTGGAATTTTTTGTGGTGTGTGTAAGAGAGTGCGAGCGTCTTGTGGCAAATCACAGTCAGTAAAATGTTTTTTCATAAGCTTGAGTAGCGCACCAATTGCTATGTGCGTAATATTATGTTGGACGCACCATTGAGCTAACTCCACTTTTAAGTCTATATTCTCACTGTCAGATAGGTCATCGTCGGAACTAAATCTATTTTGATAGCCATCATCATTACTAAAGCTATTACAGTCACGAATTTCGTTTGTTTCAATTATAGTACTATTACTTTCGTCATAAGTCTCTCTGCTAACAGCACTAGGAATATTTACATTTAAATTAGGATCTGCAACATCAAATAAAGATCGAGACAAAAGTAGCTGGGTTTCTTTTTTGATACGCCTACGCTTAGTCCGTTGGGACACAACTGACGGACTTTTGAGCTCGAATCTTGAGTCTTGGTACATGGCGATCCTTAGCTCCACGGCACCAGTTCACGATTTCTTTACGAATCAGTTTTTCTTCTATTTTGTCCTTCGAAAAATGTAGTCGAACAGCTTCTAGAAATGTACATTTGATTACATTTTTTTTTTTAAAAATTGTTTAACGCTTCTGATAGCATTATATATTTTAAAACAATAATTTATTACTGTACGTATGCTAGGTAGCTTACCTACAAGAATGCAGAAAAGTCCAGAAGAACGAAACGATAATTTATCATTTTTTCCAGTTAAGTTAATGCGAACTGCAAATGATTTTGAAATCAAGCAGTTCAAAATAGATCGGGTAACTTCCCCTAATTTGATGCCTCCAACAGATCCCAAGTAGTTTACCTTGAATAGTTTAATATTTTACAAATAGGCTAGTGACATTTGTTCACAGCAGCATGATATTTTGTCATGCAGTGACTAAATATTATAAGTATAGATAGTAAGTTTGGATGTTTTTAAATTGTACATCAGTATTTTCTAAAATAAAAGCTGGGACACTTTTAAAATACCTAATTATTTTATCGTCACTTAGTTCATATATTGCTAGGTTCCTGACAAATAATGAGACAGAACTATTTTGCATGCAAAAAACAAAAAAACTGAAAATAATATCTACTTATTTTTCTTAGAAATAATGGTTTTAGGACATTTTCTACCCAGACATTTTCTACCGCAGACATTTCCTTTACAGAGTTTTCATACCCTGACATTTCTTAACTGTGCAAAATCTTGAAATAAAATGCTGCGGTGTGAGTGGGATAAAGGTATTCATTATTTTCGTAGCAAGCCTAAATTAATTAAAGCAGGTCCTCTTACTAATAAAATTACTTTTCTTTTGTGCTACGTGTAATTAAGTATATCGCCTGTAAAGAACTAAAATGCCCCTCATTCAATTTAAATTGAATCAAAATGAGGTATATAATAAAAAAATCAAAAAATGCTTAAAATTTTAATTAAGTTTTTTAAAGCGTAAAATTTTCTATTTACATGTCTTTAACGATTGGAAAATGTTCTATTTGCATGTTTTCAAAAAGCGTAAAATAGGCTTTTAACATGTTTTTTTGGAAGCGTAACACGTTCTATTTACATGTTTTGGAAAAGTGAAAAATGTTCTATTTAAATGTTATCAAGACATGTTTCAATATATTGGTAGATACTAGACACTATTTTTATCTAACAATAGATATAGGCCATTTTGGTTCTTTACAATCGGTATATTTAAATTTAATACTGTGTGTTTCTTTTATACTAAAGAAAGACGTGGAGTCCAAGTATATAACAAAATATTGACATAATTTTAATATTACTGCACTAATATAAATATACTTTTTTTATTACATATGTTTTGCTTGAACTATTTTTAGTATTTTGTTGTTATTTTAAAATTGTGTCCAAAATAAAAAAAACAACAAGAAAAACCTGGATTTTTAATATTTTCCAATGTTAAATCCCATATGGGTGTGGATATTATGAAATTCGACTTTTTTCTCGTGAGTCGCCTGACTACAAAAAATCCTGGTAGGAAAACTCCTTAAACCCTTTCAACAGTCACCTAATAATGTGACTGTTTTGTGCCCCAGGAAATGTATGTATGTATGTACCTACATAGTATACATCTTGCTATGACATTTTTTATTGTAGTATATTATTGTGATTTTTTACCAGTATTTTTTTATTGTCTTCTTCATTTAACCACTCTCGGAACGAACGTAGTTCTGCATCGCTCTTTAGAGGAAGCCAGTCTAACAATCTTGAAAATGAAATTCTTGGGTTGTCAGAATTTAACGGATTTAGAAATGGATTTTGGTGGGCAATCTGGCGAATTCCGTCTTTCAATGTAACATATTGCTCAGCAACTAATGCTTTCAAACCTTTAAAAAATAATTTACATTTACCTTTATGACATGTCATACGAATTATTACCATTGTTTAATTATAGAGTTCAAATCTTGCGTATATTTGATTAAATCGCTTTATTTAAATGTATAACAACTGAGTCAACGAAGCAATCACGTTGTTAATAATAACAACATTTTGTTCTGTAATTTGTATGAAATTATGCACTAACTTTGAAGTTCCGATGCAATTGGATTAGGAACGTAGGACGAAATTGTGTTGTCATGAGTAAACGCTGGCAGGGCTCCGGGGCTCGAAACTGGTGACGGAATAGTTAGTTGAATTTGTCCTTGTTGTCCTGATAAAGACTGCAATACTACTGATCCACCATCCAATGTCTGAAATTGCATAATATCCTGATTTTCTGTAAAAACAAAAGCATTAATTAAACATCCACATTTACCAATAAATGCACTAAATCATCCCTCAAACCATCAATTAAATACCTTTACTAATTCTAGCAACTTAAATAATTTATTATATGTTGTACCGTCCAAAATGTCTCCAGTCGGAACAATTATTGCTCCAATATTATTGCTCGAGTTAGGAAAATCTCCACTTTCAGCGTATCCTTCGCTGTCACTACTTCGGGCACTAGAACTGTGGTCTGAATACGAAAACGTATCTTTCTTGGTCGACTTGATCACCCGCTTTTCAATCCCGAAATCTCCTTCGTTATCTGTTGCATCCGTGAAATCTGAAAAGTCTGATCTTTCCTCAGCTTCTTCGGCATACTTTAATCCACGCTCATAACTGTCTGAAAGTATAACAATTGTTTCTGACTTGAAATTTTTTTAGTGAATTATTATGGGAAATATTTTTATACCTAATTTGTTATGCCACATACTTCATTTCAAACTGAATAAAATTAACTGACTAATGCGTATGGCTTAATAAACTTTTTCGGTTCGAATCAATAAAATTCTAAATAAAAAATTGTTTTATAAATAAATTAACTGAATACCTGTAGAACGAAGGAGTCGAACAGAATGTGATTTCCATTCCCTTGTAGGTTTTACTTTATTTTTGATAGCCGACTGCAGCTTTTCGCCTTTCATTAAAGGTGTGGGCCAAACGCACTGTGTGTTGTTACTGTGGACCCATATCTTTGGAACTAAGGCCACAGATTTTTCACTCAAAAACTCAACTACCGTGTATTCTTTGTCCATTTTACTAAATAATTAGTAAAACCAATGTAAAAAAATGAAAATACTAATGCAAATCGTCCGTAAAAACTGAGCTGGATACAGCCTCAGCAGACGTGATAAGTACTCGTCCGCGCGCCTTGATTTCTTACTCAATACTGACGACAATTTTCTCTTGTTTGTCTGTGTTCCTTTATTTCTTTGCCGGTATGCCTTTTGTCCAGTATAAATTGTATTGCTAGTCGTGAGACTTGCATCCCGCTTTAATAACTTTTAGGTAGTACTTATGCATGTAAAGTGCAGTGATTTGGTCGTGATCGGTTTCCTGCAGAAACAATGTCGTCTGGACGTGAATATAACTGCAAGCTTTTTTCACGACACAGACGAGGCATTACACGACTAAAATACAGCGCCGGGTATTAGTTGATAAACATCAGAAAAACGATAACGACTAAAAACTGCATAAAAACGACTTCGTTAAAAAACGACATCATTTTTTCTTCTAAAGCAAGACAACTAAAAAATGCAACCTGTCACCTGTTACAGCAGGGCCTGCCGAAGGAATTGCTTTTAGGCAGCAATTTTTTTCCATACAAAAACTACCATTTTGATTGTATTGATGGTTTTCTTTTGTAAAGCAAAATGTTGTATTTACATGTTTTAGAAAAATTTTAAATGTTCTATTTACTTGATTTAGAAAAGTCCAAAATTTTCTATTTACAAGTTTTGAAAAAAGTGGAAATGTTTTATTTGCATGTTTTTGAAATGTACAAAAACATTTATTTGCATGTTTTTCAAAAGTCAAAATATTCTTTTTATATATTTTTGAAAACTCCAAAATGTTCCATTTACATGTTTTTTGGAAATTCAAGCAGCGGGGGCTGCCTGCGCTGGCCGGATTATCCGGCACTGTGTTAGAGCAGAGCACCCAATTTACATACGTTACATTTGATTGCGTTCGCTACGGGCAATCGACTTAATGACAAAAATATGAATAAATTATTGTTATTAATCATCATGTAATAATTTTGTGTACACAGGATTACAAATCCGAAAATGAGTAAGCAAGTGAAGGTTTCAGATGTACTTAGCGACGGGGATAGACTAGGAGTGGTTGGTGGGGGGAATATGGCACGAGCATTGGTCTTTCCATTAATCGAGAAAGGTTGGTTGTTTTACATGTTACTTACATGTTAAATTAAATTTTCATATTTATGTTAATGTTAAGACAGGAAATTATTGGCGTTCAGTCTAAATTCGAAAATACATTGGTATTGTTTAATTAGTTGTATGAAACTATTTTTTGATAACCATTTTTCGTTTTCCAGGACTAATAAAGGCGGCGGATGTCTCCGTGAGTGCCACGAGTGATGCAACACTTTCCCCTTGGAAGGAGTTAGGATGCTCAACTACTAAGGACAATGGTATTACTTACATTTAAAATCAGTTTCCGACCGCCAGTAGTAGTTACATATCGTAGTCTAGTTTATGTTTAAAATAGACATTGTTGAATCTGCTATAGATAATTTAATATTTTTACATCTTTAATTTTTAGCCAAAGTAACCCGTGAGTCAGATGTGATCCTGTGGGGTGTCAAACCTCAAATGTTTGCTAAGGCCGTCCCTTCATCATGGAATTTAAATGAGGATAGATACACAAAATCTAGCTCTCTTCACATATCCGTCATGGCTGGGATCACTCTGGAAAATTTCACGCAAAGACTTCAGGACACTTTGGAGATTCCAGCAAATACTAAGTATACTCTAAGATGTGCTCGAACCATGCCAAATATCGGTTCCAAAGTTGGCAGTGGTTGTGCTGGTAAGCTCTGACTTCTGATCCTTGATTTTGTAATGGATAAAAATTTGTGAAAGTTGAAAAATTATGAGAGCAATAAATTATTGTCAACTTGTGTTTCCCCTTAATTTTTTAGTCTTTTGTCTGGGAGCAACTAGCCCCGATGAGGATCGGCAATTCATCCACAGATTTTATGACCCCCTTGGTTTATGTTATGAAGTAGCAGAGACACAAATCAATGCTTACTCGGCACTTTTTGGTTGTGGAATAGGATTTGTAAGTTAAAATATGTAATTAATTCAACAACTCATTCTGATAATCAATTATAATATTATTTAGGAGATATAGCTTAAAGTTAATTTATTAATTCATACATTGTATCATTTGTATCTTTATTTTACAGATGTTTCCAATCATCGAAGCCATGTCGGACGGTGCCGTTAAAATGGGAGTTCCTAGAGCTATAAGTCTTCGACTAGCTGCTCAAACTATGAAAGGGGCTGGAGAATTATTACTCCAAGAAAATTTGCATCCAGGTGTGCTAAAAGACACGGTGTGCTCTCCTGGTGGAACTACCATCTGTGGAATCGCCGCAATGGAACAAAATGGGATCAGAAATGCCATGATCGCTGCTATCGAAGCTGCTACGAAGCGCTCTGAAGAGTTGGCTAAGCTTAAATAAATAAATTTTATTACCCAGGGATATACCCAAAATGAAGGCCTTTGCAAGTTTACTGAATGATAGTTAAAATAATGATGGAAAATAGTAATTCCTGTATAGAAATACCAAATAGTTATAAAGTGTAATTAATTACATATACAGTAACCAAAGTTTTGCGGTTCTTCGGTAATCGCATGCAGCGAATAATGTTTTTGCAATTTGCATTCCGCGTGTATACTTACTAGTTAGGCAGCTCAATATTTGAATAATTTTTTGAAACTTGTGTTTTTCGAGCTTACATCTTCAATTTTTGTTATGAGCTAGATCAGTTTACTCCGCTTTAATAAGTATTTCCAATCAATTTGAATGGATTTGAAATGGTATATCGTATGTGGAGAACCAAAATGTCCCATATCCATTTTATGCTAGAATCTAAATGAGCTATGTCATAAAAACAAAAGGAGAAACAGGTGTAAAATGTTAATTAAGAGTTTTTGAAAAGTCTAAAATCTTCTATTTACATGTTTTTGAAAAGTGTAAAATGTTTTAATTCCATGTTTTTGAAAAGGTGCAAAATATTCTAATTTCATGTTTTTGAAAAGCTTGAAATGTTCTATTTACTACTATAGTTTTGAAAATTGCAAAATATTCTATTCAAATGCTTTCAAGACATGTTTCAATATTTTTGTAGGTAGTTTATTTGATATTGATTTTAGCTACAAATGGATATGCGTCAGTTTGGTTCTTCACAGGCGATATGTGCTGGCCATTATTGTAGCTTCAAAGTCCATGCCGAATATGCAGATCTGACTTGCACAGAACCGTGTACTTTGTAACTATTTTGAAATTATTATTAATGAGGTCTATGAACTGTAATTATCATTATAACGCTAACTCTCTAAAACCCTAAAATAAAATAATATGCAAACGGACATACGTACTCAAATAATTTAATAAAAATAGCCTAGAACAAATACAAAAACTCGTTGAATTCCAAACTTTGATTTTTAATCGTAAATGACAGTAATAACACTTATTTTATTGAGTCATTCATTAGATCATTTAACGTAACTACTTAGCTATGTTTTATAACAATTGCGATTAAATAATATGTATCAAGTCCCGGTTTTCTACAGTCTTAAAAAATTCAAAGATTTAAAATAAGATCTAAATAACATCTTGACCTATGTTATGGCATATAGCATTATATTACGAGTAACACCTTTTATAATTTAAAGAGACTAGCCGTTGGTCTTGGGCTCAGTTGATTGCGATGACTGTGGACCTTGTTCCACTTTACCATCTTCTGACTTTGAACACTTGGGCTTTCGTGGGAGTTTCTCTTCATCAGGCATTCGAAAACCGAGTATGTGTGCCAAGTCTCTCGTATTTCTCTCCCCAAACCCCTTGTACTTGGCAATGACGTCCACGTACTGTCTTGTGCTTTTTAAATAAGTTAGGTAATTTTCCCCTACATGGCCCAGCTTCTTTTGTTGTTGTTGAGACAGCGTGGAAGTGTGTTCCTTTTTAGCCAGGGAGACAATGTGTTTCCAGTGCTTACTGTCGTACACATGCTTTTGACCCAAACTGAGGGTGGGTCGGAGTTCACGGTATAGCTGACGCAGTAGGGATATGATGGCATTGCGATCCATTTTATTTGCCGGTATAATAGCTGGTAAATAGATGAAGTTAAATGTACAAAGCGACTCAATAGGAAGATCCTATTATTCCTGGATATATTCAATCTTCAAATATTTGCTTCGTACTTCGTGCGGAGCGGATGACGGATGACGGAACAGCTTCGCTTGACTAATTATATCAAGTCCTGCAAGATCCTGTAATCCTGTAAGAAAGGGGGAAAATGTTATATTCACCAATCAGGGTTCGGTTTTACCACCTGGAGAATGAATTTTGCCATGCCAAGCGGGAGAAACCATGTTATAACATGGCAAAAGGTGTATTAACATGGTAAAACATGGCAAAATTGCAAAAATAGTCATATGTAGACTAAAACCAATGTTTTTCGCTATATTTCTAGCATTTATTTATTTCTCAGCATTTAAAATGATTTTGTTGTGATATAATCTGTAAAAATTACTAAAAATACAAATATCAACTTAAAAAACAAAATAACTTTAATAAGATGTAAGATAAATCAAGTTTCGAGTTTTAGCAATGTTTTGACCACAATTTCTGAATTCGAACTAAATATACTTTACATAGAGTCAAATATTCTGTAGTTATATTAAAAACTTAATACAGTTATTTATATATAGAACTCACTTTAGCAATAATGATCACCTTACAGCTCCTGATTCACCTCCTCCTCTGATACACCAAATAAACATTCTTCCTTATGGGAACTTAAATATAATAATTTCAATAATTCTATAGAATAAAGACCACATTTTGCTAAAAACTGAAATTGTATAGGTAGTCAAAAAAACTAACTAGTAAGCTAGTTTATTCTTTTTTGCGCGCGAGCAGCTCTTGAATTCGATTTCGAAGTGTACGATAGCAAAATGATGTATATAAATAGCTGAATAAATAAGATCTGGTGACGTATGAAGAAAAATTATGTCGTATCAGATGCTTGAGTTTATGTGAAAGTAGTTTATGAATTTAAAAAAATACATTTTACTGATTGCCAGTTTTACCATGTTATAACCATCTGTTGCCTTACCTGTATTAACATGTTAATACCATGGTATAACCACCGTTTTACCCAAGGGTGGTTATACCACCTCCGAACCCTGTCACCAATACCAATGTAAATATACGATTTAATAATCATTATTATTAATGGTATAATTTAGGTGATTCATATTTTATCTCAGCTGGTTCGCAAGTTGTATGTTGTAGCATACTTAATTATATCGGATCACAGATGTATCTTAGGTATATTGTATAATTTGTTTAACGTCTGTGAAGAACCAAAATGACCCATATCCAATTTAAGCTACAATCAAAATGAGCTACCTATGTCATAAAAACAAAATGAGAAACATTCGTAAAATGTTAATTAGGAATTTTAAAAAAACGTAAAATGTTATATTTTTATGTTTTTCAACAATTGTAAAATGTCCTATTTACATGTTTTTGAAAAGGTGCAAAATGTTCTAATTCCATGTTTTCGAAAAGGTGCAAAATATTCTAATTCCATGTTTTTGAAAAGGTGCAAAATGTTCTAATTCCATGTTTTTGAAAAGTGTAAAATGTTCTATTTAAATGCTCTCAAGACATATTTGAATATTTTTGTAGATAGTTAATATTATCTTTAGCTAAAAAAGAATTTTGGACATTTTGGTTCTTCACAGTCAAAGACGATATATTAATTGCTGGCAAATGTGAAATGACAAATGATTTCGGAACTTTGCTGAACGACATTGCAAATCAAAACATTACGACTGACATTGAAAATTCAAACTAGACATAATTCAATCACTGACTAGTCACAAATCACAAACTAGAAAGAAGAACTGAGGCATACTGAGGGAAGACAACTTCCCACTTCATCCGGAGTCGTAGACCCGAAAACCCCGAATTGCAATGATATATCGATCTCGAAAATCTCGATGGATGACGAAATAAAAATAAAAGTTTTCTTACTTACCTTTAAACTCAATATACGAAACAAACTGTCACGACTGACTCGAAAATACAACCCTGAGGTAGATTATTACAGCAAATATTTCGTAATTTAACTTCAATTTACTCCTGATATTGGATATTTACAAAAAATGGTTTAATAATAAATTAATTCAGAATTGGAATTGCTTTCCACAATGTTGAATGTAGTAGTACAATAGTTCCCAGTCAGTGGCAGTACCCAGTAAAGAATCGTCCAAAACTAACGTCAGGGTAAGGATTAATGGGTCTACTCTTCCACTCGTGACTTCCCATGTTAAAGAAGGTCACTTGCGCAATGGTTAATGTGAGGATAGGGGGAGGTTAAAAATAGAGACATTTCAATGACATCATTTACGGACGATTTTTATTTTTGGTTGAAGGTTGAACCACGAGATTTTTAAACGCAGGATTTCCCGCAAAATACCTGCCTCCGTGCATTACACACAGCATGGGCCACCTCACGGTTGGGGATGGTAAATGGCTGCGGTGCTGCTGTGGTGCATGCCTTCTGTGATTCCACTAGTTCAGTTATTCTCGAGTCTCAAGTCGGCGTGGAGCACATAAGAAGACACGAACGGATTTTTCCCCTCTGAAATTTCAACACATTTGTCGAAATCATGGCTGAAGTAAGTATTTTTTCATAAAATTTCCTACAGATTTTGTTCATTAATTGGTTTCGGTACTAATGTGTCTATTTTGTTCATTGTAGGAAGACCAATTAAAGAAGAAAAGGACCTTCAGGAAGTTTACCTTCCGTGGGGTTGACTTGGATCAACTTCTTGATATGAACACGTACGTATACATACCTACTTTTTGTGTATTAAATTACCATCTCTATGCCGTGCTCCATACTTTACTTACATCTTAGAATTTTTTAATTTGGAAGTTCTCCGGTTTCATTTTTAAGTTTTTCATGGATGAATTTGTTTGTGTTGAATCGTTAATGCGGATGGAAAAATCAGATTATTATATTGGGTTTTAAATAAGGTGTAGTGTAGTATGCGAGGCCAATATTATTTCGACGAGACTTGTCAGTCCTCCGTTCACTTCTAGCTTGCTTGTGCACGCACAATATGCATTTGGGTGGGCACCAGACCAAACCATACCGCATGCTTCTAATTATTATTTTTATTGTAAACTTCTGCTTTCTAATAATATTAGTGATGATGGAAAGATCTTGTTTTTGTTTAATGAATCTATGAGTAATGGAAATTCATTTGTGTTTTACAGCAAGCAATTCACAGAGTTGGTCCACTCCCGTGCTCGTAGGCGATTGAACCGAGGATTAAAGCGTAAATCAATGGCTCTATTAAAGAAATTGCGAAAGGTGAGTTTAGTAAACTCAGTTTACGTTTTGATTTTTAGTTGTTAATTTGTATTTCTGTATTATTTGAGGCTGGTCGTTCGTCCAACAGTCACAGTAGTTATTTTTGTTTTCGGCTAAATGAGATCTTGTAAAAATTTAATAGCTGTTTAGGTTTTAGGTACATACGTAGTCAATTAATGATGTATGTACGCTGATGGCCCATTCTGGTCCAGTTAAATATTGTTTTAAGTTAGGGATGATTTATGACAGACCAGTCACCAGCAGAACGAATTGACAAGTTGGAAGTAGGATGTAACGTGTTAAGTGTAGATGCCCGATTTAAATTGGACGTATCCGTGGTATTCCGTTTTGACTAGAGTGATTCGGCTTGTTTTGATATAAAATTTGTACGTTTTGTTTTTAATTTTTCTCAGGCCAAAAAAGATGCTCCAGTTAATGAAAAGCCAGATGTGGTGAAAACTCATCTCAGAGATATGATCATAGTTCCAGAAATGATCGGAAGCATTGTTGGTGTGTACAATGGCAAAGCTTTTAACCAAGTTGAAGTCAAGGTGAGCCTATTCAAATTTAATGTATTACTATATCTTTTAAGGGCTAACTTGAAATAAAAAACATGTCATAATTTATATGTTATCGACTAGTTTACATCTGAGGAACGAAATTTTGCTGAACTGTAGTTTTGAATTTTATTTATATACATGTGGACAACTTTTGTAGAATTTGTGTATTATGTTGATACGATAGCTCCCGTTTTATTCTAATTCTGTCTTATTTGATTCTGCTTCTTTCAGCCTGAGATGGTAGGACATTACTTGGGAGAATTCAGCGTGACGTACAAACCTGTGAAGCACGGTCGTCCTGGTATTGGAGCTACACATTCGTCACGTTTTATCCCATTGAAATAGATACATCTGTTCCGATTTATTATTGCTAAGATCTTGTAACGATGGACTAAAAAACAAATTGTTACGGGAAATAATAAAGCAGACCCTAAGGGAATTTATATATTCGAATTGCTTCCGCTTTCATTTCCTTTCATGATGCATCCGTTTCGTTTGTAACTATTTAATTCGAACTTAAAAGTTATTACATAATTTATAGGCAAATGGGTTCATATATTTCGTATTTTTAATAGACGAAGGGTCATTTACTTCAGGGACCATGCATCAATCATGCATCCGTAATTTTGACATACCTTTAGTTATAATGTAAGGTGCCGTCAATGTTCAGTTTGGCTCCGGGCATGGCACTAACAAGCTCCAGGTGCCAAAAGAATAATTTTGTGATAAGCAAATTGTTGATGTATGTATTTTACATGATCATTGGTAATTTTACGTTTTTATAGTGATGGTTTGGACCACAGTGTCAAAAATGCGGAATTACGCTAAATTTAATTAATTGAATGTTTAGCGTAATCCACACTTTTTTGAAATTCAGGTGTTACACTATACGTAACAATATTCGTTAAATTGTATAAAAAGTTGAGAATAAATTTCAATTCCTTGATGTTTTTTTCTTTTAATTTATGACGTTGAACATAACGAAATTAAATATGGGCTAGGTAATTAAGCCCCCTTCTAATAAGTGACCTCCCATCAACGATGACCTGTGCATACGTGGGGCAAATTGTGGTGAGATAACTACCGTATTTCTCTGACCTCCCAGACCCGTGTCCTGCCGTATAAAAGTGTGCTAAATAGACCTTTTGCACTGTTCACACTCAGACCCGTGTGCTATTACAGGCTCGTGGACTAATGCAGGAAATACGGTACGCTGCTTTGGTGTAACTAAAAGTCTATGCTGTTTTTTTAAACTGTGGCAATGTAATATTTTCAATTCAAATTTTTCAAGAAACTAAATAAATGGTGAGTGTGTTAACCAGCGTGCTAAAACAATCGAATAAATCAGTTGTTAAAGAACCTGTAGAAAAGTATAGAAAGCACTATAGATTCGTCACAAATAGCAACCTTTGAAGACTCAAAGTGACCAATATCTATTTTAAGCTAGAATTAAAATGAGCTCTTCAAAAAGTCTATAAAATATTAAATATGTGATTTTGAAATGTGTAAAATGTTCTATTTACGTATTAATTGGAAAGCGCAATGTTCTAATTACATGATTCGGAAAACCTCAAAGCGTATATACTTGCTTAAACTTACTTATATTTTTGTTTTTGAAATGTGTAAAATATCCTATGTACCTACGTGTTTTTGAAATGTATAAAAATGTTCTATGCGCACCGCACCCTTATCATTAAGTAGTAAGTACAGACGATATTCTAAACTTAATGTTTGTTGAAGCCTTTCTGTTTTTCTCCATACTCTATACGCTTTTAAAGACAAAAATAAAGTTTCATTGGTTGTTTTCTTGTGATTACTTCTGACCATTAATCGTTTTAAGTAATACCGTTTAAAAATTGTGTATTAGGACTAATTAAGTGAAAAAAAAATGCCGTAGTGTAGTAGTTTGTCAAAAGCTTAAACTGAAAAATTGCCACTAATAAAATGACCAGATTCGTACATGGGATGGGCATGAAGAAAGTCTAATGAATTCCTACAGTTCGCATTCTTATGCATCACTGTAGACGGTAAACATTTACACTGGAGGAACGATTCTGAGAGAAAACTACATTGTCAAGGTTGCACATTTTTTGAAACCCTATTTCTATCCACGTGTTCTATATTAGTTTAAAATAATCGCGAAGGTGCACAGCGGAGTACAGCGTTAATAAATGGTAGTATAGTGATGGGACGGACCAATTTCGGAACATAAAAAACTCCCGCATGGCATGATAATTTTGTTGAAGCCAAGACATTAATATTTAAGATGTCCATGTGGAGATGTTGACGCCATTTAAGGAGAGTTTGGGATGTTTTATACATAGAGTGAGGCAAAACCCGTCCAAGATGAAGCCATGAATTAATTTGCGATGTTGTTAGCGTACAAGAAAAGAAGCATTGAAAATTCGTTCAGTGCCAATCCAATGGGAAATTATGTTTTATTTTTGTAGTAGGTACTACTTTATAATTTTGAAAATCGAACAGATTTAATGCGTCTTACAAAGGCCTATTTAATAGTGTATAAAACAATTTTAAAATACAAATATAAAGAATGCAGAGTGCAGAAGTGTGAAGAATAAGTCATAATACATACTACAAACTAAAAAGTAATGCCCATTTCAACCATTCACACGCACAGTTGCCCCAGTTTCTATTTGAACAGAGTACTTTGATATTATCTCTCTTAATTCCCACCATAATAGGGCAAACTTAAAGCTAAAAACTGCTGATCTTATGATAAATTAATCCAAAATCGTCAGATGCCCTCAGATGTCCTTCGGAACCGGATCCAGATCAGTGACAACAATACTCCCGGTGGAAAGAGCCGCAAGGGCGGGAATGCGCCTCGTGAGTTGAATTAGGACAGACAGGCAGTGTGAAAATGAACTGGCACGCAGTGTACTCACAATCTATAGTTACATAATATTTACAAAAATTAGAATTACAAAAATTACCTAAATTCAGTTTTATCATAGTTATTGCTTTTCGAAATCAAAAGTAGGAAAAATGGTATGTACAAAATGGAAACAACTTCCATTTTCCATAAAACTGTATAAAAGAAAAAAGGAAATTTTTAATCACCCTCTTCATGTCCTTCGACTATCGTTACTGAAACCAGTGCGGCAAAAAGGAGAATAACTAGAATATAGTTCTTCATTTTATGTATAAAATAAAGTAAAGAGCTTTATTTTTACTGTCTTTTTAATATTAAATTTTCCAAATGGAAATTAATATTTCTACTACTGTCGCTGTTACGCTGGGGTTCCTATGTACTTACGAAGTACTCGTGATGTGAGCTCAACGGTCAACGTAAAAGTGGTAAAAGGTGTCGCACCAACTGTAGTGGCTAGCGAGTATTTAGCTTTTGGTAAAAGTCCTAAATTGTGAGCTCCGTTTTATGCCCGAGACCCGAAATATTTCCCACAGATTCCTCAAACAAAAACTGGTAGATATAGGTACACAAAAGCTAATTACACAGCTAGATAAAGATTGGTAAAAATTAATTACTTATTACACTTAAACAGTTTAGCGTCATAATTACACAGGTGGAAGAGATAATTTACTAAGCAATCAAACCATTAAGCATAAAACAACGGTATTGGAGATGTGGCGCTTGTATCATCTATAGTACTGTTGTGTTTTGTTCACAAATCACCATTGTTTTTTCGCTTGTGATTGTGATATCACAATCACAATCACAAACTACTAAAATGGGATTGTGCACAATCACAAAATCATCACAACGAAGCAACAACAAACGAGCACTAAATGATTTTAGGATCGTTCGTAAATGACGTCCCAAAAATTATCATTCATTTATTGGGATCGTCCGTAAATGACGTCCCAAAAATTATTATTCTTTTATTGGGATCGTCCGTAAATGACGTCCCGAAAATTATCATTCTTTTATTGGGATCGTCCGTAAATGACGTCCCAAAAATTATTATTCTTTTATTGGGATCGTCCGTAAATGACGTCCCAAAAATTATTATTCTTTTATTGGGATCGTCCGCAAATGACGTCCTGCAAATTATCATTCTTTTGTTGGGATCGTCCACAAATGACGTCCCGCAAATTATCATTCTTTTGTTAGGATCGTCCAAAAATGACGTCCCGCAAAATATAATTCTTTTGTTGGGATCGTCCGTAAATGACGTCCAGAAAATTGTTATTCTTTTATTGGGATCGTCCGTAAATGACGTCCAGAAAATTATCATTCTTTTATTGGGATCGCCCATAAATGACGTCCCGAAAATTATCATTCTTTTATTGGGATCGCCCATAAATGACGTCCTACAAATTATTATTCAATTATTGGGATCGTCCATAAAATACGTTCCACAAATTATCAATATTTTATTGGAATCATCCATAAATGACGTCCCGCAGATTATCATTCTTTTGTTGGGATCGTCTATAAAAGACGTCCCCCAAATTATCACTATTTTAGGACCCACATACCCCTCTGCACATTTTGTAAACGATAAATTTTTATATTGCGTTTTATGTTTTATGTGCTGCTGGTAAATTGAAAAAATGAATAAATTATTATAATTATTAAATTGCTTTTTATCAATACCCGCCTAGACACACTGACCCTGCTAGAAACGTCTTTAGTGTTCAAATTTTCACAAGTGTTCAAAGTTACTAATTTTCTTGTCGTTTTTTATACGTTTCACTTCGTATTATTTTGTTATCAATACCAAATCTTTTAAGTATTTTTCCTGACGGTGGGGGAAAATTGATGCAATCCGAATGTTTTGAATTTGAATCAAAAGCAAAGACTGAGTCAAGTCAAAATACTGAAACAATTCATGAGCCTGAATGAGTTTTTGCTCACTAATTAAAAATACGTATGTTTACTCAAAGTGTACAACTAAAAACATTTTCTCAGTGAACACAAATTCTTCTAGCTCCAGTGCATAATGCACAAGTGAATTTAGTTATTGGTGTGTGTACAGTGTTATTATTAGAGTTTCAAGTGTGATATTTTCTCCAGCAAAGTTAAGAATGCAGTACCTACAACATTACAGTTTCTACATTTGACGGAATCAAAGTTTAGCTCATTTTGTTTTCAATAAGTGCCATTTCTGTTTTTTGTTTCAGCAAACCAGCTATTGTTGACTATCATATCTGGATCATATTTTTGTGCAATTCAATATATATTGCACCAAAAATATGATCATGTGTAAGTGTTTAATGTGATAAAATGCACTCATCATATTGTGTACTTATTGGAAAGTATAACTTAGAATCAGGTTTATATACTTTTTTGAACACCAAAATGTTGTATCAGTAAATGATAAAAATATGAAAGTGTTACTCTAACTTAACTTCCTCAGTTTAGTTCGTTATTTGTTTTACAATTAAATGCGTTAGGTGTCAACTTCTGCACTTCAAAGGTGTAGGTATTGCATTTTGCACTTTACTGGTGTAGGTAATACATTTTCCACTCTAGTTATAACATTGTAAGCATGTACCAATAATTTAATTCATTTATGCATTTTGATGGACTTCGGCAAAAGCGCGTCTAAGAAACGAATGGACATTGGCAAACATACCTCTTCACTGACGATACTATTTTCATGGTGTACTTTGTAGTTTAGTCAGTTATTTTTTTAATCTTACTAATAGTAGTTCGTAGTAAAATGTACAGAGCGTAGAGAGGGCTGTTCTTTGATAAGTGCTGGCCAGGTCGGGAAGTGCTGGCCAACTTTAGTAAGTGCTGCCCAACTTTAGTAAGTGCTGGCCAGTTTGACTTTAGTAAGTGCTGGCCAAAACCACTTTAGTAAGTGCTGGCCAGTTTGACTTTAGTAAGTGACGGCCAACAAAAAATTCTAGAAATGGATTAAAACTGCGCCTGGAACGTTGGTTAACAGTACAAAATGTGTAAATATACATTATTGTACATAAAATAAGTACTATAATTTATACAGTCCTTTAAAATAAAATATTGTGTGTATGATTAAAAGTACAATTTTAACTCCAAAAGATAAAATGTTGTGGAGGAAGTAAAATCTTCGATAATATGTGTAGTATAGATACTAGCAGCAGAGTTGCTTCGCCGTGTAAGTTAAAATTGACTTTACTTTTTTGTTTTGTTCTTACACATTTTATTACTGTTTACGCTACTTATTCACATTTGGCTACCCTTCGTGGTTTGTTATCTTTGAGGTTAGGTTAGGTTTGACGGGGGGGGGGTTGGGGGGGGGGGGGGTACGGGGGGTTAGGAAAAACTGACTGGAAACGGTTAGGTTATATTTTTCCCTCGGCCGCCGGAGGCGGCCCCGCCGAAGGCGGAGGGAAAAATATAACCTATCCATTTTCAGGCAGCTTTAGGAGCCTGATTCAGTGTTGCTTTAAATAGCTAGAAAATACTGTTAACCAACGTTCCGGGTGCAGTTTTAATCCATTTATAAAATTTTTTGTTGGCCGTCACTTACTAAAGTCAAACTGGCCAGCACTTACTAAAGTGGTTTTGGCCAGTACTTACTAAAGTCAAACTGGCCAGCACTTACTAAAGTTGGCCAGCACTTCCCGACCTGGCCAGCACTTATCAAAGAAACCCCGTAGAGAGTACGACTAATTTTAGAAGAACACAAAAAAAACAAAACTAACTTTTGTGATCTGATCAGTTGAGATCATGAATAAAATATGTAAACGGAAGGGCCAGTGTGTCTACACAGGCATGAAACTTCATGTAAAAATTAGCGTTTTCAAAACGTGCTAAAAATGCCGTGGGGGTAACTGGGTCCTAAAAATGTGATAATTCAAGGACCATCTTAACAAAAGAATGCTAATTTGAAGGACGTCATTAATAGACGATTCCAATAAAACAATGATCATTTTCGGGACGTCATTTATGGACGAACCTAATAAAAAATGTCTACGGGACGTCATTTATGGACGAACCTAATAAAAGAATGATAATTTTCGGGACGTCATTTATGGACGATCCCAATAAAAGAACGATAATTTTTGGGACGTCATTCATGGACGATCCCAACAAAAGAATGATAATTTGCGGGATGTCATTTGTGGACGATCCCAACAAAAGAATGATAATTTGCGGGACGTCATTTGTGGACGATCCCAACAAAAGAATGATAATTTGCGGGACGTCATTTGTGGACGATCGCAATAAAACTAAAAAACTTCCCCCTACCACCCCCACCTCATTGTCAACAAATTAGGTTTTTCTATCGTTTTGTTAACAATCACAATTTTTCACAATCACAATCTTAGCATTTTAATACAGTTTGTGAACAATACAAATTGTGATTGTTTTGTGATGTGAGAATCACAATAATTCACAAACAATTGTGAACAAAACACAACAGTAATCTATAGTTGTTAAAACTGCAAGTAAGTACTGCAATTGAAATTCTGAAAATACAGGAACTATAGGATTTCAAAATGCAAATATTTGAGTATTAAGCTAATTTTGAATGTAATCAAGGCGCATATTGCGGAAATTTGCATTTATATAAATTGAATGTAGGTTAATAATTGTAAGTACAAACGAAGAATATACGGAAGTGTTCTGGAACAGATTTTGTTTCCAGTGATAGTGATTTCCAATAATTTTGTTTGTACCGCACCGTAGTCGCAGTGTACTTATGACTCATGGCGACTGGATAAAAGTATGTGTAATATGTACATACATAATTTATTACACTGACGCTATACTTTATGTCTACTTACGCTACTTTTGCTGGTTTTGTTGGCATGCCTTGTCAAAAGGTTGCCAAAACTCGTGAATTTTTTACAATTTATTAATTATATTCAGAAAGTAAGTATTCTTCAAATTTATGCTTAAATTCTTACGTTAAATAATCAATTTTTTAATATTAATTTTATTTGATGATTATTAAAAGGATTAATTTTTTTTTTGCAACATTATTAGCAGGAATGATATTGTCGAATCCGAATACAAATACACATAATTGCTGCTTATTATTTTTTAAATTTCCATTCCACATTCATTCCCCTCAAAATGCTTAATAATTTTAAAAAGTTAAAGATTATCTTATAATCTCATCGCTATATTGTGCTGCACTGCACTGGAGACTGGGGACAGCGTGGACTGACGGGTTGTTTATAGAGGCTAGGTTGGCCTACCTCTAGCTAGATAAAATTTAAGTCTGTGTTTTATAAACTTAAAGGTCAAGGGGTCAAGACTAATTAAAGAAAACAGTTAACGGTGAGTTACGTCCGCTTCCTCTATATTACTAGAATGTCTGTGAAACTCCAAAATCTGTCACCACGGAAAAAATCAAGCCATAGTCAGCATGAATCTGAGGGTGAGATCAAGCTTAATCAGAATCGTCGTCAATCAAGAACATCGTCCCATCGTTCTTCAGCTTCTTATCGTTCCTCACAAAATTCACTATCGGGGTATTCAAGTAATCTTTAAATTAATAATACAAAATAAAAGCTAACTAATAAAATTGTAAGAAGGTACCTTAACCTTATACATAGGACAAAATTTAAAGCCATTTCTGTGGCCTTCCATTAAATATAACACAGTATGCAGGATCAGACCAAAAGTTACTTGTTGGTATGTATTTCAGTTTACATGATGAGTTTTTTATGTAGGTATGTATATGAGCAGCTATGAGTTGAGCCGTTGAGCTATAAGCACAGTGCTTAGCTGCTCATATACATACAACATACATGTAATTTTTGTATTTTTTTTAGAGAGACGGAAGCCACAATCTTAACGATAAAAGAAGCCGCATTAGAAATAGATAGAATCCGCTTCTTTTCTGTCTTTCGATATGCAAAACTCATGGATTATCTTTTGATGTTTCTTGGACTTTGCCTTGCTCTGGTGAATGGAGTTTTACTGCCTCTGCTTGTTTTTGTGTATGACATAATATTACCCTAATCACAAGTTACACCTTAATATTAATTAAGCAAAAGTACTAAAGTACTTCAGACTTTAATGATTTCATTATTTGCTAATCTTATTAAGTTGATTCATATTATAGTTTGGAGATAATATCATTGGTTACCTTTTACCGAGGTATTCATATAACTTAATTAAGCTTATTAAGTGAAAGTGGGTATAGGTGTAAGTAAGAATCAATAGTAGGTATTGTTTTTTTTTTGTGTATCTAAATTGTCCTTACATATATATAAACAGATACGGTCATTTCTTCACCCTTGCTTCAGTCATGCAAGAAAATGTTTGTAAGAATAACAACACTTTGGCAGAGGAAAAGCATCAGTTGGAAAGGAGGTACCTACTTTAGGGACAACTGAGACTGATATCTGGCAAGGATAAATTTTGCATGCAAATAAACGGCAGCTTTATCCTTGCCAGATATCAGTTTCGGTTGTCCCAACATTACGTTAATAGTATTCGTATGACTTTGGTTGTAGCTTTTAACGTTAAAATTCAAGTATTATGCAAAACTTAAGCTCATTGTCAGTTAAAAATTATTACATTATTAAAAGTTTAGAATGGCTAGTTGTTTAGAATTTAATTTTTGCTACTACATAAATTTAATAATAACTAAACACTTTTATACTAGATTGGAGCCAACGAGGCAATTTTTACTGCTGAAGTTTTCGATTTTATTTGCTGTAACTTCATGGGCCGCACATGCTCTTTTTATGGTTACTTCGGCAAACCAGGTCATAAATTATACTACTCAATAATGATTAATTTATCATCAAATCTTTTTACTCAATACTGAAACTGAAACCATAGAACTGAAACATTGAAAAACGCATTTACTCAGATGGCTGTTATAATAATAATAATTTTATTATCATGCTGTTTTATTCTAAAAGTGTACCTAATATACACTGACGCACTACGCAGTTCATGTCGATTTATGATGGATAAAGGAAGGCAAAGTTTTATTATGTATGTTATGAGCCTGTTGTCTTGAATTCAAATTTTGTATTTTCACAGTTAAAACAGATTCGGTTTGCGTACATGGAGTCAATTCTTCGAAAAGATTTCATTTGGTTCGATTCCTACATTGACCGGAATCTCTCGATGCGGATGAATAAGTAATGTTTTTTAATGTAACACAAAAAATTGGTTATAGGGTATTTTCCCTCCCTGGCATTTGCCGGTACCGGACCCCCGGGCACTATCTCCCCGATCGGTGTGTCCGGGATGGACAATTTCCAGTGGGAATATGCCCGTATACCCAAAAAATCATATGACTTTGGACGCATCATATATCTTAACAAAAATATACAGTATAATAAATAAATTGACTCAAGCCACAGGTTTCAATTTTTGTAAGATTTACATTTTTTTTAACGATTTATACACAGGGACGTAACTGAGATTCGCTCAGCAGTGGGACCGGGCTTGCCAAAAATTGTAGCTGCAATCACTTCATCAATGCTCCTGATAATCTTAGCTTTTTGGGCGAATATTTATGTTTCATGTATGGGCTTACTTTTCGTTCCCCTCGTCTTTTTCTTCTGCTCTCTAAAAATATACTGCGAAACGAATTTAGTTCGAAGAGAGCAGGAAGCGTATGAAGCGGCTGACAATGTGGCAGGTCAAATATTATCAAATATTCTTTGTGTCAAAGTATTTGAAGGAGAAGAGAAGGAATTGAGCCGGTACAGAGCTGCTCTTTTTTCTCCTTGGTCACTTCGGAAAATCGTTTTTTTCGGAGCCAGCAGCTGTGCACTTTTAGTTTTCGCCCCAATGGCTTGTCACTCCTTTATTTACTATGTTATTATCAAGTATTTTAATCCTGAAAAGCAGAAACGGTGTGAGCCAGGGTGGAATATGTGGAGTCTGGAGGGAGCACCTGTCTTCAGCAGGTTCATTGTGGTATGAAAAGGCTATTTAATTATTATGACTGCTATGTAACGCAGTTTAAGAATTAAATCCCGTTTCTTATAGTTTTGTTGAGAATTGTTGTATATATTCTGAATTTTCTTGTTACTCTGGTAATCATTTAATTCTAGAGTTTTGTATGCTTCGGCTTAGCAGCCACGTTGCTGTTTAATGCCTTTCTCTATATTTCACGACTACGAAAGTCCCTTCGTGCGGCAGCGGAAATTTTCTTTACTATTGACTGGTAGGTAGCTATACCCCACCCCAAAATCAATATTATTTCGTGTTTTGTTAAAGATTAAAAATAGCAGTTAGGGAAAGATTGCCTAATTGTGGCCGGTGTCGTAATTTTAGTTGTGACCAACGGCTGTATATCTAATACTAGTCGATGTCTATCAAGATTGCATTTTGGTTTGTAAAGTTCGACTTCCAATATGATGATTTTGCAGCTTATAGTTTCAAATGTTTTCACAAATTGTATAGGAAAACCAAAATTAATTGCATGACAAATACTGGTGAAATTCCTCGGGTGAAAGCAATCGGGAAGTTACAGATGACAAATGTATTTTTTGACTATCCAAGAAAACCATTTGAACATGTGTTACGAAATTTGACCATGAATATTTTTCCGGGTCAAGTGGTGATGTTGTTTGGTCCTCAAGGGAGTGGAAAATCAACCGTTCTCAAATTATTTTTACGTCTCTACGACCCTAAATTTGGAAAAGTAAATATAAAAATACATGCCCCAATTCGAGCTCTAAATTACAAGAATGAAATTAGTGTATAATATTTCGCACTTTGTAGTTTGAGTTTCTTAAAGTAACTGCAGTCGATGTCGACGTCCAAAAATTCCATTTATTAATTTTGTAAAACTGTCTTATTTTGTTTATCTGTTTTGAATAAATAACAACCTGAGGTACGATTAGATGGAATGAACATCACCAATCTAAACGTTGGCTGGATTCGTTCTCAGTTCGGCATGGTACCTCAAGAAATCGATTTATTCAACACGACGGTGGAAGAAAATATTCGATTTGGAAAACTCGATGCTGATTTTGATCGGATTGTAGAAGTTTGTAAACGTGTTGAAATACACGAAAAAATTTTGGATTTACCCCATGTAACTTTTTGATTTATTTGTAATGTATGCTCATTAAAGTAATACGAATTTTAAATTATAATACAGTAGTTACTGTAGTGTATATATGCATTAAATTGGGTATTACATTATAAATATGTTATTAAAGGGTTACAAATCAGTAGTAGGATCATCATCGCCTGTTGTATTGCCAAATTCCTTACTTAAAAGAATTTCATTGGCTCGTGTCTTACTCCAAAATCCCAATATCATTTTATTGGATGATTTTTTAACTGATGAAGACGAAGAATTGGAGCCGCTTTTACTGAGCTTAATTGGAAAGATGAGGGATAAGTGTACCATTGTTATGACGACGTCAAAGTATAACTCTTTAGTCAATGAGTGCGACACCATTTTTGCAATGAAGGATGGAAAGGTATTTAAATTTCTGAATACGATTCTCTTGTTAAACCCATATTTGGTTATGGTTTTTTCAATGACGCTTCCCAGTCCCAGTAAGCATACGATGGCCTTTTACATTGTTTGCTCTTAGAAGCATTATTTATTATTTATTTAGAGGTCTGTCATAAATGATGTCATTAAGATATCCTTATTTCTAGGCAGATATGATGGATGGAGCTAATTATATGGCTCTACCCATCATCTCTGATTTCTAGGACCCTATGATACCTCTGCCCTGCCCTGTTGTCACTTGGCATCAGCTTAACTATTGTGCAGATGGCTATCTTGAACATGGGATGTCATCAATTTAGGGCTTGAAAAAGTCTTGACAAGACCAAGACTCTTGAAATCAACACTTCCAAAAGTCTTGAACATTTAAGACTCTTGAAATCAAGACTAGAAAAAGTCTTCAAATTTCAAGACTCCAAATCAAGACTTTCAAAAGTCTTTAAAAAAACCGAGACTTTTGACAAAAAAAATTTAAATTTGTCCAAGAAGTCAAATATTAATTTAAGATGTCGGAAAAATTGAATTTAGAGGTGGTGTTGAAATATCAAGACTTTTCAAGGCTCGGGAATGGTCTTGAAAATGGCGAAAGTCTTGGTCTTGATTTTGCAAGCCCTACATACATCAATATCGAAGTAGACCCAGACCCATTGCCCATTGGCCCTACACACGTAATGTCATTTATTTTATGGGCGATCCCGTAAACGTATGTTTATTTAGATTGTGGAAGCCGGCAGCCATGAAAGTATGTTGAAGAAGCGGGGACTATACTTTGGAATGCTCGAGGAAACATTTGAGTACTCCCTAAGTAAGTTAATGACTGCTGCTGAATAGTGAAGCAAACGGTTTCATGTGTAATTTAATTAATAAAGTATTTAATTGGAAAAGGATATTTCTAAATTATTTTGCTTACTTAGAAACAAGATCGTACTTTACTTCACAACTAGCAAACCACAAATTCGCGGAAGCCATTCTCCGAAATCACAGTGTCCATGACCATGCTGATAAAGTCAAGTATGATCAGCTTTTGAGCCACCAGCCATTGCTTCGAACTGTTTTACTGGTGATTCATTTTATATCATAGTAGGATGCCTTTTACAGGTCCTATTGTTATTATCACATTACTGTTTTTTTTATTTGTATAAAAATATTAGAAATCAATATTAATTTTAACATGATCTTATTCCTTATAGAGACACGTAGTAAGTAGAATTCGACCCTTGGTGTTACCACCCAGAGTCATCGGTGGATTTCATAGATATTGTGGTTTCACATTTGACACGGATTTGTGTAAGCAATATAAATCAAAGTTAAATGTTTCAAAGTACATGCGAATCTTAATGGGAAGTTAATATGCGCTAAACACGTTTGACCTCGACTACGTTTTAGATTATGAAAGATGGCTTGTTCGAAATACTCTTTTGCAGGCAAGAGGTAAAGCACATAATAATATATCGTCTGTGAAGAACCAAAATGACCCATATCCAATTTAGGTCAGAATTAAAATGTGATATTTCAAAAAAATACTAAATGAGATAGCACAATATGAATAGCGAGTTCATAAAATGTCAAAATGTTTTATGTTTATGCTTTTTGACAAATGGAAAATGTTCTATTTACGCGTTTTTAAAAAGTACAAAATATTATATTTACTTGTTTTTAAAAAATACTAAATATTGAAAAATTGTAAAATGTTCTATTTACATGCTTTCAGGATCATGGTATTTTAATTGTTTTGTAAATGGTCCATTTTAATTATAGTTAAAAATTGATATAGTCATTTTGATTCTTCACACACGTAATATATTAATCTATAACATAATGCAAATATGTATATTTATTACTCTTATATCTAACAACTTATATACTTGGTACTTATTACACATCAATTAAATCTAGTTTTTTGGAATACTCCACAGTAAATATCTGTTTTAAATTTAACTATATATATGTGGTTTAAACATTTTTCCCTCCGATTATAGATCTTCGCCAGCAATTGCTACCTCTAATCAAGGGTAATCTAGATCCTGCAAGAATGGAAACTGATGACACTGATACTCCATTGTCGGCCTCGGATAGTGCAGGAATTGGTTTGGGTGCCGGGGGTGCGTCTATACATTTATATTGCGGGAACTGGGAACACCTTTTTTTACAACTTGACTTCATTAAACAGTTTCTTTATATATTTTAATTTTAGCACCAACTGACTCAAAGGTGGCCTTAGTAGTTAACAATGGAAGGGAACACAGGAGACGAAGTAACAACATTTTTACCTAATTTCATAGGAATTATTATTAATTCTAATTAAACAGCTCTGTTATGCTGATGCTGCGGGTGCATATTTTTAATTCAATACTACACTAACAACTGCTAAGGGGTCGTTTTCTAACTTGCGTTGTTACGACCATAACGGGTCGTCCATTGTTTGGACGATCTCTAGTCGTGAAACACTAGATCAGATCAGACAGACCCAATAATAATTACAAATCCATTCCAGTGCAATGGAGGCTTAAATGAGATTTTAGCTCAGCATCTAACACAAAAAGAAATATGCAAGTATGTGATGTGGGAATGTATAATATACTGCTACGATTTTTTTAAACTATGAAGCTACCAATTTTTTTTTATTATTGTCTCTTGACTTTCACAGAATCTTTAAAGAAAATCGATCATCAGTTCCAGGAAATGGCTCCTGACACAATAGAGATATCTAGCCAAATACCATCAAAGTTATTATCCGACACGAACCAAACAGAATCTACGGTTACAATTAAAAGTTTTAAGACTACCAGTGATATAGTCTCTATAGATGTTATAGATGATAAACTTCAGCGTTATTTTGGATGTACTGTGAATTCATCGGTGGATAATGAGAGCCTAGCCTCCGATGTTTCATATGCTTTCTGGGACCAATACAATCGAGATCTAATTATTTCTGTAATTTGAGTTTTGAGTTACTTTTACAAGTAAAGTTTTGTTTAATCTATTATAGTTAAAAATATCGAACCATTCTCTCTCTCTGTCTAAGTTTTTACATTTTTTAGATGATCAAAAAATATAAAGTGGCAGCGGCAGCAGACATCCGAGCCTTTCTGCGCCTCGCAAAATATAGTTGGCCATATATGATTATCATTTCCTTCACTTCTTTTAGTTTTGGTTGGGTATTACTCATGTCGACTAACATTAGAACGAAAATGATGAGGGTAATAGTAATACTAATTATAAATATCATATACTTCTGTCCTCCTATTTAGTATACATCGTTATATATATATATATATATATATATATATATATAGGATACAACGTATTGGGTAAGGTTTAAAAAGCAAATCCAAATCAAACAGTAATAGGGGTATTTTTAAACTTGTAATAAAATAATAGTTTATGCCTTAAGATTATATTTGCAACTTTCAACCATTTCTTTTTTTTACACTGCATTTCAGTTTAAATTTTTTATTATATTCCTTCACAGAGCTTTTTGGCTAAGAATTCAGATGCAGTTGTAGAATTCAGCGTGCAATACGTTACATTTGGCTTCATCGCTTTGGGAGTCTGTTTTGTGCAAGTAAGTGATAACTGATAATTTTTAAGACAGAGACGACACGCCCAATTCTAATTCATAAAAAATCCGGCGGATTTGTCTACTGTGGGTCCGAAGTAGATTCTAAGCTTACAGCGTATTACATAGTTTGATCACTGGAGAAATAGTTTAATGCAGTAAGGCTTACATTAAACCCTCGCAGATAGTGCCAGGCTAGGATTAAATTTCGCTGTGGCAAATGGATAGGGTACGAGTGGTTCCGGTGCGAGTAAACTCGATAATTATAGCACTGGTACAAATGGGTACTAGGTACGAGTTTTATTGTTACGACTGGCCGGGGTTCGAGTTGGCTCGGTAACAGCATCACAGTTTAAAGTTGGCTGGGTTTGAGTAGTACCGATACAAGTGGGTAAGTTACAAGTTTTGCTAGTACTATTGGGCTTGGCAAGAACAGCGCCGGTACGAGTGGGCTCATTACAAGCTTTAGTGATAACAGTGATACTGTTACGAGTGGATTAGGTAACAACAGCACAGGTTTGAGTTAGCTGGGTTGGATTTGTTCCCGTGCGAGTGGTTTAGGTAAGAATAGCGCCGGTACAAGTGAGCTAGGTACGAGTTTTGGTGGTACCAGTGTAAGGTTCGTCACGTGTATTTTTTTTTGCCAAATCGAATTGAACCTAAAATTATTAAGTCTGAATCACAAAGTCAAATTGATGTTGAAACTATATCGTGCTGAATTTTGGAAAATCTAATCGATTAGATACTTAAAGCTTCAAAATGGATCAGAATGCAAAAAGTTAAAAACAATTTTCATTTTTATTTGAGTTGAAACGCATTGTATTTATTCAATGCAACATAGCCAGCAGAGGCAATGAATATTTGTCATATTTTATATTTCAATTTACGAGAATAGCAATGTGCTATTTCCATCCAAGTGGTAATTATGTACCTATTTGATTTTATGTCCAACATTATTATTGGAACGAATATGTGTTTTAATGTTTTTAGCAGTTACAATCCTAACGCCTTAAAATTCAGCTCATATAGCAAATATCACTAATAATCACACGTATTGGCTCAATAATGATTCAACTCTTGTGGATCTCAACAAACGTGTACGTACAACATTAGTTTGGTAAATAATGGTATTGTGTAAATTTCTCACCGGGTGAAACGTAAAATCAACCTCATCAGATAACAAAATCGACAAAACTGCCCAAAAATCTCTTGCTCTGAAGGATGAAAAAGTATGTAAAATAGTCTTAAAAATGTGTTACGCATTTTCGTGATATTTGATATTTCAACTGCAGTAAAGATGGTTTGTATAAAATGAAAAAAATCGAACGATTGTCGGCTTCAAATCGATTTGATGTCGATTTTTATGGAGCGAAAGAGGATGAAAATCAAAATCGATATATTTCCTTCTATTTGGTAAAGCGACAAATCAAATCCGAATTCGATCCGATCAAACGAGCTTTGATTTCACTTCGATTCTTGACGAACCTTACACCAGTGGGTCAGAGTTCTAGTGATGTAGGAATTGATGAAGTACTATATAATAAATCATAATTTACCACATGTTTAAGTAATGAAATGAGGTTGGGTGTCGCATATATGGTAATTTAAAAGTTGTTTGATGACAATCGGTTAAAAACTGTGATCCGTGGAGCATTTCCAAAAGACGAGTAGACAGACGAACATACAGATATACATGACCATCTCAGTATGTAAATAGTAAAATTTACTATTTTTACTATAGCATTAAATTTAATGATTAATGAGCTGAAGGTTAGCATCTAAAATCATCCGCCACCCTTTCTCATTCCTGGTGGGTTGGTGCGTTTTTAAGGATAAGTTACGTGATATCGTTTATGCGTAACCCACAAGCCGTTTACGCAATTGTAATGTCATGTAAGGTTGGTTGGTGGGTCCTAAAATATAATTTACGTGACATAATGCATGCCAAACCATATATTATAGACCATTCAGAATATTGAGCCATCACAAATAATGTTTTAATTTGGTTACGTAGGTAGATATGAAAATTCCCCATTTGCATTATGTTTAACATTATTAAGAAGGAATGGGTATTTCAGAAAATAGTTCAAATGTCATGACATTTGTAAACGCTCCCTAGCATTTTATTTCATGCTACTGAAATACATTGAATGGTAAAAGTGTGGAACGTACGGCGAACGTACCTACCTACTGATATCCCGTTTCAGTGTAAATAAGTCCCTATATAAGCGAACGATGAAAATTTTCATCAAAGACTGGCAAAATTTTGTCCATCCTCTAGATGTATTGAAATTTTGAAAGACTTTAGTAAACATATTCAACATTCAGACTTGGGAATGTGTTCACATTTACGCAGCACACCTTACATAATTACTAACCTACGTACACTAGTACTGGATTCTGTATGATTTCAGGAACTAATTTTAGGATTTGGAACATACGCCGCGAATAATAGGATGCGAATCGGCTTATTTAAATTATTCTTGCAGCAACCCTTGGAATGGTTTGACTCTCCTATGAATGATATTGAGTTTCTCCGCGATAGTCTTGCGACGGACGCACCATCTACACAAATAGTTAGCGGAATACATTTATTAATTTTATAATATTTCCTCTGCTCATTACAGTAAACTGTTTAATATAGTAACAACCCAACTTGCTTAACCTATTATAATTATTTTATAGCTATAACTCGAGCTTTCTTGATTTACGACGTTCAGACGTAACATACGTAAATACACTAAATGAAATGTATAGCAGCGTGTTATAATAATAACTAAAAAAAATAACAAAGAAATAATATTACAATAATATCGACTTTCATTACCTGGAACTTGTTTCAATTTAAAGGGCATGTTTTCGATTTGCGCTGTTTTTTTCCAAGTTTTTGCGATTGTGGGTGGAACTACTCGCTATTTTATCGCTTCAAGCAAGTATCAACCAGAACTTCGTTTTGTGGTACTCCTCATTCTATGTTACATGTCCGCAAATATTTTGGAGAGAAGACTTCTAGCCAGATTTAATTATATTGTGGGAATTGCACTGAAACCAGCTGATAAAGTAAGTAGTACCTAGTAACATAGCTTCTCTGAATATTAAAATGCGTTGCCTGCAGGTGATGGCTATACAATAATATAACAATTTAAACTATGTAAAATAATTGGGTGTGTTTGGTACGGGCTCAAATATCACTAGACACTAACTCAAATTTTTTATCTTTTATTTTAGATTGTAGTTGACATAATTACAAATATACGCACTGTCCAGCTGTTTTGTTTAGAAGAATTTTACCTGAATAAGTATCGCGATGCCGTCCGCCGATGTCATATGCGGTATAGTTTTCACCAAAAATTCTCTCAATTTAATTATTGTTTTACTCAAATTCTTGATTTGGTCTCGGCCCACAAATATTACAAACTATTACTCTCCTATTTTGCAATTTGCAGTAGCGGAGTTCATTTCTTAGGCATGCTCCAATCAATTAGTCACGGTTTATCTGAAGCATCATACTTTGCATTTTTTGGAATGTGGTTGTATATTGCCAGGGACAAAGTGGAGGAATATACGTTAGAATTTCGTGTTGATAGCCAAGAGAAAGCTTTTCTGTTTTTACTGTAGGTATCACCTCTAAACCGTTTGTTTTTAGCACAGCATAATCGTTGATTTAATTCAGCAGGACTATTTGACTATTAAATATTTTATAGAATTTTGGTTGACTGTAGGTCACTATACATTCAATGCTATAAGTGGTTTATGGTTTTTAATGTTTTTATTATTTAGTATATCAGAAATTATTTGGAACTGCATCCATCCTGCCTCTATTGCTGTCGTACTTTTTCCAAGTTACCAAGAAATGAAATTATACGCTGCAATGCATAACGACGTCTTCAAGACGCACAGAAAACAAGCAAGGCTTGCTCTCACAAAAAAGGTGTTTATTTAACTTTTGATCCTAATTATTTAGCAATTATTATTACAAGTACTTAATAATAATATTATTATATATTAATTTGGAATCACACTTATTTTTGTTGGCAGACTGGTTGTTTTAGTTTTAAGCCGGAAGATCCACCACCAAAACTTGCTTTGCTAAATGTGAAATACACGTGGGTCTCTCCTCGTGGAACTAAATTAGAACTCAAGGGAGTGACTGCGGAATTTCTGCCAGGGCAGTATGTGGCATTGGTTGGCAGTAGTTGGGCGGGGAAGGAGATTCTGTTAAAAATTATTCTTAATTTAATTACTCCGATGGAGGGGTCTGTGGTAAATCGCTATAAACTTTTCTGAAGTATATCGACATTTCTTATTTTTGTGTGAATTAGTTCGCCAACAGTAGTAACAGCATTCATGCATTGCTACATTGACAATGTCTAAAACGAAACGTAACGATTTCGTAAAATTCAAACAATTTCATTTTTTTTTAAATTAGCATCACGTATTGTGCCTCAAAAATATAATATTTTTGAAATTTTTCAATAACATTTTTTAATTTTGCAAAATCCTCAAATTATATTTTAGAAATCAGTCTGTTTTAGAATGAGTCTTTTTGAAATAATAGAGTTACATGAAAAAATGCTCCCTACTGAGTATATATATTTTAACATTAAAAGCTCTACATGAATGCCATACGATACTACTTGTCCAAATATGTTAAATGCCTACTTGGGTATAACAATACAATATTTATATTTCTGGATTTTTTTTACGTGCAGTGTTTGAATGACAGGAACTACTTCGAAATTGAGGACCACTGCATTAGAAAATTAATTGGTTTTGTAGAGCAAGACCCAGCTTTTATAGAACAGTACTCGATAGCAGAAAATATAGCATATGGGGACAATAATCGAACTGTGACCAGGGAGGAAGTTGTGAAAGCTGCTAAATTTGTACTCATTGATACGTACATTGATCGAATGGACGAAAAATATGAGACTAAAATTAAAGATCTCCCTCAAACTCCAAAGGCGTTTGTATTCCGCCAACGACTTGCATTTGCTAGAGCAGTGATTCAAAATCCAAAGATTTTACTTGTTGATCAAGCAAACACATCATTGGATGAGTATAGCACTGGAATCCTCTTGGAAACTTTAATGAAGCTGAGAGAGGGTCGGACGGTGATAGTGAGTTCCCAGAGAATTGAGCCCATCCTAAATGCAGATGTGATTCATTTTTTGTCGGAAGGGGTAGTGACGGAAGTTGGGACACATGCCGAACTCGTGCAAAAGAAGGGTGGCTACTATGAAATGTACATGTCACAAAGACTATTTGACACGAATGAGAATCGAGTTCACGAGCGCCCTCGCTCTATTACAAAGAGTCATTTGTAGCTTTTTGTTCGGGCTTAAATTAACGATTTCCCAAGTTTCTGACATTATGACAATTTTGGTGCACCCTTGGCAATAGAGCTTAATTTCCCATATCATTGAGTAAACATTTTATTTGAAACTGTTAATAAAACTTGAAGTTAAGAATCGTTGTTTCTTTACCTACTAACTAAAACCGCATGTATATTAACTTTTATATATTATCTCTTATATACAGCGGGGGGGGGGGGGCATTTATTTCGGAAGATTTTAATATGCCATAAATTTGAAGTTTATCATTCGATTTTAATAAACAGTATAGTAAAGTAAATTCAATTTCTGGTAGATTTGTTTGACATTTCATTGATTAAAATCGGTTTAGGACAAGTTACAAAATGGCCTAACTGATTAAAAACCACGTTTTTTCAGATAAATCTGTATAAATGCCATATCAAATAATTTCTGATTTTAAAAAGTAGCGGTATGCATTTGGGCAGACGGCGAAAAATTAAAGGACCAAATGAAGCAATCTACTACTACTGGCTACACCTAAAGACTTGTTGTCCTATACAATGACAATAACAGGTCGTTTTGCGTAATGCCTAAATTAAAGTTATAGTATAAGGGTAGTCTGCAGTGGGCCTATTAGTGGCCTGAGCGGCATCTCGCATAGTCAATCATACTGTGGGAGATCCCTTTAAATACAATACAATACAATGCAAGCAATCTGAAAATCAAAGCAATAAAGGTCCCTTTGTCCTTCCAGTACTTTGGGTGTTCTCTTGCGACGTCACTTTAATGCTGCTATCCATATATTTTATTGTCAGTACTGCTGTTTGTGATTGTGCCGGGTTGCATTTCAAATGTTCCGTTTTCTAACTTGTAAAGTCAAATTGAGTGACTTCTTTTCCGTCTTCGTCATCAGTTTAAATCTGTGGACAGAAATCCAGGTAACCCCCCAATGAACCACAACCGTATGTTTATCGTTTGTGCTGCGTAAGAAATTATCGTTAAATCGTATGCATAACGTTACTCGATGACGATGTCGCAACGATAAAATGTCCGCGGCAGGGACGATTGAGAATCGCTGCAAAACAACGTTATTGCAACGATAATTTTGAACGCTCCCCGTACGCTATACTAAAACGGTACTCAAACGCTAGCAAATTCCTTTACTAAAACTATAACCTGATTAAATATTTATGGTTTAATGAACAAAAACATTTACGCTCCTTTAAATATTAACTTGGTTAAAAAGCAAAAATTTTATTTTTCACTAATATCGTCAAACTCATCAATATCTTCATATCACACCAATAACTCACACAGTTGAAATCGGTTAGATTAAGTCGCTTCTGTACACTCATGTACTAATGCATCAAGCAATTGCTGTAAATATTAATTTTCCAACAACTAGAAATAGTTTAATTTCTGCATGTGCATTTATTATCTTCATATTTTGACACTGCGAAGGCAGAACTTGCACGTTGGATTGATAGGTCCAGCTGATTTAGTTTTTTCTGCTATGGACTAAAATTAACTTGCAACTAAAGTGACACGAATTAAAGGCACTTAATGTGCGCAATGCAACTACACTCATTCGGAGGTACATGGTTATATTTGATGTTGATGAATGTTAAATCGTTCAGCTGAATTGAATCATAAGGTCACAGGTGCAATGGCAGTGATTAAACAAAAACAAAAGCGTAGAATCATCTGCAGGTTGACCATGATTTCACCAGTGACTGTAACCAGAGTTAACTTCTACAATAAAATTGTGAAGGTAACTATAGTTGGCGTACTACGAGTGAACTGTTATTGGTTAACTCGTTAACTCGATTAAGGGATAATGGCACATCCTCGTACTAGGTCAGATGGTGAGATCGAGGTCGAAGGTCAAGCAAAATAGTAAGTTTGCGACGTAATCACTGAAACACTACGCTGTTGTTAGTTATAGGAAAATCAGCTGCCGTTGCACCAGTAGTACTATGAAATTCAATTAACACTTTGACCTATCGTCTTTCACGAATGTCAAGTATAATACTTAAAAACACTATTAGCAAAGCCACACATTAATAGCTGCAACAATTTAATTGTATAATATTAAGTCACTGTAATTGCAAATTACTTAGCTAACTTCAAAATTGGAAAATCTGAAAGTAGGATCAGAAGGAAGGATTAACTAATTAGTCCAGCTGCAGCTGCAACCTCAATGTGTATGATGATGGTTTGAAGTGAAATGGTTTTAGACTAGGGTCATTTTATCGTTGAAAAAGCTGCATAGAATATCGTTATTTTAAAACGATTCTACAACCATCGTATGACGGTATGATACAACCATAAAAATGGCAACATTTCTACGGTTTATTAACGATATTAGAGCGGTTTTTGGTAGCGATATATTCCCGCAATATTTTAACTTGCCAGTATCGAAAACTATGCGTTACGTTCTGATCATTTTAGACGGTTTTATTTTAACGTTGCATAATGGTTTATTTATTACGAAAACGATTTAAACGTTATTTAACGGTTACAAGACCATACCAAAACGGTTGTGGTTCATTGGGATGTTTTTGTTTGTTTTCTGGAAATCAGTTCTTTTTTAGCTTTACTTGAGAACAAACAAACGTTGTAACCCGTGCTCGAATTTGCATCGGAGAAAATTGTAATAATTTGAGAAGCATTATTTTCAAGTCTTAAAACTTTAAAAGGATGATTAACTTGTTGTTTCTAGTCTGCATTGTTTTACGCTTTAATTTTAAATCAAAGTTGTTAAAAAATAATTTAAGGATTGACCAAAAAATATAAAAACTGTGATTTTTATTAGTTAGGCCGTTTTGTAACTTATTCTTAACTGATTTTAATGAATGAGGTGTCAAACGAACCTCCCAGGAATAGTCTTTATTTTGGTCTTTGGTATATTGCTCGTTATAATTGAATAATAAAGGAGTTATTTATTTTAGAATGACTGTTTGGAAGACAAGGAGTTATTTAAGTTGTCCTTGCGGAAGCTAAGGAATTAGGTACGATGCCGGTGCTCAAAGTCTCAAAGTCAAGTTATTCAGTATATCCCTAAAAAATCCATATGGATTATTGCGTTGCCGTTAGCTTACAAGAAGCATTGAAATTTTATTCAGTGTCAATCTAGTAAAAAATAATTGTTAAATGTCGCTTTATAATTTTGGAAATGGAATAGACTTAATGCATCTTACAAGTTTAATACTGTAGAAAACCATTTTAAAATGTAAATATTAATATTACATGAAGAGTGTAAAATTAGGCAACACTACAAAATAAAAAGTTATGCCCTTTTCAAACATTCACACAGGTGCCCCAGTTTCTAAAACTTGAACAGAGTAGATCTTGTTTCTGAATTCCCACGATGATAAGTTAAACTTAAAGCTAAAAACTGTGTTGAATGTTGACTTTTGACCTTTTAATAAATCACTCCGGATGTCCGGTCCTTCGGACACTGATCCAGATCAGTGACAACAATACTCCCGGTGGAAAGAGCCGCAAGGGCGGGAATGCGCCTCGTGAGTTGAATTAGGACAGACAGGCAGTGTGAAAATGAACTGGCACGCAGTGTACTCACAATCTATAGTTACATAGTTGGAGATTATCAAAAAGTCCCAATTAAATTCAGAATTAGAGTTATAACTTTTCGAAATCGGATATAGGAAACAAAGAATATAGTCGAAAATATAAACAACTTCCATATTCCATATATTATTCGTAAAATAAAATATAATTTTTTAATCACCCTCTTCATGTCCTTCGACTATCGTTACTGAAATCAGTGCGGCAAAAAATAGAAAAACTAAAATATAGTTCTTCATTTTTGGTAAAATAATAAAGCGTTTTATTGTCACTATCTTTTTAATATTAAATCCAAATCCAAATTAATATCTCTTTAACAACTGTTGCTGTTACAGTGGGACTCTTAAGTACTCGTTATGTATATTAGTTCAATGTAAAATTAATCGCACCAACTGACTAGTGAGTAATTAGATTCTGGTAAAAGTCATAAAATGTCCGCTCCTTTTTATACCCTAAATATTGGAAAAATTCAGCCATATGTATTTCCTGAAGAAATAAGTTTTGTTTAAGGCAATAGTACAGATTTGTAAAACAGAACTGGAACGTAGATAAGGTACACAAAAACTAATTGCACAGCTAAATACACATTCAAGCAAGAATTAATTACTTTCTACATCTACATCGTCATCTCGTATATAATTACACAGGTGAAAGTGCTAACTTACCAAACAACCAAACCATTAAGCATGAAGCAGAGGTATATCCTCTGTGAGGAACCAAAATGACCCATTTTCAACAATGTAAGCTAGAATCACAATGAGCTATGTCATAAAAAATTAATGAGAAACATGCGTAAAATGTAAGAGTTATTGAAAACCGTAAAATGTTCTATTTTAATGTTTTTCAACAATGTAAAATGTCCTATTTACATGTTTTTGAAAAGGTGCATAATGTTCTTATTCTATGTTTTTGAAAATGTGCAAAATGTTCTAATTCCATGTTTTCGAAAAGGTGCAAAATATTCTAATTCCATGCTTTTGAAAAGGTGCAAAATTTTCTAATTTCATGTTTTTGAAAATGTGCAAAATGTTCTAATTCCTTGTTTTTAAAAAGGTGCAAAATGTTTTATTTACATATTTTGGAAAAGTTCAAAAGTCAAAATGTTCTATTTAAATGCTCTCAAGAGATATTTGAATATTTTTGTAGATAGCTGATATTTTTTTTAGCTAAAAATGGATATGGGTCATTTTGGTTTTCCACAGACGATATAGAGATGAGATGCGAAGCTTGTATCACGTATTTAAAACTTTAAGTTGAAAGTTCTTCGATTGAAATTCAGAAAATACATGAAATTCCAACATGCAAATATTTGAGTATTGAACAAATCTTGAATGCAATCAACCCGCAGAATGCGGAAATTTGCATTTATATAATAATATAAAAGGAGGTTAAAGTTTGAACAGTGCCCTTATACAAACGAAGAATATGCGGAAATGTTCTGGAACTTTGCGAATAAGCCGATGAAGGAGACTTTATCATCATTACTTATTACTTATGCTAATGTTGATGTTGGCATGCCTTGTAAACGATTATCAAACGATTGCCAAAACTCGTGACTTTTTTTTTTACTTTTTTAATTATTCACAAAGTCTGAATTTTACAAATTAATGCTTTTTCTTACTTTAAATAATCAAGTTTTTAGTTTGATTATTGTTAAAAGGCTTTTTTCTTCTTTTGCAACATTATTGGAAGAAATAAAATTAATATTCTCGAAACCGAATACGAACATCAGAATAGAGTTTGCTGATTATTTTTTTAAATTTCCATTCCACTATTCCACATTATTCATTCCCCTCAAAATGTGTAATTTAAAAAATTAAAGATTCGCTCGCTACACCCTTTACTGCGCTGCGCCGGAGACTGAGGAACTGGGGACTGACAGGCTTGCTATAGAGGATATAGCCTGGCTAACCTCTAGCTAGAGCTAGATAAAATGTAAGCTTTGTTTTAAATAAAAATAAAGGTCAAGGGGTTAATATTAAATACAGAAGACCGTTGGCGGAGCGTTGCATCCTCTTCCCCTGTATACTTCTAGAATGGCTCTGAAGCCACTACCACATCTGTCACCACCGAAAAAATCAAGTCATAGCCAACATGAAACCGAGGGTGAGATCAAGCTTAATCAAAATCAGAGTGGTCGTCGTCAATCAAGAACATCGTCCCACCGTTCTGTAGCTTCTTATCGTTCCTCACAAAATTCGATCTCGGGGTACTCAAGTAATCTTTAATAATATACATAATTGTAAGTACATAGGACAACATTTAAAACCATTTTTGTGGCCATCCATTAAATGCACTGTCTAGGGCCAGTTAAAATAGTCGGCTGACACTGCCTGTGTAGGATGAGAAAGTTATTTGTGAGTGAATATTTATTTTTTGTTTTTAGAGAGACCGAAGTCACAGCCTTAACAATAAAAGAAGCCGCATTAGAAATAGATAGAATCCGCTTCTTTTCTGTCTTTCGATATGCAAAACTCATGGATTATCTTTTGATGTTTCTTGGACTTTCCCTTGCTCTGGTGAATGGCGTTTTACTCCCTCTACTTGTTTTTTTGTACGGCATAATATTATCGTAAACACACACAAGTTAATTCTTAATTTAATAATAATTTTAATTAAGCAAAGTAAAAGCACCGAGAAAATGGATGCATCATATGCATATAACTTAATTAAGTAGGTATGTAATGGTTTAAAAGTAAGTAGTGGGTATTGATTGTTTTAATTTTTTTTTATATTTAAAATGTTCTTGTACACACAGATTCGGTCATTTCTTCACCCTTGCTTCAGTCATGCAGGAAAATATTTGTAAGAATAATAACACTTTGGCAGATGAAAAGTATCAGTTGGAAAGAAGGTATTAATATTGGTATTAATAGTATTTGTCAGTAGTATTAGTAAATGTGCATTTCCTAAAAAACAAGACAATAATTACTTATCATTTTTGATGCTAGATTGGAGCCAACTAGGCAATTTTTACTGCTCAAGTTTTCTATTGTATTTGCTGTAACTTCATGGGCTGCACATGCTCTTTTCATGGTTACTTCGGGAAATCAGGTTCATAAATTATACTACTCAATAATTATTCATTTATCACTCACTTCAATAATGAAACTGAAACTGGAACTGAAACATTGAAAGACATTTACACTTACTCACAAGGGAACCACACCACATGTACTCTCTCGATTTTGAAAACAGTACCCACACAATGAATTGGGCCGAATTTGGTTACTACAGATCCAAAGTAACTCGACTGGATTTTGCCCCGTTCGCTTACAATCTCGCGCCGAAGTTCAAAAAAATCGATTTTTTGCAACATAGCAACCCTATAGCTCCTACAATTTTGGTCAGATTTTTAAAAAAAATTGTAGTTTTGTGTTCTTTGAAAAATTATCTAAAAAGCTAATTCAAATTTAAACAATGTACATTTTTTAATAAAAAATTGAGGTATCAAAAAAATTGGTTTTCAAAAATAAATTCAGAAAAAAACATTTTTTTTCGAAATTACAAAAGTTTTAATTTTTGTTATATTACAAAGTGCTAGAAATCACAAAACTTCAATTCTTTTGAAAATTGGACTTCAACTAAGAGTTAAGGGGTGCAAAGTCGATCAAACATCGATTTTTTAAAACTTTGGCGCGTGATTAACAGCGAACGACGCAAAATCGCAAAATGCATACTAGTTACTAAGTTACTTCGGAGCTGTAGTAAGCAAGTGCGGCCTAATTTATTGTGGGTATTGTTTTTAAAATCGAGAGAGTACATGCGGCGTGATTCCCTTGTCAGATATAGCTGTTATAACAAAATGCTGTTTTATCCCAAAAGTGTACCTATACTCACTCTGGCGCAGTTGATGTCGATTTCTGATAAATAAGTGAAGGCAAAGATTTATTATGAGCCCGCGTGCCCGTAAACTCGAATCCAAATTATGTATTTTCACTATATTTTCACAGATAGAACAGATTCGGTTTGCGTACATGGAGTCAATTCTTCGAAAAGATTTCATTTGGTTTGATTCGTACATCGACCGGAATCTCTCGATGCGGATGAATAAGTAATATTTTCACCATTCACTGTAACACAAAAAACTAGTCGTAGGACATTTTTCCTCCTGGGCATTTACCGAACCCCTCGGACACTATCTCGATCTCTCAGATAGGTGTGTCCGAGATCGAAAATGTCCAGGGGGATTATTGGATTATGCCCGTATACCCAAAGAATCAGATGACATTTTTGTACGCATAATATATCTTCAAAAAATATAAACGTACAAAAATTAATACCTGTGGTTTAAGTCAAATTGTTATACTTTTTATTTTTGTTAACGATTTATACACAGGGACGTAACTGAGATTCGCTCAGCAGTGGGACCAGGCTTGCCAAAAATTGTCGCAGGAATCATTTCATCAATCCTTCTTATGATCTTGTCTTTTTGGGCGAATATTTATGTTTCATTGATGGGCTTACTTTTCGCTCCGCTCATCTTTTCCTGTTCCTTTCTAAAAATATACTATGAAACGAATTTAATCCGAAGGGAGCAGGATGCGTATGAAGCGGCTGACAGTGTGGCAGGTCAAATATTATCAAATATATTTTGTGTCAAAGTATTTGAAGGAGAAGAGAAAGAATTGAGTCGGTACAGAGCTGCACTTTACTCTCCTTGGTCACTTTGGAAAATCGTTTTCTTCGGAGCGAGCAGTTGTGCACTTTTAGTTTTCGCCCCAATGGCTTGTTACTCCCTTACTTACTATGTTATTATCAAATATTCAAATCCGGAAAAGCATAAACGGTGTGAGCCAGGTTGGGATATGTGGAGTCTGGAGGAAGCACCTGTTTTCACCAGGTTTATTTTGGTCTGGAAAAGCTATGTTTCATTATTATTACTGTTATAGCACAGTTTAACAATTAAATCATGTTTTTTTACAGTTTTGTTGAGAAATTTTGCGTATATTCTGAATTCTATTTTTACTCTTGTGTAATCATTTAATTCTCTAGAGTTTTGTATGCTTCGGCGTAGCAGCCATTGAACTGTTCAGTGTCTTTCTCTATATTTCAAGAATACGAAAATCCCTTCGTGCGGCAGCGGAGATTTTTTTTACTATTGACTGGTAGGTATAGCTACCCTATAATCAATAATATTCTGTTCTTTTATCACTGATTAAGGAAAATTAGGGACACGGTTTTTAATAGTGAATTATTTCAAGTGAATCAGTATAATTTCTTAACGCTTTAAAATTTATAGGAAAACCAAAATTAATTGCATGTCAAATACTGGCGAAATTCCTCGAGTGAAAGCAATCGGGAAGTTACAGATGACAAATATATTTTTTGACTATCCAAGAAAACCATTTGAACATGTGCTACGAAATTTGACCATGAACATTTTTCCGGGTCAAGTGGTGACGTTGTTTGGTCATCAAGGGTGTGGAAAATCAACCGTTCTCAAATTATTCCTACGTCTCTACGACCCTAAATTTGGAAAAGTAATTATTACTAAGACACGTGCCACAATTTGAGCGCTAAATTACAAGATTAGTGTGCAGCATTTCGTACTTTTAGATTTGTAGTTTTAGTTTCTTAAGTACCTGCAGTCGAAGTCGACGTTCAGAAGCCCTATATTAATTCATTTTTTGTAAAATTGTGTCTTATTTTGTTTATATATTTTGAATAAAAACCTAAAGGTACGATTAGATGGAATGAACATAACGCATCTAAACGTTGACTGGATTCGTTCTCAGTTCGGCATGGTACCTCAAGAAATTGATTTGTTCAACACGACGGTGGAAGAAAATATTCGATTTGGAAAACTCGATGCTGATTTTGATCGGATTGTAGAAGTTTGTAAACGTGTTGAAGTACACAAAAAAATTTTGGATTTACCCCATGTAACTTTTTTTATTTATTGTAATTTGTGCTGTAGTTAATGTAATACAGATTATAGATTTAGTACTGTGTAGTAGTGTTGGTGTATTATATACCTTAAAGTTAATAAATGTAATAAGTTGGTTATTACATAATAAATATGATGATATAATTGAAGGGTTACCAAACAGTAGTGGGATCATCATCGCCTGTTGTATTGCCACATTCCTTATTAAAAAGAATGTCATTGGCTCGAGTCTTACTTCAAAATCCAAATATAATTTTACTGGATGATTTTTTAACTGATGGGGACGACGAATTGGAGACGTTTTTACTGGGCTTAATTAGAAAAATGAGGGATAAGTGTACCGTTGTTATGACGACGTCAAAGTATAACTCTTTAGTCAACGAATGTGATACCATTTTTGCTCTCAAGGATGGAAAGGTGGTTAAATTTCTGAATATCGTTCTGTTGTTAAACCTATATCGTCTGTGAAGAACCAAAATGACCCATATCCATGTGTAGCTAAAAACAATATCCACTATCTACAAAAATATTTAAACATGTCTTGAAAGCATATGTATAGAATATTTTGCATTTTTTAAATATTTATATAGAACATTTTTAGCTTTTTAAAAACATGTAGTTAGAACATTTGGGACTTTTAAAAAAACATGTAAATAGAACATTTTGCTTTTTCCAAACAACGTGAATTGAGCATTTTAAACTTTTCAAAAACTCTTAATTAACATGTTACGAATGTTTCTCATTTTGTTTTTATGACATAGCTCATTTTGATTGTAGCTTAAATCGGATATGGGTCATTTTGGTTCTTTACAGACGATATTTGTTCAGGGTGACGACGATTTCCAGTAAGCATATGATGGCCGTTTATACTGTTTGTCCTTAAAAACACTGATATTTATTGTTTAGGCAGTAGAGTTCTGCCATAAAAATTGAAATCATTAAAATATCCCAATTTCTAGGTAGAGATAATCATTATCTCTACCTAATAATGGATAGAGCTAATTATATACAGCTCTATCCATCATATCTCTGATTTCTAGGACTCTATGTCACCTGCCATGAGCTTTACTACGCAAATGGATATATTTTTACATAGGATATCAATATCCAAGTAGAGACATTATTGGCCCTACACACGTAATGCCATTTATAGACGATCTCGTAAACCTCTATTTGTATTTAGATTGTGGAAGCCGGTAGCCATGAAGGTATGTTGAAGAAACGGGGACAATACTTTGGAATGCTCGAGGAAACATTTGAGTATTCCTTAAGTAAGTTAATGACCTATGCTGCTGAGCAGTGAAGCAAATCGTCTGTGAAGAACCAAAATGACCCATATCCATTTTTAGTTTAAAAAAATATCAACTATCTACAAAAATATTGAAACATGTCTTGAAAGCATTTAAATAGAACATTTTACACTTTTCAAAAATGTGTAAATACAACATTTTACACTTTTCAAAAACATGGAATTAGAAAATTTTCCCTTTTTCAAACACATGGAATTAGAACATTTTGCACCTTTTTTAAAACATGGAATTAGAACATTTTGCACCTTTTCAAAAACATAAAAATAGAACATTTTACATCGTTGAAAAACATGTAAATACTAAGTAGAACATTTTACAGTTTTCAAAGCTCTTAATTAACATTTTACGCATGTTTCTCATTTTGTTTTTATGACAGCTCATTTTGATTGTAGCTGAAATTTCTGAAATTGGATATGGGTCATGTTGGTTCTTCACAGACGAAATGGTTATTATGTGTGATTCAATAAATAAATAAATTACTCGGAAAGGAATTTTTCTAAATTATTTTGATTGCTTATATAGAAACAAGGTCCTACTTTACTTCGCAATTGGCAAACTATAAATTCGCGGAAGCCATTCTCCGAAATCATAGTGTTCATGATGACGAGGATAAAGTCAAGTATGACCAGTTTTTGAGCCACCAGCCATTGCTTCGAACTGTTTTACTGGTGATTTATTTTGTATCTTATTAGTAGTTAAGTCGTATGACTTTTACAGATCCTAAGGTTATAATAATAACTATTACATTATTGTGTTTTTTTTATTTGATTTTGTATAAAAATATTAAGAATCAATATTAATTTTCAACATGAACTTGATCCTTATAGAGGCACGTAGTAAATAGAAATCGACCCTTGGTGTTACCACCCAGAGTCATCGGTGGATTTCATAGATATTGTGGTTTCACATTTGACACGGATTTGTGTAAGCAATATAAATCAAAGTTAAATGTTTCAAAGTACATGCGAATCTTAATGGGAAGTTAATATGCGCTAAACACGTTTGACCTCGACTACGTTTTAGATTATGAAAGATGGCTTGTTCGAAATACTCTTTTGCAAGCAAGAGGTAAAGCACATAATAATATATCGTCTGTGAAGAACCAAAATGACCCATATCCAATTTAATCCAGAATTAAAATGTGATATTTAAAAAAAATACTGAAATGTTCTATTTACATGATCTCAGAATCATGGTATTTTATTTTTTTTGTAGAACGATGATATTGTTTTTAGCTAAAAATGGATATGGGTAATTTTGATTTTGCACAGACGATATATTAATCTATAATATAATGCAATAATGCATATTTATTACTCTTGGAATGTCTAACAACTTATATACTTGGTACTTATTACACAGTAATTAAATCTAGTTTTTTGGAATACTCCAGTAAATATCTGTTTTAAATTTAACTATATGAATGTGGTTTAAACATTTTTCCCTCCCTATAGATCTTCGCCAGCAATTGCTACCTCTAATCCAGGGTAATCTAGACCCTGCAAGAATGGAAACTGATGACACTGATACTCCATTCTCGGCCTCGGATAGTGTAGGGATTGGTTTGGGTGCGTCTATTTATATATACATTTACATTGCAGGAACAACTTGTTTTAACTTGTGACTTCATTAAAAAGGTTTCTTTATATATTATAATTTTAGCACCAGCTGACTCAAAGGAGGCCTTAGTAGTTAACACTGGAAGGGAACACAGGAGACGAAGTAATAACATTTTTAACTATTCTAATTCTAATTGTAATTAATTAATTTAATTTAACTTTCTGTTCGACAGGCCTTCAGTAGTACTACTAGTCAGTAATATATCAGTAATATTCATTCTAATAATTAAACAGTTATGCTATGCTGCAGCTGCGGGTGTATATTTTTAATTCAATACTAGACTAACAGTTTTGCAAAGGGATTCTTTTCTAACCTTCGTTGAAACGACAGTAACGGTCCGACCACAAAATTAATAGGGTCAGTGGGTCTACTCGGCTACTGATAACATCGAAGGCTAAAGATAGTCATTTATGTAACAATGGTTAAGCTCATAACAGTGGAGTCATAGGGTCATAAAAATAGGAATAATTTGATGACGTCATTTTTGTGGACGTTCCCTAATCGTAAAACAGACGAACACACCCAATAATAATTATGGAGCCATTCCTGTGCACAGGGCCGGACGAAGGAATTGCTTTTAGGAAGCAATTTGTTTCCACATAAAAACCACCATTTTGATTTTATTGATCGTTTTCATTGGTGAAGCAAAATGTTGTATTTACATGTTTTAGAAAAGTTTAAAATGTTCGATTTACTTTATTCAGAAAAGTGAAAAATGTTCTATTTACTTGACTCAGAAAATGTTCTATTTACATGTTTTGAGGAAAATGTTAAATGTTTTGTTTCCATGTTTTTGAAATGCACAAAAAAATGTATTTACGTATTTTTGAAAAGTCTAAATATTCTAGCTTTGTGCATATTTTTGAAAACTGCAAAATGTTCCATTGACATGTTTTTTTTTAAATTTAAGCAGCGGGGGTTGCCTGCGCTGGCCGCATTATCCGGCCCTGCTGTGCAAGCAATGGAGGCTTAAATGAGATTCTAGCTCAGCATCTAAACAAAAAGAAATATGTGATGTGGGCATGTATAAGCTGCCAAGATTTTTTAAAGTATGAAGCTACCAAATTGTTTTTATTATTGTCCCTTAACTTTCACAGAATCTTTAAAGAAAATCAAGCATCAATTGCAGGATGAAATTATTCCTGACGCAATGGAGATGTCTAGCCAAATACCACCAAAGTTACTCTCAGAAACGAACCAAACAGAATCTTCGTCTACTATTGGGAGTTTCAAGTCTCCCAGTGATATAGTTTCTATCAATGTTATAGATGATAAACTCCGGCGTTATTTTGGATATACTGTCAATTCATCGGCGGATAATGAGAGCCTTGCCACCGACGTTTCATATGCTTTCTGGGATCAATACAATCGAGATCTAATTATTTCTGTAATTTGAGTTTTGAGTTACTTTTAAGCGAAGTTTCGTTTAATCTATTATAGGTAATAATATCCAACTATCCTTCTCTCTAAGGTTTTACGTTTTGTAGATGATCAAAAAATATAAAGTGGCAGCGGCAGCAGACATCCGAGCCTTTCTGCGCCTCGCAAAATACAGCTGGCCATATATGATTATCATTTCCTTCACTTCAGTTATTTTTGGTGGGGTATTAATTAGGTCCACTGACATTAGGACGAAAATGATGAAGGTAATAGTAAGGATAATTATTATACTGATAAATATCATTTCATTATTTAATTTTTAACTTTAATGTAATGTAATGGTTTATGGTACTTTTAAAGATGTAATAAAATTATATTTTATACCTTACTTAAGATTATATTTGCAACCATTTCTCTTTTTATGATGTATTTCAGTTTAAAATTTTGACTATATTCCTTCACAGAGCTTTTTGACTGAGAATTCAGATGAAGTTGTAAAATTCAGCGTGAAATACGTTATAAATGGCTTCGTCGCTTTGGGAGTGTGTTTTGTACAAGTAAGTGATAACTGATAATTTTTGAGACAGCGAGACTGTACACTAAACTACACTTGTAATTCATAAAAAAGGGAAGTTTGCGTCATAACAGTCAGCAATTAAAAAATGTGAAAAAGCAAAATGCATATAGTTTGTTTTAATTTTAAATATGTGCTTGCATCCTTTATGTAATGCTAACCAAAATAACCCATGTCCATTTTGCATAAAACCAGTATAAACTATCTACAAAAATATTCAAATGTCTTGAAAGAATTTTAATAGAACATTTTACACTTTTCAAAAATATGTAAATACATTTTACACTTTTCAAACACATGGAAATAGAACATTTTGCACTTTTTCGAAAATATGGAACTAGAACATTTTTAACCTTTTCAAAAGCATGTACTTAAATAGTAAATAGCATATTTCACGTTTTTCAAAAACTCCTAATTAACATTTCATGCATGTTTCTTATTTTATTTTTATGACATAGCTCATTTTGATTCTAGCTTAATTTGGATATGGGTCATTTTGGTTCTTCAAAGACGATATTGTATTTCAACTCATGAGTTATTTCCTGTATAGCGGGCTTCCCTAATGTGAAGAAGCGGCTGTAAGTGTGAACGATGAAAATTTTTATCAAAGACTGCCAAAATTTTGACATTTCATATGTCCATACTGTAGAGATTCATTAAAAAATTTCATCAACCAAACTTGAGCGTTGGTTCACATTTACACAGCGCACCTTACTTAATTATTAAGTACTAACCTACCTAAACTACTACTGAATTCTGTATGATTTCAGGAACTAATTTTAGGATTTGGAACATACGACGCGAATAATAGGATGCGAATCGGCTTATTTAAATTATTCTTGCAACAACCCCTGGAATGGTTTGACTCTCCTATGAATGATATTGAGTTTCTCCGCGATAGTCTTGCGACGGACGCACCATCAACACAAATAGTGAAATAAAATTATTTTTATTATATATTTCCTAAGCTAAGTGTGTATAATAAAAACCCAACTTGTTCTATTATAACTATTGTCAGGGCCTGCCGAAGGAATTGCTTTTAGGCAGCAAATGTTTTCTATACAAGAACCACTATTTTGATTTTATTGATGGTTTTGTTTGGCAAAGCAAAATGTTTTAATTACATGTTTTTAAAAAAGTGGAAAATGTTTTATTTCCATGTTTTTGAAATGTACAAAAAAGTTAATTTACATTTTTTTGAAACTGCAAAATGTTCCATTTACCATGTTTTTTGAAAATACAATCAGTGGGGGCTGCCTGCTTATTATCTGGGCCTGACTATTGTATAGCTATAACTCAAGCTTTCTAGATATACGACGTTCAGACGTGACAAACGCAAATACACTAAACGAAGCAACGTGTTATAATTAAAAAACTAATAACGAATTATTAATAATAATAATAATCGACTTTCATTAGCTGGAACTTTTTTAATTTAAAAAAGGGCATGTTTACGATTTGCGCTGTGCTTTTTCAAGTTACTGCAATACTAGCTGGAACTACTCACGCTTTTATTAACAATTATCAACCACAACTTGGTTTTGTGGGAATCCTCATTCTATGTTACATGTCCGCAAATATTTTGGAAAGAAGACTTCTAGCCAGATTTAATTATATTGTTGGAATTGCACTAAAACCGGCTGATAAAGTAAGTAATGTCCCTAGTAACATAGCTTCTCTATGAATATTAAAATTAAAATCCGTTACTTGTGGGGGATGGCTATAAAATAATATAATTTAAACTATTTAAAAATAATTTGGTGTGTTTGGTACGGGCTTAAATATCAGTAGTCACTATAATAACTATGTTATATCTTTTTACCTTTCATTTTAGATTGTAGTTGACATAATTACAAATATACGAACTGTCCAGCTGTTGTGTTTAGAAGAATTTTACCTGAATAAGTACCACGATGCCGTCCGTCGATGTCATTTGCGGTATTGTTTTTACCAACAATTCTGTCAATTTAATTTAATTATTTTACTCAAATTCCTGATTTTGTCTCGGTCCACAAATTATTTTCTTACATGATATTACTCTCTTATTTTTCAATTTTCAGTCGTGGAGTTCGTTTCTTAGGCATGCTCCAATCGATTAGTCACGGTTTATCTGAAGCATCTTACTTTGCATTTTTTGGGATGTGGTTGTACATTGCCAGGGACAAGGTGGAGGAATATACGTTAGAATTTCGTGAAGATAGCTTAGAGGAAGCTTTTCAGTTTTTACTGTGGGTAACACTCTAAACCGGTTGTTTTTAGCTCAGCATAATTGTTGATTTAATTCCAGTATGGGACTTTAAAATAATTGGTATTCAAATTTGAATACCAATTATTTTCTTACTTGGAGCATATTATCGACTAATGACTAATTAATCTTTTATAGAATATTGCGTGACTGCAGGTCAGTACTTTCAATTATACAAGTGTTTTAATTTTTTCATTATATTCAGTATATCAGAAATTATTTGGAACTGCATCCATCCTGCCGCTATTGCTCTCGTACTTCTTCCAAGTTACCAAGAAATGAAACTATACGCAGCAATGCATAACGACGTCTTCAAGACGCACAGAAAACAAGCTAGGCTTGCTCTCACAAAGAAGGTTTATTCAACTTTTGATCCTAATTATTTAGCAATTATTAAAAGTAATAATTATATTATATATTAATTTGGAATCACGTTTATTTTTGTTGGCAGACTGGTTGTTTTAGTTTTAAGCCGGAAGATCCACCACCAAAACTTGCTTTGCTAAATGTGAAATACACGTGGGTCTCTCCTCGTGGAACTAAATTAGAACTCAAAGGAGTGACTGCGGAATTTCTGCCAGGGCAGTATGTGGCATTGGTTGGGAGTAGTTGGACTGGGAAGGAGATTCTGTTAAAAATTATTCTTAATTTAATTACTCCGATGGAGGGGTCTGTGGTAAATCGCTAAACTTTTCTGAAGTATCGACATTTCTTATTTTTGTGGGGATTAGTTCGCCAGTAGTAACAGCATTCATTTATGCATTGCTGCATTGACCGTGTCTAAAATACAACGTAACGATTTTGTAAAACTCAGAAATTTTCATTTTTTTTTAAATTGACACCAAGTAGGGCGCCTCAAAAATATAGTATTTTTGGAATTTTTCAAAAAAAATTTGTAATTTTGCAAAATCCTAAAATCATTGTTTAGAAATCAGCCTGTTTTAGAATTGGTCTTTTTGAAATAATAGAGTTATGTGAAAAAACGCTCCCTATTGAGTATATCTATTTTAACATTAATAGCTCTACATGACTGCCGTACGACGGGCTGCTTGAGTACTTGTTCAAATATGTTAAATGCCTACTTGGGTATAATAATCCTATATTTATATTTCTGGATTTTTAATGTGCAGTATTTGAATGAAAGGAACTACTTCGAAATTGAGGACCTCTGCATTAGAAAATTAATTGGTTTTGTAGAGCAAGACCCAGCTTTCATTGAGGAGTACTCGATAGCAGAGAATATAGCATATGGTGACAATAGTCGAACTGTGAGCATGGAGGAAGTTGTGAAAGCTGCTAAATTTGCACTCATTGATACGTACATTGATCGAATGGAAGAGAAATATGAGACTAAAATTAAGGATATCGCTCATACTCCAAAAGGATTTGTATTCCGTCAACGACTCGAATTTGCTCGAACAGTGATTCAAAATCCAAAGATTTTACTCGTTGATCAAGCGAACACATCATTGGATGAGAATAGCACTGACATCCTCCTGGAAACTTTAATGAAACTGAGAGAGGGTCGGACGATGATATTGAGTTCCCAGAGAATTGAGCCCATTATAAATGCAGATGTGATTCATTTTTTGTCGGACGGGGTTGTGACGGAAGTTGGGACACATGCCGAACTTGTGCAAAAGAAGGGTGGCTACTATGAAATGTACATGTCACAGAGACTCTTTGACAAAAATGAGAATCGCGTTCACGAGCGTTCTCGTTCTATTCCCAAGAATCCGTTGTAGCCTTTTTTCCGGGCTTAAATCAACTATTTCTAATGCATTAAGACAATTTAGAGCTTAATTTCCCATATCATTGAGTACACATTTTATTTGAAACTGTTAATAAAACTTGAAGTTAAGAACCGTTGTTTCTTTACCTATTGTTGCTACGTTTTTGGATGTCTGATGCTATGGTTTTGGCCATTTCTGGTTGTTTACTAGCGACCAGAAATGTTACTGAAAATTGATGAATTTTACTACAAAATTGATATGAAAATTGTAAGAAAACTGAACTAACTGAAAATCCACTGCTTTAGTGGATCGAACGGAACAATACGTCAGAAGCGAATGAGTGTTCAGACCCGCTGGTCACGCTAATAAGAACCTCATGAAGCTGAGAAATTATGTGAAAATACTGAATTATATGATTATTCTTGTTAATTTACTTATTTCTAATAAATCGCTTTCTCATTTAATTTTGTCTATTTGGCCGCTACCAAATAGACATTTACGCAAGCAATTTTATTTCTAAAACGTCGTGTGGCGTTTACACCTATGATCATATAGTGCATCTACGATATTGATTTAATTCAGTCCATGTTTGACGTTGTAGAGATCTGTTGTCTTTTGTCCTCTTTAGCTGACTTTTTGTTTTGCAGACCTGAGATAATAATTATTGCATTGTTTCGATTAGCATTTCTTACTACAAGTCTATTTATTAATCCTGTTAGCTGGGTTTTAACATATTAAACTTTGAATGTGCAAGTTTCAAGTTCATGGCAGCAAGTTTATAGTTGACACCGCTTTGGTAGTGTACTATTTTCGTGTCAATTGTTTTCATGAATGTTTGGTTCATGGTAGTTAGCTTCTCTACAACAGATGCACTATTTTCAGTAACTATAGAAGTAATTTGTTGGATTCGGTGATTCCTGCTTGTGTATACTAGGCAGGAATTTATCTACTTTGTGATATTTGCTACTCTACACCAGCATACATTGACTAGACTTAAGATTTATTGTAAGTTACATAAATCCGTAAATTGCAGCACTCACACTCGGTGGTGCCGACTGGCGCGAGGTTCACATACCTCATTTTTGGTTGCTCGTAAATGTAGGTCACAAAACGTTCTGCCATTATTGGACTCGCAAAAACGAATACGTCACATTTTATAATTTAAAAACTTGTTATTAGGACCAAAAAGTATCTAGGTAAGTAGTCACTAAAATGCTTAGACTTAAAAATTGCCACCCAGACAGCCCAGACTCGCAAGGCAACTACAAAATAAAGGCATCTAAAATTAATAGAATCGTAAATGGGATAGAAGTCAGATGTGAAGTAGTGGTGTAATTTGTTCACAATCGTTTGTGAATATCGTGATTGTGAACGTTTGTGATTGTTCACAAAACGTTCGTTAGCGAAGACTGGAAAACCAGGGTAGTTCTTAATTGCTTGTCCCTGTCAGATTGTGATACGTGTTGTGATTGTGCGTAATCGAATTTCGCTAGTTTGTGTTGGTGATTGTGAAGAACAATCAGAAACTAAAAGAACAATTATTATTTCTTTGTGAATAAGTTAACACTAATGTGAAGCCTGATGAATTTTCCCAAATTAGTTCGCATCACTGTACACGGTAAGCATTATAACACTGCACTGTGGAGTTGTGTGGAGAAACGTTTCTGAGCGAGAACTACATTGCCAGATGTCCATGTGGAAGCCATACCGAAAAAAGGGTGCTTTATAGAGTGACCCAAAAGATGTTGAAGCCATGAATTAATTTGGGATTTTGTTAGTGCATAATAAGCATTGAAAATTCGTTTAGTGCCAATCTAGTAGGAAACAATTTTGTATTGCAGTTTATAATTTTGGAAATTAAACAGATTTAATGCGCCTTACAAGCTTTATTTAATAGTGTACAAAACAATTTTAAAATATTATCAAATATCTAGAATGCAGTAGTGCCTACAATAAGACAAAAATAAAAAATGATGCCCTTTACAACCATTCACACAGCTGCCCCGGTTTCTAAAATTTGAACAAAGTAGATCTTGTTTCTGAATTCACACGATGATAAGTTAAACTTAAAGCTAAAAACTGAGTTGAATGTTTATCTTGTAATATATCTTTACGATGTCCGGACGTTCGGTCCGCCGGACCCAGCAAATCCAGATCAGTGACAACAATACTCCCGGTGGAAAGAGCCGCAAGGGCGGGAATGCGCCTCGTGAGTTGAATTAGGACAGACAGGCAGTGTGAAAATGAACTGGCACGCAGTGTACTCACAATCTATAGTTACATAATGTTTACATAGTCAGAGATTTACAAAAATTACTAATTAAATTCAGTATCATAGTTATTGCTTTTCGAAATCAAAAGTAGGGAAAATAGTATATATTTAAAAATAGAAACAACTTCCATAATAGTATAAAAGAAAAAAGAAAAGTAATCACCATCTCCATGACCCTCGATCATCGTTACTGAAACCAGTACGGCAGAAAAGAGAAAAACTAAAATGTAGTTCTTCATTTTATGTAAAATAATAAAGCGTTTTATTTTCAGTAGGTAACTTTGTATAATAAAATGAATTTTTCAAATGCAAATTAATATTTCTTCAGTTAACTGCAACTGTTACAGTTGGGCTCGTTATTGGCTCGTAAGAGCTTGTGATGTATAGTTCAATTCAATGTAAAAGGAATCGCACCATATACTAGTGAGTAATTATTAGCTTCTGGTAAAAGTCATAAAGTGTCCGCTCCTTTTATACCAGAAATATTGGAAATATTCAGCCATATGAATTTCCTGAAGAATTCAGTTTTTTCGAAGCAATAATACCGCAGATTTCAAAAACGGAAGCTGGAAAGTAGATACATATGTATAGTAAAGGCACACACAAAAACTAATTGCGCAGCTAAATAAACATTAGTATAAATAAGTATAGCTAAACTAGCCATAATAGTATTTCAAATGTCAAATACATAAGTACACTATAATAGAAATTGGGCCAACGGCAGCGCACTATATGAATAGTAACAAACTATGATAATTGTATACAGAAATTTGCTACGCGGACGTTTGCTTCACACTACCAATCCTATAGGACATTTAGACATATTTGCTTCCCAAGTACAAAACAATTGTAGCTGCACATAATTGCTTGCAAAAGATGCCTAAATGTATTTTTTATTAGAAGGAAAAACTTGTTTCAATAATATTGTAGACTTGCCAGGAAAATAATAAATATCTTTTTTTTACGCAACCACCGACCTAAGTGTACATATTTTCTAAAATGACAGAAAAATACACACCTGCGATTTCATTCCATGGATGCTACTTACCTAATTTGCATATTTATTTCACTATCTAGATTCTAGATTCCAGTTAAATTATAAGTATTATAGTTAATTGTAGCAAATGTCTGGATAGCTATTTTCCGTATTGCAAATGTCCGGCAAGCATATGTTCGGATAACAAATTTCCTACAACCATTAAACTAAAATCACAAGACATTACTAATCGTAAGGCTGCCAATATGATGCGGCACATTTCTTTTTCAATTGCTTACTTATTATACTTACATTGTATGGCGTCATAATTACACAGGTGTAAGTGATAACTTAACAAGCAATCAAACCATTAAGCATGAAGCAACGGTATGGGAGTGGGAGATGGTGTATCAACTACTATCAACTATAGTTAAAAGTGCAAGTGCTGCAACTGAAATTAAGAAAATACAGGAAATTCCAAAATGTAAACATTTGAGTACTGAAAAAATCTGGAATGTAATCAACGCGCATATTGTAGTATTTATATAATGTACGTTAAAGTTTGTATAGTGCCCGTATGCAAGCAAAGAATATACGGAAATGTTCTGGAGCAGTTTTTGTTTCAAGATACGTACTGTAACTGTACAGATGCACCATGTGTGTACAATCCCATAGTAGTTACACTGACGATATGCTTAATATGTAAATAATGAATAGTATAGTCAAACTTTTTGAATTAAAACAATGATTTACAAAACGATGCCCATTTAGAAAACAAGTAAAAATTCATAAATGCTTCTTTCACAAGAGTAATAAATAATTTGATGCAGTTTTATGTGACTACTGAATGCCAATATAATATGTAGCGTAAAAGTAGGAAAAGTAAGCTCATTAGTTAGTACATTGCTCCCTAATTTTAACCTGGTGAATAAAGCAAATAGAACTCTATACTCTATCATTACATTTGTTGGTGTTGGCATGCCTTATTAAATGGTTGCTTAAACTCGTGAATTTTTTACAATTTATTAATTATTCAAAAAGTATGAATTTTACAAAATTCTTGCTTAAATTCTTACGTTATATAATCACTTTTTTAATTTAATTATTTTAAAAAGGTTTAATTTTTTTATTCTTCTGCAACATTATTGGAAGGAATATCGAAACCGATTACGAACATAGAGTTTGCTGCTGATTTCCTTAATTTGTATTTTACATTCATTCCTCATTCCCTAATTCCCCTCAAAGTTTTTAGTTTAAAAAAATGAAAGATTCGCTATATATACTTTTTGCATCGCTGGGAAGTGGGGACTGATAGATATAGATATTTATTTCATCAAGTTGATATAATATGGCCATGGCCCTTACAACTCCATTATTATACAGATATTGCTTGGAAGTGGGGACTGACAGGCTGGCTATAGGGTAGGTAGGCCGACCTTTAGCTAGAAAACATGTAAGCGTTAAACCTTTTTTATTAATTGTTAAAAATTAAGGTCAAGGGGTCAAGATTAAATAAAGAAGACCGTTGGCTCAGAGTTGCGTCCGCGTCTTCTCTATATTCCTAGAATGTCTCTGAAGTCGCCAAATCTGTCACCACGGAAAAAATCCAGTTATAGCCAACATGAAACTGAGGGTGAGATCAAGTTTAATGAAAATCAGAATCGTCGTCAATCAAGAGCATCGTCCCATCGTTCTTCAACTTCTTATCGTTCCTCACAAAATTCGATCTCGGGGTATTCAAGTAATCTTTACTAATACAAATACAAGCTAAAAGTGTAGTAGTATAGGAACAAATTGGTAACCATTTCTGCAGTCATCCATTAACTATATTTATAAAACTGTCTGTGAGATCAGAAAATTATTTGCATTTCAGTTAATTTTAATTTTTTCATGCTTAACTACTGATATATAAATTTTTTAATTTTTGTTTTTAGAGAGAATCAAGCCACAATCTTAACAATAAAAGAAGCAGCATTAGAAATAGACAGACTCCGCTTCTTTTCTGTCTTTCGATACGCAAAACTCGTGGACTATATTTTAATGTTTGTGGGACTTTGCCTTGCTCTTGTTAATGGCGTTTTACTGCCTCTGCTTGTTTATTTGTACGACATATAATATTTTCCTAATCACATCTTAAATAAAATTTTTTAAAAAGTGCATTGATTTAGATTTCATTATTTTTATGAAATAATCTTAAAAAATTGATTCGTATAGTATTAGTTTGGAGAAATAAATCATTGGTTACCTGTTACCTTCGTGTCGAAACAGAATTTAATTACCGTATCTCCTGTAATATTACCAGGGTATGTGATAGTACACTGGTACTGGGTTTGTAGGAATTTTAGTATTTTAGTAGTGTGTCTATTTAACACACCATTATATGGCAGAACCCGGACCTGCAATAGTACACACGGGTATGGGAGGTAGGACAAATTTGAATAGTACACGGGGTACACTATCACAGGAAATACGGTAAGTAAATAGGTATTGTTTTTGTGTGTATATCTAAAATGTTCTTGTATAAATAGATACGGCCATTTCTTCGTCCTTGCTGCAGTCATGCAAGACCATGTTTGCAAGAATAACAATAACACTCTGGCAGAGGAAAAGTATCAATTGGACAGAAGGTAGTATTTTTATGACTTTGCGGTTATGGCGCTGGGCACTGGGCCTAAATGAGAACTATCGCCAAAGTGAACTGTGAACGGTGGAATTTGTGTCAGAAACTTTCAAAATTTTGAAATTCCCCAAAACATCCCGGAAAGGTTGTAAAAATTTCAAAAAATATCAAAAGCTTTTGATAAAAATTTTGATCGTTCCCACTTAGGCGTTCGTTTACTTTTAGGGGGTCTTATAATTTGTAAGGTAGATACTATAACTACTTTTGACGTATGGATTTAATTCAAGAATTCAACAACAATGTCCACTCTCCAAAACAATAAAATATTTTACAGAGTATAGAATGTTGTGGACTTTCTTTTAGCAACTGAATAATTAATAATTGCGTTATCAATTTCTCTACTAGATTGGAGCCCATTAAGCAATTTTTACTTCTCAAGTTTTCATTTGTATTTGCTATAACAACAGGTGTTGCACATGGTCTTTTTATGCTTGCTTCGGCTAATCAGGTCATAAATTATGCTACTCAGTGATTTTTTATTTTACCATGTCTGTACGGAATGATAATAATGTTGTTGTGTTATCCCGAAAGTGAACCTACCGCATATCCTCTAACATAACGCGGGTGGTTGTATTAAAACTCAGAGGTCCCGCGTTATATTAGAAGATATACGTTACTCTGCTTGCTTATGAAAAATGACATAGCACATTGCCTTTAATCTGAATTATGTATGTCCACAGTTAAAACGGATTCGATTTGCGTACATGGAGTCAATTCTTCGAAAAGATTTCATTTGGTTTGATTCCTACATTGACCGGAATCTCCCGATACGGATGAATAAGTAATACTATTTTTACTTTAGCACAAAAACTCGGTTGTGGGACATTTTCCACCTGAATATTTTCCCCCCACCCCTCGGGTGGGGGGAAAATATCATTTAAATTACAATATGCAGTAGTAGCATATGATTTGTTTCAAACCTAGGGTTTTATTTTTTGCAAGCTTTATTTTTGTTTAAATTATTTATTCGTAGAGACGTAACTGAGATTCGATCAGCAGTTGGAACATCCTTACCAAAAATTGTAGCTTCAATAATTTCATCATTCCTGCTCATGATATTGTCTGTTTGGGCGAATATGCATGTTTCATGTATGAGCCTAATCATCATTCCCATCATCTTTTCCTGTTCCTTTCTAAAAATTTATTCGGAAACGAATTTAATTCGAAGAGATCAGGATGCGTATGAAGCGGCTGACAATGTGGCAGGTCAAATTTTATCAAATATTCGTTGTGTCAAAGTATTTGAAGGAGAAGAGAAAGAATTGAGTCGGTACAGAGCTGCTCTTTTTTCTCCATGGTCACTATATCAAACCGTTTTTCTCGGAGCGAACAGTTGTGCCCTTTTAGTTTTTGCCCCAATGGCTTGTTACTCCCTCACTTACTGTGTCATTATACAAACTTTTAACCCTGAAAGTCAGAAGCGCTGTGAGCTAGGTTGGGATATGTGGAGTCTGAAAGAAGCACCTGTTTTCACCAGGTTTATTGTGGTCTGCAAAAGCTTTTCCTTTTTATTATTACTGTTATGTAATAAAATGTAACAATTAAATCCCGTTTTTCCAGGTTTGTTGAGATTTGTTGCGTTTAATTATGAATTTTATTTTCTAATTATTTAATTCTAGAGTTTCGTATGCATTAACTTAGCAGCCAAGAAAATGCTTAATGCCTGTCTCTATATTTTGCGAATACGAAAATCTCTTCGTGTGGCAGCAGAAATTTTCTTTACTATTGACTGGTTGGTAGCTTATTTTAAAATTATGAATATTTTCGGTTTAATTAATGATTACTACGGATAATGAAGTAGGTTGTAATACCGATTATGATTGCCAACCCTGTTGTAATTTGCGTGTAATATTTCATACGATTAATTTAATTCATGTTCCAAATTCCAAAGTTAATGTGGAGTAGCTAATAAAGGTCGGCAAGGTTTTTGATGGATGGTATTTGATTTTTGACTACATAATTTCTTAACGCTCAAAAAATTATAGGAAAACCAAAATTAATTGCATGTCAAATACTGGCGAAATTCCTCGGATGAAAGCAATCGGGAAGTTACAGATGACAAATGTATTTTTTGACTATCCAAGAAAACCATTTGAACATGTGTTACGAAATGTGACCATGAATATTTTTCCGGGCCAAGTGGTGACGTTGTTTGGTCCTCAAGGGTGCGGAAAATCAACCGTTCTCAAGTTATTCTTACGTCTCTACGACACTAAATTTGGAAAAGTAACTATAAAACTTAATTTAAAATTAATACATTTTACATTTAAAGGGCTAAATTTTGTTATAGAAATTGTTTTCTCATGTTTGTATTGTTGCTATATAGTAAGTTTCCTAGTAACTGCAGTGCAGTGTGCAGTGTAAGTGTCGACGCCCAGAAAGCCCATAATATATTCTTTCACTTTATAAAATTTTGTTTATCTTTGTTGAATAAAAACTTAAGGTACGATTAGATGGAATGAACATAACCAATCTAAACGTTGGCTGGATTCGTTCTCAGTTCGGCATGGTACCTCAAGAAATCGATTTGTTCAACACGACGGTGGAAGAAAATATTCGATTTGGAAAACTCAATGCTGAATTTGATCGAATTGTGGATGCTTGTAAACGTGTTGAAATACATGACTACATTTTGGATTTGCCCAATGTAACTTTTTTTTAAAATTATGTGTGATGTGTGTGTTATTAAATTAGTTCAAATTTTTGTTATAGACTCGTATATTGAAATTAATAATTAATTATTGTATTAGATTGCCTATTACATTTTAAATATGATATTATGAAAGGGTTACAAAACAGTAGTAGGGTCATCATCGCCTGTTGTATTGCCAATTTCCTTACTAAAAAGAATTTCATTGGCTCGTGTCTTACTTCAAAATCCCAATATCATTTTACTGGATGATTTTTTAACTGATGAAGACAACGAATTGGAGCCGCTTTTACTGAGCTTAATTGGAAAGATGAGGGATAAGTGCACCATTGTTATGACGACGTCAAAGTATAACTCTTTAGTCATTGAATGCGACACTATTTTTGCAATGAAGGATGGAAAGGTAGGTACCTAAATATCTGCTGCAAATGTGGCCAAATGCAACCCCCATCCTTTTTGCTACCCTACTGCATTTTTTCAAATCCTTTGCACTTTTTATCCTACTCTACCCTATTTTACTTGTTTCTTTCCACCCTATTATCCTATTTTTAATTTAATTTTCCTATTTTATGCCCTACTGCTTGCCCTAAGAAACGTTGTTTTATTATAATATTAATGAATTGATTATATAATTACATAATTGATATATTCCTCTATTTATTTTGATTTTAGATTGTCGAAGCCGGCAGCCATGAAGGTATGTTGAAAAAACAGGGATATTACTTTGAAATGTTGGAGGAAACATTTGAGTACACTCTGAGTAAGTTTTAATTTCCTGCTAAATAGCGAAACTTACGATTATTTTGTGATTCAATAAATACAATAACAAACTATAGTAGAAAAACAATTTTATCTATAAAAAATTTTCCTTGCTTAGAAACAAGATCGTACTTTACTTCGCAATTAGCTAACCACAAATTCGCTGAAGCCATTCTCCGAAATCACAGAGTCCATGATCATACTGATAAAGTCAAGTATGATCAGCTTTTGAGCCACAAGTCATTGCTTGAAACTGTTTTACTGGTGATTCATTTTATATCATATATGCCTTTCCCAGGTTTTAATATATTATAGTAATTCGTGTATTACTGCGGGGTTTTTATTTAATCGTGTACAAGAATGTTTAAAAATAAATTAAATTAAATCAACGCAACATTATCTTGATACTTATAGAGACACGTAGTAAATAAAATTCGACCCATAATCATACCCAGAGTCATTGGTGGATTTCATAAATACTGTGGATTTGCATTTGATACGGACTTGTGTAAGAATTATTAGAAATCACAGTTAAATGTGTCCAATTTAAATTGTAATACAACAATGATTAAGAAGTTAAATTATTTTATTTTATTGATCCATTTAATACGTTTTCAATACTTTTGTATATATTTTAGATTATCAGAGATGGCTTGTTCGAAATACGCTTTTGCAGGCAAGAGGTAAGTACCTACATAAAACTACTACTTATAATGTATTAATCATATATATACTCTTGCAATGGCTATCTAAAACGGGCTGTAATGCTTCAACGGTAGTCGTACTCATGACATTATGACACTGTTTTCATGCATACAATTATATATAAACAATAAATAATGCTCGTGACTTAAATTTTTCCTTCCCTTAGATCTTCGCCAGCAACTGCTACCTCTACTAAAGGGACTAGACACTTCAGCAATGGAAGCCCATGACACGGACACTTCAGTCTCTGATAGTGTAGAGAGTGCTTTAGTAGGTAGGTCAATACATTAATTTACATTGGGACCAGCTCTTTTTTACATTAACTTCATTTAAACTTTTCTTTTCCTTTTTGGTTTTATAATTTTAGCACCAACTGACTCAACGATGGCCTTAGTTAGCACAGGAAGGGAGCACAGAAGACAAAGTAATAATGCTAGGAGTCTATCCTTTTAACTTTAATTTAGTAGCCAAGGGTATATAAATAAAATTGAAGCTTTGAATTTTTGAAATTCAGAGATTGGTTTTAACGTTTTGCCTTTGCATTGTCTCTTTTCAACGTCCACTCCACAGAATCTATAAGGAAAGTCAATCAACAATTATTCCAGAAAATTACAACTGACGCTGACGCAAAGGAGATGTCTAGTCAAATACCATCAAAGTTGTTATCAGACACGAACCAAACAGTATCTATGTCTACTATTAATACTACCTGTGATATAGTCTCTATAAATGTTATAGATGATAAACTTCAGCGTTATTTTGGATATACTCTCAATTCATCGGTGGATAATCAAAGTCTTGCCTCTGATGTTTCATATGCTTTCTGGGACCAATACAACCGAGATCTAATTATTTCTGTAACTTGATTTGTTAGTTACTAAAACGTGGAGTTTCATTTAATGCTAATTAATAATATATACTCTATAATCATACACGTTAAGTTTTTAAGCCTCTACCTAACTTAAATTTTATAGATGATCAAAAAATCTAATGTAAACACAGGCATTCGAGCCTTCCTGTCCCTCGCAAAATATAGCTGGCCGTATATGATTATCGGTTCCGTAACTTCAGCCTTATTTGGTGTGATATTACTTGAGTCCACTCGTACTAGGACTCACATGATGAGTGTGAGAGATTAGAATAATATAATTTACTTTTCTCATATTATTAGTTTATAGATGTGAACGTATATTGGTTAAGGTTTTAAATTAAAAACAAAAATCTTAAATCAAAACTTGTAATCTATTATCTAATATAGTGTTTAAGTAGAATTATTATTTATTAATATTGTGATCGTATTTATGAACAAGTAATAATTTATTATGTTGTCTAAAATTAAGACTATTTACAGCCCTTTGATTTTTATGGTGCATTTCAGTTTAAATGTTTTGCTATCTTCCTTCACAGAACTTTTTGAATGAGAATGCAGATAATGTTGTAAACTTCAGCATGGAGTACATGACGATCGGTTTCATCGCCTTAGGAGTCTGTTTTGTGCAAGTAAGCGATAATTACTGAGACTGTGTTAATTCGTAAAAGCGCTAACAGCCAGCATAATTAAAAAATATGTAAAAGCAATACATGGTTTGTTTTAAATGGTATACAGACATTTGCTAAACCGGACTTTTACTACCCGGCCCGGAGACTAACTATTCAGTATTTTGCTACCCGGACACTTCTTACCCACGACCAAACCTAAGACATATGCTACACATGTCGTATGCTTGGTCGTGGGTAGCAAATTCCGGGGAGAAAATGTCCTACAACTATTTACTGCGGCATCCTATGTAATGCTCAATGTAATTACCTATATATTCCTACTCATGAATTATTTTGTGTGCATCATTATTACCTACACTGGATTCTGTAATATTATTTTATATTCAATGTATTTCAGGAACTAATTTTAGGATTTGGAACATACGACGCGAATAATAGGATGCGAATAGGCTTATTTAAATTATTCTTGAAGCAACCCCTGGAATGGTTTGACTCTCCTATGAATGATATTGAGTTTCTCCGGGACAGCCTTGCGACGGACCCACCATCTACACAAATTGTTAGCAGAATAAACAAATAAATATTATATTTCCTGCTCTTTACAGTAGTTTATTATGAGTACCACAAATGCTAGATTAAGTGCCGAGTCTTAAATAAGCGCCGGGGCTCAAATAAGCTTCGAGTATAATACAAGCGCCGAGTTATACATAACCCCCATGCATATTAAAAGTAATATCGTTACTGTAGATGCAAAGTGGCCGTTCTACAAACGCAGGTAAAAGTAAAGTGGCCGTTCTCTATCCTTTACTAAACGCAAAGTGGCCGCCGGTCTCCAATCTTGTTCAAACAGGATCAAATTGGAGACCGGCCACTTTGCGTTTAGTAAAGGATGGAGAACGGCCACTTTACTTTTACCTGCGTTTGGAGAACGGCCACTTTGCATCTACAGTAACGATATATAACATATTTAAAAAATCTAAATCGCTGAATGAAAGTAGAATCACAATTTGGTCAAAAGTAATATCTAATCTAATATGTATATACCTACATTATTTTTGACATGGCACAGTAAGTGTGGAAAACCACACCCCTGTTAGATATTTCTAAAGCTTACGAATAGAATACAATAACGCGTATATTGAAACGCAATGAATTCGTGTGAAATTCACAAATCTGGTATAGGCTTTGACTTTGCTATGGACGTGATGATCTTGTTTATGGCAAAAATCTAATTTTGACCCTATTACAGGCGTATTTGTTTTATCTTTGACCCCAAAATAGGGTCCAAAATCAGTTTTTCACTAAAAGTAAGAAGACCATCACGTTAATCAGCAGCAAATTCTGCACCACATCGCGTTTAAAAAATACTGTTAAAAAATAGGCAATAATTTTTAATCGTGACTGTTTAGCCCTAAATAGGTCACAAATTAGAATTTTGTCAAAAAATTTATAATTATCAGCAAAATATACTCTACGCCGTAAACGATTATTTTGTTTGAGTAAAATGCGATCTTATGTCTCACCTTTGTCCCGACATTTGGGAGTCAAATTCTAATATTTGAGAAAAGTGCCTGTGGGAAAGTGGCTAGGCATCAAATTCCCTACTATATTTGTGATTTTTAGAAAAGCCTATTCGAGTATTTATATGGCATATATTGTACCGGCAAAAATAGGTAGAAATAACGCGAGATTTCTATAGGTAACATTATAACGTACATACGTTCACAAATATACCTAAACTAAATGAAGTAAATAGCAGCGTTGTATAGTAGAAAAAATAGCAAAGAATTAGTAATTTAGTAATAAATCTCTGTACTTAATCCTGTACTTACTACACATAACATGTTTGACTTTAAAGGGCATGTTTTCGATTTGCACTGTATTATCTCAAGTTATTGCAATACTTGCTGGAACTACTTACATTTTAATCCATTCAGACTTTTACCATGGACAAGTTGGTTTTGTGGGGATTCTCATTGTATGTTACACGTTCGTCAATATTTTGGAAAGAAGGCTTCAAGCAAGATATAACCATATTATGGGAATTGAACTAAAACCGGCTGATAAAGTAAGTGCCCTAATGTAAAGCTGAATATTAGCATGATTTGCGCATGTTAGATCAATGGTAATGTGTTAACAATATAACATACATAATGAAACAATGTAAAATTAATTGGGTGTGTTTGGGTGTTTGGTAAGGACTAAAATATCACTAACCCGTAACTGAAATTCGATCTTTATATCTTTCATTTTAGATTGTAGTCGACATAATTACAAATATACGCACTGTCCAGCTGTTTCGTTTAGAAGAATTTTACCTGAACAAGTATTGTGTGGCCGTCCATCGATGTTATTTTCCGTAATTAACTATAGCTTTCATCAAATTTGACTGAACGAATTGAATTATTGACTGAATTGAAGTATAATTTTCTTACATACTCTTAATATTTTACAATTTTCAATAGTGGAGTACGTTTATTAGGCTTTCTGAAATCGATTAGTCACGGTTTATCTGAAGCATCATACTTTACACTTTTTGGGATGTGGTTGTACATTGCCTACGACAAATTGGAGGAATATACGTTAGAATTTCGTGTTGATAGCCAAGAAGAAACTTTTCAGTTTTTATTGTAAATACCGCTCTATTATTATTACCATCAACAATCAAAATCGTAGCTCAGCTTAATCGATGATTTAACTCAGCAGGATGCATAATTAATTCATTTTAATTGATTTTAAATACCAATAATTACTTGCTGAGCTATTTTTATTCTTTTATAAAATGTGGGGTGGCGGGATGGTACTATAATTTGTATAACAGTAGTTTATTTATGGTTTTTATTATTCAGTATATCAGAAATTATTATGAACTGCATCCATCCTGTCGCTCTTGCTCTCGTAGTTATTCCAAGTAACCAAGAAATCAAACTATACTCTGCAATGCATAACGACTTATTAAAGACGCCCAAAAATCAAACTAGACTTGCTCTTACAAAGAAGAATGTGGGTCTATATTCAACTTTTGTTCTTGATTAATTAATAGTGACAAGCAATAATTATGTTGAATGGTATCCCACTTTTTATTTCTTTTTTTGGCAGGCTGGTTGTATAAATTTCAAGCCGGAAGATCCACCACCAAAACTTGCTTTGCTAAATGTAAAATATGCGTGGGTCTCTCCTCATGGAACTAAATTAGAACTCAGGGGGGTGACTGCGAAATTTTTGCCAGGGCAATATGTGGCATTGGTTGGTGGTAGTTGGACTGGGAAGGAGATTCTGTTAAAAATTATGCTTAACTTAATTACTCCAATGGAAGGGTCTGTGGTGAGTTGCTATTCTTTTTTGAAGTATCAATTTTTCTTAGTTTTTGTGGGGCCGCTGTAGCTCGCCAACAAAATAACAGTATTGGCAAACACAACGTATCCGCAATGCATCACAATGTCCAAATATGTTAAATGCCTGTAAGGGTATATTAATCCTATTTCCTATGTTTATATTTTTGGATTATTTCATGGGCAGTATTTGAATGAAAGGAACTACTTCGAAATTGAGGATCACTGCATTAGAAAATTGCTTGGTTTGGTAGAGCAAGACCCAGCTTTTATAGAACAGTACTCGATAGCAGAGAATATAGCTTATGGTGACAATAATCGAACTGTGAGCAGGGAAGAAGTCATGAAAGCTGCTAAATTTGCACTCATTGATACGTATATTGATCGAATGGACAAGAAATATGAGACTAAAATTAAGGATCTCCCTCAAACGCCAAAAACGTTTGTATTCCGTCAACGACTCGCATTTGCTCGAGCAGTAATTCAGAATCCAAAGATTTTACTTGTTGATCAAGCAAACACATCGTTGGATGAGAATAGCACGGAAATCCTCCAGGAAACTTTAACGAAAATGAGAGAGGGTCGGACGATGATAGTAAGTTCCCAGAGAATTGAGCCCATCATAAATGCAGATGTGATTCATTTTTTAGCGGATGGGGTAGTGACTGAAGTCGGGACACATGCCGAACTTATGCAAAAAAGGGGTGGCTACTATGAAGTGTACATGTCACAGAGACTCTTTGACATGAATGAGAATCACATTCATGAGCGCTCTCGCTCTAATACCAAGAATCAGTAGTAGCCTTTTGACCGGGCTTAAATCAACGTTTTCCCAAGTTTATAATGCATTAAGACAATCTTGGTGCACCGTTGGCACTTGGGCTTTATTCCCCATATACTATTTACTTGTATATTTTATTTTAAACTGTTAATAAATCTTGAATTTATAAACTGTGTGTTTCTTTATTATTTAAGTTATAATTTGAACCTAGCACGTATTTTTTATCGCTTAACATGAGGCCAGATTTGTAGCTTTAGGGGCCATGCTTTAACATGTGTCATCTGTTTTTCAAGGGGAACAGGCAATCAGACAATTGAGGATGTATGTGGCGGTGCCGTGGAATCATTGGTGTTGGCATAGTCAAGGATTGTAGATGCCCTTTTATATTGTTGATGGGTATTTACGATTGATAATATTTTATTACAATCAAATTTTTAAATTTGAAATTAGAAAATAATAATGGAGTTAAACCAAAACGTTTTTAATCGACTTGACTTCTAAACAGTAAAAATGTTTTTGATCAATAGCATTAATTAATTTTATGAAAGTTCAAAATGGCAACGTATAAATCACTGAACTAGTTAGTAGACCGATCACATAATCAAATCACAGTATCAACATCACACCATCGCATCGCAATATCGCATCACCTATTAGTTCAGTTTAGTTTTTTAGAGTGTATTTCAAGGTAGTCTTACAATACAATCTACAATACAATACCATTGTATTAGGGATCGTTCTACAATTTCTACACACCTGGACCTGAACACAAGTTAAAAATGTCTCCCTCTTCCACCCTTGGAACAGTAATCAGCCTTTTTTCTTGAAAATAAGGGAATAAAAATAATAAGGAAGAACCAAAGAAATTACCATGTTGGTAGATAATGATATTGAGAACAAAGGCCATTTAAAATTAGCATCATAATAATATAACTGCTGTCGACAATAATTCCAAGTCAAATGTGAAAGCAGTGATCTTTAGCGCTGGCCTAGCGGCTAACTGGTTAAAATGCTTGGACCTGGGGGACTATCAACAAATACAGGGTATCATCATTCAAAAAGCCTTTTGCGCAATAGCAGATCAGCGGATGTGTCTGCCTTGAGTGAAAGAAGATCTAAAACGTCGTCCCTGTCCAGACGCTCTGCTGGTCGATCCGGAAGGAGTTTTCTCGCAGGGTAAGAATTATTATTGTTATTTTAATACCAATTAATTAAAACGTCATGATTATTGACCAAGTGGTATAATAAAACCGCGTAGTTATATTTTTTATCACTTAATCATTTTCTGTCAAGATTGATCTAATTTTACTATGAATTTTACCTTTTTCTCACTGTGTGATTTAGTTAGTGGTTAAAGAGTGCGGTAACTAGACCTGTGTGTTGTAGTAATACCAATATACCTAGTATAAATTCTGAACGATGCAGGTTTTTGGATTTTTGATCTACATAAATGTCTTAATTAATTATAATTATATATTAAATAATTGATATTTGATGTTAAAAAAAATTAAATTGCAGAGATGGTGCAGCGGCTGGAGACACGATCTTGACAGTGCGAGAAGCAGCATTAGAAATTAACAGGCTGAATTATTTGAAGTTATTTCGTTATGCTCGTCCTATAGACTATATCTTAATGTTTTTTGGACTTGTCTTTGCTCTTTTGAGTGCAGTTTTGATACCCGTTCTCGTTTACATGTATGTAATTATAAAATTTAAACTATTTTAATTAAGTAACGTTCCTCACATCAGAGGGGTTATACTGAATCTGATTTTATGGTTAAGTAAGGTATTAAATGGCAGTAATATTTAAAGTAAAATGTCACTTTTTCTGAAGCATTGATTTGAAGTAATGATTTTAATTTTGTCTCTATACTGAATACAGGTATGGGAATTTTTTCGTCCTAGCTACAGTGATTCATACAAATAAATGTGGGAATTACAGTGCCAGTGGTGTTCCTCCTCGTGGCGTGTCTGATAGGTAATTATTATATGCGCATTTTCAGTGTTCCGTTTGCCGATTTTCCCCCTTTTCTTGCCTATCTACAAAATTATATGGCGTATTTATCGTAAAAATCAGGGGCGGACTGGGGCCCCCAAATAAGCCTTGGAAAAACTTGGTTAAAAGGCCTCTAAAAATTGCGACGGCCACTATCTTGAAAAAACGTTATATCGTGAGTGAAGAGTCAAAATGACCCACATACAATTTAAGCTGAAGATAAAATGAGCTATTTCATGCAAACACTAAATAAGAAAGATGTGTTAGATGTTAATTAAGTGTATTTGTAAATTGTAAAATATTAAATGTTTTTGAAAAGTACATATTGTTAAATGTGTGGAAATGCTAGTTGTGCGTTGAGGTAAATAATGTGAGTTCTAATCGAAGTTGAAAGAGAGTAATTGCTTGTGACAATCAAATTACGTTAAGTTTTATTTGAACAACTGTCAATGCGTAATTTGTTAAAGACTAACTATACAATTTAAAAGAACAGATACAAGTAGTTGGTTAAGTGGTTGGCAAAGGAGTGGTCCTTCTTTCAATCACAATTACTGAGACAAGCTCATGAATTCATTATTATTATTACATTACACAATTCGTTCTCATGATTCATTAGTTACAACAATTATTGCATAATTCCAAATTCATAGTACATGATTCATAAATACAATTCTCGAAGCTCGTCCTTCGCCACTTCCTTTGGCCTACATTATTAAATAAGATTAAATAATTGTTACATCTCAATGCAATTATATTTAAATTATAATCCTATACCTACATACATTATAAGCGATGCCTACATCGCTATATCTAACACTCTACCCATTATTTGAAGATATATGCCCTCATATATCACCTTAAATCCCCGTTTGGTTAAAAATATTCAAATTATAAATAATGGTAATAATGTATGTTTAATTAAAATATTCCTAATTCCCAAAAATATAGAATATTCACCTTAAAATACTCATAAATAAATTAATCACCTCAAAATTATGATTAAATTTTCCACACTAACTTAAAATATAATTAAATTATTCACCTGGATTCAAAATATAATTAAATTATTTACCTCAATTCAAAATATAATACCTACATAAATCTCATAAATAAAATAAAAATATTCCTTAGAATCTAAATATAATTTTACCAAAAAATTACAATCCCATAATTAAATTAAAAATAAAAATTACATACCATTAGTAAATTCATAATGCCTCAAAAAATTAATTTACACTAATTCCAATTCGATGACTCTTTCATTCTTCCTCTCTGCTTCGAGTTCCAGCAAATCCTTCTCCAGACGAACTCTCAACACTGCAGGTAGTAAATCTGCAGTTTTCTCCAGCGCACTTCGAAATTGGCCAGCCTCTGACAGAGTTTCCGCATCCCAGTCTTCAACGGCCACGTCTTCACCCAAATGCTTTCTCGCAAAGTCTTGCCTAGTTGAATATCTCCGGATGGAATCTGGACAGAAAGCACATGATAATCCAGAGGGGTGTGCGTGCTCACGCAGGTAGGACATCTTATTGGTTAAACATCTGTTATTCTTCCAGAATTTGACAGTCGCGTGTGCTTCCGCCTCCAGTGCCGATAACTCGCCGCCTCTCCATGCCCCACGAATCCTGCTTCTCGTTTGGTAACAATATTTGTATTCAAACGCGACTTCGGGATCGAAGCCGTAGGTCACTCCATCAGTTTTTATAAAAGTACCCAATTTCCCCCAACCCCCCAAGTAGTATATCCTGTCTTGTCTTGGAGAGTCGCAGTACTTAAAGTCCTCGGCTATCCCTGTTGGGCGATGACACCATTCACCCGTTGTCCTTCTCTTACACTGATGATGAATAGCTCCACCAGTTATACGTCCCCACTCCCTTGAAAATCTTGGAATTGGGAATTCCTCCAGAGAACGTTGAATACTCCTTTCCTCTTTCTTTAGCACCTTCATCTGCCACCGAATCGCCTCCAGTCTCCTCGTCATTTGTTGTTTAGTGCCATTTGTGCTTGACACAGCTCGTTCGTCGTCGCTCGAGTAATCACTCATGTTGTAAAATAAAGAAGAAACGTACAATGATTAATAACTTTGAAAATTTTTAATGAAAAATTTTACCGAGTCTCCGAGGGCTATCGCCAGCGATTCGAAGGGTTCCGTCAAATGTGGTGTATAGTGGAGGAATGATTTCCACTCTCATATATCTCATGGGCTTGCGAATTGTTCTCTTTGGCCTTTGCGCTGCCTCAGCATCTACTTCGGCTGCCTTTGGGGTCACTGCATTTTTCTTTTTGATGAGTTTCCTCTTCCTTTCCCCTGTGGATTTCTGCGTGTCATCTCGTTTGGTTTTTTTGTTTTCAGTTTTCTTTCCTCTCTTAGTCAATCCCTTCCTTTCTGGTAGTTGTGGAACAGGATGGAACTCGCCAAAGTCGAATGGAATTTCATGAGTTCTCCATTCCTCGGGATCTCTAATAACAACTCTTTTTAATTGTGAACAATTAACAAACTTAGGTATTTTTACGCCTTGATAATCAGGATGTAATGGCCTGATTTCAACATTTCCATACTTATCTTGGTCCTTAGTAACAATACATGGACCAAAATATTTAATTATCAATTTCTCTGCCATACCTACTATTCTTACTTTTATGCCTACCCTGACCGTATCACTTACTTTGAACACATCCTCTCGACGTTTCCTGTCATAAATAATTTTTGCCTTTTGATGTGCGTCGGCTAATTCTTTAGCTGCATTCTCTCTATTCGTAAGGAATTCATTTATTGTTGAATTTCTAGAGTATCCCTGTGAGCTAAAGAATGTATCTATAGGCAAGATAGGTTCCTTTGCATATAATAATTCATATGGTGTATACCCTGTGCTTGCATTCACTGCTGTGTTGAATGCGAATGTAATGTATGGAAGTATTTCGTCCCAATCTGTGTGTGTTTTATTTACATACATACTTATCATAGTGGTCAATGTTTGATTTGTCCTTTCTGTGAGTGCATTCCCTTGATGGTATGTAGCTGCTGTTGATCTATGTCTAGCATTGAGCTGCATAATAACCTCCTGGATTACTCCACCTTTTAACTCTGCTGCATTGTCTGTTATGAGTTTCTTGAATGCCCCATATTTACATATTATTTCCTCTACTAAAAACTTAGCAATGCCCTCAGCCTTTCTGTTTGGAATTGCCTTAGTAATCGCATACCGAGTAAAATATTCTGTACAAACTATGACATACTTATTCCCATTTAATGACTCGGGAAATGGTCCTAATAAATCCAAACCAATAGTATGAAACATGTACTTAGGTACTATAGGTACCATGAATCCAATTTTTCTCTGAGTGGAATGTTTCCTAGCCTGACAATGATCACATGTAGAAACAAACCATTTAATATCCTGCTGCATATTAGGCCAATAGTATTTTGAAGTAATACGTTTCTCTGTCCTCAATACTCCCTGGTGTGCAGCTAGATTATCTATATGATATGCTTTCAATATGTAAACTCTTAATCCCTTGGGGATTAAAATTCTCGGCCACTTGGTATGTACTGAATGATATACCCATGCTCCGTCCGCATTTCTCTCACAACTCCCTTTCCTTTTTGCTATGAAATTTTGTAATTCCTCGTCCTCAGCCTGCCTCTTTACTAACCCTAACCCTGACGGTATGTATTGTTGATGTGTTTCCCAATCCTCCTCCTTCATAATTATTTTAGCTATGTTTACCTCAAAAATTGCGTTCCCCTGATATGCATCTATATAATTATCTTTTTCCTCATCCTCCTGAGTAGCCTGTGTAGCTGGATGCCTACTTAATGCATCTACATTCGTATGCTTTTTCCCTGGTTTATATTTGATGTCATATTCATAATCTCCTAATTTTATGAGAAACTTAGTCAATCTACAAGTCTGGTCATGCTTTTTGGGTTGTAAATATTGTAATGCTGAATGATCTGTAATTATAGTAAATTTTCTACCATATAAATACTCCCTGAATTTCCTGCATGCAAAGACTGCTCCCAATAACTCCAGATGTCCTGCTGGGTGATTTGCCTCTGCCTTCGTCAGCGACCTGCTTGCATACATAATATGTACCTCTTGTCCATCGATTTCTTGACTTAGAATAGCTCCCAATCCTTGATACGATGCGTCTGTTGAAACGATACATGGTAAGTCCTCTCGAAAGTGATGAAGTACAGGTGCCGTTATTAAAGCTGTCTTAAGGGTCTGGTAAGCCTCCTCCATTTCTCGAGTCCATTCATATTTTGCATCTTTCTTCCATAATTCAGTCAACGGCTTCGCAATCTGTGCGTAATTAGGTATGAATTTTCGGTAGTATGAGGTCAGTCCAACCAATATTCTTGTTTCATGAACATTTTGTGGGCGGGGAAAATCTCGAACTGCTTTGATTTTTTCTTCATCTGGGTAGATACCTGTCCCGTCCACAATAAATCCCAGACAACTGATCCTCTTAAATGCAAAATGTGACTTCTCTGGATTTAAAGAAAGTCTGTACCGTCTGAGCCTGTTGAATAGCCATCTAAGCCTCTGCTGGTGTTCCTTGAAGTTCGGCGCGTGCACTATAATATCGTCAATAAATACCAAGACATATTTCCATTTTAAATTACATAACGCGGTGTCCATAAGGAATTGGAACCATCCAGGACAATTTCTCATACCGAACGACATCCGTTTATACCGATAAGTCCCGTTCGGAGTGATAATAGTAGTTTTATCCCGGTCCTCCGGATGTATAAGACCCTGATGGAAACCCGCATACAAGTCAACCGGGCTGAAATACGATGCATTTCTCAGCGCGTGGATGATATCATCAATCCTGGGCAACGTCCAAGTGTCTGCTATTGTTACTGCATTTAATTTTTGATAATTTGCTACCATACGAAAGCTTCCTTCCTTCTTTTTTACCAAAAATACAGGTGATGCCCAGGGGCTGTGTGATTCTTCCAATATGTCTCCTTCAATCAATTCGTCCACTTGCCTCGCGATCTCTTCCATCTCCTGTGGTGAACCTCTGTACGGTGGGCTGCTCTGCGGTGGATGGTCTCCAGTATTAATCCTCATTGGGGGTAAGTCGGCTGGCTTAACTTCCTTAATAGACCAAGCAAAAATATCAGAAAATTCAAGACATAAATTGCGTACCTCTTGTTTTTCAGCTTCCTCCAAATCGGGATTAATATTCAGTTTATTCAATTGTTCCTGAGTCAAAGGCTTGAAATCCTTTGGTGGTGGATTTTCTGCCTCTGCTGGTTTCCTTTGATCTGCCGCCGCCCGCTTCCCATGTATTATAGTGTAGCCGTCTTCATATGTACCTACTACCATCCCTCGAAATATTTTCTTTGGTTTTTCTGATGGGTTGTAGATTAAAACTTCTGGATTTTCTCTCTTGATAATTCCTCTTGTTACGAATAGCCTCTGCTTGATGTACACATTTTGATTTGGTTCTAGTAGTACTTCTACCTTGTCCTGATGATTGTAGATTAGCTTCACCATTGTAGCCGAACGTGGGGGTAAAAAGACTGTTTCCTGGATCCTTGCCTTGTCATTTCCATCGTGGATAGGTACTGTGTATTTTGCGTACTTAGAATTTCCCACTGTAAAGTCAAAGGGCTTGAGGTCTCCTTTCCTTGGAATACATCTCTGCTTTGCCGTGTCTATAAGTATGTCATATTGCTCCAAAAAATTATATCCTAAAATTATAGGTGGTTGTACATTTGCCAATACCAATGCCTCTACATCAATTTTATCTCCATTTTTTAAAAGCGTTAAATATGTCATTCCTATAGGTGACTGTGTCACACCTCCCAGTCCTTCTACATGAAAATCCAATAATGGGTAAATATTTTCTGGCCTGATTATTTCCTCACTAATGAGTGAAACAGTAGCTCCCGTGTCCAGCAGTGTAGGATAGTCGATTCCTTCATAGTTCATTGTAGTATTCGGAGTTCCTTTTCCATCCATAGACATCATAGCCTGAGTCGAAGTTGAGTTTTTTCCTCTTGCTCTCGCTGTGACGTCAGCCTGCCTGTGAATGGATTTTCGCCCTTGCATTCTCTTGCCTGCTCTCCACTCTGCATTCTGTGGTACTTGCTTCCTAGTTCTGCTCCCGCGGAAGGTCTTTTGGAACTCAACCTCCATCTGCTGCCAGTCTGTGACATCTTTTCGAGTCTCGTACCAGTCCACTGCCGCACCCCGCATAGTAGATCCAAATAACTTACATTTCTCCTTCTCGTCACGCACTTCCATGATGGCCGTGATTAGATTGAAATGATTGATATGGTCTTGCATATCTTCCAATGCTGGATCGAAATAACGCTTCATATTCCCCATGTAGGATCTTTCAAACTCATACTTGTATTAGTTATTAGTTAATTCTTTTTTCTAATAATAAATTTATGTTATGCCTAACTCGCTAACAATATCCTGTACAATTTCTATTATATAGAAATGTATTTCCCGATTTTATTGACCCAAGAATAAAATTCTGTCAAAATCGAAATTGTTTAAAAATAAACTGCCTAATTCTGTTGCTCTATTCTACCTTGCTCGTAGATACCTACTCGTATATGAACTTAACAATAATTTAATTATTAAATAAGTGAGCAACAGGGTGATTGTGTCAAAACTAAACTGTTCTGATTACTTGAGGATTTTAACTCAAAATTCCCAAATACGGTGGATTTTATACTAAATACCTACTCGTTTTTAGAATTCCCTTCGTGACCTGACTCGTCCACAATCACCCAATTCGATCGAAAAATAATATGTATACTATTAAACCCTTTATATAGCCTACATATGCTCATGAGACTTCTCCCTAGTTAAAGCTTTTTGAATCTTAAGAATTTACATACCTTGTAATAGTGTATGATGGATCCAGACCCCAGTTGCCAGTAACTTGACCGTGAACTTCCGTCCCTTTGATTGTGTGTATTTGTCAGTTTTGTCCACGTCAACTTTTCTCCTTTCCAACTTGACTTTACTCAGTGTGTTGTTATGCGTTTGCAGAATAATAATTACTTAAGCTACTAAAAATTAAGCAAGGTCGGGAAAAGAATGTGGGTAGTGTGCACTTTAACTATATGGGTCGTTTGGGTTTTTTACACTTATCTACTGCACAATCAAATACTTATTCTGCACTACAAGCCTGATTACCTATCTCAACCTTTCCTGACAACTATCAAATCCTCACCACGGTGGATACCATAGGAAAAAATAAAATTACTTTTAAATCTTTTTCAGAATAAATTAAAAATAATATTTTGCCGTGCTTATCGGTATCTCACCCTTTTCCTCGAGGAAGGCAGTATTAGATTTTACCAATGAAAATAAAATAAATTCGACCAAAAATGAATAAAATATTTTTCCAAAATAAATTAACTCAAAAATTTCCGTAATTAATTTTTTACTGCTATTAAAATGATTGCGCAATACTAATACCTTTTTCCGCCTGAACCGCCATGTTAAATGTGTGGAAATGCTAGTTGTGCGTTGAGGTAAATAATGTGAGTTTTAATCGAAGTTGAAAGAGAGTAATTGCTTGTGACAATCAAATTACGTTAAGTTTTATTTAAACAACTGTCAATGCGTAATTTGTTAAAGACTAACTATACAATTTAAAAGAACAGATACAAGTAGTTGGTTAAGTGGTTGGCAAAGGAGTGGTCCTTCTTACAATCACAATTACTGAGACAAGCTCATGAATTCATTATTATTATTACATTACACAATTCGTTCTCATGATTCATTAGTTACAACAATTATTGCATAATTCCAAATTCATAGTACATGATTCATAAATACAATTCTCGAAGCTCGTCCTTCGCCACTTCCTTTGGCCTACATTATTAAATAAGATTAAATAATTGTTACATCTCAATGCAATTATATTTAAATTATAATCCTATACCTACATACATTATAAGCGATGCCTACATCGCTATATCTAACAATATTATGTTTTATTTACATGTTTTTGAAACTTGAAAAATGTTCTATTTACATAGTTTAGAAAAGCGCAAAATATTCTTTTTACATGTTTTTGAAAGTGCAAAATATTCTATTTATATACATGTTTTTAGAAAGTTCAAAATGTTCTATTTAAACGCTTTGAAGATCATAAAATATTTCAATATTTTTGTAGATAGTAGAGTTTGTTTTTAGCTACAAATGGATATGGGTCATTTTGGTTCTTCACCGACGATATGTATTTTAGCATTGCACCTAATTGAACATCTCAATTAAAAGGGCATCTGCTTTGGCCCAGATGCCAGATAGCGAGGGCCTTTCGGATTAGGCCGATTTGCCTGTATTACCGATTAATTAATTGGTGGATTTGAGTTTAAATGAAAATTTTGGGCTACTAATAATGTTATGATTAATTCTGTAGATTACAACCAATGAGACGTCACTACATACTCTTAGTGTCTGTCGCTTATGCCGTTATTTTATTTCTTGCACATGGACTTTTCATGCTTACTGCCTCAAACCAGGTAGGTAAGCAGTAGATCAAGTACTTGATCTACTGCTGATCTTTTCCGGTTTTCTCGTTAATTTATATAATTACTTACAGCAGTTCTATAACCATATCAATATTCTCTTTAAAAATGAAATATACGTAACGTAAAGTAAGTTCCTACATGTGTATATTTTATGTTTAGCTACATAGAGTACGAAATTTGTACATGGAATCGATCCTTCGAAAAGATTTCATTTGGTTTGACACATACATTGACCGGAATCTAACTTTAAGGATGACTAGGTAAATTTATGTCTCTTGAATAAAATTCGTTCATTCATTCCAAAAATTATCGTTTCCATCATCGTCATCGACTCAGCGCGCCGCGCGCTTTGGCGCAGTTTCAGCTTTAATATTGGCCAATTTTTAAAAATAATTCCTTATTTTTGTGTTTACTTTATTTATGTTCAGTGATATAACTAGAATGCGGTCTGCCATGGGAGAATGTATACCGAACACTATCACTGCCGTCACGGCCTCCATCCTTCTCATCATCTTATCTTTTTTTGCTCATCTCAAAGTAGCCTCAGTGAGTTTTGGGACCGTGCCGCTCGTCGCCTTTATCTCGTTCCTGAAGACACAGTCAGAGCAAGGCCTGATACGAAGGGAGCAAGATGCTTATGGGGCTGCGAACACGCTCGCAGTCCAAGTTTTATCCAATATTCGCCCTGTCAAAGTCTTTGAAGGAGAAGTCAAAGAGTTGGCTCGTTACAAAGCTTCACTCTTCTCTCCATTTTCCCTCTGGAAAAGTGTTCTGTTCGGTGCGATTAGTTGTAGCCTTTTAGTTGTTGTTCCCATGGCGACGCGTTCCCTCATTTTTTACCTGGGTGCAACTTCCTTCTTCCCCAAACAACAGAAACGCTGCTCCGACGAGTGGAGCCTTTGGAATATTTATGAACAACCTGTATTTGCTAGGCTCATGTTGGTGCGTGTAATAACTAATTACATAATTCAGATAATTCAATACCTAATTGTTTTGATTCAGGGGCCGATGGCAGATCTAGAAGTATATTCTAAATTCTACGGTGAGCAATACATATTATTGTCAGTGAAGAATCAAAGTGGCCCATTCCCAAAAGTTAGAATTAAAATGAGCTATGTCAAAGCAAATCAACAGTTTTTGAAAAGTGCAAAATGTTCCTTTTACGTGTTTTTGAAAAGTGCAAAATGTTCCTTTAACATGTTTTTGAAAAGTGCAAAATGTTTCTTTTACATGTTTTTGAAAATTGCAAAATGTTCTATTTACATATTTTTTAAAATTGCAAAATTTCCTATTTACATGTTTTTAAAAAGTGCAAAATGTTCTATTTACTTAATTCTGAAAATTTCAAAATGCTCTATTTACAGATGCTTTCGAAAAGTGTAAAATGGTCTATTTATATTTTTTTGAAAAGTGCAAAATATTCTCTTTTTACATGCTGTTAGGATCTTGAAACTTTATTTTTTCTGAATTTTTCTGGAATTTTGTTTCTAGCTAAAAATTTATATGGGCACTTTTGATTCTTCACTCAATATGCGTGTCATCTTGGCTTAAACCCACCCGCTGTTAGCCTATTTAACAGGGGGGAGGCAACAGCACTGTTGCGCTGTTCCCTGGATCCTCACGCCTGGTTTGATAGAAAATAGTTTTAGATATGTTTTCTTAAATGTCATTTTTAGAGTGTTTCATGCACTGGAGTATCCTCCCTTCTCATGGCAAGTGTCCCCTCCTATATTTCTCGCATGCAAAAGTCTCTCAGTGTAGCGGCAGAAGTTTTTTTTACAATTGACTGGTAAAATTATTACTTTTTTCATTAGAGATGAATTTCACCTCGAATTAAAAGCAATTATTATTAGTTCGGCTCAAGTTACGTTATAAAGGAACGTCGAAGCAATTGAAAAAATTCAAAAATATCTGATTCAAATGTACTTACAATTAGTAGTTACTACTAGGATAAATTATTCTTGAGATTTAGAAAATCATACACACGTTATTTGATAATTTCTGTTTTGTTTTTTTAAACTCAAGGAAACCCAAGATTAATTGTATGTCAGACGATGGAGAAATTCCTAGGAAAAAAGCGATTGGGAAATTACAGATGGCTAGCGTAGTTTTCGAATATCCGAGAAAACCACTATATAATGTCTTAAAAAATGTTACTATTTCCATATTTCCGGGTCAATTGGTGACTTTGTTTGGACCCCATCGGAGTGGGAAATCTACGGTTCTCAAATTATTAATGCGTCTCTATGATCCTAAGCAAGGAAGAGTAATTAATTTAAATTAATTAACTTATTTTTAGCTAAATAGTTTTAATAATTAATCCGCCTGTCTTAAAACATTGTGTGACTACACTGCAACTTAGTTTTTTTTAGTATTGATTTATTTTTTAATTGTTTTGAATAACCTGAGGTGAGATTAGATGGAATGAATATGTCTAACTTAAATGTTGGTTGGGTTCGCTCTCAATTTGGGAACATCCCTCAAGAAATCAGTTTATTTAATACGACGGTGGAAGAAAATATTCGTTTTGGAAAACTTAAAGCTGATTCAATTGAAATTGAGGACGTCTGTAAACGTGTTCGAATTCATGACGATATTTTGGCACTACCTGATGTAACATAATTTCCTTCTCTCCTTGTGTAGTCAGTTTTAGTAGCTATAGTAACATTAAGTTGCATGTTATTTAAAATATCATCCGAGAAAAACCAAAATGACCCATATCTATTTTTAGCTAAAAATAAAATCCACTATCTACAAAAATATTAAAGTATCGATCTTGAAAGCATTTGAATAGGAAATTTTTACACACCTTTAAAAAACATTGAAATGGAACATTTTGAAATTTTCAAAAACATGTTTAAATATTTTGTAATTTTTAAAAACATGTAAAAATATATCATTTTGGAAATTTCAAAAACATGTAAATTGAATATTTTGAAATTTTAAAAAACACGTAAATAGAACATTTTGCAATTTTAAAAATCATGTAAATGGAACATTTTATAATTTTCAATAAACTTGTATATATATTTTTTTGCAATTTTCAAAAACATCAAAACATGTAACTAAATAGAACATTTAGTAATTTTCAAAAACGTGTAAAGTGAATATTTTTCACCTTTCAAAAACATATAAATTGAATATATTGCTCTTTTAAAAAACATGTAAATAGAAAATTTTGTAATTTTCAAAACATGCATATAAATTATAAATTGAATATTTTGCACCTTTCAAAGAACTCGTCATTAACATTTTACGCATCTTTCTAATTTAGTATTTTTTATGACATAAGTCGTTTTGATTCTAATTTTATGGTTCATTTTGTTTTTTCACTCACGGTATATTTTTAACGTGTGTTTACAACAGGGTTACAATACAGTGGTCGGCTCAGAAGCATCCACATTGCTATCAAATGATATGATTAAAAGAATTTCCCTGGCTCGTGTCCTCCTTCAAAAGCCAAGCATTATTCTATTGGATGATTTTATTACAAATTTGGACGACGAGTTTGAAGCTTTAGTTCTGGATTTGGTTGAGCAGATGAGGGATAAATGTACTATCATTATGACAACGTCTAAATTTAACTCCATCGTCAAAACTTGCGACACCATTTTTGCAATGAAGAGTGGACGGGTAATTTTACTTAAATTCGCCATTTGAAATAGTTATTCTTTGTGGTCCATGTTTCTTTTTTTTAACTAATTTAAAATGTCAGGTTGTTGAAACTGGATCGCATGAAAGCATGATGAAGAGAAGAGGATATTACTTTAAAATGTTGGAGGAAACCTTAGAGGATACCTCAAGTAAGTTTTTATTCTATTTTTTTGGAGCAAGATTAATTTTTGTATGGTATAGTTACTTTTACATGTGAATTTAATATTTAAGTTAATTAGACTTTTATAATTAATGTGTAATACCTTGGTTGAATCATGAGTAATGAAGCCCTACTTTAACTCGCACATACGAAATTACAAGTTTGCCCAAGCTATTCTTCGAAAACATACTTTCCACGATGAGTGTGATAAAGTCAACTATCAAGCCATTTTGAATCACCCACAGTTACTTGAAACTGTTTTGCTGGTAATATTTTTATGATTAGGACTAACAAAGGAATGACGCGACATGACTGATCTAGGATTTGGAAAGACATTTAAAAAAAATCAGGCTACTTTTAAATAAATAGTACAGATCCAAAGTAACTCGAGTGCATTTTCGTCATTTGCCCAGAATGGCGCGGTAAAGTTTACAAAAATTCAAATTTTAAAACTTTGCCGCCCTGTAGCTTCTACACATTTCTTAACCGATTTTGATGAAATTTCATTTTTTCTGATTCTTAGGCCGTTATCTAAAAATTCAATTCAGGATTTTTGAAAATTCAAAAATTTTAGTTTTTTTAAGAAACATTAATTGGTTTAAAAAAACGGGCTTCAAAAATATAGACTTCCTAAGTAGATTTTTCTTTGAAAAAATTAAAATTTTCGAAAATCCTGAATGGATTTTTTAGATAACGGCCTTAGAATCAGAAAAGATGAATTTTTATCAAAATCGGTTAAGAAATGTAGAAGCTACAGGGCGGCAAAGTTTTAAAATTTGATTTTTTTAAACTTTACCGCGACATTCTGGGCAAATGACGAAAATGCACTCGAGTTACTTTGGATCTGTAATATTTAAAAATAGCCTTATTTTTTTTAAATAAGTCTTTCCAAATCCTAGGTCGGTCATGTCGCGTCATTCCCATGTAAGTTATACTCACATTTCCAGTAAAAGTTTTTGTAGGTAGTGAAATTTTATTGAATTTTTGTAATGTGTAATGTATTTATTTAGTTTGGCGTAATATTTTGATACTTCTAATAAAATTAAAGTGGTTGTAGGACATTTTCCCTCCCGGGGAGAAAACGTCCGCAAGGAATATATCCTTATACTTATCCTTATACTATGAAGAGTCTTATTATAACCAATTGCCTTCTTATTTTAGAGACACCTCGTGTCAGCAAATCGTCCTCTGGTTTCCCCTAGATTCATTGGTTGTTATCATCTTATGAGCGATTTCTCTTTTGAAACTGATATACGTAAGTTTCATATTTATGCTTCTGTTTTAGCTGGGGGCACCTGTGTACATATTATGCCAATAAATATTAAATCTATATCAACTATAGCTTAAAGTTTTAAGATTTAAAGTATTTTGTTGTACTGTATTGGAAGGGATTCTCCACATAGCATGATGCTATATGTAAGATGCCGCTCAGGCCACTGATAGGCCCATTGCAGACTACCCTTATAGTATAAGATTTAAAGTGCTTAAGATATTTTAGTAAGGCCTGACTTGGAGTGTGTGTAAAGTATAATATTATAGTTGAATTTAAAATGTGATTAATGTTATGTGTTGCTATTAAAAATGTTCATTAATGCTTATTAAAAATATTTTTTAGTGTCTAATCGGAAGCACTGTTAGGCAAATTTACATATGTAATTATTTAAACTGTATATTTAATTTCAGACTACTACAAATGGCTTGTTCGACATAATCTTTTGCGTTCAAGAGGTAATAATTTATGGAAATTGCATAAATATGATTCTGTATTATTTCACACCTTGATCGGTTAATCGGTTCATGCCTTTGTATTAAATTATGTTATAATATTGCAATTTACTTGTTAATCAAAATATAATTAACATGATAACATTAATTATTTTATGTACATAATATGTATATGTTATAACCCCATAGTACTTAATGCTATTGAATTTTCGAAATAGATCTTCGACAACAACTACTGCCCCTAGTCAGAGGTTTGGAATCAACGTCTTTTGTTACCGAAAATATTGGATTAGCGAATACTGCAAGTGCAGGAAGTAGTTTGGGTGGTAAGTCGAGTAAAATTCCATCACAAAATATACACTAATTAAAATGAAGGATAGTAATAATAATTTATCAATTTATGATGGTAATACTGTAATAGGCAGAGATTTTGTTCGCAGGATTTTAATAAAATACTTAATACTTTTGTGATATTTATGTATTTTTATGCTGTCCAAACTTCAGGTGAAAGTATGGAAGAACTCAGGGGGACCAAAGCAAGTAATGTCAGACTTATAATATGTCGCAACAAGCCTACTTATTCTATAGATATTCCAAATTAGTTGTGTATGGCGTATGGCCTTTTCATAGATTTTTCTTTAAAAAATGACGATTTCGTTCGTTCGATTTATATAACATTTCTCCACAGAATTAAAAAATCGTCGAAAATCCACAAAGCAAAAATTCCAACAGTTTGCACAGGCAAGCATGCGAAAACTAACCGGGATAACCATACACTCGGGGGTGGAATCAAATAGTATTAGTGAATCGTTAGGCTCTTACTCGGGATCGGGAGGTCTAGGACCGCTGAGCACCTCTTATTCTGGAGATACTAGCATCGTATCTGTCGTGGATAACAAATTGCAACATTATTTCGGATGGACTGTGAATTCCTCTGTAGATACGGATAGCATTGCCTCGGAAGATTCCTATGATTTCTGGGACAATTATAATCTTAATCTTATAATTGCTGTAATTGCAACACATTTACTATAGTTGTCCTAGACACGCCTATAGATTAAGTTAAAATTTGGCTTATCCCTTCCTTGTGAGTGAATTTTAACTTACATTTTTTAAATGTAATTTTACTTTACGACGTATTTTGAAAACGGTTATATCTTCATTATTTCAGATGAAGAAAAAAGCAAGTGTGACGACGAACATTGGGGCTTTTTTCCGCCTTGCTAAATATTGCTGGCCATTCCTTATCGTCATTTGCATTACTTCCTCCTGCTATGGGGCGGTGTTAGGCTACACTGCCTTTGCTAGTACTGTCATGATACATGTAACTATAATGATACTATATAATATCGTCTGTGAAGAACCAAAGTGACCCATATCCATTTTTAGCTAAAAACAATATCAACTATATTCAAAAATATGTAAATACAACATTTTGCACTTTTCCAACATATGGAATTAGAACATTTGCACCTTTTTAAAAACATGAAATTAAAACATTTTGCGTCTTTTCAAAAACATGTAAATAGGACATTTTACATTGTTGAAAAACATGAAAATAGAACATTTTACGGTTTTCAAAAACTCCTAATTAACATTTTACGCATGTTTCTCATTTTGTTTTTATGACATAGCTCGATTTGATTCTAGCTTGAATTGGATATGGGTCATTTTGGTTCTTCACACACGATATAGTGAATTTTAACTAACTGAACTTATCAAGATAGAAGATACTCCGAAATTCTTAATCTTGGACATAATAATTTTTTTACCCTAAATAACAGGCATTTTTAGAAAATGGGCAGCGTGACGTCATTAAATCCAGCATACGCTATGTTATAGTTGGCTTGGTGGCAATGGGTATTTCATTTGGGCAAGTAAGATATCGTTTTTTCACTTTAACAAAATTAAATGTGTACTTTTGCTATAATGTTTTAATACTTTACTTATTATGCTTATATAGCGCTCAATTATTTCAGTATAAAAAGTAAATTACTTTGCTTACTATTTTTTGTCCTTTACAAAATTTTTTGTTTTGTTTTTTTTACCAAGGAAGTAATTTTAGGATTTGGGACGTACTTTGTGAATAATAAAATGCGAGTGGACTTATTTAAATTCTTCTTGAAACAACCCATGCAGTGGTTTAATTCTCCCGAACATGACATCGATTTCCTCCTCAACAGTCTCGCCACGGACCCAGCATCCACGCACATAGTTCGTTGTAAATTTAACTTGATTTTTGTAATTGCTATATATTATAATGAACCGGAAATCAATTTACAATTTAAATTTACTAATGTACTTACGTGTTTGATTTGAAGGCTCTTTTCACAATTTGCACTACAATTTGTCAAGTTACGGCCATGCTAGGTGGAATAGTATATGCTTTGTACAGTACAGACGCCTTTTACCCTGAAGTAAATTGGATGATATTAGTTATAGCCATTTACCTGTGCTGTCACTGTTTGGAAGGAAGACTACGGGAAAGATTTAATTACATGCTTTGTACTGCACTAAAACCAGCTGATAAGGTATACGGCGGCATATAACTATAAAGCTTGTTGACTTTTGCTTAAATTGTTTTTTGAAACCATTAGAAACGAGATTGTTCAAATCCGTACAAAACCCACCGTTTTGATTTTATTCATGGTTTTCTTTGGTAATGCAAGATGATGCATTTACATGGTTTCTTAGAAGAGTTTAAAAATGTTCTATTTACTTGATTAAGAAAAGGGCAAAATGCTCTTTTTACATGTTTTTTTAAATGTATTAAATTTTTTATTTGCATGTTTTTGAAATGCTCAAAAGAAATTATTTGTATGTTTTTAAAAAGTCAAAATATTCATTTTACATATTTGTGAAAAGTGCAAAATGGTCTATTTACATGTTTTTAAAAATTGCAAAATGTTCTATTTCCAAATTTTTGAAAATTGCACAATTTCCTATTTAAATGTTTTTAAAAAGTGCAAAATGTTCTATTTAAATATTTTTGAAAAATGCAAAATATTCTACTTCAATGGTTTCAAGACATGTTTCAATATTTTTTTGAAAACTCAAGCAGCGGGGCTGCCTGCGCTGGTCGCATTATCCGGCCCTGAATATATACGTACATGAACAGTCCCACGCTCGTCCTATTTGACATTTTTACTTTTGCTAGGTAACATTTGATGCTATCACTAATATCCGAACGGTTCAGTTGCTTCGACTGGAAGAGGTTTTTTTGAACAAATTTCGTGATGCCACTCGTCGCTGCTATCGCCGGTATTTTTTTCCGATATTTTTTTCTTTAAATACTTTACAAAATCAGGTATAATTTTTAATCATAAATTTAAGAATAATTGCGAATGAAAATGAAGGTTTGCTATAAATTTTGACACATTTTTGATTAGTCGAATTCGTTGGTTGACTATACTGAGATCCTTGAGTCATGGAATATCTTCAACGTCGTACTATGCAGTGTTTGGAGTTTGGTTGTACTTTGCCCAGGACAAATTGGAGTATCTGACAACTATAGAAGATGTTCAGGGGATCTTTCACTTTTTATTGTATGGGAGCTAATTACGTCACTCAAAATATTTCTTAAAAAATTATTGTACAAATTATTTAAAGTAAAATTTTTATATTTTCTCCTATAGCTTCTATAGCTTTTGTTATTAGTTCTTAAAAATTAATTAATGACGACTTGATGTTGGGTTACATGAATTTTTGATGTTTTGTACAGAGTAGCTGAAGTTGTTATTATATGCGTTTTTCCTGCCGCCTATGCAATAGCATCCATTCCAAGCTGCGCCGACATTAAATTTAACACTGCAATTTACGCGGAGGTATTCGGGACTTACACTAAACACCATAAGCTCAATCTAAAGAGAAAAGTGGTTAGAATTTTTACTTAAATTTGTTTTTTAATAATAATTGCGCTGGCCGTCAATAATTTTTAACAAGCGGCACTGCGGCTTTTAAAATGCTTACAGTTGTAATTAATTCTAATAAGTGATTTTGCGGTGGCGGTGGTTCACACACACGATTTTTATGATGTACTTTACAGATAGTTTTAAAGCCGGAAGATCCTCCACCGAAATTGGCAGTGAAAGATCTCGTATATGGTAGGACAAGTTCTGAAGGTTTGAATGGGATGACGGCAGAATTTTTACCTGGTCAATATGTGGCGGTGGTTGGGAATAAGAAGGGGACGAGAGCCTTAATCAGGATACTTCTCAATTTATTTTTTCCGAGCGAAGGTCTTGTGGTTAGTGGAGCGTATAATATATCTTCTGTGAAGAACCAAAATGACCTATATTTATTTGTAGTTTCAAACAAAAAAAATCTACAGAAAAAATTAAAATAACATGTTTATGAAAGCATGTAAATAGAACCTCGTGCAATTTTTAAAAAACAAGTGAATGGAATATTTTGCACTTTTCAAAAAACATGTAAATAGGACATTTTGAACTTTTTTAAATCATGTAAATAGGACATTTTACACTTTTAAAAAACACCTAACTAAGACATTTAGACCTTTTCAAAAAACATGTAAATAGAACAATTTGCTCCTTTTAAATACACTTAACAAAGACATTGTTAACTTTTTAAAAACATGTAAAAAGAACAATTTGCTCCTTTTAGAAACTCGTGATTAGCATTGTAAGCATGCATCTTATTTACTGTATTTTTTTGACATAGCTCATTTTAATTCTAGCAGAAATTGGAAATGGGTCATTTTGGTTCTTCATAGACGATATGCTCTATTAAATTTATTCCTCGATTAGTTTTCTAATCCTGATCTGCAACAGTACCAGTATATCAACATCTAAGAATATGAATGTTATAACCCGTCGCCAGGGCTCCTGACTCGTAACGCATTTTTTAATTCAAATTTTTCCATTCCTATAGCTACTGGATAATATTGACTACAAGGAGATCCAGGACACATGTCTTTCACGAATACTTGGCTTCATAGCACAAGACCCAGCCTACATCGAAGACTATTCCATTGCCCAGAACATAGCTTATGGGGACAATAGTCGAACCGTGAGTTTGGATGAAATTAAAAAAGCTGCTGAGCTCGCCTCCATTGATGGCTTCATTGAGCGCTTGGCAACAAAATATGACACAAAACTCAAGGACATCCCTGAAACCCCGGATACGTTTGTCTTCCGTCAGCGACTCGCAGTGGCTCGAGCCGCAGTTGATAATCCAAAGATTCTACTTGTTGATCAAGCCACCACATCTCTGGACTTGGACAGTACAAAACTCCTCATGGATGCCTTGATGAAGATGAGGGTGGGGCGGACCATGATTGTGAGTTCACAGCGGGTTGAGCCCATTCGGTTTGCAGACATTATTTACGTTATAGAAGGGGGGGCAGTGACAGAAGTTGGGACACATGAAAAGCTGATGGCATCCAGAGGAAGCTACTATGAAATGTACATGTCACAGAGACTTTTCGAGATGAATGAAACTCACGCTCATGAGCATGTTAGTGAACGGCGAAAGAGTCGATCCGCATCCTTAGCTGTTAAAGCTCCAACTCCAAGTGGACTTCGGCCACTTCGGAAATAATCCCTTTAATTAATCGCCGTATACTTTTGTTAGGAAAATGTTTCCACTGTACCTACATAATGTTGATGATCTAATATATATTTAATAGACATGGTTCAATAAATTAAATAAAGATAGCGGTTTTTGAATTTTGTATTGAATGTATACAGGTCTGTCAACTTTTTTATGGTATGGATAATAACCATTATTCCAGTAAGCAGTGGTAAGTTGTAGTTATATATTGTACCCTTTACTTTATTTTAGTCATATCGTCTGTGAAGAACTAAAATTACCCATATCCATTTTTAGCTAAAAGCAATATCAACTATCTACAAAAATATTCAAATATGTCTTGAGAGCATTTAAATAGAACATTTTGTACGTTTCAAAAGTATGTAAATAAAACACTTTGCACCTTTTCGAAAATATGGAATTGAAAAATTTTGCACCTTTTCGAAAACATAGAAATAAAACATTTTGCACCTTTTCGAAAACATAGAAATAAAACATTTTGCACTTTTCCAAAACATGCAAATAAAACATTTTGCTTTTTTCCAAAACATGCAAATAAAACATTTCGCACTTTTTAAAAACATGTAAATAGAACATTTTACATTGTTGAAAAACATGAAAATAGAAAATTTTTCGCTTTTCGAAAACTCCTAATTAACATTTTACTCGTGTTTCTCACTTTGTTTTATGATATAGCTCATTTTTATTCTAGCTTAAATTGGATATGGGTCTTTTTGGTTCTTCACAGACGATATGTATACTAATACAGACCCGTGTACTATTACAGGAAATACGGTAACTGTAATAATCCTGACAAGGAAATGGGTTGTAGTAATGGAAATATGAACAAGTTTATTTTTTAGTTTTAATAGTTTCCTTTGAAGTCTATCTACGACTTATGTCCATTGACCAGGCAAGGCGTCTCCAGTTTCCAGTATTCTTTTTATTAACGGAATAGACATGTTTCAGCTTTGTTCTATTTCCTTTTATTTTGTAAAATGTTACTGGGGCTATATCAGTCTGATTTTGAGAGTGTGGTATATATAGTTTGTTAGTCGGAAAAATCGCTTCAAATTTTCTACATAAAATTACACTAGAGGTCAAACGGTGAAATCTAAACAAACATATTTGTATAAATGTGTAAAGATAAAAATGAATGCCAGTTGGTGATATTGAGATAAGCGATAAAAGCAGCATCACATATTACTGGGACAAAAATCCAAATGTCTGAGTTTTGGACTCTTAATGAAACGTCGATTGCAATAAGGTATGAGATCATAACAATAAGATATGTAAGCATTTTGAATATAAAAAATAGCGTTATTGCTTGCTTTTTATTTAAAGCTTGTTTTTGTATAATGAATTAAACACCGCAACCTGGTTTCCTATCACATGTACCAGTACCAGCTGGACCGATAGTTTGGCAGATGCCCTAAATGCCCTGGCCCTATGATAAACCGTTCTAGCAGATTGAGATTAGGCAATCGAATGAGTCATTAAATTAAATCGTAATGAATGTCATTATTGGTTTACGTGGATAGTATGCACCACATCGAGGGCCAAGATCCTCATCGTATCTTAATTACTCTTGATATTGTTCTGCTATAGTATATATAAAAAATAGGTGGTAATTACAATTTTATTGCATAGCTGAATTTTTATAAGATCCAAATTGCAGCATTCAAAAATGTGCATTGCAATGGGGAATATTCTCATACCGATACCGAAACCGACTGTTAAAAAATATCCTTCATTTTTGGCTATTGTGCTAATTATTGTGCTCCTCAGTTTAGCGAGAGCAGCACAAGCAGCTCAAATAGGAATTTTAGTAGGAGAGGAAAAATTGTCACCAAATAATTTGGAAGCATCATCAGAATCTGCTCAAGCTAGTACCGCACTACTCCGACCCCCAGGAAATCGAAACCGAAATCAGAAAGAAGGGTACAGACCTGACTTGACCTTGAATTTGACCTCAACCACAACCACCGCAAAACCATTGCCATCGCAGCCCCGACCAAAAACAATGTTTGGGGAAAGTGCAGCTTTTCTAGCTGGAATTGTATTCTCTGTTGCTGTTGTCTTGAGTTTGATGGTAATTCTAATTTGCGTCACTTGCATTCGTCGAAGATGCTCTAATGGGGTTTATCGAGAACGAGGTTAATTTTAACCTGCATTAGCACTTAAGTATATGCTATTTTTAAACTTTGTAGTAATGAAGTGTTTCTGGGCATTTCATGAGGGATTGGGATTATTCGCCTATGAAAAAGGCCGGGTATGATTGCAAAATGCCAATGTAAAGTAACGTACCTACGTAATAAAAATATTATTATGAGTTTGATTTTCAAAATCTACAATGTCATTTAAATATTGATGTTGAAGTATTTAATAGTGCAAAAATGTCAAATTGCAGCTTCAACAGACAAGAGTTGTTTAGGTAAAAGTATGGTACCTAATATTATGTAATATATGTACACATTTTCAGAATTTATGTCACAATTCAAATGAAACTTAAGTAGTATTCATATTCGTAATAATATACTATTTAACAAAACTGTAAACCAAACGCCAAATATTGGAATTAATAATACACAAATACAAAGAAAATAAGAATTCAATAATAGTTAATTAACAAATTAATTAGATGTAAAATTATACAATTAATATTAATTTGTTTCATTCATCAATTGCCTCATCAAATTCTTCCCCCTTTTCAACTTTGATGACGTCCCCATTCTCGGAATTAATATGAAAAAGAGGAGAGTTTGAATTATTTCTCGAATCCGAAATTGAAATCTGACGACATGGCTTGCTCTTCTTTCTTCTAGAAGATGAAGATTTCACCGGCATGGATTTAGGAGAGGGCGGGGAGCATTCGCTCCATTCACTGTCAAGCTTCAAAATTTTCGCTTCCTGTTTGATTTCCTGAGTCATACTTAAGTCGAGTGGGAGCGGGGCAAGTGCCGAGGATTGGCGAGATAAATTATCCGGAGTTGCTTGCTTATTGTAATTTCCGGAACTAGTGACGGCCCTGTCTCTAACGCTGCTCCTGTTTTTCACATCCAGCTCTGGCTCGGAGTCTTTTTTGATAGATTTAACTTGAATAAAACTTTGAAAATCCGAATTCGTATTTGCTGACTCCTGTTCGAAATCATCTTCACTCTCTGACGAGTCATCTTGCTCCGTTCGTCGTCTTTTTCGCTGGTTTTTAGGCTTTGTCGTTGAGGTGGCTGCTACTGATGCGGAGGACTTGGAAGAGCCCTTCAAATCTGAGATCAATTTCTTCCATTTTGATATAGATGCACCTGTATAAATTAAATTAACAATAACATTAGATATTACCGTACAACCTACAGCATTTACTCAGAGTTAAGGTTTAAGGCTAGGTATTAAAAAATAGGTATTGTCGGGATACAAAGTCGAGATACCTGGGCAAGGTATGCACAAACCCAGCCGTGTCCATTTGATTGTATGGATATGAAACTGTTTGGACACCTTGCGCAGCTATCTCGACTTTGTATCCAGACAATATATAACTACTAGCAAACTAGCATCTAACTAGTTTTAATTTATAGATATAGATAAGTCAAGTGTAAACACTGAAATTGTTTTCTTCTTATAAGCAACCTTTATCATAATATCGTCTGTGAAGAACCAAAATGACCCAAATCCATTTTTAGCTGCTAAAAACAATACCAACTATCTTCAAAAATACTCATATACATATATGTCTTGAGAGCATTTAAATAGAGCATCTTGCACTTTTCAAAAATGTGTAAATACAACATTTTACACTTTTCAAACACATGAAATTGGAACAACATTTTGCACCTTTTCGAAAACATGCAATTAAAACTTTTTGCACCTTTGCAAAAACATGGATTTAGAACATTTTGCACCTTTTCAAAAACATGGAATTAGAACATTTTGCACATTTTCAGAAACATGTAAATAGGACATTTTACATTGTTGAAAACCATGAAAATATAACATTTAAAGGTTTTCAAAAACTTTAATTAAAAGTTTACGCATGTTTCTCATTTTGTTTTTATGTTATAGTTCATTTTGATTGTAGCTTAAATTGGATACGGATCATTTTGGTTCTTCACAGACGATATTAACTACTTACTTGGAATAGTCCAGTCAATGTACCGGTGTGGTATTTTCATAGGAAAGGATTGTTGTTGTCGTAAGAGAGTGGTTGGATCAGCTTGAGGACTATAGGCTGGAATACGAACACCAAGAAGCTCAGCCACCCTCTCAAGAACTCTGTCTACTTGAGTGTGAATGACTAAATCCGATTTTTTGTGCTGTTTTTGGACGACAAATATATCAACACGAAATTTTCACAATGGTAGTTATTCAAAAAACAATGTAAGTTAAATGTAAAATAAAAATAAGATAGTATCTTACATGCTTCGTGGGTTGTAAATTAACGATGACCACTTTCCCATTATTCTTTTTGGCACGTAGTGGCAAATTACCCGCAGGAACAATTTGTAAAGTTGTTCCAAGACAAATACTTAAATCTGCTAGGCTGCAATATAAAAAAAGTAGTGAGTTTACATGCACTAATTGGTAACACAAATGAGTTTTTTAAAGCAAAATCAAGTCAACGTAGTATCTATGGTTCATTAACTAAATTATAACAATTACCTGGAGTGCATGTCAGCCATTTCAAGATCCCTTTCGGGGAGATTATGTTCCCAGTCTAATATATTATCATGAAGTTTTCCGCGACAGGCCCGGCCACCAGATTTCATCCATGGGCACTCAAGGCCAATATCTTTTTGACCCACTGTCGGAACACTGGACTTCTGTATAAATTGCCTTTTCAAAAATAGTACAGTCAATTAAATATGCACAGACACTCATTAAGTACACTCTATATGCAGATTTAAAAAATAAATATAAAACATTCATATCGGTTAAGATTAAACACTATATTATGATTGTCGTCTATAAAAACTTTCAAGAGTACTTACCTATCACAAAGTGAACACTGGGCCACAAACATATTGCCATGTAACTCGGATATATTTACTCTCTTCAACCCTGAGCGTAAATGAAGGCCATCGATATTTTGGCTCACCAAATATTTTACGTGACCTAGAACAACATGCAGTATTAAGAATTATTTTGCATTTTTAATTATGAGGACACACGAAATACGTGACCTAGAACAACATACAGTATTAAGAATTATTTTGCATTTTTAATTATGAGGACACACGAAATAATTAATATAGCTTTAAAGGGTATGGTTGCTAACAGGCCTTCACACATTTAATTTTTGTAAAAATAATGACATGCTATAACGGATACGAATTTAAGTTGCAACTCCCTATGTAATCTACTAATAATAATTTAAATAAATAATTACCTGACTCAATAAGAGCAGTCAAAGCCATATGTGTCAGAGTTGGCTTGGCGAGATCAAAAGAAATATTAAAATTCGGTTTCAGACCCTTTTCCTCTAGTGTCCAAACTCCATTCGGACCACGAAAGTCCGGGATTCCGGCAGCAGTTGATATTCCAGCTCCAGTATGTACAACTACATGTTTTGCAACTTTGATCCATTCTGCAAGTTTTTCAATTTTCGTATCTACTGTTGATTCATCATCGAAAATCTAAAACCAGAAGCGATTCAATTCAAAAACTTATTTAAATTTCACTATAAATTCGAATTAAAAATCTGTATATACACTGCACCGTCTGAGTATTGAATGGCAAAAATGGAGAGTGAGGTTAGTTACACTTATTTTATTCCCAGTCAACAGTTAACATTGACATCATAATTACATTATGTTGCGAAGCTTGCGAGTTCTTAACACAATAAAAAATGAATTATTCTTACATATTTTCATAACATGACTTACCTCTGGTACACCCAATTTCCCTTTATTATTATACGGCGACAACCCCTCTGCGTAGTTACACGACATTTTCCAATTCCAATTTTTCCGATTACTTAAGTAGTTTTTTTTCCTTTTTAGAGACTTCTAACACTACTGCTCACTTTTGATAATAATTATTAATATTTAATTTTAACAATAATTTTCTGAGTTCCACGAGTGCTAAGTAGATCACAAGTTATTTCCTGTACACTTACATTAACAGTTCGATGTTGGCATTAATTATTGACAGATCAAACATCTGAGATACCAGATACAACCAAAATTTCACAATACCATCAGTTTATTTCACTTATATTTAAATTATTGCTGCACAATTCCCTATTCGGGCACCGGTCTGGGTATTTTATTGCGACTTATGACTTATACTTATAACATTAATTAATTATGTCATATAATTATTAGACACTCACTATACATTTGTCATTACTTACTGTCAACTTTTGTAATAATTTGTCATTGTCATTTATTGTAATAAATTAGCTAGTAGAAGTAAAACTGAATGAACCGCGACTACTATAATGACTGACTGAGGCAAAAACTCAAAAAATAACAAAGCAAACCCCTAACTTTCAATCAAAGTTAACTCTAAACCTCAAAATTAACTTCCAACTTCTGCTTAACAACTTCTTACAGGACTAACACCAATTTTTAATATGATTAACAATACTATTCAATTATCATTTTATCATGTCAGACTCACCCAATTACTTTGACTTTACTTCAAAGGCAAAAGGTAGGCATTAAACATTCAAAAGTCAAAACTAAAACTTGCAGTATAATCTATAACCAAAGAGTATTTAGTTCACTAATTATGAATTAGGAGACAGGAGTCACTGCCATTTAAATCAAAAAAATTCAAAAAGTAAATAGTATTATTCGCTTTTGTTGTGGCTTGGCTAATAAAGTTGTCTTTGTCAGTCATCAGTTACTATAAAAAATAAATCGTAACCGAAACAGAAGCCAGTGGCAGAGGAAAATCGATCAATCAACTAATAATTCGAATATATCAAGCCACATATTTAATAGTTTAATAATACACAGGAGATAGAACAGGACGACGGCGACTACAATCAATGACTGAAGATATCGATCAAGAAATATATCAAAATACTTTAATTATGATTAATAAGTTAGTAAGCAATTTTGCCTCGGCGTCTCCGCGTCTGTCTTGCCGTCCAATCAATGAGCTCATGGGAATTACCTATTCGTCCTCTTTATAATACACCGAACGAAGCAATTTGCATTCCCCAATCCTAAACTTATTTTCCAAGAGACACACACAACACAATCGTCAATCGACGACCATAAATAAAATAATATTTGCATATGCTTTAATAATACGAGAAATGCCAGGAATTTGAAGAGTACGCGTGAAAATCAAACTGGCAAATCACAAATCACAAGCCACTGTATAATATAAAATCTTCTGCCTTTTTTATCACTTTTCTTCTCTCTGCCTTTTTATTACTCACTGAATCACTGAACGAAGCAAGGGAAGGATACCGAACTCTGCTTCCCCCTTCTCCTCTGCAGATCTGATTGATCTGTCTTCTGCCTCAAACTGAATACTTGAATAGCTTTTTTGTTATATTATTTTATTATTTTAAGCTACAAAACAAATATTCTACACACAAAGATATTGGGTTTACTTTGTCTTGTATTTTATAAAGGGATTTACCGGTACTTACATCGTAGAGACGCTCGTCACTCGTAAAATATTTCTGAACTTGAATATTGAATTACAATTTTTCTTATATACACCTTACGTGAAGGAATAATATGGTAAATATTAAATTAATACAGTTGCCTCGTTTATATGTATAGGATACCTACGCCTATAGGTAAACAGGTAATATGTATGTTATATGTTTTGTTGTCGCGGGCTTTAAATTGAATAATTCTAATCAAAAGTAATTTATAGATTTTATTATAAATTAATGAATTGTTTGTCTTCTGTGATGTTTGGAAGAGTGGCGAGATGATTACGAATTTAGATGTTTACTGTATAATTGTATAATGTAATGCGATGTGCTGGGTGGTTGTGTTATTGTGGTTCGTATTCAGTATTCGTGCTGTTACATGGATGCCATTGGGGATTTTAGAATATTTGGAATCGAGATTTTGCCTGGAAGTTGAATATTATGTTGAAGTAGAGATGAATCAATTTGAGATTTTTACCTCACTCACAACTTCACTTTCAGTTTCACTGTACTATAGTATAGGACTAGGGCTCTGGCTCCGGCTGCGGATTGGATTTTAGTATTTTAGACATGGGAATATAAAATATATAGAAGAATATCCATCCATCGTGTATTCGTGTATAAGTATATTCATATTTTACTTGGTCCTCTCGCTCGATCGTCTCTCATATCGCCGAAATGTGGAAATACATGTGAACTGCCAAGGGGTGAATACCTAATCCAATCCTAATATCTTCTATCATCTTGTCTTGTGTCTGCTTTTTCAGTGTCTGAACAGACCAAAACCAAGTCTGAAAGCAACAGCACGTTCGTTTCCTTTGGGTTCTGCTGGTTCTGCGGCTTTGGCAAGAAATAATAATATATTATTATCAAAAGTGAGTATAGGTACGTAAATACGTATATAGGGGAAATATTTTATGGAATATAAAATATTCTATGGGGACTGAGGATACTGGATACTGCATACAAAATTCTAACTTATTACCTCCTGGAACTACATGTTATGACATAGGGGAAGTGGGACTATAGAACTATTGTATAATTTTGGATGGAAGTCTTTGACAGTCGTATATAGATATAAATGTACCATAATATTATATTATATTATGTTGAATTGTGGGCTGGTGCTGGTTGCTGGTGAACATCTTCTATCTAATAATTCTAGTAACTTGGAACTTTCATAATGCTTTTTGGTTTTCCAGTCATTTGCATATAGTACAAGCAGTAGGTACAACTTATGCAGTGCAATGCCTTTCCTTTGATATTTCCAGTTTCTCCCAAATTTCAACCTCTACTCCTGTACTACTGCTTCTAACTACACTGAAAATGTTTAGATTTCTAATTTCCAGCAATTTAATATAATATTTATAAATATATCTATATGATTTATTGATATAATTACAAATCAAATCGGTAAGTATTTATTTAACAGTAAGGGTACTGGTCCCGGTGGCAGGAAAATGCCAGCCTGTCATTTGCTTTAATTGATGAGAGAAATGCCCGTGATATTTAAATGGGCGCCATAGTTTAGTATATTATAATTTAGGAAGAATTTTTCAATTTTTCTATAGGAGTAAAAAATGAAGCCGATTACATCGCATTAAATTTTGGTAAAATAAATGTAAAATAATTATTTTTACTATAAAGGCATTTAAAGTTCATGGCCATTGAATTTAAGGTTTTGAGTTTTAGGGAGGAGGGGAGGGGGCGGGGGGTTGTGGTTGAAATATTTCTACTGTTTATTACTCAATGAGGTTAAATTTTATTTTTTCGAATTTAAAAAAAGGTGCACTAAATTTTGTTTCTTCAAAACAAATTTTTGCAAACGTTTTACGACGGTTGGAAAACATCTATAAAGTGCATTGCAAAATAATTTGAATTATCAATTTTTTGAATAAAAGAATAAATGCCGGAGAGTGTAATTCAATAATAATACAATATTCTTCAACGTGCAAACATTTATTAAATTTGTATTTAATGCAGCTGCAGTTATCGAATATGCATATCGACTGTGAAGAACCAAAATAACCCATAACCAATTTATGCTGGAATCAAAATGAGCTATATCATACTAACAAAATGAGAAAAATGCGTAAAATGTTAATTAGGAAAGTTTGAAAAGTGTAAAATGTTCTATTTTCATGTTTCAACAAAGTAAAATGTCATATAATAATAATAATTTATTCATTGGGTCGATTTAACCGAAGTTCATACAACCAGACTCAACCAGTCACTGTGGGTGAGGAAATAGGAGGCTACCGCGTTAGATCGTCTTGGTCTTTGTACCCTTTCACCTATCCCCGTCCCCTCCTCCACAGTAAAGGAGTCTCATTCCCTAGGCCCCTACAGTAAGTAGTAGTCACTAAGGAGCACCGAAGGAGATTGGGTTTCAATCAACCATCCAGTGACGTTTACCGTACAACACCGAGCCGTAAACGATTAGCAGTGGCCAAGGATCGAAGCCGGGTCTGAGGCTGTAAATTTCGTTACAGTCTGCAGTCCTAACCGCTCACCCAAGCACGCCTGCTTGTAAAATGTCATATTTGTATATTGAGGGGGCGGAGGGGCTCCGGTCCACAAATCTCATAGAAGTAGCGTGCTCGTTATGCGATATGGAATGATATTATATAATATAAAATTAATGTAATATAAGTATATATACTTATATGGAATAAATCAAATGAAATAGAGAAAACAAAAGGAAGTTATGGATTATTATGAATGTAATGAGTATTTAATCCATAACGTACGATCACTTCATATAATATTCACAAATATTTCAATCTACAATATTTACTTTTGACGGAGACGAGCGAGAAAAGAAACACAAACGACAACAAGGTAGGTAGGTATCTGTATTTCGTAGAATTACCGTTAATATTAGGGATCACTATATTCCACGGCAAGTCCGATGGTAAATTCCGAGACTGCGGTCTTCGGTACGACTAAATGGCCTTCTACTTCTTTTACCCGAGCGTTATGACTCTTCTCTTTCCTCTCCGAATCTACCTGACTTTACTTCTGATCGAATGAAATGAGATCAGTTTATTCTGTCTATCAAAAGAAAAAGCTAAAAGACTTTTTATTGTAGAGAACTAATGAATGATACGTATATTCCTCCAGCTAAGAAAATAAAATTCACAAGAACGAATATTTTTACTTGTTGCTGTTTAAGGGATGAAAAGCTAAAAATCCTGTGTAGGCTCAGGCTCTTCAGAACAGACTCTAGTAGTATCAGTTCAAAGCTCACGACGGAATATCTCAGGTAAGTGTAGGGTAAGACTCTCAGAAACCGAATGTTAGTATCGCTTGAAAGCTGAAAAGGGAATGAATCTACTTGTCACTGTTGCTGGCTTGAGTTCAGCTCATCCTCGCTATTCCTTTTGTTAGTTGAATAGATTTACCCAACGCTCAAGGCGCTGGAATTTATGGAAAATAGCTACTGTCTGCTTTGCACTTCAAAGGATTCCCATTGTTCCAATCAGTGGTCAATGGAATATTTCCTACTGTCTGCACTATTTACTCTACCTATGTGCTACTTTTCCCATAGCCTGCGAGCTATGGAATTGGCGGGAATTCTATTTACTGCTGTAATAATTATAGAATTGGACGGCGGTGGAGCTCCGTCACTACAAATCCCTCCACACGCTATCAGCCGAGACCCATCGGCGGTCTAGGTAAAGCGTGCGGTATTTGTGCGCGGTTTCAATTTTAAGTACATAGGTATTTCAATCAAAAGCTATCCATTCCGGGATGTACATGTGCGTGTCTAACGTAATTTGCTCGTCTACCGTGTACAGAGTTTATAGTACTTAGTTCTAGGGTTTGACAGACATTCATCATGTAAATAAGTATTTTGTCCACATGGACTTAAGTAAGTATTCGAGAATTTTTGCAATTTCAGTTTTGTGCAATTTTCTCCTTTATCCTAATTACAGTATTCGTTAAAATAAGAAGTTGGATTAAGCCTAAGGTAAGTGGTAATAAATACGTAGTATCTTTGAGTGTTTAATTTATTTCTCCACCACTCCGATGGTGATGGGATGGTGGGGAGATGTGGTATTTTTGTACCTAAGTAGGTACACATATGGTTTCAATCAAAAAAAATAAAATTACAGAGTGACTGAAGTGTCACTGCTAAAGAAAAGTGAAAATAAATGAAAGAAATATATTTTGTTATTAACTTTCTACAATATTGTGCAAAATTCTTTTTTTGTAAGTTTTTGGAAAATTTTATAATCTTTTTGGTTCCCTTAAAAAAATTAAATATTTGACAGTGGGATGTTTACGAAGAAAATTATTTTGTAAAATTTGTGAAAACAAAACAAATGTACATTTACATCGGCTTCACCGTTGGTCTAGTCAACATAAATTTCTGTAAATGTACTCATACTCGTGGACAGAAAATATAACTTAAAATGTGAAAAATGAGTTCAAATCTACATCAGCATGATCGTGAGTCCACACAAACTAAAAATGAAAATAAGTTTTATCTGAAATGGAGGATAAATCAATTCCAACATCTGTACAAGTCGGGGAAAGAAATACAAAATTTTAATTACAACCTACGTGGAATACTACGTAACAAATTATTATTCGTGTTCTCGTCGTAGGAATATACATATATCACATCAAAGAAATCATAAAATATCGAAGAGTTTGATGGGAATTCATCTTTCACCATCGCATCAACATAATATATATACACAACATATAAACATAACATAACATGTATTAACATATATGAATTCATCTCCGTAACGATTCTATTCGAGGGTGAAGGATTCCATTTCGGAGTCTTCAGTGGTGGGAGGGTTCTGGTGGGCTAGGTAGGAGGAGTCTCTGGTGTCAATGTAGCTGCAGTCATCGTTACTGGTATCCAAACTGGGAGGAGTTTTAACAACTCTGTCGCGGGGAAGGGGGTTCGAGAAATCTCTGGAGGAATGAGCTCCGGGTGGTTTGGGTTCATCAGGGCCGGGGCGATATTTTGCGTCAAAAATCATCTGTTCGGCACGCCAACGTGCCACACGGATTTCGCGGTGATTTTCACGTCTTCTACGGAGTTGTTCCAGTAAGTTGTCGGCAGATCTTTCTCGAGGAGGGATCAAAGGAAAGGGTTTTATTCGGTGGAGGCATTTGTCGTGCTTCGGTGGAGGACTCTGTTGTCTCCGAATCCGGCGTGCTTCCATAATGTTATCCAGTTGAGATTTGGAGAGACTTCCTCTACGGTAATCGAAATCGGGGAGGGTTTCGGGAATGGTGGGAGTATCGTCACGGGAACGTTTTCGAGGGTTGGGTTTCTGTGCTTCCAGAGTAAGGATGGGAGGACTGGTGGTAGTGTTAGGAGTTGATTTCATCTCTAAGTGTGTTGGTGGTGATTCCATCCTACTCTCCGGTCCATTAGTAACTACTCTCTCTGGTGTAGGTATGGTTTGGCCGTGGCATCGACAAAGGTCAAATATGAGGTTGTCCTTCTGCTGCTGAATTAATCGTAGCTCAAAATTCGCTTCACGGATTGCCTTTTCCTCCATCAGTGGTGGTTCATCATTACTGTCATCATCTTCCAGTAGGAGGGCTGCTGGACTATCATTCTCATCATTCTGGACAACTGTGTGAGGCGGAAATCGAACGGTCCACTTTCCCAGGCGTCGCTGAATTCCCAGTATTTCATCGTGTGATGCTGGAGCGAACCCACGGACGTTTAGCGTTGGATCTGGCCTCCTCTCTGGTGGAGATGGCTCCGGAGTCGAAGTCATTTCCTCGTCCAAATGTGTCTGTGCTGTCTCAAAAGGATCCTCCGAGTCCTCAGATGCGATCATGTTGACATCAGGAGCTGGGGGATCTTCATCGTCATTGTTGTTGTCGTCATCATCAGTAGTCAGAGTGTCCATATCTGGCTCGTCATCTTCATCATCTTCCTCCTCTTCTTCTATCGCTTGTTCGGCTTCGATAGGGAGGTTGTATAAATCGTCAATGTAGTAATCAGCCGGATCGTAAGGTTGATAGTCGTCTGGTTCGAGGAGATTTATAGGTTCGTCATCCTCGCTGTCAGTGTCTACTTGGATTGGGAGATGTGGAACAACTTCAATTGGTGGTGGAAGAGTTGGTTCCTCAGGTATTTCTCTGGCGTGGTCTCCGTCCATAGTGTTGAGTCTAATCATAGTAAAAGGAACAAAAACACTTCCCAAAGTTAATTCCTTATTACCGTACCAATGCGCTGGTAGGTCTCATGAATGTGGTATCTTAAATTAATACTAAAATTAAGTAATTGTCCCAGGTCTATAAGACCTGGTATATTATCCCATGGATCTTGTTTCATGGAACTGTGGGTTCAACTTAATTATAATTATTATTAGTAGGTGCTCCTTCTCCTCCTCTGAGGTGAAGCCTGGGTTTCGATAAGTTTTCAATACTAATATTCGTGCAATCTGATAAATAATAGTTTCATTCGTTCGGAAGCAAAGAAATTTTTGTAATTTTGTAAAGTGGTATGGATTTAATTACATAAAAATTTTTGTAGAATCCCAATTATAAAGAGAATTGGTAAAATATTTGTCGAATGGTAAGGTAAGTAAGGTAATATAACTTATAAAACTAAGCATCTCATCATGTAGTGAATAAAGTGATTGCCAACTTATAATCTACGAAGTGTCAAAATATTCATAATTGTAAATAAGTAAAAATTCTGTGTTATAATAATTCTAGCTGCGAAGGAAATCCAAATTTACAAGTATCCATGCAAGCAATTAATTATCCGACAGAGTGAAAATGATAAAATAAGAAAAAGTCTAAAATCCATGTCCATGGAAGTCACGGAAGTGGGGACAGGAATAGGTAGGGTGGTATCCGCCGCAAAAGAAACATCTCTTGGCTAATTCCAGGATCCGAGCGAATTTCGCGTAACTAATTCTTCGATGAGGGCAACGTTGCCAGTAGTGCCGTATGTTCCCTTGCTGGTGTCGTCGATGACATAGCGGGCAATCCCATGGATTTCCTACGAAGTGGTCTTCAACATCTGGTAAGGGTGGAAATGGTTGAACTGGTGGGATCGGAATGTGGACTATCTGTGGTTGCTGGATCGGTGCTCCAAAGAGTGGAATTAATTGTGGGAGTCCTGGGGCTTGATAGTAGTATCCATTCGGAGCCATTGCGGGTTGCTGGATGTTGTTCTGTGGTTGCTGTTGCTGTGGTTGGATATTCTGTTGTGGTGGGGGCTCCGGAGCATCTCGTGCTTGTCGGTGCCGTGGCTCATTTGAGCGTGATTGAGCTGGAGCTCTTCTATCTGCATTTCTGGAAGAGTTTCGAGATCGGGAATGATGACGGGGAGGAGTAGGTGATCGCGAATGGTGTTGAGGCGGGGCCTGACTCCTCCATGGTCGAGCTTTTGGCCATGAATATTCTTCCGCTCCCGGTGGAGCTTTCGATTTATTTTGAGTTGGGGGTCTCCATTGCTGGGTACCCTGTCTTGGTCCGAAACGATATGGCTGACGAAATGATGCTCGGGGAGTTGCAGATCTCGGCGTGTTGTTTTGAGAGGCTGGAGGCCGGTTGCTGTATCTGTCATTTCGGTCCAATGGACGTGGCATAACGATCGGTTGATTCAGTGTTCCTGGAGCGGAACTTTTCTGCGATTGTGGAGTGCTAGAAATCGGCGGCTTTGGTGCTGGGGCATAAATTTTGTACCGCGGAGCTGTAGTACCTAAATCCGGGAGTTGAGCCAAAGTTGGAGCCGTCGGAGCTGTTGTTGGAAGTACTGGTGATGGAGCTCTTGGTGACTCCTGAGTTTCCATTGATAAATTGTCAGTCGGAGCTATCGCTGAAATTGGGGCTGGAGCTGGAGCTCTTTGTGGGCTCGTACTAACTGGTGGAGGAGCTCTGGTGGGTCCTCTTCCTCTCATGTGAAATCTGGGGAGACCGACCGCGATGCGTGGTAAAGGTGGTCCCATCAACAGATTTCCTGTTGGTCTGGTTGGTGGACTAAAAGTACCATTATTCCTTGGTGGAGTGGAAGATGGATTACTAGCAGTCAATCTCCAACGATGGAGCTGCTGCTCGATCTCAGCTGATCTACGATTCGCTTCCTCCTGCTGTTGTTGGAGAATTCTAATTTCGTCTGGGATGGGCTCCAATTGTTGAGAAGTCCCAGGCTGAGGTTCTGGAATTTGCAGAGGGGTATCGCCTTTCTGCTTCTTCTGGATATTTTCGGCTTTGAAATCTGCAGTGCTCGTCGAGCGTTTAATATTTGGAGCGGACGGTCCGTCCGGGAATTCGAAAGTCTCGTGATCATATGGTGGTGGATCTTCGATGTCGAGATTATCGACAGGCTCATCTTCGGAGTCATTATCCAGTGCTATAGCTTGATTGATGATGGGAGACTTCGGAGGGTTTCGAGTTGGTGTGGGGATCTGTTAAATGAATTTCTGGCGTTGAGGGGATGCTGGTGGAGTATTCTGAGTAATAGGACGAGGATCAGCTGGTTGTGGGGCCATGGAAATGAAACTTCCGTCAGGTTGCCGGGCCTGGATATCATTAGGATGTGGCGTGTTGTCCCTGGTTATTCGTATGACATAGCTGGATGCCTCCTGTTGTCCTGGTATTCGGTTGCGGAGTTGGTGCAACATTACTCTTCGGGATCTGTCCTGATTGTAGACATACTTGTGGTCCCAGTCTTCATCGTCAGATTCTATTCCGTGATTGGCGAATTTATTCTCGGGATCTAATTCGCCTTCAGGGATGGGTGGTGGTCCTTGAGGTTGTTTATTGTTAGGATTCGGGGAAGGATTAGCCATTGTCAAAGGTGTCAAGTGTCTACCCGGAAAAAAGAAAGAAATTTTGCCATCACTACTTAAGTAGGTGATGGTATCGGTAGTATGTTCACCCAAAGGAGTGCTATGAAAAGAAATTTTAATTCTAAAATTAAGAAAGTGGTGCATGCAAAGCGTGCAATTCTACTCAGAATCCTCAGAATCAGAGTCCGAGGTACTACTATCAGAAGAATATGTAGGGGTTGGCTGTTTGTACTGACATGCCATCATCTGTCCTATGCTGCCCATGGCTTTGACCAACTCGGCCATGGCATCAGTAGGTTTAACTTTACATCTCTTCAACTTTGCAGTTTTACTCTTTTTCTTATTTTTATTTACCGAGCCCACACCTTTTCGTTTCCTGGTCTTGGGCACCTCGGCATCGGATGGATCATATGGTATAACTACCTTTCTGTTTCTTTCTGACTTTCGAATTTCAGTAGGTGCAGTAATTGACTCTGACTTTCGATTTTTCAAAATGACCTTTTGACTATTATTTCCCTTTGCAGGTTTTTCAATGACAGCAACATTTTCAATGGGAGCTATTGACTCTATGGTTAGGATTGTGGGAAGTTCGATTTCATTTTCTTCCAAGAATTCGAGATCACTTTCAGCTGCATCAATATTTACAGTGTTGAGTGTAATTGATTCTTTTGGTGCTGTGTCGATTTCGATTTCTTCGAGTACTTGTGTTTCATCATTAATATTGACCATCTTAATTACTTTTTTATTTGGTAAGTCATCTATAATTAGTTTGGTCTGAATTTTGGTATGAAGGGCGGCGTTTGGATTCCGCTCTCCATTCCAACTTTTCGGAGCTACAGGAATTTCAACAGGATTATCCCGCTTGTTACGTGACATATCTCCTAATTCGGAGCAACCTCTACGATTATTAACATAACAACTATAAATGGAGTGGACTGAAGTGTCTACTGAATTTGCTTTATATGTGGGAGCTTCAGTTGGTTGTGCTACGTTGGAAATTTGAGACATAGGTATGTCTTTAGTGGGATTGCGAAAAGAATTGTAATATTGCTTAGTTTTCTCATAATCAAAATCTTTGTAGCGAGTGCCTGTAGTGATATCAATACCCTGAATTAAATTCCAGTCGTCTCTTTCAATAAATGAGCCATCGGAACCCAAGTGGTTCATATTGTGGCTATTACAGCGAGATTCCCTAGCAAAAGGATCATCAACGATAGTAGTAGTCATTCGTGCAGGATACCTATCTACGGTTTCAACATCAACATATCTAGGAATAGAAGGAGATTTACTGCAATTAATAGTATCAGATACGGTAATATTATTACATCCCGCCGGGGTGGCAACTGGTTCCACTACCGACGGTACTATAGGAGTAGGTAGTTCTAAAGGAGGTTGAAAGCTGGTGTCTACATTATTTTCTACAGGTGTTGGTGATTGTCCCAGGGGCTCAATGTCCGCTAGTATAGGAGTTACTACAGGAAGTGAATAATTGTTTGTTAGTTGTTTATACATGGTATTATTATGAGTAGTTGGATTCCGTTGAATTGTCCTACCCCTTAGCTTCAACTCATTATTAGGATCAAACAAATACTCCTGATTAAATATTCCGCGGGGGACTACGTTGATTTGAGCCGCGGTATCCCCATCGAAATCTTTCAACTCAGGATCTGCCCAAGGTTCAGTGTGAAAAGCAGCGTCATCGGGAGTGTAAACATGATTATTTAACCAAGTCTGATCACCTATAGCGGGTTCCATATTATTATTAAGAGAAGGAATGTCGTCTAATAGGTAAGGTTTTAGATTGTGGCCATGCACAATCTCAAGGACAGTCTCATCGATGTATTTAGAAAGATCAGTGGTTTTATCGCATAATAAATACATATGTTGATTTGTGGCTGTACTATATACCTTATATGGACCTGTGTATTTAACTGTGAATTTTGCTGCCGTTCCTGCTGCCTTATAATAATTCTTTTTGAGTACTAGGTCACCTTCCTTATACAGGACTGTTGGATGTGTCTTGTCAAAAGTCCTTTTTGCGTTTGAGTTGATTATGACAGGAATTTTCATGCGCCAAGATGCGAGCTTTATGAAGTTCATGCACCCTGACCTGTTTCATTTCTGGGTCATCTGGATCACAATCGTCGTCTAACGGTTTCCCGGTGATGTAGCAAAAATGCAGACTTCTACCGAACATTAGAAAATAAGGACTATAACCGGTACTAACATGCTTCACTGAATTGTACTCATTTTCGATGTGTGGTAACATAATGTCCCATTCAACGTTATTGTCGTATTTAAGCTTTTTCATAATGCTACCGAAAGTTGAATTAACTCTTTCTACATAGGCATTACTACTGGGATGATGTGGAGAGCTATGGATGGAGGTGACGTTGTTACGTGTGCACATATCGTTGAATAAATGATCTGTAAAAGCTGGACCATTATCAGAAACAATACTCCTAATTCGATGTTTTGCTATAAGTGGTTCTAGGACCTTTACCGTTTCAGCCACTGTTGTGCCTGTAGTTGGAATGAGATGCAGGAAGCGCGTGCATTGGTCTATCACGGCCAGGATATAAAGCTTATTATTAGAAGTAGTAGTCAGTGGACCAAGGTAATCCACTGATACTTTAGCATAAGGAGTAGTAGGAGTGATCATGGCATGCATAGGACCTGATTTCTTGATTCGTGGGACATTAAATCTTTGGCAAGTGTCACAAGCGCGACATGCCTTCGTCAAATTATCCCACATCTGCAAGAACCAGTACTTGTCAACCAAAGAATAGTAGATTTTTCGAAAACCCAAATGTGATTTATTATGTAGCTCACGTGCTATGCGCTTTCCCTCAGAGACTGGCAAAACGTTCACCCACAATGGACCCAAAGGTTCATAGTTAATGTGTTGTAGTATGCCGTCCGTATTCAGGCGGAAATCAGCTCGAATTTTTACCACGACAATTATTCGCTTCGTCTATCTCTATAGAAGTAATTATCTCAGCTAAGTCCTTGTCCTTTGCCTGCATTTCCCTAAGGTTATGTATGGATTTATCCGTATCAACGCAATGTACTATGTATTCTTCGTCCTCGGGTGTTCTAGGATGCTCCGTCTTTGCTGTCATGCCTCTAAGGATGGCTATTGGAAGGTTATCCGCTCGAGGAGGGCGACTGAGGCAGTCAGCCATGGCATTACTTTTTCCTGGTACGTACATAATCTTTAGGCGATGTGAGCTCAATTTGAGGCTCCACCGCACCAATTTCCCTGTCACCTGAGGAGTCCGTAGAATGTTGACCAGTGCCTGATGGTCGGTGTATACTAGAACTTCTCTACCAAAAAGTAAATTATGAAACTTTTGGAAGGCGTGAACTATCGCATAACATTTTTTCTCAGTGACTGTTCACTTGCTTTCGGTAGGAGACAATGTATGAGAATCGAAACCCAGAGGTTGTCGATTTTTCTGCTTACCAATCGTGATGACTTGGATAAGAGCAGAAGCGACTTCGTAATCGCTTGCGTCGGCCCATAATTCCAAAATTGCAGTGGGATCCGGGAATGCTAATGCCGGAGCGGTACAGATTGCTACCTTCATCTCCTTCACCGCCTTTTGACATGCAGCGTTAAAGACAAAAACTGCGTCTTTCTTTAGGAGATTATATAAAGGTCTAGCAAATTTTGAATAGCCAAATATTAATCGTCTAAAAAATCCGCTTAAACCTAGCCATCGACGAATGTCAGTGGCATCCTGAGGATCTGGGAAATTCATGAGTACATTCGTGCGATCGGGATCTATAGCTATGCCTTGGTTGCTAATTTTATGACCGAGGAAGATAATTTTAGGATGACCTATATAACACTTCTTAGGTTTTAATGTCATTTTAGCCTGAGTACATAACCATAATGTCTTCTCCAGTCGATCCATCAATTCGGGGAAATCTTTCCCTCCAAAACAATTGTCTTCAGCATAGCTGTTCAAAAATGAATTCTTATATGGCGACCATATAATGTCTAAAATCTTCTGTAAGATTGCACTCGAATTGACGAAACCGAAAGGAGTACAAGTTGGTCGAAATTGTCCGTCCGAAGTCATGAATGCAAGTATGTCTCTACTCTCGTCATCTAATTCTACCTGCTGGTATGGGTTTAGTAGACCTAGGTTACAAAAGTATTCAGATTTGGCTAATGATTTAAAAGCTGTGTGTAGAGGAGGGACAGGCATGGGTTCAGGTTTAATTTTGAGGTTGATTTTTCTGTAATCGATAGTAGGTTTCCAAGTGCGTCCAGAGGATAATAATTGGACTTGGGATACAAAGGAACTATGGGAGTTTTCAAGGAGTCCTAATTCTTTCTGATGATTAGTGTATTTACGAATAATGTCCTGGAGTTCGAGGTTAATAAGTCTGGGACCGATTGTCTGAGGTGTCTTATCCAAAAGTTCCACGGTGGCTTGTAGTGTCTTACCAGTCCGGGGATCACGCATCGGTTCCAGAAAATCATTCTCGGTCCAACCGAAAGCTTTATAATATTTACTTAACAATTCCCTAACCTTAATCTTTTGAGGCACTGTTAAGCCTTGGAAAACTTTAAATTGTGAGAATTCATCATCAGTCAGTGGTTGACTACCTTCGACGCTCTCTGGAACCGGTGCAGTGTCAATCGCATTTGTGTACTCTTGATCATTAACATGTATATTAGGGGAGTTATTTTGATCTATCCTAGTTGCACGGATATATTCCGTAGGCATAGTTTCATAGCTCGAAAGGGATGGTTGAGGAGGTAATATAAAATCTCCTGATTGCTGAGAATTAGCTACATGCAAAATACCTTTGCCATTAGTGACTTTGACTGTGTCTTGAAGTACCATCAACCCTGACTTTTCAAATAAGTCATAATTTGGGTGAATGGCAATTTGACCTGAATAACCGGGGTCCTCCGTATAAAAAGGAACCTCGTTGGCCGCGTCATCCTTAATGAGGGAGGGCCGAACTGAAAATAATCGCAATCTATATTGTTTATAGTACTCGACGGCTCGGCTTGACTCTTCGCTAGATTCAACTGAACGAACCTCCTCCAATAAGGATGAAGTTGTACTATGGACTCTTCTAATAGTGGTAGTACCTATAGACGCAATGTCATCGATGGTGACCTCATTCTGACTAATGTCAGTTATACCTTCAACCTGTACATCGTCGTCTTCCTGTATCTCATTTAATATTACATTTAAATCGTCTTGTCTTAAAGGATTGCATGCAGTAATCATACCTGCCTGTAGCGCTTTGTGCTTACGTACATATGCAGTATGAGCCTTCATGCGTCTAAGTATGCCCTTACTTGGAAAAGCCTTGAGTCTACAAAGTTTCTCGTCATCTGACCTCATTGATTTATGAGTTCTTTCCCTCGCTTCCCTAAAAACAATTTTACCTAATCCGCATTTAATGTCCACGTGATAGGTCTTGAGTAAGTCACAACCAAAAACTATGGGATCCTGAGCCTTTTCGACTACATAGAAACCCCATTGTATCCATTCGTTATATTCATTAACAAAGAATTTAATATAAATAATCTTATCTACCGTATGGGTATTATTGTCATCAATAGATAAATAAACAGTCAGTGGTTTACACTTTTTGACTTGTTTTTCGAGTTTCAAAATTTTTACAGTATTTATACTTATGGTACAAATGGTGGCTCCAGTATCCACCAAAACATTCAAAATATGTACATGTTTATCATAGCCACGGAACTTCATCTCTCTTTTGATTTCTGTGACTTCGTCACTGAATTTCCGTGCATAATGAACTGTATTATCTGGAGGAAAATCAAAAAGAATACCTATGGGTTTCTGTGAGTCAAAATCTTCAATTTCCTGACCTATATTTAACAATGGATGACCTGGTTGATGACCTAAAACGTTAGTTACTTTGTTCGGCTTGATTCCCAAGCTTCGCAAAGCGGCATCGGCTTTGGCGCTAGTTTTGTACACTCTCGCAGGTTTCGGTGATTGAAAATAGACTTTGGTGTATTTCACAGATACGGATTTAAATGAATGCTCAGAGATTGGAGGCTTGGGTCTGGATATAATAGTTATATCCACCCCATCTAGTTTAAATTAGCATTGCCCTGCTGTGCCTGGTCTCCTTCAGCCGTATTTTGTCTACGTGGCCTGACCTGTCTAGGTGGGATTGGAATTCCCTGGGCGCGATATAATTCATGGCAAGTTCTAAAATTATGCGTCATTCTACCACACTGCCAGCAAGCTGACCGTGCTCCTTCCGCAGCCACACAATATGCACGACGACGTTCATTATAGTATGGAAATTTTAATACCGCGGGGTCATCACCTGGCCCCCGTGGGACATGAGGATCAGGAGGAGCCTCATAAGGAGCTCCATTAACTGGGTTAGGAGGATATCTAGGAGTGTTTTGGATAGCAGGGGCACCTTGGGCAACCTGAATCGTTTGATCTCGAGGAGCACTTTGTACAACTCCAGCATTTTGTGGATGCTGGTATGGAGCAGTATGGAATGCTCGAGCATATGTTCTACCTTCAGGTTTTGGACCTAAGTATGTAGTTTGTTCAGCGACTACGGGCTCTAACCAGTCCTTGATAATGCCGGTACTTATGGCTTTGTCCAAAGTGGATCGTAAATGGTCAACAGTGGTGCAACCCACCATTTTCCCTCTCATTCTTTTAGGTAAACCTTTCAATAAACCAATTACCAAGTCGTTTGATCCCATATTATGATCAATGCGCCTGAGTACGCTGAGTCTTCCTGCAATATATTCGGAGCTACCCATGCCTCTGGTATATGCCGTATTTGGTGAATCTGCCTTAGCCTTGTTAATGAGTGTCTCGTTATCGAAACGAATGGCTAATGCTGATTCAAAAGTTCTCCATAAACTATTATTAGTCCCTGGTGTGTCACGTCTAACGGCTAATTTCCATGCGGAGCGCTCGGACTTCCACCAGTCCATAGCTTGGCCATCGAATATGCGATCCAAGGCCTCGAACTTATCGTAAGTTGTCATTTCGTAATAATTAGCGTCATCGTTAAATTTACGTAAAAATGCCGCGACCTTGCTATCACCTACATATTTAGCCATGTCCTTTATAAGCTCGTTATTACGAATAGTCCTAGCTAAAATCGCTTCTTTGTCTGTTGGTCTAGGTGGAGCGAAAACTTCCCTCAATGCAGCTATGTCCTCAGCTGACCGAGCTAAAGTATGTCTACTTGATGTAAATGCATGTTGATCAGGAGCTCTAGTCAAATTATGGAGAGGATTTTGCTGTGGTTCAAAAGGATTAGGAGGTAACTGGGCTGAGGATTTGTTAGAATTGAAATAAATTCTAGGTTGTGGAGCTGATCGAACTGACCCTATACCGTTGCCTTGTGACTGACCGCTGTCGGCACTAATGCCTCTAGCTGCCCTCTCTAAAGCTTCTTTTTGTTGGAGTTCTTTCAACAGGCGCTGTTCCTCTATTTTATTATGTAAAATAGCTGCCTCTCTATCCTGATGTTCTTGTTGTTGTCTAGCTAGGTAAGCCTCTCTATCCCTAGCATCTGCCTCGGCTCCGTCATCGTCACCGGAATCACCTAACAAATCGTCAATTAATGGTGCATTCTGAGCGAACAATCCTTGTTCTTCGTCATCAATCCTTCCAGCCATGATTTAAAATAAAATTTGCGTAAGCTTCGAACTCGAAAATTAGTATAATAGGATAATTATCCTAAAAGTTGGAGGTTCTGCCTCCACACTAATTTTTGACTCCCTAAGTAGTCAAGGTTAAAAATGGTTAAAATGATGTTATTTTTAAACCAAGTAAAAAGTTAAAATTGAAATTAGTCTTGTCAAATACTGAAAGATTAAAATTCTTTCTTTGGTTTCCCTCCACACTAAGAGTTGACTATACTCTTGGTGTGTATTAAAATGCAGCTTCAAAATGTCATTTACTTAAAAGAATGGATTAAAAATGAATGGCTTGATTTGTTTTGACGAGGATCAAAAATTATTGGCTTACTATTACATACCTAATTATGTCGATTAGTTCGCCTAGAATTAGGACAAAAATTCGAATTGGTGCTTGGTTTCTAATTTGATTCTCCCAGATTTGGAGAATAATTGTACACAATAATAACGAAAATAAAATAGGTAACATTAATATGTCAAGAAAAATCTGGTTAGGTCACGAATAAGCTGAACAAAAATAATTATTTCTAACAAAGGAATATCGATTCGACGTAATTCCAACCTTGCCACGACAATCATGAAAATTAGTAGGGTTAAAATACCAACTATCATGACCTGTACATCGTCATGACCAACACTTATTAAGTATGTACCTATGATTCGAAGTGGGGTGGGTTTTTACTCTTGGCAGTGAGATACGGGTCCCTTCACAACTGTCACCAATCACGCAACAATGAATCACGATTTAAATATGTGTACACACTCAATGAAAGTCAGCCAATACCACATGAATCCTCCGATGAAAAGATGCGCAAGAAAGGAAAATAGTAATTAGTTAAAGAGTTTGTCTTTCTCTTTCTCCTTGGTCTTGCGTCTTTCCGTATGTAAATAGTATTTTATAATCAAAATATACTCTCAAAAATACTTCAAAACAGGTAGAAATAAATATATAAACATTTAAAAATTTTTCGAAATTTCGAAAATTTCGGTCAAAATTTTGATAAAATTCAATAAAATAGGGACAAAAACGAGTTTGCTACCCCGCACCTATGATTTTGAGGGGGCGGAGGGGCTCCGGTCCACAAATCTCATAGAAGTAGCGTGCTCGTTATGCGATATGGAATGATATTATATAATATAAATTAATGTAATATAAGTATATATACTTATATGGAATAAATCAAATGAAATAGAGAAAACAAAAGGAAGTTATGGATTATTATGAATGTAATGAGTATTTAATCCATAACGTACGATCACTTCATATAATATTCACAAATATTTCAATCTACAATATTTACTTTTGACGGAGACGAGCGAGAAAAGAAACACAAACGACAACAAGGTAGGTAGGTATCTGTATTTCGTAGAATTACCGTTAATATTAGGGATCACTATATTCCACGGCAAGTCCGATGGTAAATTCCGAGACTGCGGTCTTCGGTACGACTAAATGGCCTTCTACTTCTTTTACCCGAGCGTTATGACTCTTCTCTTTCCTCTCCGAATCTACCTGACTTTACTTCTGATCGAATGAAATGAGATCAGTTTATTCTGTCTATCAAAAGAAAAAGCTAAAAGACTTTTTATTGTAGAGAACTAATGAATGATACGTATATTCCTCCAGCTAAGAAAATAAAATTCACAAGAACGAATATTTTTACTTGTTGCTGTTTAAGGGATGAAAAGCTAAAAATCCTGTGTAGGCTCAGGCTCTTCAGAACAGACTCTAGTAGTATCAGTTCAAAGCTCACGACGGAATATCTCAGGTAAGTGTAGGGTAAGACTCTCAGAAACCGAATGTTAGTATCGCTTGAAAGCTGAAAAGGGAATGAATCTACTTGTCACTGTTGCTGGCTTGAGTTCAGCTCATCCTCGCTATTCCTTTTGTTAGTTGAATAGATTTACCCAACGCTCAAGGCGCTGGAATTTATGGAAAATAGCTACTGTCTGCTTTGCACTTCAAAGGATTCCCATTGTTCCAATCAGTGGTCAATGGAATATTTCCTACTGTCTGCACTATTTACTCTACCTATGTGCTACTTTTCCCATAGCCTGCGAGCTATGGAATTGGCGGGAATTCTATTTACTGCTGTAATAATTATAGAATTGGACGGCGGTGGAGCTCCGTCACTACAATATATGTTTTTAAAAAGGTGCAAAATTTTTTTCTAATTCCATGATTTTGAAAAGGTGCAAAATGTTCTATATAATTCCAAGTTTTTGAAAAGGTGCAATGTTCTATTTAAATGCCCTCAAGACATATTTGAATAGTTTTGAAGATAATTGATATTGTTTTCAGCTAAAAATGCACATGGGCCATTTGGTTCTTCACAGACGATGCATAATATATAATATCACTTGACTATAAAATTGAGAAGCATCATAAACATAAACGCACATCTATTTACATATCTAATATGTGAACAAGGGATTCAGTTCGGCTGATCGGTGGTGGCTCCTTTAACTACGTTTATCGAATTTTAGAAAATAAAATATTTGAACCACGAAACTACTCCGACGACTTCGAACACTACATCATCGAAATGAAATAAGTATAGAAGCAACACTTCTTGTGATAAAATCAAAAAACATTGGTGTGGACTCTCGCTCCATGGTCCTGAATCCGCCCTGCATAATCCCTACAATTCTCACTGACTGAATGAGTCTCTTAAAATAAGCTTTGTCACCTTTTTTCAGGCTACTGCAGGCTGAAATGGAAATTTGATTCCTTAATATTTTTGTGTTATCACGGATCTTAAAAGCTTGGTCATAGAGGCACATGTACTATATTATTGTCGAAAGCGGGATTACAATGGCAACCGAACCCACGAGCAGATCTGCAGTCAAGTACTTGATTGCGTACACTGTGCACACAATCGTGTTCAAAATAAGAGAGTTTTTGAGAAGGACCACAACGTTGGAGTTGCTCGTATTAAAACAATTTATAGACAGTTGAATTTTTCGCCATTATCTTAATGATCGCCAAACACTAAGTTGGACCTCTGTTTTGCGTTTATGCGTCAACGTCGCTGTCAATGTCAATGATGCTGAATGTTTTACAAACCGAGAGATTTCATTGCGAATGTCGCCGTCTAATTTCATGAAAAAAATTATGTAAAAAATAATTGTGAATAAAGCATTCGAGAGCCAATAAATACATACAAGAAATTCAACAAGAAAAAGAGACAAAAACGTGACGTTTTTATGCGACGTTGGAATGGCGGAGTATAGAAGAATTCTGTAAGTTGGATCGTAAATAAAAACTGCGAGTATGAGAAATGCTTCTAGAAAAGCGAGAAACGGGAAGTAGATAACAACTAACTCCATTTTCTTCATTTCCCATAGAATAGAGTTCGTTTTTTCCTGATAATCCACGACTCTGTAAATATGTACAAGAATTGTAAAGAAATTATAGGCTCATTTTTAATCTCAAATATCACAGTTTACATTAGGTACAGTAGCAGTTACTTGAATAACATGGAGGCATATTTTAATGTTACGGATTTACACAGTAACTATAGTCTTACTCTTGAAAAGTTGATTGAAGAGTCCAACAGTCATTCCGGGCCATTGAATAAAATTCGAAAAGGTCATGTAGGTTGAATCAATAAAGGCAACGCAGACGACAATTTGTAAAGGCAAATGGCGGAGAACGAAATATTTTAGAAATACAAGAGACTGGACAAATCTTGCATTTTCATAGATCAAAACGAGAACAGTACAAAGAAAGAAGCAGTACCAAACCATCTTTCTAAAGATGGAAATTTGGGGGGAAATTTTCCCTGTTTTAAAATCAACATTTATTGGGAAAATATTTACTTTAGCCAAAAAGCTGTACAATTTTAAAGTAATGCCAAACTCTTCTCCTGTAATCATGGCCAATTTTACTTTGGAGTTTTATTACACTAAAGAATCCAAAACTATTAACAAAATGTTGCAGTAATCAGGATGCCCAATGGCTTAAAGAGTTAAACTTCTCGGTCTTGGATGCTTGTAAAAATTAAAAATGAAACTGGCACGATTCTATACAAGATTCTTAGTATAAGGCGAGGAAGGGGACATTATTTAACAGGAGTCGTGGCTAAATTAGTAATTATGAAACAGTATATATAAACAGAATATATAGGCACTTCTTTTCCTTTATGTGAATGCGTTGATAGTATTGTTTTTGGGTTCGATGCCTCATAAAAGGCATTTCAAATACTACTATACTTGGGAATACTTTTATTGTATCCCGCATGTATATGAAGATTTAATTACGCGGTATTTTAAAGCGCACCGTTTTTCTTATAATCGTGGATTACATTATTTCAAAAATTAGGAAATTGTTCAAATTCGTATCGATAATGATTTTAATTCTTTTGTACTTTGTAGACAATTTATTTTTACATTTTGAAATATACAGATACCATGCACACTAAAACAATTACACGAGTGGAAAATGTTCTTCAATTAGGTTACTGCTCGTCACTAATTTTCATTAATTATATATGTTGCTTGGCAGACGTTCTCACAGTTAATTTACCAATTAACTGAAAAAAAATAAAAATAATGTACTACCGGAACGCTACTACTATCTTTTGCATAATTGCATAAGAAACTTCCACAGTTTGTTAGTAAAAAGAAGTCACAGGTCCTGCGTATACATACAGCCACACACGATTAACTAATTAATTAATTATATTTTCATTCTTTTAAATACCTCGTAGTAAAGTTATGAACCTAGGAAGTATGTAATTATTACGTAGCTCGTTTTTGCCGGTGTATTGCGCACATCTATAATGTACAATATTCGACATTCATTTGTGTAAAGTTTCCATATCCAGCTATATATTTTATATATTGTATTTAACATTTTAACCACAAAACACACGAAATTGTTGACATTGTGGAAGTTAAATGTGATTTTGGGTGAAAACGTTCAACTATTTATGTATGTAATTGAATTCTTTCATTTTTATTTTTTTATCATATTTCAGCAAAATTCAATTTAGGAGTAAACGGTTTAACGCGTGGCCAAGTAATTCATTTGACACCAGGGCCGGACGTAGGAATAAAATTGTTGTTGGGCAGCAATTTGTTTCCAAACAAAAACCACGATTTTAATTTAATTGCTGGTTTTCTTTGCTGAAGCAAAATTTTGTTTTTACATGTTTTAGAAAAGTATAAAATGCACTTTTTCCTTGACTCTGAAACGTGCAAAATGTTTTATTTACATGTTTTAGAAAAGTATAAAATGTTATTTTTTATTGTCTCAGAAAAGTGCAAAATGTTCGATTTACATGTTTTGAGAAAAACGGTAAATTTTTTATTAGCACGTTTTTGAAATGAACTTAAATTTTTATTTGCATGTTTTTAAAAAGTCAAAACATTCTTTAAATTTACATATTTTTTAAAACTAAAAAATGTTCCATTTACATGTCTTTCGAAAAATCAAGCAGCGGGGGCTTCTTGATTTTGGGCCGCATTACCCGACCCTGTTTAACACAGCTGATGATGCGTTCCTTGCATGAATATTAATTCAATTTTGCAGTGAAAAAATATTCACTTGTCAGATATACAAATGTATTACGTATTAAAAGACGCTGATGAGTCTTTTATAGTATTTTTATTCTTATAAGGGGAACGATTTTAAATAATTCTTATTATTTTTAATACTAATGAACTAAATCAAAAGCCACAGTGTACGCATACATACTTCTACCTATAGTAGCTATACATAAACATAAGTAGGTACCTGCCTAAATATGTTATTAGTCCAATTTGCTTTACTATCACTGCACTAAGCTTGTATGCTTCTACTTCCCCGTTCTTTAAAATTCGTAATTATGCAAAGCACTATGTATCTGCTTTGAGTATTTTTTATGGCCAATTTTATAATATTAAATCCAACGAAAAAATTCAAAGCACCATAGTATGTATACCCATACCCATAATTACCGCAGCATAGCAACACTCAACATTCCTCGTTATTTTCCTTTATTTTCTATGCACAATTTTTGGAATTAAACTTTTTCTAGCCAATAAATAAGCCAAAACGCAGTGGAATGAAATTTGCCGTATGCTCTAAGTATACTGATAAACTGATTAGTTAACTAAGGATATGGAAAGTATTAACCCATCATTAGCGCTGCCACTGAGTGGATATTGCATATTATAATGGCGCGTTGCTTAAGGATGCATTATGACTATACCTATACTTACAGTTCATAGAAAAGTCTTTTACTCGGTTTATAATTGGAAATGGAGTGAGGTACGCGTAATTATAATTGAGTATAATATCGCTTGTGAAGAATCAAAATGACCCACTTCTATTTTTAACTAAATACGAAATGTACTATCTACAAACAATATTTATGAATATCGTGTAATCCTTAAGGCATGTAAATAGAGCATTTTACGCTTTGCAAAAACGTGTAATTAGAAAATTTTACACTTTTCAAAATCGTGTAATTAGAACATCTTACACTTTTCAAAAACGTGTAAATGCAACATTTTGCACTTTTTTTTAAAATCATACTTAACATTTTACGCATCTAATTAATGAATTTAGTGTTTTTTATTAAGTGGCTCATTTTAATTCTAGCGTAAATTGGATATGGATCATTTTGGTTCTGCACAGACGATATGTAGGTAGGTAAGGTAGGTACCTACCTTATTTAACACGCTTTAGAAATTCAAATGTGTGAACTCTAAGGCTATAATTGGTTTGTGTGGAGTTATTGAGTCAAACTATATAGAGAGAAGCAAGTATAGTAACAGTGTTTCAACCGCTGCGAACCCCGAAGGTACATAAATTATTATTTTATTTATGTAAATTCAACATTAACAGACTGCAGAAGCCAAACAGCAGAACCACACGTTAGCGCTGATTAGATCAACTCTCGTGTGTTATTGACGTTGGCTTTGAACTGAACGCAACGAAGTTACGCAGTGTCAAGTTCTATCAGTATATCTATGCAGGCAAGAATACAGAGTTACAGACAGACAAACGGGGAAAACAAACTGTTGATAAGAATAAGTCTCCACTTGTTACTTCATTCACAAGCTCATCCTAAACAGATTTTCCTACTCCCGGCGGCCGGGTCCCAAAATCCCAACCAACAAAACATCGACGATCTTCTTCTCAGGATTATAGAATTTGTCTTCATTTCTTCTTGAGGCTGCCTTCCCTGTTGCTGTGCTGTTCGTTATCCCTTCCTCGATTTTTTATTTGTGTGTCCAAGGTCCAACCTCTTAACACTTAATACACACGACTTTTTCCAGTCTTCCAGTTAATTTCAGCCTCCAGCAATCCAGCTCCAGCATATCATCAAATTTCGTGTAACTGCTATAAACTCTGGACTCTGGCCCCTTCCTTATCTTTCCTATACTCTGCATGGAGTAACACACCATTACGCAGTTTGTATAATAAACACAAGACAGAAAATCACAGGAAGACAAGTGAGAGACGACGGAGGACGGACGACTGACGATTTTTTAATCAAATTCATATTCTTGAAATACCCGTCAATTTTTTGAGAAACTTGCATAACAATGGCATCAGGGGGAAGTCAAGCCATCGACGTGAACTGCATGACACTGACGAGATTTGTGTTGGCAGAGCAGAGAATTCGTGCACCGGATGCGACTGGAGATCTCACACTATTACTCTCCACCATTCAGTCCGCTGTCAAAGCGATTTCAAGTGCTGTCAGAAAAGCTGGACTTGCTAAATTGTAAGGAGTTATTTTATATTTTTCAAAAATAATTTAGTATGCTTAATTATTTAATTATAATAAATAACTGGATTTCGTGTTATTCTACATAAATGTGTAAGTAGCTTTTCTATCTATATGAATTAATATTACAGACTACTTAACTGCAGAATAAATTATTTCATACTGCATAATTAATTAATTATATGCCATATACATATATAATGTGTGTGCTATGACATATGACAGATATATCACGTTGTGGACGAGAAAAACAGGAAACTTGCGACCGCATATTCGTACATTTCGTACATTTGCAGACAGACAAAGTTGGCATGCAATTAATTTAATGAAATCGTGGCGGTGTGTGATATTTTTGAGGAAGGTAGTGTGTCAAAAGCCATATTTTTTTGGTATTTCAAAGGGAAGCTAAAACCCATTCTCGAAAAACCTGCCCATAGTTATTACATTTTACATTTAAACATATTATGCCGTAAAATAATTATTGCTACTGATGGTTTTGCATATATAAAAACATTGAAAACAGAGATCACTGCATTTTTGAAAAAGTGTAGGGTTGCGGAAGTATCCATACAATATGCAATGCAATGCTCTTAAGGTAGTACGTTGTATGGGCTGAGGTGAATAAATGAAATGCTGAAAGAATAAATTATAAAAGTACATATAATTCAAAAAAGCCGTGTAATAAATAGCATGACAACACGTATGAAAGTATGTTGCGTTCGTCTAAAAGTTGAAAGTCCAGTCGATATTAAAGTAGAAAGGAAAAATAGCGATCAACGTTATTTATGTAATAATTATGTTCAGAATTAGCATTTGTATCCAGCAGTGAAGCAGGAGATCAGACATGAAAGGATGAAAACAAGTTGCAATATAGTCAAATCAATAAAAATGAGCTTATTATCTTAATCTGGATAACCTTGAACTTGCTTCAAATGCATAAACTCCAATGTACTGTAACACTACTGATTATACTGAAACTATTTTAATCTCAACAACAACACTCGTCAGCAGTCAGCATCAGTCAGCATAGTAACAAAATAACTACTATTCAATCTCCTTAAGGAATTAATGAAGAGGATATAAAGTGGCCAGTTTAACTATTTAGAAGCAAAAGCAATCTTTCAATTTTCATCGAAGTATTTTTGTGGCTAATGAGATCCGGTAGCGCAGCGCAGTATGATTTCACGAGACGTCCTTTTTTCAATTAGATTGAATTTTAGCCGAATGCATTATTAATAATTAATAGCTTATTAAAATAGCATGTTTCTATACCTGTTGTAGATATGGCATGGCTGGGGAAACGAACGTTCAAGGGGAAGAGGTGAAAAAATTGGATGTACTCTCCAACGACCTTTTCATTAACTTGATGCGCTCCTCTTTCACCACCTGTCTCCTCGTCTCAGAAGAAAATGAGAATGTTATCGAAGTAATTGTTTAATTTATTTATTCGTGCCTTTAAGTTCAAGTTGAATTCAAACTTCACATCGGATGCTCTGATTATGGTTGTGTTTGGCTTTGAATTTTAAGTTTAATCGACACCGAACACATTTTTTGTGTGTAGATTGAAACAGATAAGCAAGGGAAATACATTGTTTGTTTTGATCCTTTGGATGGATCCTCCAATATCGACTGTCTTGTGTCCATTGGATCTATTTTTGCTGTTTACAGGTAAATTCCTACTAATTCTAAACTCATATCGAATAACTTCCTGCAAAATAATGTATTCCTGTTATATGAATGTAACAATATATTATTATTATATCACTTTTGAATTTGATCTGCAATAGGAAAATTTCGGATGGAGCTCCGACAGTGAAAGATGCTCTACAGCCGGGAAGAAGTTTAATTGCTGGGGGCTACGCTCTGTATGGCTCTGCCACTGCAATGGTTCTGTCCACTGGTCATGGGGTTCATGGATTTATGCTTGATCCGGTAAGACATACGGAATATTCCATCTTCTGGTTTTGGTTCTTGATAAATTGATAAGATTTAATAGTAAAAAAAAGTAAGACTGATTTTTCGTCTTTATACATGTTTTAAGTATTGTTTTAACGTTTCATTCTATTTTCTTCAGGCGATTGGAGAGTTCATCTTGACTGACCCGAATATGAGAGTCCCAGCCAGAGGAAAGATTTATAGCATTAATGAGGGCTACACAAACACTTGGGATGATGCTGTCAAGGAATACGTGGATCTCAAGAAAAATCCAACGGTGCGTTACGAAAGCTATTTAATATCGTCTGTGAACCAAAATGACCCATATCAAATTTAAGCTGGAATCAAAATGAGCTATGTCATAAAAACAAAATGATAAACTGCGTAAAATGTTAATTCAGAGTTTTTTCATAGTGTAAAATGTTCTAGTTGCATCTTTTTGAAAAGTGTAAAATGTTCTATTTACATCTTTTTGAAAAGTGTAAAATGTTCTATTTCCATCTTTATGAAAACTGTAAAATGTTCGATTTACATGTTTTGAAAAGTGCAAACCGTTCTATTTAAATAATTTTATGAAAGACATATTTCAATATTTTGTAGATAGTGGATATTGATTTTAGCTACAAATGGATATGGGTCATTTTGGTTCTTCATGGACGATATTATTAATTCATTGCATTAAAACGAACTTTAACTTATAGTCACCGCAAGTTAATAGTACACACTTATGACTGATACTCATCAATTAATTAAACAATATATTTTTGCTTATTGTACCTTTTGTATTTGTCTCAGAGTGGAAAGTCTTACGGCGCCCGTTATGTTGGCTCCATGGTGGCAGATGTGCATCGTACATTGAAGTACGGTGGGATTTTTATGTATCCAGGAACGAAGGACGCACCCCAGGGAAAAGTAATTGAATTTTTTCAAATTCCCTCTATTTTCGTCTTCACTTTTTAAAATGCATAATAATAATTAATCAAAATGTCTAAAGGATATTATTTATTAAAATTATTAATGATTATTACTACTATATAGCTCCGTCTTCTCTACGAATGTGTTCCAATGAGTTATATTATGGAGCAAGCCGGTGGACTGGCCTCGAATGGAAAAATCCCAATTCTGGACATTCAGCCCACAGCCATTCATGAAAGATCTCCAATTTTCTTGGGTTCCAAGGATGACGTCAATGATATTCTCGAAATTATTGCTAAACAGAAATTGAAAGAGTGAAATCATGGAGATTTTTAGAATCGGAGGACAACAGCATAGTGCAATATATACCACAGCTTGTGGTACGTGGTACATGTACATATAGGGGATTGCATGATTTTTTCATCCTATCAAGTGCCATATAAATAAATTAGATAAGTCATTTTTACTTCCTACAACATCAGAACAGATGATCAGAACAACTAGAAAGAAATTATAAATAAAAGACGACAAAAACAAATCTGTCTAATCAGAGAGTCAGAGCCAGACAGAGATAATTGAGAGACTGATTCCGAAATGAAACCTGCAAACACATTCAAGTATATTAATCGTTAAAATTATTAAGACTGTATCTAATCAAAATGTGAAATTTTGGCCTGAGAAAAAAAGTTTTTACATTGTTACGAATTTTAAAATGTGACATTGTTATTGCTATTTATGTATATAGAAATTCTAGTTGATTATTAACAAAATGAAATTTGTATATGAATTATGAATAAACGTTTTCAAAACAAAGTCCAAATATCGGCACAAACAACAAGTTCCGAATTTCTTACAAACTTTTTATTAACATAATAAAATCACCATGAATAATAAATTACACAAATTTTTAAATTACGCTAAACTTGTGTCCCTAATCTAATTCACTACTTAACCTAAAAACATTTATGAATTGAATAAAAACAATATACACATAACATCCAGGCATAGAGTACTAAACAAGAGTAAAAACTGAGATTGAAATTCTATGTTCCAAGTTAATAATCAAGGAATCGAAATCAACAGCAAGACTAAGCCATATATCTGCAAACTACGAGTAGACGAAGTGGTACAAATCCAAACCCGAATTGTTGTCGGTCAGTTTTTAATTCAGTAATTAAATACGGAACTATACTTATAATTAGTTAGTAGATTAAATCAAACTTTTAATAGACTAAATAATAATAGGTATTTTATATTATTTTGTTTGTCCAAATTATAATTACACATTACACTCATGTGAAGAAGTAAAGACGACAAAGATAAAAATTACGTAGGTCATAGATACACTGTCACCACACCTAATATTACAATTAATTACAATTTAGTTTCCTAGTGTAAACATAAGAGAAATATTTTTTTTATTTTTCAAGCTCTAAGAGCTTGAAATTGATGAAATATCTCCAGGATATTCTTGTCCAGATCCTGTGTGAATAGGAGTGTTTCCAGGGTGGAGCTGTACAGTGCCACTTGTTCCGCATGTTGCATGAACACTTGTTGGAGACGTCCAATGGTCCAACGATACCATGCCGTGTTGAAATTAATCCCATCCGTATCACACAATGCAATGTGCTCCGAGAGAATCATAATGAATCGTTGGAAGACAATTAAAAAGAGATTTTTTTGATCCGCCTGAGCTGCCTCCAATTTTTCTTCCATCTTATCAACTTGATCTTCTGTCGGCACATCTTTCGCTGCTTCCTTCTTCTCTTCATTTCCGTCTCCATCCTCATCGTCTTCACTCTCACTTGAGTTCATTTCAGCACGTCGTAATTTCTCTCTCGCCTCAGCTAACTCCAAGCCTAAGCGTGAGACGTGTTTGTTCATCTTACGAATCGTCAAGTGCAGGATTTCCCAAAGATAAATCCTATAAATTACAAATAAAATGAACATAAAAAATTATTTCATTTCAATTACAATACATAAGCTCAGCCCTATAACTCCCAACAAAAACAAGCAATTGTCATCGAGCAAAAACAACAACATTCTACGTTATCTTACAATAATATTGTAATGTGTCAAACTGTCACTTCCTTTTTTTAGCCAAAAACATAGCCGCATGCAAATTATTTACGTACATACTTTGATGTATTTCCAGTAATTTAATTGCAAAAATAGCCATCATCTACTTAAGTAAATAAGACTATAAACTATAACTGCTACTGGTGTACCTAATGTGATACTTTACATTTAAATACCGGCGGACTTCCTACAACATACGCCTCGAAATGTTGAAGATCAACATTCATTTTTTCTTAATTTTTATTACACAGGGGATTAACGTTATTTATTTTAATCTTATCGTTGTAACCAAAGGTCATGCAAAGAATATGATACATTGCTATGCTACTTTAATACTTAAAATATAGTACTTGCCCTGCTTTCTTATAATTAATACACTTAACAAAGCTTGCAATTGCCTATAGGCCTGTGAGGAAGGTGAAATGGTCAGATGTCAAAAAGACGTTTGTCCAACCTTGGAAAATCCTCTCAATTTAATATTGCATTTTATGTACGACAGAATTGTATAGCAAACAATTCCATCAAACTGTAAAACAGTTTAAAGAAATCAAAATGCATTTAACTATAACACTATATGGTATCAAATATCAAAACCAAAAATTATGTACTACATACGTACAACATATTACAAATAAATTAATTAAATAATAAAATTGGGCATCAGGCAATAAACTTGCTGGAGCGGAAATGTGTAATTATTTGCTTTACATAGAAAACTGCCTAATTACTTTGTAAATTCCTGTTTCATTTCCTTCATAAAAACCCAATTAGCCACAGCCGCACACTCGACTACTTGGTACTTGAGAAGCATATCCACAGCCACGGCCATCATCTGAGTGTCGAATTTCCAGACGTAGTAGGCTGCTTTGAGAACATGAAGTTGAGCCTCTTCACTGTCTAATATCAACTACAACAAAATATTCCAAAACACAAATTAAATAAGGAAATTTTAAAATTCCTTAACACCATTAGAATGCCAATACAGATATTCGAATTATAACAAAAACCAAAATGTTTAAATTAATTACGCAGTCTCTCATTATTAAAATTTAAAATACAACTACTTACTAAAAAAATGTTTACAATACAATTTATGGCATAATATATTTTGATTTAATTTAAATACAAGCGTGCATGTGAGGAAGGTGAAATGGTCAGAAGTCAATTAAAAAGACATTTTATCCAACCTTGGAAAATCCTCTCACTTTAATTTTGCATTTTGTTCACAAACAGATTTGTATTGGATACAAAACCATTTAACTGTAAACAGTATAAATAACAAAATGCATAATACTACTACTATTTAATTGTAAGAATCAACTCTGAAATAAAGTTCTATTCCACTGTATTTACGATTACTATATAAAGTACATTTAGTCTGGCATCAAACCAGCATGCAGCATAAGGATAACGTTAAAATTAAGTGCGACGTGTAAGTCTGTAATTTGTAGGTTCATTAGTTCAATTTTACCTTAAAAATAGGTTGATACTTAGAGATCGCAGCATGTGTATGTGTCAAGCTCTTGGATCCCAACAAGAACAGAGTTTGCGAAAAGATTTCAATGGCTAATGGATTATGAGCAGCTGACTCACACTCCCCATCTGATGGATTTGGAACTTCACGTAAAATAAGAAGCATGTCCTCGATGGGAGATTTCTCTCGGAATGCTGCTTGTAATTTCTTAGCTTGAAGTAGACCAATTGTATTCGGTGGAGCTACATACATAAACAAAAACAACGACAAATAATTAATACAGTATATTACATTACTCGTATAATGTGCATCATGCATTTAATTTTTGTTTTTTTAAAATTCAGACAAAATATACTAAAATCATAACTATTATATCTAGGTAGGTACCTACATAGATAAACGACATGGAAAATAAAAAAGGGACCATAGCTTACAAGCTGTAAATAATTTGATTACAAGCGATTACGAATTACAACATATTAAAGATTTAAAAAAAACCTAACTTATAAAATACTATGTACACATTTGGAATTGACTCGTTTATACTCCTAATTCATAAGTTAACATTACGAAAATGACTAAATGACAAATTACTTAATGAATTATGTTTTTACTCCACCCTTCTTTCCCTCTATAATTTAAATTTCATAAATGTCTCAAATGTCAACGTATGTGCAGAAAAATGGAGTACTATTTCTGATCCTGGTCTAGTCCGTACAGAACATGCGTGCAGCATAATTACCTTCAATTATTCCTGAGATTTTCCTAAACTAGACAGAATGTTATTACCATTACCTACTTTGACTTACTGAATTCTTAACCGCATGTGAAAGCATGACAGACACAGAAAAGAAAACGGTAGCAAATGATATGACCATAAATAAACAATGGCAGAGCACTGACTCGCACTAGGAACACAACAATTTTTCAATAATTTAAACCAACATATTTAAATTTTAAATTCAAACTTTAAATTATCGCATCTAAATTTTTCAACTTTCTTTGGTTTTGTGATTTTGTGTAATTATCCTTTTACTGAGTGAGTGATTACATACATAATGTAAAGTGTTTAAGTTTAAATTTACACAGACAATTATATTTTTGTAATTCGAAGTAAACTGTCGAATACCTAGGTATTACTATATCTATATTATTTAATTTTATTATGTCATTTATTATTAAAATCAAAAATTACCTCACTACTCAATACGCCAATTACTTTTTCATTTTCACAAACCAAAAGCAAGAAATCTGAATCAAAGTCACAATCAATTTTGACAACAAAACGAAGCCAGCAATGCAATACAAAAAATAACCATAAGCACAAAAACACTAAAGCAGAGGAGCCGTACAGTTACAGCTATTTAAATGTTATCGATTCGATTTAAAAATTAGTTTTAACTCTACAATCTATACAATTAATTAGCCTGTGAGGAAGGTGAAATGGTCAGAAGTCATTAAAAAGACAATTTTATCCAACCTTGGAAAATCCTCTCACTTTAATTTTGCATTTCTATATCTCATCAGAATTATTGTATTTTCAACTCTGACGATAAAAACAATAAACTGACATTAAGTCAATTTACGAATTTTCAAAAATGCATTTGTAAATAAATAACCTAAAAAAGCATTATTCAGGAACAAAATACTTCCTACAATGAAAATGCTTTGAAAATTTAGCATAGCAGTAATAGCATACTGACATAATTTTAATATTAATAACCTGTATTAATACAAACTTACGATATAATATAAGCGTTGCCGAACAAACAAAAACGTGTAAAAAAATGTCCCTCCTGAACTAAAAGCATTATCTAATATTTAATATATTATTCAGTAATAATCCATTAGATTACACTTCTCTGTCCTCCATTTTCATGAAGTACTCACACATTAATTATGTTATTACATTGCATGCAGCACGACACAATAAAGACGGATACGAATACATACGACCAAGAAATATCCCTACAGCTTTAATACACACGGGATACGATAGTAACAAAATAAGCGCTTTAAGTAATTCTCATAATTTTTTTTAAAGAAAACAAAAGTGTATAGTAAATAGTTTCCAATTAAGCTAAATATTACTCTAATACCCATTCAGTCCAACTAGTATCTACGTATTAGCAACTACAATCATTATTATCACAAACTTTTTAACTTTTTGCCTAGCAATTACGATAACTTTACACAAACTACAGACGATACTGCATCTAAATACACCATCATAACTACACATTAGTGATTATTATATTTAAGTAATCTCCTCACTAAAACCCCATAATAACACGAAAACTTCAGTATCCTTGAGAAATCGAAATCTTATTAAGAAATACTCTAAAACTCTAAACCAGACCACAGCAAAGCAAAAAGCAAACATGACACGACACAGCAAAGGAGGAAAAGCAAAACAAGTAACAAGTAGTAAAAAAATTCTTAAAAATAAAGTCGACACAAGATAGACGCCTTTTCCGTTCTGAGTCAATCCGTGCGCCATATACAATGTGTATATGTTGAACAGAAGTAGGTGAATATACCCAGCTACGTATATCTATATGTACATCCTCTATAGATAATATGTAATCAGGATTAAAATCTCCAGTTTCCCACACATCCACCTAGCTGCCGAATTTTTATTAACTGCCTAAATTTATTTTATTTTGGCACAATTTAACTTCCACTTGTTTTATTTCATGTCACAATATAAGAACCATCATAAATTGTATTATTCATCCAAGTCTAAAACTTGTAACTGAATTCATGTTTCAAAATAAAATGCGTTAAATTACTTAGGATTAATACAAGCGAAATTCGGTTTCAATTGTTCCTCTACTTCTGGTTTATTTGAAAATATTCTAATGCTTTCCCAATGAAGATTGTAGGAGCAGATAGTGTATTTTGCGGCTTCAAGGACAGAAAAATGAACATACCTAAGTATATAAGATTATACCTTTAAATAATTATTGTACTGAATTAAATTAGTAGGAATAGGGTTCCTGACTCCTGACGTATTATCCACGTTGGTACTGACACTGAAGTGACAGAGTACATAATAATATGATTAAAGAGGAAACATGGTTACATGCTCGTCAAAATTACAAGACCGCTCGCCGCTCACCGTTCAGTTCAAAAATTGGAAGCAGTACCCAGTTACAGTAATAAATTTCAATTTATGTCGTGCTATAATCTTATTACAGACTTGATATATCAGTGTAAGTAAAAGAGAAACAAGATTAAATAACGATAATAAAAACAAATGTGACACAATCATCTCCTCGAACTCAAACATTTTTAACAAGTTGGATTTTATCTTTTTGGGGAGCACGCGACAATATACTAAACACACTGTAAGAACCACCTCCTCACGTTATGTTACAAACCGACTAATGATTGTCAATTGTGTGTAAGGTACATAAGTAGTTAAGTACGTAACGCACAGGCTACGTCTCTATTATTAATTTTCTCTTATCATACTTAAACCTTTAACGTGTGTGCACACAACCTCTTTATTAGAATCCTTAGAACAGCAAAAAATAAATAAAGCCTCAACATTTTCCATACTGAACACTGTGGTGAAGGGACATAATGACAACAAACAAGAACGAAAACGACAGAAGTTCACTCAAATTCGTCACACCCTACCATTAAGCATTGCGCGCATTATTTAAGATTACAGTCATTAGATTAGACCCATTACAATTATTGAATCATAACCAAATAACAAATAACAATAACAGCTATTATTATTATCATGTCTGTCTTTTCCGTTTACTTCGCATGATGACATACATACCAACATACAATTACTAGGTACTCTAAAGCACCTCATTTCATACCTTAGTTTGTACTTCCATTTCCATGCATGTCACTTTGTTATGTACCACACACTATAATACTATTAGTGCTTTCTCTACGCAGCCAGTATTGCTCTACATTTAATTACCTAATAGTACTTAGGTATGTACATACATAATATTCCCATCATATACATTTATCTGCGCCTTCAAAGTTTAAAGAAAATCTTAAACAACTTTTGAATAAAAAAAAACACAGTACAATTAAATAAATAATTCAATTATTTGGAATATTATCTTAAATTATATTATCTATACATATATTTTTACTATATCTGTAATAGATTCGTGCGCAGTGTTTAACTGTATTTTTTTTCTTAAATCCATACTGGTTGCCTAATAAGCCTATATTATTTTTTGCATGTATGACAACTTTTATTAGCAGTATTAGCATTGCCAAAAATAAAAACTATTAAAACTCGCAACTACCACATCACATAATATATAAGTTACATATTATATAAAAAATGAAACCGAAATGGAATATAGACAAAAAAAAGTATTCAACATACCTATCCTACTAATGTATATCCATGCAAGTGCACAAAGTTTCCTAATTTAAAATGTAAACTACATCTTGAATTATTCTGCATTACACCTGTGTACATATGTATTTTTACATTAATATACACATAAACCTCGAAGACGAAAGATTTGTTGAAATAAAAAATCAGTGACACGAAAAGTGCCTAGATTTAACAAGGATGTGGGATAAGAATCAAAAAATGATATCCTAATATAATATGCCATATGCCACTCATTCCCGCACTAATTAGACTATTAGAATAATTACGCACCTTGCCGAATTAAGTGCCAAGTAACAAGCGTGCACTAGATCAGACTACTGCATTCCGATGTGTTCTATAATTATGTACTTAGAAATTATACCATTTCCAAAAAGTATACACAACATTACAAATTTTGGCATCTAAAAGTATCCAACCTTTCTGTGTGGTATGTATATACATACTGCGCCTATAATTAATTCGTTAAATAAAAAAATTCAGCTTTATCCCCAAAATGTGTGTGCAATAATTTTCATTAGAGAGAATGAACGAACGAGAGAGAGTGAGAAATGTTTGCCAAATTTCACAAAACCTATTACTAGATTCCAAATATTTTGTACGCGTAATTACTTATAGCTTGAATGCAATTTATAAATTTTGGAAACCTACAAAAAATTGGAAATAAAAAATCCAAGTAGGTACCTACATTAAAAATTAATTATTTCTCAAGAAGATCCACTTGATCGTAGCCGTACGGCCACATGCAACTGAACTTGATTTAATTTCTGTCTATAATTATTTATAATTATGACTCATAAAAAAGAGCAATAAGGTAGAGAATCCAAATAATAAAATATTTGGGAAGGGGAGACTATACCAACAACCTACGCAAGACTTAAGATAATTCTTACTATTACGATTACTAATTTATTATATCAATCCCAACAACACGTAGGTATAGGTAAGTAAGGAAGGAAGGGAATCACAGAATAGAATAGGCACATCTGTTTAATGTCCTTAATTTGTACCCATATCTCATCTCACTCACGAGCTTTACAAATTAAATCCATAGTAAAAAGAAATACCACATCTGCCTATGCTATGCACTCATAATACATTCCTTTAATTACATACCTACCTAATTATATAGGTGCTTCTACCATTAAATTCATAAAAAATAAAAACACAATAAACATGGGCTAAACCCACCACTACATAAGTACATACTATTATTTTTCAAAACATTTTGTAATCTTCCATCATTTCTACAACTTACTTTAACAAATTTAATAATACCTACAACAAAATTAACAAGACATCATATGATCATCATTTCCACGTTTTAAGAAAATTCTAGCAGCTCACCTGGACTGGACTGGGCAACACCACCCTTTTTCATACAATGCAATCTCCCTCAATTATACCCAGCTACGTACATAATTAATTTGACCAAACAAAGAAAAAACATATCTACGCTCAGCATTCACGAGCAGTCCACACAAAAAAGCAACACCTTTAATTTCAATAATTTCATTCCTTTTGTTTAAGAAGTATATTTCGCATGTTTTAATTTCAGAGTAAACTGTCTGTATATATTATATATGTTCAGTACTTTTTTATTGCTTGTAATACCATTTAATTATCTTTATACTTTATGCACCTACCTATATGTACCTTCACTCTAACGAATAGTTTAATTACAAGTGAAGCAGTATACGCGTATAGGTACCTAAAACCTAAGTTATATTATGTACTTACTACAGACTACAGAAATACTCCCGACACGCTCTTTACCCCCGTTCTTTTAATTAACTTTGACTTTCAGTCTCAGTCGCCCTAACCAACAACCAACCATTACTTGCACATAACATAAAATAAAAATCCTACAAAATCCCAAGAATAAAAAAAATCACACGTACTAACAATTAACTCACCCATCACATATATCATCTAATAAACTTACACATACCTATTTTACATTTATCAGTAAGAATTATATTACTATTATTACCTACATGATTATTCTTGCACATTTTGCATTTATTAGTATAATGTGTCCCACTAAAAAAAAATACCTGAACAAAGTCGTTTGTTTTAGTAAACAGCCTGTGATTCTGACGGAGACGACGGACATGAGTTTCATATATACAGGTATGTAGGTAGGTAAGGTACCTAGCCATAATTTAATAATTGACATTTTTGATGTCTTCACGATTTTTATTTCCCTGTAGTGTAGCACCATAGCACCGTCTACTTTACTAACAGTGCTTTTTACAGGCATTATTCTCATATGTAATGTAACATGCTAACTGTCCCTTTCTTTAATATCCTTTTTTTTACATTTTATACCTTGCTGTCTTTGTCTTAATCTTCATCTGAATACAACACACGTGGTATGTACAATGTACAGACAGACTTATTTGAGTCTTGCCTTTTGAGCTTCAAGAAACAATACAAAACTCATTTTACATCAACGATCAACATTCAACAACATCCCTTCCCGTCCACATCCCAAAAACTAAAATCAAAGACCAAATCCCACCATAATACAACACACTGTATTTGTACCTAGGTATTACTGTTTTGCCAACACACATTAATATACGACAGACTAGACGGATACTCTCACTTCACAGATGCGAATAGAGACTCATTCAGAAATTAGGTACTCACTCATATATCGTCGAGTCGAGTCCATTATCATTACCGTTACCGTGAACGTTAGCATAATCATTCTGCCTAAAAGTAGATTCCAAATTCAAATATACAAATGTAAACAATAGAGAGAAACATTTATAGTTAGTTTGTAGAGGAAAAGGGAAGTTACTTGCTTACAACGTTACAACTACAAAAAATTAACATAGCTACCCCACCACATTGGTATTGTCCGCTCATCCAGATCAGAGTCAGAGGGAAGTCACCTTACTCACGCGAGAGATCCTCATTAATTATTTTTATTCAAATCTTTTAAACTCCTTAATTTTAAATTGGACTCAGAGAGGAAAGGTGTTTGGGAAGAAAGGCTCTCCAGTTCAGAAGTTTAGCAGTAGCAGTGTATAGGAGTTGGCAGTGCATACTGCATGTGCGAAACTGTTCTGTGTGTGTGATACTCCTGTGACTGTGACCAACAGCAACAACAAGTACGAAGCTTCTCCAAGCAATCACAACAACGACAACATCATCACGGACAAGAAGGCAAAACCACAAATAAATCCAACGGAAACAGAATATACGACACACAAACAAAAAAAACAGTAATCTGTAATCTGTCGCCAATATAATTATAATTAAAAGTTCCATATATATTATAACGTCATTGTTTTATCTTTTGTCCTGCTCCCTGTCTGATCTGTCATATCCTGTCCTCGAGTTTTATTATTATTAGTATTATTAGAATTTCCTATTTATTGTCATCTTGCCAATCATTGTCACAAATCAAGTTAAAAGTGTCAACAGTAGCTGTTCAGACTCAGTTAAGACTCAACTTTGCCCCGAGCAACAACAACAACAAGAATTTTATTTTCTAAAGAAAACACTAACTTCTATACACATACCTAATTAAATACGATTTACTACGCAGGTATTCATATTTAATTAGGATTATTTTAATTTTTAATTTTATATGAGTGGAAGCTACACCGTGGATAAGTACAATCACCCTATTTGGAAAAATTAAAGACTTTATTTCGAAATACTTCAAAAAATAAACAGATACATACAGAGTTAAAGTTTGGCAAATACAATGAATAAAGAAAAAGTAAGTGGACAGTGAATGGTAATAATATTTACAAGAGTACACTTTGTGAATGTGAAAAGTTAAAGTGCAATTTGTAATTGCAATACAAATCAAGAGCTATATAGACGAGCGAGAAAACGTTTCAAAATCCGAAACCGCCGCTCCTTCATTTATACAACTACCTACCTAATTAATTCCGTATACTATGTGTGAAGTGTGGAAGACAAAAACTACAGTTTCGCATCAGTAGTAGTGTCGTCTATATTAAAATTTTAAATTGAACTCAAAAATTTCAAATTCAAATTATATGCAGAGTAAACTGCTGTCAATGTGTTGTAGACTGTATTCTCGTTATTTAAAGTTCGTCATATTCTAAGCGTTGATGTTGAACTCATATACTCATTATAGAAATAGAAAATAGAACAGAACTGAGCACACTTTTAATTTCCTTCTTCCACGCTTCTTGGAGCCATGCTTCTCAAAGTCATTGTCGTAAGTCAACTTTCTTGAATCATTAGATAATAATATTCAAATGTATAGGTTTTTAAAGCCATCACCAAAATTTTCAAAAATGTACCTATTGCAAAATAATTTGTGAAAAAAACTTTTTTTTTGTAGACTAGGTACCTAAATTTGTTATTATGATAAATTGCATTGTAGGATACTGTTTAAATTACTTATCAAAGTCAAGTGAATAGTGCATACCTTTTAAATTAATTCAAAATTATTAATATCTGACAAATATTACGCTATATTTCCAGCTTCTGGGGCTCTCCCTCCAGCTCCAGATAAGACCAACTTCCACACTCGACTTTTCCCAATTCTACCTCCCACAATGTTGCTACCATCCCCACTCGGGAATCCCCGCAGCCCCGACTGAACTAGATCAGATAGAGCCCTTTCGACATGACATCCGGGCACGCAAAGTGGACCCAGCACAAATCATCAAACTCAATAACAATCATAATCATAGTACTACGGAAACCGAAGAGTCCGCCTTAACAACGGCCTTGCTCTTAGAATCCAATGCTGACAAACGGGAAATCAAAAATCAGGCTGGGAACAAAAATAGTCCAAGGGAGGACAGCATCCCTGAATCCTCAGATGATGGCCAGGGTTCTACTCTTCCCGGGGGTGAGAGGTCCTTCTCCGCAACCCGACTCTACCGCTACATTATTCCCATGGACAAGCTAGAGAAATCAAACGTGACGACGAAGGCGGCGACGGCGACGAGGTCACACTTACTAGCTAGAAATATGGAGGAAACAACAACTTCGTCCCCACAAGAGGCAGACTCGGAAGATAGCACTACGACTACAATGGCCCCCACGACAACAATAACACCAACAGAAAAAACAACAGCCAAACCAAGATCAAGATCATCCCTACCTACATCCCTATCCTCGCGTCTTCGAGAACAAGGGAAAGCCCGGAAAAGTTTTCGGAAAGAATTAAAAGCGGAATTTAAATTGAAACAACTATTATCCTCAGCTCAAATCGAGGCGGAATTAAAACCGGACGTTGATGAACCTGGAACTGCCCCTCCGAAAAAGAGAGAAGTCCAGGATGACGGGGCTGACAAAGAAATAGAAACCGAGACCGAGACTGAGGGTGAGAATACTACACCCTCTCCTGAAAGCCTTCTTTCCCCCGAAAATACGACCATGATGGAAACAGAATCGACGCTCAAGTTTAAACGAAACACCATGACAAATGCTGAGCAACGTCTTCGGAGAACTCATTTAAAGCGACTAAAACCGCAATCATCACAACAACAACAGCAGCAGCACCCGCAACAACCTAAACCACTCCAAAGCCAGAGCCAAAATTACATAGATAAAATGATGGATATAAATCACAAGATGCCCTCCAGCTGGATTATAAATCTTCGACGTGCTCTGTATCAAAGCATTGACTCCATGCTTTACCACACTCAATCAAAATCCAAATCAAACAAAGGAAAATCGAATTCTCGCCACAGTAAGAGTAAAAAATCTAATTCCAAATCAGAGAGCACTTCAAATGAATCCTCAGATTCCGATGAAACTATCCAAGCTAAATCCTCAACAAATTATTTTAATCCACATCGTAATCGACCCGACTCCACATCACAAGAAGATTTGAATCATCACAACCAAAGATTTTCCCTCCTCTGGCCACAACTCCGAGAGGCAAACTTGACTCTCGTCGAGCCGCTCACTCGATCCGAAACGATGCTCCCGGAAAATATTTATTTGCCCACTGGAACAGGGCCCGTCGCGTCAGGGGTGGTCGTGAATACGGTCAATGGGATCCAGCTCCGAATGGCCTCTGAACTGTACTTTCAACAAGACAATCCTCACCCCCAACATTTAGCTGATCAAGGTCAGGGGGGATGCAACTGTCATCTCATACAAAATGGAGACATTCTCATGGCTTACTGGTCAGTGAGTAGAATTGTGAATGAGAATGGAAACCCTTCCCTTCAGTACTTAATTTACCCCGTGCCTTATAATGTGCCTACCCCGCCCCGAATAGAGAACTTTAACACGCAAGTCTTTGAACCGTCTATGGGATTTCAGGATAATCCACACCAACAACAACAACATCATCATCACCATCACCACCGCCGACAACCAAAGCACCCACATCCCCAAACCCAACCACATTCACCACAGGGTGGCTACCCAATGCAAACTCAAAATCCGATCACTCATAATAATCACCACCACCACCACCATCACCACCCTCAACAAAATCAAATCCAAACACAACTGGGGAATCCGAGCCAACAGCAACAGTACGAACATCATGAGGCGCCCCCACCCTACTTGCAGGAAACTCCGTTCAATCACCATATCCAACAGGAAACCGACGAGCCTCTAATGTCTTTCCCTCCCAACTATGAAACAGTCTTTAAAAATCTCCAGCAATTTAATCAACTGCCGCCTACAGTTGGGGGTAGACCTGAAAGTGAAAGTGACTTCCGAGGAGTTGTGATTCAAACTGAGAATGGCTATACACCAGAATTCGTTGAACTGTACAAACAAGCCGTTGCAAATCATTTAGTCCAGAAGGACCAACATGAGCATCATCAACATCAACTTCAACAAAATCTAAACCAGCTCACGCCATTCCAACAACTTCAGCAGTATATACTGAAACAGCAGCAGGCACAGGGGATTATTGGTCACCCCGGCGGTCCAGGCCAAGGCCCAACTCAAGGACCAGGACCAGGACCCCATCATCATACTCCACCCGCTCATATCCAACTGTTTGATGGTCTGCAGCAAGCTGATCCAAATCCGAATCCTAATAATCCAAATTTCCCAAAATCCATCCAAGAAATAATCAGCCCATTTGCAGGGGGTCCAGTCCCTCCGGGCTCAGTTATTATAAATCCTACGTCTCTTCCGATAATTCCAGTGAGTGGACCACCTCCTCCTCCTCCGCCTCAACAGCAATTTACTGGACTTGTGGCTTTAGACCCAAGTAATTTTCAACATCCCATTTCTGTACTTCCAGCAGGAGTACATCCAAATCATCAGCAGCAACAGCAACAACATCAACATCCACAACAGCCACATGATAAAAAAGTCAATGTAAATAACTACTACACATTCGATCACCAGGGTCCAATAGATGCTTATACTGGGCCAATTCAGCCAAATCATCCTCAACAACAACAACCCCAGCTACCACCACAGTCACATGAACAAGGATACGGACACGGCCCTCCACCTCAAAACTATCCCAATAATGTTAATTTCCCTAATAAAAATAATATTAATTACCCGAGACATCCACATCCACCAAATAATCCAAACAATCAGCATAGTTCCTTTTATGAAAATGATGATAAGCACAGTAATCATGGTCACCACCACAATCCCTACAAACCGTCACCACATAGGCCTACTAATAATGGTGGGGGAGGGGGAAGGTATCCACCTAACAGTGAGGAGGAAATGAGATATCATCGAACGCAACAAGTTCCCATTCGTCAAAGACCACAGAGCTACTCAAGACCCAGCTCCAGCAGTTCCCACATAGGTCAAAGCCACAGAAGATTTAACCAGGACGGTAGCTACATTATTAATTTCTAATCACTTAATAATTATAAATTAGATAAGCGTCTACCTTAGCCTAAGCACTAAGTAACTAACAATTAATTCATAAACTGATACCTACATAATTATGAAACAGCATTTAATGTTGAATCAAATGTGTAAATAATTATTGTAATAATTCTAATATTGCATTTCGGAATACTGGTCAATATTATCAATTATAACTATTGTTTGTCGCTTTAACCTTCACACTGCTTACTGTACTGTCAATTCTGTTACCGTTGCCGTTGGAGTTCTCATGCTGTGTATTGATTACATGCATGCAGGAAAGAGAGCTTCTGCACCTTTTTTTATAACTATTTTTATAACCCTTGGGAATACTTTCAGTTGTAGTGCAGTAATATTGTTCTTCCAAAGTGCCCATATAACTTTGTTATGTCTTGAAATCTCTTTTCCTACATATACCTTCACATTTAAGGCCTCACGTTACTTGATAGAACTTATTCAATTAAATTCTGATTTATTTTTGGAATGAGAACTTTCAACCGTAACCTGGTGCTTTACACCTGCCCCCTACAAACTTCAATATTTTAACTTGCATCATTAAATAATTGATACAGCTCAGATTAGTATTATACCGCAAAACTTAAGCTTTCAAAGGTAACTTAATATTTAATTCCCGTTTTTTGTGATTTCCCTTATGTTGGATTCTTGTTACTACTTTTTTGTACGGCTTAAATACTTACATTATGTATACCTAGATACTCACTTGTACAGATATTTGAATGTTCATGCATACGTGACTATAAATACATAATAGTTGGTATTTTATTACTCAATATATAATATTTAAATATTTTACATGTTTTTGAAATGAGCGAACGTGCGATGTGATAATTAATGTTATGTTTGTATAGCAAGTGCATGAGATGCAAGCAACCCATTTTTGAATTATAAACTTAATAATCCTGATTCTGATCATTTAAAAATGTAATGCAACTTTGACGTAAATTAAAAACGTGAAAAACGAAGCAAAGCTTGAGAAATATAGGCATCTAACTGAGTACATTTTATCTAGACAGATGTTAGTTGGTTTAGCTTAAGTTCAAGTTAAAGTTAAATTCGACGTAGTCAAATCGTTCCAAAAAAATCATGTCAAAAAGTGAATAAGGATTGATTGACTAATTTGTCTGAGTTTAAGAAACACAATAAACAAGCGTAAAAAGTACATAGAAATAGTGATGTTTTATTGTGCTCACCTGTGTCACCATTATACTTGTACTGTGGTATAGCTGGTGGAGGGAGTAGAGCTCCCATTGTGGCTGGGAAGTTGTCCTTTATCCGATCATAGTAAGATAACCTGAATTTATAAATAAAATTGAGCAATTAATAGTATGTATTTTCGAAGCTTCGAATCTGAATATAGCATAATGGAATGCATACAAAATTTAGTTCATTTCAATACAATCGCACTAAAGCCTTATTTTGTTTTTTATACCTGATTGACTTAAGTAATACTTCAGAGATGAATTTAGGTTTTGGATGGTCCGGATCCAAAGTAATCGCAGTACTCCAGTCCGCCCAGCTCCAACGGAATTGAAAATTGCTCAGATGGTAAGCGAACCATGTCGCAAAGCGGTCAATACATGACACATTCATTGAGTCCAATCTTTCAAACAAAAGTTCCGTAGTCTGAGCAAGAATCTACAAGAAGTCCATAGTGTAAATTAAGCAGTTAAATACATTTATTTAATGTCGCATCCCTTATTAACTGTGAAATATCCACGCGAATGCAATAACCTCTATACGAATTGTATGAAATATTTTCTAAAAAGCAATAAATCAATAATAAGTTACTAAGTTATTATGTAAGTTACATCGATGCTTGCAAACATACGAATTGAAAAGTTATTTATGCAAATTCCTACCTGAGGTATAAGCCCTGAATTCCGTTTACATAACTCAATGAGTAACGAGCCATAAAATATTTCTAGATACTCCGGAGTAGGCAAATGGAAAAGCTGGGCAAATATCACTTCCACGATCATATACTCCAATGGAATTCTAGTACTGTGTTCATACTCTAGCAAGGATGCTGCACTGAAATTGCAAGTGAGATTTACATTCATTATGTCATTACTGAATTCATGATTATTTTTTGAATAGCAGTTATAAATTTAATAATTTATACAAATAGTATTAGTTATTAAATACTATTATACTCATGTTAAGCGATACATATATATACACGATAGCTTACATTTAAATATTAAATACCAAATGAATAGAGAGAAGAATTCAAATTAATTTTAATTTTACCAGTCTCGACGTTCTTTGTTGTGTTTCCTAAGTATTTCTGTCAGTTCTTGTTCGATTAAATAACGCTCAATAGAATGTGCACCAGGCAAAACTGGGGACCCAGGACCCTACAAAGTTCACAAATCATTATGACGCTATTAAAACAAATTAAATTAGGCAAATTTTAATTATAGCCCTACAGTACTGAAAATTAGTTGAATAAACATAAAAGTCTCAAAGCCTTACCTCGCCACAATCAGCATAATCAAACATTCGGAAAACTACGGATGGTGCGGGATACCGCATGTTTTCATGATGAGGTGGTAGCGTAATTTGAGGTAAATTGTGTTGTAACGCTTCACATAAAACACTGTCAAAAGAAATATAAGGTCGAACTATATGCTTCTCGATCCATCCATTCATTTTAAGATTTTCAATCTGAGCCCATAAGCAATCCAAATACTAGGGAGCACAAAAAATTACAAATAAATAAATCTTCTGATTTTAAATTTTACAAATTATTTACATACTAATAGAGCAAATTCTTGTAAACACAGCTGCAGGATAAGTAAATGAAATTGGAAATTAGTAATACCTCCTCCTGTGGATTAGGATCATCAGAACTCCACACTCGAAGTAAAGTATGATGAGCTCGTTTCCTTTTCTTCATGTAGTTGTCAATAGTAATCATAAGTCTCTCCACAGTCTGCTCTTTCTTGTCAAATAACTCCCGTCCAACCCACGGAAGGCAGTTTAAGATCACATACACTAGCCAGTCACGTCGAACCTAAATCAAAAATTGAAAATTCCATGTAAAATGTGCATTTTTATACAGTTCTAGAGAACCCAAAGACAAAAAACTGGAACATGGAATTTACCTGTGGAACAGTTGCGTCAAGGGCACCTTCCATAAACGTATCGTATAGTTGAAGCAGTGACGTGGCAGAAACAACGTGGCAATTGACCAAATCTGATATAAATCGCAAGGTGTACTGAGCATAGGTCCAATTTCCATTGCGAAGATATTCTTTGAATGACTTGACTAAAGACTCCACAAACTGAAAGTAAAAAATTTAAAAAAAACGGAATGTATAAAATCAAGCGAATTAAATTCAAAACCATCTACAGGCGGATTAAAGCCAAAATTGCAATAACTTCTTCACCTCTCCACCAAAATTATAATTCTTCGCATTTAAGAGGCCAGCTAAGGTGGAGTAAATCGAGCATTTCTGAGGCACAGTTGTTACAACTTCCACAAGCGTCAGAAGAATCTTTGCCTTTTGTTGAGCAAGATCTCCATCCAACATCTTTGTAGAACTTTCAATACTACTTTCAACAGATACTTTAGTCTGCAAAACAACAAAAAGTATATTATTAATTTAGAATTACATATACTTAAATGAATAGATAAAAGCAGAATGTTTTGGCATTCAACCATTACACATTACATGTGACATGCAACAAAAGACAAGGGCTAAAACACCCCTAAAAATGTTGAATGTTGTTCGATATCAACACATAATGAATGTTAAGGAATTAGATCATGATGTGTAGACAATCGAAGCAAAATTTCAATTCTAACCTTTTCTCCAGTTTCAAGAATAACTGCCCTTATAGGATCTTCATCTTTCTTTTCCTGGACATAATTAGTTCTCTGTCGCTTCACGAAGTATCGCCCCCCTCCCGCTACATACAAAAAGAGAAATAAAGACATTAAGTAATTTTACATTCGATTTACATTTTAAAATCCCCTGTGTTTTCTGGACTGATGACAGACAATTGACACAAGGCATTCACAGGCATTACTGCAAACAGAAGCATAACTAACGAGTAAGTATAGTACCTACTTACAACTTATATTTTTAATTTCTCTAAGACATTTAACTATTATTTAAAATATTATTCAATATTTAATTACAATTATTGTACCTATAAATATGCATAGTATGCTTTTAGCTTACCACTATGTTCGTCCTCTTCATGTTGTCTTCGTCGACCTCGCTGCATTTTCAATCAAAATGTTACCCCTCGTTTGCCAAAAATGAAAGATTCAAAAGTTGAAAACTTTTTTCCAAAATGCGTAGGACAAATCGGAAGAAATTACACGTTCTGATTCGAATTTATCAGTAAATTTTTAGCAAGTTTTCAGTAATATGGCTTTCACGAAGTCCAAAACTGACTACAAAAGTCAGACACAATAGAAAGATAGGAAAATGATTAAAATAGTTCGCTTTCCTACTGCTGTCTCCTCGTCGGCTTTTTTCCACGGCACGGTCGTGGCGGCGGCTGGAATAGAAGATCAGGCTGACGAGCCCGCCAAGTTTTAAATTGTAAGTTGTCTTCTATTTCAGAGTGCCCCAACCGTTATCATTCATTCACTCAGCCTTTGGATTTTTAACATTCATTTTTTATTTATTCTTTATTTTTTATTATCAATAAAGTATGGAGTAGAGGTGCTTAATTGTGATCCGCGGATAATTGCAATAGCTCAAGTTTTTAACACGAAGATATTATAACCGGCAGTAAAGGAATTTCTTCAATGACATAGAGTAAGCAAGGTTCGTTCGCCCTTGCAAGATTTACGCCCATTATCTACTTAAGTAATAAATGTGCTGATGTTGCCCTGTTAAAAACTTGAGCGATCACAATTGCCCAATATCCACCTACCTAAGTAATTTACTTAAACAACTTCGTTTCGTAACTCCATTGCGTATTTATTTCTAGTGTTGCAAGTATTGTAATAGCATTGGTACCATTCAAATACTTCGTGTAAATAAGTGCCTTAATTTTCAATACTATAATCAATTCGTTAGCTGAAATAACTTGGAATTACTGATTTGATTTGAGATAGAAAAAAATGAGAACATTTTGAAAACGCTAAATTGGTTTAATTTCTTTTAGTTTTTGTGTGTATTATTATTTAATTCTGGAAGTTTTCGTGGAAATGGACAATACAAGGAATTGTGTTTTCAACATTTTGGAAATATTTCTGAGTTGCCATTTCACAAAAATTCCCAAACTTCCTTAGCTTCAACCTAAGTATAGGTACCTCATTATTTTGCACATATATAACTACTTGAAGCTCAAAAATTTCAAAAATATTTATCGTATTAACCAATTAGAGACATATGGATATATTTACGGCAACAACCATAGAAGGAGATAAATCTGAGACCGAAAACCCATCTTAAACACGTTCAGGGGCTAAAATCCAGCCCTCGTGTTGGGTGGTCAGACAGGTATGCATGTAAAAATATGCAAATATTTCTTTGATAAAATTGAAACTTCAGTCAGAATTTGAATCATTGCATGAGTAGATAATACAATGACGGTGGTTGAAATAGTGGATTAAAATGAAATTCTTTGTCTCAGTCTCAACAAGGATTGTGCATAGGAAAATTAAAAAAAATAATGCAAGGTGAGGCTATATTATAGGAGGTGAGAGCCGGAGCCGGATTATCAATACTCAGTACATACAAGGAATAGTCCATAAATAATTTAGTGGAAAGTTTTTTAGAAATAGAAATGATAGAAACAATAATACCCTATGAAATACCCTCACCCATCCATAATCTGTAGATAATAATCTCCTCCATCCATACACATTTTACGAACCACCCCAAACTGGGTTGACTCCCAGCGCAATAATAATCGATGAGAGTGCATTCCCACCGATGCAGTTTTGCATTCTGCATCTCATTGCACTTGCCTCTAAAAATGCATCGCATTTCTATAAATTTCAGGTCAACGTCATACTACAACAAACACAAGACAACATACACATGAGAATGCACTTAGTTAAAAGGTCAACAGCCATTTCATTTCCATCCACAATATTTAATTAATCGGAATAGCCGACTGGCCAAACCAGACCAGACTAGAGGCAGACCTCTATCTGTTTCAATCCATGATCATCTCTAACTATTAATTATAATTCATCCGTCAGTCGTGTAGTCAGTTACAATTCATCTATGAATATTCATTATCTTTCCAACAACTACCTAAAACATTCACCTTAGCAGCGGTGGCAGTACCTAAGATCTGCATTCAAAAATAAGTAAATAAAGGTGTTTAGATTATTGTTTTATAAATTCTATAGAGTTTAGGTTTAGAGGCTATTTTTCTGAACAAGCAGAAACTGAATCTGAAAATTGTGAATATTCTTTATCGAGGATCAACTGGGCAGATACTGCAGACTGCAGACAGAATGCATTCCTACTCCTACCTACCTTACCTACTTAGCATATTCCATTCTATGTCAATATGCCTCTTACATTTTATCGAAATGGAGATGCATACTAATCTGACTAATGCAGTGCATTACCGCCAGAAAGAGCTTTCTACATTAAAGTTTAGCTAGCACTGCTAGCCTAGCAGTAGCAGTCTTGCTTTATTTCTGTAGAAAATATATTTTTGCAAATACTCATGTGCTAATTAATTGCTTGATTTAAACTATATAGGCAGGTAGTAATTAACTCCATTTCTACTCGTACAGTAATTACTACTACACTTTATTACGTATGTATATCGTCTGTGAAGAACCAAAATGACCCATATCCATTTTTAGCTAAAAACAATATCAACTATCTAGAAAATTATTCAAATATGTCTTGAGGGCATATAAATAGAACGTTTTGCACTTTTCAAAAATAGGTAACTAATTACAAAATTTTGCACCTTTTCAAAAACATGGAATTAGAACATTTTTCACCTTTTTGAAAACATGGAATTAGAGCATTTTGCACATTTTAAAAACTCTTAATTAACATTTTACGCATGTTTTTCATTTTGTTTTTAGGACATAGCTCATTTTGATTGTAGCTGAAATTGGATATGGGTCATTTTGGTTCTTCACAGACGATATAATGTTTTTACACTTAACTTTTAGCATATTCCAATTTTCGTATAAGTAGACTTTTAGTACTACCTTGTGAATTGAACTTGTAATAAAATCGTAATTAAATCTTAGTTTTAAAATGCCTTTAGGTCTAACATCATACTTTATACTATTGTACTGTGCAACAGTGTGGGGATATTTTGCAGTTGCATTCTATATTCTATATAGCTTGTATGCATTTTGCAGTTTTGATTAAAATAAATGTAGATCTTTGAAATTATTCTTCCTTGCAATGCATACAGTATAAAGTAGACACAGTCAGCTGAATAATAATTAACCCATGTCTAACTAAAGAAGTTGCTCTATCTTCTATAGCTCAAGAAAACTCCTGCAATAATTATTACACATGCACAATATAATTCGACAATAATTCTGAATCCGTTCCTCTACAAAAGTGAGTAAAATAATAACAATAATAATAGTGGTGCAATTATGTAAAGCACCGTTAACTCTGTCTGCCCTAAAGTGCCCTGCCCTCGCTCATGCATATTTCCTTTCATCATTTTCCAAATCCAAGAATCCATACTTTTCAACGTATTTATGCAAGGTAGGTAGCACGGTTCTCGTTCACACGCGAACACAGTATACAAATCTTTTAGCAGACAGTTTTATCCATTTTATTTTATACAAGTTAAATACCTACTGTTAACTATACTGTATACTCCTATGCAACTAAAAATGTAAAATGTTCAAAATTTTAATTCCAAACGAAGCCCCTAAATGTAACGAAACGAATCGAACTACATTAAATCACTTCCACACAACGCGTGCATCATACTGTTGATTTTAAGTATTTATAGTGAGAGCCTATAACGGGAAATATGTACAATAATACTAGAGCAGTATTCAGACAGAAGCTTACTCACAAATTAGATTTATTGAATTGAATTGAAGTACCTAACTAGATACGCTCTAAAATAGTATGCATAAATAATAAATAATATACAAACTGATACAACTAAAGGTAAGTAAATACAAATAGCACATTTTAGACAAATATTCCGCTGTACCAGTATACCAGTACCATCAACATTCTGTGCGTAGATGAAACGATAAAGTAACTTCAAAATTAAACTTGTATTTTCTATAGGTACATTGCTACATGTAACAATTGACTCTCTACTCCAAAAAGTCTAACGATCATAATGATAAGTTCTAAGAAATCCCCATTCCTTCAACATGCCATGCCATTTCCACCTTATTTATTGTCAGTCCTGAAAGTAGACTGTTTGAGCAGTGGCATTAAGAAGTAGTCTCTCAATTTTCAGTTAGGCATGAGTTCATACTTTATACTATACTAACAACGCCATATAAGTACTCCAAACTGATTCTGCATATTATACCTACAATCTACAGCATAATATAATTATTACATACTACCTATAATATAAATTCGTTGGTTAATGTGGTAAAGTAAAGCGTATAGTAGTAGTAGCTGTAGTTCTGTGCACTTCGTATAGGTCCTACAATAAAATATTTTGTGCTTTGTTGGTTTCTTCCTTCTTGCTTATTTTCTTCATCAAAATCCAATTCAGATTCGAAATCGAACAGCTGCCTCCATTAAGGAACTCAGGACCGGACGAAGGAATTGCTTTAAGGCAGCGCAATTTGTTTCCATGCAAGAACTACTATTTTGATTTTATTGATGGTTTTCTTTGGTAAAGCAAAATGTTGTATTTACATGTTTTAGAAAAGTGACAAATGTTCTTTTTACTTGATTCAGAAAAGTGCAAAATGCTCTATTTAAATGTTTTGGCAAAAGTGGAAAATGTTTTGAAAAGTCTAAATTATTCTTTTTACATATTTTTGAAAACTGCACAATGTTCCATTTACATGTTTTTTGAAAATTCAAGCAGCGGGGGCTGTCTGCGCTGGCCACATTATCCGGCCCTGAAGGAACTTATATACACAATAGATACATACCGGTACCGGTGCCGGTGCCGGTCCATGTATGAATGAACTCGCTATAAAAATCCATTTTTACAGACAGGACATAGAATTTAAAAAATATGAAATATCAAACAGCAAATACCTAGAATTAACTGAATTGAACATAGAGATAATGGAGAATATCGGTACATAATATTTTAAACGAAGAAACATACACAGAAAATTTGGAACATAAGGAAAATGGTAATGAATGGAGTCATAATATAAAAATGTAATATAAAGTAAGAGCACATACTAGTAAGCACTTTTTTTTTTACTTTTTACATAGGAGCATCCGCTTCTACATTTTTTTTTGTAAACATCCAACATCCTTTACAGTGCAGCAGCAGCAGTATCCAAATTCCAAGATCCACAACCAAGAGAATACTTGGGGACTTAAAGCAAAGCATGAGAGACGATCAAAAGCATAATAGGAAACGAGGAAACTATATAAAGAGCGAGGATCATGACGATATAATATAATATTGTAACAAAACTAGGTAGAGGGGTACCACACAAAAATGACAGAGACTAAATAAAAGGACCAGATAAAATAGTTATAGGCATACTTATAGGTACTCACGTTATTTTGCTTCGTATATTAAGTAGTTTAGTTCGTGTTCGTCTTCGTACTCTGCTCTCTTTCTCTGTCTTTCTATTACTTTAAGTTTAGCTAGTAAATTCGAATTCGACTTCGACTTCGATGTGGACTTGGATGATGGAGGCAGTTGGAGGAGCTGCATTTTACAAACATAGTTATGGATTGTGTGAATAGTAGTTACAAGATGTACTTACGGTGATGGTGGTGGTGGACGCATAGACGTGGTAGAGACCGGTAGACGTGGAGAAGGAGACCATAAAATCCTTTACTTATAAGTCATCCCCCTCCAGGCAAAAATTGCCATTGCCTTATTTTATCTATCCACCAACTTCCACAGACTACATTCGAATTCTGATGATTCTACATTCTACTGTATACAGTAACTTTTGGTTCACTTACTTGGTTTCTTTGGCTATGTTGGTTGTGCTCTGACTTATTGTTAGTCGTCGCGTCTAAGTATTAAGTACACAACTATACCTAACTAATGATCTCACATAGTGCAGTATTTCCATTTTCTCTTTTTTGCATGAACAACATTAACATTAGGATTTTGAAGTCGAAGTCGAAGACTAAAAAGGACTCAAGACCCAATAAATGAAATTTCAACCAGTACTAAAACATAATATACTAAACTCACTGACTAAAGATCAAACGCTTTGACTACTGCCACTGCTGAAATCTGTAAAGGATATTCTCTATTACTTGTAAAGAGCATAATATATCTGTAGGATAGAGGATACAGGCCGGACGAAGGAATTACTTATAGGGAGCAATTTGTTTCCATACAAAAACCAACATTTCGATTTTATTGAAGGGTTTTTTTGTTAAATCAAAATGTTGTATTTACATGTTTTAGAAATGTTGAAAATGTTCTTTTTACTTGATTCTGAAAATTGCAAAATGTTCCATTTACAAGTTTTTGAAAAGTGTAAAATGTTCCATTTGCATGTTTTTGAAAAGTGTAAAATGTTCCATTTCCATATTTTTGAAAAGTGTAAAATGTTCTATTTACATATTTTTGAAAAGTGTAAAATGTTCTATTTACACATTTTTGAAAAGTGTAAAATGTTCTATTTACATATTTTTGAAAAGTGTAAAATGTTCTATTTACATATTTTTGAAAAGTGTAAAATGTTCTATTTCCATGTTTTTTTTTTAAATATTTAGGCAGCGAGGGCTGCATTTGCTGACCTTAATTATCCGGCCCTGATAGGATAGGGAATTGAATTATTTATCGTTTTTTCGTTTATAACCGAACCTTTGCTAAATTAATAAATAACTAAATACAAATCAACTATCGGAGGTAAATTGTTGACATACTTGCGGATACTTTTGAGCGAACTGTTTTTGAGTTGTAGGTACATGATATTATAATTCATTAAATTAATTCTATGGAAAAGCAAAAGCATGTTACACAGTTACTTGGAGTCGTAGTAGTAGTAGAAATTCAGCTAGGAAAATATCAAAATTCAGCAACCTCATGATCAACTACAACAGCAGTCTACTACCAACTGCGAAGAATCTTATGGCTCGAGCCCGATGGCCGACTCTCACCTGGTCACTAGTTGAGTGCCCTTTAGGGTGTATAGTTGAAAAGGTTTACATGGATTAGTTAGATACTTACTTGTTCTTCTTCAGGTCTTAGGATTAGTCATCACTAACTGATGAACAAAGAGCATCTGTTTTATAGAAGAGGCGTACGGTACCTTGCCTTTTTGTGCAAGAGTTCCAAACTACCATTAGACTGCACTGCTACCACTACTAGATATCTCTGATCTTTCGTATACTGATCATAAACTGTTCGTAGTCGTAGTCGTAATCGTAGCTCAGTTCGTCTTATTGTAGATGAAAATAATAATGAAAAATAATAATACGATAGGACGTGGGGATGGAGGATGGAGGACGATGGAAATGAAATATTTTGCCATTTACTCACCCTTTCAAAGTTTCATAGCTTTATACTTTACTTTACTATGACACGTAAGTGCATTTAGTATTTATTACCTTACCTTCTTGAATTTGAATTTGAATCCGTCACTGTATAACTATTCTTCTTCTACTTGTACCTCTATTCTATGGCTCTGGCTGCCTGCCTGGCTTAACTCCATCATCAGTATTTATCGTGACTACTGAGCTAGAAAAGCAAAGGGGAAAAAATATATATTGTACGAAGTACGAAGGAGAATACAAAAGAAAGAGCTTCAAAAAACAAACTAAACTAAACGTAGATCAGGTACACGTCGTTGTCGCTGTCGTTGTCGTAATAATCGTAATCTGTATAAGTGAACAGGAACAGAAACTGAAGTGACTGAAGGAGTACCTACCTGTGCTGTACATGTACAATTTGAAATGGTCACATTAAATCAGCAAAGTAGGAACAAGGATATTATTACTGTGTTAAAAACATTAAATGTCAAGCCAAAACGCAAACGGTTACAATAATATTGTAATTTAGGTTGCTCTTTGTAAGTAGTAGCTCGTTGTCGTGTTTGGGTTTAGGTTGTGTATTGTAAAATACTTCATTGATGGATTTTGTTTTTTGCAATTTAATAACACCTCATTATTTCTTTTTTTTTATACATAGTTTATAATTTAGTCTTTAATAAAAAGATTAGATATATAGGTATTTTTAATAGCTTCCTTTCTGCTTTAATTACGATTACGAATTATGTATAACGTTAGATTTGCAGTTCCCTTTTTCTATCAGTATATCTGCGCACTACAGATACCGTTTCATCTGTACGGATTTTGTATATCTACTTATGTATATGTTGAATTATATCTTGCAATCTAAAATAGATGAGCCCTTTTATCCTCAGCACAGAGCCTTTTGGAATGGAATATAAATCAGAAATCCGAGATCCGGGAATAAAATATTGAAAACCCGGGTCCGGGTTGTAAGTTGTAATTTTATCGTTCTTGTTGCTGTTGTTATGCTGCTGGCTGATATTTAAGCACACGCATAGTTGTAAGTATGTAGACAGACGCCTGACTATTGACTGGGCCATAGGGCTTTGGCCTTGTGCGTCAGTTCCTTTGTAAACTATTTTTTAAAAGCATTCCAAAAAATCCCGTGTATTTAAATGGCACGTTTTTACATTTTTCAGTGTCGATTAATAGGGATACTTACAGCCTGTTTTGACTTTTACAAAAGGAAATTGCTGAATACTAATAAGCACATAAGTAATTATTTTATAGTTTAATTCGAATTCTATGAAAAATAAATTCAAAAAGACTGTTTTATTGTCTATTTAGTTCCAGCATTGATGTCGGTATAATTACCATTATATTTTTCTTATAGGTTTCTAAAATTCAGAAGTAAATGAGAACGTTAGCTAACATAGATAATTATATGCGACTATTTTTATGCATACGGTTGGTTGCAGAGTGTCCACAGTGAAGACACAGAATGAACCATTTCCATTTTTAGCTAAAAACAAAATGCACTATCTACAAAAATAAATTAATATGTCTCTTGATATAAAAAAGCATGTATAAAGAATATTTTACACTTTTAAAAAGCATGTAAATGGAACATTTTGCACGGTTCAGAAAACATATAAACATAACAATTTGCACTTTTCAAAAACAAGTAAATCTAACAATTTGCAATTTTCAAAAAACATATAAACAACAATTTGCACATTTCAAAAACAAGTAAATAGAGCAATTTGAACTTTTCAAAAACCAAGCGAATAAAACATTTTTCACTTTTAAAAACCCGAAATTAACACTTACAAGCATCTATCCCATTGACTGTTTTTTTGACATAGCTCATTTTAATCCTAACTTAAATTGGTCATGGCTCATTTTGATTCTTCACTCGCGATATGTTTCCTGTGTGGTTTATAGCCAACTCGTAATCCCAACTTCTACAAAGTAAAATAAAAATTTGAAAAATAAAGAATGAAGAAAGCAATGAACTTATTCTAGGATATTTGAATATATAATTACACTTGTTTTTTTTCGCATCTTTTATTTTTTCATATTTCTTTTCTTTTAAAGTGTGTGGGTGGCATAATATATAATGGTAGAAGGCATGGCATGGTGCTTATTGTATGTTGGTAGTAGCATTAATGGCCATCCCTTTTCAGACTTGTCTTCTGTTCCTGTTCTGATGTTCTATAATGTGTCTCTCTGTATAATGCATTTGCATTTTGCTTTGGGCTAGGGCACATTTTCCAAACTTCAACATCCACATTTTCAACAGATCCAGCTTTGAGATTTTGAGACGCGCACACATGAAAAAAAATGACTAATATTATAAAATATTATTAATGCTTTTGACTCACTCCCTTGATGATGTTGATGTTGATGATGATGATGAGGATGACGATGACGATGACGACGATGAATTTTATATTTTATGAGTAGCACACGGCATCTCATAAGATTCTGTTTGTCTCTGCTGTTGTACTATCAGTATAATGTACAAGCCTCTCATTACAAACCAAAATTACAGACAACAGTCGAATAAATATATTATTATGTAAAACTTGAAATTCGAAGAATTGACAGAATCCATTAATTCCTACACTTCTAGATATCCATCCCCTCCTTTGAAAAATGTTGAAAAAACAAAATCTATTTCTATTTCTAATTTTTTATTTCTTCCGTGGTGTACTCCACTATGCTATACTGTGTTAAATGTTAACTGGGTGTCTCTAATAAATTTCAGAGAGTCCGCATATTTCAGCTTGGTGGATTAACATTAGCCATGGAAGATTAAGAATGGGGAAATGTCATTATTCATTTTCATTTCTTTTAGGCAGAGAAAGAAGTCACAGAAAGTGAGACAGCGTTTACGATTAGTGTGAGGCGGAGTCATGCTTTGAGTATTGCAGATTTTTCATCTCAACAGATTCAGATTCAACACTAAAAGTTACGTATACTTCCGACTTCAGACAGACTTCTATAAAGTGTTTTCATATTAGCTGGGGACACACACTCATCAGTATCAGTCTCACTCAGGACGTCTACAGAACAGATATTACTTGGAATTAAAACTAGAATTACAAAATTACTGTAACTTACTAAATTATGCAGCAGGATACACAATACGGAACAAGAACAGAGACAGACAGAGAGAGGAGAGAGCTATAATATTTTTACTTTAGCAAAAAAAAAGGGAGGGAAGAAATACTTTTACACATGAAGAGTTGTTTGGCAAAATGTGATAAGTCAATTTTTTCAAACATGAGATTATTTGCGTTACGTGTAGTATTCATCTATATACGTTACTGCGTTGAATGGTAAAGATCAAAGTTTATAACCAAACCAATTTTTTTAAATTGCCAAAATTGTGTTTTTTGACGAAACGGGATAGGTCCATTAAATGATTATTGGCAAAATGGGATAAGTTCACCTAAAATATGCATTTCTGATTTAAATTTTGGTTTTCCAGTGTTTTCGTAGTTTGTAGAAGACAATTGCCGTGCGTAAATATTTTCATGCCAGGAAAAATTTTAAAGTTAAAAAAAAGTTTGGTTTCACTCAAAACGATTAAAATTTCATCTCACGGACTTTTTCCTGCACGTTAAGTAATTGATTTTGAGGCAAAACGGGAAAAGTCCTATTATAATATACTTATAATAATAAGATATTAATGTGTGGTGGCAGTGCCATAGAAAGGATGAATAATAAAGTGCTCTATAGTCGAAGGACTAGAGAGGAGATAAGATTCAACTGCTACTCGGATGAGTTTTCTAAGACAACTGTTAATTTATTTAATACTGGTTCTTTGACTTCAACTTTAACAACGTAATTTGTACAATATAAATAATATAATTGTTGATCGAATGATGTCAATTTCAACATCCTTGAGTATGTGTGAAATTGTAGTTTCCTTCTGTAAAAGAATATTAATCCAATAATATATTCCAAATAATTATGAGCTCATGCTGAGCTGTATGCTTATACATGATAATTTCCGAATTACAAATAATTCTAATTATAAAGCAATGTGCATCATTGCACTGTGGCAATGACTGCATCCTGTGAAACAGAAGGATGTGGTGGCCTACTCACTTCATAATGAGCTGAGTGGCAAAAACATCTAATGCAATAGTAGGATTGAAGATCCTCACTATGCAACCGGAATGAACGATGACATTGCAGTGGAATGCATCGTGTACATTATTCCTTATTATAACCAATTAATAAATAAACTAGAGAGGAAGTCTCTGCATACTTCTCTCTGTAGAATGCAACATATTAAATTTCCAATGTAATAATTACTGCAATGGAATGGTCGATCTTCAATATTCACAATAATATGAGATCACCATTATTGCACAATATCCTGTTCAAATTATATAGAATGCGGATAATAGAACTTAGGTAAAAGATGTATAATTATACTAATTATAATTACACCTTCCTCTTCTATGCTATGTATATTTTAACACCCTCCTTTGGATTAGGAATCTAAAAATTACTGATCCAATACGGAAGATACATAGATAGGTAACATAGTTCATATAGCCAAATACATATTCATTCAATTAATAAAACCAATCATATAATGCCAAATCAATAATCATGCTCGTAAATCTGCTGCGCTTCGGTGCTGGTCCAGATTGAGTCTTGAGTTTCGGTAATCCTCCGGGTCTAGTTGGCCGGGCATCACTCGGGCGAGTGGAATCGGTGGGAGAGTAATGTACATGTCTTCAGGATCCATTAGTTTGGATTCTCGTTTCAAAGTGAGGGTATTCATTTCTTCCTCGAATGCTGGCTCGGTCTGCTTGGTGTCCGGCTTACGACTGCGGCTACAATGCTTCTTTCTAAGCATATTGGCTCCTCCTCCAAACTTCCAGTAGAGGGTAATGAGAGCTGAGCAGATGATCGCTGCAACGGCGATTCCAGTCCAGGCTGATAAATTTCCTCCCGTGTCAATTGGGTCTTCCCAGTGTATCTGGTCTATGTCGCTGTTCCGTATAGGAAATGTTACATTCAGCTGATTCATGTCCAGTTGTGGCGTTAGATGCCAGCTTATTTTCTCAACAAATGTCGGATCCTCTCTGTCAATAAAGATGAGGTCCATGACGCTTCCCTGGTAAGTATTATTCAGAATTCGGAAGGTCGTGCTAATCGGTAGCGTAATGACACCTCTTCATCATGAAGGGTAGACGGGTGACAATTCGTAAGTGCGTAAAAATCTTTTCCGCCTTTGAAACTACTGCGTGGTCTGCAGGTTTGCCTTGTCGTGGCAGATACTCGGTTTGTATATTTGAATTCTAAACCTGTATCATATACACAGTCTTCAACTGTTGATATCAGTGCATTTCTCGGTCCAATATATTCGAGATTGCAAGTCTGATTCTTCTGCTTCGTAAGTAGAGTGAAAGGGTCAGCTTCTACTACTGTCAGATTCGGATTGATAAGGGGAATGATGAATTCCATGTAAATGTTTTCTAAATCAAAATCCGTACGGCACGATCTGAAGTCTGCCATAATCATGGGGCAATGGTCTCCACAAGGTAGGGTGAAATTAAGGTACTCGAGAAAGTGTTTGTCCATCTTGAAATTTCTCCACAACTTTCCAGTCTGCTTTAATATGCTTACGCTGGAGGAGAGTCTGCTTGCTATGAATGCTATATCAAATTCCATATCGGTGAGGACGTTCGGTAGTATGTTCACCTCAGCTACTATGTTGTTCATTTCTGATGCCAATATCGCCATATGTTCTTTCAATAATTCTTGATTATTTGTGAGAACTCGAACTTTCGCTTCAAGTGAGTTAAAATGATGGGCCAAATCGTACGTGTGCTTCTGATTTACTTGGGCCTGATGTGCGGCGTGCATGGACATACCTAGTCCTGCGCTGGTCATCACGAACATAGCTGTAATTGCCAGAGCTGTGAATACAAATCTCTTTTCCCGGTGCGGTGCTGTGGACACCTCCTTCGGTGGGCAAATATGTTTGAGTTCCGTCTGGAACGTCCTTCGGTATTCTAGATCGCATCTTTTCCTGAGCGATAGTAATGAGCTTTCAGTGGCTACTAGTCTGTCCGGTATCATTAATCGGCAGGGGGATAATAACTGTATCTTTAGCTTCACAGTATTGTATCCGCTAATGGCTGGATGGTCTGACCTTCTCCAAATAATTGGTGGTCCATCGTCAATTTTTGAACTCAGCCCTCCTGACAGGAGCACGGCGTTGAGTAATAATGCCATTTTCATAGTAGTCCAAAGTGTAGAAAATCCAGTGGTTTTCTTTCTCGTGAATCTTTCAAATTTCGATTCGGGGAGTATGTAGCCTGCGACTGCTTCAATTCGAGTCGGCTTGTTGATGTCAACCATACCCATGGCCTTCATGAGGTCTCCATGTCTCGGTTGCGGTAGGGATTTCGTAAGCATGTCAGCTTGTAATTCTTCTGAGCGCTTGTGAGCTAGTATTAATTGATCTGTTTCAATAAGCTCCCGGACGCAAAATATTCGTGTGCGTACGTGCTTGGTCCTTTCGTGATTGCCTTCCATATTTGCAATCAATTTCCATCCAGCTTCTGAATCTGTGAACTGGTGGATTGGCTCATTCCATTCTCTTAATCCCATGTCACACAATAAATAGTGTGCCCAGATGGCTGATCTTGCCATGCTGTTGATGCCATAGACTTCTGCTATGCATGTTGAATGTGCTACCAGGTTTTCTTGTTTTGAGGTCCAAAGCCATACTACTCCGTTCAGTAATATGCATCCTCCCATAATTGATTTTGCTCCTGGTGCGTCCGCAAAACTTGCGTCTGACTGTACTTCAAATTCAAGTACTCCGTCTTCTGAGTATAAATACCTGATCGATTGATAGATCTTATTAATGAGGTAATGAAGGACGTGCAGGGCTGCTTCATAGTCCTTTTGATCATAGTTAGCGAATCTCTGCGTAAGTTTCTGTACGGCGAATGAGATGTCGGGTCGGCTAAGGCGACTGATAAATAAAAGCGATCCTACCAATGACTGAAATGGTAGATCTTCATGTAATTCCTCCACAATATTCTTCTGTGGGTTGTAATCTCTTCTCATAGGTGTGGTAACCTTGCTATAATTCCCTTTCTGTTGGAATTTCAATTTCAATTCTGTGATCTTGGTCACTTGATTGATTTGGACGTACTTGTCCGTGATGCGAATGTCCATTCCCAAAAATTTGGAAACGTCGCTTGATTCAGTGATGTTGAATCCAGTTTTCAGTAGCCGTATAAGTTCATCCATGTCGTATCTGTGAGTGGATGTGGCTAGACTGTCATCTACATACCAACAAATGTATGTAGTGTGTTCTTCTCCATTCGTATCCTTGTATCTGAGGATGTAGAGGCATTTATCATAGTCACTTTGTCTGTATCCAATGGATAGCATGAATTTCCGTACTTTCTTGTAAAAGTTTCTTGGACTTTGACATAGTCCATATAGTGACTTGATGAGTCTGCACACCTTATTGTTGCCTTCCTTGAAACCTTGAGGCTGGTGCATATAGACTTCTTCTTCCAGTTCGGCGTGTAGAAAAGCAGTCTTCACATCTAGCTGTGTGATATTCATTCCGGCGTCGCTGAGCATGAGTCTAAAGAGCTCATATCTTGCGGTCGGGGCGAACGTATCAGTATAATCAATTCCTTTGATTTGTTTGTTGCCGAGTACTACAAGTCGGGCTTTGTATCGGTCTCCATCAGGCTTATAACCATAAATCCACATGCAGGGGATTATGTATCTTGTCTTGGGTCTCTCTACTAGCTTCCAAGTTTTAGTGCTGATGAGTGCGTTGAATTCTTCATTCATAGCTTCTATCCAGTAATTTCTGTCCACTGAGGCTAATGCTTGCTCGTAATTGGCAGGTATGAATACTGGCCTTCTGTGAGGTATAGGTACCTTTTCTGATGCTTCTGGTAAGCGTGTTTTCTAGATTGATCCAGGTAGTTTGCTCGCTGCGAACATGGTCTGTTCCGAGGCTTTAGATTCCAGGTCTATAACTTCTGGAGTTTCAATTTTCGATTTCTTTGTATCTGATCGCAATGTTCGATCAGTAGGTTGTGGAGTGGCCTTCCGCTTTACTGTAGTTCCAGCGGGTCTGCCTCTCTTCTTTATTATAGGAATTAGCGGCTCGTCTCCTACGATGCACTCCATAACGTCTGTGGGTGCTGCCGGGCCATCCTTTGGTAATCTCCAATTAATAGCGTTTGGCTCTAAGAATGTCGTATCGAGTTGCTCTCTGTGCGGTACATTCTTGTTATCTCTTGATTCGGTTTGAGATTGCTCAGGTATAGGTACTGGCTCGCTTTGGCTGTCAGCTTCTATAATCTCTGGGATTAAATAATCTTCAAGCGTACCTTCAGGTCCTTCGTTAATGAATGAGGCTTCTGTGTCTTGCCCATCGGAGTCTGATAGGTCTGGATTATTTTCTCCAGGCTGTGTCTGTCTGAGGCTTGGTTGTATGACGGTAGTGACTTCATTGTCGTCTTCGTCCGTATCATAGCTTGTATAATTCGGTACTCGTTCCGAGTGAACCGATTGATTTTTGTCTTTTATTATATCTCCATTGATATCTCTCTTGTGGACGAGGGTCCTTCTGAATTCTCCAATGTGAGCGCCCTTTGTCTTATTTTTGTTATTCTTGTATTTGTGTCCTACATACCACTCATCATCCCGGTTTAAGTGTGACGGCGGTGGTTGATCCGGAAAACGGGCGTCGAAGAAATCAGCATGTCTACCATAAAAGTATCTTTTGGTTTCGACATCGTAAAACTTGTATTCTCGGTTGTGTTCCACATATCCGACGAATATCCCGATCCATGTCTTCCCCTCCCAAATTTGACCTTTCATTATTTTAACGCCTGCGTTGCATCCGAAAATATGGATGTGTCCCAAATTTGTAGGTTTCTTATGGATCATAGTAAAGGGTGTCTGAGTCTTCCCTTTGTGTAGGATGCGATTGTGTAGATATGCTGCTGTATCCACTGCATCTTCCCAAAATTTATTTTGTAAGTCTGCTTCAATGAGCATTGCTGTTGCGGTTTCTTTGATAGTGCGGACTTCTCTTTCTAATTTCCCATTTGACTGTGGGCATTCCACAGGGGTCGGAACATACGTAATTCTTTTTTCTCTGACATAGTCATGCATCCAATGATTGTCGAATTCTGTTCCAGAATCCGTCTTGATAAATTTGACTTTATTTCCAGTCTGTGTTTCGAGCCATGTGGCGAAATCAATAATTTTCTGTACTATTTCAACTCCATTCTTGTTTGAGTGAAATGTAATTCTCCTGTAGTCGGAGTGATCGTCTTTCATCAGTAGGAAGTATCTGTTTCCTTGATTTGAGTAAACTCGGGCATGAACTAGATCTGCATGGATACATTCTCCGTTTTCGAATGTGTCTTGATCGTCTTGATCTGGGAAAGGCTGACGTGTTGCTTTCGCTTTATTGCATACAACGCAATCGTGTGGAGGTTCAAGTTTTCCTCTTTTTCCTAGTAAAGCCGCTTCAGTGTTGACTGTCTTCGCAATGTATGGATGACTAATGTGTCCCATTTTCTCGTGCCAGCGTTGAACTGCGCCTAGCACCATCCCTCTGGCTAACATAGCTTGGGGTAATTTGTTAACAGGCTTGAACATCATGGTGAGTTGTCCAGAATTTTCATTCTGTTGTCGAACCATGATTCCTCGGAATATTAGTCTCTTTTTCTTGAGAGGCTCTCCATTCTCATTGTAACTTTGATAGAAATTGATGTCCTCATTTCCACCCATGAATTCTAAATTCCTGTCCTTGCATGCTGAGGAGACTGAAAATAGATTTGCTGACCTTGGTAAGTACCAAACGTCATTCAGTTCTTGTGGTTCCCAGCTGTGACCATTAAAGGCTGAGACTACCACTGTCCCGGATCCTGGCGATTCTACGCTTGAGTTATCTGCGAGTCGAATCCCTTTCGGTCCATCGGGAAATGGTTCATATGATGTAAACCATTCTTTCCTTCCGCATAAATGCATGGAAGCTCCAGTATCACAGGGCCAAACGAAGTGCTCCTTGACTGGGGTATAATCGTCATATTCGGTTTCCGAATTGTTTGTTGCTGCTCGAATGTACTTGTAATTAGCTAGGAAAGCTCTGTTTCTGATGTGGCTACCCCCTGGGGTAGGCTGTTGTATTTCAATTCTTCGATGAGAGCGGGCTGGAGTCTGACTTGACGGTCCAGGCTGATTCGCGTTCTTCTTGGGTTTCGGACGTGTGTCCTCCCTTTGACATGATTGTAAGTTATGAACACTCTGAGAGCCTCCAGGTTGCTTTGATATGCTTAGGCTGAAGGGGAGGTCCCTTCTTCGATCCATGTTTCTCGGATCTATGTCTTTTCTATCCATGTCTTCCCTCGGGAATGGATGACAATTTCGATCCATACATTCTTGATAATTTCGAGTGCAATCTTCACATCTCTTGATGTAGTAATTGTGTCCACATTTAGTAGTGCATATGTTATGCTTGGTGGGGCAATATCCAACTGCTCCCTTTCTTCTTTCCTTTTTAGTTGGTGGACTGTAGAAACATTCTTCTAGTTTCGGTTTCTGTGTTGATCGTCGATCACGAGTGAACCGATTCGGTTTATAAGCCGATTCCTTCCACCGTGCCTGCGACTGCTGAGCCGTCCTCTGCGAATGAGAATTCTGAGTGACGCTCTGCCCTCCTGACTGTGTCATCGGTGGGTCTGGTTGTCTGTGTGCTACAGATGTGTAGGCTTGCGCAGCTGCCCCTCCCACCCCTTGAAGGGTGACTTTGGTATCAGGAGTGTGCTTCCCGGTCGTCTGTATTGACCTGTCGATGGTGACTTTGCTCAATGTTGCTTGAGGCTTATTCTTTATCTTGTCTAAATAATATTTGCCTGATGTCGGCTTCCAATCCTGTCGTAGGAAATTGAGTAGATGCCTATCGTACTCTTCTTTTGTCTCTTGTGGGGCAAATTCAATGTCTTCTGTGATGCCCGGGTACATTTTTCTTGGGTCGAGTAATTGACAATTCCAGTCTTCCATACTCTGTCTTGTAGTGCTGAGTGAGAATAATTCCAATGCGCGTCGAGCCTTTTGTCCTTGCTTTCTTGGACCGTGGGCTCTACTGATGGACCATTCGTTGTCCATGTCGACTGATTCTCCGGTTCTCGGATCTATCATATCCCATTCCGAATCAGTACTGCTTTCTGATGAATCTCTTGTTGAGCGAAAAATGTTCCCCTCCTTCACTTGCATAAGTTGAAGGGCATCGTCATATCGAATGCAAAAAGGATTTGTCTTGCAATCGTGCCAAGTGGTTCTGTAGGTAAGTGGTCCACTTGTCGGCTGTAAGGGTAGGTGACTGTGACCTAGCATGAGACATCCTGTCTCCATATTCGGTACAAGTAATGTCTGTACGTGTTTCCATTCGTTTCTGAGGAAATGTCTTTTCAGGCTGTCAATCTTATAATTTTCTGAGTCCGCCTGAGTTCTAACCATGAATGCATGGGGTAGGTTAAGAGCTTCTACCTTCGAGGGCTTAATAACTTCAAGTTGAGTTTCTGCCTCTTGATCTGTGCCATTGAATGGGCTTATTGTTTCTGAGGGCTTATCTGTTGTTGCCTCCTGGATTGTGCCTGTGATAGGACTTAAAGGTTCTGAGGGCTTATGTGTTGTTGCCTCCTGGATAATGCCTGTGATAGGGCTTATAGGATCTGAGGGCTTATCTTCACTGAGTGATGCCTCTTCATTGTTGTTCCCAATTGTTGGGCTTTCAACTTCAATTTCAATTTCAGTGCTTGGGGCGTCCAAGGCTTGAGTGTGACTGATATGCACTGGAATGAGGGAGCTTGATTTGCCTCCTTCAATCCACTTGATAGTTTCCCGTGCGTAGGGAAGTCCATTGATGAGATAGCAATCCGTAGTAGGATTGTACTTGATAATTGTATCCAGTTCTGACCTGTCCATTTCGGTCTTGTTGCCTACGATGAGGGCTTTTTCAGTGCAGGTAGTCTTGGCTTGCCTGACTTTCGGATTTGTATCCTTTTTCTGTTCCAGAAATTCTTTTCTCAATTTTGTTTCTGCTGGATAGCATTGAGGCGTTGATGCGCAGTCATGATGAGTAAAATTCACTGGTAATAATTCCAGAATTTTCTCAAGTGTACATGGAGCTTCAGAAACCATGTAGCAGTCCGTAATGGGGAAAAATGTTACTGCATTGTAAAGCTTTTCAGTTGGAGTGTCTTGTATTGCGACCTCCCCGGAATTTTCTTCAATTCCTTTTTTCTGTCTCATTTCGAGAGCTGTGCATGGTCGGATCATATGTGCGTGTCCTCCAGCTTGAATTCTGATTGCCTGTGTCGGGGTGAACACGGCATCGCGATAGAGTTTTGGATGTGACTGTGAATATCTGTAGTCCAACATCAAATCTGAGTAAGGAATAGCAATTCTTGCTCTGTTTCCTCCAGTTGTATTATTCGGACTCCCATCTTGCTGTGAAGGCGAGTTATGTGGAGGAGAATTATTCTGTGTCGAATTCTGTCCTCCGTTCCCGTTCGCGGCGGCTGACTGTGCGCCTGGGGTATGTTGAGCTGTGTTAGCTGCTTGATATGCGGGAGCTACCCTCCCTCTTCCAGCCATTCTACCTCGTCCTCTTCCTCGCATTGGGGAAGGGTGGTAGAAGGCCTTTTCTGGTGGATCTTCCGTGGCCTTAGGGTCACCACGAGCTTTCTTTTGACAATTTATTTCTTTGTGAAATCTGTATCGACACCAGTTGCATCTTCCCTGGAATTCATATTCTCCAGGTTGTCTCCTTCGGTTTCCACCTGGAGCGGCGGGATGTAATTCATTCCCGGCTTGTGAATGCTTGGCACTCTTGTGTGCGTTTCTTCAGGTCAGGATTTGTTCTCGGACTGATCCCTTTGGAGGCCCTTGTCGCTGAGCTTGGAATGCGTTTCCAGTTTGACTTGCTCCGACTCGGGGACTCTTCGTTGCATTATCGTCATGATGTTTCAGACTTTTCTGAATTACTTTCATCTTTATCTTGTCATCGTCCGTGTTCATATACCACGTGTCGAGAAAGTGTACATATCTGTTTGTCTCTTTCAGATGATGTACAGTTAGACTGACCAACAAGTCTTCGGCTACTGCTGGTCCAGTCTCAGTAATCTTCACGTTGAGATTCAATACTTCGGTGACATAATCTGTCCCTGTTGTGGTGACTTTCAGTGCGAATAGCTTCACCATCAAATCGGCTCGGAGATCTGTCTTGGCAGTTCCGTATAGGGTATCAAGTTGCCCTATCATTTCAAGAGAAGTCTTGAAATTTGTAATGCGGGGTTCAATAATTTTGTCCACTGCTGCGGTTATCGTTGCTCGACAGCAGGCATCCCCGGCTTTCCAATTGTTGGAGATCTGTGTGTTCGTGTTGATTGTAGCATCGTTGGTTCCAATTTCAATGTTCTTTTGATCTCCCGTTGCTATTCCCCAAATTCCTAATTGCTCTAGGGTCATTTGGAGCTTTGATTGCCACAACGCATACACATTGTATGGTGTGAGCTTCTCAAAAGTAATTTTCGGTGTCTGGTAAAATACCGGCAACACGGTAGACGGTGCAGGTGCCATTATGACCTGTTCGTCTTCTTGTCGATCTTGTTGTCGATCGTTTCCTCCCGGATTCTGTGCTTCGGGGTTTGTAATATTATTCGGACCTTGTCCTATATTTGTATTCGGTGGTACGACACCGTTGTTACCGGACATGGGCTTGATGTCCTGGGAAATATTCAGTAATCCGTAGGCGTCTAGGATTCTATCTTGAAATTTCCGAATTTGTGTAGTAAATTGTACTTCGTAAAATAAATAGGCTCTGTCAAAAATATCAGTGATTTTGACACCTCTTCTAAACTTGAGTTTATTTTCACCAGTCTGAGTATTAACAACTCTCTGGGTTATTTCTTCGCCGTTATATCGGGGAAGTTCTTCGGTTGTTCTGAGAGTGAGTACTTGCTCGTGATGAGCGATTTGTTCTTCACAACCTTCTACGATCTCGAAACTGTCAAATAATTCAGCGAGATTTATTTTCTGATCGTCTGACATCAACTTTTATGAGCTTGATGTGGGAAGTTCGGCAGTATTGCCTCTTCTCTGGGTTTAGAATTTCTTTTAATAGGAGGTACGGCAATATGGCCTCGTCTCGTCTATTAATTCTGGTGAAGTTCGGCGATATTGCCTCTTCAATTTGGTAAGTACCTTGTGGTACGGCGATATTGCCTCGTCACTTCGGGTACGAAAATAGGAAGTACGGCTATGTTGCCTCTTCGACTCTGTTGAGTACTCTGTGGTACGGCAGTATTGCCTCTTCACTTCGAGTAGGAAATGGGAAGTTTGGCGATATTGCCTCTTTGCTTCAGTTGAATAATTGGAAATTCGGCTGTAGTGCCTCTTCAATTCAGTAAGTACTTGGTGGTGCGGCGATATTGCCTCTTCACGTTGAGTACGAGAAATAAGAAGTTCAGCGATATTGCCTCTTCGCTGAGAATTCAGCCAGCGTGCCTGTTCTCTTGAGAATTTCGGCAGGAGTGCCTGTTCTCTTCGTATGTGTGTGGTTCGGCGTTATTGCCTCTTCACTTGATAATTTCGGCCTTTGGTTGCCTATTATCTTCAATTAATAAGAAGTTCGGCGGTCGTGCCTCTTCTTTCGATATTTTCGGCCTTTGTCTGCCTGATATCTTCAGTAAATGAGAAGTTCGGCGGTATTGCCTCTTCTCTTGATATGTTCGGCCTTTGTCTGCCTGATATCTTCAATTAGTAAGAAGTTCGGCTGTATTGCCTCTTCTTTTCGGGAAAATATTACTGCGGGAAGTTCGGCGGTATTGCCTCTTCACGGGTGCAGTAATTCGGGCGGTTCGGCTCGGTAGCCTCTTCGCTTCGGGTACGTAGCTGGAGGTACGACGGTATTGTTTCTTCTCTTGGACTACGGTTTAGGTGAGGTTCGGCGGTAGTGCCTCTTCTCTTCGGTTACGGATTTGTAAAATTTTAATCCTACCTTACGGCCCTACTCTTATACGTCTAGGTGCCTAAATTCCTTGGGAGAGAACGGACTGTTCTGCTTCGTCAAATTTTCTTTACCAATAAGTCAACCTTGTTAGGGCTGGTTACCGGTTTTATTAATTCGACAGGTAAAATGCAAACAATAACACAACGGTTAGTGATGAAATGTTTGATTTTGTTTAGCAAGGGAATTTACTCAATACTTTTAGTACCTTGTCCAGAGGATTAAATAGGTAAGTATGAGATTTCTAAAGATTTCAGACTGAACTTTAACAACTCTGACAATCTTCCTAGCACTTTCAAAAACTGATAATTGGGGCCCGGCCGGGAACCACAATTAAATTACTTCTACCTGATTAACTACAGTGTAAAAGTTTAATTACAAAAGTCACGAAGAGCTGGTATTGCTACTTCGTGCCGTGCTAATAACTGGCTTGACCTACGAGGTCAATTGTGACCGCTTGTCTCAGCCGTGCTGATAACGTATTATAATATACTTATAATAATAAGATATTAATGTGTGGTGGCAGTGCCATAGAAAGGATGAATAATAAAGTGCTCTATAGTCGAAGGACTAGAGAGGAGATAAGATTCAACTGCTACTCGGATGAGTTTTCTAAGACAACTGTTAATTTATTTAATACTGGTTCTTTGACTTCAACTTTAACAACGTAATTTGTACAATATAAATAATATAATTGTTGATCGAATGATGTCAATTTCAACATCCTTGAGTATGTGTGAAATTGTAGTTTCCTTCTGTAAAAGAATATTAATCCAATAATATATTGCAAATAATTATGAGCTCATGCTGAGCTGTATGCTTATACATGATAATTTCCGAATTACAAATAATTCTAATTATAAAGCAATGTGCATCATTGCACTGTGGCAATGACTGCATCCTGTGAAACAGAAGGATGTGGTGGCCTACTCACTTCATAATGAGCTGAGTGGCAAAAACATCTAATGCAATAGTAGGATTGAAGATCCTCACTATGCAACCGGAATGAACGATGACATTGCAGTGGAATGCATCGTGTACATTATTCCTTATTATAACCAATTAATAAATAAACTAGAGAGGAAGTCTCTGCATACTTCTCTCTGTAGAATGCAACATATTAAATTTCCAATGTAATAATTACTGCAATGGAATGGTCGATCTTCAATATTCACAATAATATGAGATCACCATTATTGCACAATATCCTGTTCAAATTATATAGAATGCGGATAATAGAACTTAGGTAAAAGATGTATAATTATACTAATTATAATTACACCTTCCTCTTCTATGCTATGTATATTTTAACAAGTCCACAAATTAAAATTTTGCAACATTTTCTAAAAAATTCCAGAGTCAGTCTAGATTTATGAAACTGCTTGTACTAACGCTTCGTCAGTTGCAGTACCTGTAGAAAAAATTGAGTTGGAAAAATAATCCTGTCACATTGTATTCATTATTCGTTGTTCCTGTAAAATTTGCTTTGATGGACTTGACCCGTTTTGTCAAAAAACTCTTCAAATTTTTAATACTGTGCAAAGAGTTGAGGAAAACAACGACAGGGTCTGTTTAATGGTTTGTGTTTTGTGGTGCGGTGCAGTGGTATTGCATATACATCGTTGGATCGTGTTCCTTGGTTTTCGTTTTGGTTAAAATAAAATAGATCTCTTCTAACTTTACGATTATTATTCTGTTAAATCTCAGTGAATGTTGAGTTTGTTCTGCTATAGATTTTGTGTGTATTTTGTAACTTGTAGTTTAAAGCTGCGTGTCCAATTCGAATGTGAGTAGAATAGAATGTTGTAGAATGGTAGAAGTAGAAGAACGGTGTCCGTAGCGAAGCTTGTAACTTGTAAAGTTTAAGAGGTGGACCTAAAATAAATTTCGCTTCTAGCTATTTTCAATATCATATAATGCTGTATCCTGATACGGATACCGATACCGATAGACGACATAGAATATAGATAGAGATACTACTAGCGCTTCTAAATGTTAAAAGGCTAAAAGTACAAAATGTATTATTCTCTATTAAACTTGTTGAGCTTTCGTCTTGAGACGAGACTCTCGAGACCGACACCGAGACCGAGACCAACTTCAATTTCTTGTCTAGCTCCTTTTACTTACTTAAAGCTAAAAGGTATACATCTCCATACTGCATCTTGATTCTCTTCTTTGTCCGTTATGGACTCAAAGACCCTAAAGCTCTAAATTCCAAACGCTAAAATGTACTGAACGAGAGCTACTCCTAGAAAATGTGAGTTGTCTTTGTGAGTAATTACTTCCCCAGGTAAAAGAATCGAATTGAAGGTGTGCTCTATTTTCCAGCCGTAACTCGCACATTCTATTCTTACAACGTTACAGTAGCAGTATTGTTCAAATAATATTATGCTGGCGCTGGCAATAATGAGAATTGGACTTGGACACGCGCATATCAATGGCCTCTATAATATCTACATTATCTACTTATCGTCATTTTTCAAAAAGTTTTAGAATTTTATATTTTAAAGTAGCCCTATGCATATCTGTGTATAAATGGGTGATGTTGGATAGGGAAGAATTAATAGAATATTAGTCGGTATAAATTACGTATCAGTAAATGAAATATTTTGTTAAAGTATACAAATTTCAAAAAGGCATTCATTAACAATGCAATGGTTTGAAAACGGCTATAATTAAAATAATGATACAGTACAGTAAATTATTTCTTAGAATTACGTGCATACAGTTCCAAGAAAAGCATTTTTCATATTATTATTATCTATAACTTGGCATAGCTATTAGCTATACACATATCGTTTGTGAAGAACCAAAATGACCCATATCCATTTGTAGCTAAAACCAATATCCACTATCTACAAAAATATTGAAACATGTCTTGAAAGCATTTAAATAAAATATTTTGAGCTTTGAAAAAACATTTAAATAGAATATTTTACACTTTGAAAAAATATGTAAATAGAATATTTTACACTTTGAAAAAATATGTAAATAGAAAATTTTTCACTTTGAAAAAATATGTAAATAGAACATTTTACACTTTTAAAAAACATGTAAATGGAACATTTTACACTTTTCAAGAACATGTAAAAATAACATTTTACGCATGTTTCTCATTTTATACTTATGACATAGTTCATTTTGATTCTAGCTTAAATTGGATATGGGTCATTTTGGTTCTTCACTTTTCTTAACTAACTATTCTTACCTACATCCGGTTTCCCATATTCCAATAGCTGCATACTTACTACATTTACTGTCTTTTCCAAGAAAATCTTACAATCATAATATACCATATGGCGGGCCCATCATTTATATACATATATACATATATGTATATAGTCCAGAATTATGGTTCATAAAGTGTTAAAATTTGTGTCGTAAAAATTTCGAAATAAAATAAGGACAAACAATGTATTGTCTAAATTCCTGCATGAGGTACTTCATCATAAGTAGGTATAGGTATATACCTAGGTACTTCATTTTTAAAAAAATACAAATTAATCAAATCTCACTTTCATTTTTGAAAACGTGGACTAAATAGTAACTAGCGCAGTTTGTCCCCATCCCTATACAAAACAATTACATGCCTACATAGGCTTTTTTATTTCCAATTGAAAAACATATTATATATGATAATAGGATTATAATAAAATATAATAAAATTCTATCCGCTGAGCTGACTCGAGAGATATAAAGCTCACTGTGTAGTTAGTTTCCTTTCCTATACTTTTTACAAGCCACAATAATAATACGTAATAAAATATAATAATTATATTTTATTACTAGAAATCTTAAACTGAAACTAGTACTATAATGTTCACGCTGAAGAAGATACGTATAATATCGTAGCCTATATCCTACCACAAGGCACTACAACATACGTCATAATATATACGTACAGCATATTAAATTTTACTTTGCATTGCAATGCAACGGTGACGGTCAGTCAAAAGGGGTAAGTTTGTAGTTTTGTAGTAAGGTACTATTAATATTTTATGATCATAATAATAATAATATGTGAATTCATATAACTAAGCCAGTACACCATATAGCAGTGCAGAGATACTTCTATAGTATAGACACATTAGACATTATAGTTTAATAAAGCTAAAAGTTTGCGCTAACATTCCATTATTGTAGTGTTTAAAATTCCAAGAAGAGAAACTACACTATTACACTACTGTAGCTAAAACTAAAACTGCAATAATTATGTATATACCGAATACCTTATACGGACTGTAGTACTGTAGTAATAAAGTAAAACTCAATTTCATAGTGAGATACTGCAGATAAATACTCAAAAGTAAACTAAATATCCGTAAAACTAAAACGAAATAGCCCCTTTACCATTTAACTCTCAAAAGAATTACTCTCTGCTCTGCTCTACATAGCAAAGGCGAGGCAAAGCAAAACTAAACTACACAACAAACTTGAAAGAAATAATATATCAGAATACAATACAATGCAAACTTACAACACAACTGCTGCTGCTACGAAAACGAAATAAATATAATATATTTTATAAACTTAGTACCTACCACACTACTTACTTACAAACTATCAACTAGTGAAACTAGGATAAAGGGGAAAATGCAACAAGTACCTAAGTACCTACTACTATTTACTCCTATGATATTATCTTGAGATAAGAGATACATTACGTATGAAGAGTTTTTTGGCAAAACGAGTCAAGCAAATTTGACATAGGAATAACGAATAATGAATAAAAGATGACAATTTTATATTTTGCGACTCAATTTTTTCTACAGGTACTGTAACTGACGAAGCGTTATTACAAGCAGTTTCATAAATCTAGACTGAATCTGGAATTTTTTAGAAAATTTTGCAAAATTTTAATTTGTGGACTTTTCCCGTTTTGTCTCACAATAAATTACTTAACGTGGAGGAAAAAGTCCGTGAGATGAAATTTTAATCATTTTTAATTTAACCAAACCTTTTCATGGATAAAAAAATTTACGCATGGGATTTGTCTTCTACAAAGTACGAAAACACTCGAAGACCAAATTTAAATCAGAAATGCATGTTTTAGGTGGACTTACCCCATTTTGCAAACATCATTTAATGGACCCGTTTTGCCTAAATATGAAATTTTGGCAAGTTAAAAAAATTGCTATGGTTGAACTTTGACCTTTACCATTCAAAACACATCTAGTTGAATAGTATACGTAACGCAATCTAATCTCATTTTTTTTAAAATGGACTTATCTTGTTTTGCCAAACAACTCTTCATTTATATTGTAGCATGTAGTTAAAAGTGCACGAGTACCAGCACCAGTACCAGGTATATATAAGCTTTTACATCATGTCAGACCTGTGTATGTATTTAATAATAAAACCATTTTCAGCCAACGCAAAAGCCTCAAAAAGTCCAATAGCAACTGCTTTAATAGGGAGGGCGAGAGAGAGAGAGAGAGAGATGAGATTCAGTCAGAGATGAAAATCCATCCATATCCATAGAAGCCATAGAAGGGTAAAAGATGTGATGTGACTTTAGTAGACAGAGAATAGTGTGTGTGTAATATTATATTGGTTTGCTATTTTATATATGTACATGATGTTTGTTATGTTGCTGAACCTTTTAGATAGGAGTACAGATAGAGTCTGTTTGGAATAGAAGAGTTTCGAGTGTATAAAATAAATCTCTTTTGGTTTTGGTATTTTCTACTAAGGTATGGAGGGAGGAGGTACTTGTAGTTTGTAGTACTCTGCTATTACTTTACTGCCCCATGATTATATTATACTACAACACATTAACCATTAGATACTTTATAGATTGTCAGTCTCACTCCTTCAGCCTTTTCGTTTACTTTTACCATTTACATTTTCCCGAGAGGAGAAGTTGTTTTATACTCTGTAAGTATTATACGTACTGAATTTTTGAGTCTAATAATGCGGCTCTGAAATGAACTGAACTGAACTGAAATACCTACTGATCAACGACGACGACGACGACCAAGACTCGCGAGCACTAGTAGGATGTGGATGGTAATGGGGATGATGATGGGGGATGGGGGATGCGATATGTCGACTTCGACTTTGGCTTTGACTCCGGCCTGTACGAATAAATATATAAAATGAAATACAAAATACTCACAGACCAAAAACGAAAAGACCCAAATGAAAAGACCTACGATATCATATCCTGTAATTGTAGAAGCGCACTACCTTTTCCATTTTTGCTTTCCCATATATTTTTCTGTATGTACTACTTTAAAAAAAATAGTAGGTACTCTTCTAGAGTTCGGCTGATCACTTCTTCGACTTCACGTCCACATACTTTACTTCTGTACGTTATTTTAGATAGACTACTTGTGATACATAAGTAGGTACTTACATATTTTTTTTCCTTTTACTTCCCCTCGATTCTCGATCATCTGCCTTTCTTACCTTATAAAAAAGAATAGGGAAGATAGATAAAAAAAATCAGCTATATAGTTTATATACGATAATGATTATTTGTGTAGCAAGTAGCAATTCAGATTCAGCTATTCTTATCCATGCAGTACTTGGTAGTGACTAGCTAGTAAATTAAAAGCAAAATATATTGAACCGTATTTTTATTTAGTGTAGCAAATTATTGATAGTACGTTTTATTTGCGTATGTTACCCAAATAGTGATACACTGATAAGGAACACACAAGTACATTGGTTTTGGGGTTGTGATTTGGATTTGGAGTTGGATCCTGCTGTCTATTTATTTTGTATCCATTCCCATTCAGATTACTAAGTACTTGCAACTTGTTGTAGAATTAGAATCTCATGTCATATGAAGAAAAGATCGAGACCGAGACCGAGACCAACTGACTGAATGCGCAATATCTGTACTAGTACTTGTTTTTGAAAAGCTCATCATCATCATCATCATCTGCGGCTATTACTTAGGAGTTGAAGGCAGTTGGTTATTAGTTGTCTGCTCTGTCAGACAGACTTGTTCAGTTCACTTCCGTTTTGATTTTCTCATCTATAATAATATAACAGAAGAACAGAACAAATGTTGGCGTAATATTTTGTTCGAGTACTTTTACACTTTTACTTTGAGTTCAATTTGGATTAAGTTGTAATACCTACCTACCTACACTTTGTTATTTGTGGTTTTTGGGGGAATAGAAACGTCAACTTCGTTGTCATTATTCATCCGTTTATGCACAGATTTATGTCAACGTCCAAACGTCAACTGTTAAATCTGTATCCGGCGTGAAAACATCTTTGATTGAAATGTGAAATACTCTATAATAATTATTTGTGCTTTTTATTATTAATTTGTGAATTTTATTTTTTTAAATAATTAGAATGGACTGCAGTATTCATCCGTCATTAATGATCGATTTTAAATATTAATCGTATATTGCGCAGCCAAGTCTGAAGTCCGTTATCCCGTCAGCCCGTCATCCGTATTTCAATTTCAACATTAGTTTAGTTAGTTGTCAGTGTTCTTGTTTTCTTCTTTTCGGTGGCCTTATTTTTATGGCTCATGGTTCGTGTTTAGTGACTCGTCAGTTTTGGTGTCGGTCATTCCTTGTTCGTGTTCGTGATTCATAATTATTTTACACAAGTGACAAGTTGAAGCCGTTCCTGTGTGTGTCCGCGAGTCCGTATATTATAAGTAATTACCTACAACTTTAAGTTACAACGCCTGCTTTTTTTAAATGTAAAACGGACAACCGATGAAGACGGGAAACTATGCTTATAATTATTAACTGACCAACAACGCGAATATGAGAATTTGCTAATTATTGATCCTAATTAATAGTTTTATACACATCGCAATCATCTATAATTTGATAATTAGTTGCGACTACGCAGAAATAATCAAGCAAAAACTAGCAACTTGAATCTGTCAGATATTTGATTGGATATTGGACAAAATAATTATAGGTAAGTTAAATTGTAGAGGAATTGCTCTAAATATTTTAATAGCTTAAAGGTATATGATGATTATGGTAGTAGTTATTCTTTTTAATAAAAATGCATGTTAGGTTTGCTACTTGTACTTAATCGTAAAAAATGATATAATTATTCTACTATTGACTGTTTTTGACTGCTGTTCTGTGTATCTGTGAATTGTTGCGGGATCAGTTGTTTTTTTTGTTACTAGTTGCATCGTTGCATGTGGAATGTTCAATCGATGTCGATGTCCATTCTAATTCTAACGGATGTTACAAACTATAATTTTATTCTTAGTTCACCTGTTTGTTTGGTTATACACGATATAATTAATTATATGTGCAGGAACTGCAATATACTATACTATACTATTTATGTTATAGTATGCATACTATAGTATGCTACAGCGCTAACTTGCTGCTATAGCTAAATTTATTTATTTATTTATTTATTGTTCTTAGAGACAGACCGTTGGTCCAGAGTAACAGATAGTAAGAAGTAAAAAAAAAAGAGACAAGATAAGAAATTATGTACTAGTAACTAGTGTATAGTCATAAATTAAATTCATAAAATTAAATTTCTAGAATCCTAGCTATTTAAAGCCATAGTGCTGTTAGCCAGAGTGCTGCTTGCCAGAATCAAATCCTAAAGGCATCCGAATTGAAGATAGTCGTGACTATTGTGTTTTCTGAATTATACAGCCTGCTGCAGAGGGATGACTTGGCATTTAGGATTACTTCCCTCAAGTTGTAGACATTATTTTCACTAAACATTTCTCTTCTCTAAAATGTCATGCAACATGTGACATGTAATTAATTCGGTTTACCCGAGGATGTAGGATATTCCGATATTCCATGTATTTTTGGGCGCTTATTTTTATAGAATGTGTAGTTTAATGAAATACTTGCAATAAACTCGTTTCTATTTTTTTTCAATTATTGTTAAATTGAAAATATTGTTTCAACAGTCAACAGTTAAAAGTTTGACAGTAAGAAAAAGTAGACTAATAATTAATAGTTATTACTATACGGTGTTGAAATTATAGGGATTACTGATCTATAATTTACAAAAAGTTGAAAGCATAGGCAGTTTAATTTAAGTCTCATATACACCACATTATTTATTATAAGTATATTCGTATTGGTTTTATCAGAAATTGCAATCTTGCACTGTACGGTCCGGTCTCTAGCTACGTGTTGGAGTTGAACTGCCGTTTGGAGCAATAACAAAGCAATTACGTAATTATATAATCTGGACTAAACTACTGTCTACTATAACTGACTATAGTTAGCAACAGTCAGTCAGAATATATAGCTATATCTCATACATACAAACTGAACTGAACATGAAACTAAACGAAAGCTGACTATAGAGAACTTCAAACTTGTCTTAAGTGCCTTGTGGTCTTGTTGTCAATAATAATAATCACGAGCTGTAACAAAACAATAATAGATTAAAAGTTGAATGCACCATTCGAATTTCGAATATGTTGATATCCATTCCATCGAGATCCAGAAAGGCAAATGCCTACCTTACGATTACAACGATGTACGATACAAACAAATTCTGTTACATACAATACTTACACGAAAGCTTAAAATTCATGCAGCAATATCAGTAGCAAACTACTGCTACATTAGCTTACAAGTTAAAAATTTAATACTACTTTATTTGACTTTATATACCCCACCACAACTATCTACCTGTGAGCTTGTAAAATTGTAAATAGAAAACAGTAAAGCTAGTCAAATATATAGACAGTCAACACACAGCAAGAGAACAAGATAGCGTAATGTCTGTATTAATATTATATAGAATTAGCTAGTAGCGTGTTGAGTGAATCGTGAATCATGGGGATCTTGTCTAAGAAAACGTTTTCGTATTTTCTTTCTTGGAAGTAGTACCTTGTAGGGATGACTAGTCACTAGTCATTATATACTAGTCACTAGTATTTCGTACAGGTATGTTGTTTAAGTAATAGTTGGAGCAGTAATTGTTAATAGTGTAAATAAATTGCATATTGCAGTCAACCAAAACGAAGGTATGCATATAGGCATAGGCGTAGGACATAGGGGGAATATAGGGTTTCGATCTCAACGTCGAATTTAAATCTTGATCTTGTAGTATGTACCTGGTGGATGTTGATTCTTTCTTGTCGAATGTATTGGTAAATACTCGAACAGTCTAGTAGTAAATAAATATAGGAATCGAATCGAATATTTGGAATTACCTGTGTGTGTTACATTTAAGTAGAATATTATATTATGTAGGTAGGTGACGACGACGACGGAGCATAAGGATAAATAAGGTAGATAGATACATTTTGTAGGTACTTATACATTGAAAGTTTAAAAATTCATTGCGTCATTAAAATTCCTTTTCCCTTCTTATTCACTTCCACAACAACTTCTAACGTCTTAAGCTCTTACTAAAAACGTCAAAAGTAAACCTACACTACCAACTACCACTATGATTAACGATACTTTTATTATAGAGAGAGAGAGTCACAGATGTTTAAGTAAACGTCAGTTAATAGCGTGCTCTGATATATGGTAGGGCTGCTGATTCATTGCTCCAAAAGTACACAGTGCAATATAGAAATGTTCTATATAAATCTGTTTTGTAATTTGGTATTTACGCTGATTTTTGAGAGTTAACATAAATTTATTTTAAACCGAAAACTATTGCGGGGTTCTGTGGAAACTAATTTTTTTTAGTGATTTTGATCTTGAATCGTTGTGATTGCCGTTGTTTACATTTTTTTTTTGTTGAACAACTTTTCAGTTGCGGTTCAATACACGATACCGTCTCATACGCTGCTAACTATAAGTGACAAAGCTGAGCATGCTGCTGTATTTTTGTTTGGATCATATGGAAGCCGACTGTGGACATATCAATTGACGTGTGACAAGCGAAGTCAAAACAAAAACAAATAATAAGTGTTAAAGTTTGACCTAGAAGACGTACAAGAAGTTTTTGTATTTGTGGCAGCAACACAACATATACACACATTATTATGACATCCTGATCGTAGATAAAAGTTAAAAATACAACTCAGAATTTTTGTAATATGTCAGTGACGCGCGTAATATAGTAAACAAAGATCTTCAGTGATATTCCAGTAATTCAACATTACAAAGTCAAGGAAGCAAATACGTAACATAATTGTACAACTCAGTGTTTACTCGATGACAAGGAACCACAAAAAATAAATAGTGCCTTAAAAAGACTAATTACAGGTTATATATTTTTGTACGTAAAAGTAACACCTGGACTAACTATATTAGCCTTCAGTGACAGCGACAGTGTCGGTGATAGTCAAGGTTTTATGATTTCAACGAATTGGGTTATAATTTTTGACCGAAAGTACGTGGAAAACGATATATAGGTAAATATTAAATCATTTTTGCTACGATTCGACATTATAGTGTGTAATAATAAATTAAGTAATTCTACTAAAAAAGATTTTTACAATAAGATAGTGGAAAACAAAGATGGAAAGCATGTTATCTTACATTATTTAAATGTGTTTTCCTTAACTGCTTACAGATATAATGGGAGAAGACGCATTATTTAATTTACGTTGGGATGCCCAGCGTTCAGCTTTACTCGGATCTGTGGCTGCATTATACCGGGATGAATCCTTTGTGGATTTGACCATCGTCACAAATGGACAAATGTTCAAAGCACACAAACTATTATTATCAGCTAGTAGTCCTTATTTGAAAACTATACTTGAAGTAAGTTTGTCGTCAAAAATTAAGCACTCTCAATAGTGTACATATGTAATTGTGTGTAGTTATATATAAAAGTAAAAATAGAGGTCCATGCAGGCAAATAAGCTATTAAGGAAAAGTTTTTCATGAGCTTCATTATACAGTATAAATTATTATAAATAATTTATTTATATGTATTTGTTTTTGGAAATTGTAGAGTGTACCTTCTCAACACGCAGTGCTATTTATGCCTCACGTCACCTCCACAGACTTGAGCAATGTATTAAAATTCATCTATGAAGGTGAAATTAAAATTAATCGACGAGCTTTAAAATCATTCCTGGAAACAGCCAAAACACTTAAAATTAAAGGAATGGATTTTGATCTGGATGACGTAAGTATTCAATTAGCAAAGCGCTTTTTTATATTCTGTCATTTTCTTAAATTTTTAGTATTTTTAAATAAATTGCATCTTAAAAAAGTGTAGCCCATGATAATAATATGAAGTTTTAAAACAAAAATTGGGAAAGTTTATAAATCATAGATCTTTTTGTTTATAATCGACAAAATATAAAGTTTAAAGTTAATTTTTCATAATTTACAGGAGCTAGAAGATTTAGATGCTACCACCTTAGGTACAAATCATAACCACTCAAATTCAAATTCCACTGGAACTGGAAACAGTAATGGTACAAGGGCAACTTCCCCATCAAAGGCTACACCAATAGCCGCCTCAACCCCAACAACAGTCAATAAAGGACCCGGCTCCGGTTCTACGCCCGGATCTGGATCCGGATCAGCACAAAGCAACTTAGCTCCATCCTCCTCAGCAGCTCACCCTGATGAAAATGAGCCACATGATAAATTGAAAATTTTATCCTCTTTACTTTTAAAACAAGAACCCTCAGAAATCTCGAACAAAGCCTCGTCCATACCTCAACAGAGCCAGAATCAGAGTCAGCTCCATAATTCACAAAATAACAATCACATTCCGAACAACAATGGCGGTAGCAATATCAAAGGGAGTAATCACAGTCAAAACCAAAACCCATCCGACTTCCGTGATCATGACCGAGACCGAGATATCAAAATTGGAAATGGGAACTCGAACCAAAACCAAAACCAACAACAACAACACCACCACCAACAACAACAACGAGAGGACGACTCCCCTTCCGGAGAAATGGACGAGAGTGACGAGGACATGACACATGATATGGACATGCTTGTTGAGGATGGGTCCGAGGCAGGCCATCACCGTCATCACGGACATCATCGAATCATCCGAATGGATGGAAGCGGCGGAGAAATAATTGATATTGACGAGGACGGAGAAGGCCTGGACGAGGAAGGGAATTATCATGACCAAGAATATTCAGATGACGACGAAGATATTCATTCCATTTCAATTCTTCCTGAAGTCTCCCTTCAAGAGTCGGATGAGTCGTATAATCTCAGTAACGTTCACCATCTCCAGCAAGCTTTGAAATTAAGGGCTAGTCAAGGGGGCCATCATGGAGGTGGTCATCTCTTTGGTTCGTCCCAACAGCAGCACCAACAACAGCTGCAACTCAAAGCTCTTGGAATGAATAAATTGAGACCGTTAGTGCCCAAAAGTAATTCCGGTTCAACCTCTGCAGGTGGTGGTTCTTTCAACGAAGGGATTCTCTTAAGAATGATGCGAGAGCCTTTGTTATCTTCTTCAAAGACAACCTCACCCGCTTCTAGCTCAGCTGGGAGTACGGCGACGGGAACTGGGATGACAGGGGGCAATTATTACGATCTCAGTCATGGGGAAGGGGGGTAAGCATTTTCTATATTAGTCATTTCTTACTTTGTTTTGCCATTGGTGTAATTATTATTTGGATTTTCTTGTGACTTGTATTTTCAAGCTCAATATTTTTTAGTTTTTAAAAATTCAAATTCACTGTATTTACTGTATTTCCTTATACTTAAGTTTTTTATTATTCACATTGTATTTATTTTTTATTGTAGGGTTGGTGGTCTCCGAAAAACGAAGCGCTACGTCCAATGTGGGAGTTGCAGTAAAGTTTTAAGTAGTTTATCCGCACTCAAGAGACATATGGAGGATGTTCATTGTGCACGAATTCAGGGGAAGTGTATAATTTGTGGACGTGTTTATAGTTCTCGGAATTCCCTTCTCACCCACGTCTACAGTGCTCACAAGAAACATCATGACTACAAAGCAGTAGCAAGGATTATACGTGAGAGCGATTTTGAAAAATTTGCATCTGCCTAATAATGATGACTTTGATAAATTAGAAATACAAAATGGAAATTTACAATAATTACTTATATATACATATGTTAATTTTCAAAACAAATCAATGTAACTAATTTTAGTCAAATTCCAACTTTCCGATTCCGATACTCTGGAATTCAAAGGCATTCTTAACTATTCGTTAGTTAAACTTTGTCACGATCAAAATTCATCGATTTTGTCACAACTCTTTCGAGATGAAAATGAGGCGTGACAAAAACAAACAAGCATTTTTATTTAAACATTTATATATATGTTATTCTACATACTATATAGCATAACTATATACTTACAATTAGCAGATAATAGTTTATACGAAACCATTATACAAATTACCAATCGACCAGTGTTAACAAGTACGCATTTAAGTAATTATCCAAGTAGTCCGTACAATTATACACGCGCAAAACAGAAATATTTTCAACATTACATTTTACTACAAAAACGAATTATTTGTAACCAAACTTAATGAATTAGAACTGCAAAATAATTGTCGTATATAATTAGTCGTAGATATTTATAAGTAAAGTTGGCCTGGCCCCTATAAATTTTGTATTCGCAAACCAAAAATGTTTAAATTATCAGAATATATATACTAATCAGTACTGATTTATCTATCGAGCTCATAATAATATCATTGATGGTTTTGAAAGACAATATATATTTATATTCACGCAGCGAAAACTGACAGGACTATACCCGTACGTAAAGATTCAACGAGCCAATTATAAGGGAAAGCAGAAAATTTTGTCTCTATTTTTACAACAAAACGAATACGAATTATTACTACCTATACATTATATGTGGGTAACAAGTAAGACCCCAATAGGTGTATAGATATATATAATAAGTTAATTACCTGCACAATTAGCACTTATTATTAGGGCATGAAATTACATTACAAAGTAATTTAAAGCTTTATATAGTGCATATACATATTATAAAAAAGTATTAATTAATTACCATTACAGCTGTCTGAGTACACTAACAACACAACGAAAGACACAAAGACATTACTATAGTATATTGACCACATCCATATATTACTAATAAAATTATGATTTATAATTTCTAGGTACCTATGTATCCATATTACTAAAATGAGGTGTATCGTGCAAAAGTGTGCCTTTATCTATTTAACTACATACCTACTGATATAGCAACACAAATAACTAATGAAATTTAGATATTTACATAAAATTTTTATTACGTACGTTCAGTTCTTCTGACTATGATGAAAGTTATTTGCAGTAAAGTAAATTATTCAGAATTACTTATTCGTACACGATTTACTTACAGTATAATATATAGATTTTTACAAATTTATAAATAGACATATACAAGTTTTTACAAGTTTTATGAAGTTTTGAACTCCGCTGATGATGATGTTATACTTTGCTAACTCATTGAACTTTTAGCCGAACCAATAACTCAAGTGTGGCGGTGTCGGTGTGTGGTCTACAATAATAAGTTACAATTTTTACAGTTTAATCGTTTTTTTTTAAATAGAAAGTAGACCATTTTGTTATAACAAGAAAACACATCACAAAGGTTTGAAAAGTTGTATATCTTAAGGCTTGGGGCCGTCTTGCTTTTAACTACTATAGATTTTTGTTCTCTCAATATATTATTTTTTCTCATTCTCGTTTCACAATCCAAAATAAACAGATGAAAAATATGAGGTGGCAGATGACAGTATTTTATCATTTTTTCTAGCAGTTTTAAGATTTTATGAATTTATCTTTTGTGTGTAATAATTCGTTTTCACTCCAAGAAAATTAGTATTACGGAAGAAAGTGAAGAAGAAGAAAATATGAGATTATAAATAATACGTAAAAAAACAGAGCAGAGCAGAGCCAGGAAGGCGGTTTCGGCCTGAGAGTCTATGAGCACACATGTTGACACATATGTCACGTATCTGTAATCGGATTTTTGGATTTCGAAAGGGAACTAAATTACAAAAGATAGACAAGTTGAACGACACGACACACCACACAACTCATAATGTTAAAAATAGCACAATTCGTATTATGTAATTATAACCTGCAAAGAGCTAATAAGTGTATGGCTATAAAGCTATACTTACATTCTTTTGAATAGGAAGATAGATGCAAGGCAGGCTATCTCCAAAAACATTCTAACGATAAGTTCTACATACATAACATGCGCTATCGAATAAATTACGAATAACGACTATGACACTTAAAAAGCAGAATGATCGAAAAATATTTAAATATTGTATCCAAAACTTCCACTGACGATTTTCGAATTTTCACATAAAGATCATCACCGTGCTTTTTATTAGTTTTTAATTGAAAAAAAATGCCCAAGCTGAGATTTTGATATGTAAGAAAGTATTAGCCAGGAGATATTAGTTAAGTTATTATTTTAATAGTAATTCTAAGTATACACAGAAAAATAAGTAAATATATATCTAGCAGTTAAGTTCAACTAATGCATTTATTATACAACTAACGTACATTAATACCTATTTAAGTACATTTTACACACAATAATTATTATAAATATATTTAGGAAAATCATATTTTTCAGTAACTGCAAGTTAGTTAAACAAATGGAGCACAGCCATTCCTAGCTTTAATACTTTAATCTCATTTCGCATATTATTATGTATTGATAATAAATAATGCAAATTATTGGTATTGTTGTAATGGTACTATTGGAGTATATGTACAAGAATTAAGTTAAGTTTTAACAAAATCTGAAATGTATTTTACAATTTTCGTAAAAAATAATGGATTATTCATCATTATTGTTAGTTAACAAACAAAAATAAATTCAAGCGATTCCATTCGTAATTTAATACTTAATAAAAACCATATATTTATAAATAAATAACCATTATAACTATATGAAATTGTTAATAGAGAAATGTACTGTAAATTTCAATGTGTAATGTCAATGTCTATATAAGAATGTAAATAACTTTGTTTTGTTTTCCCTATGTAATTATATTTGCTTTACATTATATATAATATTGTTTGTTGTACCTACCTGATAAATCTGATCTTGAAAATTAAAGAATGTATATTATATAACTATACTGTAATAATTAATTACCTTACCTAAATGTATAGACTTTTGGACTTATACATCCTATATTAATCTGTAAGATTGAACATTGAAAAAGTTTTTCCTAAGTTACCCATAACCTAAATCAATTATATTTCATACTTTAATCAAATGAATTTAAGTGCTATGCTTAGTGGTAGATAAGCAATTAGGATCAAATACTTATGTAGGTAGTTAATACTGTTACAGATATACCATGAACATATATAAACTGAACTTATCTTTGAATTATTACTTTTTTATACTTATAGAGTAAGTATAGGCTATTTAGTAGGACCTTCCTATATATATATAGCGTAATATACTTCAGAGTATAATTTAACTCATATTAGTGCAGTGGTTATTTATATAATGCTTAAAAATGATTATGTTAAGTCTACCAAATTTTTGAATTTTTGGCGAAATACCAACCAACTTATTTATTACTTACAACAGCTTTTATATAATGAAGCATCTATATAGCTAACTTACGAGCATAGTAGTAAGCACGTATATACCGTGGTTTAAGAATTAATTAGTTATTATTTTTTGTAAGAAGTACAAGACAGGTGAAACCAATAAACTAGTAACGACATTATGCATATGATTTAAGTGCAGCTTCTGTTTATCAGTCATAACTGATGACATAATATAACACTGAGCAATAATAATAAACAATAATTAACGTTTACTCGAATACTTTTTTTTATGTTTTGTTAAATCGTAGTATTTGAATCAAGATTTGATAATTTTATTTAACACAATATGAATTATAATGCTTATTAGGGATAAGTTGGATAAGAAACAAAATTGAGAAATAACACAGGCATTTTCCTGTTGGTTTTGGCATGTAGCTGCTACTGGTATGCGTAGGTGCATATTGGTTACTAGGTAAATAGATATCCAAATCCATATGCTGTGTAATAGTATAATAGATTATAGTAAATATGTATAAAAAAAGTTAATAACAACTCCAGATACTTTTGACATAAACGTGCCAATTAAAATTTCTATGAAAGACAGAACACAAAAATAGTAATTAAAATGACCAAAAACAAATATTTTTTATCTAAATAGAATATCAAAGCAGATGATAATAGTGAATAATGATTAAAATACAGACAAAAAATAGCATGAAAAAATAACTCAATTTTTGATTAAAATTGTTGAGTTGTTGAAACGTTGAGAATGATGAGATGCATAAAATTACAATGCAGCCTTGAAAATGTAACTTAAAGATACCAAACCATCGTGAATCGTATGGGTGATGTTTTAAAATTTAAGTAACTTAATTTATAAGCATAAATAAAACATAATATAACATTATTAACTATCTAGGCATATACTTAATGAGTTAATGTATCACGTGTCTTACAATTTTTATTGTGTGTAATCATGTAAAAAAAAATTAATATGTACCTATACCTTATAGTTTTTAAATGTAACTGTGTAATATATGTGAATGTTATTGTGCCTACTATATCTATACTCTATACATATTGTGCATATGAAGGGCATATAAATAAATATTCTGCTGTATTTTCATTGTAAGTACTACTGTCATAAAATGTATTTCGAACACGGTACCAAAATGTATTAATTAATTAATTACTCACAAAAAAAACAATAATGATGTATGAATATAGGCTTTATACTATACTAATTAAATTAGTAAATTATTCAACATATTATTACTGTAATAATAATCTTTTATATCTTTTGAAACTTTTATATTTTTATCTATATATAATTATATACATTATATGTACTCACGATCAACGACTTAATCTTACGATTCATCATATATCCACATATAATACGTTCTTTTGTATCACATGTGTATCACACAATAATAATAATAATGTTATAATTTTGTAACCATATTTATACTCCATCCCAATCACACATACGTCACAATAAAAACTTTTTACTTTTATGAAAATTATCCAAAATTGTTTGTCTCAGCGTTATTCAGCGGCATATATTTCATTTTCATAACTTTATTTGTCACCCTTTTTTGTTATGTTTCTCCCATAGGTGTGCACTACGTGTCATACATACGAAATGCATTTTTACATAATAAATTAGAAATGCACGCCTTTACTTTCAAATAACTGTAAGTACTAAAAAAAAATAGGTACATGCAACATGCAACCGTAACCGAATTACCTACTTTCATAAACAAGTTGCCAAGGCTGAAAACTGAGTAATTTATGCATTTTTTTGTTCTAAATGCATTAATTTATGGCGAAATCTGCAGTGATAATCCTTTTTCGGGGTTTATTAGTTTAATAATTAAAAATTTTAGTGTTCTTATGTTGAATAATTTTTTTAAAAACCCATTGTCAAAATAATTAGTTTTATAAAATCGTCAAAATTAGCATTCATTATAATTCATTACTGATTTGATTTTATACAATTCGGACCTAAAATTTGTTGCTCCCGCCGCCCGGCCCTGGAAAAGTCAAAATCAAAATTTCCAGTAAGCAATTGCGGCGTTAAAATTTTGAAATTCGAGAATGCATAAAAATTCCAACTGAGATGTAAAATTGTCTCCAAAAATCTTAAGTATCATATCGTTTCAAAATTTTCTGTACAAATTTCAAAATACATAAATAAATCCATAAAATTAAAAAAGGAGCACTTTAATCAAGCCTTCTCTAATTCTCTAAAAACTAAATAAATTAAAATACAAGCCAAATATAACCCACATTTTGAAATTCTTGATTACCGTGTGTAAATCAAAATGGCTGCAACCACATTAAAAAAATCCCAATCTCGAGTAGTTATGAGCTTAGAATCCCTCAGAAGCACAAAAACTGTAAGCGCCAGTGACCGCTTAAGGAGTAAAACTGAATTTGGAGCCGGGAAACCGAAACAGCATCAGACCAAAAGTGAATTTAGAAAAGAAATGGAGAAAGGTAATCGATTGAAATTACAATCATTCACCACTAAACAGTTTTTACACTAGAAACTAGCAACTAACGATAACGATAATAAAGTCACTAATTTCTAGCCGCAAATATTCGTTTCACTGCAATAATTAAATCATTAAATATTTAATACTGCTATTTGTTTTATTAAATACAACTTTGAACCTTTCCACTGAACGGGTGTGTTGACGTGACGTGCGTTTGCAGTAATGGCAGACCCAGTGCCACCGCCAGGGCCAGGAGCAATCGGTGTGACAGCAGCTGGAGCGGGAGTCGGAGCAGATTCATCCAAAATGGGACCAGGACCCGCAGAAATTATTAAAAGCAATCATACTCAGGCCGTGTCACCGTCTGTGGTTAATATAAAGGGGAAATTGGTCCAAACAAACTCCATGAAACTAGCGCTGAAAAAAGAGTCGAATTTGAAGAAGGTCGCTCATGAGAGGAGACACAGTAAAAATGTGGAGGAGATTGTGGAGGACTTAATGCGGGACACGGCCCCCAATTCTATGTTTGACCTCACTCACTGTGATGACAAAAGCACAAAGGATTGCTCCAAATTCAATGAGGGTAAAAAAGGCAGGTCGAAAAAACCCAAGAAAAACAAATGGAATGAGACTAGTGTCACTTTCTTTCGGCCTTTTCTCAAGAAAGATGATATGCTGTCACATCATATTGAATACGAGTAAGATATCCGCATTTTAGGAATTACTATAACTATAGTAATTAGTAGTTTACTGTCTACTTAACGTTAACGTAACGGCAATGGCAATGGCAATAATTGTAACCCTAAGGGATATATATGGCTTCGGCCTGGATTTTTAACCACCGGTTTTAACCACTGATTTGAACCAGCTGGTTTTTGTTTTACTGGCCACTGCCGGTTTCAACCAGCTAGTTTAAACCACATTTTTTTAGCTTAAAACAAAATGCATCTGCAAAAAAATTAAATCATCATCATACTGAAATCATGCAAACAGAACATTTTGCACTTGCCAAAAACGTGCAATGCCCCTTTTCAGAAATACGTAAAAAGAACATTTTGCCCCTTTTCAGAAACACGTAAATAGAGCATTTTGCCCCTTTTCAGAAACACGTAAATAGTTGCCCATTTTCAGAAATACGTAAATAGAACATTTTGCCTCTTTTCGAAATCACATAAATAGAACATTTTGCCCCTTTTCAGAAAGACGTCAATTGAACCATTTGCCCCTTTTCAGAAACACGTCAATAGAAAATTTTGCCCCTTTTCAGAAACACGTAAATAGAACATTTTGCCGCTTTTCAGAAACACGTCAATAAAAAATGTTGCCCCTTTTCAGAAACACGTAAATAGAACATTTTGCCCCTTTTGAGAAACACGTCAATAGAACATTTTGCCTCTTTTCGAAATCACATAAATAGAACATTTTGCCCCTTTTCAGAAAGACGTCAATTGAACCATTTGCCCCTTTTCAGAAACACGTCAATAGAAAATTTTGCCCCTTTTCAGAAACACGTAAATAGAACATTTTGCCGCTTTTCAGAAACACGTCAATAGTACATTTTGCCCCTTTTGAGAAACACGTCAATAGAACATTTTACCCATTTTCAAAAATACGTAAATAGAGCATTTTGCACCTTGCAAAAACATGCAAAAAATTCATCTTGAAAATTTTAAAAACTCGTAATATTAACATTTTACCCATGTATCACATTTATCGTTTTGACGTAGCTCAATTTGATCATATAACTTAAGTTACATATGGGCCATTCATACTCACGAATGTAATTTGTGTAAGCAGTTAATTAATTATGCTATGAACTTATTTATATACGTTAATTAACTGTAATTCCAATTTCAGAGTGGAGCACCCGGTCCGCGTTTCCGTCCGATTGGAGTATCTCATGGGTCACACTACAGCCTACCTCAATGACATGGGCTACGTGTACCGACTTCATCAAGCCATCAAAGCAGAGGAGGAGAGGATCCACGATCAAATCATAGCTCTACGGGAAGAGAAGGAAAAGTCCCGGGTGAGAAAACTGGCACTTGACGGTCTCATGGAGCCACCCCCTGGCATGGAAGACCTGGGCAACCATCCTATTTTCAAGTACACACACAACAAAGTTTTTTATGTTTTATGCAGTTCGAGGGACGTAAACTTAATTTGTGTTATTTGAATATTTAAAAACAAAACGTCCTATCTGCATTTCTTTTATCTTTATCAGTAAAAGTAATTACGTACCTACAGATAACATAGTATTTTGATACTTTATTTTTTCCCATTCTTCGCCATTCGTTGCTTAGTCGTTTGTAAATTAATTGTATTTAATTATAATATTTATCTAACTGCATTCCAGGGTGAACCGAATGTTGGCAGCAATGAGTAAACTAGAAGCCATTTACAAAGAGCGACGCGAGCCCATCGATGGGAAAATCACGCCGGTCGAACCGTTTGAATTTGACAACACGGGAAGTTATTTTATTCAACTTCATGAACACGAAAGCATGTCTAATTACATGCCTCCCGACCCAACCGACCGCGGTGACCGTGACCGTGACCCGAGTTCTCTAGACAGCGAGAACAGGGTGGGGTCCTCTCTCTCTGTCAAATCTCGCGGTCACAACAGTAACCACAATAAAAAAAATAGAATTTCTCAATCCGCCCGATCCAAATCCAAATCCAAATACGTCACACCCTCCACCTCAGCTGTTCAATTTTCGAAAGAAAACGTGGTCCGTTCCATCCAAGAGAGTGGCATGGATCTTCCAAGTACTCACACAAACCCACAATAATTATTACAATACAAATAATTTAATTTTCAGAACACAAATTTTCCCCGAATGTTTCCTTCAACTCTGATTTATTTTTCTCACCAATTCTTTGCAGATGGTGAAACTGCGGACGTGTCAGCTCCTGAAACTAGTGGCAGCGCAGTAGAGCTAACGCCCGGGCCCGTTGTCAGTTTAACATGGGATCAGAAAGAGAAGAAGGAGCGGCGAGAAAAGTTTCTCAAAATGCAGGAAAAGGAAAATCAGGAGAGACAACAGAGGCTGACGCAGAGAGAAAAATATCGAAAGGCGAAAGAAAGTGATATTAAACAGAAATTGCTTGCAGAGGGTCGATCCAGGTCCGGACTCATAGATAATGTGGGACCCGCACGCTCTGACTCAATTGTAGTCGTGTACGGTAATGGTGGTGATCTCACCGAAGGGGAAAATAATGACTACGCCGGAATAATGAATCCTTCTCAAGATCAGCTCTTTAGTGGTGTTCACAATGAGAAATTAAAACGCTACTATGGAAACCATGAGAGCTCCATTATTCAAAAATATATTGAGGATGCCCCTGTAATAAATACATTATTTTTATTTATTTCTACACAATATTGTTTTTGTCCTTGTACCTTTAGTTGATGTTGATACTGCAGTTCTCAAACAATACAAAATGATTACATGTTTTTGTGGATATTTTTAGGATGCACAAACGCTCTTCAAACACGGTCGAGAACTGACGGATATGTTTGCTCGAGAAAACTATGTGGCTGATGATTTCGTGAAAGAACTTAATAAATTGCTGTCATCCGTCTCCAATGATTAACAGTGGAAAAGTTATTTTTCAAAAATTTGAAAATTTCAGTAATAATTTATTACTGTCAAGAAAAGCTATATATGGTTACTGGTACAGAAACATCAAGTGTCAATATTTTGCAGCTTGTGTTAATTTTTTTCCAGTAGAACTTATTACTTTGTTATTTGTAACTAAATTGTACCAAGTACAATAGGCAATAGGTAGCGTAGAAATTAATGCTAACAAATTCAATGTTGCTATTTAATTTTAGTAGAATTTTACATGTGAAAATTGAATTTAAATTACATTTAGATTAGAGACAATTATATATATAAATATCAGTATTATACTTCATTAGGCTAATTGTTGTTTTATTGGTAATCGAAAATTTTGAATAAAAATTCTATTTGTATCTAAATCAAAATGAAAAATCGAACAAAATAATTTTAAAAAATCCCCCGATACTATTCAGTCATACAGCCTGAGACACGAATACGGCCTACGAATCGGTCTGATACGCGAAAACGCGAATGAGATCCGAAGATATTTGGAAGTTAAATTAATTACAGCATTAAATAAATTCAAACAATTTTATTGAAAATTATTTTGCGCAATATTTTCAAACAAATTGGTTTTCTAACTTGGTTTGCTAAAAAATTACGAATTATTAGGAATTCCAAAGGGACGGACGTGGTAAATAAGATATTCCAGAACATGCATCATTTCTGAGGATACATAGTGGAATGAAATTGCTCGATCCGAGCAGCACTCTGGCCCCTTAAAAAATAATTTAACAGAATTAATTGTACAAGTTTGAGAAATCAAATAAAAAAACATAGTATTTAAATCTTTGAAATAAAAGCCTTTCAGCATCAGTATAATTAGGGCAGGTCACATATAGGATCGGACTGGGGTCCGCTAATTATGTTAATTAGGTTGATTGTTTATTGTTACATAATATCGTTTGTGAAGAACCAAAACAACCTATATTCAACTTAAGCGAGAATGAAAATCATCTATATCAAAAAAACACTGAATGATATAGTTGCCTAAAATGTTAATTAATTATATTACTAGTTTTTTAAAAGTGCAAAATGTTTTTATTTACATATATTAAAATAGTGTATTAATTTTTTATGTGCATGTTTTTTGAAAGTGCAAAATTTTGTATTTACGTGCTTTTTAAAAGTGCAAAATGTTTTTATTTACAAATATTTACAAATAGTGTTTAACTTTTTACGTGCATTTTTTTGAAAAGTCAAAAATGTTCCATTTACATGATTTTAAAAAGTGTAAAATGCTCTTTCTACATGTTTTCAATATCCTGCTTTTAAAATTTTTTATTGTAAATAATGCATTTTGTTTTTTGGTAAAAATGGATATGGGTCATATTTGGATTCTTCACAGAGGATAATGTATTGTAATATACATATGTGATACATACTTCTTTTTGAGGATAATTAATTCGTGCCCAGTACCAAGATGCATCATCTTTTTTAATATTGAGTTGGGTCACCGGGTCAAAGACCATGAAGCGGTAGCGCCCCTTCTTATCACGGGTGTCCATTCCCCGCACACCAACAAGTTTTAAACATTGTCCTAAAATAATTTATATTTTAGCAAATTTTCAAACTGTATAAAATTGAGGTACAGGATTAATTAATTACATGTTACAACCTTATTCGATCATTTAAATTCACATAAAGAAGTACGTACATCTAAGAATTAATTAATTATATCTACGTAAGTACCCATCAACACATCTTCCTCCCCCTCGTGATTTTGTCTGCAATGCTGGTCCGGCAAGGCTTTCTCCACGAATCGACGGAGAGCTTCTTTACTCAGAATATAACCTGAGGCATGGGATTAAAATTACTATTTTTACATCTATTTTATAAAACTGGAGAATTCTTTTAATTATACAAATTTTTGGATAGTGCTAAAACATCTTGTTTGGGAAATTAAATTACTAATTTAAAAATAAAGTTGTAATTTAAATTATACAGAATTTTAAAAAAAGCTTCTAAATATCGTCGGTGAAAAATCATTTTTTGGGTAAGTGACCATTAATGAATTGAAAACATGCTGCAGCTATACATAAAATACCGTATATCCTACAATAATGCACAGGTCTATTATATATCGTCGGTAAAGAACCAAAATGACCCATATCCAATTTAGTTAAAAACAAAATCCACTATCTACAAAAATATTGAAATATTTTATGATTTTGAAAGCGTTTCAATAGAAAATTTTGAGCTTCCTAAAAACATGTAAATAGAAAATTTTGCACGTTTCAAAAACATGTAAATAGAAAATTTTGCACGTTTCAAAAACATGAAAATAGATCCTTTTACACATTTCAAAATCACTTAATTACCTTCTAACGCATCTTTCTTATTTAGTGTTTTTATGACATAGCTCATTTTGACTCTAGCTTAAATTGGATATGGGTCATTTTGACTCTTCACTCACGATATGTAGTACACATGGTCTGACAGGTCTCAGTCTGCATATTTCACGGTGAGTACTAACATATAGGATATACGGTACTTACAACCCCGGCTTGGTGGCTTGGAGATGTAATGCATCGCCTTGTCACCAAGTCGGGGCCAGCCAGTAGTGCTCTGGATTGTGGGCAGTGGGGGGATGGGGCTTGGTGGGGCGTTGGGGGAGTTGAACGGGGTGGGTGTGAGAGTCTAAAGTGTTTGGGTGCTGGTTGTATTTATCTGTGGTAGTTCCTACCTGAGACAGAGATACAAGTCAGCTTAATAGTAGTTTACTACATGCCTGAACACTGTACATTCAAATGTATAGACTCAAGATTCATCTCGAAGTTCCTCTCTTCCTCGTACACTACAGGCCGTCGCCACCTGTCCACTCTCGTTAAAGAGTGACTGCTGGCGGGTTGGCTCTGCATGGCGAATTCGAAGTAGTGGCGGGCCTGAGAAACCTTCCACCATTCGTCATACCATGTCAGGCTTCGCCTCCGTTATACGGGAAAAACGACATATGATATTCTGGTGATGATCAGTATAATCCACGCTCTCTAGCAGGACGGCCGTAAGACAGCCTCTATCAGTAGAATAGAATAATAAGAAAGTGAGTCACTAGATACCGATCATGTGTCCATCATGTGTATCATTTCTAGTGGCTCTTATAGTAAAGTTGTATCAAAAACACAGTCAGTTCATGCCCAATGGGCGAATATCTGGCTGTCTAAATACACACAAATAATAATAATAATAATAATAATAATAATAATATACGGTACTTACATAATGTTCTCATTAAAAATCCAAAGTAAAGTTAATGTAATTTCGGATTGTAAAAAACAAAATCCACCCACCTGGCCCCCCAGCCATGTACTCATTCTCGACCGAGCTCGTAAAATAAAATGTATTCCCAAACCAAATCGGTTCGTTTGTATCATACTCTGACAACATAAGACGAAGATTCTCTAAAATCACAAACGTATCATCATCCGCCTTCATGAACCAAACTGCATCATCCCGATGATGCTTCCAAATGTATCTGTAAGCCTCTTTCGTCTTGGCCCATAACCAGTCACGACCTTCTTTTATATTCTCCAATGCTATCACCCCTGGAGTTGTGTCTATAAATAGTCAAGGAATAAGTCAATTCACAAAATGCTATATAATAACATAACTATAACATATTTATAGGCTTAGAAGCAAATCCGTTTTCCTATATTTCCTGGAAGCAATTCCATACATCTTTTTCCAAAAATCTCCAAAAGCAAAACCGCATATTTCCTTATTAATTTCATTGAGAAGATTTACGGTTTTGCTTTTAGACATTTTGGAAAGATAAAGTTCCTGACATCGACAATAAAACTATTTATATACTATTAGCAAATAGTAGTACTTAAAATCAAGTCGACAATTTCTGATCTGAAGATTTAAAATTTGGATTTCAATTTGTTTTAAATTTTAACAAATCACTATATACCATTGGCTGAGGACATGAAAAGAAGTTGATCGCATCTCTTCCCCCACGAACTTTGAATATGAATACGTTTCCCGTAATTCTGGGGAGAGGTCATGACCCAACAAAGGATTTTAATGTTTTGAATAGACTTGGTGAGCATATCGGTATAGTCTTGTTCGACTGCGACTGGTTTGGATTTTGCTGAATATTATGGTCACTAGCATCCTTTCTATGAGAGTTATTAGTATTATTAGCATTATCACAGGTGCATCGTGGATGTCCGACTGGGATATTTGAAATGACGTCACTGAGAACAAACACAGTTACTAGGAAAATTAGTCCTCCAGTTACAAGAAACACCTTCAGTCTCTGATGAAAATGGCTAAGATTTTAGATTTAGTTTGTAAAAAATTATTAAAAGTTGTTTGTGGGCGATGGCCCTATGTTAACTATAGCATTATATGTACTAGAAGTAGCTTAGTTAGAAATGACTATATATACGGAATTCCGCCGTCGATTTTCCTAATTCTTTTTTTATTCAATAGCCAGTAATGTGTTTTATCTAGTGTGTTATTTTTAGAAATACTCTTTTGTTTTAACTAAAGTTATTGACGTCTAAAACTAGCAATTATAGTTGCCCATGTCTATTTGCCGGTTAGCGGCTAGCGCCATGAGTTGTGATGTGAGTAGGAAAAGAGTCCGTGCTGAATGTGGGCGGAGTAAAAATTTGCCTAGTTTTAAGCTGACAGTGTGAGTTCGGCAGCGTGTGAAGTAGTACCTAGTAAAAGGTGTGGGCTGAAGCTTTAAAATAAAGTAACTTTGAGTAAATTTTAATTGTGACTTTTTCTTCATTTTTTTTCACGTATTACCGTCTGCATTTCTGCATTGGCAGATTACCTAGTTTTTAACATTTAGTGGCGACCGTGACAGGACGGTAATTTTAGTGAAAATGGACAAATTAAAAAAGTCAAGAACGCCATTAAGGACGGGATTTACCAAACTCCACACAGAACTGACTAGTGAACTCGCTAAAACTCCACTCGACAAAACCAAGATAAAGTTGGAAATAGCCAAACTAGAATCAAAGTTCGACGAAGTGTCTAGTGTTGACAAGCAGATTCTGACTGCTTTGTTAAATGATGTGGCTACGAGTGACGACGATTATGGTCGAGAAATGGACAGCATTGACCAGTACAAGGACAAATTAATAGAGTGCCGTGTCCATTTTGATGAAGTTTTTAACCCTGCCGTCTCATCTCATCATAACTTTACATCAGATCCAGATTCAAAAAAGAAATTTCGCCTGCCCAAGATAGAAGTTTAACAGTTTGGAGGGGAATTAAAAGAGTGGCTCAGTTTTTGGAGTATTTACAAGAAAATACACGAAGATTCCACCATCGAGGATGAAGATAAATTCCAGTATCTTCTCCAATATATTACTCCTGGATCCAGAGCAAGAGAGATGGTGGACAGCTATCCGCCAACCGCTGAAAATTATCCGAAGGTCATTGAAAGCCTGAAAAATCGTTTTGGTCGAGAAGAGCTATTAGTGGAAGTTTATGTTAGAGACTTACTACGATTAGTTCTCCAAAATAACATTGCATCAAAGGAAAAAGTGAGCATTACTAAACTATTTGATACTTTGGACTGCCACATGAGATCGTTAGATACTTTGGGTGTAACGACAGATAAATGTGCTTCCATGTTATTTCCGTTGGTCGAATCGTGCCTGCCAGAAGAAATCATGAGAGCATGGCAAAGAAGCTCAGTCTCCGCGTCAGGTGGCGGTGGAGGTAGCAATCGTCTGACGGTCCTCATAGAATTCCTCCGTAGTGAAGTGGAAGGCGAGGAGCGTATAAAACTTGCTCGAACAGGTTTTGGTCTGAGTGCTGAGTCGAGCGGAAAACCAAGCAAAAAGAAAGAAACGTTCGACGATGTACCTATATCAACCGCCGCTGCGCTGCACACTGGTGATGGTAATCCTCATGAGTCGAAAACTTTAAAATGTATTTTCTGCGATAAACGACATTTAAGTAGTGACTGCTTTCAAGCTCAGAAAATGACATTAGTTGAGAAGTCATCTTTGGTAAAAAAGAAGCAAGCTTGTTTCTGTTGTCTAAAAATTGGTCATATGTCCAAGGACTGTAAGGGCCGTATTAAGTGTCTGCTGTGCACCAAAAAACACATGCCTGTGATGTGCCCAGACCTGCCTACTCCCAAAGAAAACAAAGTTGAGGACAAACAAGACGATAAGACTACGAGCTACACCGGAGTGACTTTCACATGTTCCCAAGAAGTAGGTCTACAAACTCTACTCATCAACGTCCATGGAGACGAAAAGAAATTACAAGTCCGAGCTATAGTAGACAGTGCTTCTCAGCGTTCCTATATTTTGAAGAAGACAGTCACTTCAGCTGGGCTTAAGCCAAGTGGAGAAGAAAATATTATCCACACATTATTTGGAGGCGGGCAGTCGGAGCAGCAAAAGCACTACAACTATGAGGTGCAGCTCAGCAACCCCAACAGCAACTTTAAGTGCAAAATTGAATTGTTGGATCAAAGTCGAATCTGCCACGCCATACCTCGGGTCAAGAAAGGTTCTTGGTTTGGAGAACTTAAGCAGAAAGGAATATGGGTGTCTGATGTGGGGGAGGGCACGCCGGATATAGAAATTTTGATAGGAGCGGATATTGCCGGGAAATTAATAACGGGAAATGTCCATCAACTCAAATGCGGTTTGACAGCCGTAGAAACTCAGCTTGGATGGACATTAATGGGTAAAGTGCCTGGATCTGAAACTTATAAAAATAATTGTTTACTTGTCCACACTTTACTTGCCAGTCAGTCGATTCCAGATCTGTGGAAATTAGAGACTCTTGGAATCATGGATTCAGGGGAGTCAAAATCTCGGGCAGCTATAGAATTAGCAACAAAAACTCACTTTCTGGAAACCGTCAAAGTCAACCGTGAAGGTCGATATGAAGTACGCTTGCCGTGGATCGAAGGTCATCCTACAATCTCAAGTAACCGAATGGTAGCTGAGAAGAGACTTCACATTACTTCTAAGAAGCTGGTCTCCGACGGTATGTTCAACGCTTACCAAAATATTTTTAATGAATGGCTGGCTGAAGGCATTATTGAAGTGGCTCATAACTCGTCCGAAGTTGCTCACTTTCTCCCTCACCGAGCTGTGGTAAAGGAAAACAGCCAAACTACTAAAATTCGCCCTGTGTTTGACGCGTCGTCAAAAGAAAAATCCTCGCCGTCATTGAATGATTGTTTGGAGAAGGGACCGAACATGATCGAGCTGATTACTTCCACTTTGATGAAGTTTCGACTGAAAAGACTTGGATTCGTCGCCGACATTAAAAAGGCTTTCCTACAACTCGCCATTAATGAAGTAGATTGCAACTTTCTACAATTTCTGTGGTGGGAGAGCTACAAAGAACAGAAAATAATTGTGTACCGTCATAGAAGAGCTGTGTTCGGTGCTACGTGCAGTCCATTTCTACTCGCTGCAGTTCTGGAGTACCATCTCAGTCGGGCACCTCCTCTTATATCAACCGCAGAAAAACTGGCCGACTCTTTCTACGTAGATAATTGTGCCACCAGTGTAGAAGATGAAGAGGAACTATTGAGTTTTATATCTGAATCCCAACTAGTGATGGGTTCGGGGAAGTTCGACCTCAGAGGGTGGGAGCACACGTGGGTGGGAGAAAATTTTGATGATAACGAAGACACCCAACTGCTGGGGATGAAATGGAATAAAAACGAAGACTCCATTTTTTGTGATCTCAGGGGACTTGAAGAAGCAGAGAAAGGCCCGGTAACTAAACGTAAAATCCTTTCTATTGCTCACAAGATTTATGATGTGATTGGTTTCACGTGCCCTGTGACTCTCTATCCCAAAATGCTACTTCAACAAACCTGGAAGCTGAAAGTGGGATGGGACGCTGAGCTTCCAACTGACATTTCGGAGAACTTTAGACGTTGGACTAAAGATCTACCCTTGCTGCAAAATATTAAAGTGCCTCGATGGCTGAATTGCAGCAATTCAAATAAAGAAACTTGGAGCCTGCACATGTTCTCCGATGCGAGTAAAGACGCCTATGCCGCATGTGTGTAATTACGTACAGGAAGAGAAGGTGAGGTTCAAGTTCAACTTGTACAAGCCAAAGCCCGGGTAGCTCCATTGGAAAAATTGACAATACCCCGTCTCGAATTGTTGTCATGTTTGATTGGATGCCGTCTAACAGAGACGGTGAAGAAATCGTTGAAGCTGACTGACATTGAAACATTTTACTGGAATGATTCAGCAACAGCGCTATATTGGATCCAACGAGAAGATCCCTGGGCTACTTTTGTGGGTAATCGGGTTCAAGAAATCCGCTCCTTGTCCAGTAAAGAAGAATGGAGACACATTGCCGGAACCCAGAACCCAGCCGACCTACCCTCGCGGGGTTGTTCTGTGAGGCAACTTCAGGAATCGAAATGGTGGGAGGGACCGGAATGGCTTAAACTTCCTAGGGAACAGTGGCCAGTGTCAAAAGTTGAATGGAGCAAGGAGGAGATCAACACAGAGCGGAGAAAGACCGTAACATCTCTACTTGTTGGAAGTCCACCATCAACAGTCTACTCAAAGTACTTTTCACGCTACAACCAAATTCTGAATGTTGTTGCGTGGATGTTACGATTTGTGCACAATTCCACAAAAAAGGAAAAGTGGAACGGAGAACTTAAAGTTCATGAACTAGAAGCAGCAGAAATTAGATTGTTTTTGTTAATTCAATCAGAGTCGTTCGTTTGTGGATCAGAGGACAAGCTCACCGGAGTTGCAGCTTTTAAAGATGAAGACGGACTACTACGTCTCAAAACAAACATTGTACTACGTGAAGATGAGAGAAATTTTAAATTTCCAATAATTCTGTGTGGGGATCATCATATTGTTAAGGCTATGATACGTGACGAGCATCTTAACAAGAATCACGCCGGAGTTCAAACCCTGTATAACCATGATAAGAGAGAAGTTTTGGATCCTAAAAGGAAGGAAAACTGTACGGAAAATTATCCATGCTTGTGTTCGGTGTCAACGATATAGCTTGAAGCATTTGACATCCGTTCCCGTGACCTTACCTCAAGACAGAGTCAAAGACGCAAATGTGTTTGAGGTGACTGAAGTTGACTTGGCTGGGCCCTTATTCCTGAAAGGTGGACAGAAAAGTTGGATCGTGCTATTTACCTGCGCGGTATACAGAGCCGTTCATTTCGAGCTGGTCACGTCATTGTCAACTGAAGGATTCTTACTGTCACTTCGAAGGTTCATTGCTCGAAGAGGCCGACCGTCCACAATTTATAGTGACAACGGGACCAACTTTGTTGGGGCAGAAAATCTGTTTAAAAGAATTGATTGGGATTCTGTTGAATCATTCTCAGCCGCTCGTCGTATCCAGTGGAAATTTAATCCACCAACAGCAGCCTGGTGGGGAGGATGGTGGGAGCGCATTGTCAGAATGGTGAAGAATCTTCTAAGACGGGTACTAGGTAAAGCCTTAATTAATTACGAAGACCTAAGTACCGTGCTATGTGACTGTGAAGCAGTCATCAACAATCGTCCATTAACATACGTGAGTGGAGATGCAGGCGACTTGGCTCCGCTTACTCCTGCAACCTTCTTGATGGAGAATCAAGAATTTGGGGTGCCTGACTTGGACAAAATTAACCATATTAGTCTGAACAGGAAGTTTAGATACCGTCAACAACTGATGGACCAACTTCGAAAAAGGTTTCGAGCGGAGTACTTGGGTCAACTCATTCAACGAGCAGATTCGAAGAAAGAAGAGAGGAAAATTCTTATAGGAGACGTGGTCCTTGTTGGTAGTGACAATGTCAAGAGGTTGGACTGGCCACTTGCCAGAGTGCAAGATATTTTCCCTGGAAAGGATGGACATGCTCGAGTCGTCAAATTGAAGACAGCATCGGGAGAGTATCTACGACCTTTACAGCGTATTTACCCGCTTGAGATTTCCAGGAGTGAAGAACCTCTCAAGGATTGGGAAGAAGTCGCTCCGGTTGAACCGGAGGAAAATACATCTTTGGAGCCGCAAGAGGACTCAACAAAGGTGTTTCGTACACGGAGTGGAAGAGAAGTCAAAATCCCCAAGAAGTTTTTGACGTGTTTTGCATCTTTTGTTGTTTAGATTTTTGTTGTTTTATTTTAATCAAAATATTTACATTTATACATTAATAAGTTGTTAGATTTATAGTTCCTTATAATTTCTTTAATTATTCCATGTCAAACATTGCCATAATTAAGGTGGGAGAATGATGAAAATGGCTAAGATTTTAGATTTAGTTTGTAAAAAATTATTAAAAGTTGTTTGTGGGCGATGGCCCTATGTTAACTATAGCATTATATGTACTAGAAGTAGCTTAGTTAGAAATGACTATATATACGGAATTCCGCCGTCGATTTTCCTAATTCTTTTTTTATTCAATAGCCAGTAATGTGTTTTATCTAGTGTGTTATTTTTAGAAATACTCTTTTGTTTTAACTAAAGGTATTGACGTCTAAAACTAGCAATTATAGTTGCCCATGTCTATTTGCCGGTTAGCGGCTAGCGCCATGAGTTGTGATGTGAGTAGGAAAAGAGTCCGTGCTGAATGTGGACGGAGTAAAAATTTGCCTAGTTTTAAGCTGACAGTGTGAGTTCGGCAGCGTGTGAAGTAGTACCTAGTAAAAGGTGTGGGCTGAAGCTTTAAAATAAAGTAACTTTGAGTAAATTTTAATTGTGACTTTTTCTTCATTTTTTTTCACGTATTACCGTCTGCATTTCTGCATTGGCAGATTACCTAGTTTTTAACAGTCTCCGTTTCACCAGCAGGTTCTTGCACTTATGAGTTTTAATGCCCGTAATAATCCGATTTTGGCAAGCGGAAAACATTAATATAATTATGTTTTTTACTATATACTTTAGTCGCAAACACAAGAGTAACTGCTACTTATGCCTACTTATACCTTAGTACCCGAGTTGAATACAATTAAAATAATTCAATCTGAATGAATAATGACTTCCGTCGTCTTTTGACGCATATTGTAATTAGGAAAGAAAAAATGAAAACTGCTTTAAATATTTAATTTATACCAAAATACTAACGTACTATTATAAAGACTATCCTATGTACACATAGATAATTCAGACCTCAATTTATTAAATGTTGCTCATGACAAATTTAATCGCTTCAGTCATCATTATTGCGTTGTCATCAATATAATAAACTATTAATAAATTTCTGCGTTTTCTCATGCAAGGGTATAATATGTGTAGGTGCCTACCTCCATTCTAATTGTTTATAGTTACGCTCTTAAAGAATTTCCTGTTTTCAGCACTTTTAAATCCTGTTCAACTATATTTAATGCTAAATCAAAAGGCAAATAAAATGAATGCCTGACATAAATACATATATTTAAGTAGTATTATAATAAAACAATAATCTCTTACGAAAACTAACCATCTGCAATATTTTTTGTACATGTAAATACTAATTGTAAGTACCCATTTAAGTTAATTGTATTTAATGGGTCAACTTTTTTCGTGTGCAGTTTTGTCTTTCAGTCTTTAAGACAATAACCGCGGTACATCATCACTCATGACATGGCGCGAAATACATGGAAAGCAACAAAATATCCCAATTACTTTACTGTACACTTATGTAGTACGATCTGCCGCATTAAATTGATTCACATTAGTAAGTATTGTTTGTGTTATCCTTATTCTGTTGATCCTTGTAGTAGCAATTAGTGCAATTCGACTAATAGCAATTAATTTTGTACAAATACATATTATAGGATACCTTAAATATTTGAATAAGCGCCCGTACAAGCGCTTATTAAATTTTTTGAAGTGGCACAGTTAGGCGCTTTTAATTTTTTAAAGTTGACGGTAAAAAAATGAAACGAATTCCTACAAAACTGTCTTGCTTTTAGAAAATATTGGAAAGATGAGGATTTGATTCTTCACGGACGATATCATATATTTGGGATATGCATTGTATATTAAATAATTATATTATATGTGCATTCAAATATTTAGCAAAAATATATGGCGACGCTATTAACTATAGCGCGTGCAGAAATATTCATTGTAAAAGGTGTAAACTAATTTATTGTAATTTAGGTACTTCTACACACCTTTGAATTGCATTTTTCATACACTGCGACTACGGCTATACTGCATAACTGACTCAAAGTTGCAGTTGATCTTGCTTTGTCTTAAAAGTAGGCATATATGTAGATAATTGTTTCAAGTTCGTCTACTGATAATATTGCAATTGTAAGCTTGCCTCACTTTGCATCACACTACTGCACACATTAAACCTAAGGCCGGCTACCTTCATTGACACCGAGTTAGAATAAAAAATTTTATTAATTTATTCTTAATCAAGAGTTCAACACTCTCTCCGGCGACTCGGATAGAGGGTTGGTTTTGCAATAATCTTAACAAATGAATACTCAAGTATACATTGCATATAGCACCACTCGCTCTTCTTCACATTCGTGTATCTGGCATCTGGTGCCTTTGACTTTACTACTGAATGACTGAATCATTAATTATAGGTAATTCACTTTTGCAGACGAGATCACACTGCATCATTTTTTATGGTCATGTATCCAAGTCCCAAGTGGCTCCTGGTCTGGTCGGCAAAAAAAGCAAACTTGCTATCTGCTGCAAAGTAGCGCATAAAACAATCAAAAATAGCTACTTTTGTTATAACAAAGGAGCTGTGCTGCTACCCATAATGCAATGGCCCAAATTAGTTTTGTACATTTTTTTGAAAATAATTCTCTCCAGTGTCTGCCAGTCTTTGCAGGGCCACTTTCAAAATCTCAATGTGTCCCTAATTTAAGCAACTAATTACAATGATTGTGTCTATATACTTTAATAGATTTGTTTAGGTTAGGTAATAATAAAAAATACCTATTGAACAGGAAACCAGAAACATAAAATCAATAGCAAATAAAAAATACTCAAAGACTCAAGTAAGTCCAATGGTATTAATTTATGCACGAGTTCAACATTCGGCTGGGTGATGTTTGTATAGTGTGGCCATACTCACAAATGATTGTGTTAATATTAATATTAATATTAATATGCAAATTATCAGTCAAGATGTTCCTTTCCTAATGATTCCTTGCTTGTGGAATTGTGGACCTGACAGGCGACAGGCCCGAGCTCAGGGAGTACTAAAGGAGGATGGGTAAAATATGGCGTGAGGTATGTGAAAAGTATTTAGGATTATCAGTAAATTATGTCCATGCATTTGGTTCAGCTTTTTCGAAATTCCAACCCACCTACCCGTAAAATGGAAACATACAATACTATACGCGTAATTAAAAATAAAATAAAATATCCACCCACATTTGTGAGTCACTTCATTTACGGATAGCCCTTTATAAAACGTGAAAACACTGAAAACGTGCCAACTCGTATAGTTCTTGGCATTTTGATTATTTTTGATCAGGTTGTTTAATTTTCACATGCTCTGCACCTGCAACCTTGAATGGATGAATGGAATAACTCAATAGTAGCAAACCTTAAACTATTCCTCATTCTTTTTATTCAGCAACGATAGACATATTGGGTATAAGATAATAATTGCTTAATAGCTCTTACGACTAAAAGTAATGCAGCAGTACTAACTTACGTTCAGTAATTTGATAATTTTGGCTATTTTGGTCACATCAATACCGCAGTTCAGTCTGATTTGAGATCGAAGATGGAAGCAACGAAAGACTGTGCAAATATTTCCTTCTGGGAGGACAAGTATGATGAAAATACAATTTTCTGGCACATGGAGGACGCTCATCCAGCCCTTGTGAAGAATTTACCTCGTCTTACTGCGGGGGATGGGGAAACATCATCATCAGCCTCCAAAAAATTTTTCATTCCATTGTGTGGGAAGACGAAGGATATCCCATACCTCCTCAGTTTGGGTCATACAGTATTTGGACTAGAAGCAGTTCTTCAACCCATCCTTGACTTAGGTACTGAAAATTCTTTGGCATTAAAATTCGATGAGGAAACATCCATTTACTCCACCGAAGACGAAAAATTGCAAATATACCATGGAGATCTTTTCAAGTGTCCAATTGAGAATTATGGACCATTTGATTGTATTTGGGACCGAGGATCTTTCATTGCGTTAGCTTACTCCCAGAGGGAAGACTATATTGAGGTCATGAAGCGGAGTCTGCGAAATTCTGAGCAAAGTATAGTAATTAATTTTATTTCGCTTTGAATAACATTATTATATATAATATAAAAACGCTATGCTAATTTTAATACACTAATGTAAGCCTTCTTTGAAGAAAGAAATGATGCTAAGATGCCAGAATATGTACGTTCTTGTAATGCTATGGTAACATTTGTGTTAAATCCTGTCATTCAGATTTCAACCCGTTTACATACCTGCTGAGCACGGTTAAATACGACAAGGATAGTAATTTCCCAGGACCCCCCAACAGTGTCGACTCGGAAGATCTGGAGAAGTATTTTGCATCTTGGACATTGATCGATGAGGTAGAAAATGCACTGATTCCAGAGGATTCTCCCATACATAAAATTTCAGGGCGCCTACCTCCCGGAACGTCAATTAGCAACTACATTCTCACTCCGAAAGCTTGAATACATTTTACTTTGAGGGATAATATGGAATTCAATTATATTTTCATTGTACTCAAACATTTACAATCTTTGAATAAAAATGTGACTGATGTGTTCCTTGTTACGTAATGATGTAGATTACCAGGTAGTACATAATCTAAATTTTACGTATGCTATTTAGTGAGCACCATTCATCAATTCATTATAGGAAAACTTCGTATATTTATTCAAAGCAAGAATAATATTACATTGGTATTACACAGCATAGTCTTTCAAAATATATTCCTTCTTTGTTCGCATTCTTATTGATAAGCGTAAAACCCCTGGGTTTTAATTGTATAGGTAAGTAAACAACATAGGCAACGAGTAAAAATGTCAGTTGGCTTAGGTAATTACGTTTAATGTTACAAATAAACATTATGGCTTGATCTGTATGTCTTATATTGTCAAAATAACTAGAAAAAATTAACATAGTATTAGTTTATTAGTACTAGCAAAAAAGCGGAATCAAAACAGATTGAATCAACTTAATTATTACATTACAATTACATTACATTACAATTATTACATCCCCTTCCTGGTTAAATCATTGGTCGCAAGAAATATCAGTAATGTTTAAAGGCTTCAAACTGGAGCTGGAGCGGTCAGTCAAATATTTGGGATTTGACATGGAAGTAAAATTTCACCGCAACAATTCTATCAACACTGACGAAGATGAAATTGTGAGACGAGTTAGGGAGCTCTATAAGCGTGCCAACATGATCAAAACTAGGTTCAGCAAGTGTAATTCAGATGTCAAAACCTATCTATTCCGCACCTATCTATCTACTATTTACTGCTGCAGTTTATGGAATATTAGGGGTATTACCCGGAAGCGCATCACTGTGGCATATAATGACTCCTGTCGGATAATCTGTGGATACACCAGAGATTGCAGTGCGACGGAAATGTTCCTTGACAATGAAATTAATAACTTTGAGGAAATGTGTAAATTAGCTAAAGTGTCACTACTTCATAGAATTAACAGCTCAGAAAATCTGATCATTCAGACGATTCGAAACTCGCACATCCTAAATCAATCCTACCTGATGACAGCAAACTGCGTCTAGGATAAATATTTATGAGCATTATCCACTGTTATTTCCACTCATATTCAATTGCTATTAAGCTTTAATTTTAGTAATATTCAAATGTTACACCCTTAGGATTAAGCTATCTATTTCTTTGTTGTATCTATTTTTACTCTGGACCAACTGTGTCTGTCATTAAGAAAATAAATAAAAAATATACTAACTTAACTTACTGTTGTTACTTAACTTTTCACGGGACTGTAGTTAAATGTGTTGTAAGTTATGTTATACAATAATAACAAAAATGCGTGTATGTAATCGATGCTGCAATTACGATAATACAATATTAAATAAAAACACAAAATCACACAACTTTAACATTTTCAGCTGCCCTTTCGCAGAAATATCATCATCAGTAAAACCCCCTTCAAGGAGACAAAATTACAGGGTGTAAAAACCTCAATATAGACCAAAATTGTGCTTACTAACTTTATTCATTTGTAGCTGTAACTAATTATAAATTGGGCAATTAGGAATTTTCTCTGCATAAATAAGTGAACGCAGGGTATGTATAATACTATTCTTTCTTTGATATAGGGTTGGTTGCATTTTGCATTGTTACATTTAAACTGAAATTCATTCGAAGTCATTACTAAAACTAATTATAAAATACTGTCAGATGTAGTCTGGCCACCAGAATATTGCAACTCAAAATACGAGCAACCCACTGAATAACTAAAATTCAAAATAGTTTTAATATATTGCCTAAATTATTTTATATTCACGCTGCTTTGATTGTGTCTTGTCAGATAAATTTTACAGTGAGAAGTTTACAATCAATATTATTATGTTAATGAATTCAATAAATTGCAACTAGGATAATCCTGTAAAGTACAATTCATAAAAGTGTGCCCCAATGCACCGCAAGAGGAATTGCAAAGCAAGGAAGGGTCAACTATAAAAAAAGTCAGAAACTTAACTACAATGAGGTAGGCAAAGGTATTGCAAAAACAATAGTGTACATAGTACAATCAAAACAGTCAAAATAGTTTGCTAACTGCTAACAACTAAACTAAATAATATATAACTAATATGAAATGAACTATAATTGAATCATAGTAAATGGATAAATCTACAAACTACAAATTACAAACAGCTTTGTTAGGCATTCAGGCCTAGTATAAACTTGGAAGGTCGAGAAAAGATCAGGTTGAATATACATACACTTAGCATAACTTTTAGTAACCTCCCAGCGCAGCCCAAAATCGATTATAAAATAACAAAATTATTCCAGGGTGATAGTTTCAGGCTCTTCAGGGGCACTGCCACTGAGAATGTGACTGCTGCTCTGACTATTTTCTTGTCCAGTTTCAGTTCCATACGAATTTTCAGCACCAACTCCAGTTACTCCTCCAGAAGAACTTGTGCCCGACCCAAGTCTATATCCGGTTCCACTAGAAACAATTTGCTGTAAATTGGCTAAAGTCAGAAATCCCTCGTCATCTGAAGATACGTCATGAGATTTCAAAATTTCAAATAGCTGCTCTTCAATAGTTTTCCGAATCTAAATATATAAAATATAAACATGCATTCTCAAAGTAAACTTAATGCAAGTACCTAAGTCAGTAGTTAGCAACGAGAAGCATGTTGATACCTGAATTCTAAAAGCCACTGAGTTATCAGTTATTGCATAAAGCATTACTGATATTGATATTATAAACAAATGTGATAACGATAGTAGCATATTACGTTTTTCACAACAAGCAATTTATTTTGGATGAAAATAAATAATAAAGTTCAACTTACATAAAATCGATGGACGTAAGTAGGCTTGGTTTGTCCAATTCGATGAACTCTTCCAATAGCCTGTGATTCACTAGCAAGATTAAAAATTGGCTCCACCAGGAGGACGTGAGTTGCTTCAATTAAATTTAGGCCTTTGGAACCTGACTGAAGTGGAATTAGAAGTGCCTGGATATCTTCACGATTCTACATTAAAAATTAAATGAATCAAATTTAACGAAAATAATTATCTAAATCCTTCTGTTATTAATTTATTAATATATAAGCTACCTTATTTCTTCTATACCTTAAATCGTTCGATGGTTTCATGGAACTTATTTTTATTTGAATTCATGAGTTCACAGTACGGAATATCATTTTGAATCAAAGCCCGGGCAATTATATCAAGTACGTCAGTCCACTATAAACAATTTAAGAAATTAGACGTTAAGAAAGATTCAAAGATGTAAAGCAATAAGCAATGATCGTTAGTTTATACTTACTAAACTATGTAACACTAATTCATTAATTTAGAGTAAAAATTGCTACAAAAGCTCGCAGCTCACCGTTGAAAAAATCAAAACTTTCTCTCCCCGATGAGACTCTTGCAGACGAAGAAGTGTTTCTATAATCGCCTCCACTTTGGTTGAATGACTCCCCTTCACCTCCACGGGACTCGTTGGAGGAAGACAGGAAGCAGTACTTGTTGAGGGGCCAGCACTTGTAGATGGAACTGATGCTATCCATTCTTCTTCCTCGCTTTAGAAATCAAAAAATTAGAACAGCAATTTAAATAACTAGTGCAATAAATATATTATAGATATGTAATGCTCTAAACTATGTATGGCTAAATAATAGCTTCATGGTATTCCTCACAAAACTAATGAGTTGAAAGTTCGATATTTATAATAAAATCTTACATTCTGGTGTCAATGAAAGAAATATTGCCAACTTTCTCCAAAGCCCTACAGAGGGGACAAAGCAGAGTTTGCGCGGCGCTTCTTGAACAAAGCTCTTTAATACAATCTGAACAAAAAGAATGTCCACAGGACAAAACACACCACTGATGACCCAATCGATTAGCACAAATTGGGCAATCATCCTGGTTAAAGGCTCCCTTTTGACCATAACCATTCTTATTTAATGTTTCTAAGTACAAAACTTGACCCATGTGAACTGCAAGACTCTCCTTTCCCATAATGTAGTCCCCTTCAATTTGCTCGATTTTAAGATCAACTTCATGACGACTTAGAACATGGATATTCATGATTTTATCGGCTTTCTCGGTAATTCCACTAGACAAAGCCTTTAGCGTGGCCTTCTGTGTCTTTTTCCTATCATCGGGAACATGCTCATTAGGATCTTGAATTCTGAGACGTGTCGTGGCTTGACTCAGTTCATCGATTGCCGAGATCTCATCAAAAACTTGCCGCCACAGAATTCGCAACAGGCGAAATTCTTTCTTCATGGTTTCAAATAATTTCACATGATTCGTACCGTCATTGATGACTGCAACGGAGCATCCATTTAATTTAGCGAAACCTAGGATTGATTTTATAATCTTTTCTGTGTCCGAGTCCGCCCATGTTTGTCTCCGTTGATCCAGTAATATATTAACGTTGACATGCTCAGTCGTTTCCAAAAGTTCTTCTTGTTCTCTCATTAAAATGAGGGCCTTTTCTTCCGCAGTTAACTCAGTGGAGGCGTCCCCAGCAAAATTGTTGACTTGACGATTTCGACCCACTCTTGAAATTTTCTCATTCTCTTGTGTACTAAACAGGAGAGCCTCATACTGAATAAATTGATCATGGTTTTCACAGAGCTGACACCGGAAACCATTCTTCCGCTCATTATAATAGCCGGCTGTTTGACCCCGAAGATGACAATGTACAGCTGGCTCAACGAATGTCGACGATTCCCGATTCAGCAATTCGTCTAAAGAACCCAGCATTGAATCACGGAGTTCTTCCAGTTCTTGAATTTTTTCTATTAAAAGGTGTTGGAGACCGCTGGCATCTCTAAATCTACAGAAATAAAAAGTTTTGTAAACTTTACTTTTTTCCTTCATATATAATTTTATCTTTAAAATAACGTAGTAAATAAATACATATTATTTTGACACGGTAAATATTAAATAAGAGGCTAAAAACACTTCAATCACTTCTTATTCAATAATGATTGTTGTATTGTATTTGAAGGGATCGCACACAGTATGATACTGTGTGAAATGCCGCTCAGGCCACTGATAGGCCCATTTCAATAATGATCATATAGCGTAATTAATTTTTATGCTGTAAATAGCTAATCTTGATAAAATGTTCATTTGTTTCATACCTATTTGCAATGGAATTAGCGGCTTTCTTCTTATAAATTTTAGCTTTGTACAACAGGTCATCTCGGATTCTACCGACAAGGTCATCATCTTTTTTAACCATAATTGCACGTCGTAAAGCTCCAAACCACCAGGATTCCTTTACACATTTAAAATTTTCCATCAACTCTACTACAGACACGGTCACTGGATCTACGGTGTCCTTTGCGGTTTTTACAGCCAGCGCATACTTTTCCAGGTATTTGTGACGGATTTCTTCAGCATGTGGGCGAAGTCTATCATCAGAAAGAGTGTAGCCGATACCCGGGTAATTTCCATCTAGAAGGTCTGCCAGGTTGTCCAGGGCGTGAAGTAGCTATAACATTGCAATAATAGTAATGCTCAAAATTATAATAGCCGAAAATAATGTTTTAATATTTTAAATAGTTATGTCGTCTACAAGTAATATACAAAAAAAGGGATATTCATATTTGTAAATGATCAGTACTTGCAAAGAATCCGTCTTAAATTTGTCATTGTGTTTTTCAGAACGTTCCAAAACTTCCCGGTATTTATCAGAGGCTTCAGCCCATCGGCTTGAAATAATAAAGAGCCCCGCTAATCCTTTAAACACGGAAATTATTCAAGTTAATAAAACAAATATTCAAATAACAAGACTGCAAAGCAAGTTTAAAAAATTAAAAATCCCTGCTATTAGCACTTAAAATGATAAATTCAACTACGCTGTTATAAAATAAAAAATACCATTCAAAGCCGCAATAATGAGACGATGATCTTCTGCGCATTGAAAAGTTGTTTTTTTAATAAGCTGGTTGAGGAGCTCCTCCATGCTCATTGTTCCTTTTAGTTTCTGTAAGTTGAGAACGTTTCCACGAACCATTTGGGGATGACAACAAGCTTGCCGGAGTTCTAAAAATGGGTGTAGTATCTAAGTATGAAAAAAAAAATAGACAAATTAAAATTTTCAGCTTTACTGTTGTCTAACCGAAATATGTGATACTAACGTTTTTACTTGAATCTTACCGAGTGTAGGGTTTGTCGATCCAGAGAAGATAACCTTGTCTGTAAAATAATGTCTCCGTGAAGTTGCCTGAGTCGGGCAATTTTTGCAATAATTTTGGTTGAACAAATTTCATACTGCCTTTTATAGAAATGAGCTTCAACAGGCGAAAATTGAAGCCAGTGGCAAATTTCTTTCTGCGGTGGGATTCCAAGCTAAACAAGAATTTCCAATTAAAATGTATCGCATACAACCAAAAATTATTGTATACACCAATACAATGGACATTAATTATCTAAAATTATTGCTTTTTTACTGATGATTACAGTATTTCAAAATTACCTGATTTAAAACACTTGGTTTCCCCGTACGCCAAATCAACTGTCCAAAAAATTCAAAGAGTAGAGATGTGTCTTTTTTAAAGAAAGGGATCCGGACAAGATACTCCCACCAAAATTCTTGGCAGACGGGAGAAATGCCCAGGAAGGATACCAAACCGAACAAATCTACCAAAATCAGAGTACAGTATAACACGTATCAGATTACATACCTATTGTGCAATACATATTTTAGACTTCTTTGTACATATTTTAAAGCAGTTAGAAACCAAATAGCTACATAAGGGAAGAAAAATTAAATAATAATTCAAAATATGAAGCTGTCCAGTTCACTGGAAAAGCTACAATTTTTTAAAGTTAGCTTTCAGAAACAATTAAAAACAAATTAATGGGTTTCTCAAACAGTTAACAATCACTTGTATATCTGCACTTAATTTTACCTTGCAAGCCCTTATTAAGGGGCGTTCCAGTAATGCACCACCGATGCACCCCTTGAATCTGAGTTGCCATTTCTGCCATTTTTGTGGCAACGCCTTCCACCATTTGAGCTTCATCTAAACAAATCCGCCACCAATAAACAGTCCCAAGTGATGACGGAATCGTCATGTATTTTTTAGCATTTCTGAATTTCATTCCTTCATCACTATTTGTATGCGAAAGATTAGCATGATTCAAGTCGGCCGAAAGAACAGTGTAAGTTGTAATGACCAAGTCGTACTCTGCTAATTTATGCGGTGACATGTATCCATGTTTATTTACGCCCCTGAAAAATCAAAATATTAACAACATTATTAACAACTTCTATTCCTTCAGAAAATTTAATTTAGGCACTTTAAACAATTTTGAACTGCATTATGTTAACACATATTCGTTATAATAATGTACATAACTTGAACTCAACATAATGTATAAAAGGGATTACGAGATTTTGTTTTTTACTTGTAAAACAGAATATTCAAATGTCTATTTTTCACATGTCGTTGAATTTCCTTAATCCACTGGTGGCTAATCGTAGTTGGGGTCACAATTATTGTCGCTTTGGTTCGGACCGGAGGCTGAACAAGGAAAAATAAAATGATTTTAAAACATAATTATTCCTCTTTTTTAGAACTCCAAATTGTTTAGTTTTCGCAATTTCAAGATAAATATCTCATTTAGTCGAATCATAATGGAAAATGTCTATTATAAGAAAAACCTACAGCAGCAAATTGACAGTGTGGGCAAAGGTAGGACTTCCGACTACGCTTCCCATTAACTTCAAAACCTACACACTCTACATGCTGCGAGCTCAAGCAATGCGAACAAGAGATGATCTGTTTAGGAGAAAAATTACATCGCAATTAAACATCACATATCACCAAATCACCACCTACACATATAATTTAATTAATCACTACACTACATACATAGTTTCATTGCAGTATAATATTTAATCTTGAAAAATAAAATCTCGCACCTTTCGTCTATCCGAAACCCCATCTCCACATATACATTCAAATCGAGCCTTTGCTTTAATGTAAGTATCAAAGAATGTTCCATGGAATTTGGGCTGAACGACTGGCGTTGCTCTGTATTCATTCAAAGCAGCTTCATACATGCCCTTGATTTTGTCATAAGTCGTTTCTTTCTTCTTTTTTTCTGGTCCGTTTTCGTTGCTGTTTGAATTTTTACTGTCAGTGCTAGATATTCCACGGCTCCGTTTTTTCGGTGGTGCTGGTAACGGAGGCGACGGCCGGAAGTTTTCTTCTTTCTCGCCCTCTTCTTCGCCCGAACTGTTAGTTACAACCCGTTTAAACTTGGACTTGACTTCAGATTTTCCGAGAGGTACCTGAGGGCTGCTTTGGGAAACATTCCCCTCATCAATTTTACCTTCGTTTTTAATAGTGTTAGCGCTAGCTTGAGATCCTTCATTGGTAACATTGCTGTGAGTAGCAGTTTCAGCATCAAAGTCAAAATTATGAGCTTGAAATTCACAAGGAGACAGTGCCCTTTTTCGGGATTTAATTTGAGCCTTCTTTCGTTTTGGAACTACTTTGGGTTTAACTTGTAACTGGTTTTTATCCCGTTTTGCTTTTTTTGAAATGTGATTTCGAATTTTGTCAGCCTTTTTAACTCCTTTTTTTCGTTTATTTTTTTGAGAACGCACAGCATTAAAATCTTGGTCGGGATCACTATCAGAAGCTTCATCGGAACTTGTTGATGGTTTCGTATTCGCATTTTTCGCTGGACAAAAATCTGGATCAGAATCAGAATTATAACTGTCTCCATCGGAATACGAGTTCTTGGGCAACTCTGCAGCGTACTCTTCTTCATCATCACCGTCTTCATTTTCAACAATTTTAGTGTTCTCGTCCTTCAATTCCGGACAAGGATTAAGCAAAATGAGAGCAAGCACCTCGACAGTCTTTCCCAAGCCCATTTCATCGGCAAGAATACCGCCACTAGTAACCTGTGATATTTCAGGGCGACTCCATGAAACGTAGCCAACATAAGGATTAAAGAATGCATGTCTTCTACGTAGGTGGGAGTCTTCCGGTTCACTTAAATCTGTGATTTCAATCGGGATGGACATTTTATCAAGAAAGATATCCGTGAAATTGGAGGTGGTACATTCAGCCGAAGAGATTGGCACTGAAGCTGATGTAGAAGCTGACGTAGAGAAGGAATTTTTGTTGAGAGCACCTTCTTTATACAACATCCATCGTACTGCATCTTTCTGATAATCTCGAAGAGTTGGGTTCATACTGGGATGTTGGAGAGAGTTCGTTGGCGAAGGCAAGGCTTCACTTTTGTGGTATTTTTGTACTTGACCATAGAACCATTCTATGTCTTCCTTCTCTTGGGGCTCAATTTCTAATTTTTCAAATGGAGAATATTTATATATTTAATTACTGACGAATTGTTTATTTTTTTAGCATTTGAAATATCTTATTTTCAAATCCTCACCAGAATTTGAAAGCATGCACTAATATCGCAAAAATTACTACCCAATTTCCCTTTTGTCGTAAGGAAAAAAAAATGTAGACGACCACAAGCTTATAATGGTCACGCTATATAAACTCTTGATACAATCAGTTTACTTTAACTATTTCATATTTTTGAAATACCTACGTTATTCGAAGAAACGCTTTTAACTCTGGACACTACAAGCGACGAAATAACTCTCCCGTCATATTTCGAAAGACGAAACAACTAACTCAAACCTGTTTTGCCTGAAAGCCTAAGCAAATCCATTAACTGGAATATAAACCGTATCCACGTTTAAATTAAATAAATCAATAAATCATATCTCTGAATACAGATAAGTAATTGTACACAACTCCCAAAAACGAAATCAGGTATACTCAAAAAGCGAGCTACTGAACATTTGCACAAACGATAAATAGGTACTGAAAATTGTAGGAGACCACTGAAAAGAAGTAAAAGAACTACTTAACAATTATTGCAACATGAACTTACTTTCAATAGGATCAACTCCAAAGAAAAAGCTCAAAAGATTTCTCCGATTTCTTGTTAATGAAGCTGGTATGGAATTCAAATCGTGGCCTCCTAATACTGCAAAATCTAAAAGCATTACATTCAGCAGCATACGACCTGATTCAGCATCGTAACTTACGAAATCCATCCGAATCGATTTGTTTTGCAGACCTATGAATAAATAAAGAATATGTATTTCAATACAGGAATAAAACTATATTTAAAAAAATATTACATGTAATTGAATGAATACTGAATCAATGAAACATACGACAATACTAGTTTATTAAAATTGATGAATATGAATTACCCGTCAAAGTTTGCACGGGAACAGTTCCGCCGATTTGGAAAGGAAAATAGTAATGCTGAACTTTGATATATTTAAGTATTCTATTCCTAAATTTTTCTTTTTGTCCTCTGGGCGGGCCAATAGCAGCTGATTCCTCGTCTGATAAATGCTTCTCTTGTTTCATGAGTATTACATTTGTACCATTGTTGATAGAAAACTGAATGGAAACTAAGCCTGGGAATTCATTCCAAATAGTTTGGTGGTCAAAACTAGGAATGACTGAGTTTGGCACCTCCAACGTCATCTCAATGTCTCCAATTTTGTATGCTTTTTCCCTCGCCTTGTCAAACTTGTCTTTCCCGACACTGGAGTCCGACCGAACAGACGTAGATGTAGAGGGCTTCGAATCATCAAACGTTGAGGATGGCGCTGATGCAGAAGATGAGAATGGGGTTGGAGGTTTGATATAAACTCTATAAGGTCTAAAATTTCTTTTGTAATCCCCGATTCTACCAAAACATTCAACATCTTGGTAGATTATTGCCGGTGGTAATTCCCTTGGTGGAGCGGAGATTTTTGGTTTCTGTTTAAATTTTCTTAGTTTCTTGTTATTCTTACGCTTTGATACAGGCTGACGACGACGCTTTGGTCTATACAAACCAAAAGTAGTTTAAATATTAAATAAATACTTTAAAAGAACAAATTCAGTAAAATATTATTTTTGAATACCTAGTAACAGGAGTCGGGGAGTACAAGGGCGTTGAAAACGAGCTGTCCGACGAATCATCGTCCATCCAACTGGTCATCAAAGTGGGCATATGCTCATTTTCATCATCCTCATCGTCCTCAGCTACTTCCTCTTGACTTCTAGCAAGCATTTCTAGAGCTAATCTACTCACGGAAGGACCTGGAGTGGAAGCTGACAACCCAGGCAAGTTTGGTAATGGTAGATGCGGTCTTGACCCTTGAGGCAGATTTAGGTCACCGTAGTCTAACCCTCGGGGCTCTGTTTCAATAACTTCCAAAGCTGGAAGTGAAGAACTACTGCTTGAAGAATCACTATCTAAATTTACATTTACAGGAGCAGGTGCAATGCCTCCTACTAAGCTCTCAGCCCAGTCTGTAGCCGTATCTAAATTTGGTATGGCATTTCGTCTTGCTAATCGGGCTGCTGGAGGAACGTAGTCCGCATCTTCCGAGGAATCAGAGGATTCACCCACATCAGAACAAAATTCGTAGGTAATCTCTCCATCTGGACCCACTACCTCACGAAAACTATTCACTTGCTGAGACATTTTATTTTTTGCAATCTTCAGTCAATCTTTTCTGCTCATTTGCTGCTCTCTCCAATCCAGTAACCTCAACCACTAATATAGTGTGAATATTTTACTTTCAATAGTAAATTTGGCTCTTCATAAGTAATTCAATATGTGGAAAAATTCTTTCCGTTGAGGTTGAATTTGAATACTTAATTGTGTCCAGCAATGCAACGATCCAGCGCCTAAATCAGAATAATTCCATCAAATGTATCAGACACTTATTTTTGTTTCGTACTTGCACTCATTTTATACATATAAGGGGACTGTTGACTGTATGCATCTGACTGACTAGTGAGTTTCCAACTGTATAAACAATGAATCATACCAGCAACCAGTGACTAATCAATCCACAAATAGAAGCTAGGAAAATTTCTTTAGTTATCATCATTTCTATCATTTATGATTTTTTTATGTAGGCACTCAGGCACAGGGCACAGTCAGTATTATTAATAATAATGGGATTACTACAGTTTACAGTTACTACATGTAGTGGATAACGGCCAAAGACTGAATGTCGATAACCAAAAATAAAGAAATGATAAACAGGAATACCACCAACCATTATTCAAGGTTGACCTTGACCTAGAGCATCGTGTCTAAATTGAGTGCAACTAGCCTGAAAAACAACATACTTAGGATGTAGGACGGGCAACGGGAGCCATGACCGACAGCCCCACCTCCAACCTCATAATACATAATAGCATGTTGTGTGTCATTTGACTCACCGTAGTTTTCCAGTAATAAATATTAATAAAAATACAAAATATAAAACTACACGCACGAATCACCCAACACCACTACTGCCATGAGCCGCCACTTGACACTGGCACTCAAGTAAACCTACTGACCTGACTGAACGGTCAGTCAGTTCATATGCCATACGAATACAAACTATATTTATATTTCACATTCACCATTCACTGTCACAGCCAACAACTGAACCATCAACCATGAACTATTTAAAAATTAAAATGAGCCCTGAATTTGGAATTGTGAAATAGTAAACTGTAATTCTGTTCTAAGGGAGAGGATTGTACCGAGTTAAATAAACAATAAAAGTATGTACATACCTGCTGGTCGCTGGTAACTGACTGATGGTTCGTTGTTGGTGAACAACTTCCGTCCAGACAATTAAACTAGTGAGACAAGAACGTCTTGCAGAAATAGATTAACAACAATTCTCCATCATCTCCTTAATTACTCACTGTTTGAAAGCTAATTTACTTATACAATCAACCAGCTACACTGCTATGTTAAAACTTAAATAATTATTCCAAAATTTCAATAATAGATTTTCAGATGACTGCCTCAACGTTCAAAAATTACCGAAATTCAAGATTCAGAGGATCAAAAAGAATAAAGTCACAAACCCCTCCGTGTCCACATTTATTCCACGATGACTAATACACTCCTAAAGTGCAACTGACTGCACTGTTTTTTTTTGGTTGTTGAGCAGTTGAAGGCTGAAGACTGAAGAGTATTCTTAGCTGACAAAACTGAAAAATTCTTGGTACGTGAAAAATACGTTCTGTTGTTTCACCGTAAAATCCAATAAAAACCGCTCTGGGCTTTGTACCATCGAGTAAACTCTACCTAGGTTTCATGCATTGAATTTACTTCCTCTCAAGAGTTGTTTGAGAAAACGACCTTAGTCCATTTTTTTTAAAATGTGACCATTTTTGTGTTACTTTACTTTTATTTTAACGTGTACCATTCAATTCGATACGTTACTGGTTTGTATTTAAAGTTCAAAGTTCAACCAAAGCAACTTTTTAAAACAGTCTTTCGGATTTTCGGAAAAAATGGCATAAGTCAATTAACAGTTTTTTTTTGTTCCTATAAATAAGTTTGCTTTAATACACTTATCCCATTTTACCAATAAACTCTTCATGTCTACAAATAAGTAATAAAACTATTTATGATACTTAGGCACGCTTTAAACTTCTAACGTCTACGTATTGAAAAAAAATACGTTTCCACTTTAATTTTAATGCATTTTATGTATTTGCCATTATAGCTGCATTATCCCTTAAGTACATTCCAGTTCCTAAAATTGTAAATAAAATATAAATAATAAAAATATGTAGTAATAATAATATTATATCGTCTGTTAAGAATCAGAATGACCCATATCCATTTTTAACTAAATACGAAATGTACTAACTACCAAAAATGTATAAAAATCGTGTAGTCCGTAAGACATGTAAATAGAACATACTGAACTTTTTTAAATGCATAGTTAGAACATTTTACACTTTTTAAAAATGTTTAGTTAGACATTTTACGCTTTTTAAAAACGTGTAACTAGAAAAGTTTAAACTGTTCAAAAACGTGCAAATGCAACATATTGTACATTTTAAAAACTCATAATTAACATTTTACGCATCCATTTAATTTAGTGTTTTTTATTTTTTTATTAAGTAGCTCATTTTGATTATAGCGTAAATTGGCTATGGGTTATTTTGGTTCTTCACATACGATATTCGTCAATGTTTCATATACGTAAACATGATTTCTGAGAAAACCCTGAACCTAACCCCCAGCTTGGCCTATACCTATAATTACTGGTAACTATACTGCCTGCCCCACTGCCACCAGTGAAGTACCGTATGTCCTCTAATACTACGCTAGTGTCTAATAGACCGTGCGTGGGGGTTTGTTATTATGCTTATTTTATTAACATTACGTGTCTCTAATGCAACGTGGAGAATAGGCCTCCCAGTTTTTAATACAACGCGGATCGTTGTACTAGAGGATATGAGTTTTACTTATTTATGGTTCTTAAAGCGCCCCAAAAAAATACAGTATGCTGCTCTTAGAAAAATATATTTGGTATTTTGGTCTTATGGTACGAATTTTTTCCTGTTCCCCAGACCTGAGTCCTTACCACTTTAATTAAATCACGGAAGTTCACTTTATTATTCCTAGCTAAACATTCACTTAGTAATTACCGTCTTCATCCGATTAATAATAATAATATTAATCCCCCCGGAAGCTAATTACTCAATGATACAGGATACACGGTAACTAATCGAGACCCGGAGATTATTTATTTTTAATTATTTAGTATTTGATACATCGGTAGTTTAAAGACTATTTGTATTTATTGCAAATATTCACCGCTCGACCCGGTAACAAATTTAGCACCGGGGATTAATCGGATGAATAAGGAAATTATTTCATATTCATAATAATTTTTTAAATAGGTAATCTACAAAAATGGTTCCGCAGTTGTTAATCTAAAAACTAGTTACTTAAAGCTACTCATAATGAATGACGCATTACGTATGTGGACGAGATGTAAACAACTTTTTACTTTGGCAGTATATTTTTATTCAATTATTAAGTCAAATAATAAGGTTAGCCATATGTGTGACCCTGTCCCGGCTTTCCCTAGTACATATATCGTCTATGAAGAACCAAAATGACCTATTTCCAATTTATACTAGAATTAAAATGAGCTATGAGAAAAAAAGACAATAAATAAAATACATGCTTACAATGCTAATGACGAATTTCTAAAATGAGCAAATTGTTCTATTTAAGTGTTTTTAAAAAGGTGACAATGTCCTATTTACATATTTTTGAAAAGGCCAAAATGTTCTATTCAAGTGTTTTTGAAACGTGCAAAATACTATATTTACATGCTTTTTGAAAAGTGCAAAATATTCTATTAACATGCTTTGATGAACATGTTATTTTAACTTTTATGTATATACTTAGTGCATTTTGTAAACTAAAAATGGATATGGCTCGTTTTGGTTCTTCACATACGATACGATATATTACATTAGCAATAAGAACGGCGCATTTACTTATATTGATTTAATTAAAGTGTACACATTGTTATTTTATTCAGTGAGGTGTTTCCATGTTTTCATTATAATACAAAAGAACAATTTATGCACAAAATTTTAGGCATAAAAGGATCTCTAATTTACGACACATTTATCCCAGTCAGGCCAAAATCTTTCTTTCATTCTAATAGAGTACTCTGAGTACTCCTTCAAGTTGGTCAAGTTCCCTGTAAAATTTCAAGTAGTACACTAAATTAGTTCAATTGTGGCGTTAATTTAGAAACTTTACTACTTTCGTAAGTACAAGCACATATTATTATTGGCACGGTTGCTAGCAAAATCAGCTTTGCTATTAATCTTCTAAAAATAACTATGAAACAAACAGTCAAAGTTGATACCAGTTAGCATACCATGGTGAGCAGCATCTTGAAAAGGAGAACCAGGAGATCCCCAAACGCACTGAGCCAACATTCCGAAAATCCCACAATCATCTTCGCATGGCTCATCACCGAGTATGAATTTCTTATTTCCAAGCAGTTTTGAAATTGCTCTTAACGAATTTAACGTGAGTTCATACACTTCCTCCTTTGTATGATTCCCCATACCTTGTCCCTTGGCCCGCGCTATCATTTTACGTCCAGGAATAAGTTTAAATACCCAGAGTGGAACAGGTAGTTTCATGATCTCTGGAAATCTGTGGACACCGTAAATGAATCGGTGCAGCACTCCTCCCCTATGATTTTTGTAACGAGAAACAAAACCAAGAAAAAACATTAGAAAAAAATTGCTAAAACTTCAAAGTCTTTCAAAATAATGAATGTCGTGAATGTAGGCGGTGAGAGTATGATTAAGTTAATGTGTAACTAGAATACAAAATCCATAAAATAAAAGTAAAGATATGGCTGGATGAGACTATTATTTAAAATTTATATATTTGGTTATGAGATATTATTTTTACCAAAATGCATGCTCTTCCAAAACAATTCGTACCATTTTGGAAAGTGCAAGTTGTTCTTCAGAATAATTGCCATTTGTATTCTTTTCAAACTTCCTGCAAGAGACAATAATTACACATATTACATATGCATAAAACACTATACCTAGGTATATATCATCAAAAATCATTTTGTCGTAAGTCCAACGGAGGTCCACTGGACTTATACGACAGAATAATTCTTCATCCACGATATACATGTAAGAGAAAAAATACATATTTGCATAAGCCCAAATTTATGACAGTAACTTGTTAAGGAATTGTATGATGAATTGTGAGTCTGCCACGTGTTGCCCATTTAAAGTTATCCACGGAGTTTTCCCCTTCGGCCCTATAAAATCTTTGGTGTCAATCTGCGGGTTGCACAAAATTTACATATTGCACTTTTTTTTGTTTGTATAACGCATTTTTTAATTATTTTATTGAAATATTTTAATTTGTCTAGGTACTTTAAGAAACGTCATATTCAAATAACCTCGTACGGGATGTTGGTCATTCTTAAATATGTTAAAACTTTAAGAACAAAAGGGGAAGCGCTTGGTGCTGTTCTCGCTGCTGGAAATGAATGGACAATCACAACATCTTTTGGACTGTTTCTCCATCGGTCTCTATGGGCAAAGAAATGTTAAGTAATATCCAAAAATTAAAAGCATAAAAGTAACAAGCGAAATACGTATTACATTATTAATTAGCAGGCTTTCGATTTGCAATCAGTGCTCTTCATTAATTCATCATTCATTGGTGCTACGTTTGATAAAATGCTCCAGGGCCGGATAATGCGGCCAGATCAGGCAGCTTGAATTAAAAAAAAGATGTAAATGGAACATTTTGCAGTTTTTAAAAATATGTAAAAAGAATATTTTGACTTTTCAAAATCATGCAAATAAATATTTTTTGTTTTCAAAAACGAGCATATAGAATATTTTCCACTTTTCTCAAAAGATGTAAATGAAACATTTTCTGAATCAAGTAAAAAGAACATTTTAAACTTTTCTAAAAACATGTAAATAGAACATTTTGCTTTACCAAAGAAAACCATCAATAAAATCAAAATAGTGGCGTTTGTATGGGAACAAATTGCTGACTAAAAGCAATTCCATCGTCCGGCCCTGAAATGCACCCTGTATTACAAAACGAAATTAATTCTCAACTTTGTAGTTTAAATAAAAAAAGGTTTACGAAGCCAATTTTAAATACTTACAGAGTTCTTTGCTTTCGCCATCGCGCAAATATCTTATTTGCAGCATACAGAGCTAAAATCCCAAGCCCGTAATATATGTATTTGGTGTAGCAGCACAACCCCATTTTTCCTTTCAAATTAAAATACTATTAAGCAGTTGTTACGTTTTGAATTATTTGCCTTACATTGAATAATGAGGTTTTTATTTTTTTTAAATGCAATATGTTCTGTGCAATAAAGTCAATAGTAAAGTAGGAAGTGGTTGGCACTGATAGATGAAGCAATAAAATAGCACCCGACATTCGATGACGAGTGCACTGATAGCAACAGCATAAATTATACACCTTTTTTGTATTTTAATTTCTGCTATCTTGAATCTCTACTGGCGATTGAATGAGTCAATGACAATTAGAGGTTCTTCATACAAAAAATAAAAAAGAAACTGAAGTGCTGATACTGGCGTGATTTAAGTACTGATGTTGCTTCGAAATATTTTTTTGACTGAAGTGGTCCTAATCCGCGCGAGTCTCAACCTACCCACACATCTTCCTTGCTAGCCCAAGTTTTACTCCAAGAAACGAAACATATTTTTCCTCTTCCTCTAGGCTCTAAAATGATTTGGTGTGCTTTAACTACCACATTTTTTAACATGGCAAAGTGATATTTGTACTTCTAGTTAAGTATTATAATAGTAACATATTATCGTCTGTGAAGAACCAAGATGACCTAAATCCAATTTAAGCTAGAATAAAAATGAGCTATGCCATAAAAACAAAATGAGAAACATGCGTAAAATGTTGACGTCAAGAGTTTTTAAAAGTGTAAAATGTTCCATTTACTTACATGATTTCAAGACATATTTCAATATTTCTGTAGATAGTGGATATTGTTTTTAGCTACAAATAGATATGGGTCATTTTGGTTCTTCGCAGACGATATTAACTTTCTATGTATGGCTGTATAGTCTGTGAAGAACCAAAATGACCGAGATCCATTTCTAGCTAAACACAATTTCAACTATCTACAAAAATGTTCAAATATGTCTTGAGAGAATTTAAATAGAACATTTTGCACTTTTCAAAAATATGTAAATACAAAATTTCACGTTTTTCAAGCACTTGGAATTAGAACATTTTGCAATTTTCAAAAATATGTAATTACAACATTCTGCACCTTTTCAAAAACATGGAATTAGAACATTTTGCACATTTTCAAAAACATGTAAATAGGACATTTTACGTTTTTCAAAAACTCCTAATTAACATTTGACGCATGTTTCTCATTTTATTTTTATGACATAGCTAATTTTGATTGTAGGTTAAATTGGTTATGGGTCATTTTGGTTCTTCACAGACGATATGTGTATGCTTTTTGTTTCCCTTGCAATTGTATACTGCTGAACAAAATCCCCAGTTTCAAAATTTATGGAATACTTAAGTACATGTTGTGTTTTATTTATTACGATATTCTTATTAGAAACTTCAATGACCTTGGTCGTTTCATGATCAATCGTCTCAATGATTTACTCTTAGTAAGCAGTACTGAAACTAAAAGTAAATTAACAATTTATTGGTGAAATATTCCTTTATTATAAACGGAGGGAATTCTTATCATACTAGGTTAGGAATTAAATGAGGTGAATTCGTTTCTTCTACAAGCGAGATTTTGTAGTCCATTCTGTGTTGCTGTTGGGGATTGTAGTTGAAGATGAAGACAGTATCGGAGTTTTCTTTAACTATATTTTTAGCTTCCGTTAAAAAAGCGTTCAGGAAATTAAAGCAAACGGTCCCTGTCCAACCCTGTTGTTTACAAAAATCCGCTTATTCATTGTATGTTTAACTGAACTAGGACATTTAATTAATATGTAATGAATATTATTTATAATAATTACCTGGCCTAACTTAGTCAATGTGTTAAGTGGCATAACTTTCAACTCTTCAACGACACCCTCGTCATTTCGAAGTCCAACAACTATGTCTGAGATCTTGGCTGTAAATGACTGGCACCACCATTTCCGCAAATTAAATCTAAAATAAATTGAAATTATTACTTGTGTGTCGACACAAAGTGTACCAGTACCAGCTTTTACTAATTTTTGTAGAAAGTGCAAGCCTACCTACTTAAATTTAAGTATCGTTTTTAAAACTTGAAATACAAAAATATTATATCGTCTGTGAAGAACCAAGAAGACCCATATCCAATTTATGCTAGAATCAAAATGAGCAATGTCGAGGAACAAAACGCGTAAAATGTTAGTTAGGAGTTTTTGAAAAGCGTAAAATATCCTATTTTCATATTTTTGAAAAGGTGCAAAATTTTCTAGTTACATATTTGTGAAAAGCGCAAAATAATCTATTTAAATGCTTTCAAGACATGTCTCAATATTTTTGTAGATAGTGGATATTATTTTTAGCTACAAATGGATATGGATCACTTTGGTTCTTCCCAGACGATATGGAACGATTAAAAGATATAAGTTTACAACCTTTTAAAATTAGTTGTCATTTCTCCGCGTGGAAAAAAGCGTGTAGTTTTTAATTCAACTAAGTTGCACTGGGACAACTTTTCAGGATGTTTTTTGGGATTTATGTCATTGCCATCTTTATCCCAAACACCATCTAATTCAGCAGCATACAGAATACGATGATTATTGAGCTTTGCTAAGTACACGACGTTGCATTCTTCTTTGCATTGTACGGAAGGATCCGGCTCTTCCGAAGGTTCAGCTGTACATAAATATGTGGTACCCCAAATTTGATCAGTATATAACATGTATTCACGCTACACATTCCAAAGCCAAAATGAATATTTTATTAAATACTGTGTATTAAATTCAAAATGTAACAAAACAAGTTTGTTAAAATTTTGGACTCACCAGCTAGGACATAGTTTTCGAAGCGTCGACCCCACGCAGCGATACGCCGTAGTCGTGGGATAGCATTGTACTGTGCGCGGCTTCGAAGCGATTCGGTAGTTTCCAAGTTTCGCAAATAAATTGTTCCGTCTTTATAAATGGCTGCTATAGACCAACCTTCCTTATCCTCGTAAGGGGTTCCAAGAATTTTTGACATTAGACCCCGGTACAGAACAAAATGAGGGCGTCTAAAATGGAAAAATCCACCGATTGATTAAGACATTGATACGAAACAACATTTAACATTTTTTCAGTAAAAAACAGTAAAACTCAGAACAATGGCGAAAATTTCGATGAAAAATTATGAAGCGAAAACTCACCGCTTTCGAAAAGTCTCAGCGTGCAAATTAATCCATCGAAGAAGTTGGACAAGCTTAGAGGTTTCTTCCATTTGTTTTTCTTCATCCTCAGTAGAAACTTCAGTGTAGCCTTTATTTAAATCAAACTGGACCGAGTGTTTATTCTCGGGGAGTCGACAAAATTTTAAATGCTCTGGGCCTTCAATGTACTGTCGATTTTCATCCAACGAAAAGCAGCCTATAATCTCCGGTTTGGAAAAGTCCGGAAACGGTGTTTTGTCACTGATTTGACGAATGACGAAAGACTCGGATTTTCCCGCAGACATTATATTATTATGATTTCTTTAACTAAACACTGACAAGTGACCGATTCAGGTTTCCGAGATACAAAAATAGAAAGTAGATAAGATAAATGAAATATCATTAATTAGGGTGCATTAATGAATCAGGAATAACTAATCGTGTCTTACGAGGAAGAGGATAGCCTGGACAGTAGTTGGCACTCGACACTGACCACAGACAGTAGAAGATTGCAAATCTAACATACAAGAATAATTTTATTCCTATTCCTACTCCGTTCAATGTAGACGGGACGGGCATCTGTACAATAGTACAATTGCAAGTAAGGTAAGTAGGTAAGTGCAAATCCCGCTCGAACAACACCGATTCTTATCCTATTTTACACTGACAACTGATATATGTATTTCGTTGTAATTTTCGCCACGAACGCTTGCCACTTCAGTATTAAATGCAATTATTTTGAAAGTGAGCGAAAGTGAGCGAGCCCTTTTTTCCCGTTATTTTTTTGTGTTGCTTTTGTACTCATCTTTGATGTGACATGTGGTCAGTGTGGTCTGCTCTGTGACTGTTGACTGTGTAAATGTCTTGACAAACAAACCTTTTGTCTTGAGTCGAGTCTGAAAATTCGGATTCATGTTGTGTATTGTGTATTTCAATTTCATACTAGTGGCCTGCGGCTTTTGCTAAATTGCTACCACTCACAAAGTAAAGGATCTCTGGACGGGAAAAGTCCTTGTAGTTAAAATCGTATTTTTACACAAAAAAATTTTTTTTAATAAAAAAAACAAAGCAAAACTAAAATAAAATAAAAAGTTATATAAAATGAAATAGCTAAATTACATTTTTTAAAGAATTTAGACATATGGCATATTTAACTTAAATTTTAGGAGGATTAGACGTGATGGGAAGTTTCAAAAACTGGTTAATAATCATTAATAATGTTGTAGGGTGAGGGTGTCTAATTGTGGCCGGTGTCCTAATTGTGGCAGGCTGATTAAATTCGTATTAGTTGAAAGCTTTTAAAACTCAAAGTTCCAGAATCAGTAGATGGAAAGCCAAACTTTACAAACAGAAATGAAATTTTGTTGTGCATCGGCTCGTTTCAGATATACAGCCTGTGGCCACAATTAGGACACCGGCCACAATTAGGCACCCTCACCCTATGTAATATGTAGTTAAATTATTAAATAGTTTCATTTTTCCAGAGCTAGGTAAATTCAAAAATGAAATACATATTTAAGTATATATAGGCAAGAATTATAATAGGATGTTTAAAATGCGATGCATTAACATTTAATGTTTCTTTCACATATGTTCAAAAAATAATAATTTCATTATTTACTAAAATAGATAGTATTAGCATTAATCATTAATAAAAGTTCTTAGCTTTGTATACGGACTAGACTTACAAAAACAGCACCAACCACTTTTTTAAGAATTAACTATTTTATATTTGCTTCTTTTAATTAATTCATGTTTGATAAACTATGTAGCGTAGTGTACAAACAACAAATAGCATACTGAACAACTAGTAACATCCGTCTTCTTAGCCCAATTTATAGAATTTAATAAGCCACATACTGATTCTATTCAAGACTCCATCTTTAAATGTTAAATCCGTATACTTATTTGCGCCCAGAGGTCCATAAGATAACAAATACAGACAACACAGGCTAGAACCATTTATATTCATATAACCAAAGGTAACATTTAGTTTAATTAGCTTTACATATAAATCTGACCGGAGTAAAAATGTAAAAAATGTTTTCGATTGCTCTTTGGAAAAAATGTTGGCCCTTAAAAGGACCGTTGGTTTCCATGTAATTGTCAGTGTATAGAGGATAATAGTCATGTCACTAATAAGGTCATTTACTTGGTAGACGTGTACTTGGTCACAGCCTTGGTTCCTTCGGACACGGCGTGCTTGGCAAGTTCACCGGGTAAGAGGAGTCGGACGGCAGTCTGGATCTCCCGGGAGGTAATGGTGCTCTTCTTGTTGTAGTGACCGAGGCGGGCGGACTCGGAGGCAATTCGCTCAAAGATGTCATTGACGAAGGAGTTCATGATGGACATGGCCTTGGAGGAGACGCCAGTGTCGGGATGAACTTGTTTCAAGACTTTGTAGATGTAAATGGCGTAGGATTCCTTCCTCTTACGCTTCCGTTTCTTGTCGCCCTTGACGATGTTCTTGGACGCCTTCCCAGCCTTCTTGGCTGCCTTTCCACTTGTCTTAGGGGGCATGATGAATTGTTACCAGATACGAAAAATCCCTTCTAAAATGTTGTAACAGATGCGATACTAGCCCACTGGTGGAGTGGTGAGTTTATATAGGGGCCCAAGTCGAGTAAGTTGTGTGAAGTCGAGTAACGAGGAGCGCCATTGCTTCAGGCGGGTCATTGACTACAACATTTCTACGCTTTACCAAGGCGACTCCCAATCTCCCATTTTCCAAAGGGGTGAACTACTGATGCACGCATGAAAATAAATTAGAAATCGCAGTTCGCCGTTGCCATTAACGTACAATGGGAGGATAGTGAAAGGGAAATATGGCGTCGTTTCAATTAAATGTTAATACCTATTTAACTTTTTATTTCAGATTTATTACGTCACGTAATACCAAGCCTCTTATTGTGTGGCCCAGTCACATTAGTTTATGAATTAGATTTCGGTTTTCAGTATGAAATTCTTTACTGATGTGTAGTCACGATTCTATGATTTTGTAGGTTTTTCAGTTCGGGTATTTACAGGGCCGGATAATGCGGGTAGCCCCTGCTGACTGAATTTTAAAAAACCATGTAAATGGAACATTTTTCACTTTTCAAAAATATGCAAATAAAATATTTTGCACATTTCAAAAACATAAAAATAAAAAATATTTAACACTTTTCAAAAACCATGTAAATAGATCATTTTGCACTTTTCAGAATCAAGTAAATAGAGCATTTCAAACTTTTCTAATGTAAATATTGGTGGGCCAACCCGGCCAACCGAGACTGATATCTGGCAAGGATAAAGCTGCCGTTTGTTTGCATGCAAAATTTATCCTTGCCAGATATCAGTCTCGGTTGTCCCGCCAATACAACATTTTTGTTTACTAACGAAAACCTTTAATAAAATCAAAATGGTGGTTTTTGTAAGGAAGCATATTGCTGCCTAAAAGCAATTCCTTCGTCCGGCCCTGGATATTTACTAGTACGTAGTTACTGTCTTTGTAGACCACCCGGACTGGGATCTACATGTTGAAAGTGTCATGTACATGCATCATACACGGAGGTTTCAAATGTAGTGTCAAATGCATTTATTAATATTTTTTACGTAATTACTTTTACAGACAGAGTCACAGAATGGAAATGAGGAGCATATTCAAAAGCGTCTATGAGGAACCTAAGTATATACTGAGTAATTTGTCACATAACATTTTAAAATAGAAAATGACGAACTTTACAAATGTTAAATATAATAAGTGGCAACTGGAAAGCCAAACAATAATAAGTATACATAATGTGTTTATAGTTTGTCACTTGCGTCATCCAAGTTTCGCTTTCTTTCCGGTTTCCGGTACTGAGTGTACTGACTGATGACAGATCGAGTGGATTTGAAAGCTTAGAAAGCATTAGGCATGCCAGTTCTTGCTAATCTACAATAGACCATAATATTCGCTAAAACTTGTTCCTTGTCGAATTCTCAGTGACCCCTATCAATTCCACAAGAATTAGGTGAGTGGAGTGAATAATGGAAACATGCGGTTCTTAATGTTTTGATGTAGTTAATATATTTAATTATTGATAGGTGTAATTTACCTTTATAGTAATAAATTCAATGCTAGAGAAGATGTTAATTAGTTATTTTAAGTACCTGCATAAATTAGCCTAATTTACTCATAGCCAAGGATACAAATTGCTTGTTACAAAAAAATATTAGTCCTGTCACATGGTCTGTGTGGTACTTTTGTAATATCAGTAAACTCTTTTAGCTCAAACCCCAAGTGTTTAATGCATCATAGTTTAATAAATATTTATTTTATTATTGAGAAATGTCGAAATGTGTTGCTTAGGTAGCGTTATTAAATTGTTTCTAATATTAGCAGTGATTTTAAAACTGTTTCTGAAGCTTTGTCTGAACCATAGACTAATTAAAATTTAATTATTGCTCCCTGGAAAATATGTTGGCCCTTAAAAGGGCCGTTGGTTCGTTTTGTACTGGCTCAGATGTAGAAAGATCTCGCTTTAGATAAATTTAAGCAGCCTTCTTCTCGGTTTTCTTGGGGAGGAGAACAGCCTGGATGTTGGGCAAGACTCCTCCTTGAGCAATGGTCACTCCGGACAACAATTTGTTTAACTCCTCGTCATTCCTAATGGCGAGTTGAAGATGACGGGGGATGATCCTGGTCTTCTTGTTGTCACGGGCAGCATTGCCGGCCAACTCGAGGACCTCAGCAGCCAAATACTCCATGACTGCGGCCAAGTAGACGGGAGCCCCAGCTCCAACACGCTCAGCATAGTTGCCCTTTCGGAGGAGACGATGGATACGTCCGACGGGGAATTGAAGTCCGGCTCTGCTTGACCTGGACTTTGCCTTTCCCTTGACCTTTCCTCCCTTGCCACGTCCTGACATGTTTCAAATGTTTCCGTAAAGTAGAAAGCTTCAAATGAAAGAAAGTATGAAGTTATATGGATAAGAAGAGTTGGTTTCGACGTTGCTTTTATACGCATTGGGTCGAGTAACAATTTGAAAAGTCGAGTAACTTTCCGCGACATAAAAAACTCTGTTTTTTTCCAGAGGATGTGTCGCCCTGCCCCAAAAATGGCTCAGCTTTGGATCCCGCCTCAACTCCCCATTCTTTCTTTCTTCTTTTTGAAGAAATGACGGCGGATATGACTTTAATACCGTATATAGCCTAATAATATCCAGGCTCTATTTTTACGCGGGTAGCAATACCCGATCTCGGTCTCTAATTATTTTTTATTCTCGTGTCCTGAGTCCTGAAACTGTATGTGGTAATTTTTAAAACATTTAATTACTGACATAATTTCATATGATTTTCTTCCACTTTCCGCTATGTACTTTAACTGGCCGGAAAATGTTTTTATAATTAGGTGGGTAAAATTATACTGTCCCGTCTCTATTTGTACCCCCGTCTACCGCCTCATATTTTTAAACTGTTGTCGGGGCTTTTATTAGAATAATCACGGTAATACGGTATTAATATAAATGTGCATTAAGCTTAAATACATTATTGTTTACTTTAACATAATACATTTTTTTAAACTTAAACACCATAAAACACGTTGTTGGATCAATTCGTTAATAATAATTATTCGTTGGCTTCCATATTGGGTATATTCCATACTTGGACTTGGATTAAAATCGAAAGTAGCTACATAATAAATCAATTCAATGTCTAATACATACTACGGGATCGTTAAAAAATGATGTCATAAAATAATTCCTAATTTCTGTGACCCCGGAACCAAGTAGACCCATTGTCCCTACAGATGACGTTATTGTCGGACGATCCCTACAATGTGTGTTGCAGGAACTCCCGCCACTACACTGGGTGACAAGTATATCAACTAATTTGCAAAGGAGATTTGAAATTTTTATGTCATTTTTACTTCTGTACATGGTACTAAATTCAATGTTAGAATTTGCCAATTGCGAATTTAATTGGAGGTGTAATAATATTATTACGAACCGACATGTGTCAGTGAATGTATGTACAAGTGTGCACACGGATTAAATAATTACTGTAATGTATAACGTGTACGTTTGACACACAGAAGAATAATTTACATATGATTTTTTTTACAGTATTGAGGTAGGTAATAGTATTTACATTCACGCTTACGTAGGAAGGAGTTCAATATTCAATAGTAAGTAGGTACCTTCGTACCTTGCCGTAAGTATTTGCATAGTTTGGTATATAGGATATTAAATCCAATTATGTCAATAATATGACAATAAATTGCTCTTTGGAGAATATGTTGGCCCTTAAAAGGGCCGTTGGGTTTTTCAAAACATTGTCATACAAAAGTCATCAGATTTGATAATTATTATAATAATTGTCAAAATTATTAAAATATAAAAATTCTGAGTGTCCAAAAAGTCCAAGAAGATGAATAATTATTTTAAAAAATTGAATTTAGTCGTCTGCTGGTGGAGGAGATGGGGATGAGGACTCCTCTTCGGGTTCTGGAGTGGGTGCCTTGGCCTTCTTGGCAGCTTTAGTTTTGGGTGGGGCCTTAGTTTTAGTTTTGACGACAGTTTTGAGGACTGCCGGGGAGCCGCCGGAGCCCGTCTCGGGCTTCTTGACAACTTCGGATGCACTTGCACTGGCAATTGCAGTCAAGATGGCTGATTCCCGTCGTGGCTGAGCAGGAGCTCCCGTCGCCTTCCTTGCAGTTTGCCTTGTACGAGCCATTATGTATGTGTGTAATTTTAGTCGTTGGACTTTACTGGTACCTACTGAGGTTTCGGAGTGAGATGCGGTGAGTTGGAGAGAGAGGAAGTGTGAAGTGAGATAGGATGGGGAGATGAAATGAAGATTGATCTTTATACGAGGTGGACGAGTAACTATTCTCAAACCCCACCAACATCACACAGTACACACAGGGATATTAAAGGGAACCTTTTTCCGTATATCCTTTATCCTTCCCAGGACTTCCCTGTAGAGTACTATACAGTATACAGAATGGCATTAGCATATACCTAATGCTTACAAAATACAGATACAGACGACAGTTATACAGGGAAGGAGGGTTTCTATTTTTCTTTCTTGGAAATATTTGCGCGGCATCCCTATCTTTCTACTTCCATTTTACTAAATCCGTTAAAGATTCTATATGAGGAATAAATTAAAATTCGAATTCGAAACCGAAAACGCATATCTGTCTCGTGAACTATTTGGATATGCTCTCAAGATTCTCCATATTATTATATTGAACTAATGCTCGTAGAAAATAATTATTAAATAATAAATTACAATTTAGACAATGCTACGACTATATTAATATATCGTCTGAGAAGAACCAAAATGATCCACATCCAATTTAAACTAGAATCAAATCGAGCTATGCCATAAAAACAAAATGAGAAACATGCGTAAAATGTTAATTTAGGAGTTTTTGAAAAACGTAAAATGTTCTATTTACATGTTTAAAAAAATGCAAAATATTCTATTTACATGTTTTTGAAAAGTGTAAAATGTTTTATTTACACATTTTTTAAAGGTGCAAAATATTCTATTTACACATTTTTTAAAGGTGCAAAATATTCTATTTAAATGGTTTCAATACATGTTTCAATAGTGTTGTAGATGGTGGATATTGTTTTTAGGTATAAATGGATATGGGTAATTTTGGTTCTTCACCAATCACAGACGATATATTTGTTTTGAATGATGTAACATCGATATTATTTTTAACAAGAACTACTGCTCAATTTTAATACCTTTAATTTAATCTTGAATATTTCGATTTCGATATTTCAACATTTTAGAAGTATGGCGATTTAAATGTAGAGTAAAATTCAAAAAATTATACTTTATTACAACAAAAATCAATCAGCTTGCGGCGGCTCACTCTCACTATAGCTATGTTTTATTTATTTATTTAAAATACTGAGAGGCCTGACGTGACTGAGAGAGTAGATTTAAATCGAGAAAAAAATAATCAAGGTCAGTAAGTTTAGCTTGAAGCTTTACCTATTACTGAAAATTGAGATGACCTTCTGATCGTGAGTAGTACACAGCACCAGTACAGATAAAAGTAACAAATCTTGAGACAAGAAATTGTTTATTAAAATTTTAATATGTTCGTCAATGTTATTTATTATTACTATATTTTTATTGATATGTCAATTTTTCATATTTTTACTGGTATAGGTATAATATTATTGGCAGATGAAGATGAAACACATCCACAAGTTACAGATAGTAAATTCCAGGAGCATATTTAGGGGTAGGCCAAAAGCTACTCGGAAAGCATGTATGCACGGCATGTATACATAAGTAAGTATTGATAGTAGAATTAGTGAAGGATTTCTTTCATTCACTATTTTAAATTTAAATATGGGAATGGCGTACCTGTGAAATTTTTCTAGCTTCGCTACTGATTAAACTCCATATATATATATTTAGGTCCACTGCAGAGTTAAAATTTGCTACATTTGACAGCACTTAAATTGTGTTTTGTAATAATTAGCGGCAGCTAAAATTCTTTAAATTAAAATTGAATGCTTTAATTGTATAGCAGATAAGATTATTCCACAAGTTAAGTAGTAGGTAGTAGTAATTTCTGGTAGTAGTAATGATCAAGTTCTGATTCTGACTTTAATTATCAGCCTTCTTTTGTTGTACAGGGCCGGACGAAGAAATTGCATTTAGGCAGCAATTTGTTTTCACTCAAAAACCACAATTATTTTGATTTATTTTATTGATGGTTTTCTTTGATAAACCAAAATGTTGTATTTCCATGAATTAGAAAAGTGCAAAATGTTCTTTTTACTTGATTCAGAACAGACCAAAAAGTTCTATTTTACATGTTTTGAGAAAAGTGTTAAATGTTATATTTGTATGTTTTCGAAAGGTCAAAATTTTCTTTTCACATGTTTTTGAAAACTGCAAAATGTTCCATTTACATGATTTTTGAAAAATCAGGCAGCGGGGGCTGCCTGCGCTGGCCGCATTATCCGACCCTGTGATTTTAATTTACAAAATCCATATTAAGTAGCGTGTTTTTGGTTAAATTCAACTTCATCTTTGTATGCTATGCGACGTGTTAAGTATATGGCATAATTTTTTATTTAAGATTGATACCATTATTTAAGCACTTTAATTAAATTGGTCAGTTGAGTATTGATATGACATGAAGCTAAGAGCGTGCGGACGTTGAAGTCAGTAATTCAGTTTAGAAAGATCATGTATATAATATGTAGCATGAATGGTTAAGGTATTTGTACTCTTGGGAAAATGTGTTGGTCCTTAAAAGGACCGTTGTTTTCAATCGTGATTTGTAATCCAATTTCAAATAGTGAGTCTCCGTTGGTGATGACCTAACCTCCGAATCCGTACAGAGTACGTCCCTGACGTTTCAAGGCATAGACAACGTCCATGGCAGTGACGGTCTTCCTCTTGGCGTGTTCGGTGTAGGTGACAGCATCCCGGATGACATTTTCCAGGAAGACTTTGAGAACTCCCCGAGTTTCTTCATAGATGAGACCCGAAATACGCTTGACACCTCCACGGCGGGCAAGACGACGGATGGCGGGTTTCGTAATACCCTGGATGTTATCACGTAAGACTTTGCGATGACGCTTGGCTCCCCCCTTCCCAAGACCCTTTCCTCCCTTACCACGGCCAGTCATGATGACAAACGGTAGGTTTAAAGAGATGTGTAATCGATTAATATAGTTCTGAAGCTGCAGATGAGTGCAATGAATAAGTTGTGAGTGGCGGCAGCATGTTTTTATACCAACGGGGAAACGAGTGCGGACGTAGGAGAGAGCGCCAGGAGAATGGCAGTTACAGTTTATTGCAATGCCCCATCTTTTACGCTGTACTGCACGCCTTCCCTATTATTACTGTGTTAAGAAACGTTAAGTAATATGCTTTAATTGCAGTGATATAATTACATAGTATAGTAAATGTTTGTGTATTTTTTAAATAGTTTACTTTAATCATGTTAAATAATTATTGCATTTGGATATTTCTACACCCATCTGCGAAGCCTGTTTGGCTCAAGCTGAGAATTTTATTTTTGTGTGCATTATTAATCATTATTCAATACATAATTCTAAAATACGAATTTAAATTATCCGCGATTGAATGACAACATTAAATTTTATATCGTAGTTGACTTCGGCTGGGTCCGTGATCAGTGTATTGTTGCATGACTTGTTGTGCGTTAAAGCTAATAAATAGGTATATCGTGATCGTCGGTGAAGAACCAAAATGACCCATATCCAATTTAAACTAGAATCAAAATGAGCTATGTCATAAATACAAAATGAGAAAAATGCTTAAAATGTTAATTAAGAGTTTTTGAAATGTTTAAAAAGCTCGATTTGCATATTTTTGAAAGCCGAAAATGTTCTGTTTAGATGATTCTAAAAAGTGCAAAATACTCCATTTAAACACTTTCAAGACATGTTTCAATATTTTTGTAGATAGTGGATATTGCTTTTAGCTACAAATGGATATGGGTCATTTTGGTTCGTCACAGACGATCTGATCTGTTGTTCAACAGTAAATTCCTGTGATTTCGTTATAGATGCTGGATGCTTTCATTGTAGTTGTAATTTTGTAATATGTATAGTATTGTATAGGTACGTTTCAATCTAATAATAATAATTACAAAGTAATTTTAGCTTAATATTTAAGTAGTATGTTAACGATTTAATGACTATTAAAGCAGTGGCATTTTTCACACCTTCATTGCAGTAGTAAGTACCAGTAGTAATTAGCTAGCCTAAATACATAGTAGAAGCAGAAGTTTAATCCTGTATGGGCATGGGAATGGGAATTCGGAATGGGAACATAGTTAATGAAACTATGCATAAGTAACTAAAATTACTTGCTCTTTGTAATTTAATAATTACGGTATGTATTATTGATAATGACAGGTTTATATTCCAATAAAGAATTCCATATATTTGCAATATCGACAACTTACATGTATTACGTCAATAAACATATTGGTCTCATATCCCAATTCCGATATAGTTGTATAATATTATGCATGTAGTTAGTCATCTTGGATGAAGATTAAAGCAGCTGATCTTACCTATATTAATGCTATGCTATGGCGTCAACTTAAATGTATTATTACATTTAGTTAAAAGTGTAATAAAAATAGTATTCCAAACAAACATCAACGAAAACGAACGGCACGTCATAAGAATACGAAATAACGAACATCAAATTAAGCACCTTGCTTGAAACGGTAAAGTGCTACATAAATAATTATCCATGTATTTAACATGGAGATTTCATACACAGTATTCAATGCCAGAGTACACGCAATTTATAATAGGATTCTGGCAATCATAGTAGTCCAGAAAGCCACCAAAAAACGTTTCAAATTAGTACAGAAATTATAGCAAAAATATTTTTATTCGTAGAAAATTCGATTAATTAGTAATTGTGCTCTTAGGAAAAAATGTTGGCCCTTAAAAGGACCGTTGGTTTCGGTGATTCAAGAAACTCAAGTCGAGAGTTGAAACAGGTCAATTACTTGGTGGACGTGTACTTGGTCACAGCCTTGGTGCCCTCGGACACGGCGTGCTTGGCAAGTTCACCGGGTAAGAGGAGTCGGACGGCAGTCTGGATCTCCCGGGAGGTAATGGTGCTCTTCTTGTTGTAGTGACCGAGACGGGCGGACTCGGAGGCAATTCGCTCGAAGATGTCATTGACGAAGGAGTTCATGATGGACATGGCCTTGGAGGAGACGCCAGTGTCGGGATGAACCTGTTTCAAGACTTTGTAGATGTAAATGGCGTAGGATTCCTTCCTCTTACGCTTCCGCTTCTTGTCGCCCTTGACGATATTCTTGGACGCCTTCCCAGCTTTCTTGGCTGCCTTTCCACTTGTCTTTGGGGGCATGATAGTTCGCAAATAGGTGCTTTTGGCAAGTCTAATGAATCAGAGTTCAAGATTTTAAAAAGATTTCACTATTCAGCTGTGCACTGTATTTGAGGGGTTGGGGTCGAGTAAGTTTCTGAACGGTCGAGTAACTCGTGTAAATTCGTCTCGATGCTTTGATTGGACGAAGCGCAGCATGGCATGTACATACATAATGCGAAGGCACCTACTTTCGTGCCTATGCCTAAACAGATAAAAAATAAAATGCTAAACACCCATTTTCTTAATTCACCACACTTTTTAGTTGGATTTGTCATTTTCAACAAGGAAATAATAAAAATGAGATCGTCGGTAAGGAACCAAAATGACCCATATCCAATTTGTGCTAGACTTAAAATGAGCTATGTCAAAGGAGACATTTTAGGTTAGGTTACTTGTTTTTGAAAAGTGTAAAATGTCCTATTTAGATGTTTTTAAAAGGATCAAAATGTTCTATTAGCATGTGTTCGGAAAGTACAAATTGCTTTATCTACATGTTTTAATCGTAAAATTAAAATATTATATTTACATTGTTTTTGATAAGTACAAAACATTCTATTTACATATTTTTTGAAAAATGCACAAGGTTGTATTTACATTCGTTATAAAAAGGTCAAAATGTTTTATTTACATGCTTTCATTAGGTTATTTTGGTTCTTCACAGACGATATTTACCTATTTATGGGCTAATGTAAAAATGGGTGCTAAAAAATAAATAAAGCACTTTATGGCATAATAATATATTAAATACTAAATTTTTGTTTTAGCATTTTTAGGAAAGGAAAATATGGCAATTCAAGAAAAATAACTTTTAAGTTCCTTCTTTTTTGCAATGACAGCAACATTTTAATTACTGCAAACTCACGACTAGTTGACTTGTTTTAGATGCTCAAATTTGATTAATTACACACAACTTACAGACGGTCACAGTTTCATTATGTATAAATGCTGAATATCTTTATTATTACCTACTTACTTGTAAAAATAAATTAATTCATTAGTACTCTCAGAATTAGGTAGGTACTTGTTTGTGTACAACCCCATGACATGGTCGAAAGTGGATGTATATTTTATTCGTTATTAAAAATGTCACATTTGAGAGATTATCATTATATAAATTTCGGTTTGCATCGACTTTATAGGGCATCAGTACTAAAGCAGGTAATGTTACCTAATGTTGTCATTATTGGTACCTTGCTGTTGTTGTTGTTTGTGCTGTATAACGTGACAGTTTTATGCAGAATTTTGTATTTCATTGCAATTTGATCTCCCACTCCTACTTCGTACTTCACCATTATTTATTCTACTTCCGGGAAATACTGATTGACACCGACATCGACTGTTAAGCAATATCAGCCTTTTTAAGATGCACGATTTGTATTAATTTAACTAATTACAAACCAACTAAAATAATGGTCACTATCGGATGACTGATATTGCACAACGCACAGGTAATAGCGATCCAGTGGTGTTTGTTTCCATCAACGGTAATTATAACTGGGCATCGATTTGATTAGGAATATAATATGCATTTAAAATATTCTTTAGTACCATTAAAGTATAAAACATAAAAATTATGTAGATAGGTAGAAATCATAGCAATAACAATAATACTGCATCACATCGTCTTGATTGGTAAACGGTCATTTTGCCCAAGTTTCAAGAATTAAATTCTAGCATATATGAATATGGTGGTTGTAGGACATAGGACATTTATTCCCTGAACTTTTGCTACCCGGGCATTTTCAACCCCAGCAATCGCTACCCTCGACGATACCTAACAAGTTAGGTCATTTGCTAGCCGTGCACTTACAAAAAATTGCAACTATAGACATCACTCGCAAAGGATACATAAAAATTTATTTAGCTGGTTTAAATAATATAGACTTGCTATGAAAAAAATAAACATATATATATATATATATTATCTTCCTTACACTATTACAGCAGTATTTGCCAACAAGATAGCAAAACACCGATCACAGGTATTATTCCATGCTATAGTGATTGAAATGGCCTGGTTCCAGGATGAAGGACCACACCAGATTTTTTCGTTTTTTTGTTGCAAAAAAAAAATCAAAATTACTCAAGTGCCCGTCCGTTCAATACACCCCCGTCGCATATTATACATTTAAATAATTATAAGTACATGGAGAGAAATTTGACACGGGGGGAAATATCCATCAACCATATATGTATATTGAGCATATATTATGTCAGGAGTTAGTTGGAGTCAGGTTCCGGAAGTTATAGAGTTCTGTCATTATTGTAAGCGAAATGTAATCTATTGTTTTGGTTGTTCATCGTTGCACATACATAATTTTACAGACTCACATATTTTGATTTTTGATCCGGCTTATATAATTTAAGGATTATTAAAACAGAAATCCAATGCGACAATTTCATTTTTTTATCATATAATATTATTTGGTTGTGTAAAATGTTATTTACACTCACGGTTATGGTTATACGTATCCGAACAACGAAAATACTTAGGATGAGGTTTTTATCGTATTACAAAACTTACATTTCGTTTTTAGCACATTTTAGGCTTTGATATTTCGAATTTATGAAGCCCCATCTCGATTCGGTATAAAAAGGAGACCCAACTTTTAAGAGCTGGACTAGTCCATAGATAGCCAGACTGGAACCGGAACCAGTATTGGTTCCACATTCCAGTCGTAGAGATAATTTGTTTGGTGAATTACTTCGCCATTCTACTGCGGAACACTACACAGAATTAAAACACTTAATACTAATAATACAAGATGGGACATTTTTTCGGGTGCATTTTGAATTTGTCCTTTGCCACACCTGTTGGCTCTTTATTTTTAATCTTTTTCATTTTAAGTGGGTCTCTCAGTCCTGCCGATGGCAATGGAAACAAAAACATACTAGCACGAGGCATGACAGGGCGAAACTGTACCGGTCACAGTCGTCACAGACATCGACATGGACACCAATCACACAACATCAAATCAGAAATTATTCAACGTAGGGATCATTCCAACGGATTTGGCAGTGGCAGGAGCATTGACCAACACCAAAGCTATACCAAAAATGAAGTATACAATCTCAGCATAATTTGCACTCGAAATCGAAATAATGGTAAAGACATTGGGATTATTGGGAACAATTTGGACTTGGACTGCATGAAACAAATCAATTTGCGGAAGAGGATGATCAGACAAGATTTTAAAAATCTACTAATGGTAATACTTAATTAATCATTAATGTTTGCATGATCGTATTCTAACTGGAATATTATGGGCACTATATTTATCTATACAGTATTTCCCATTGAAATAGTCTCACTATGATTTCGGTGACGGCCCAATTAGTTAATTAATTACAATAAAATTCAGTCACTATCAACCAATATTGGTTAGGTAAGTTATGGCAAAAATAACTTTATCCATGTACTGATTTTTTTTACTTTACAGCTGATACATAGAATTCGAAAACAATTTGAGCATGTCATTGTGAACGTTGACATTAAAACAGATCCGGCCCCATTACCGCCACCACCGATGGAGAATAATGCAACATGAAGCATGTCAAGTTTGAAACAGTTTGTAAAACAGGTGACATGAATATTGTAGCAGGCTCAGCAACAACAACTACTACTACAACTACTATATTACAATGTCATCCCCTTTCACTCCGTTTCCGGAAACAACACCTCCTCCAACCAGGAAAACAATTCGTGCTGAGTCCCTATAAAACATTTTTTGGGTAATACTGTCGTACATGTAATCAGTCTTTTGCACTGACTTGTGAAATTATCACTTATGTTTATTGCAACATTTAAATTAACTTGTGGCTTGAAATCGATTAAAATTTATGAATAGTGTTAACATCTGTTTCAACTGTACAACATTTAATTACAAGCTACAATTTTTTAGTGTTTGTATTTTATGTATATTCTGATTGATTAATTACTTAATAAAGATTCTAAAAAATTTTGTTTTGAAAACTTATATATACGTCTAAATGTTGACATTAAAACAAACAATAACAGTAACACAATACACTATAGGAAGTTTCCTTTCAGCTAAATCGTTTATAAGCTTCTTGATGCAATAAATTCAAAATAGTAAATAGTCACAAGACTGTTAACAGACTACTACGTTGTTGCGCACACATTCTTTAGTTTAGAAAAAGGTCTCTGAACTGATTCATATTTTCTGTGTTTTCAACCTTTTCTAACCCAATAACCCAATGAATCAGTAGTACGTACGTAATTAACCTGAGAAATAGAGGAAGCTGTGAATTGACAGAGTCAGTTCAGTGGGTTTTGAGAACAAAATAAAATTTTATAAATAATAATAATCAATTAGCAATTTATTCGAACTTCTTGTGTAAACAATGACATGCTGGAGAAACTCAGCCATATGCCTTCGTAGTTTATTTACTATAGGATATAGGATCTAGGATCTTGTTATATAAAAATTCAAGTGCCTGATCGATCATCATAATATGCACTGCCTATAACATGAATTTTCTTGACAGAATCAGACCCTCAATATGAATAGTCATAATTATCATAGTTTGATTTTAACACAGGCAGGTACATATATATATACGTATATTGAGTTACAGTTCAACTTTAACATCCTCATGGGTAACCCAGAGTTGTTCACAGTTGACTGAACCTTGTATTTTTATTTATTGACACTTTTCTTTCGAGACTCCGTCATAATTTTGTAGCCGGATTCGGTTCTTCGGATGAGATAGAAAGTTGTGGTAGAGTAGAAAATAAGGTGGATGTCGGGTCGGCAATTGTGTACTCTTTATTAGTAAATTTAAAGCACCTTTGAAATTTGAAATAGAACATGTGCTTCCTCAGCTTTTAAATAAATAAACATAATATATGTCCAAGTGTCTCAACTTCAACTATGTAGTGCGCGTCACATCAGTACAATCCGTATACAAAGGCAAATGCCGCTATCTGTACCTGTATACTGTGCAACAGTAGCAGTGCAATTATGTGGTATATGCAGTCATGCACGTGAGTAGTATAACTTTTGTTATTGTCTGTCTGCTGCCTACTTTTGTAACTCTTTTACTACTTATTAGTCAGTCGTCTGTCGTCTCCTCGTCCCCGCCACGTCCCCAAAAAAACAAAAATTGACTGAAACAAAAATAAGCAAGATGACATTTTTTATTTCCTCAATATCCTTCACACTCACTCACAAATCAATGATCTCGAGGAACAAGGCAGAATTTTCAGGATTGCGTTTGGAATTTTTGGGAAACTAGACTGCGAGCAGTGAACTGACTGAGTGAACTCTGATCTGATTTTGAGTTATGCAATGGAAATATGAGTCAACTTGTCTGCCAATAATTACTTTTGTCACTGGATACACTTATCATGATGCATCAGTAACTAAACGTAGACAAACATAGTAAAATAATTTCATTCAAACTATCAAAACATAATAACTATTCATTTAATTAGTAGTAGATATTAACCAGCTTATTTCAAAATTATTTCATAATTTATGCTTATTATTAAAATTCAAAAAGTTTTAAAATGTCTGCACCTATTTATATATGAAATTCGCCTTGGAATATTTCGGCATTTTATATCGCCTGTGAAGAGTCAAAATGACCCATTTAAAATTTAAGCAAAAGTTAAAATGAGCCATAAAATGTTAAATAGGAGTTTTTAAAAAGTGCAAAATTTTCTATTTACGTATTTTTGAAAATTACAAAATGTTCCATTTACATGTTTTCGAAAATTGAAAATTGTAAAATGCTGTAACATTTTTTAAAATGCAAATTGCTTCATTTACATGTGTTTTTAAAGTGCAAAATTTTCCATTTACATGCTTTTGAAAAATGCCAAATGTTCTATTTACATATTTTTGAAAAATGTAAAATATTCCGTTTACTTGCTTTTGAAATGTGCAAAATTACATACTATTCACGTGCCTTCAGGATCATGATATTTTAAGTTGTTTGTAGATAGTACATTTTGTTGTTTGCTAAAAATGGATATGGCTTATTTTGATTCTTCACAGACAATATTACAATACCTAATTAGGTGGTGCATAATGCGTATTTCATTTCGTACTTGGTGTTCATTGAAGTTTTTTAGTCGTGTGCGTAATTTATCTATAGATAAATGGGTGGGCTCTGAGCTCGCTATAATTTTAATTTCAATGCCCCATTACTCTTTGTGAATGACAATCATAATAGTTGCAGCAGATAAGGAGCGTGTATTTATTTTATGTTGTTTTAAAATCCATATGGGAGCTATATGTATAGCATTGAAAAAACGAGTAAATTAAAATTTCATAGGTTCATATACGAAATGAATCCGTTGTTTTTTTTTGTTATAGCTAAGGGGAAAAATTTGAAGATTAAATGGTTCGTTTCAATTTCATTGAGAGGAAGATATGAGATGGCAGAAGGGCACGGGACGGGACGGGATGGGACTATAGTGCCAGGACGACGAAAACGGCGTCGACTTTAATAAAGCCCGAGAATAAAAAAGAAGTGATGTGTGTGAAATATATAGCGATGTGAAATTCATCTCTTGGAATTCACCCTCCGCTTCTTCTTTTTGTTATCTTGGCAATGAAAATATGGAGGAAGTACACTTGGACTGACAGTTTAATGGTGACTCTGAATTTTGATGTTTAATTACTTTAAATACTTTTTATTTACATATGTATGCTTTTTCCTACGTCTTGTCTCACAATCCGAATTTGAGAATGTGAAGCAAATGAGCCACATCCTTCCGCTGGAATCATTGCACTGCTGCCTTTTCTTCACATTATTTCTCGCATTACCTGCATATTGTCAGAGGAAAATGCATGTCGTCGGTCGTGGCGTTGAAGAATGGAAACGAGCCGTACTTAAAGTTGTAAGTTAAATGTAAGCTTTACGTAAATAAATTGAAACATTGAATTTTACAAATAAGAAAAGACTTTAATACTTGAATTGCGCTGATATAACTCCAATATTTTTAAATCTTTCAACACTTTCAAGGTAATTTTTTGTGGTATACGAACTCTTCCCTCCTGGAAATTTTCCTCCCGGACATTTTCCGGGAGGACAAAACGGGTATTTCCATTGATATAGCTATTAGCAGGCGCATCTTAATAGGACATTTTGCAATTTTCAAAAAAACATGTACTTAAATAGAACATAATGCACATTTCAAAAGCATGTAGGTAAATGGAATGTTTTGCACTTTTCAAAACAAAATGGAAATTGAAAATTTTATGCATTTCAAAAAACATCTAAATCAAACCTTTTGCACCATTTCAAAAAACATGCAAATAGAACATTTTGGACTTTTCAAAAAACATGCAAATAGAATATTTTGGAATTTTCAAAAAACATGCAAATAGAACATTTTGGACTTTTCAAAAGCGTGTAAATAGAGCGTTTTGCATTTTTCAAAATACTCGTAATTACTATTTTATGCATTCATCTCATGCATTTTTTTCTTGAAATAGCTCATTTTAATTCTAGTTTAAATTTGAAATGGGTCATTTAGATTCTTCACTCATGATATATATATACTAGAAGTCAGGCCCCCCTGCCTACGGCAGGGCCACGCCGGGAGTGGGGGCGGCCAAAAGGATAAAAGAAGTACGGCGCATGTAAAAAGTGTTGTCGCTTTATTTACAGTTCAGGCTGTACGCACGAGAGACATTCGATACATAGAGACAGCAATATGACCCAAATTTTAAGTTAGAAACTACGTGGCACAAATAATGAGGGAGCACTAAAATGCGTGGTGGCGAAGTTCTGGCAGGTGGTGCAGGTAGGCCACCAGCGGATCCAGAGGGAGGAGGGCTAGAAAGCTGTAGTCCCCCCCCCTCCCAGAAGGAAATTTTTTAACATTGTAGAGATAGGAGCGGCCATTTTCTAATATGAAGGCTTAACATTGTTAGCCCCCCCCCAGAAAAAATTTCTGGATCAGCTGCTGAGGTAGACGACAGCCGGGAGGTTACCCTCTTCCTTTCTGAGGTGGGTTTTAGAGAGCTCGTGGCGGCCGGGGTACTAGAGTTGTGGCCGAGACTTAGTGGGTGGTTTCTTCTTGAAGATTGGGGGTTTCACTGACAGAGGAAGGCGTATCAGGAGAAAGCAGTAGTAATGCGCCAGCTTGGAATAGCGGGTGCGACTGGAAGGCGCGGGTACTGCTAGAGGGAGTGAGGGTACCGAAGGCAAATGGTCCTGGGTTGCCGCTGCAATATTTCTTTCATCCCGTCCTCCATCCTACCTATCAGTTTGGCTTCTTTGACGGGACCGGGGAACTTGCATAAGGATAAAGGGGCACGATTTGCTGCTTCTGCAGGCCGTAGCTGCTGTATATGGTGGCGACGGGCCTCCGAGGGCAGGAAGTGACGCGCTGCAGTGGGAGTGGGCGGCAGGAGCTGAGGATCTTAAGGGTTGTAGGGTTGCAGACGCTGTTACATATTTATTCTCTGCCGCCAACAACTCCAGGTGCCTACGCAGGTTTCCGATGGAAGCTTCGTGTCACTTTAAGCAAGCAAATAGGCGGATGTCCTTGCGGTCCACTCTTGTCTGTTCAGCCGCCTTGTGACGCGGGTCCATCTAAATACCCGTCGGGTACTCTCAAAGTGTCACAAATGCGGTCTCCATTTGCATTGCCCTAAGACAAAGTCCGCGTTATAGCTTACGTGATCTGCATGCTGTAAATCTGAGCTGCGTGAGTTCAATTACCTGTGGGGTGAATCAATGGGTACACAAACAAATCAATATTTGCGTCCAGTATCGGCACGCGCTGCGTTCTAGTAACTGCTCAACTGTAAATGCGCCACTCGCTGTTGCTTGGTAGGGCCCCGTTGCCGCTTGCAAACATTGCTAATATATCAGCTGCTGTTATGTTATTAAACCTTTGCTGGTCCTTCCTGGGTTCTTTAGCCAATGACATGCAAATGTTTTTTAGAAGGCGTCGTGTGGGATTGCCTTTTACTGTGTCTTCAACTTTCTTTATCGTCTTCAGTGCCGTAGCAAAGACATTAACGGCACGTATTGTTGTCTTTATCAGCCATGATGTGAAGCAAGCATCTTTCATTTTTAACTACCTATGCGCTGTGCCGTCGCTAGTTCCGTGTCAACAATTTACAGTTGGGCATAGCGCGGTTTCATCTTTTCACGGGGATGCAGCTTTGCGGTCACTATATGGTTTACCTCACCATGCAGGCGTACAAACGGCTCCTCTGAGCATTTAATGCCATTTGTTTCAATAGGGTACTGCGTTTGCATCGATGCAAATGATACGGCACTGTTATAAACTTTTTAAAGTTCCGCTTCATCGCTTTTTATGCACTTCATGTACGTTTTGAGCTTACGTGGGTAATCGTCAAGAAAGTTTAGTTTTACCGTGCGTTTTTGGCAACATTTTGTAAATTTACGATCTCTGATTAGTTTTTCAGCAAAATTTAAGCCCCGCAAGGATTTTTCCGAGGTCGTTCATGGGGTATAATAGTTTTCTATTGGTGTGTCGTCGACTTCCTTCCCATCAGTAGAGTAACTGCTTTATGGTTACTGCTCAAGCAGTGACTACCAGGCAGTTTTACCAAGACAGCTGGGATCGAAAAGTACTATCTGGCAGCTATCATCGAGCAATAGTAATTACCCAGTAGCGGTACGACATTTGCCATGAAGGAGTTACGACAGAAGAGCTACCATCAGGACGTTGTACCCAAGCAGTCTTCATTTTAAATTTAACATCAGGCATGCGCTTTAATAGGTAGTTGCCACGTTGCAGTTACTAATTGGCAAATGGTGGCCCGCTGAATTGCTCAAGCAATTCATTGCTACTATGCAGATACAATCATGAATTCGGCGTCAAGCAGTATCTATCAGGTTGTGGCCGTAAAGCAGTTGCCATAAGGCAGAAACTCACCATGCAGTTGCAGCTTGGCAACTAATGAACGGCAAATGCCTCACAGAACTTACCTTTAAGCAGTTACAATAAAGCTCAGTATTGAGCTCAGTGTCAAACAGTATCTATAAGGTAGTTGCTGCCGAGCAGTTACATACCTCCAGAAAGATGCCCCATGGGCCAGGAAAGATAACTATTGCCAGATGACAGCTGCATGTTGAATAATGCGGCTTCGCTAATTAACTTAAGCCGCTGTCACCATCGAGTTGTTATCACGCAGTTAATGTCAGGCAGTAGCTATGAGGAAGTTGCGGTGAGGCAGTTGCTGCCAGGCAGCAGTTTACTATACAGTTGGAAACTACCGTTCTGGTAATAGAGTATTATTCTTATAGGTGTTGGCTTGTTCTTTCTGCTTGTATTGAAAAGAACAAGCCAACACATATAAGAATAATACTCTATTACTTATTATATAGGTAGCGTAGCACATATAAGGCCATATTTCCCGAACCACAAGGCGCACAAAGACGCAAATGGTACCAAAAGACGCGGAAGAACAAGAGGAACACAGATAAATTGGGACATTTAAGAAAATGTGATAGGGAAGCCCAGAAAACCGAGATGCTAAAAATGCGAAATTGAAAAACATGGAAAAAGAGGGGGTATTTTTTATAATATGGCACTACAAGGTATCAAGAGAAGCCATATGAACCAAATTTGGACTTTCTAGACCCTTGTTCTAATACATACACGGTTATTTAATGTTATTTTAAAATAAATAACTGTTTTTAATTAATAATTTATTTTAATAATTTTTTACGCAAAATTAACTAAAAAATAATTGGCACAAGATTTTCTTATTTGAATCTAACCCGTACTAAACTTAAAATTAAGTTTTATATTTTACCTAGAACGTACTTATTTAACGAAAGAATGACAGTTATACCCGTTCCGCATTGACGACCTACGGAGGTTACCTTCGTAAAACACCTAGCTAGGTGCAGTGCGAAGAGCTTCATCAAAGCCTAAGTAGGCGTGGTTTACCCTAACTTTTTACCTCCGTAAAACGCGTTAGGCGAGACCTAACTACCTACGTAGGTAGGTGGTTTGTGCAGTGCGGGTGCTACCTAACTAAAGGTCCTGCACTTACCACACTTCATTTTTCCCTCCCTCAAACAAGGATGCCTTTGAAACTTTCGTTCATTGGCCCAGAGCAAAAATGAGACCGCGAGTTTTATTGGCCAATCACGACAGAGCTTCTTAGGTTAGGTGATGTAGTGCGGGTTGTAATTTCTACGGAAGCTACCTACAAGCGTTATTAGTGCGGAGAGGTTTACCTAACTATGTAACCTACGTAAATTACCTCCGTAGGTGTCAATGCGGAATAGGTATTAGTTACAGTAGTATAAAAAATAAATTGCAAATAACCTTAGCGGTTGCAATGATCATGACCTATTTATAAATTCGTGTACATTTTACATTTTGACCTCGCAGACCCGTGTACTATTACAAGCCATTGTACTAAAACAAGCCCGTGGTTCGGTGGGGCAACTGCTCTGCGTTAAAAACCTTTGGGCATTGGACTTGTAGTAAATGGCTTGATGCATGAAAGGAACTGTCCGGAGGCAACTGCCTTGCTGACGCCAACTTGTACAAACTGCCTTGTGGCAACCGCTGGCATCGGACTTGGGGCAACCGGTCTGCGACACACACCTCGTGGGCAATTGGCTCGTGCCAACTACCTGGTATCAACTGTTTAGTGGCAACAGCGTTGTGGTCTTATAAACAACTGCCCCGCGGCAATTGCCAACATGCAGCTGCTACTTGGCAGTTGGCAATTGCACCCAGACAGTTGCTTTAATGCATTGGTTATAAGATACTTGCCATAAGGTAGCTGCTCCAGGTAATTATTCACCATGATGCAGTTTCCTCCAGACAGTTAAGACTGCACAGTTGCAGCTGGCGGTTAGGTCCAGGCCGTTCTAGCCAGGCGATTGCCAACATCCAGCTGCTACTTTTCAGTTGCATCCAGGCAGTTCCAGCCAAGCAATTTTCAACGAGCAGTAGCTAATTAGCAATTGCCGCCAGGCAGTTGTGCCTAGGAATTTGTCACCAGGCAGTTACCACCAAGCAGTTGCTATCAGATAGTTGCTACCGGGTAATTGCTATAACGTTCCCAACAGGTTGTTGCTATTTGGCAGTTGCGACAAAGCATTTGCCTACAGGAATGCAGCCAGGCAGTTTTGTCCAAGCAATTGACACCGGGCAGTGACCACCTGGCAGCTGCTATAAGCATGTTGCTACCTTGCTGTTGCATTGTGACGGCTATCACTATGCAGTTGCCATTAGGCTGTTGTATGTATGTTCCCAAGATTTTAACCTTTTTAAGGTATATCTCGATTTATACAAGTTGCTTCACGATGTTGGTACTTTGCGTGCATGTATGGACATGTCGCTGAAGTTCCTTATCGCATACTTTTACTTATTATATTATTTAAATGACATGGATAGTGAATACTTAATTTCGACCGATTGTCAGCGTTATGTATATTATACTGGTCTACACCAGATATGCTTTGAGATAGTTTTTCCTGCAAGCAGAGGGGATGAGTATGGGTAGCCCCAAGAATCGTTCAGAACCGCCAAATTCCAGAGGAGACGAGGGTAAGCCCACACTCACACCCCACCAATCACAACATCTTATCGAAAGTCATTGGGAGATGACGTCTGTAGTTACACAGCAGAAAGAAGGAGATGATGATTGCATATTGAACTATATATAAATATACAGTGATAGGCAGTAGGTATCTACATTAAGCAATCCACCACATCTCTGTCTCAGACAGTAGAACTGTCACAGATATATGTGAGGAGAGCACCCGTTCACTTTAGTTCTCACCCCATCCAGCCCCCCACCAGGCAACCAGAACGTATCACCAAACCCAACTCCAATCCAGAGCGTGATCGGCTAGCCCGACTCAGTAGTGTGACCATGCCTTAGCATCGTCAAACCACCAAGCCGGGGTCCATTAGGCTGTTGTCCTGAGACAGTTTCATTATTGCAGTTCCTACAACCAGTGGGTTGAATAGTCCACGGGTCTGCATTAGTACACGGGTTTTTAGTTGCACACGGATCTTTAATTATTTTTGTTATAGCACATGACCTAAATAGGATTTAATGATCCGTGTACAATTACAGGCCCATAAACTATTTCAATTTTGAACTTCCGGACCTGTGTACTAATGCAGGCCTGTGATCTATATAGCAAATACTGCCCTCCATGCGTTGAGTAGTTTTATGGCTGAGATAATCCCCCGTTTTTCCTATTTTTTTGCGTTTTTTTCCTTACATTTAACATTTAACCTCCTTGTAAATCTGTTGTATACGCTCTACATTCACGTGTGAGGTGTCAAAATGTGCGCCCTTGTTTTCTCTTTCTTGTAATGCATTGGTTTCCTCTGTGTCTGGACCGCGTGTCTGTGTTTGGGCCCCCGCCATTCTCCCCTCTTTTTTCGCAAATTCTCTATGAAGCGCTTTGCGCTGGAAAGTTTCCGGGCAAACTTTCTTTTACTTTCTCGCCTTAAACCAAGTCCTTGGTTTGTTCCGCGTATTTTGGTACCTTTATGGCGCTTGTACGTGGCACGGTTCAAAAGCCTTAGGCACGACGCCGACCCCCTCTTTTTCCATGTTTTTCAATTTCGCATTTTTGGCATCTCGGTTTTCTGGGCTTCCCTATCACATTTTCTTAAATGTCCCAATTTATCTGTGTTCCCCTTGTTCTTCCGCGTCTTTTGGTACCATTTGCGTCTTTGTGCGCCTTGTGGTTCGGGAAATATGGCCTTATATGTGCTACGCTACCTTACCCGTTTTTCCTATTTTTTTGCGTTTTTTTCCTTACATTTAACATTTAACCTCCTTGTAAATCTGTTGTATACGCTCTACATTCACGTGTGAGGTGTCAAAATGTGCGCCCTTGTTTTCTCTTTCTTGTAATGCATTGGTTTCCTCTGTGTCTGGACCGCGTGTCTGTGTTTGGGCCCCCGCCATTCTCCCCTCTTTTTTCGCAAATTCTCTATGAAGCGCTTTGCGCTGGAAAGTTTCCGGGCAAACTTTCTTTTACTTTCTCGCCTTAAACCAAGTCCTTGGTTTGTTCTGCGTATTTTGGTACCTTTATGGCGCTTGTACGTGGAACGGTTCAAAAGCCTTAGGCACGACGCCGACCCCCTCTTTTTCCATGTTTTTCAATTTCGCATTTTTGGCATCTCGGTTTTCTGGGCTTCCCTATCACATTTTCTTAAATGTCCCAATTTATCTGTGTTCCCCTTGTTCTTCCGCGTCTTTTGGTACCATTTGCGTCTTTGTGCGCCTTGTGGTTCGGGAAATATGGCCTTATATGTGCTACGCTACCTTACTTATTATATAGATGGCCCACCCCAAAAAACATGTCAGTATTATGTAAGGCAGCACACGGTTTTAATTTTAGAGAAAATTCGAAGCATACGGATTTGATCCCTCACCGACGACGACGACGACACACTATTTACGTATAATATCATTATTATTGTTTTGAAGGGGGAAGTCCCAATATTTATTTAAGACTTAAGATGATTGAAGACACTGTACGCGTAAAATTGAAATTACTACTACATGAAAATAAATATAATTTTGATTTTGAGATTACAATATAGTATGCATGAAATCAGAAATGCTCCTGTGTGTTTTAATTCTTCAAACGAAGATTATTCTCTGCAATTCCACATCACTAGTCTATTCATGGACTGTATGTAGAATGGTCGTGTGTCTGTGTCTGGACGGTTCTTTCGCTGTAGAACCTATATAGTACCTATAGATACTGTGACTAGATCCAGATATTAAAAGTATGCAAATGGCTACAATGGCTCATTCATTTCCATTATACCATAAGAATCTAGAATACTGATACTATAGAATCTAGATCTTTCTTAACTTTCTTTATGTCACTCTTCAAGCACGTTTCTATTACAATACCATATACCATATCTCAATCTCAAGACTTTCTTTGCTGTGCCTCGTGTTTGTTTTGATCTCGGAACTTAATATGAAGGATACATTCTCTTGAGCCTCTGTATGTACCTGCACAATTACATGCCGTTGCTTAACTGGCCATCGTATTGCCAGTTCAATGCCAACCCAATAAAGTGTCTCATTACATGTTACGTATTATTGTTATGGTGCCGGTACCGATACCGATACCGGTGCCGGCACCCCACCAAATTCCAAAGTAGGCATACCCACCACTGATATTATACTTTAATTTTTTTTATTACATAAATATCCGAACTGGAAATTGTAATTAACAATGATGTTATTTTAATTTTAATTCTACACATTTAAAAAATTCAAAATATCCTTCCACATTATTTGCTCTTTACTTCTTAGAATTATTATTGAGGATACATTAACTACATATAATTGCAGGATGTCTAAATGTTGCACAATTGCACAACCTCGATTCTTCGCTCACGTTTTGATGTAATGGGAATATTTTCTTTTGAGGCGAACCAGCGTCATCGTTATCCTTGTGTAATTAATTAATGGAATGAATTAGATAAATTGTTTAATGTAATAATATTATTATAATGCAGAATGTTAAAGAAATAAAGGGATCTCTTATTTCGTTCCGGTTAGGCAACGTAATGAAGGCAAAAGGGTAGTTTCGTCGGGTTCGGGATTTCGGGGTTTCGGGTGGTATTGTAGATTAAACTGTGTCTGTGTGCGCAATATATGGTATGTATATGGTATTGTATAGGGTACGCTCCAACAAAAGCTGGTTGACTGTCAAGTCAAGTCAAGGTTAGGCCACGGGACAGGCCATTTACTATTGCAGTCAGAGTCTCTATACTGTATAGCTATAGGGTTGATTATTGAAAAGATATAGTTTCTTAATAATATCCCCTTTCCCCTTAATGAAATCCTGACTATTGCTTGTTGGTGAGAACATTATTAGACCAGTTCAAAATCTACCTACGTCAATATAAGTAAACTTTAATTTATAATTATAAACATCTCTGGATCTGAAAGTATCTACATACTAACTGAAAAGTCTTTACTTGAGTTGCTCTGCTCAGTCCAACTTCAGTTCAGTCTCAAACTGCGGGTAGTCTCCACATCTCTTCACAGGTCCAGACCAGGACCAGTACCAGTACCAGACCAGGCCAGACCATAGTCAGTTCGGGGGTGTACAAAGAAAATTAGAAAGTATCTAATTTGTTTCAATATTTTAATTTCAACCGAAAACCGATAGACTTATTTTCACTTGAGAAAGAACATCCTTTCAAATTTTATCTGCAGCATAAGAATAGTTTTTTTTTTAATTTTAAAATTTTATTATTCAAAACACAAAGGAAAATATAAGGAAAAATCGAAACTGAGCGCAGTTAAAAAATTCGAACTTGCTGCAGAAAGAACATATAACACATAGCAGCTTCTCAGCAGCGCTTTGATTTCTCTGCATTTAAAGTTAAAAGATCCAGAATCCACAATAACAATGGTAAGTGCCTTTCCTTCATTTTTATAATAATACAGTTTGTAAGCACCAACTACTTAGTAGTGTAGTTTCTAAACGCAAATCCTTGTACTACTGATTTTACAAAATGGTTACAAATTTTATACTGTGGAAAAGCACTCAATTAAAAATACAATTTTGAGTTTTCGAAATTTTGAAAACACGCGTAGGGAAAATTCGACGTTATGGCATTGTAATTATTCCATTATTGTGAAATTTTGTTACCATCATCGGCCCCTCTCTGCAAGTTGACACACTGCTCACAGTTGACAGTGCTCACTGCCAAGCCTACTGCAAACTGCAAATATAACTTAACCTATACTTAGGTAGGTACATTAAGCAAGAAGAGAGGTTGGAATTAAGCAAGAAAATTCGCAATTGAAACATTTTCTATAGCAAAATATATTTAGTGCGGGTCAACGGGTCACTATATACTATATAGTACTTGCCCTATAACAATATTTCTCACCAAAACCCAATTTTACGGTTAGTGCATAATTATATTAGTGCTCTTTCAAGAAGTGAACCAGTGTATATACTTACATATGAAATCAAATTTCGAAAGAATTTAAAAATAAAATCAACTACTGCTTTATTTTTGAACTTTAAAAATATTGAATTCATTTGAAGGAAAGTCTTACAAGGGTAATTATACGGTGTTCATTTTCTTTGTCTTTTTTAATTTCATCCAATAGTGAAATTTCCTAATGATTCACTAGTTGTGCTGTTTTTTATTAAATTCAAATTTACTCATGACTGACAATATTTAGCATGATATTTGCTGGCTAGGAACTACTCTAAAGTAACTGTTGATTATAATGCGCTAAAAGAAAGTATAATTTTTTCAAAACTGTAATGCTTAATTATCATAAATACAATTAAAATAGATTCATACATAGCATAGCGAACAAACTCCAGTTTGCTATAGTATAGTGTAGTAAGCAATTAATAGGTAATTACTGTTTGGTTTACGATAGCAGTTCCTTCTTACTTCCAAAATCACGAATTGACCAAAAAGCCCTATATGTAAATCGTGCTAAATAAACTGGGCATAATTGCTTATACATATTATTATATACGCTTCTACTTAGCTCGCATTTCTTGATTAATGCAGAAGCTTATACCGTTTTATGATTTGTTTACCTTATACTGATGATAAGTAAATATAAACGAGTAAATATTTAGTTTCCTTCGTTAGTATATAGATATTTTGATTTTTTTAAGTCAAATACTTCTCTTTTTAAAGATACAAAGTTTTGGATTAATTCCAAAAAAATTGTCAAAGGAATGTGATGTGGTTGTTAGGATTACATAGGACATGATATTACACTTCTATGAAGATTCGTATTACACATGAAATATTTGTTTTCACATTCTTCCTATTGACAATACGACACTTTTGTCAGACAGAATATAGTGGAGTCATTCTGTCATGTAGGAATTTCTGATTTATAATCATAACCTCACAGTATTGTAGCTAACAATTGTTTGTCTGCAATACAAAAATGTAATCCTCACCCTTGAAATGAGAAAACAAATTAAAATTCTTTCGGAATTTCATTCGACGAGGCAAAACGCACGTGTGTGCGGCAAAAAGTATAAAGACTCCTGCACTTTTTTATAAGCAGCGGTGATAAAACTCACACTTGACTACAAAATAGATGTAATCTACAGTTCAGCCAGCATCTTACTCTTACATAATTAAATACCTCATCACACGCACTTTTGAACTTTCCAACACAGAAAACACAGCGCTATATAAAATGATATACTTAAGTACATGCACATTTTGAAATAAAAAAGTCCTATAACACAAAGCTATTTTCAACCAAAGCAAATAGTATTAAACTTTTTTATTTTTTTCGGATTTTTTTAGGAAGACAAAGTGAGGCGAGAATCTAAGAAATGTAAGTTCAGTAGTTTTTATTGTGTTCTTTTAAATTTCTACAGTACTAATTTTAACTTCCCTAATGGGGTTCGTTTTGCATGGATAAGTTGTAGGTATTTTCCCAGTTCCAACTTGCTTTTCCGTGAAATAATTAATTTATATTTTCTCTGTTCAAAGTTTTGGAACGAGAATTTAGGAAAAGGGACCCAAAAGGAATTGGTGCATTTCCTGTGTCATGTATGGGTGACATTTTAGCAGATTTAGTTCCTGGCTACGATGAAGAAGTCATGAATGAAATGATTACTGAGCTCAAGAAAGGTAATTAATTGTGATTATAAAATGTAACAGGTATAGCGTTAATTTCAATTAAAAATATAATTACATCTAATGTCCTTGTCCTTGTGAAACTTTAAAGATTCAAACTACGTGGAGCTGAACAGGGCTACAAGGCAATTTGAAGTTAAGAAAGGTAAGCTACCAAAACCAATAAAGTTGAGTACAGACTTGGAATTCAAATTTCAATGTTAATGTTATAGTAATTATATTCTGGCATTGAAAACAACGTACATATATACGTCGTCACATACTTTTATACGAATATCAAAAATACCTAAAGATGATGTTGATATTGTTTTGGAGGACAGAAAAGGAAACGATTGACTACCCGTCTGCCTTGGCCATTGCCGTCCACTTTCTTGTAAAACATGAGTGGAAAGCAAGCCGGGCTTTCTCTTTCTCGGGTAGAGCTCTGATTAAACTTGATGATCTCCCATCTGAGTTCAATTCACCCAACAGTCCATTAATTTCCACCAAATCCGCTGCCAAAAGAATGTACTGAGATGGAGATCTACAGAGAGATAGGATACAGAAGTTCAACAGAGGAACTTTAAAAAAAAAAATTCTACACTGATAATTTACACAACGGATGTTTTTTTAAACATGTATATAATATAATTATATAATCTAATGTATTACTTGATAACGTCACTTTTGATTTAAAGGTCATTTAAACGCCATTAGCTATTTATTTACCACATCATCCATTAGGTATTGGATCCTCGCTTTAAAGCTTTATTTTTATTGTTATAACTATATGTGCGTGTGTATTTAAGTTTAATCTTCCGTAGCAACCGAAAATGTTTTATGGTGTTAAGTAACTCCTTCGTTATCGGTATCGTTATCCGTTTTTTCATGATATAGATATCATACCAAACCAACTGAAAAAAATATTTCCTCATCCGATATTTCAGAGAATCCGAGAACAACTGTCATATAGAATAACTGACTGTACTGTATTATATCTGATTTTTTTTGGCAGTTATCACCGAGACGGAATCACCGATGTAGTTGAGCAAAAGGCAAGACTGCATGTAATTAATATTTTAGGATCCACTTGACTTTTGTTGATGGAGATGCGTGCCTAGGTACGGGACGAGATGTTGCTATCTGTAAAATAAAGAAATGAACATGTTTTTGGCCAATTAACGTAACCATAACCATTATCCTCCTACCTCGGACCGTGTAAAAGCAATAATATAGAATAATTACCTTGTGTTTCACGACACATTCCTCCTCTGTTTTTCGTCCCGTGGGCTGCCATTACAGAATTTATCTTGGTGTAGTCAAGACCTCAAGTCCTCAAGAACCATAAGATTCAAGGTTAGTTCGGATTGAGATGCTAATTGCGAAAAAGTCGGAAATAGTGCGCTGGGAAGAGTTGGGCCATGATGAGTGCACGATAAAATTCTATTTCCTATCAAATTACATCACCCTTTATAAATGTTATTTCTAAATGAATGTAACTATGCATAATATGTATAGCCAAAGATAGTTTAATGTCCATGTCTATTTACATGATTTATTATAGCTGTACCTGATAAAGCCACAAAAAAAAATCATTACGTAAACAGCTGAAGTTTATCTACTGTCAGCTGTCAACTCTCAAGACAATAATTTAAGTTTGCAAAGTTATTAAATTAAGAACCTTTCCGATGTGTATAACATAAACAAATGTATGTAAATCTATTCATAATAATTATTATTATGTTGAGCTTTCGATTGGATTACTGTTATTATAAGAAACCCTATTATGTATGAGTATGACATTGTATTTCGAGTTTAGTAATAAAAAAATACATGAAAATTCACATTCTGTATTAACTGTTTTTTACACTTGTAATTTCTCTATTTAAGACACGTACATATACATATATAACTGGAACACGAACATGGAACATGGGGTTAACATAATAGTAGCACTAGTAAACCGGCCCGTTCTGCGAACGGAAGGAAATAGTTAGTTAGTTTTTTGATTTATTGAAATAACAAAATTATCTACACAATTGACGCAATTTAAATATTTTTGCCCTCTGAGTCTCGCACCCAAATATTGTATTTATTAGGTGGATTGCCAGTATTGGTCGCATAATGTAATGTGTCGCAAAGCAATGGATGTAGGAGGGGGCACCGGATGGACGTCCGTGGACAGAATTATTTGACTTTTGTTATTATGTAGATAAATATTTGAATTCAAATGTTTATACTGCTTCTTTAAATTTACAATTTTTGCAAAATTCCCACAGTACCAAACTTCAATGCATGAAGTGTAGAAGTAAATTGCCTACTAAATCGTGTATTGTTTGCAGGTGAAATAGTGAAGTTTAATTCTTGTATATAACAATGCAAATTTAAATTGGCAAGGAATAAAAATAACTATAATAGCCGTCCACCCGATGACGAAGTAATTGCAGTCGTAGTCTGTCGTAGTGTAGTAAAAAAGAAAAAATGTGGTGGTTGCCATGGTAAGAGTTTACTTTTGTTGTTTTACCACACAAGTTACGATTCTGCAAATTTGGACGGTTTACTTTACTTTTATCACACAATCACACACGTCCACTGCATTCATATTACTAGTAGCTTTCTGTGAGGTAGGACGTATTTAAATTTTCTAAAAATGTCATCCTCAGCATTAAGCAAAATTTCTACTAAAAATGGAAAGAAAACCAGAACTCAGCATAGATGGGCCAGATTAGAACTTGACATGATTCTGGACTACCTTTTTTGGACTGTTTTGGCATTTTAGTTGTAAATAAATGAGGGTTAACTACGATTAAATGCAATTTTACAAGCCTTTGTATTGTGTCAGAATCATACTGCAGGTAAAATTACAGTAGAAATTGGTGGGAACAAAAATTGCAAAAGTTTTTATATCTGTCATCGGGTGAACCCAAATAAAACTTGTCGCAGTTTCGATATGTAAATATTTCCATGGCAATAGTTACGTTTTTACATGTTTACTACACTACGACTGCAATTACTTCGTCATCGGGTGGACGGCTAATATGGTTTGCTATTATATGCGTAAATAGTTTTCAGCAGTGAAACTGTTTTAAAGCTATTCAACGGTATCTGTGCGTTACTATGCATTAAAACATTATCAGGGTATTGTAGTAAAGGACGGCAGACAGCGGACGGCGGACAGCGGACAGCGGACAGCGGACAGCGGACAGCGGACAGCCGACGGCGGAGATCGGACAACGTTATTTGGATTTTATTATTATGGGGATTACAGTACCTTATATCACTTTGTAAATTATTTTAAATTTTAATGATACGACTAGAAACCTTTATTCTGAATTGAAAGTACAATGAAATAATCTTTATAAAATAAAACGTAATAAAAACACGGTGAGGTCCTCATTCCGTTAGGTTCTTCAACACGGAGACGGACAATATTCAGTATAATATCGCGACCTACATGACTAAAAAACTAGAATTGCGCTGACTAATATACATACATATAAGTACATGGCATTTTGTTGATTCTGTGAGATATAATTAAGTAACCTTTCTGATGTGGTTCGTTATTAACGCCGGAACAATAATTGTACTTAAGGTTTTTGTTAAATCAAATATTTACCTTACGGTACCTATTTAGTCTACACAAATAATCCAAAAGTCAACAAACTTTACAACCGGGATGTATGGCTAATTGTATATTTTTAAGAACAAAAGTCGATTTTATAAAATGCTACTTACAAATACTTCGAGTTTCGAGGTATAAAAGCGGATACACTGGTCCTGACTTCAGAAGTGACTACAATGACAAGTTGTTGTTAGTTTGGCTGTATTCTTAAAATTTTAACTATTTTGCTTAGAAATGCCTGAATTAGCATTAGTCACTGAAACTATGATAATGTTACTAACAAGGGAATCTTGCCTCTGTTCGTTGAGTAAAAGGAGATCGTTGTGGTTCTTGACAATATCCTCAGATTCTAAATTAGGTTTTTGAGGGAGATTGACGAATTCTACCACTACTTCCTGGCTGGGCTTGTTATTTCTATTACTATTGAGGTTGGGATTGGGAAGCAATGACATTTTTTGTTGAGCCCGGATTCTCTTCTTTAAGCGCTCTCTGTTTTTCCTCATATTTTCCTCAAGAATGAGTCGACCCTCAGCTGTGTGAACAATTTTCATATGGCGACGTAAACTTTGCTCAGTCTTGACAACCCTACCACACACATGACACGGAAAAGGCTTTTGATCAGTATGCGTTGACTGATGTTGATTTAAAGCTCCTTGAGACACGAATCGTTTACCACAGGGAGGACAAATAAATGGTTTACTTTCTTCAGGTCCATGTCTTAATACATGGTGGGAATAGAGCTGACGCGTCGAGTTATGTTTCCCACAGTGAGGACAAATAAAAGGCGGTTTTTGAGCAATTGTTTTTGTCAATTTTATAGGCATAGGTACTGAAGGCTGGACCTGGACCTGGGTTAAATCTGGATTAGTTTCAGTTTTTCCAGCTCGCAGTCTCGGTCCTCCTCCAGGTCCAGGATCACTCAACATTTTCATAGATGCTTTACGGATTCTGGAGGATTTTCTTAGTATAGTAGATTCAGAGGCATTCCTTAAGTTTTTCTTTCTTCTAGCATACTTCTTATACGGAGATACCTTTTCATAATATTCCTTTAAGTCAATGAGCACTGGTTGCACTTTCCTGCTCTTTATTCTAGGTGGACGAGTTTCAGAATTTAGAAATCTTTCTTCTTTCGGAATGCCACATTTACTCGAATGACGCTTGAGTGAGTCTCGATTAGCATAATTTTTTCTGCATAGAAGACACTTGTAGGTACGTGGTTTTAAATGTTGCGTAAGATAGTGATGAGTTAGAGTTTTCATTATTTTAAATTTATTTTCACACTTGGGACACTTGTAAGGAGGACCTTCAGAGAAGTAAAATGTTTCTCCTGATGAACGAATTGTGACGGATTGACGAGGTAAGGATTTATCTTTTAGTTTTCGACCGTCGGGATTCACGTATTTTTTTCCATGAGAATGGCTTGCATGACGTCGAATCGATTTATACGTTTTAAACTGAACTGGACAATCAGGGCATTTGTAATTAATTCTTTTACGAGGCACCATGTGAGAATCACGGAGATGAACCTGGAACTGGACAAAAGTTGGTTTCACTTTGGCACATTTAGGACAGTTGTAAGGGGGTCCTTCCACCATCTCTGGAATTCCAAACTTTTCCAAGTGATGGAGCCAACTTTTTGGAAATCGGTTTCTCGATGGAGCCGCAGACTCTTTCACCTCAACTTCGATAATATAATCCTGTGCATCTGTGACGGAGAAGGAGCGTGAGATACAGAACAAAATAAAATTTCAATTGAAGATTTGTACAAACTATACAAACAGATTCATTGTTGGGTATATAATTTGAGAGCAGTTAAAAGTACGTATAATGATTTTACCTGCGAATTCGGTTTTTTGTGGATTAACAACAAATAACTCAACAGCTTCGTTGACTACTGCTGCGTGACTACCACAAGAGACATCAACCACCTCATCATGAGGTACCGGTACGACCAGAACATTCTCTGTATTAAGGACCGGCTGGATATTTGTTTGGGCGACTGGTGCTGAATTTTGATCCAAGTTGCTCAGTTGAAAGCTTGGACTTCTGATCGGTGTCGGTAACGCTAAACTGGAACTACCAGAAACAGGTGTTTTGTGTGCAGTTGTTCTCCTTTTTGTTGTACGATAATTATTAAAATTACAAGATCTTCCTCGACGTCGAGTACGTGAAGACTTCATCGATGAAGTATCGCTGGTCGTCGTAGGTGTAATCTCAGATGTAGGACTCAACTCAATTTCATTGTCAGGTTCTTGATTCAAATTTGGATTTGGAATTAAAATACAATTCTCAACATACTGTATCCTTTCCGCTAGAATCGATCCTAACTTCCTTAGCTCATTAAAGTATTCGTAGTACCGGTAGAGTGCAAGTACGGTTGAACATCGTAAACACAGATGCATGGAGCTACTCCCTTTGCTTTGATTTTCTTGACTGAGATCAAACCTATAGATGGAAGCTAGGACATCTCGTATTTGAACTTTCTTTGGATCGATTGAAGAATTTACCACAGCTGCTGTTGGGTTTCCAAAACAAATTTCATGAAATGACCCAGTTTTTTCGTTGTCGAATTTTGAGGAGCAATTCCCACATTCATTGCTCAAACATCTTAATGTCTCCATACTTCTATATTCTAGTCTGCTGCCAGTGCCAGAGTTGGGCTACTTCTATATTTTATTTTATATCCAACTGTCCGTAATGTATTCAGTAAGCTATAAATTAAATATAAATAAATATAGTAAATATAGCATATTCATTAAGATTACAGTCAGTGCCAAGTGTGAACAGACACGAAGAAAATTTTATTCAAAGTATAAATAAGTTAAATATTCAATTAAATATACTTACTTACAACTTATATGTTGGATGTTCTAATAATGAATTTTTATGAAAGACGGCTTATGAGCCCAGCCAGAGTTGGTGTAATTGGGACTGCATTCCTTGTTAAAGTCAGTGAAGTTTAAAAAATTTAAATAGATATTGTTGTTATTAGCATTCGATAGACTGTCAGTAGTGCATGATTGTTTTTGGGCTGTCAACTGTTGTCACTTATCGGTGGGTTTATTAAATTGGAGCCTGCGGAGCTGTACGATACAACCCTTTGGTGCGGAAAAATCTAATAGTCGTACGTAAGTAAATTAAATTCACAGAGACGTCATATCTTCATAAAATATTATATGTTAATGTATGTAATGGTAGTTAAATAGCGAATTTGTAGTTAAGAATAACAATATTACTGAAGTGTGACAACTGAACTACTAATAAACTGATACACAACTAAAGAATAGGATCGAGGATTTAATGCCGTTTCACTTTCACTTTTTATTAGAAAGAGACAGAGATCCAGATTCTTCAACGTCAAATTCTCCCACGCTACTACCAAGTTGGTAGGTAGCACCTACTTCTACAAATTTCCATGGGTAAGAAAATTTATAAAAATTTTTCTTCTAATTTTTCCTACCTTCCTACTTCTACATAAGTACTAGGTATGTGAATTGTGAATCAGATAATCAGATTCACAATTGAATATACCATGAATTTGACACCTGAACAAATCATATTCCGCACGCGTGACGCGTGAATGTTTTTATTTTTATCCATAAATCCATAAGATACATCAATGTTCTAACTATTAAACTAGTAGGTAAACTATTAAAACTATATGCACATGAATAGGGAATAAGAAGGGGTAAAAAGCAATTAATTACAACTGCACAGTAATGCATAACAGTTTTTGCTATGGGTGGCTCCATACTTTTCCTCCTTTCCTCGTTGATTTTAACAAGGGCGAACATTATCGACTTGACTATACAGTGTTTGAGTTTTCTAAAGTGCAATAGAATTAATTACTCTAATAATTATTATCAGCAGCATACTGTATTCAATTTGCTTCTAACAATACTCCCAATCTTGATGGTCTGGTGGACGGCACTGGGTCGGACACCGTTCCACAAGGGCTTGTTTAGTGGCATTCCGAAAAATTCTTTTCCCAACATAAAAGTCCATATTTGTTCGCTTTGTTGGGAATGGACGACTGTCTTTGTAGAGTCGACATAAATAACTGTCATGTGTCAGAATTTGTTTGTTATGAGGGCGGTATATCAATGTTGACAAAGTATTTTGATCAACCCCAGGTTCTCGTGACTTAAAAAAAATGGATAAATAGACCAAAAGTAAATATATTATTTATAATACTAAAAGTAAGCCAAGATGACAATTCTGAAACTTTGTAGTAATATGTTAGTGAAGAATTAAAATGACCCATATCGGCGATATCCATTTTTTGATAAAAAAATAAAAACAAAATGCGTTATCTAGCTATTCACACAAAAACATGTCAAGTAGAAAATGTGGCTTTTTTCAAGATCATATAAATAGAACATTTTGCACTTCCCAAGAACGTGCAAATGGAACATTTTGAACTTTCAAAAACTCGGAATTTGCCTTTCACGCATCTATCCCATGCAGTTTAATTGACGACATAGCTCGGTTTAATTCCAGTTTAAATTAGATATGAGCTGTTTTGATTCTTCACTGACGGTATGTGTTTATATAACGTGAGTGATTAACTTGTGTACCTACGTCAATAATTTGTTTTTGGAGATTTTTTGCCCTCTTATAACCAATTTTGAAATTATCCCCACCCCACATTCCCCCCATAATACGTGTTCCATGTGCCCAGTGATCCCGCATTCCATGAAACGAATAATTAGATGCTTCCCATTCACTCACTGCATCCCTTTCTCGCTGAGAGATTCTACTATCCAGGTCACGAACAACGAATTTATCAACTGTTGGATCTCCCATCGGCAAGAATCTCCATTTCATCGGATCAATTCTTTCAAGGTTCCCTTCGAATTCGATAATTAAAATAGTGCACATTCATTACCATCTTAAATTAAAGTCGTATCTCATGTGTCTAAAATAACATATGACAAAAGCGTTCATTACACGCTTAGAAAAGAACTTTACAACAATCTTGTACGAGATGGGGCTAAAAGGTTTAGATGTTAACTTGAACAGGTTTATCAGTAAATTTTAAAATATTTGAGAGTACGGAAATCGGTTAGTTACTTGTAATAGCACAGTATGTTGCAAAACCCAACAGCAAATCTGTTAAAATCTACAGTAATCCTGTTGAAGCATTAAACTTCACTGCATATGTATACTAAATTAGTGGTCCATTGTCCATTACTAAATGTGATGTGTCAGTCCAGTGGTTAAAGCTGGAAGGTACCTAAGGTTGCGGGTTCGAATCCAACTTTTGGTGTTATTTTCCAACAAATAAAATCGTTCAACAGGATTAGCTGATGGGTGATCTAACAGTGATTTGGGTAAGTCTAATATAATTGCAGTATCGGTAAATATCTAACTGAAATTCCTGTTGACCGCTGTTAACAGCTTCTACTATTGATGTCGGAGCAACCGCAAAATCAGCCAAAAATTAACAGTAACGAAGTAAGCTCATCTATATTTTTCTAAGCCTGTACATAGAGGATGTATGTGTACTCACTAGTCAGAATATGTTTTACCTAAACCGGGTAAACGCGTCACATCACAGTATTCAATGATTGGGTCCGAGCAGATGAGGGCACAGAGTTCAGTATAAGGTTTCAGCGTAAGGTCCGAATAGATCCTCATGAACCAGCCTGGATAATATTTCTTGATCCCATCCAAGTTAGCAGCAGCGCCATAGAAATAATGGTTGTCGGATGTAATTGTTACCGTAGGTAGCAGATACAAAGAGTAGCTCACTACATTTTGGTATTCTCCGAGCAACGTGGCCTCGTCACTGCAGCTGGACTCCACCAAATTTGTTCTGTTTTCGGAAACCATCGGCTCCACTCTATATTATGTATTATGTCCGCCGGTTGCATTAAGAGCAACCAATTATATTAAATATATCAAGGATTAATGTAACTAGTTTTACACATAATATGTTTTAGAGTAATATTGACAAAAAATTAGTATTAGTGTGTAGGATGTCCTTTATTACATAGCAATATTAAATTTACCTGAAACGACATTGACAGATGTGCCTTGGATCATGGGAAAATTCTGAGTCTTCCTTTTCATAATTGCCTATTAGAAGCATTCCAATTCTTTAAGGTAATTAATTAGTTTAGACTTTATTAATACCTATCTGCATAATTTATCGGAATTTTGAACTTTCTGCAATACTGCTATAACTTCATCAAGTCATATATCATTCGAAAGGTAATCAGTAGTAAAATTCAAATAACGGAACGCGCCTAGCGTTATCGCAAAACGTTTTCACGATTGCGGTGTTTTAATTTTCCAATGTCGCCTAAATCGTGTTGTATGGGCCAGAAGCTAAAAACAAAAAATTGTGTTTCTTAATTTTTGAAGAGCTTTTAAATGATATATCACCCGTTAAAATCCGTTAAATTTTTTAAAAATTCAATTATGTTTTTTAAAAACCATTTAAATACTATCAACTATTTTGCTAGTGACACCAGGCACCCGGCACCAAGTTATTTAGATTCGCCTAATTTTCTCGATTCTAATGCTATACTTTTTTTTGTGTAAGTCCATTGAGTGACCAGTCGAAATCTTGAGTTAACAAAATATTTAAAGTTTTGGCGGGAAATTCAAATTCCTTCGTCGGTCCTTCGAATTTTTAGTTGTATTACAGAAATTGATTATAAATAAGAATGTACGCAGCTTTTTCAAATTCAAACCGCCCTATTTTGCTGTTAGGGCTGCCATTAAACCAGGGCTTTAGTCCTTGTTTCTACCTATTTTTTACAACAATAATTTATATTTCTGCAGTAGTAGAAACCTTATATCGGGACCTTACCTCGGAAACGCCCATTTTTCTTAGACTGGTTACTTTTGCCCAGATGAAATTTATTCTTCCAGTAGTGCCCCATGTACAGTAATACACAGCTAAAAACAATTAGAATGATGCCACTACGTAAGGTACCCTTAAAACATCTTGCGCTTGATGTGGACACCATATTGTATTGACCTTTATTGGCTTTGACTTAATGTTCCTTTTGGAAATATTTAAACCCTTGATTTTATTTCTCAGGAAATTCTTAGCTAATTACAGCTTATACAACATGTGTTTCTATATTTATTTGTATAAGAGGATATTAAGTAATGTATTGCCAATGTGTTATTACTAATTTGAAACATTAGAAAGCCTCATCAGGCATTTTACAAAGACCAATAAATATTTAGTACAATGAATATTACTTAAATATTTTACAGCAATTTATCTTTCCCATTTCCCTAAATGCTACACAGTTACATTTAAAAACGATGAACAAAAGAATATTACAGTTACATGTCGTCTGCGAAGTACTAAAATGACCCATATCCAATTTTAGCTAAAACCAATATCAACTATCTACAACAATATTCAAATATGTCTTGACAGCAGTTAAATAGCATATTTTGCACTTTTCAAAAATATGTAAATAAAACATTGTACACTTTTCAAACACATGGAATTAGAACATTTTGCACCTTTTCAAAAACATGGAATTTGAAATTTTTGCACCTTTTCAAAAATATTAGAATTTCATTTTACGTTTTTTAAAAACTCTTAATTAACATTTGACGCATGTTTCTCATTTTGTTTTTATGACATAGCTCATTTTGATTGTAGCTTAAATTAGATATGGGTCATTTTGGTTCTTCACAGACGATATTTTACAATTTATATTACTTATGATATGATTGATACAGTGTGGAGCAGATGACTCTAAACATTTTAAAGTTTTAACCAATGTATACTAATGTAAGTAAGCAAATTCTAAAGATGTAATAAAACAAACTAGGCTGGTTAAACTTTTTCATATTGTGCCTTCGATTTTCTTCCTTAACACATGTCCCAATTTTGATGGTCCGGTGGACGGCACTTATTCGGACACGTTCCTACATAGATATCGTTACTGGAATTCCGTGTGTATCTTTTCCCAATAAAAATGGCATGATTTTTCCGTCTTGATGGGAATGGACGACTGTCACTATAGATTTCACATAAATAGCTGTCGTGCATTAGAATGTTTTCCTTATGATGATTATAAATCAATGATGATAGAATACGCTGATCATTTCCATCTTCTTGTGTCTATAAAAATGATTTTTAAAAAACGTTAAGTAATTCTGCAACCGTAAAATTGTACAATGTTTTTTAACTTCATATAAAAATGCAGTCTGCTTTTAATCCTTGTACGTTAATAAACGCATTTTGAAGATTTCTTGCTATCTTCCAACCAATTTTGTAATTATCGCCACCCCACATTCCTCCCATAATATGAGATCTATGGGCATTGTGATCACGCATTCCGTGAAAAGAATAATTAGATGCTTCCCAATCACTCACTGCATCCCTTTCTCGCTGAGATATTCTACTATCCAGGTCACGAACAATGAATTTCTCAACTGTTGGATCTCCAATCGGCAAGAATCTCCATCTCATCGGGTCAATTCTTTCAACGTTCCCTTCGAACAAAATGCACAAAAAAGTCAAAATTACTTGTGTAATATGATCCAAAAAGAATTATTTAAATAAATTGAGTCCCTCAGAACAATAGCAGCAAATTAGTATTTTGTACCTAAACGGGGGAGCTGTCTAGCATCGCAGTAATAAATAATTGGGTCCGAGCAGATGAGGCCACACATTTCCGTATTAGGCTCCAAAGGAATGTTCGAGTAAATCCTCATGACCCATCCTGGATAATATTTCTTGACCCCGTTCACATTAGCAGGAGCGCCGAAGAAATACCGATCGTCGAATGCTATTGTATGGTTTAATGTTTTATACAAAGAGTAGCTCACGACCTTTTGGGATTCTCCGAGCAACGTGGCCTCGTCACTACAGCTTGACGCATACAAAGTCTTGCTGTTTTCATTTTCGGGAAAAACAGGGTTCACTCTACAGATGTGATGCTTGAGTTATAGGTCAGCTCAGTAGCAAAACACATTTTATTATATTAGTCTTAATGGTACCGTCATTAGTTCCACCCGTAAAAGTCGCCCCCACATTAGTCGCACCCGGGTATTAGTCACCCCCGGGTGCTACTAATGCAGGTGTGAGTAATGTGGGGGCGACTTTTACGGGTGCGACTATTACACGAGCCCAAACCGCCTTAATAGCCATTAAATTATTCCATACCTGAAGGTACAGTTGCAGATCTGCCTTGGATTTAAATTTAATCTTTCGTTTTGGTACAGTTCTACACAAGAATTTCAATTCTTTAGGTTAATTAAAATATTATACTGTATTTCATTTGTTTAGGACTTTCTTATTTGTGAGGCATAAATTAGCTTCATAAATAATTCAAAGATAATTATCCCGAGGTACCCACCTTTGACAGACACAGTACTTGGACTAACTATTTCTATGTGAACCCATGCGGACAAAGTGTATAGTACAAAACTAATAAGAGTAACCATATATAAACATCTGCCTATGATAGATTCTGAAATTCCTGACCTTGACCTCCAACGCATTCTCCGAAATTCCCTTAATTATCTTTATGTTTATGCTTCTATAAATATAGTAACTCTTGATTATGTTTCTGACTCTGACGAACAAAGGAGCACTACTTACAGTACAGAAAATGCATTATATCGTCTGTGAAGAATCAAAATGTCCCATATCCATTTGTAGCTAAAAACAATATCCACTATCTACAAAAATATTGAAACATGTCTTGGAAGCATTTAAATAGAATATTCTGCACTTTTAAAAAATATGTAAATTGAGCATTTTACACTTTTTCAAAAACATGTAAATAAAATATTTTACACTTTTCAAAAACATGTATATAGGAAATTTTACGCCTTTCAAAAACTCCTAATTAACATTTTACGCATGTTTCTCATTTTTTTTCTCTGACATAGCTCATTTTGATTCTAGCTTGAATTGGATATGGGTCCTTTTGGTTCTTCACAGACGATATATATACTTTTGTATGATTTTAAGATATCGCACTAATTGTATTTAGCACAGCCGCAAAATCATTAACCAAGAAAGGTTTTTTGCTATCCCTTATCCCTTGCAGAGAAAATATTTAAGATTGCGAAAAACATTTATAAGGCACATTTTATTGATAATAATTCAGAGCCTGTTGTAGATATTAGCACCCGCTGTGGATCTTTTCTGGATTCGCCGCTGCTCTTCAGTGGTAAGTACTGTAGTTTTATTGGATTATGATTAGAGGGATCATTTATGAATTGATAAAAAGTAACATTATTAGCATTTTGAAACATTAAAAACCCTATTCAAGCATTTGACAATGTCTCATAAATATTCAATATAATTTTATTTAATGGTAATATATTTATTTATCCTTCTAACAAAACTCCCAATCTTGATGGTTCGGGGGACGGCATTCCAGTGGACACTCGTACAGCTTGTCACTTTTACTTTCCCTTTCATTCTGAACGACTCTTTTCCCAATGAAACTTTTTCTATTCTCTCGTCTTGTTGGGAATGGACGACTGTCCCTGTAGATATGACACGTAAAGCTATCGTGCGTTAGTATTTTGTCCTTATGTTTGAGGTAGATTAATGCTGACAAAATATTTTGGTCGTTCCCAGGTTCCCGTGTCTTTGAAAAATAAAATAACAAAGTCATGTAAATAAAGCCAAGATTGCAATTTTGTCACTTTACAGTACATATGTGTATGCATGATATATATTATAATGTGAATTATTTGTATACGTGAATGAAGTCTGTTTGGAGATTTCTTGCGGTTTCTAAACCCATTTTAAAATTATCCCCGCCCCACATTCCCCCCATCATGTTAGTCCTGTGGACACTGTGATCACGCATTCCATGAAAAGGAAAATTAGTTGATTCCCATTGACTCACCGCATCCCTCTCTCTTTGAGAAATTCGACTGTCCAGGTCCCGAACAACGAATTTCTCAACGGTGGGATCTCCAATCGGTAAGAATCTCCATCTCATCGGGTCAATTTCCTCAACGCTCCCTACCAGATCCAGATCCATAGGCAAACATGATTTAATGATTGTAATTTTTATTTTTAGACATAGCTTGCACCCTGCTTGGGTGAAACAACATTATTTTTGTAGGGCTTTGGCAAAAGTCTTGGCATTAAAATCAAGACTACCAAAACGTCTCAAATGATCAATGACAATCACTCAATCAAATATGACTTGACACAAATTGGAAAGTTGATTCTAAAATACTCAAAGCAAATTTCAATACACCAAAATATTATATTTAGGGAGTTTTAACAGTTTTTTAGTATGTACTGATTAACCGAGTTTCAAAACTATTCGTACGGTATCTTACCTAAATGAGGTAGACGCCTTGTATCACAGTAATAAATGATTGGGTCAGAGCAGATGAGGTCACAAATTTCGCTATTAGGCTCCAGATCAATGTTTGAATAGATCCTCATGACCCAGCCTGGATAATATTTCTTGACCCCTTCCACATTAGCAGGAGCGCCAAAGAAATACCTTATTTCGAAGTCTTGGTTTGGTGGGTTTCGGAAGACTCTGGTAGGAGGACGGTACAAGGAGTAGCTCACAACCTTTTGAGATTCTCCGAGCAATGTGGCCTCATCACTGCAGCTGGACGAAAATAGCAAAGTCTTCCTGTTTTCGGAAACTGTAGGACCAACTCTATGTATTGATTGGGTCAGTGCGTTATCCGAAAAGAATTTAAATTACACCAATAGCAACAACAAATCCAATTATCGTATTAAAGTACGTGGAATCGCCGTATATATAAATAATATATCGTACGTATTAAGTAAGTGTAATAATTTTATACGTCACGGGGGCGAATATGATGGGTGTGAGTTATGCTCAGGTGCGACTTGCGGGGGGGGGGGGGGCGATTAATACCAGGGTGCAAATTGGGCGGGTACGAGTAACTCGGGTGCGAGAAATGTGGGTGAAACATTTCGGGGCGTGTCTTATGACGGTACCACATTTTTATCCTTATAAGTAGCACGGGCTTTTGTAACTATGCGCTTGTCATGTAGTTGCGTATACTATTTTTCATTACTACCATGCCTATACGTTTTAAGCTGCAGCGTGAAGTTCGCTATATAGAGATTCCACTGTATTTACTAGTTAGCATATATAATTGGGATCGTGCAACTTATATTATTTTTAGTGTGGATACAATATATTGATTAAATGAAAATAATAATACCTGAAGGTACAATTGCAGATGTGTCTTGGATTTAAACTCAATCTTTCTTTTTGATAAAGCTCTGGAAGCAATAATTCCTATTATTTAGATTAATTCTAGAACAAGGCTTCATAACTGATTTTATTAGCCCCCTTGTTTCGATGGAATTATAAAATACGATTGGTTCAATATATTCCAATTTTTCATAAATAATGCAATAAAACATGTGTGAACATGATAATTTACCGACCTTCCACAGACACGTCGCCAAGACGGGTTTTTTCTATGTGATCCCATGTCGACAAGGTGTAGATAGAGTATAGCACAAAACTAATCACAAGAAAAGCCAGAAATAAACGATTGCGTAAGATCGCTTTCCCAATTCTTGCACTGAACCTCCAAAGAAGCATTGCCAGAAAATCACTTACTAATGTCCACTTTTAAGCTTGTAATCAAATAATATACATTTCATTTGAATGTAGTAATCAACTAAGGAATTATACTGCCATTTTAAAACATTAAAAATCCCCACCAGGCAGTTGGCAAAGCCACATAAATTCTCAATTTGATATTATTTAACATCAATGTGTAAAAGCAGTCCCCGTCCCCAGTGTACCCCATAGCATAGGGACATTAAATTCAAACATATTGTCCAAAAGAACTCTAATACATTACATATAATTATGTAGCGCATGTATCTGCTTGGATATATCTATTATGGCTATAATATGACGTGCTCCTTCGTGTAATGATTCGTTTTGATGTTTGTATTTGTGGCAACATTTTATTGGAGTACTTTTCTTGAAATGGCATGGGAAAAAATATTATGTCCCTAATGTTTGGCGTGTGCGTGTTCTTAAAAATGGTAAATGGAATCACTGGAATCACCAAGAAGTTACAAAATTTGAAAATTCCTAAGAATACCACTTGTAAAAAGTGACATGCCGTTGGGAAATTTACCGGGTCGCTATTAATTGCTTATATACTCAGGCACTGGTAGCAGAATCTGTTAACACTGGTCAACAGGATTTTCAGTTAAGAAGTTGTCGAGAAATTTCTCAGTTTATCTATAATATTATTATACTGCACTTAGCGAAATAGTGGTTAGATCACTTGCCCGGTAATCCTGTAAAACGCTGCAGTTAATTGAAAAATAAAAATTTGCGGATTTGAACCCGTGACCTCAAGCATAGGTGTCTACGCCTTTAATAAATCCTGCTTTTCCATGACCTTAACTATGATTGACAATTTTGAAATTTCGTTGTATTCCTTATATTTTCTTTTATTTGTAAACTTTATAGCTTGCCTAAGCTTGCATGGCTCAAAAACAATATTGGAAAAATAAGTAAATAAGTTGATTGACTCTAAATGACTAGAATGATTGTAATGCCAGTTTTAAATAAATATCGACCTTGTTTCTTCAGAATTGCCAACCTCAACATGCACGTAATTTTTGACAGGCTTGAAATTAGACCATTGCAATGATCAGTTCCATTTTTCCTAGCAGTACTCCCAATCTTGATGGTCTGATGGGCGACAAGGAAAAGGACATGGTTGAACCACGGGATATTTAGTCTCATTCCGTATGATTGGTTGCCCAACAAATGCGTGTATATTTTTTCGCTTTGTTGGGAATGGTCGACTATCCTTGTAGACTCGACATAAATAGCTGTCATGTATTAGGATTTGTTTCTTATGATGTTCGTAGATGACTGCTGATAATGCGTGTTGATCATTCCCACCAACGCGTACCTTTAAAAAAAAGTAATACAAATTAAATCAAGTTAACTGAATAATATCAAAAGATTGCAATTTTGTGGCTTTATTTGTGTGCACTATTAATTTATGATTAATTTGTGTACTTCAATAATTTGCTTTTGGAGATTTCTTGCAGTATTTAAACCAATCTTAGTATTATCTCCACCCCACATCCCTCCCAGTATTTGAGTGCCGTGGTCGCTGTGGTCCCGCATTCCATGAAACGAATAATTAGATGCTTCCCATTCACCCACTGCATCCCGTTCTCTTTGAGAGATTCGACTGTCCAAGTCACGAACAATGAATTTCTCAACGGTTGGATCTCCAATCGGCAAGAATCTCCATCTCATCGAGTCAATTTGGGTAACGCTCCCTTCAAGTAAATATCATTTTATTTTTACATTATTTCAAAGAAAATTGAAAAATACATTGATAATACCGGTTATCAGTATTAAGGACAATAAATAGTTCTATTAATTTACCCAAATGCGGCAAACGCCTAGTGTCACAGTAATAAATTATTGGGTCAGAGCAGATGAGGTCACACATTTCGTTATTGGGCTCCAGATCAATGTTCGAGTAGATCCTCATGATCCAACCTGGATAATATTTCTTGACCCCTTCCACATTAGCGGGAGCGCCAAAGAAATACTTTCTTTCGAAGTTTTGGTTCGGTCGGTTTCGGAATAAGCCTCTGGTTGGACGATGGTACAAGGAGTAGCTCACAACATCTTGAAATTCTCCGAGCAATGTGGCCTCATCACTGCAGCTTGACTCAAACAACAAAGACTTCCCGTTTTCGGGAACTGTAGGGCCCAATCTACGTATGGATTGGGTCAGAACGTTAGCCAAAAAGAATTTAAATTACATCAATATCAACAACAAATCCAATCATCGTATTAAAGTACGTCGAATCGCCGTATATCGTTCTTGGGTATATCACACATTTATCCATATATGTCGGACTTCTGTAATTATGCGCTTGCTATGTAGCTACATATGCTATTTTTCACTACAGCGTACCTACGTTTTAAGCTGCAGCGTGAAGTTCGCTATATAGCGATTCAACTGCATATAGTATATAGTTGGGATATTTTCTATAGTGCTCATACAACGCATTCATTAAATAAAAATATTTATACCTGAAGGTGCAGTTGCAGATGTGCCTTGGATTTAAATTCAATCTTCCTTTTTGATAAAGTTCTGAAAGCAAAAATTCTTTAGATTTTAGATTAATTCTAGAACGAAGCTATGACTATATGTATAATGGCTTTGACCCTTGTTTCAAAGGAGTAATATAATACGTATTGTACTAATCGAATTAAATTCCAATATGTCATAAATAATCCAACAAAACATAATACATGTTCTTAATAATTTACCGACCTTCCACAGACACAACACCAAAACAAGGTTTTTCTATTTGGCTCCATGTCGAAATTGTGTAAAAATAATATATCACAAAACCACCAAGAAAAACCAGAAAGAAGCGGATAGCTTTCCAAATTCTTGTACTGACGATGAGCCTACAAAGCATTGCTCGAAAATCACTTCCTGATGTCCAGTTTTATGATTCTAATCAAAATAGCTATAGTTATTAAGCTCTAGCTTGACTTTATTTCTGGCTGACATGTAAGTGCTTTATGTAAAGAATATAGACTGGCTCTGGGTTCGCCACTGTTTGTATGTTTTTTCATTTTAATATAGGAATCGACTGAGGAACTACTATCATTTTGATTTGAAACATTAAAAATCCCTACCAGGCAGGCAGTTGGCAAGGTCTCATAAATACTCAATGTGGTATTATTTATTATTTAACAGCAATGTGAAGGTAGTCCTCGTCCCCAGTATAGCTAAGCACGCATCCATCTGGTTATATCTTTTATGTATGTATGATGTGTTCGTTCGTACAGTGATTCGTTTTGACATTTGTGGCAGCATTATATTGGAATACTATTTCTTGAAATGACATTGGAAAATATTATGTCCCTAGGGTTTGGTGTGAGCGTGTTCTTTAAAACGATGAAATGAAGCACCAAAAAGTATACAAGTTGAAAAAAATCATTAATTATGCCTAATATGTAATGCCACTTGTAAAATGTAACTTCACACACTATTTTAGAAATATATTGCCGGATTTACCAGGTCGCTATTAATTCATAATTGTCATTACTCGAGGCACTGATAGCAGAATCTGTTAAAAGTGGTCAAACAGAATAAGCTCTACAAGCTAGGACTTACCTAGGCCCCAAACGCGTCACACTACATACATGGTAGGGTAGCAAATAGGGTGGAAGGCTTTTAAAAAATAGGGCATGAAAAAAATTGGGTGGCCAAGAATATAGAAAACAGGGTTACAGCCCTTGAATGGTGCGTCATCAATTTACTCTAGAATAGGGCAATACATAAGGAAATACAATTAAAAGTATGGTAAAACGTAGGGTGGAAAGGAACAAATAAAATAGGGTAGGGTAGGAGAAAGGGTAGGGTTTTGTTTCGACAACTTTGCAGGCCCTGCATGTTTTCATATGAAGCAACTTTCACCGACTTAAGAATTTTAAGTCTGATTTTCCCAGCAGTGTGAATGACATATTAGAAAAAATTCCATTCTTTCCTAGCAGTACTCCCAATCTTGATGGTCCGGTGGTCGGCAAGGAGGCGGACACTGTGGAAGAGGGTTGGGTTGACTTTGGTTGTTAATCTTTCCGAGTGCTTTCCCAACATGATCGTGGTTGTTTTTTCTTCTTGTTGGGAATGGGCGACTGTCCGAGTACAGGCGACACAAGTAGCTGTCGTGTGTTAAGAAGTTGCTTCTATACTTGGAGAAGATCAAGGAGTATAATAGAATCTGATCATTCCCAGGTTCTCGATACTTCAAAAATAGACCAAAAACAGAGACAAATAAGTCCAGCACCAGTACGTATAAAAATAGGGCGCCTAAAAGACCGTCACTTATCTAAACAGTTATTAACATGCTAGTTGAGCACCCAGCTTGTGTTGTGTTAAGCATTCGCAAGTGTATAGCAATAATTAATTGTATGTCTAATTACTTTAATAATGCTGTGTTGTATGTTGGTTCCAGTTTCGAAACCAAGTTTAAAATTATCCCCACCCCACATTCCACCCATAAGAGTAACGTAATGATTGGGATGATCTCGCATTCCATGAAACGAATAATTAGATGCTTCCCATTCACTCACTGCATCCCGCTCTCTTTGAGAGATTCGACTGTCCAAGTCACGAACAATGAATTTCTCGACGGTTGCATCTCCAATCGGGAAGAATCTCCATCTCATTGGGTCGATTTCAGTAACGTTCCCTTCAAGTAAAATGTTTCACAAGCTTAAATCGAACTTGATTAAATTGAGTTCCTTACAACGAAGAAACTTTGATATTTTGTTTTACCTAAGCCGGGTAGCCGTCTCGCATCGCAGTAATAAATGATTGGGTCCAAGCAGACGAGGCCACACATTTCCTTATTAGGCTCCAAAGGAATGTCCGAGTAGATCCTCATGACCCAGCCTGGATAAAACTTCTTGATCCCCTCCACATTAGCAGCAACGCCGAAGAAATACCGATCGTCGGATGCAATTGTTTTGTTAGGACTTAGATACAAAGAGTAGCTCACGACCTTTTGGGATTCTCCAAGCAACGTTGCCTCGTCACTGCAACTTGACTTGAAAAACGATGTCCTGCTGTCTTCGAGATCAGTTGGTCTTACACCTCTGTGTGTGCGTGTTAAAATTGTAAACAGTACAGTAGCTAAAGATACTCAAGTCAAGGCTGAAAAAACGACCATTAGGTATGTACATACTTGTCGACGCAGTTGCAGATGTGCCTCGGATTTGAATTTAGTTTTCCTTTTCGGTAAAGTTCTACTGGAAGGATACCAATTTTTCAGAATTATTAACTTTACTTGTGTAAATGTTATTTCAGAAGAAAATGTTAAACAGAATATGTATTTGTCGAACGCAAATAACCAGTGAGGCTATATACATATTACATTAATATGTAAGCGTCGCAGCTATTAACAAATATCGCCTAAATAATTTATCTTAATAACAATTTATTAATAAACCTTGGAGTGGTCCGGTGTTGACATGAATATTGTCCATCCTTCTTGAATAGGAGACCAGCTGTTGGGGTTTGCCTGTTTCCCGCGTTAACAAAATGTAACTCGAGTATAGTATAAAACTTATAAGAGCAATCAAGAAGAAGCGTTTACGTTTGATAGCTGTCAAAAGTCTTGCGCTTGGTCTGCAGGCCATTGCCCCAAAGTCATTCTGATTTCTGATCAAAGCATTTGAACTGTTATGTTGATTAGATTTCTGGCGCTACATAATTTACAGAATAATGTGTTCTATACCGTTTTAGCAATTTAGAATTCTATACTTGCACGCAGGGCAGTAGCGGACCCAAGAAAGATATATTCTAAAATGCCATATAGTCCAGAATCTGGACTATAAATATAAGCCATAAGCAAATTTCTAACCTTTGTGAAAACATTAATTTGAGGTACCTACTTAACTCAAAATTAGCCCTTAGTATACGTGAACCCAATCCATGATCAGACTTTTTAGGGATACGCCACTGATTTTATTAGTACTTCAGTTAAATGAAAGAGAAGACATTAAGTAATTTAAATAAGTAATTATTGGCATCTGGTAACACTAAATAAAACCTTATCCCGCAGTTTTAAAACGCTAATAAATATTCATCATAATTTTATTTGCTAGCAATTTGCCTTCCCCATTACTCTATATAATAACTATGTATGTACAACATTGAAAAAATTATGAAGGGAATTGGCTGTCATCTAAGCGCTTGAAAAGTGTAATGTGTTTAAATTATGACTATGTATGTGGTAAATTTTCCATTATTTTTCTAGCGTATAAGATCTCATTTATAATCGAAAATTTATGTCAAAATGACCAACGCCTTCAGTTTTCGAAACTGTATGGCAAATGCACTGCACAAACACAGGCCGGGCGCGACGTTTCAGCCGGCCCTGGTGAAAATCAATGTTTACGGGCCCCTTGTAAGGCTGGCGCAACGTGTTGCCCGGCCCTTAATAGAGCCCGGCCCTGGAGCATTGCACCACCTGGCACCATCTGTCCCGCCGGGCCTGCACAAACATAACGTAAGACCCGATGTAAAGAATCAAGAATCCCTTATGCAACCTTTTACAATGTTCTGACGCCTCAGAATATAAGTTAGTACTTGAGGTCTTGAGAATTTAAATCACAAACACCCAAGCCATGGCAAAAGCTATGTCGGCAATGAACAAGTCAAACTTAAAAGATAAAAATCAAATACTCTGAGGCCAAGTACTACAGTAGTTCGTCTTAAGTATTTTCTTTATTGTGATGTGAATGCTCACAATATTCTTTAAGTCAACATAGTCAACTACGTAATTTTGGCCTTAGTCCAACAACCATTTTGTTCATGATTTGATTAATTATCTTGTTTTCATTTTTTTGTTTAAATTATTAAATGCAAATTTATTAAGCATAGCTTAAGATTAAGCATCTTAAGTATAACATCTTTAAAATTAAAATTAAAAGTGTAAAATTAATGTTACAAAACAGAATTCACTATTTTAATGACTACAAACGACAGTAAATAAAAGCAGCACAATACACAATAAACGATGATTATAAAAGCTCTGCTGACTTTTATTGAAAATTGAAATTGAGTGGGTTCTGGATGTTACTTTTACTAAAGCAAAAATCGTGTCGTACTTAAGTAGGCAGGTGAACTGGTGAACATGATATGACTTCATAATTAATGATGTAACAATACTGTTGCTTGCAACAAGTGCAACTTGCATTCTTTTAATTTCTTCAAGGACGTAATAACTGCCTAAAAAACAGAAAGGCACTAACTAAGCCCTGTGGGTCCTTTATAGCAATGTACCCACATTGTCGAGAGGCTTATTTGACAGCGACCCCCTCTAAACTTGAAATTCTGCTATCTCAATTTAGCTAGTGCACATTGCACATGCAAATTATAGTCTCTAAAAAGAAAATCAAATCGATTAGTATATGAAGCATGAATATATTATTATGTTTTAATTCTCTTAATTCTCTAGATATTATTACATCTCATGATCTCAAGCAAGCGGCAGCAGTCGCCCTTGAATGTGTCATTTTTTACAATTTGTTGAACAATTTGCATTTAACTCGCTCCTCGTCCCGCTCAACACGGAGCTAATAGAACAGGTCGGGATTTATGTACTTATAACATATTAATTATGAAATTAAATGCAGCAATAGTAGAATAAAGAAAAACAAATGAGAGAGACATGTTATATGTAGGTACCTTGTATTGCAAGAGCTATACAACTAAGCGAGTGTACGTATTGTAATACAAGATATTGCTGTAAATTGGAATTTATCACAAGAGGAGTATTTTTATTTTGAATAAATTGTCCTGTCCAACAGGTTAAAACAGGCATTTTTGCTCTTTAAAAAATAACTTTACATGAAGCTTACGGAAGAGACCTGCTGGTGCTGGTAGTCGCGGCTTCGGCTTTGCCTCAGGCTTCCTATTGAAAGAAAGTTTTAAAAAGGCATGTATCCAAAAGGGGCTGTATCAAGACACTTTTGGAGTACATGTAACAATAGCGTGCAACAATGACGTAATGAGGTGCGTATGCCAATGACAGGACGAAATTAGCATGAACATCCAGAACCAGAGTCTTCAGAGGTACTCCATAATCAATAATCCTTTCATTCATTGAGAATGTGGACGATACAAAAGTGTCAAAACTTTTGTCCAGAATAATTTGTGAAACCATCATATATGATAATAATATATACGAGCTAATAATAGAGTGGATTAAGTTCAGTGTGTCGTTAAATAAAATAAAAGGCCCCATTAATATACTTTGATATGTCTAATCAATCCCAAAGTCTATCTATTTTAGACTCGGTCAACTCAATCCGAGTCAAAACTTTGAAAGGTAAAAACAGAAGAAAATAAACAGTATTTTGTTGTAATAATTTTTGCAATATTTAAATAATTCATTAATTTCAAAATTAACCTCTTGACAAGGTGGATCTATGGTTCTACTTTCTACTAGGAAGCTGCTTTAAAGCATAATAATAATATACTTTTGAAAATCTTATTCAAATTTAAATTTCGCCTTTCATAGTAGACAACACAGAAGGGAAAAGAGATCGGAGCACTGGATCTGGATTTTGGAACTTTCTTGCTCGATTTGGGATGTCTTCCCCACGTCCCATAATCGTAGTGACAGAGTTGAAGGAAAATCGAAATGAAAATACTCTTGTAAACGAACTTAGACTGTTTGGAGGGATCATGGAAAAAGAATTTTCGTTCACTCAGGATGAGAAAATAAATTTCTATGTTGATAATCAATACTCTCCTTTACAAATGGAATTTAAAAATAATAGAGGAGGTTTTCCCTGGCTCCAAAACCACATGGTAAGTCCAGTAGTTAATTGCATAATTTAGTATTTAGTGTAATTTAATAATTATACATGCAATACATTTAACAGTGTCAATTAACGAGCAATTACGAGAAACGTAGTGTACAATATTTGAACTTGGCATGCACTTAGGTAGCAATATAATTAGAATCGGAAAGTGCCGATTTAATTGGCCGATTCACAAATAAGCAGGTAGATCCCAACCTACCTACCGTATTTTCTCAAATAACTCCCGAGTCCCTATCAACTCCCGCGTCCCGAGTAACTCCCGGGGTCTTTAGCATTGAATCAAATGGAGAGGGTTTTGTTCTAAGATACTCCGGTTTCTAATAACTCCCGGGGTTTGAGGCGAAGTTAGAGCTAACTCCAGGGGGAAGTTCTTTGAGAAAATACACCTACCTTATTTCCTGTTATAGACCACGGGTCTGTAATTGTACACGGGCCTGTATTAGTACACGGGTCTGAGAGGTATGAGTTTGAATAGTACACAGGTCTGTTTAACACTGTCTTATATGGTAGTACACGGGTCTGTTTAACACTGTCTTATATGGTAGTACACGGGTCTGTTTAACACTGTCTTATATGGTAGTACACGGGTCTGTTTAACACTGTCTTATATGGTAGTACACGGGTCTGTAATAATACACGGGCCTGTATTAGTACACGGGTCTGGGAGGTCTGAATTTGAATAATACGCGGGGTGTACTATAACAGGAAATACTTACCTAACGCCCTTTATTGGGCCGAGTGTCTCGGGGTGCCCCTCGTATGAAGAACCAATACTTTTATTTTTTATATATAAGTAATATTTACAAACTATTTACCGTAAAACTTCAAATTAAAGCCGGCCTCGTATTGAAGCCCGTCTCCAATACAAGCCGGGTCAAATAATATAACAACAGGAATAAAAGCCCGCCTCCAATAGAAGCCCGGGGCTCTATTGGAAGGTAAAATATATGGTTTATCAGCGTTCTATGTTCTAATAAATCCCCGGGCTTATATTAGAAGATAACGTATGATTATACTGAGAATTTTAAAATTAATAAAATTTTATTTAAAATTTGTTGAGAAAACGGTTAGTTATGGAATAAAAATATTAACCCTGGATTTTTTAACAATGTTGCTTTTAACTCACGCTTATTATTGATTTTATTGTCATTCACTTAATATTATTAAAGAATAAGAGCCCGCCTCGTATTGAAGCCCGCCTCTAATATAAGCCGGGTGTCTAGAAATATTTGAGTAAATTGAAGCCGGGCCTGTATTTGAAGTTTTACTACATCTGTTTTTTGCGCTAAAAATAGTTTCGCACTATAACAGGAAAAAACATTTAAAATTGTGAACGCACCAACGTATAATCTGCTATAACGTTCGTAATGATTTTGTTGCCATAGGTAGCACATAGTGCACACCACATTAAATGCATGTATTTCAAAAATTAAATTTTAATGTCACGTTGCAGTCTCCATGGTGATAAATATCGGTTGCTATATTGCGCTTTATCTTGCTTGGTTTGTTACGCTATAGTGCCAAAGTGCGATAGTGCCAAAAATAGTTATAACGGAATCATGAATACCGCTTTCCGACTTGCTAATATTACTACTGCAGGCTCAAGCAATTTAAGAACTAATAATTTTAGACCCATGTACAACTCAAAATACGCATTTAAAAATTATTAGATCCGCATATTACTATACAGTTACCTAAGTTTCTTGTATTTGTGAGATGTTAATAGATGTTTAAAGCAAATCCATTCAGAATTATGACGACCTGTAGTCACCTGTAGCGTGTGGCCAATACGCATCTACGCAGCCACGGACAAAACCATGCCAGCAGGTCCTTAAAGAGTTGAAACTTTGTATCTATTAAGAATATTATTTACAATTAATCTAAAACATTTTAGCGGAGAAATGTAACTATTATATACAATAGCTGTGCTGAATTTTCCGATTTCACCTAGCGATCTTCTCCGGCCTTCAGCTCAGGCGATTTCCCACGAGAGTAATCAAATAGTAATAAAAATGTTTTGGAAACGTAAGCTTTGAGTTTAGGGAATAGTGAACACGATTTCACAACTTACAATTTCTTGATTATGTAATAAATTTTATAGCTAAATAGTTTAAAAAGATGTAAAAAAATGATGTAAAAACATTTCACTTTTGCATTTGCAGAGAAACTATAATGTACATACAGGTAGAATACATTCTGTGTGGCCGCCGCTTGAAGTAAAAGGGCTTAAATGATCCTTTGACAGACCCGCACTAGACCAATTAGCTCTCACCATACATTCAACATTACTTAAATTAAATGCTCTGGACAAGAGATACTCTTCTTGTTATTTATTTATTGCCTTACCCTACTAGTTATTTACCTAATGTTATACAGAGACTAAAGGTATAAGCGTAATTATACCTTGATTGAAACTTGAAATCATGGAAATTAAAACCAATAACCTTCTTCTTTTCTGTAGGAATTACATGTGTCAACGAATGGACTTGGACTAGGAAAAATAATTTACGAACCAGAAAAGGACGCGTACAACATTGAGGACTACGCGGAACCATCTGTCTGCTGTAATATTGTGCGAACCACTACTGATGGGGCCGGGGCCTCTCATGAATTCAGCAATAATTACACGGTATAGTTAGTGCTAAAATAATTTTTATATAGGAGCTTGAATAAAAATGATACAAAAAAAAATGCATTAGCAGTCAGCAGCCGTAGTCGTAGTCGTGTAGTCTCTGTCAATCCTATACCTGTCAGAACCTTACAATGTAATCCACTTAAGTGCATCAATTAAACCCCTATATATGTATTCCCACAAATCATAATCGTCTCGTCACTAATCCTTTAATCCAAAATTTAAATTGAATAATCAAGTATCGCTTACATAATTATTATATGTACTTAACAAAAGCAATACTCTTGCCCCTGTTCATTATTCCAGATTAAGTATTCCACCTCTCCACACTCAACACTACCGCAACCGCAATGTCAATCTCAACCACCACGTCTATTATCCATGGAAGCCGAAATCAAAGGAGATGAAAGTCCAGCAGATGGTGAAATTCAACTCTTGATTACATTTCAAGATAAAGATTCAAATAAATGTCAAAGTCAGACATTTCCAAATCAAGCGAAAGCCCTTCTCATCGGTCTAATGACATTTATGGTGGGCAGCAAAAGAAATCTTTAAACTTGAAATATTTAACCAAATTTTACCTATACTATGGACAACAATGTTATTTATAGGATGAATTAATTCTCTCTTGCGCTCTCAACTGCTTTTTGTTCAAGATTTTTGTGTCTCTATATAATTAACTTGTTTTTCTCCTTTACTTCAACCAGGTAAAAGTCTCAACAGGAAAACGTCAAAGGCGAATTCACAATGAAGCCGCCTACAAATCATCAACGATCCTGCTGCCCCACTAGATTATGATTATATAAAAATCGTCCGTGTAGAAGCAAATATCCGTATCTTTCCAAAATCGTCTTTAAAAGCAAAACTGTATCTTTAATTTTAGATAAAACGTCTACGCAACGTCTACTAGGTCGCTGATTAAAAATTTCCATATGGGTTACTATAGTAGTTAGATCTCCTAAATTGGCTAATAGTCGACGGGTCGCACTATTGTAGGTGGTGAATGTTCGTGTTCGAATATCAGACGGGTATTTAAATATTCTATCAGTAAATGGGTTCCTAATTGTAAGTGGGTCAGAATTTAAGGATTATCCGAGTTTTTAATAGAAGGTGGGGTCTACCCTATTACGAGGTATGCTGCATGTAGTTCCCTCCCAGTTAACAAGTTTTACCTTTTTTCTTCTTTGCCTAAATTGTAATACACAATTATTTACTGGTGCTTATAAATAAAATAAAATTTCAGTGGTAGACAACAATAATTATTACGTCGCATATTAAATTTTGAATGCTAGTTAAACGAAACTACATACCTTATACACAGGTTTTGCATTTTTTATGCTTAGTTATGGATTTTTATAGTTTTGTGTCTATAGGAGGTGTTCTATTCTGTAATGGATACTCACTGATATATCGTCTGTGAAGAACCAAAATGACCTACCTATTTCCATTTCTGGTTAACAGCAAAATGCACTATCCACAAAAAAATTAAAATACCGTGATCATGAAAGTATGTAAATAGAACCTTGCGCATTTTTCAAACAACAAGTAAATAGAATATTTTTCAATTTTCAAAAAGCATGTAAATAGAAAATTTTGAACTTTTCAAAAAGCATGTAGGTAAGTAGTAAATTTTGACCCTTTCAAAAACATGTAAATAGGACATTTTACATTTTTCATAAACACTTAAACAGAACATATTGAACTTTTCAAAAAACATGTAAATAGAACAATTTGCTCATTTTAGAAACTTGTGATTAGCATTGTAAGCATGTATCTTATTTAACGAGTTTTTTTGACAAAACTCATTTTAATTCTAGCATAAATTGGAAATGGGTCATTTTGGTTCTCCATAGACGATAGACGATAGTATATAATACATAATACATCAGTAGCCGGAACGAATGCACTTATTAAAACACGTATAATATCTCTCCGTGAAACGAGCAATTTGTTGAAAGGATAGACAATTATGGTTAATAGATAATATACAACTGGAGATAACATAATGTTGTATGGTTTAACAGGTTCTGTTTTTTATGGCCAGCTTTGACATTAATGTCAAAAGTGAATAACAATAAGTTATACATTTATTACCAGTTAAAACGCAATGTAAAAAGATATACTGATTTTACTGAGAGATGTATCCATTGCAGTTGTGCAGTAGAAACGTAATAAAAGTTTTTTTTCTCCAGACAGACGTTTCATTTGATTGACAAATCAATTAAATTTAATTGGATAACAACAACACTCGACCCAAGTGACTTTTTTAGCGTTAAAAAAATTTTAACTTTTTATTACCTATATTCTATGTATATTTTGTCTGTATTAATATTAATGTGTGTTTGAGTTGAAGCCTGAACAATTGTAAATATAAGCATTTGATTATTATTCTAATAATGGACAAATCAAGGAAAAACAGAAATGCTTCTTACTTCATATCAGATTATGAGATGCTAAATCTTCTACAATCTCAAATGCGGTCCGGACTACTAATTTAGGTTGAGAGTAATCTCATTTCAAGTGATGTGATAATAATGTAGCGATGACGATAAGGCTATGACAGCCAATGTCGGTGACCTGTTAGTCAGACTATCGAGGTGATAATAGAACACAGAATTATTCTTACTTAGAGTGCGTTCTCTTGTTCTCGTGACAGCAACTTACAATAAACTAGACATACGGCTGTGCAATTTAAAAAAAAGTTTTCTTACAAATCAAGGAAAACAACACAATGATGGTGCGTTTGTGAACAATAATGTGCACTTAAGACTTCGGCGACCGAATAAAAATTTCTTAGACACTCAAGGTCCCATGGATCGTGCTAATACTCAAACTTACGAGAATTGGAGAATTCCAACTTGGAATCCAAGCGAACGTATGGTTTTATTACAAGTACAGAGAGTCGTGTGAATCGTGAGTTGCAATAATTTCTATATGTACCTATACTTACAAGGGAATCACGCCGCATGTACTTTCTCGATTTTGGAAACAATACCCACAATGAATTTATTAGGCCCCGGCCCCACTTGGCTACTACAGATCCAGAGTAACTCGACTGCATTTTGCGCCGCTCACTCACAATCACGCGCCCAATTTTAAAAAAATCGATGTTTCATCTACCTTGCAGCCCCGTAGATTTTACAATTTTCGTCGATTTTCAAAACAATTAAAGTTTTGTGATCTCTAGGACTTACAACAAAAATTAAAACTTTTATAATTTGGAACAAAAATATTTTCTTCTGATTTTTTTTTGAAAACCTATTTTTTGAAGGCACTTAAAAGACCCCAGTTTTATTAAAAAATGAGCATTTTTGAAATTTTAATTAAATTTTTGGATAATGTTTCAGAGATCTTAAAACTACAAATTTTTTGAAAGTCCGACAAAAATTGTAGGCGCTGCGGCGTTCCAAAGTTACAAAAAATCGATTTTTTGAACTTTGGCGCGTGATTGTGAGCGAACGGCGCAAAATGCAGTTGAGTTACTTTGGATCTGTAGTAACCAAGTGTGGTCTAATTCATTGTGAATATTGTTTTCAAAATCAAGAGAAAAATGTGGCGTGGTTCCCTTGTTAGTATACTTTACTATAATGCATACCTGCATGTAGGCATTGGCATTACTGATAAGTGTGACTGTGGTACATTAAGTACATGTCATCATGTCACAAACTGTAGCCTTTTGCACTTACAAAAAATGTAAGTAAATCGTGGACAGTTTTATCATTATTTATAGCTGTAACAAAATGAAGTGTTTTAAACAGATTTATTCTGTTGATCGAGAAAAATATTTATCCTATAAAAATCCGGTTTTATTCTTCAACCGAAAGATGTTATATGAGATAATATTCAAGAATAGACAACAGAGCAAATTGCGATTTCTTACTAGCAGTATTTAAGATCACAATCTCCATGTGTGCCTTGATTTACATAATGACGTGGAATTACATGAAGTCTAATTAGTTTAAACAATTCTGTAATTTCCCTAATAACTATTAAAAAGGGAGACTTGCCGAATTAATGTCACATGCAGTACTTACCACGTATTTTATTAAATAGGCTTCTGAAGCTATGCACCATGATATTGCTACAGTATATAGTAGCATGTACTTAGGTACTTAGGTGCTAATTTTTGCCTGGTTTTTAACTTTTAATATAGCTGAAGATGATGGTAACAAATAATCACATACTAATGTGCAGTAATACTGGTTGAGAAACCTCTTGTTTACTTTTCTAATAACTATTCCGGGAAGTTATTGTTTAAAACTTGACAATGTACACAACAAATTATATTATGGGATACGGTGTAGGAAAACATTTATTAAATGATTCTTATCTTATGATTTCAAAAGTTGTTTTCTGCATTTAGCATTCGTAGTTCACAGTTTTTGCAATTAATTAGTATGTACTGTGTTCTTGCAATAATACATTCAAATTTGAAAAACTAAAAAGTTTTAGTAGGACATATTATAGGTACCTACCTATATGTACAATGATTAAAAAACATTCGTCTTTCAGTGCGCGTGTGGTGAATGTGGTCCTGATAATAGCTATTTCAATTTTAGCCATACCAAATGATATTCTAAAACTAAATTTCTTTTTTATATCTGCATTAATGCCAGATATAGATGCGTCAAGAAGGAACGAGAATGCTGGCCATTATTTCATGTTATTTGAAAATGAAAAAGATGGTAATTTTTTCCATGTGAAACCATTTTGAAAATGGCCCGAAGGAATATTGACTAATTTGGATGGATACGAAAATGTAGTATCTAAATTAGTTTGCTTAAAGGGAGCGCAAGTTTACAGGATACTACTTACTTGAATATTTATTTCACTATTTTAAAAGCCATTTAGTCGCCTGTGAAGAACCAAAATGACCCATATCCATTTTTAGCTAAAAACAATATCAACTATCTACAAAAATGTGTCCTGAGAGCATTTAAATACAACAGTTTGCACTTTTCAAAAATATGCAACGAGAAAGGGTAGGGGTTTTGTTTCGACACCTTTGCAGGTCTTGTATTCTTATAAAGCAACTTTCACTGACTTAAGAATTTTAAGTCAGACTTTGCCAGAAGTGCGAATGGCATATTAGAAAAGTTTCAGTTTTTTCCTAGCAGTACATCCAATCTTGATGGTCCGGTGGTCGGCAAGAAGGCGGACACTGTGGAAGAGGGTTGGGTTGACTTTGGTTGTTAATCTTTCCGAGTGCTTTCCCAACATGATTGTGGTTGTTTTCTCTTTTTGTTGGGAATGGCCGACTGTCCGAGTACAGGCGACACATAAGTAGCTGTCGTGCGTTAAAAAGTTGCTTCTACGCTTGGAGAAGATCAAGGAGTATAATAGAAGCTGATCATTCCCAGGTTCTCCGTACTTCAAAAATAGACTAAAAACAGAGACAAATAAGTCCAGCACCAGTACGTATGAGACAAAAATAGAGTGCCTAAAAGACCGACACTGATTTAAACAGTTATTAACATGCTAGCTGAGTTCCCAGTTTGTGCTTGCGATGTCCTGCTGTCTTCGGGATCAATTGGTCTTACCACTCTGTGTGTTTTGTATGTAAGCAGATTTAGAACAAAGTCAGTGATTAAACATGATGCTATTAATAAAATAACCGCACTTTTGTTTGACAACATTTTAGTACTACATTGAACACCATCTGAAAGGTGAATGACTAATAATAATGGACCAACATAAATATACATATTAGAATTTCAAAATTTATAAGAGTTCGAAAAAATCCCCCAAAACAATTTTTACTCACACCCTTGAAAATAAGATATTAAGCGACTCGGATTTTCATTTTGAGGGAATATTGCGTGTCATGTTATAAAATTAAATAAATGCAGTAGCTAAAGCTAAAGGTAATCAAGTCAAGGCTGAAAACGATCACTACGTATGTACATACCTGTCGACACAGTCAACAGTTGCAGATGTGCCTCGGATTAGAATTTAGTTTTCCTTCTTGGTAAAGTTCTGAAAGTACCTATACGAATTTTTCAGAATTATTAACCAGGGCCGGACAAAGAAATTCCTTATAGGCAGCAGTTTGTTTCCACACAAAAACCGCCATTTTATTTTATTGATGGTTTTCTTTTCTTTCGTAAAGCAAAAAGTTGTATCTACATGTTATAGAAAATTTTAAAATGTTCTATTTACATGTTTTTTGAAAAAAGTTAAATGTTTTATTTTGCATGTGTTTGAAAAGTCAAAGTATTTTTTTTAACATATTTTTGAAAACCACAAAATGTTCCATTTACATGTTTTTTGAAAATTCAAGCAGCGGGGGCTACCTGTGCTGGCCGCATTATCCGGCCCTGTTATTAACTGTACTTGTGTATAAGAGAATTTAAAAAAGAATATGTATTTGTTAAACACAAATAACCAGTGAGGTTTATATATTACTTTAAGCGTCACAGCTATATTAGTATAGATATTGCCCATTTAATTATCTTAATAACACTTTACAATTAAACCTTGGAGTTGGACACGTCCGATTTTGACATGAAAATTACCTATCCTTCTTGAATAAGAGACCAGCTGTTGGGGTTTGCCTGTTCCCCGCGTCGACAAAATGTAACTGGAGTATAGTACAAAACTTATACGAGCAATCAAAAAGAAGCGTTTACGTTTGATAGCTGTCAAAAGTCTTGTGCTTGGGCTGCAGGTCATTGCACATAAGGGTATTTTTATAAAATATCGGCCATATTAGGGGGATTAAAAAATTTTGAAAGTATTTCAAAACTCATTAAATTATTTTTTATATGAAGTAAGGTATAGCAGCGGATACAGTGATGAAGTTGTTTTCAATTTGCCCAAGTATGTATTGAGCCAAAAATTTTTACTCAAATATTCTAACATGGCGTGTATAGTCAATCATGCTCTTTTTAGTTCAATAGTTTCACGCCATTTTTCAGAACTCTTTAAAGTTTTTAACACCTTTATACAAAACAAAACAAGCTGATTTTTTCTATCGTGCCCATTTTTTTATTAAAATATTTTTTTCAAAAAACAATGGATATTGAAAAAAGAATATTTCTCAAAAACTCAAAAATAACATTTTTAAAAAAATTCAAAAATTCAAAATTTCACAAAATTTTGTAATTTTATCCTTGTAAATTGCTCTTAGATGCAGGATTTCAAATTTTAATAAAATACGATAAGCATTGTACCAGCTAGTGCGCGGTCAATTTCAAAATTGCCTCATAAAATTTAATTCAAAATTTTTAATATTTTTAAAATTTACCGCGCAAAAGCTGGTACAATGCTTATCGTATTTTTTTTAAATTTGAAATCCTGCATCTAAGAGCAATTTACAAGGATAAAATTACAAAATTTTGTGAAATTTTGAATTTTTGAATTTTTTAAAAAATGTTATTTTTGAGTTTTTGAGAAATATTCTTTTTTCAATATCCATTGTTTTTTGAAAAAAATATTTTAATAAAAAAATGGGCACGATAGAAAAAATCAGCTTGTTTTGTTTTGTATAAAGGTGTTAAAAACTTTAAAGAGTTCTGAAAAATGGCGTGAAACTATTGAACTAAAAAGAGCATGATTGACTATACACGCCATGTTAGAATATTTGAGTAAAAATTTTTGGCTCAATACATACTTGGGCAAATTGAAAACAACTTCACCACTGTATCCGCTGCTATACCTTACTTCATATAAAAAATAATTTAATGAGTTTTGAAATACTTTCAAAATTTTTTAATCCCCCTAATATGGCCAATATTTTATAAAAATACCCTTATGTGCATTGCCCCAAAGTCATTTCCTTATTTTGTTTACTATTTTTATCAAAATATTTAAACTGTTGATTGGGTTTCTGACGCAGAGCTATACAATCCACAGAATAATATGCCGTTTTAGCAATTTAGGGTTTTATGCTTGTAGGTAGTGCAGTAGCGGACCCAACTTTAACCCAAAATTAGCCCTTAGTATACGTGAACCCTCCATGACCAGTTATTTTCTGGATTCGCCACTGATTTTACTACTACTTCAATTGAATATATGAGAAGACATTAGGTAATTTCAATAAGCAATTATTAGCATTTGATAACACTACATAAAACCTTATCACCCAGTTTTTAAACGCCAATAAATATGCAACATAGTATTGCTTGCTAGCAATTTGCCTTCCCCATTCCCCTTTGAAATAATAATGTATGGAAATCGTTGGATAAATTCTGTAAGGAATTGGCTGTCATCTAAGAGTTTGAGCAGTGTAATGTGTTCAATTTCCCTTTCATTAATTTAAATTATGACTATTCTAAATTTTAGTTAAGTATAGGCAGTTTTCTATAGGAGGCGATAGAATTAGTTTCTAGAATTATCCGCAGCGTATAATTATGTTCATGTTTCTACATATTTGATTAACAAAATTCCCAATCTTGATGATCCAGTGGACGACAATACTTCGGACATCGTTGAACCAGGGAATACTTAGTTACATTTCGAAAGATTGGTTGCCCAACGAATCCGTGTATGTTTTTTCGCTTTGTTGGGAATGGTCGACTGTCCTTGTACATTCCACACAAATAGCTGTCATGTATTAGGATTTGTTTCTTATGATGTTTGTATATGACTGCGGTTAATGCATGTTGATCATTCCCACCAACTCGTACCTTTAAAAAAAAGTAATACAAATTAAATTAAGTTAACTGAATAATGTCAAAAGATTGCAATTCTGTAGCTTTATTTGTGTGCATTGTTAATGCACGATTAATTTGTGTACTTCAATAATTTGTTTTTGGAGATTTCTTGCAGTATTTACACCAATCTTAGAATTATCTCCACCCCACATTCCTCCCAGTATTTGAGTGCCATGGTCGCTGTGATCACGCATCCCATGAAAAGAATAATTTGATGCTTCCCATTCATTCACTGCATCCCGCTCTCTTTGAGAGATTCGACTGTCCAAGTCCCGAACAACGAATTTCTCAACGGTTGGATCTCCAATCGGCAAGAATCTCCATCTCATCGGGTCAATTTTGGTAACGTTCCCTTAGAAAAGTTTACATTTTCACCTTACGTCAAACTCTTGTTTAATTAGTTCAAAAAGATGTACTTCAATAAATTGGGTTTTTGTATTTTTTTGTACCTATACGGGGCAAATGACTCGCATCACAGTAATAAATGATTGTGTCCGTGCAGACGAGAGTGCACATGTCGTTATTAGGCTCCAAAGGAATGTTCGAGTAGATCCTCATGACCCAGCCTGGATAATATTTCTTGACCCCTTCCGCATTAGCAACACCCCCAAAGTAATATCTTGTGTCAAATGCAGTTGGTTTGTTGGGATTTACATACAAAGAGTAGCTCACAACCTTTTGAGATGTTCCAAGCAATGTGGCCTCGACACTGCAGCTCGACTCGCTCAAAGATGTCCAATTTTCGGCATCGGGAGGAACAATAGAGCCAATCCTATTATTTATTGGTCAAGATTAGATCAAAAGCAATATTAATTGCATGAATTTTAACATACAATATGATTAAGTAAGTTTGTTATATACCTGTCCGTACAGTTGCATATTTGCCTGGGACTAAATTTTAGTTTTCCATTCTGGTAAATTCCTATACAAGTGTCCCAATTTTACAATGTTGTAGATTTATTATGCTATATGTGGGGGTGTTGTTTGATAAGTCTTGCCCAGGCCGGAAAGTCTTGCCCAAAACGGAAAGTCATGCCCCGAACGGGAAGTCACGCCCGGTTCAAAAATTTTAGTTTTTTAAATTAGTGGGATGGGGACGCCCCCTAGACGCTCCAAGTCGCAAAATGAAGAAGAAAAATGCAAAAGCAGAGATGCATAACAAAATTATACTTCGTCCTCAATATTTTATTTCGATTACTATTTGATATTATTAAGCACAGTAATCAACATGAACTAAAATAATTTAGTTGGTGTTGTTAATTATTTATATAAAATAAAGGTCGGAAATTATAAAAATTTGTAAGAAGCTTATTATCTAGTGTCCAGCTTTAGTAATCTTCCACATTTTATTTCTACATTTTTGTTGCTTGTTAAGGAAGGCTACTTCTTCACTGTTAGCCACCTCTTGAAGTTTCTATCTTAAAGTTAGGTTAGGTTTGGGGCGGGGTAGGAAACACTGTCTGGAAACGGTTAGGTTATGTTTTTCCCTCGGCCGCCGAAGGCGTCCCCGCCGCAGGCAAGACTTCCCATTTGGGGCAAAACTTCCCGGCCTGGGCAAGACTTCCCGGCCTGGGCAACACTTACCGAACTATCCCCGCATTTCAGCTATGATCGTTCCTAAAATATGGCTTTCATTTTTACTTAATCGGAATCCATTAATGAAGATGAAGAATATAGTCTACTTGCCTTGGCTAGCCCCAGTGTTTAGATGTGAAGATTTGGTCATTTGGTGGCCTAACAGCGGTTTATTACTACCGCGTATTCCTGCATATTGGCAGCTGTACAAAGTATTACTTGTGTAAAGCACAAAGATAACCAGAACAATTAAACAGAAACTAGTGCGTAAAGTAACCGTAGAGCATCCGAATCCAGCGCTTGACTGGGAATGCATTATTTTTCGTTTTTTTAAAGTTTCTAAAAAATAGCTTAACTTTTGATTTTAATTTCTACGAAACGAGTATTACTTTTACATGTAATGTATTTTTGTATTTGCTCAAGTTTAAAAGTTTACGCTTTTACTCTTTTACACTTCCTTGGGGACATATTATGGGACGTTATAGAATTACTGGAGAAGCTGCTGATTGTAAGCACTTTAATTAATGCGAATAATTTTAATTAGGATGTTATTGGTTCCGTGTCAATATCATTTCATAACTTCAATTGTTAATAAAGATACAGTTAATACTCACTTTCTAATTTTACTACTACAGGCTTAGGCTTATTAACTATTAAGTAATAACTGGCATTTTGAAACATTAATAAGCCCCATCAAACAGACTACAAAGACTAATAAATTTCAGCGTAATGCACATTATTTTGCAGCAATTTAACTTTGAATTCCTTTATAAAATTGCTGTGGCCGGGTAACTTCTGAACAATATCGAAATTCAAAAATATTGAACAAAATAATGTAACAAATTATGTAAGCTTTTAACTGTAATTTTAATGTCCTGTAAGTTTCAGCTATGATTTATTATGCTTTAACTTCTTTTGGGCGCGTGCATTCAAATTGTATTTTTTATTTAGTAAAATTGCTCAGTTGTTGTTGTTGGCAAACTCTGGAGATTCACAACGAAATTAGTAATTAAGTAGTTCATATTTTTTATATTTCATTAATTGAAACACCTTAAAACTAAAAAGGAAGGGACCTGTGACCTGTGCTTTTGATGGATTTTGAAGTTCAATAGTGTTGAAGATGGGCGTGCAATCAGTTTACTGTTAGTAGGGGCCAGAGGAACAATGACGTCTTTTTTCGAAACGTTTAGAAAACGATTTTGTCTAACGCCTACAATTACTAAAGACATCGTTGTTGCAGCTGTTCGAGGATCTACCATGATAGTGCACCATCATTTTTACAATACCAACTAATCGTGAATATATAGAAATAATCCACATATATTATATTATAAAACTTGTTTGTATTTTTACTGTGCCTTGATGGCAAATACTATTGTAGTATCAGTGTAATAAAGTTACTCTCTCTCTCTTCCTAACAATATTCCCAATCTTGATGATCCGGTGGGCGGCAGGAAATAGGACACTTTGGAAGAGGACTAGCTAGGTATTTGATATTATCCTTTTCGATAGTTTGCCCAATATAGCTGGAATTATTTTTTCTTCTTGTTGGGAACGGACGACTGCCCCCGTAATTGTTACACAAGTAGCTGTCATGAGTTAGAATACTGTTTCTGTGAATGTAGTAAATCAATTCAGTTAGTAGATGCTGGTCGCCCCCGTCAACTGGATTCTTTAAAAATGAAGAACAATAACGGAGACAAGTAATTTAACAATAATTCATTCAAATTTTGAGCCTAACATTCAGTGATTGCTGGTTATAAGTATAGTAGCAGATACAATTGAAGATTGAACTTACTGTGACAATGCTGTGTTGTAGTTTTCTTCCAGTTTTGAATCCCATTTTAAAATTATGTCCACCCCACATTCCACCCATTATTTTGGAGTGGTGCCCTGGGTAGTCACGCATTCCATGGAAAGAAAAATTAGACGTTTCCCATTCACTCACTGCATCCCGCTCTCTTTGAGAGATTCGACTGTCCAGGTCCCGAACAACGAATTTCTCAACGGTTGGATCTCCAATCGGTAAGAATCTCCATCTCATCGGGTCAATTTGGGTAACGCTGCCTTCGAGTAAAATATCCCATAAACATTTTAAACTTAATTCGAACTTGAGTAAATTCAGTTCCTTACAGCAAAGAAACTTCAATATTTTGTTTTACCTAAAACGGGTAGTCGTCTCGTGTCGCAGTAATAAATGATTGGGTCCGAGCAGATGAGACCACACATTTCCGTATTAGGCTCCAGCACAATGTTCGAATAGATCCTCATTACCCAACCTGGATAATATTTCTTGACCCCTTCCACATTTGCAGAAGCGCCGAAGAAATACCGATCGTCGAATGCAACTGTTTTGCTTGGCTTTAAATACAAGGAGTAGCTCACGACCTTTTGGGATTCTCCGAGCAATGTCGCCTCGTCACTGCAGCTAGACTTTAACAAATTTGATCTGTTTACAGACAATACTGGCCTCGCTCTATGAATGCAGAACGAAAGCCGATTAGACCAAAATCTATTAACTGTGTGAATTTTAACATAAATGGCGTAGTGAAAGTTGCAAGAAACTGGGACAGGTCCATTTTTTTCAAAAATGAGATCATTTTCGTTACGTGCAACACAGTAAATCATCTACACAGTTGAATGCAACTATGTAGATGATTTATTGTGTTTCATGGTTCAAGTTGAAATTCGTTGTTCCTATAAAATTAGCTTTGATGGACTTTTCTCGTTTCGAAAAAAAACTCTTTATGGCGTTCATGAGTTATTGTTACATATACCTGTGGTTACATTTGCAGATGTGCCTCGGGTTTAAATTCAATCTTCCTTTTTGGTAAAGCTCTGAAATTATTTACGTTTTTCCAATTAATTAACTTATCCACACTACATTATTTCATAAAAACATTTAACATAAACTATTTCATAATAATAACTTAACGCGTTTTGAAAACAAGCTCTTCCAATGTCAGATGAACTATTTTTAATAATAATTTTTCAACCTTCAGTAGACACAGTAGTATGTGAAAGAGAAGAGTTTCCAGTCTTTCTTGACTGTAAACCATTCTGATGATACTTTTTCCTGGGTATCAACAAAATGTAACTGGAATGTAGTACAATACTAACAACTACAATCAGAAAGAAGCACTTGCGCGACATCCAAGCCATTGTAGCGAAAAATTAGATTATTTCTAGTTATCATTACCACCCTTCATGGCTATGTTGTTTAGATCCGCCGTTGTGAATACTTTTTTAGCAAAATATGTACCGAAAGACACTAATCGTAAGAAAGAACAAGCTATAATAAATTATTGCCATTTTTAGACAGTAAACCACTCCCCATAAGGCAGATTAAAAAGAGCAATAAGTATTTAATGGTAACATTATTCGCGTAATAGCAATTTATCTTCCAAATTTTCAACTTGAACAGTAGCCTACTAATTATGTATATCTATATGACATCCAAAAATGTTGAGAAAAAAAAGTTCCTTATTATGGGTTGTGATGTGATTACTATTCAGCGCCTGTGTCTAGTGTCTACTCGCCCCAGTAATGAGCTTATACTTTTTTCAATTTTTCTGTTGCCTTTAACCTTACCGTTTTTCGGTTATGTTTTACCCAATATAATGGAATATAAGTCAATAATGACAACAGAGGTATCGATACCTTCAGTCCTACTGTCCTACATATTACTCGGTAAATTCCTAATCAAAATTTCTGTTGCCGGCAGCGTTAACCGATTGAGCATATCGGAGCAACAGCAACTTAGGTTAATAATTAACAACTACATAATATGTGGTAAATTTTCCATTATTTTTCTAGCTTGAGTTTAAGATCTTATTTATAATCGAAAATGTATGTAAAAAGGAGCAACGCATTCAGTTTTGGAAGCTGTATGGCTAAATGCACTGCACTAGCATAACATAAGACCAGTTGTAACGAATCCCTTGAAATTTTATGCATATTTTTACCAACCTTTTTTGCAACCTCATACATGTACAACCTAGCCACATAGCAACTGCTATGCAAAGAACAAGTAAAACTTGAAAGATAAAAAACAAATACTCTGAGGCCAAGTACTACAATAGTTCGTCTTAAGTATTTTTTTTTATTCTTCAAATAAATAAATTTGACCTTAGTAAATTGTTCCGCGCAAAAGTATTGTTACAGCATTAATTAATTATGAAGTCAAATCATGTCAACCAAAGTCACCTGCCTACTTAAGTACGACTGGTACGACACGAGTTTTGTTTTAGTAAAAGTAACATCCAGAACCCACTTAATTTCAATTTTCAATAAAATTCAGCAGAGCTTTTAAAATCATCGTTTATTGTGTATATATTGTGCTTCTTTTATTTACTGCCGTTTCTAGTCATTAAATTGTAAATAGTGGATTCTGTTTTGTAACATTTGTGCCGTTTTAATTTTAAAGCTCTTATACTGAAGATGCTTAAGATAATAAATCAAATCATGGGCAAATGGTTGCTGACATTTATTATCTTGTCTAAATTTTTTTTTAAATTATTAAAAGCATATTTATTAAGCATCTTAATTATAACAGCTTTAAAATTAAAAGGGCACAAATGTTACAAAACAGAATCCACTATTTACAATTTAATGACTAGAAACGACAGTAAATAAAAGAAGCACAATACACAATAACCGATGATTTTAAAAGCTCTGCTGACTTTTATTGAAAATTGAAATTGAGTGGGTTCTGGATGTTACTTTTACTAAAACAAAAATCGTGTCGTACTTAAGTAGGCAGGTGAACTGGTGTACATGATATGACTTCATAATTAATTAATGCTGTAACAATATTTTTGCGTGCAACAAAAGTGCAACTTGCATTCTTTTCATTTCTTCAAGGACGTATACAATACGTACACTATATAGACGTATTATATACGTTTTATATATTACATGTTTTACATATTATATACGTGCCTAAAACAGATCTACTTAAGCCCTGTGGGTCCTTTATTACAATTTACAATGTACGTTTTCGAGAGGCTTACTTGACTGCGACCGCCTCTAAACTTGAAATTCTGCTATCTCTATATGTAGCTAGTGCACATAAATATTGAATATACTCTATAAAAAGAACATCAAATCGATTTGTATATGAAGCATAAATACATTATTGTGTTTTAATTTTCTACATATTATTATACGTCTCATGATCTCAAGCGAGTCAAGCGAGCCGAGAGGAAACATATGTTTGTTGTACAGATACTTGCAGCAGTCGCCCTTGAATTTGTCATTTTTTACAAATTTGATGAACAATTTGCATTTAACTCGCTCTTCAACACATGGAGGTAATAGAACAGGTCACGTTTTAGTACGTACCTACCTAGGACATAGTCATTATAATTATGTACTTTACATGAAATTAAATGCAGCAATCGTAGAATTAAGAAAAGCAAATAAGACAGACGAGGTATATATGTTACATTGTATTCCAAAGAGCTACATGTAATGGAAAATATTTGGTGTAAATTGGAATAACAAGAGAATTTTTGTGTGTGAATAAATTGTCCTGTCCAACAGGTTAACAGGCATTTTTGCTCTTTAAAAAAAAGCTTTACATCAAGCTTAAGGAAGAGACCTGGGCTGTTCTTTGATAAGTGATGGCCAGGCCGGTAAGTGATGTCCATTTCGGTAAGTGATGTCCAACTTCGGTAAGTGATGTCCAACTTCGGTAAGTGATGTCCAAAAAAAATTTTATAAAATTTTAAAAATAAATACAATAATAATATATATAATAAAGTATATATATATATATTTATATATATTTATATATATTTATATGTATGTATGTATGTATGTATGTATTATGGTATTGCGTTTGAACCCAGTTGGGTTATACACACCATTAAAGTTACTGTAGGTATTCATATTTACCTCGCGGGCAACTCATAGGCTGAGACTGTCCTTGAGATATGAACCATGGAACTTAATACTTAATACTAGTCCTGTTGCCGAACTACGCTATTGTATAAGAGGTCTAGGAAACGACCGTCCACTGTGAGATACGTTATTTAAACTCGAAGCCATCGAGATAATGAAACTGATTAAAGGCCTGCGAGGCTTTACAGGATTCTAGAAGCATTGCCAGTATCAATAGACTAAGCCTCCAGAGCTGTATACCCCGTTCACCATACCTATATGATGAGAGAGTCGTTATATAGACGTGGGTCTTTATCGTGCATACTGAGGAGCGTCAGGTTCAGTGGCGAGTGGAACGCATGTGGAACAGCAGTTGACTGAGAGATAGTAGAGGCATAGGGCATCCACCCCTGGTTGCACACAGGCATGAGGAGAGTCAGCAGATTACGTCTGCTGATCGTCACTCAACGCTGCCCCCACTCCCCCAACAGCCCTCTACTGACCACACGCCCTCCAATCGCCTCCCCCCCCTCCACTCCCAACCTCAGCTACGAGACCACACAGCACGATCCCTCACCGTGAGTACTCGTGTTAGAAAGGCTCGTATAATATATGTAAACATATATTTTTTCACTCATTGCCTTCCGTATCTCTTGTGAGCCGTTCACCACGAGACCACGAAGTACTCCTTATATATTTATATGTATATATTTGTATAAACATATTTATAATAAAACAATCAACAGTTGACCTTTATTTTCGCTTTGAAGCTCATGGCTTTTAGTTATTTCAGGATTACTGTTGCGGCTACATATTCGCGTGTGGCTACCTATCGAAGTTTGTTATATTTATGGTTAGGTTAGGTTTGGGGGGGGGGGGGTGGGGGGGGGGGTAGGAAGAACTGACTGGAAACGGTTAGGTTATATTTCACCCTCGGCCGCCGGAGGCGGCCCCGCCGAAGGCGGGAGGGGGAAATATAACCTATCCGTTTTCAGGCAGCTTTAGGAGCCTGGTTCAGCGTTACTTCAGGTTCTACGACATGAAATACTTTTTTGCGGTAGATTTATTCATTTCTCGTCGATTTATATTCATTTCACTTCAAATAAAAAAAATTATTTTGGACATCACTTACCGAAGTTGGACATCACTTACCGAAATGGACATCACTTACCGAAGTTGGACATCACTTACCGGCCTGGACATCACTTACCAAAGAAACCCCGAGACCTGCTGGTGCTGGTAGTCGGCTTTGGCTTTGCCTCAGGCTTCCTATTGAAAGAAAGTTTAAAAAAGTCATGCATCCAAAAGGGGCTGTATCAAGACACTTTTGGAGTGCATGTAACAATAGCGTGCAACAATGACGTAATGAGGTGCGTATGCCAATGACAGGACGAAATTAGCATGAACATCCACAACCAGAGTCTTCAGAGGTACTCCATAATCAATAATCCTTTCATTCATTGAGAATGAGGACGAAACGAAAGTGTCCAAAGTATTGTCCAGAATAATTTTTGAAACCATCATATATGATACATACGAGCTAGTAATAGAGTGGAGTTCAGATACTAGAGTTCAGTGTGTCGTTAAATAAAATAAAAGGCCCCATTAATAAACTTCGATATGTCTAATCAATCCCAAAGTCTATCCATTTTAGATTCGGTGAACTCAATCCGAGTCAAAACTTTGGAAGGTAAAAAAAGAAGAAAATAAACAGGATTTTGTTGCAATAAATTTTTCAATATTTAAATAACTCATTAATATCAAAATTAACCTCTGGACAAGGTGGATCAAATTTAAATTTCGTCTTTCGTAGTAGACAACACAGAAGGGAAAGGATTTTGGAATTTTCTTGCTCGATTTGGGATGTCTTCCCCACGTCTCGCCATCGAAGTGACAGAGTTGAAGGAAAATCCAAATAGAAATGCTCTTGTAAGCGAAAGCGGACTATTTGGAGCGGTCCTGGAAAAAGAATTTTCGTTCACCCAGAATGAGAAAATAAACTTCTATGATAATAATCAATGCTCTCCTCTACAAATGGAATTTAAAAATAATAGGGAAGGTTTTCCCTGGCTCCAAAACCACATGGTAAGTACAGTAGTAGTTCATTATTGCATATAATTTAGTATAATTTGATCATTATAAACGCAATGCTTTTAACACTGTTAATTAACTGCCGGAATTACGAGACACATAGTGTACAATATGTATCGGCACGTGCCGAATTAATTAGCCGATTTACAAACAAGCAGGTAATTACCTAGATGCGTATACCTAGTAGGTACCTAACCTACCTAACTTACTTACTTCATTATACTTTCGCCGAGAGTCTCGGGGTGCCCCTCGTATGAAGATGCTTAAAAACCAATACAACTTTATAATGTTTCAAACGGCATAAAGGATATGGGCAGTAAAATAAAGGATATAAGCAGTAAACTGGCAGTTAATTAAAAAAAGACGTATTGGCAGTAGAGGCAAATATAGTATTAAATTTTATAAAATCACTCTTTATTTTCCGACTATTGGCAGTAGTAAAAATATTCTTCCTAATCGCATATTTTGCATAAGTAATGCATTGCATTCATTTAAATGTCAACTTTAATACGTTTGCATAGTAGTTAGAGGGTCTTAAAGCTTCCTCTAGTCAGTAAGCGTAAGCATTTAAGATTTTCGACAGCAACATGTCCGAGCAAGCTTCTTCAAGTGTGCCTGTCAAAAACAGGAAAAGTTGTTAATAAATGGAAGCTAGTGAACTCCTTTAAATCATTGAAACAAGCACAGACATTTGTTGCGGATAATTGGAAGAAAAGATATTCCAACACGACAAAAATCGGGGATTTTTCGGTAACTACAAGTGTATACTATTGTTTCGTTCACGGAAAGAGTTGTAAAGCCCAAGTGCAACTTGTGTCTCCTGATGTTAATGGTGATACATCGTACTACGAATTAGAAGTGATGGACCATGGAGATTTGGCGAAGAAGACAAAATCAGGACTATCATATTCGCAGAAAGAAGATCATTTTCAAGTTTCGAGAAGCTCTACTTTGCGGCATATATTGTTACCTTTGATCACTCAGAATGGAAGAAATCTACGTGTACTTGCCCTTCGTTTCTGAAGAGATATGTTTGCAAACATATTTTTGGTCTAGCTGTAAAAAGAAACTTCACAGAATTTCCTCTTGCGGCCAAAGCTGTGCGAATCAACTTCCAACGGCTGAAAAGAGGAAAACCTACGAATGCCAGCCGACAGCCTCTCATTCGACAGTAGCAACATACTATTATCACTCTTTTTTAATTTTAATTTAAACCTTAAACATTGTTATCAAATCAATCACTCTTCAATTTTAATTAATAACATAATAATTATAACATAATAATTTATGGAGATTTCAAATCACTCGATTTGCACTCAGCCTGTACAGATTTTTATTCCTATTTTAAATCTTATCAATTTTGTAAGTCCAGCACTTTCAGTATTAAAACTTTTTGGGGTAAAAATGCAACTGCCAATACGTACCACTCTGTGCCTACTGCCAATTTATTCAAAACCATCTATTGCCAATAGCCTTATCGATAATGAACTGCCGATTCTCCGCCCCCTTACTGCCAATAGCCTTGCAGCCGTTTCAAACTCGTTAATTTCTATACTAGGGGCTAACGCAATTTCAAAACTAATGTTTTTAGCCTCATGTAAGTACAACTCAAAATACGCATACTATTCCATTTAAAATTATTAGATCCGCATATTACTCTAGAGTTATCTAAGTATCTTGCATTTCGTCGGTGAAGAACCAAAATGACCCATATCCATTTTTAGTTAAGGCAACATCCACTATCTGCAAAAATACTGAAATGTATCTTGTAAGCATTTACACAGAAAATTATGCAATTTTCAAAAACATGTAAATAGAACATTTTACACTAAAAAAAATATGCAAATCGAACATTTTACGATTTCAAAAACATGCATATGTAGAAAATTTTACATTTTCTTTTAACATGTAAATAGAACATTTTACGCTTTTAAAAAACTCCTAATGCAGATTTTACGCGTGCTTCTCATTTTGTTTTTATGACATAGCTCATTTTGATTCCAGCTTAAATTGGATATTGGTCATTTTGGTTCTTCACAGAAAAAATTTGTGAGATATTAATATTGGTTTAAAGCAGATCCATTCGGAATTATTACAGCGTACGACAAATACGCATCGACAGCCATTGACAAAATAATTCCAATAGGTCCTTAATGAGCTGAAACTTTGCATCTTTTAATAATATTACTAACAATAACAATTAAATGAAAAAACTTTAGCGTAGAAATGTAACAACTATCATCAATAGCTATGTGCTGATATTTCCGTTTTTTCACCTGTGTAGCGATCTGCTCCGGCCTTCAGTTCAGGCGATTTCATGAAAGAGTAATAAAATAGTAATAAAAATGTTTTGGAAACGTAAGCTTTGGGTTTGGGGAATTGCTAACACGATTTCACAAATTAAATGCTTTTTTATTATATAATAAATTACGTAGCTAAATAGCTTAAAAAGATGTAACACCACATTCATTTCACTTTTTCAGAGAAACTATAATGTACAGGTAGAATACATTCTGTGTGGCCACTTTAAGTAAAAGGGCTTAATTGATCCTTTTACAGACCCGGACCAGACCATTTAGCTCTCACCATATACATGCAACATTACTTAAATTAAATGCTCTTCACAAAAGACACTTGTCTTGTTATTTATTTATTGCCTTATCCTACTAGTTAGTTACCTAATATTATACAGAGACTAAAGGTAAGCGTAATTATGCCTTGATTGAAACTTGAAATCATGGAAATTAAAACCAATAACCTTTTTCTTTTCTGTAGGAATTACACGTGTCAACGAATGGACTTGGACTAGGAAAAATAATTTACGAACCAGAAAAGGACGCGTACAACATTGAGGACTACGCGGAACCATCTGTCTGCTGTAATATTGTGCGAACCACTACTGGTGGGGCCGGGGCCTCTCATGAATTCAGCAATAATTACACGGTATAGTTAGTGCTAAAATAATTTTTATATAGGAGCTTGAATAAAAATGATACAAAAAAAAATGCATTAGCAGTCAGCAGCCGTAGTCGTAGTCGTGTAGTCTCTGTCAATCCTATACCTGTCAGAACCTTACAATGTAATCCACTTAAGTGCATCAATTAAACCCCTATATATGTATTCCCACAAATCATAATCGTCTCGTCACTAATCCTTTAATTCAAAATTTAAATTGAATAATCAAGTATCGCTTACATAATTATACTTAACGAAAGCAATACTCTTGCCCCTATTCATTATTCCAGATTAAGTATTCCACCTCTCCCCACTCAACACTACCGCAACCGCAATGTCAATCTCAACCTCAACCACCACGTCCATTATCCATGCAAGCCGAAATCAAAGGAGATGAAAGTCCAGCAGATGGTGAAATTCAACTCTTGATTACATTTCAAGATAAAGATTCGAATAAATGTCAAAGTCAGACATTCCCAAATCAAGCGAAAGCCCTTCTCATCGGTCTAATGACATTTATGGTAGGCTGCAAAAGAAATCTTTAAACTTGATTTAGCTAACTAAATTTTACATATATACTACACAACAATGTTATTCATACTACGATGAATTAATTTTCGTTTGCACTATCTCAACTGTTTTTTTCAAGATTCTGGTGTCTATATAAGTAACTTGTTTTTCTTTTACTTCATCCAGGTAAGAGTAGCAAAAGGAAAACGTCAAAGACGAATTCAAAATGAAGCCGCCTACAAAGCATCAACGATCCTGCTGCCCCACTAGATTATGATTATGTAAAAATCGTCCGTGTAGAAGCAAAATCCGTATCTTTCTAAAATTGACTTTAAAAGCAAAACTGTATATCTTTCCTTTTAGACATCTACGTCTACGCATAGGTCACTATAGGTCGCCGATTGAAAATGTCTATCGTAATGGGTTACTATAGTAGTAAGCGCTCCTAAAATTTCCAATGGACGGATCGCACTATTGTAGGTGTTTTTAGTCAGCACGTAAAAAAACCTAGTGTTCGAATATCAGACGGGTATTTGAATATTCTATCAGTAAGCGGGTTCCTAATTGTAAGGGGGTCAGAATTTCAGAATTGTCTGGGTTTTTAATAGAAGGTGGGGTCTACTCTATTACGAGGTATACTGCATGTAGTTCCTCCCAGTTAACAAGTTTTACGTTTTTTTCTTCTTTGCCTATTTGTAAGACACAATTATTTACTAGTGCTTATAAATTAAATTAAATTTCAGTGGTAGACAACAATAATTATTACGTCTGCTCTCCTTACGCATTAGGTATGGCTTAAACTGTGTCCATTTATGAATAGAAATTAATTGCATCGTTTACTGCTGTACTGTGTGGGACACATATTTAATTTTGAATGCAAGTTAAACTTAACCACATACCTATACACAGGTTTTGTATTTTTATGCTTAATTATGGATTTTAAAAGTTTTGTGTCCATATGTGTGCTATTCTAAGCTATACTCATTGATATATCGTCTGTGAAGAATCAAAATGGCCCATATTCATTCAATTGCAATATCTACAAAAAAATGAAACATCATGATACTGAAAGCATGTAAATAGAACATTTTGATTTTTCAAAAACATGTAAATCGAATATTTTGCACTTTTCAAAAAGCATGTAAATAAAACATTTTGCACTTTTTAAAAAACATGTAAATAGTAAATTTTGACCATTTCAAAAACATGTAAATATGACATTTTACACTTTTCAAAAACACTTAAACAGAAAATTTTGACCTTTTCAAAAAACATGTAAATAGATCAATTTGCTTATTTTAGAAACTTGTGATTAGCGTTGTAAGCATGTATCTTATTTAACTGTCTTTTTTGACATATCTCTTTTTAATCGCAGCATAAATTGGATATGGGTCATTTTAATTCTTCACAGACGATATGCATAATAGTATATAATAAATAATATATCAGTAGCCGGAACGAATGCACTTATTAAAACACGTATAATATCTCTCCGTAAAACGAGCAATTTGTTGAAAGGATAGACAATTATGGTTAATAGATAAAATACAACTGGAGATAACATAATGCTGTATAGTTTAACAGGTTCTATTTTTTATAACCAGCTTTGACATTAATGTCAAGAGTGAATAACAATAAGTTATACATTTATTACCAGTTAAAACACAATGTAGAAAGATATACTGATTTTACTGAGAGATGTATATATCCATTTCAATTGTGAAGTAGTGACGTAATAAACTTTTTTTCTCCAGACAAACTTCTCATTTGATTGACAAATCAATTAAATTTAATTGGATAACAACAACAACACTCGACCCAACTGACTTTTTTAGCTTAAAAAAGATTTTGTGTAATTTTTTATTACCTATGTTCCATGTATATTCTGTCTGTATTAATATTAATGTTGTAAACATTAGCGTTTATTATGATTCAAATAATGGACATATCCAGAAAAAACAGAAATGCTTCTCACTTCATATCAGATTATGAGATGCTAAATCTGCTACAATCTCAAATGCTGTCCGGACTACTAATTTGGGTTGAGAGTATAATCTCATTTCAAGTGATGTGATAATAATGTAGCGATGGCGATAAGGCGATGACAGCCAATATCGGTGACCTGTTAGTCAGACTATCGAGATGATAAGAACACAGAATTATTCTTAGAGTGCGTTCTCTTGTTCTCGTGACAGCAACTTACAATAAATTAGATACGGCTTTGCAATTTAAAAAATAGTTTTCTTACAAATCAAGGAAAACAACACAATGATGGTGCGTTTGTGAACAATAATGTGCACTTAAAACTTCGGCGACCGAATAAAAACTTCTTAGACACTCAAGGTCCAATGGAACGTGCCCATCCAAATACTTACGAAAATTCTGAGCAAACGTATGCTTTTTTACAAGTACAGAGAGTCGTGTGAATCGTGAATTTTTGAAATAATTTCTATATGTATGTACCTCCCTACCTTATACATGGCGTATTTTATTTATAATGCATACCTGCATGTAGGCATTGACATTACTGATAAGTGTGACTGTGGTACATTAAGTACATGTCACAAGCTGTAACCTTTTGCACTTACAAAAAATTTAAGTAAATGGTGGACAGTTTTATCTTTATTTATAGCTGTAATAAAATGAAGTATTTTAAACAGATATATTCTGTCGAGAAAAATATTTATCTTATAAAAATCCGGTTTTATTCTTCAACCGAAAGATGTTATATGAGATAATATTTTAGAATAGACAACAGAGCAAATTGCAATTTCTTACTATAGCAGCATTTAAGATCACAATCTCTGTGTGCCTTGATTTACATAATGACGTGGAATTACATGACGTCTAATTAGTTTAAACAATTCTGTAATTTCCGTAATAACTATTAAAAGAGGGAGACTTGCCGAATTAATGTCACATGCAGTACTTACTACGTATTTTATTAAATAGGTTTTTGAAGCTACACCTGATGATTGCTACAGTATAGTATAAGTATATGCACCTATAGGTAATTACACAGTGCTAATTTTTACCTGGTTTTGAACTTTTAATATAGCTGAATGATGCTAATCTGCAGTAACTGGTTGAAACCTCTAGTAATATACTGTATTTACTTTTCTAATTACTATTCCTGGAATTTATTGTTTAAAACTTGACAATGTACAACAAATTATATTATGGGGTACGGTGTACGGTGCAGGAAAACATGGATTAAATGATTCTTATCTTATGATTTCAAAAGTTGTTTTCTGCATTTAGCGTTCGTAGCTCACAGTTTTTGCAATATATTATTATGTACGTGTTCGTGCAATAATACATCAAAATTCGAAAAACTAAAAAGTTTTGGTGTGACTGTGTGACATGAAAAACAAAAATTCATCTCTACATAGCGTAGTTTAAAATTATGGTACAAATAGTGAATAGTATTCTTGTGAACAATTAATATAACTCCTCACGACACAATCATAAACAAATTCACGTTTTTTGGAAATCAATTAGATTAAACATCTATAACGATAACGATTTCATCAATACAAAAATAAAATTTTAGTAATTTAATTTAATTTATTTCAAAAATATGATTACAAAACATCCGTCCTTCAGTGCGCATATGGTGAATGTGGTTCTGATAATATCTATTTCAATTTTAGCCATACCAAATATTCTAAAACTAAATTTGTTTTTTACATCTGCATTAATGCCAGATGTGGATGCGTCAAGAAGGAACGAGAATGCTAGCCATTATCTCATGTTATTTGAGAATGAAAATTTTGATGGTAATTTTTTCTATGTGAAACCATTTCTAAAATGGCCGGAAGGAATATTGACTAATTTGGATGGATACGAAAATATAGTATCTATTAAATTAGTTTGCTTTAAGGGAGCGTAAGTTGGCAGGACTTGAATATTTATTTCACTATTTCAAAAACCATTCTGTACTCTAATAAATGTAATCTTCCTTGCCTTTTAAATGCATCAAACTGCAGATGGATTTTTTATTCAGGGAAGTATTTAAGCGGTGACGGAAACGAAATGATTTACAGCCAAGAGAAAACCTGTTACAAGCTAAACATGAGGAGGAATGTATGAGTTTAATAATTAATAATACGATTGTAATATTACTATGCAGATTTAAAATTTAAATAGTAAAGTAAATTTAGTTAAATGAAATCATTTCTCATCGAATCGCTCCGGCGCTTATTCAAACCAATACGGTAATAACTTATCTTTAAACTTCAACTTTAATTTATTTTACTAAAAGCTCTCTTCCGTCCGTTACATTCCAATTTCCTTGAATGACGAAAAAACAACTGTTCCAGATAAAATATTAATTTTTCGTCGTTCTTACCTGCAAAGCTATTTTGGGGAAGAAAGAATCTTCACATTTGATGACATTTTGGAAAAGGACAGAAAATTTATGAGAAGTCACGAGAATCATTTTGAGTTTCCTACAGTGCTAGACATTTTCTACATGTATCATGGAGATTTCTCTCAAATCGTAATCACTGGCGCCCAAAATGCTTCTTGGACTTTGTATGATCAACCTGAATTTGGTGTCCGCAGAACCAGTGACAGTATTCTCAGCAATAATAATGATGCCCTGACTTCCGTTTGTGTCAAACATGGCTTGATCTCCAATAATCCCGACTCGAAACGAAATCAAAACGAAAATGCGAATACAAATATAATTTCATTTTCCACAAGCTTATTCAAATTCACTATTCGATCAGTTCGTAAGGGTTGCCATTCTTCAAATGTTACATTTTTAAACAGAGCACTTTCAGCTGTCTCAAAATCCAAGAAAAGTCAGTCCACAGGTTTTTGCTAAACACATTTAAGTATTATTAACTACCGTATATCCTCTAATACCACGCCCCGCGTTGTATTGAATTTGGAGGTCTACCCGCTCCACGACGTCCCACGTTGTATTAGATACAAGTAATGTTAAAGTACCGCAAATCCCGCGTTCTATTAGAAACGTCAGCACAGTCTTAGAGGAAATACGGTACAAATCAACCATAAACTAGCACATGCTTGTTAGAAAACTCTGAAAAGGAATCCAGTAAAGCTACCGTATTTCATATTACATTTTAACCGATTAATCTGTAGATTTAAAAATTTTAATTGTGAGGAATCCTGTAAAATCAGCAGCCTGTAGCTGTAGCAGCCTCTATTAAAAAATGCACCGGGCTTTTGTGATAGCTAAAATGTTTACCACAAACTCTGCTAAAGATTTTGAAAATCTGAATCAATGATATCATTTATATCACATGTGATAGAGGTCACGGGTTAAAATCCGAGAGTTTGTTTTTAATTTTCACTTAACAAAATAGTGTTACCAGATTACCGGTTGAGTGATGTAATCGCGATTTTAGTAAACTTAATAATAGTAGTATCGGTAAATGTAATAAATTTACTCGGTCAACACTTCACCGGTAGTACTATTGGCATTTTTAACTGCTTCTTCTGTCTCTAAAGGCGGAGTAACAGCAGGTGTAGTTAGAAGTTAATTGCAGCGTGGTAAGTCCACCAATATTGTTCTAAGCTTGCGTATTTTTATTACTAAAATGCCCGAAAAAATTTTCAATTCCAGCTTGCACAAAGTCTAAGATTAGATTAAGTAATCTTGTAGGATCATTACAATTAAAAGAAAGCAACGCTTTGTTTGATAAAACCAATACCGAATTGAAGTTCGAAATCGAGAATCGCACCGTGATACTAGATCAGCTTTTGAATTTAATGCAAAAAATCTTCAACAAAGTATGTGCTGGCCCTGGTCAAAATGGAAAATGGGTTCATAAACCTCTCATATCAACTCTTCTGAACCAGTTTATTTTCAAGTATCAGCATACCCATGTTTTTTTGAGCGTTAGTGAAATTAAAAATAGTCTCAAAATACATAACCAAACTTATCCAATTAATATCGCAATAAATTCCTTCGACAGTCAAAATTATTGATTCCAAAATTTGTTCGAAAATTTTACAGTCGGTTTATTCAAAATCGATGGATGACTTGGAATCGTGCTCTAAGAAAATTAATTCAAATTCGATACCTTTATTTTCCACTGGGAGTGAAAATAAGAATAGCGATGAAATCAATGGGTTTCTTGATCATCACGGAAATCAAATTGTACTGGAAATCCCGGATTTCATGGAAACTGTTGAGTTAATGAACACATTAGATCCAGCTTTTGAAGCAGTGTGGTTTCTGCTTTCAATTAATCTTGGAGTTTGTAGTTCTTTATCATCATCATCTGTATCATCAGGGAATACCATTCAAAAATATTTTGGGTTTTACCAGAAATTTGTTAATTATTTTCTGAAGCCACTTAGGGCTTTATGGTATGTAATGATTATTTTTATTCTTTTCTCACTAAAATATTGTGTCATATAAAATTAAATCCTTAGGTACTTGAAATTATCTTACTCACTCCCTTAAAATTAGTTTGAGTAAGTTAAGTATGTGATAACTACTTTTATGATTTACCATATTTCATTTTTGATGTTGTCACATTATTTTAATCTGTAGGATTCAAAAACCTGAATGTGGAGTGAAAAATAGTAGTTACAAAACCAGTTTTAAAACAAAAGAAAGAAGAATGCTGGATAATATGAAACTTTGCAATGCAGCCGTTTATATGAGAAGTCGCAGTTCATTGAAAAAACCAGTTCGTCCCATTGACTTCCAATGGCAAGGGGAATTAATAGGAAATACTATACTAGTTCCACGGGTTATTCAAAGAAACATTATTATTCCTCGTTAACAACATATTTTAAATAATTAAAATTTATATATAATATCTGTATTTATTAACAACGCTCAGGATAATATTACTTACACAGTAAATTAAAAATCGCTTTCACTACATACATAATCGCCCATGAAGAATCAAAGTGATATATACATATCCATTTTTAGGTAATAATAAATCTAACAATCTACCAAAAATTAAAATATTACCCTGAGAGAATGTGACTCAATGTGAATAGAAAATTTTGAACTTTTCAAAAACTTGTAAATAGAATATTTTGAACTTTTCAAAAACATGTAAACATAATATTTTGCACTTTTCCAAAACTTGTAAACAGAGCATCTTTAACTTTCCAAAAACTTGTAAATAAAACATTTCGCACTTTTCAAAATCATAATTATTAACATTTTACGCATCTAACTTATTTAAAGTATTTTTGACATCTCATTTTAATTCTAGCTAAAAATGCATATGTGCTACCTATTTTGATTCTTCCCAGACTTCCAGAATTTATAATATTTGCACACACGATTGTCAGCAATTAAATTAAAGCTTTTAAATGAAAGTCTCATTTTCTTATATCACAATAATGGCAAAATCTAAAACTATAACCAGAATCAAACTAGGCAATGCATTTTAAATTGTTAATACCCCCTATAATATAGTTTTTCCGAACATGAATTATAAACCGAATTCCTAAATGTATGAAAGTACTAAATTTTAAAGTACAAACACGAAACATGATTACAAAATGTTTTACATCATCAATTTTATAATTTGGAGGATTCAATGTGAGCTTCTACTATGCCGTTTTCTACAAGCTGTGTAATGCCTTTCCCGTCATATCCCATGGCTTTCAAAATCTCCACTGTATGCTCACCAACCTCTGGATCAGGCTGAGCTAGATTTGCTTTACCGGGAGTTCGGGAGAGCCTCGGAGAAGGTTCGGGTTCCCAAGCGCTTGTGTAAGGATTCTTTGCAAACGACTCACGAGCTTGATTCTGAGGATGAAGATGGGCTTCTTCCAATTCTAATATTGGAGTTACACAAGCATCGCGCTCGTCAAAGATGTCGGTCCACTCCTTTTGTGTTTTAGTAAGGAATCTATCAGCAATTTTTGCTTTATTCTTTTCGAAATTTCCAAATTGGTCGCTTTCAACATCATCACCTTCAAAACCCAGACCTTGTATAAACTGGTCATAGAACTGGGGTTCTATGGGTCCGGCTGCCATGTATTTACCATCCTTGGTTTCAAATGTATTGTAAAAATGAGCACCGCCGTCAAGCCTGTATTTCATTTCGAATTCCATCAATGTTAACAATATAAAAATACTAATCGTACGCTTAAAGTAATACTAGAGGTGTGAATTATTAAGCAATTTACTATTCTAGGCATGCCGTATTTGTTATATGTACCAATTCTCCCCCCGTGGCTTTCCCCATAAGGGTGTCTGCTGTGTTTTGAATAAGAATGAACTCACGTAAGCTGCTCCTTCCGTCATGCTTGAGTCGACCACCTTAAAAATTTAAAATATAATTGTGATTATGTTGCGCGTCAATTTTAATCCAATATTAAAATGCCAATCAGAGTATAATAATTTATTATTAGAGACAAAGTTTGAAACTGCAAAGAAAAATTGCAGAGCAAAAAAAATTTAAGCAAACATAGAAATTGATAAGATATCGTCTGTGAAGTACCAAAATGACCCATATCCAATTTAAACTAGAATCAAAATGAGCTATGCGATAAAAACAATATGAGAAACATGCGTCAAATGTCAATTACGAGTTTTTGAAAGGTTTAAATGCTCGATTTGCATGTTTTTGAAAAGTGTAAAATGCTCAGTTTGCATGTTTTTGAAAAGTGTAAAATGTTCTATTGATATGCTTTCAAGACATACTTCAATATTTTTGTACATAGTGGATGTTAATTTTAGCTTTAAAAAATGGATCATTTTGGTTCTTCACATACGATATTATTTTTAAATCAAACTGACCTGTCCCTTCCCGGAAGCATGTCGTTCAAATAAGGCCATTAGGATTCCGAATGCACATGTTAAGCCACCACCAGCAAAGTCTGCTAAGAGATTGATAGGAGGAGACGGTCCTCCCTCTTTTCTGCCCAAGCGAGACAATACACCTGTTTGGAAAAAAGCAAATGGGTACAAAAAAATAAATAATGAAATTACTTTATACATCTGTAGCTGTACTACCATCAAAAATTTGTAATGTAATCTAAAACTCTAATTTTTGCATAATATAATTAATTATATTATATAAATATATTAAATAATTCCAGCAGCTAAATACATCATTTTTAATTACCGGAGAGAGCCGCGTAGTTAATATCATGTCCAGCCCTCAGTCTATACGGCCCAGTTTGCCCGTAGCCCGAAACTCGACCGTAAATTAAACGTGGATTTTCTTTCATAAGCTCAGTTGGTCCTAAATTTAATTTCTCCATTACGCCTTTTATCACGAACAAAAAACAAACAAGAAACACAGATGTATAATTTATACATTTAAAATACTTTCTCAGATTAAACTGTGTTGTGTTATATTTTAGAGATACCTACAATAATTGAGTAAAGAACATAATATAAAAGCCAACACGCATACCAGGTCGAAAAGGATCCAGGAAAACATCCGCACTGGTAGTCAATTTCCTAATAATTGATTTCCCTTCTGGGTGCTTCAAATTCACAGCTATCGACTGCTTACCACGGGCTAACTTATCCATCTGCATACCTGTTTGAACCTTTCAAGTCAATCAAATGCAAACATTATCATTAATTTTACCACTTGCTATAATTCTGAAAAATTATCTTGTCTTATTCCTCTGCACGATTAAAATGTTTGAGATTGGCTTATAATACACTCTAGGACGACGGTGAGTGTACTTAAATGGTAACAAAAAACCATTAACTGCAAATAATTTTGGTTTGTTGTTTGTTTGTTAATCGCGAACAGTAAGAAGTAGCAACGACTGATGCCAAACATAAACTCTCATACCGAATAGGACTATTATACTATCACTATGATTTTATGAGTCCTTAAAAATATATAATCATTAATAAAATTAACTTGTATATTTCACTCACCTTATCTACACGAATCACGGTCGCTCCAAAATCCGCAAAAAGCATCCCACAGAAAGGTACCGGAGCTAACCCGGCGATTTCTATTACACGTAAACCCTTCAGAGCCATGTGTCTGCTTCTATAAGCTAAAAAAATAACGAATTTAGAAAACTAAAAAAAATTGGAGTGAATTCTTGAACCTAATATTATAGTATATAAGCATAGGTATTTGTATTTTAATGTTAGTGTCCATGTTTGTAATTAATTTGTTATTTAAAACTTCCAATTTCCAAAATAGGTAAGTCCATATACTAGTGTAGTCCATATACTATATATTGAGTCCATATATTATATTCCATATATATATAGTTCATATACTATATATAGTATAGTCCATATACAGTAAGTAAGCAGGCGTGCTTGGGTGAGCGGTTAGGACTGCAGACTGTAACGAAATTTACAGCCTCAGACCTGGCTTCGATCCTCGGCCACTGCTAATCGTTTACGGCTCGGTGTTGTACGGTAAACGTCACTGGATGGTTGATTGAAACCCAATCTCCTTCGGTGCTTCTTAGTGACCACGACTTACTGTAGGGGCCTAGGGAATGAGACTCCTTTACTGTGGAGGAGGGGACGGGATAGGTGAAAGGGTACAAAGACCGAGACGATCTAACGCGGTAACCTCCTATTTCCTCACCCACAGTGACTGGTTGAGTCTGGTTGTATGAACTTCGGTTAAATCGACCCAATGAATAAATTATTATTATTATTATTATATACAGTAAGTAGTAAGTAGTACGGAACAACCGTAACCGTATTTTAATATTTTCCAGTGAATTTTTAAATCCTAGCCGTGTTGTGCATCGACATTCCGTTTCGTTTACTAATTTCTACTCACTAGTCAGCTTCCTATATTAATGTTCATTCCACCTCATCTATCCTAAATCTATTTTATTTTGAACTATCTATGCTCTCGATCAACCGCACAATCTAATAATATATTCATTTCGTCAAGTTGATATTTAACCGGAGCCTTTGCTACCCCCATCATGATACATATTAAAAATTTCCATTTTATGTACAGAGAAGGTAATGATTCTTGATTCAAATATTCGAATATTATGCTATCAAACGATTTAGTAAGAATATTATATATAGTGAAGAACATTACAAAAATAATTTTATAGGTGAGTAAATGGTTTTTTTTCTGAGCCTGTTGAGTTTTATAGTTAGACTTTAGACTTGCAATACATCTAAAATTTTAAAGCGCAAACACAAGGCAGTCGTTTATTTGGTAAGTATAAGTAATTACCTATTATTGCTTAGAAAAACTTTATTTTTGAAGTTTAAGTCATAAGTGGGTTGTGGGTGCAAAAATTTAACTCTCAATTTTTACTCCACAAAATAATCAGTACATGCAAAATTGAAAAGTACCATGTATGATGTAGTAACTACTTTTGTGACTAGGTCGATCTCAAATGAACTAAAATTACGTATTCATTTATTACTTGTTTGAACTTGAACTTTAATCACCACACTTCAGTAATGAGTAAAAAATTATTTAGCCTCGCACAGAAGCAAAGAACATATCAAAACTAAAGTGCCTGTAGAACCTTTGTGCATTAGAAGGGTAGGCAAAGGCAACCTTATGTTTCAGGTTCATTTAAGTACAAAACTAGTATTCTAGTTTTTATAGTAGCAAGTTGCAAAACAAAATAAAATCTGCAGAGAATCTCCACTGATAACAAGAAAGAACATTTGAAAAATTCGCGCTTACTTGTGCTATTCCAAACACAACTCGTAAGTAAAAGAGGGAAACATTTTTATTTTCCGATAAATAAAATTTAATAAAATATATTATTAAATATAATATATAGAAAATGAAAATAGAAACAATTATTTGACATTATCGTACACAGATTTGGATTAATTTAGTTCATCAATGAAATAAAGTGATTTTTTATTGTCATCATGATCATGATCGAAAATATGATTGAAAATAACTGAAATTTTTCTCAAAAAGTCGTTGGCTCATCACCAGATCGTAGTAGATGCCTCTCTTCTTCATGAGATCTTTATCCGTTCCCATTTCAGCAATTACTCCATCATTCAGAACCACAATATTGTCAGCAGTTCTTATCGGCTCAATCCGTTGGGAAGTGACGATCATTGTTCGTCCTACTCGAAGTTTCATTACAACTTGCTGCAATATTTTATCATTTTCGGTGTCCACAGAAGTTGTAGCTATTAAAATTAAATTTGTTACGCGATAAATTAAATGTCAGTTGCAACATTCAGTATTCACCACTCCTTTAAACCATATTTACCAATACCTAGTTTTCAATTTCAAAACTTTTTACGAATCTACAAATAATTTTCTTAAAAAGTATACGGAGCAGCAACGCGTAAGCAGTTATAGTAAAAACATTTAAAATCAAAAGAACCTTGATCAATTAACATGATCTTTGGATTATCAATCACTGCTCGAGCAATAGCCAGTCGTTGACGTAAAACAAATCCTTGTGGTCCATCCAAGACATCTTCTAATTTTGTATCATAGGTCTTTTTCAGATTTAGTGCAAAAGACAGTAGAAAGTAAAGTTTAAATTAATATTAGAAATATAATAATGCCATATTATGGAATCAGAAATTTTCAATGTTTTTACGAATTTTTTAATAAACTATACTAGACGTCAAAGTTAAATAAATGCTTACGTATTTCAATTCCTGGATATGTTCGTGAATGCATGCGAATTCTGCAGCGGCTTCAATTTCATCCATATCCACAGTTCGACTATTATCACCATACGCAATATTTTCGGCCACCGTTAAATTCGACATAAATAAGGGATCCTGAGCAACGAAGCCGATTGCTTGACGAATACTGTCATTATTAATTTCAAGGTAGTCAACGTCGTTTAGTAGCTATACACAGAATTCAGAATATGTAAGTTGCCCCGCCCGTTACCGTTACCGGTCTGGGTTATCCATTAATTAAGTTGACAATTCCACTGTTTTATTTAGTCATATTTTTAATGATCGTTAAAAATGACCTAAGAAACGCTTACAATTTTCCCTTCAGTAGGGCTATAAATATTTAAAAGAATTGACATGAGAGCTGAGCTGGAAGGAATTGAATTCCCTACAAAAGCAACATATTTTCCAGCTAAGATTTCCAGTGATACTCCTTTCAGAACTTGAATATCCCGTGAAAGGGGATACGCAAACGTGACATTATCCAAAACAATTTTAGGTGGTGGGTCATCTGGTCCAAATGTCATCTATTAAAAAAATACGACAATTAATTTGTAAATCTAGCGAATAAAGCATAAGGAAAAAGACAGGAATATCTAAATGTTTGTAGAATAGAAGTGATTATACTGAAATATTCTGGCGACGGGAAACTTCAAGTTTTTTCCTATTTTTCAGAACTTGGGTAAATAATGAAGCAGATATTTTAGCGTCAGAATAGCTTGGAAGTCCTGCTAAAGCATAGCTCGCAGGATAATAGACATAGTATGCCAGCTCTATAATGCTATTTATTACAAGTAAAATAAAAAGCCTGGTAGCATTACATAATTATCTTTTGAATTCATTTAAATGAAAAATTGAAAATACTGGAAAAATATAAATTTAGAACCTTACAGTAAAAAATGAAACATTCCTGCGGTGTTTGTCGTGTTAATTAACTGATCCTTCGTAAGGAGAAACCAAATGCCAAAGAAAGTGTAGAAGGCACATTGTGACAGTCCAAAAAAGACGGACCTCACCACTGAAACGCATACTATCCAACTATATACAAATTATTGCTACATTTATTACTAATTTATTAAATTTTATAAGAAATTAAAATCTACTATTTTATAAGAAATTTTGAATATAACATAGCTATGTAAAACATAAAGCAGAAAACAAAAATATACGGGAAAAATCACTGTGCAGAAATTATGTACTAAACTCTGCATCGTGAGCTACTTTAGTACCGGGAGCATTTCGCCAGTGCTTCACGATAACATTCAAGAAAGTATCCCTCTACATTTAGAATCTGAACTGTTCGTAAATTTGTTACGATGTTGAATATTATCTAGGAAAGTGAAAGCAGATAGCAATAATTCAACTAATTGTAAGTTATTAAAAAATTTAAAATTCCTAAATTGTCAAAATTGCATCCAAATGAAATGTAATATGCTTTCTTTGTATATGATCCAATACCTTCGCACAAGGCTGGAGGAACGAAGATACCATATTGTTGTGCCGTCCCCGGAATGTTCCCTCACAGAATAAAACGAGCATGAAGACTGGTACTAGAAGGAAAAGCCAGTCAGTTTCTCGATAGTGATAGGCCATCGTAAATAATACAAACGAACTTGTCCCGATCATAGCTAGAAATTCACAACCCGCTGTAAATAGCGTCATTATGGCCTGCAACAAACAACAGTAAAAAATTTATCAAGATTCACATAAGAGAATAAATGAAATGTTTGACATAAAACAACACAAAAAAGACTAAAAGACTAAATTCTATATTAAAAAACAAATAAATATGCAAATAAATATAAAATAAATAGCGATCACCATTTCAATCGCAGATACATCAGACGCAAGGCTTTCCCTAAGAAAACTGATATCATTTTGTGGGAAATCAAACCACTCCATCCGCTGCTTTAGTATTGACTCAAATAAGATCAGTCGAATTCTATTACTCATATGGTACGTTCCAAATCCCAGTATTATTTCCTGAAGGTGGAAATAAAAACAAAACCTATAGCGTAAGCACATACAATACATAATGAATCAACCTGCCTCTGTTAGCACAGCCAGTAGTAAGTAGGTGGTAGCTAAATTACATATCGTCTGCCTGTGAAGAACCAAAATGACCCATATCCAAATTAGGCTAGAATCAAAATGAGCTATATATGTCATAAATACAAAATGAGAAACATGCGTGAAATGTTAATTAGGAGTTTTTGAAAAACGTAAAATGTTGTATTTTCATGTTTTTCAACAATATCAAATGTCGTATTTACATGTTTTTGAAAAGGTGCAAATGTTCTAATTCCATGTTTTCGAAAAGGTGCAAAAATTTCTAATTCCATGTTTTTGAAAAGGTACAAAAATGTTCTAATTCCATGTTTTTGAAAAGGTGCAAAATGTTCTAATTCCATGTTTTTTAAAAGTGCAAAATGTTCTATGTAAAACAAGTTTTTCTCACGTCATGTCTGACTAGTGAGTATTTCTGTAGATAGTTGATAATGTTTTTAGCTCAAAATGGATATGGGTCATTTTGGTTCTTCACAGATGATATACTAATTTTATGAATCACAAAAAAAGCCCTTACCTGAACAAATGAAATTAACATCAAGATTAGGCCTAAAATAGCAAGCCGTGCGCAGTTCATATGAATATCCGATCGATCCACAGACAAATATCTCTGCGTGGTAAAAAAAATTAAATCGAAACAGAAAAATTAGGAAATTATTAAAGCAACAAAATACGACCGAGTTGCTTTACGGTTGTATGATGAGAAATCAGATTACACCAAGTAAGTGGTTTTAAAATTAAAATCTGCATCAAAAGTGCAATCACCGTTATCATTTTGATTACAACTTGTACTTCATATAGAATGCCACAAGAAAAGAGAACGGAGGTCACAGAGGTCAGGATCAAATAAGGCCAAGCAAACCTCGCGAAAGGAAGCAAGTTTCCAGAAATGCCTTGAGTTCGTTTCACTATCTGAAATCAATAAAATATACATTTATAATAAGATTCGAATAGTACTACTTACACCGTGTTAATATTTTTGAGGTAAAAGTAAAGATGCCAGGAAATTTTGACGTTGACATGTCTTTATTAATAAAAATGAAGAAAAACCGCACAGCACTCATAAGATTTAAATGGTAGTAATTCCAGAAATCTCTCGAGTCTTGAGATGAAATGCTCTCGTCATCTGCTGAGGAATTAATTGTCCAGCCGAAGTAATGTTGAAGCTTGTCATCAGCTAAAGCTGCACTTCTGTATTCCTTCACAAGCTGTTTAAAACTTTTTTGACTTTTTCCTAATAGTATAGAGCGAGACGGAGCGGTGGAAACTGATGGCTTTACTACACGTGATGCATACTCCTTGAAAAGGGCATTTTTGTCTTTCTTGACATTGGGCTTCGGCTTCCTTAATAATGAAAATCGATTCAAGAGTCGAGATCCTTTATTTTGTGTCAGAGGTGAGGGAGAATTTTTCCTATTCCTGGAGCTAAATGGGTCGAAACTCACAGTTCTTCTCCCTAAGCCCGACGGAGGTGTATGCGAAGAGTGTATCACACCTGTAATTAAATATTTTGTATTAAGTAACAAAAGTTGAAAAGTCCCATATTATGCTTTAAAATTATAGTAGGCGGATCTTTTCCTTCCTTAGGCGTGTAAGAAGCTAGTGAAAATTTCAACATTGGAAATATAGTACAGTTTATAGTACATATGGGGAAGTCTAGTTCTGGTTTGATGGGTTTGAAATTTTGTAACACGCTTGTAATTATTTTGTTTTGTATGTTTTTTACTTACGAAGAGTTTGCCTACTCCCATGATTTCCTTCTCCGAATACTAAGCTGGCCACGTCATCCGCGAGTAAACTACTTCGCGCTAGTTAAATAATACCAGCCAGCAGATTAATGATTTTTTGGTTCCAAAAATTTGAGAAGGAAATTATTAAACAGTAATTACGTATTATAATCAGAAAATTATCGTATATTTAGAACCAAAATGACCCATATCCCATTTAAGCTAGATTCAAAATGAGCCATGTCATAAAAAAAATTTGAGAAACATCCGTAAAATGTTAACTAAGAGTTTTTGAAAAGTGCAAAGTGTTAACTGTTAAGTGTGCTATGTAAATGCTTTTGAAAGGTCCAAAATGTTCTTTGTAATTTTTTTTGAAAAGTGCAAAATGTTCTATTTACATGTTTTTGAAAAGTGCAAAATGTTCTATTTACATGTTTTTTGAAAAGTACAAAAGTTTCTATTTACATGTTTTTTAAAAGTGTAAAAGTTTCTATTTACATGTTTTTCAAAAGTGTAAAATGTTCTATTTACATGTTCTTGAAAAGTGCAAAATATTCTATTTAAATTCTTTCAAGACATGTTTCAATATTTGTGCACATAGAGGATGTTTGTTTTTAGCTAAAAATGGGTAGGGGTCATTTTGGTTCTTTACAGACGATATAAATAATATGGTATGGACGGAGTCGAAATCGAAACCTTACCCTCATAAAGTATAGGAAGAAGCTTTTTTCGCAGATCTAGACATTGGATTACACAATTTTTTAAGATTAGAAGTTTAAAAGAGAACGAAATAAAGATCGCCACGAATTCAGCTCATGTAATAATAGTTTATAACATAATTTGAAAAATTAAAATACCGTAAATGTTCGAATAAGCGCAAGCGTGCTTATTAAATTTTTTTGGTTGACAGGCCGGCGCTTATATAATTTTAGAAAGTTTAGCCAAAACCCAAAACACGAAACTAATTCATGCCTAAGCCTATAATACAATATCACAGTTTTTGCGTTGTTTTTTAATTTTATGTCATATTAATGCTGTCATATATTTTTTATAATGCTTCAACACTATGCCTTGAGGTTATTTATAACCGGGCGCTTATTTTAGCAACGGCACTTAATCGGTCATTTACGGTATACGGTAATCAAAATATTTACCTCGATCACGTAAAAATTTGTTCCACACTATCCATCTGTTGTAGTCTACACAATTAAAGAATGTCTATTAAAAACCAGAGATCAATTCAAATCCTGAATTTAAAATTCAAATAAAATTATGTATATGTATTCTGATTCCGATTCGGAGAGTATAAACTATAATTAGTAATATTATTTATGCAATTTAAATATTGAACTTACAAATATTAGTTTCAAAACTTTCGAAAGTGAAATTGCAGTACTTATGATATCCACCGATTACCCTGGGTGTAGCGAGTATGCTTTCTCTGTCTACAACGTGCCGCTGTGTAATATTAAGAAGGAATTAGAATGTTTTTAAACAACAACTAATTACATTACATATCGTCTGTGAATAACCAAAATGGCGCAATTGGCGCATATCCATTTGTAACTAAAAACAATATCCACTATCTACAAAAATATTGAAATATGTCTTGAAAGCATTTAAATAGAACATTTTGCACTTTTCGAAAACATGTAAATAAAATATTTTGCACTTTTCAAAAACATGTAAATAGAACATTTCACACTTTTCAAAAACTCGTAATTAAAATTTTACGTATGTTTTTCATTTTGTTTTTATATAACAGCTCATTTTGATTCTAGCTTAAATTGGATATGGATCATTTTGGTTCTTCACAGAAGATACAATTTCGTTTCAAATTTACGGGCTCCAGTTCCGTGAGGATTGGTATCTTAAAATTCAACTATGTACCTATTCCAATTTTTTTAAATTGATAGTTAAATATTTAATTGAATTTAAATTTTAAGTCCTCAGTTTTTAAAGCCAAAATTAAGAAAATAAATCAAGAAAATAAATCTTTACCAAAAACACTGATTTCCTAAAGTTATTGCTATTGTTTTCGAGTAGAGCGCTGTAGTCCAGCATTTTCGCGTTATCATGCAACTGATGCTTCCTCTGGATAGTTTCAGCGAATTTGTAGTTTTGCAGTTGGGAATTAAAATAAGGCTTGAGAGCTGCAAATAGTAAAATACATGCAACGAAAAATTGGCAGTCGTGTGTGTAATAGTGTAGTGCTTAAAAGAAATTGATTAAAATGCTACCGATTGAATCCTCTAATGATTCTTTCATCAATTTATAGTACAGATTCTTTTCCCTCATCAACTTTTGATGACTCCCCCTTTCAACTATCTAACAATACAAACACAAATAATTAATGTTAGAAATAAAAAAACAAAATCGTGGCCAACTTTTTTTCCTTCGCTTTTGAACACCGACGAATAAAAACAAATCGGTTTTGTTATTTTTCTAAAACAAAATCAAACACAAGCCAGAATATTATGTAACTTACCTCCCCATCCTTCATGACATAAATTTTATCACAAGTTTCTATGAACGAGTTAAATTTGTATGCCGTCAAAACTATAGTACATTTTCGCCTCAAGCTGTCCAGTATGTGTCGAGCACAGGCCTCAAACTTTGAGTCCAAGTCATTAATAAAATCATCTAGAAGGAGAATACTTGGATTTTGAAGTAATACACGAGCAAAGTAGAGCTTTTTTAGTTGGACCGGTGATAGTTTTACATTTGAGGTTGACCCCACAAACGTATTATAGCCCTGAAATATTAGTTAATTAAGAACTAGAATCGGTTCGTTAAAAATCAGTTTCGGTAATTGTGATGGTGATACACTAATTAATGATGTTTAAATTTTACCTGTTCCAAATTTAAAATGTCTTGGTGAATCTCCACTTTTATACAAGCAGAAACAATGTGATTAAAACTACAATTTAGATTTCCAAGAAGAAGATTATCCTTGACAGTCATATTTAAAAGAGTAATCTCATCCGGAACCACACCAAATTGTCTTCGAAGCCATCCTACGTTTAAACCAAGGATGTTTATTCCATCTAATCGTACCTGTTCACACAAAATGCTTTGTAAATCAATGAATTATAGAATTACATTATAGCAACTGCAAATTCAACTGATAAGTAAGTGAAATGTAAACCTACTGTCCCGGAATCTGAGTCATAAAGCCTCTGAAAAATGCTGAGGATTGTTGACTTCCCACTTCCCGGTAGACCAAAAATAGTTACCATTTCCCCCGGGTGAATTGTCATGCTAATTTCATCCACAGCAAATTTTCGAGAGCTCTTTTGTATGTACCGGAAGTTGACTTTCTGCATTTCTAATTTTCCGAGTGCCTTCCCATCTGGAATATTGCCTTTGTCAGATAGATTCTTAATTCGGGATTTCCTGCACGTGAAATAAAACTAGTCAGTTCTTCAAACATCAAATGCAGTAAATGCACACTACTTTACTTAGGAGTCGTCCACAAATTACGCCATTCTTAGGGTCAATGGGTCTACTTGGGTACTGATGGCACCCCGTGTTAAAGACAGGACCAGATAATGCGGCCAGCGCAGGCAAGTTGCCTGAGGCAACCCCCGCTGCTTGAATTTTCAAAAAACGTGTAAATGGAACATTTTGCAGTTTTCAAAAATATGTAAAAAGAATATTATGACTTTTCAAAAAAAAACATGCAAAATCTTTTTTTTTGTACATTCCAAAAACATGCAAATAAAACATTTAACAATTTTCTCAAAACATGCAAATAGAACATTTTGCTTTACCAAAGAAAACCACCAATAAAATCAAAATGGTGGTTTTTGTATGGAAACAAATTGCTCCCTTAAACCAATTCCTTCGTCCGGCCCTGGTTACAGATAGCCATTTACGCAATGGCTAAGCTGATGACAGAGGGTACGGCGGTACATAGGTTCCTAAAAATAAAAATTTTCCCATGACGTCATTTGTAGAAGATCCCTTGTCAAATTATAAGTGTAACATTCGGTAATACTGGCACTCAAGCACTGCTCTACTAGTACCAGTCGATGGTGAAATAAACTTCAGCTGCAATCCTCTGTGCCTGCCTGATTTTGGCAAATAAAAACGGGGCATTGGATAGGAAAGTGCTCACAGAGGCAGCGGATGTGAAACAAAGGATGAGATGAAATATTTTGGGCGTGCTTGGAAGTTCCCATTGTCTCCAGCCCGTAATCTGTGTTGATGTTGATGGTGATGGTGCTGCTGGGTTTCCTGGGTTTGCTGGTGGCACTGGCAGTAAAGATTGCAAGGCATTACATGGATTCTTTTTAAATTTCCTCAATACACCCTCATCTTCAAAATATGTGATTGAAATGTAATACACAAGGGAGAGAAGGAAATTTGGGAATGACCAAAGAAATGCGGAAAGAAAGGCAGCCAAAAAAACTGTTCTCCAAAGACTACGAGAAGTAAAGAGGGAATTCCTGTAGGCGCTCAACGCTTTTATTTCGCCTCCGTAAATATGAACTGCTCTAATATTTGAGAGAATTTCATGCGCAACCCCATCCGCTTCTTGGTACGCCGCTTGCTCCTTCAGCACTAGATTTTTTTCACATTTTGCTTTCAGATACGAAATTATTCCGACACATAGACCAAAAAGTATTGTAGTCACCAGAGCAAGTTTGGGGTTAATGTAAAAAGACAGAATGACTAGAAATATGGAGCATAGTGTGCAAAATATTATCTTGGGCAAGCACACTCCTATTCCTGAGCATATCACTGAAACATCACTAGACAGAAAAAACAAATTATGAATTAAGTAAATAATTATTTTTAAATATTTTAAGATAGTCATAATTTATTTCCTCTTCCAAGTTAAAAGGTCAAATGTAAAAACTTACTTGGTCATTCGAAGGTTTAAGTTGCGGTCAATGTAGTTGTTTAACCAATGAAAATCTTTCCTAAGAACTGCCTCGACGTATGCAACCCGTATTTTATTTATCTGCAAGCACAAGACAATAAATTCTCGAATTAAATTAAATTAAATTAAATCAAGAAATTAAGATACATAAAAACCTATGCATGAGCTATAGACAAGACAAAATTCAAAAATTTCAAATTTCAAAATAAGTAAGCTAATTAAAGTTAAATAATTTAATAGTTTAATAAGTAAATTTAAATAAACTTGTACCTGCCTTATGGCGGAGAAAGTGAAACAAATGTGGTAGCCAAATGAGGAAGCCCCAAAAGCGATCGCAATCTCGAGGATAGGCAACATGGCGCGAAGTTCATGGAGTTTTAATCTGGAATTTGTAATTATTATTAACATTTAACAATGGCTGATTTTTAAATGAGGGCATACAGAATATTCTCAAATAATAATTACTTGATGCTGCACCCATTTTCCACAGTGTAAGCTAATCGAAAGAAAAGGCTGTATCTGTAATGTTTACAACAAATTCAAAGTAAGTGCATGGCGCCTGAAATCTGAATCATGTGATCTGAAACCTACGCTTTTTTAACTGGTGATAAATACAAATTCTATATACTTAGGTGCTTAAATAATAATACGAAATAGAATAATCACATATTTAATGAAATAAAATGAAATTCGTACGCGTAAATTAGAATGGGAAATAAGACGGAACTTAAGAGGGAAAATAAAACTCCAAAAAACATTAGCAAGTAGTCCACCGGACCAGCAAATCGAAATAATTTACAGAAGCCAATTTTGGTGAGTAGTAAGGCTTTATCCGTCTGTGACAATCTATCTTCCTCATCGCTGTCAGGAGCGCAAAAGCAATGACCAATAAAAACAAAACAAACACACAGACTATACTGACTACTGTATGTAGTAATTTGTAATTTTAATGCGTATTTTGAAATACTTTTAAATGAGGGATCCTTACTTGTGAAGATATTTGAAATATGATGGTTTTCTTGTTAGAGGAGGAGGCTCTACAGTTGCAAGACTTGGGTTACGTGCAGGATGCGGGAGTCTCTTAAAAACGGATAGATTGTCTTCAGCCTGCTGCTGGTCTTCGCTGACACCGCCAAGACCAACTTGCTCCGGTTTAGCTTTAGGGTTAGAAGCACTTCCGCTACCATCTCTAGTTGAAGGTGAAGTGGAGGCTGAACTTCCTTTCGGTCCTACGTTTTTTGGTAGTGATGTCATTTTGTACACGCAGGTGTTTTTAAATCTCCAACGAGATTGATTTTAATGTTATCATCATCATCATCAATAATATTTAAATTTGCAATTCGAGCGGCGCCACGCACACGCACACCACACTCGATTTCGATTATTTCTCCCGATTCTGGTTTGGTTTATTAGGTCAGGTCGGGATCGGATTCATGAACAACAGGTGTACAAAGAAATGTTTGGCTGATGAATCACATGGATACTACTCATACTACTGATTCTGAACCGGAACTGGATTAGAAACATTTGTTCTTTTACTAACTCTACCAATAATAATGCCACCTAGATAATACAATTATAAATTACCTGACCTAATCGTATGTCTATTGGTCCTGGTCCTGGTTCCTGGTCTATGATTCAGGTCTACGTAGATTGACATGGGATTGTGGGATGGAAAAATTTTAAAAAGCTGATTACTTAATAATTTTATATCTTGTCTCTTGTCTGTTATCAGCTGTATATAGTCGCTTTTACGCCTTACAATAAAAGTTTGAAACACGCATTATTACACCGTCATCGCTTTGTCCGAAATTCCAAAATTATTCATTCTTTTATGATTCAAATTAATCATTTTTTTTATTATTACTGTACTTTTATTAATTTTTGGCTCTAGCACAATAAAAATAAAAAAAATAATATTATTAAAAAATTATTTATTTGGCTTTTGATTATTAACATTTTTTGCTAAAATCTCAACTATTTTGACTACTAAAATTATTTCCCAGAATTTAATAAAAAAAAAGTTCAATGAGCACGACTATGGCAATATTAATAACCCATACACCGAAAAAAACGAACCATTAAACAAAAATTTAAATATGAAAAAAATGTATATTAGTTTTTTAATACAAATTATAGCACGGATTTAAATGACATCCACCTAATTATATCATAGTTATTAGAGACGGACATAGCGTATGTATCTAGATGTGGGTATGAGTCTAATTGGAAAAAGCCAAGCGTTATAAGTTAAAAGCAACTATATTTGCCATGTTTAAATTTATTTATATATATATGAACTGCCAAGGGCTTGGTGCTCGGATATTTGAAGAATCTTTAAATTTTTTGTAAAAAATTAATTGACTTGGAGTCACTTCTGCTGAAAGGGGCTTGGTATTTCCAGTCTTTTGAATATACTGTACACTTAATTTGGAAACAGAATTTCCCCGTCACAGCTGACGCATCGGTACCGTATTCCATGAATGGGATTAAAAAAGTGTTTATGGAAAATACCTATAGGTACTTTAGTTTTGACCTAAAATAAAAATCTTGGATAATTTTCCGTCCCTTTCACTTCAATAGGATTATAGGCTGTACGGGCTTCCATGGGGCATATCAGTAAACCCATGATTATGCATGCAAGTTGGGCCTGTGGCGTTTCTAGTATAAACAAACAGAAAATTAATAAAAAGTAACAGTAGTAGTAAGGTAAGTAGGTAGATATGATATGCCTCCAGGCTTAAGGCTTGGGCTTGTTAGCCTTAAAAATATTGTAAAGTTTTTTAAGGGAAAAAAAAAAGTCTATTAATCTGTCTGTACAGAGCCACCGTAGCCATTACGTACCTTTGTAAAAATAACATATGTATGCACTGAAGGGTTTTCCCAGGTACACTTGAGCAAATGTGTGTCAAATGTCAAACCAAAGGGCTTCATTTTCGAGTATAAAAGGAAACTTGAGAGGCAAGGCTTTCATTCCAAATTCAGTCTCCGATTCAAGTAGTATCCAGTATCCGTATCCTTAAAAAGAGAATTTCTACACCTTTTGTTTTGTTGAAATTTTATTTTATTCAATTTTTAATTTGTTGTCAAAATCTTCCATTTTGATTTTTACGAAATGGCATCAGCAGCAGTGAGAATCGTATATTTCTTCGCTTTCATCTCCGTCATTCTTCAACAATCTGTTTTGAGCGTTCCGGTCCCGGTCCATAAACTCGAAGGTAAATTAAAACAATACTTACATAGGTTTTTATTTTTAAAATGTTTAAAAGAATATTATCTGTGCTTTAAGAATATTATCATTTATGATACGAACTTTAATTTTCGCCAGCAAGTGACAAGACGTTTTACAAGTTAAAATTGAATTGTTTTGAATTTATTTTTACAGACAGCGAAATTTCCAATTTTGAAATTTCAAGGGTGGACAGAAGCGCAGAGACTGAAAACTTGCATTTGGAAAATTCGGCAGCTCAAAATCAAGACGAAATTCAACTGGTTCTTGTAAATAAGGCAGCAGGAGCAAGGCCCGGTTCCAATTCGGATTCGGATGTGGGAGTGAGACAAGGCCGGCAGTTCGGAAACGCCTTCGCAAGTGCTAATGCTAATGCATATGGAGGTGGCTATGGCGGTGGATACCCGGGTTATGGATTTCCAAGTTACGGCGGGTCGAATGCTTTCGCATCTGCTTCAGCATCTAGTTCATCTAACGGGTACGCTTCTGACTTTTGAAATCAATTATTTGAAACATGGCACGGGCGTGAAATTTAACTATTTTGATTGGGAAACGACGCAGGGAGTTGAACTGTATTTTTCATTCTTTAATGCTTTCTTTGTGTTTTGCAGATTCTACGGAAAATAACTGAAGCTACAATATCTGTGAATATCTACTGCAACCTTCACATCTTTGTTCCTGTTCATGCTCGCTGCTTTCCAATATTTTAATCCACAACTCCAAACTTGTGTTATAAAGCGTTGTTATCTGCTTTTTCCACCACCTCTGATCGACGGTGCTTTGCAATTTATAAACGCATAAATATGTACTTAACACTTTCATTGACACATGCTTCATTATCGTTGTACTTTTACTCCCTTAATGGTAATATCAATGTAATTAAATGTAATTAAACGTGTATAACATAAACGAAATAAAATTTGTTATTGATTGCGAAACGTATTATTTTAAATATATTAATATGATTAAGTTTTTTAAATTGTTATATTGTGATCTGGATCATGAAACGAGTTTTGTATATAGCTGCATTTTGTACTTCACTACTATGTAATACATTTGTTTACTAATGAACTTTGCCGATATGATTATAAAGCTATGCAATTAAAAACGTAATAAATATACATAACATTTGAATGTATACATTTCATCCAGTTTCAGCTTCCCAGAATCCATTAATTTAGACAAACATAATGTCCGTTTACTGATATATTTTAGTTTATTAAGTTTTACTAAAATTGGTTTGGAGATTCATTGTCGCCAGCGGTGATATTAGGGTGAGTGATGCCGATATCTAGGTTTAAAAAAATTGATGATATCGCAATGTATATAAATGCGGTTCCATTTACAAAGGCAGCTTGTTGCTAATGTTAAGGTCCTGCCCGTAGTAATTATGAGTTACTATGACAGGTGCTTGGCTGTGAGTAGGTACTATGAGTAATATACTAACAATTGACTGTATGACTGTATGAGTGAATGAGTAAGTAAATGGTAGAGTGTAGTAAGTAGTAGTAGACAGTGTAACAGTATAAGTATTTATTATGGTATGGTTTACTGTGCCAATGTGTGGCTGGTTCACTCGAGAGTTGATACTACACTAACTATTCTAAAGTGTAGAAGGAGCTGAGCCTCCCTCCGTCTCCTACTTCCTATTGACATTACATTGAATGATAACAATAACATTACTATTAGGACATCGTATGTACGATGCCCTAACATACCGCCTCCCCGCAGAAGGAGCGAGAGTATGTTTCTACTTGTCCACTCGTATGTCTAACTTATGCTAAATGACGTGGCTCATTTGCCCGTCGTCTATACTAATGCGAGCTTACGTGTTTAGTATTTTATAGCTGACTTGCATTAAATCGTAGCCATATTATCATTATATAATAGTTGTCTCAGGCAACTGTATCGTAACCTTATATCTAGTAAATACCTATAGTCTCCTTCCATTAAATCATTTATCTAAATTATCTCCTCTGGACGGACGGCCGGGACGACCAGACCATCCCCCCTCCCGATAAAACCCGAAGGTGGAGGAGTGAAATGTCATAGTAAGTATCATTCGACGCACAAAAAGTTGCTCTATCAAGGGCCCCTAGTTACATTTCAAAATAATTATTTTCAAAAAAGTTATAAAAGCTAATAAATGTTTAAAAATATTTGATCATGGCCAACATGGCCCATTTCAAAAATACTGCCGTAAATCTACTGTTTGTTAGTTTTAGACGGGGTTTTCGACTATGGAGAACCCAAATAAGTGTATCCGGACTAAATACAGTGTGACCCAAAATTTCCGGACTCGATAAAGCCCGAATCGGATTATCCGTTAGTTACAGGTAAATACTTAAATATTTAATATAATTAAATCCAAAATACAACTACGGTGTAAAATTAACACATTAAAATTTAAATATGGCAAATTACGCTAATTATACGTAATCAAAGTACCATGACAATCTTTGTGAGTCTAAAAATGTAACAACGATCAAAATACATAAATTAATATTTTTGTTCCCCTCCGGAGTTTTGTTTAAATGTCTTTAAGGACGGTGGCCCAGCTGTGGCCATCACGGCTGAACCCGCATGACAAAGCTGTACCGGTGCTAAAATCAACGTAGACTAAAATAAATCGTAAGTACAAAAATCATATTCGTAAAATTCAAAAATTATTACATAACAATATAAGTAGTGACACATACATGAAAATCAATGACATATTGAACTAATTACCTGACTAAGATTAAAATTAATTATAATGACATCATTGTAACATTGTATTAATAAAATTGGTCTCCTTTGGAGTTTTGTTTGAATATTTTTTAGGGTGAACCGGACCTGAGCGGGAGGGGCGGACATCTGGCCAGACTGTGCGACCCCACATCAGGCGGGGAGAATCTATTCCCCTTTTAACAGGTACATTCCCGTACAATTATTGATTTACACTAAAATTCCTATTCATACTAAAATTTATATATAATATATACCTACATATGGCTAACTTATCGCGTGTTTAAAAAATAGTTGATTAATTTTTGTCTCTTCCCATAGAAGGTTTTGTTTTATCTTTTCAGCTCAAGCCAACAGTTGCTGAGGTGAATAGATTAAGTACTATATAATATTAAAATTCGATATATTATGAGTATGAAAATGAATGTATATTACACTTGTATATGGTATCTATCTCAAAATTTGTAATGGTGCCGGGCCCCTCAGAGGGTGGGTATTCGCTGCTGGCCGACTGGGCAGCTAGCAGCGTCCTAGCTACGCCCGTCCATTACACCACTTTAAAGCTAATTTTAAATATTTCAAAAGGGCCTAGCCCACGCACGTTACGTACATATTTTCTCAAAGTCACTTGTCCAGTCTATATATTATAATAGTAGTTTACAATTGCTGATACAGCTATACTCAATAAAGTATTAAATACTTAAATAATTTTAACACTAACGTATAACAGTAAAATATACACAGTTCAGGTTATTTAGAATTTCCCTGGTCGTAAATAATGTCGACAATTATAACTACAATATGCCACAGTTTTGTGGACTTCTACAAAGTAACGATTAATAAAGATAATAGTGGAATTTAAACGTTTTTTGTGTATTTTTACTTTTTCCTTAAAATTTTATGACACACTAAAATAAAACTTGAAATAAAACGAAATTATCGAATATGAACGGCGTTCATATTCGCAAAACAGAAAGTAAATTGCTTATTTTACATAAATTTAATTTTAACAAAATAAAATTTCTGGCGAGAAAACCTTCCCAAAGAAAACCACACTAGATTAGTACTTCTGGGGTCAATTGTCCCCGCTATTGGGATAAGGTTCAATCCTAAGGCGTCCGAAGACCTGTGCCTCAATGGTACATATAGGTTTAGGGGCCTCCTAGGCGGTACCCCGGAAGGTCCCTGACTGACAAAGCACCGTTCTTTCAGGCGTAATCGTACGTTATGGTAAATTTGATATGTTGGCTATTGACAGAAAATACTAACTTAAAATTAAAATTAAAATTATAATAACTAATTTTTATCGTGGGACTAACCACAAGTTCTAGACCTTAAATTCCTAACATTATCTTTATTAATTATAAATTCGTCGTTAATGGTGGCTAACAAATCCTTATTCCTAGAACCTTTAGGGCGACCAGGTCGTCGTCTAACTATATCACTATAACTAGGATTACCAATTACCGTAGGTTGTTGACTTACTGGGGTCGAATCTTGATGTGGTGTAGGTCTTGGTTGTTGCTGACTGAGAACAGGCATCTGTGACGAAGGGTTATATGTACATTGTGGTGGGTTAGGGTTAAGGGTAGGTGGTTGAGACTGATTAGATGGTCCTGAATACTGTGTTGTCTCTGTACCCGCGTTTGGTTGGCTGTCTAAGTCCACTGAAGTGGCCCTAGGTTTCCGACCTGATGGTGTCAGCTCACCTTTCCGTACATAGTAAGGCCGCAATCTCTCCACGTTTATATTGAACTGGACTAGCTTGTTTTTCCCCTGGCCTTCCAGTGTGTAATTGTTTTTACCTATGTCTTCAACAATCCTATAGGGGCCTGTAAAAATAGATAATAATTTTTTACTTGTTCCATCCTCTCTTTTTTTATTTTTCAACAATACCAAATCCCCAATCTGGAATTTCCTCTCCACACGACCCGCATTAAATCTCTTAGCCCATTGGACTCGTGCATTCGCAATGGCTAACTTAGCCATCTCTCTAGCCTCGCGGCTTTGTTCATGGAAATCAATGATTTGTTCTTCTTGTAACTGTGGGAGTTCCGCATCAATAGGTAGTCTTGGGTTGCGCCCAAACAATAGAAAGTAAGGGGTAAATCCCGTGGTTGAGTGGACTGAGTTGTTTAGTGCAGCTGTTAACGCCGGAACCGCTTGGTCCCATTTCCGTTTATTCTTCATTGTATAGGAACGGATCATTTCCATCAGCACATCATGTGTTGATTCGACGGCTCCGTTAGTACGAGCCATGTATGGGCTAGATGTAATGTGAGTAGATCCCGTCATTTCGTTAAGTTCTACAATTGTGCTATTTAGGAACGATCGGCCATTATCCGATTGTAGGTACTTAGGGGCCCCAAACTTATATACTATCTCGTTAAGGATAAAATTGGCAGTTGTCTTAGCATTGTTATTCGGTGTCGTGGTGCATATCAGGAATTTAGTCAGGTAATCAACGGCTGTGAGTATATAGCGTTGCTGTCCCGTTGATGTCGAAATTGGACCGGCATAATCGATCTGTACGCGTTCAAATGGGTAAGTTGGAATTTCAATTGATTCAAACAACCCCGCTGACTTCTGTCGTGGAGACTTATTGAATTGACATTCAGAACAATACTCCACATATTTTTCAATATCCTTCTTCATTCGTGGCCAATAGGCCCGTTGTTGTATTTTGTGGAGTGTCTTTCTTCTACCTAAGTGTCCTCCAAATAAACTGTCGTGATGCTCATATAGTATCTTTCTTCGCATTGACGTAGGTATGACTGGCAGGGGTTGCTGGCCCCGTGGGGCTGAATGTTTAAAATAAAGCATATTGTTTACTAGGAAATAGTTGTTGTAGGTTGTAAGGCCGTGTTTTAGTTTATACATTATCTTAGTTAATTCCGAGTCCTTTTGCTGTTGATGCATGATTTCCTTATCCTGCTCTGATAATGATTGTGTTTGTATATTCCATATGGACAAGTCCATGTTGGCTACAGCTGCCCGTGACAATAGATCCGGGATGAAGTTCAATTTACCCGCAATATGAGAAAGATTTATTATGTTAAATTCGGCAAGGACCATTGCCTGTCGAAATAATTTTGGGGTCATGGGTTTTTTCTTTGAGGATAGTAACGACGGCAATGTGCTATTATCTGTTTCAATTGAAAAGGGGATTCCCTTTAGAAAATGGGAAAATTTCTTTAGTGCCCACACTATCGCTTCCATTTCTAAAACTGGGACTTGATAGTTCCTCATCTCTTTTGTAAGACTTTTCGAGATGCACGCGACTATTTTTTCCATCTTTTGACCGTTAGACAAGGTATGAGTTTGGAACAGGCAAGCTCCCAGGCCTCCTGTTGAGGCGTCGGTTCGTAATGTTGTGGGTAGTTCCGGATCAAAATGCGCCTGAATAGGCGCCGAGGTAAGTGCAATCTTTAAATCCTCGAATGCCTGTTGACATTCTGGGCTCCAAATATATGGGATATGTTTTGCCAGTAAGGCATTAAGCGGTTTTGCTATGCTGGCAAGATTTGGTACGAATGATGTGTAAAAATTTACACTTCCTAAAAAAGACTGGAGGGACTTGATTGATTTAGGTGGTTTAATTTTTCGGATAGAGTCTACATACTCTGGAATTGGGCGTCGTCCTTCTTCGTTAATTAAAAAGCCTAAAATTTCAATTTCCTTAAACCCTAACTTACACTTGGACGGCTTAAGTCGTAGGTTGTTAGCTATGAGTCTCTTGAAGACTTTGTCTAGAGTTTTGATGTTGGACTCCACGTCCACACTCGGGGCAATAATGTCGTCTAAATAGTGGAGTACTTCTGTGTACTGTAGATTGCCCAACAACTGGACCATCATACGGCTAAAAAATCCAGGTGCATTGGCCATACCAAAACTTAATTTGAGATGCTCGAAGTGACCATGTCGAGTGGAAAATGCAGTAAGGTGAATAGCGTCCTCCTCCAGAAGGATTTGGTTATAGCCACTTTGTAAGTCGAGCGCCGAGAAGATCTTCTTGCCTCGAAAACGGTGTACTATGTCGCTTATTAGTGGTAAAGGAAAGATTTGGATCTTAGTTTGTGAGTTTAATTGGCGGTAATCGTGTACGACTCGCCATTGAGGGTTGGATGAGTCAGGTGATTTTTTCTTTACCAAAAACGATGGGCTTGAAAATTCTGATGTAGATTCTCTAATGATGCCTTCCTTCAACATCTCTTTAACTTGTCTATCGGTCTCGATATGTTGTGCCTCTGATTGGGGAATGTTCCTTATCTTAAATGGTGTAGGATCTTTCAACTTAATTGGATATCTTGCATGGGGATAGGAGCCCAAAGGAGTTTTAGAAAACATGAATGCCTGTTGATTATTTCTTACTACTTCTCTGTATTTTTCTCTGTCTTTGGGACTTAAAGTGGGTGCGAAGGCGATCTTGTCTACTTCCCTTTCTAGTTCGTCGCCCGAATAGATTGGTACGGGTTCTGGTTGATTCTTCGTTTCTGACTTTATCGTTTTGTCGAATGATATAGAGTTTACTTGATACGTGTCGAGTAAATCGTAGTCCGTCAGTTCAGCTACAGATATGACAGTTCGAGCTGGAAGAACTACTGAGTTTTCGGTAAAATTTAAAACTTGGAGATACTCAGTGGTATCCGAAATCATGTAATCTGGTATGTCCAGCCCCTTATAATTCCTATCACCCCGAGCAATTGCGGTGAACGGAGTCTGTCCTAACTGTTGTGACCCCTGCATTACATAAATGGGTATATTCTCCGCCGAATATGGGTCTATCCGAGTTTTGGCAGCAACATGTATGCGCAATACCTGCGCGTGTCTGTCTCTCTGAGTTTTAATGGTTACAGGTGTGTGTGTTGCTGGCGTTTTAAGGGCTCCTAATCGCGAGCAGGGTTGTTGTGAGTTATAATTTTTTCTATGGTAGTTTGGGTGGGATGGTTGCTGTTGAGTTTGTGTATGTAGGTAAGCTGAACGTTGATTGTGAACCGAGTGCATTTCGAACTGCGCTGGGCTCTTGGTAATTTGTTTACTGGTATCATCCATCTTTGTTGTTCCAAAACAACTGGATGTCATGGTGAGTTCTTTATAATTTAAAACTACTCCGAATTTAGTAAACCAGTCGGTTCCCATCAAGATCTGATGCTTAGAATCTTGGACGACTATGTAGTCGTGTGTGTTTGGCCGTCCGTTAATATAAATTGTAACCAACGCCATTCCCATTGTCTGAATGGGGTGTTGGCCATAATCACAGATTGTGGCGATGTTTTCTTTTCTAATCTTTGCTCCTAACTTTCTCGCGACATTCTCTCTAATTATGGAGCAATCTGCCCCGGTGTCGAGAAATAAGTGTAGGGGAAATTCTTCGTTCATTCGTAATGAGGTGATTAATTCGATAGCTGTTTCAGGGATGGTTTGTTTACTTAAATAACGCCTGTGTTTACCAACTATTTCCTGTTGTTGAGCTATGGGATTTTTGATTTTGTTAGATGCCATTGAATTTTTGTTTTGGTTTCTATCTATATTACTAACTATGCTTCTGTTTATATTTCTATCAGGTGGCCTACTGTGAATTGTAGAACGGCTCGGCCCGGCCGTTCTTAATGGTAGTTTAAATGTTGAGCGTTCGTGTTAGTTGTGTTATTGCGTTGAGGAATGTTTTGCCTGTTGGCATTCCTGCCTTCGATTGAGTTGGGATGGACGAAGTTGGGTATAAAGTTTTGCCCCTGGTAATTGGAATTGTTTGGATTTGGGTTTCCGCTTTGGTTGCGTGTTGTGTTGGGAGTGGAATTTCCTGGTTGACTTTGACTTTGATAAAAATTTGGCTGACGTTGTTGTTGATTTCTATTGAAATTAGCATTTCTGGGATAGGGCTGTTGGTTGATGAGTGGTGCTCTTGAGAAATTGTTTTGGTAGTTGTTTCCTTGTTGTGGAAACTGGGGGCATCGTTTGGCGCCATGTCCCAACTTGCCACAAATTTGGCAATTTGTTTGTGACCAATCGATAGACTGGGTTGGGTTTGGGTGTGGTGCCTGACGTGTACGTAGTTCGGCTACCTCGGCTGATAGAGACGCAATGGTTTGTTTAAATGCTTCTAAATGATTATCTGAGGTCACTGTTGTGACCTCTTGCTTGATGCCTGCCCTCGCTGGAATTAAATGTTCGGTTGAGTCGTATCTGATGAGCAGAGTGCGTAGTTGGTCTAGTGTAGCCGGGGCAGCGGGCTGCATTAAGATAAAATTTCGGGGTCCGCCTAATAACCCTGTGATTGTAGTTTCTAACTGTTGCGCTAGGCCGATATCCGCCCAACGAGTACCAAAAGAGGCCTCGAGTCTGATTAAAAAAGCGTTTGCCGTCTCTCGGCATTGTTGTCTCTGCTGAAGTAAATCGGCTAATGGAATTTGTGGGTCGGGTGTGGTTGGGATTCTTAGTAAAAGGGCTGTGAAAATAGCCTCCAAAGTGGTAGCCTCATCATTAACAGTGGCTTTGTTTAGGACTAACCAATCCTGTACTACTGGGGTTGTAATGGCTTTCTTTAGAAGCTGTTTACTTGGTGTAATTCCGGACTGAACATCCGCAATGTATGCGATGTACTCTGTCTGGAATTCGGTGAATTCCGTAGTGTATAAAACTGGTTTTGTATAGGTGGGCATGGGGAGCTTCGGCTTTTGGTAGGCCATCTTCTTTATTTTTGGGAATATCTGCCTTGTTTCTAATGTGAATTCGTCTTTAAATAATCGGGAATGGCCCTCTTCGTCCTCTTCTAAATTCTTATATAATTGTTCTAATAATTCCTTCTGTGCCTTGCGTCTTTCTCTTTTCTCTACTTCGGGTGATAGGGTTAATTTAACTCTACTAGTTTTGACTATTTCAGGAGATAGTTCAGTTCGCCTACGTTTTTTAGGGTTTTTGGGTTCTGGGTTTACTAACTCTTCTAACTGATTAGTTATATTTTCTAACTCGGCCTCAAGTTCCTCTACTTGGGGTTTGGGATTATTTAAGGAAATTTTTTGTACCTTTCTGGGCGATGAAATTATGTCCGCCAATATGTCCGGGTTAGAGATAGGTAGACCCTCAGGTTGATCGGCAAGTAGCAATTCGTCCCTCAACGGTGTGCCAAAGAGCTCCGGTGAGGACTCCTCTGGTGACGAATCGATAGGTCGGAAGTCTGGTTGAAGGATTGATATCTCTTCTATTTCGTCTGAAGATGCCCCGTCTGATGTTAAAGTTGATTCGGCAGGTTTAGTAAAAGTGTCGTCAGCGTAGTCTACTAGGTTTTCGTCCAGATCGTCAATTCGTTTGTCCAATTGTTGTTGTCTTCTTGTTTGTTTGCGATTTTCGTAGTTTACCGGAGTTTCCACGATAGATTCTCGTGGTGACGGTACTTGTGCTGGGGACGTCAGTAACGGCGGTGGTAGCACTACTTGTGGGTAATTTTCTATACTGTCTGTTCTTAAAAGTGTAGCTTCTCCGCCTTGGTCGTTGGGTTCCGAGTATACGAGTTTGACGTAATCGGGATCACGACAAGGATGAGCTGTAATTGTTCCGATGGGTATTTGTGTGTTTTTATCGTCTTGTGTTGCTGCCCGTGGTTCGGGTATTTCTTCGTTTGGGTGTTTCTTATGAAAATCGTGCGGTTCCCAAATTAGTGTTGTCTGACGCAATTTGTCTTCGCTAGTGTAATCAGCCTGCACGTATTTCTTATTGTTTATATAGTGTGCTCTTACTGTACACCCGGGTTCATCTTCTACGTTAACTTCCTTCTCACTGTGGGTCTGCGTAATTGTCTTAATTTTGGGTGGGGCTGTTTCACTTTCACTTGGTTTATTGTTCTTATTGTAAAATCTGTTCATTACTGTTCAAACGGTAATTGTTATTAAGTTCACTTAACTTATTATATACTAGTCAGTGGGTTTCGCCCATGGCGCACTGTTTTAAATTATTTTTCACTTAACTAATTAATGTTAAAATTGTTCGAAGCTGTGGGTCACGTTGTTCTAACTGAAAAGTTAGACCTGCAACCTCCACCAATGTTAAGGTCCTGCCCGTAGTAATTATGAGTTACTATGACAGGTGCTTGGCTGTGAGTAGGTACTATGAGTAATATACTAACAATTGACTGTATGACTGTATGAGTGAATGAGTAAGTAAATGGTAGAGTGTAGTAAGTAGTAGTAGACAGTGTAACAGTATAAGTATTTATTATGGTATGGTTTACTGTGCCAATGTGTGGCTGGTTCACTCGAGAGTTGATACTACACTAACTATTCTAAAGTGTAGAAGGAGCTGAGCCTCCCTCCGTCTCCTACTTCCTATTGACATTACATTGAATGATAACAATAACATTACTATTAGGACATCGTATGTACGATGCCCTAACAATATGATTAAGTTTTTTAAATTGTTATATTGTGATCTGGATCATGAAACGAGTTTTGTATATAGCTGCATTTTGTACTTCACTACTATGTAATACATTTGTTTACTAATGAACTTTGCCGATATGATTATAAAGCTATGCAATTAAAAACGTAATAAATATACATAACATTTGAATGTATACATTTCATCCAGTTTCAGCTTCCCAGAATCCATTAATTTAGACAAACATAATGTCCGTTTACTGATATATTTTAGTTTATTAAGTTTTACTAAAATTGGTTTGGAGATTCATTGTCGCCAGCGGTGATATTAGGGTGAGTGATGCCGATATCTAGGTTTAAAAAAATTGATGATATCGCAATGTATATAAATGCGGTTCCATTTACAAAGGCAGCTTTAAGGCAGCGAAGGGCTTTCTTCTGATACTGATTTTGTTTTAAGTTCCAATCAATTTGGTTCTCTGTACATTTATAATGCAAAAATAAATTACACCTAATATTTCAATTTCAACTGACCCTATAAACCGACAATCAGTTGGAACTGATATGCCCATAAAAATAATAATTTAGGTTGGTCGGTACTTTCATGTATGTATTTGTAACTTATTTTGCAAAGAGTCGGTTCTCGTTTGAAGAATTATCTCAATACGCATATTTTGCTTAATATCGGAATATGTGACCATTATAGATAGTTCAAATTATACAATTTAATTCTAAAGCTGTGTTTATTCTTTATCAAATTTTTGTAATCAGTGATTCGATACCTATAAATTTATTATTATGTAAAAACAATATTATAATCATGAAATATTGATAAAAATGAATCATCAGCACTTAAGTGTCAGACTCCACCTCCAATTCCACATCTATAATTTTCAAGTAGGAAACCACAGGTATATAAGAAGAATTAATGCAATACTATATTAAAATTATTTGTAATTAGTGTACAATAATAACCATTTGAAAAATTTCAAAGCAGTAAAAATCTTTTTAAAATTATAGCGTGGTTCTTTTATTGATTCGGTAATAAATTTTATTATAGATCGTATATCGTATCGTGCTGTAAATATGGATCTCTCCTTCATTGGATTTCTCGTGATTTCATTTTTTCTTCTATTCCAGTTTCAACTCACACATGCACGTAAGTAATAATGATTATTATACATTCTCGATCATCAAACACCAAGATCCGTGTGAGGAATTAATACAATTATTACTATTAGGAATGACTGCAGATTTATTGTTCCCTGCAGCACTGTTGCATGTATCAGTGATTTTTATTTTATTATTTAATTTAGCAAGTTAAATGCAAAATTCTCAAGTTCAAGGTTAATTATTTCAATTAGATAAGTAAGGTACCGTATTTCCTATAATAGTAGGCCCTTTCTAGTGGTAAGATTATAACCTCCCAGGCCAGTCAACTAACATATAATAGTATGCTGAATAGACCCGCCTACTATATACTCAAACTCCGACTAACCAGACCCGTCTACTACTATACGAAATACGGTATGTTATTTTATTTTTTAATAATAATAAAATTGTCTTCTTTCCTTTCACAGAATGTTACTTCGATGGTGAATTCCCAGAGTCAATTGAGATACCAGAAACAGCTGAAGCTGGTAAACCAGCTCTGTAAGTACGGACGAATTAAATCATCTGATGATCTAATGCATTTTTAATAGTTAATTTAATACGGAGCTAATGTTGTGTACACTATACTTACAAAGGTAACGTAAATATAAAAGCCTTGGCAAGTAGCTGTTTTATTTTATTAGGTACAAATCGACCGCGAAAAATCAAAATGACCCATTCCCAATTTAAGTTAGAATTGAAACGAGATATGAGGCACGTTTTTGAAAGCAGAATATTTTATTAGCGCATGCTTTTTTAAATTGCAAAATATTCTACATTATTTTGAAAAGTGCAAAATATTCTATTTACAAGTTTTTGTAGTGTGCAAAATATTTTATTAGCATGCTTTTTTAAAGTGCAAAATATTCTATTTACATGTTTTTGAAAAGTGCAAAATATTTTATTTACTTATTTTTGAAACGTGCAAAATATATTTTTGACATTTTTTTAGGTTCAAAATATTTTTACTTTTATTGTAGATATAGTGAATTTTGTTTTTATCTGAAGTGCCTGAACATGGATATACTCTGTCGACCTCTATATAATTTTAGGATTTAATTTTTTTTTCTTCAGTGCATTTAAACTGACCCCCGATGTGACGGGTTTCGCCCCAGGCATCGGTGCCGTGGAAGCATATTTTGAAATCAAAGTAGACACAGCTACTTCCGAGCTTCGTTTCATACCCAAAGGGACCCTGGCTGGCTATTTTGATAACGCATTAAATGGACCTACTATAGAACTGAACAGACCCATGCTCATTTGCGGGAGTGGGACCAAGGACTTGGTCTACATGGAGGTGAAGGTGATGGACACAAACAACAGAAGTCCACTTTTCGATCCTCCGAGGGGCACTTTTCAAATCACGCTACCCTACTCTAGTCAAGCTCCCATAAACTGGGAATCTTTCATCAAGCTCACTGACCGGGATTTCAACGATTTCAATACACAAATTCAATTAATTACCATTGACAGTCCCCTCGTCCAACTGTACCTCAAGAATAATGGAGAGGTCGAGAGAGTTCCTCCAAATTCAAACTCTCGTCTGCAGTACTACAAATTCTACATTAGTCTAGCTGATGCTGAGCCGGGATCGGAGCCCGTCCTCCCCGGAACCCATGTCATTAATGTGACAGCCACGGATAATGGGGGGAATGTGGGCGTGTTCGAGCTGACACTGATTATTCTCGAAGGGAAGGATACTGAAAGGCCGGTCATCAATGGAGTGTACAACAATCCGTATTTTCAAAACGTGGCTGGATCCTCTATGAAAATCGCTATTGCGGAAGATAATGTAACTACTGTGAGTAGTGATCTTAAGGTTACGTTTCATTTCCCTTCAGAAGGTGACGACGATAGTCAGAACTTTGCCAAGTATTTTAATCAACAACCGATTGTTGAGTCTGATGGAAGCATTTTAATTAGTCTCGACACTAAAATTCCGCTCGAAATGACTAAATCTGTTAATTTTATTGTTCGATTTGATCTACGGGTTGAAGACAAGGCTGGGAACAGTGCCGTGCTGTCCATTGCACTTCCATTCGATCCAATTATATGCTGGTCAGCGTCGAGTGGCATACTTGTGTAAAATGTCCACTAAAGTCGTTTTCATAACATTTACTGTCAATTTGTCAATAATTATAATCACGCAATGCAATTGTCCTGCTTTTATTTTTGTATTCCATATGACTTCCATCCATAAAAATAGTAAACAATACAGAAATGAAGTCTGCATTTAGTTGAAGTTTAGCCTGTAGCTATTTAAGTCACCGGCGGATCCAGAAATATTTTTTGGGGTAGAGCAAAATATTCTATTTACATGTCTTTTGAAAAGAGCAACATATTCTATTTACACATTTTTTTAAAAGAGCAAAATATTCTATTTACTTGTTTTTGAAAAGAGCAAAATATTCTATTTGCATGTTTTTGAAAAATACAAAATATTCTATTTACATGTTTTTAAAAAGAACAAATTATTCTATTTACATGCTTTTGAAAATGCAAAATATTCTATTTACTGATTTACATGCTTTAAGAAGCATGATATTTTTTTTTGTAAACCGTAAATTTTGTTTCTTGCTAAAAAGCAAGATGGATAATTTTAATTATTCACTGATGCGGTATGTGTGCCATCTTATTTTAAATGCCCCTATTTTAGCATGTGTTAAAAAATTCATTTCATAATTGGCAACTGCCCTCGCCCCCTGGATTCGCGTCTGGTTTAAATAACCAAGCGAATCGTCCATCCTAAGTTTTATAAGTGCACTTAAAACAACATACTGCATGTCAGTGCATGTTATCCCAAAAGCCTGTAAATCCTATAGAACGAATACTAGCTTAATATTCATCGTTTTAATTTTCAAGAACTAAACAAAAAAAAAGCTAATCAGAATCTTTATTATTTAAAATTGAGAATTGAGAACTTGAGAATTGAAGATTGAAGAGCTGAAAAAATAAATCCCATTCGTCCAAAATAGACCTCGGTGTAATTAATTATGGGATCTCATGAATAATTCATATGCTACGTAAGATTCGATAATATTCTAATGCACTTATAAGCGATGAATTTATCCCTGTAATAATATGACACAAAAACGAAAGTGACTGTTACTAACAATATATAACCATATCTATAATTACGTAGGTACATCAGTTTGAGTCGCATGCCGTACTCAATTTATTTGCGTGGTAGTAGTAAACTTCACTCTCAAAGTCAAACCAAAGCACACTAGAGATTTCATAATTTTTAGATATTAAAGAAATGTATAAAATATTAAAACAATCATGCGAACACAAAAAGACAATAGTTTTAAACCTTTGTAATAATTTTTACACATAATTACTTGGAATAACTGAGAGGTCCTGAGAGAACAAAGCTTTACAATAATTAAAATAGTAATAATACCACACGCAGAGACAGCTTGAACGTCATTTCACTCAACTGATATGTAGATACTTAACTAGAATATGTGCCACGCAATAGTAAAATTACATTATTAATTAAATCTAGCGCTCCACTTGGTACGGAAATTCGCAAGCTTTCCCGACCCCAGATGCGGGAAACGAAATATCCTTTGTAGCACCAACAACACACCCAGTTAGATCGTTATACGGTCTAGCAGAGAATTATCCATATAATCATATTCCCAATGTCCCAATATACTGTATCGGACTGGAAATTGCCAAGATTGAAGTTACATATTACACGCAGAATTCCTTACAAAAAAAATATCGGTACGCTAGGAGACCGATCCGAAAATTACCCAACCGAACCGAGCTCTACATGATCTCCAAATCCAACTTAAACTTGGAACCAATACCAAAACGAGTAGTTTAACTTTATAAAGCTGTTTGATCAATATAATGGAAATAGACGAGATGAGACATGTACATGCTTTCAATCCTAAAAAATAAAAAAAATGAACATGCGTCCATAATTAAAATAAACGTGATCAAAAGTCATTACACTGTTACATTCAATCAGGATCGCGTTCAAACCGCCTACTACACATACTAGTTCACTACAAATGTTAGGCCTACCTACATATAGGGACATTTAGTTTTAGTTTGTGGAACACACAATTATTATAGAAAGATGATCTCATATTTTTATAGAAAATCCCTACCTGTCTTCAATCTCAAAAAAAGCGTAACTACTCACAAAATAGTAGTATCAACAGGTAGGGTCCGTTAACAATGCATCACACTCATGGCAGGCTTGACACCATTCGCAGCGTGCACTGTGTAGCTACACTGATAATGTAAAATGCTCAAATCTGCGTGCATCGAAATTTAAGAATGGTGATCATTTGTGAATTTAACGCGTGTGAATACTATAAGAAATACAGATACAGACTCTATTCTATAGTAATTCCACACCAGACACCAGTATAGTAACAATACTATACAGTTTCCTCGAACGCATATCTTGACTTTGACTTCTACCTGTAAAATATGAACCTTAAATTTTAGACTATGACTGCCGTGGCATCGTGTAAAAATAACTGCTTTTAATCTGCTCTGTTGCGCTGGACGAGACAGTTTAGTCATAGTTCATTGCACGAGAAAAAAAAATTCATGTTCAGCTGTCCGTACTAAGTGTTTGTGTTTGTCTGAGTGAGTCTGGCTGTGTATCGTGCGTCGTGCGTGCGATCTGGATATTATTCTTGAGTGAGTTAAAGTTAATATTAAACAGGTTGTAGCGTGTATTTAATCGTGATCCTTGTCCTCGGTCCTCCAATGCTAATTTTACTGACTATTACTTACTTATATGTTAATAATTAAGTACATCTGGAGATAATCAGGCATTAAAATCAGAGGACAGAAAAAAGAGAATTTAGTTCCATTTTTCAATCTGACAGATACAAGACGACAGGTGTGTAGAGTTTTTTAAAAATAATGTCCCAGCTAGCAGACGGAATCCCAGGAATATTTATTTAGTGCAGTATGCTTAGTATAAGTGCAGACCAGCCGTACCTAATATACTATCGAATTAGTAAAATCCTGAGCGTACTGTCTACTTTCCTGATTAAATTGCAGCAAGTATTTTTGTAGACATGGACAGTTAAAATTACTTTCGTAATTTATTAATTGAAATTGATGCGACGATAAAATTTCTTTTCGAATCGTAACTGATAAGTGGGAGATGGAAATGGTCATGGTCCAACATCTATTGTACCGTTTACTGTCGTCGTCGTCACAATACTGACAATACTAATATGCGCCGGTTAGTGAAAGCAGAAAAGTTTGAATTTCAAAATGTCTAGTGAGTTGAGCATTGGTCAACGTCAACACATGTGTTTGTTTAATACGATTTTGCAATTAAATATTATTTAAGCACCGGGCTACCACAACAACTATCAATAATATGCTACTCAGTCAGAGACGCTCACTATAATCAGAATTATTCACGGGCTGAATTAGTATTAGTACTTTGCTGTCTACTGCGGATTAAAAACTTAAAAATAGGATTTAATGATTCCTCTTAAATGCCCCTAATACAACTAAGTACATGTTATGAAAAAACCAGAGGATCTTTTTCGTTAAGTTTTCGTTTTTTTTTGGATGTCCCACGTGCAAGGCCTATCAGTTGGTATGTATAACCAATGTAATTTTTAGTACAACAGGTTTTGCTAGAATAAAAAATAGAATATTTTTTACCATAATTTTGATATATTGGAACAGGTTCGAACAGATTTTACCCACAGTTTTAACCCTACTACATACATATATGTACGTCATCAGCTTTCCTACTAACTAACAATAAGTACCCCAATACATAAATTTAACACCTTAAAATAGTAAATGCTAAAAGAACAGATACACAGAAACAGCAACTAACACACACACAGACAGAACGAACAATCGATTGAGGTTGAGGATTCTTGGAACCTGAGAATTCGTTATGATTATCCCAACCTATATACTGTAAAGCTTCAAATAGAAGCTCCAGGCTTAAATAAAAGCATAAAAGCTCTCTAATAGGAAAGACCTGAACATGACCGTTGCATCTAGAGTCTAGAGCAAAAATGCTCCAACAATCAAATTCGAGGGGAGCGCCTTTAAAATATTTAAAATTTTTGGTTTGGCGGGAAATTCAAACACAACAATTTCCAGTAAAAAGTCACCTTAAACGTTACGTGACCGTTATCATCACGTGACGATTGCCCTGAGAAATAAATAACAACCCCTCTTTGTTTTCGACATCATTGAGACCCAGCCTTTATTTGAGTACCCAGAGATTACAAATTGTGTTTAGACTGACTGACAGCCCGGAGCGGCGCTTATTAGAGCTCCGGTGTTGATTTCGTAAAATACGGTATGCATATTTTGGAATTGAATTTGTATTAAAAAGTATATTTTTATTTTGACAAATAAAAATATATATATGTACTGCTGCTGGAAAACTTTTATGGATTTGCTCAAAAAAGCACACGCGCTCTCGTTGGAGCTTTATTATAATTATTACTATCTTACTACTCAATGTCACGGTAACTGTCAAACTAGTAGCTTCGCCGTCTCATGTGCTGTGCTGTGTTGACTTTGCATTGCTGGATAAAAAAAATCCAAAAACAGAATCTGTGTAAAATGGCCTTGGACTTCCTAACGATTCAGCATTCAAATCAATTAACATGCATGTATTGCATGTTGCCATGTTACTTCCTTAGAATTAGTAAGTACATGAAATCCGTAACAATGGATACACTAATAAATTAAATAGCCAGTTAAAAATACGACTTCTACATAGCTACTTTTGCATCTTCTGTAATGTTAACTTTACAATATAATCATAGCATAATAGCATAATTACAATAGCTTTATTCCTTTTTTTTTGTGAACCAACACCGATCACCAGTATTGGTTCTTGCTACATCACTTTTGATATGAGATGAGATACCTTCAAGTGTTACTAGTACTTTGCGTACTATACGCATAGCGTTTCCCAAATAGTCAGACAGTCAGTCTGCAGCATTGTGAGTGAGTGACTGAGTGAACTACAACGTTAGCGTAAGGTTTTGCTAGCCTATAGTGATATTAATTAGCGGTAAGTATACGAAGAAATGTTCCATAAGATAAAATTACAGTATTAAATAAATATTTTATACGTACGGCAAGTGTTGACTAAAAATACCTTTAAAAATTAAAAATAAAAAAAATATTTTTTTTTATTTGTAGTGATTTTTCTGTACTTTTTTATTCTTTCGTAAAATAAAATGGATAACCCGAATTTCGACCTAAATTCGGAAACGGACAAAAGTACCAGAAGAAACGGAAGCCAATTTAATGATATCATTAATTCAAGCAGAGTTCCTCACATAGAAGCACCTGATAACAGTGTAAAAAATGAATCCGGTGAAGAATTACTTTACGGTGTGGAAGATGTGCCGCCTTGGTATATGTGTCTATTTTTAGGACTCCAGGTAAAGATTTTAGTCAAGAACTTTAATCAAGATATTTAATTTTCAATGTTTAAATAATATACCGTAATGTTCAAGCTTAGAAAACCATCGCGTTTTAATAGAGACCGGCGTAGTACTATAGGGGAAATACGATATACATAATCTATATTTTAAAATTATTCTTTTAACTCGTGTATTTTTTTATTTGATTTGTAAAAAATAAATATAGCATTATCTAGAAATGATTGGTGCTACAGTGGCGTGCCCTTTCTTCCTCGCCCCCGCCCTCTGCATGGTCGAGGATGACCCGGACAAAGCAAATATAATCTCTACGCTAGTTTTCATGTCGGGCATTATTACCATTGCTCAGAGTACATTTGGAACGAGACTCCCCATCGTTCAGGGAGGAAGTTTCTCCTATTTAATTCCTTCGCTGGCCATTATGAGTCTTCCACGGTGGAAGTGTCCCCCCATGGACGAAATTAATAGTATGGCAGATGATGCACGGACAGAATTGTGGCAGGTGCGCATGCGGGAAATCCAAGGCGCCATTATATTCGCGGCACTTTTCGAAACTTTGTTTGCATTCACTGGTAAGCATTCGAGATAAAATATAATAATGATAAAGCAATTTATTATTATTTACACATCATAGGGCGCGCCAATCCGGAAATTCTGGATAAATCGGGAATTGCGTATGACACAGTCACTTGTCAATAAAATAGCTTGAAAATGAAAACAGAAATCGAAAAAATCCGGAAATTCCGGAAATGAAAAAAAAATCCGGAAATTCCGTATATTTTAAAAAAATCCGGAAAATCCGAATTTTGGGGAATAGATTTCCTTTTACTTTCATTTGTTGATATTTCACTCATTTTATGACCTTAAATGTCTTATAAGCTCTTAAAGTTTTCATTGAAATAAGCCGTATCTTTTAAATTAATGCAAAATCTGGAAATATCAGGAAATTTGAAAAGTCGAAATCCAGAAATTTAATGTAAAAAATCCGGAAATATGGCGCGACCTGCATACCAATATCAGCAGTCCTAAAAAATAATTACTTTAAAATAAAATAGATCATTTTTCTAACTTTGACAGGACTAATTGGCTACATGCTTCAGTTTTTAACCCCTCTGGCCGTGGCCCCAGCAATTAGCCTCATTGGCATCTCGTTATTTCAAAACGCAGCGGACGAAGCTGCAAAAAACTATGCCGTATCCATATCGTAAGAAAATCTGACATAATTTTACTAAAAAATATGAATGTGTTAAAATTTGTATACTTAAATAGTGGTGATAGTTAAATCTAATTAGCTTACGGTTCAATGCTATTATTCAAAGTTGTGGTTTCTGTTCTCTTGTCTTTGCGTATAGGACACTTCTTTTGTTAATAATTTTCTCGCAACATTTACGAAATGTTAAAATACCGTTCCTTTGTGGGAAAGTAGACGAAAATGGCAAGAAAGAAAAATTTCCTATTTTTCAAGTATTTCCAGTAAGTTCTTTCAAAATTAAATCACTAATTAGTGCCGCTGCATATTATATCTGTGAAGTAATATGTAGTAGTTAAAAATTTCGTTTATAGTTGTTATTGTTACTATTATTACATATCTAATTTCAAAATACTTCCCGATTTTGTTTAGGTCCTCTTGTCCATTGCATTAGTGTGGATCATCTGTCTCATTTTAACCGCGTATGACGTCCTCCCTCCGGGTGACCCGGCTAGAACGGACTCAAAAATTAAAATATTACATGGTTCCAAATGGTTTCGTTTTCCGTATCCATGTAAGTTTATTTACCTAGGTCATAGATACATGTTGTAGTTTCCACCTATTGTGCTCAATTTTAGAATTTTGGATTTAATACATTTTTAATATATACTTCACGTATATTATTAGTTCAATGGGGCTGGCCAACGGTTTCACTGGGGGCAGTCCTGGGTGTTTTTTGTGGTGTCATGACTTCGACAATTGAATCCTTAGGAGACTACTACGCCTGTGCTATAATTTGCAGTAAGTAAAATGCTTATACAAGGATTCTACTACATATTTGATAACGACGCAAAATATAATTTACTTAATTGACAGTGAATTCAAAATAAGTCGAGATATTTCAAATTTAGTTTGCTTTGCATAATATTCTCTGTAGAGACTGCAAGCCCGCCAGTAAATGTGATGAATCGTGGAATCTTTGTTGAGGGGTTTGGTTGTGTTCTCAGTGGTTTTTGGGGTTCAGGGAATGGTTCCACCTCCTACAGTAATAACATCGGGACGATTTCCGTGACCAAAGTGGCTTCAAGAAGGGTGATTCAAGTCTCAGGTGTCATCATGATTGTCTTGGGGTTAGTGGGAAAGGCTGGGGCAGTCTTTGTCTCCTTGCCAGATCCCATTATTGCTGGAATGTTCCTTTTTATTTTTCCGCTTATTATGGCTGTGGGGATCGGGACTTTGTCTGAAGTGTCACTGGAGTCTGCCAGAAATGTTTTTATTGTCAGCTTCTCTATTTTTATGGGATTGGTGAGAAACTCAAACTAAGAAAATCTGTTACTAAAATTAGATATCGCAGTTTGAATCCTGATTAGTGGATTCGTATGTGGATTTTTTAACGTGCTCATAATTTTATTTTATTTCCAATCAAAGACGATATCTCAGTGGGCCAAATCACACCCTGGAGTCATCAAGACAGGCTCAGATGATATGGACAATTTAGTTCAAATTCTATTGAGCACCGGAATGTTCGTCGCAGGGTTTATTGGATTTGTTCTGGACAATACTATTTCTGGGACGGACGAAGAGCGTGGACTGGCTCGACGGGCAGCAGCCGAGAAAGCTGCAATTATTGCCGGGGACACTTCTTATGATCTTCCATATGTAACGGAGTATATTAAAAAGTATGTTTATTTATGATCCACATTTGTTATAGGAATTATCACCATTTCATTAAGTTACAATGATCCTACAACAGTTTTTAAGTTCATTTGTGTTGTATTGTGCTATAACTGTGCTGACCTTTTTTCTTTTTCTTCAAAAGGGTAAAATGGCTTCGTTGGTTCCCCATTTCTCCCACCTACGAAAGGCACGTCTTTTCTCTGCTGCCCTTTTGCGAGAAGAACTCGTCTTCCCCTCCTCCCACGAACATCCAAGAGCCGCCCTTTAATAGAAGTCCAAACTCAAACGGAATCAACCATGATGACTTACACAATCACAATATTAAAATTAATGGACGTCATACTTAATGTTTTATTCAGTATACATTTTTAGCTGTAATTATAATGTTTAAGTAGGCTAAATAAGAACAAAAACCCTAGATAGGAATTTACCATATGCCTATATTATGTACATTATTACTTACACATACTGAAAATATTTTTTTTTAATTTTCAATTTTCTTTGATTTCATGTCACAGTTTTTCATAAATTTGTACCTGCTTAATATGTGATAAAATAATTTTGATGGGCTTTGGCGGGTATCTAATTGGTATGTATATTTACTCTTGTCATTGGTATTTTGTAGCTACTAGTAACGTCAAAATGTATGTCAAATGAAAAAGATGTTTTTAATAGAATATGTTGTTAATACTAGACCCAATCAAACAGATAATTGAAGTGTAAACACATAAGTTTCTCAAACGATGATGTAAATGCAACTTTAGTTTAGCCATTAAGGATACCCGATATTCAGTTTTTAATTATTTAAATGAGAACCACATGTCCCCTGGAGGTCAACCAAAGTCGAAACATTCTTAATATTATAGTTTTTCATCTAAAAAAATACCTCAGCGGAGAATTCCTTCTTAGGGGAAGGTAACCTCCATAAACCTTAGTTAGTGAGTTTAACCTTTTGGGACATACTGTAAACATGCAGGCTTAATTAAAAAATACAATAATCAATAAAGGTGCTATCTCGACTTTTTATCCAGACAGCAGTTTAATAGCAATAATTCTTAAACAGTTCAAAATAAATCGTCTGTGAAGAACCAAAATGGCCCATATCCATTTTTAGATAATAGCAATATCAACTATCTACAAAAATATTCAAATATGTCTTGAGAGCATTTAAATACAACATTTTACACTTTTCAAACACATGGAATTCGAAATTTTTACCTTTTCAAAAACATGGAATTAGAACATTTTTACCTTTTCAAAAACATGGAATTAGAAAATTTTGCACCTTTTCAACAACATGGAATTAGAACATTTTTCCAATTTTCAAAAAAATGTAAATAGAACATTTTCCACTATTCAAAAAATCATAATTAACATTTTACACATGTTTCTCATTTTGTTTTTATGACAAAGCTCATTTTCATTGTAGCTTAAATTGTATATGGGCCATTTTGGTTCTTCACAGACGAAATGTTTTCACCAATACATATCTGGAACATTTAATGAAAACTTAAAAAAAGAAGAGGCCACTCAAGCAACACGCCACGACAACCATCTTCATCTGTATCACCTCATTAATTTATTCAACCGTATTTAGTAACTCCGCCGTCGTCGGGATCGTCCATAAATGATGTCATTAGTTAGATCAGTGGGTATAGATACGTTTCGATTACTTGCGATGACATACCATCTTCAAGATAGCTGTTAACGTAATTTTAAAATGATGACATTAGGACAGGTGGGTCCCTTAATAGAGTAACAATTTGGATGACATCATTTATGGACCACCCTAAATATCATTGCCCGGCACCGGAACCGGACCGGTAAACTCGAACAGGCCTAGTCAACTATAAGGTTTCTGACTGATCAAGACTTTTTCAATTAATTTTTTTATTATAAGGTAAAACGTACAATTGATTCCAAAAATATCGTTATCGTTGTAATGGAACTAATGTAACTAAAGTGAATACAGTTTATATGGGTGAGGGAAGGTGGTACCTTAATTAACAGCAACTTGGGACCAATGAAGCAAAGATAAAAGGAAAAAAATTACAAAGTGGCCCAGTTTTGGAACAACAATTCAATGAGGTATTAGTTACAGTCATATACTGTTGTTTAGCCTAGTTAATAATGAATGTAATTAGAGTTTTAAGAAATATTTCTACTTTCACGCTATAACAAAGGAAAGAGTCATCTCATGAGTGCCAGGAATTACTTGTTCACATCTGGTTCTAAATAGTCTTCAGTGCGGACACTGCACTGCAGGCTGTAGACTGCGCTGGCTGATGTTAACTGATTACAGATTAATACAGGTAGATAGGTATACATCGTAGAATGCAATCACAATGCATTAAAAGATGAAATATAATTAACGAATAAATGAACGTAGTACCTACGTTGAATTTAAGTGACACATTTCCCGCGAAAAGTTGCATTGGGAATCTTTGGGGAGGTGTTGAGCTAAGATTGGAATTTTGATTCGATCTTCCCAATGACAGAGAAAGTCTACCAAGTACAAATAAAAAAGCTTCCAACGAAGAACACCAACTGTGTTTTGCAGTACTGCTCACCTTTATAACTTCTTAAATATATATATATATAACTTAATTGAAAGTATTTAAGTATGTTATTCATTTAACTCTCAAACATTTAAACTGAAGGACATAATCAGGAAGACGTAAGAGTTAAACAAAGAATCAAATTACTATTCATAGCAGCGAAACGTCGAAACTAATCAATCATTAATGAAATCACTCTCTTCTCTTTACATTTTTAGTCCATATTTGTAGTTACAGTCAACCCTTCTACCCTACATCACATCTGTCACTTCATCTCATCACCCTTTCAAATTGTGATCGTTTCACTACTTACTGCGTTTGCATTTAGTTGTAATCTCGTCAATTGCATTCATTGCATTCTCTTTTGGAAACGTCATCACATCCAGCACCCGGATTACGGGAACGGGAAATCGAATCCATGTGTCACACAAACTAAACCTCGTCATTCCTACTCTACCAACTGCAACAGCCAAGGTAAAAATGTCAATTAATTAATTCGTAATTTTATGCGGCTTTTACTTCTTGGTTAACAGCAGCTATCAACTAAGTAGCCAACGAATTAGTTAGTAGTTTTCTTAGTGACCACACATGCTTTTAATTGCAGCAACTTTTGTACTAGAGAAAATGAGGAGAAAAAAAAACTATTTAAGTACCGTTAAGCCACCGCACCGTGTGCGCATTAACGAAACCGGCGTGATTGTAGGTGTAGTAGGAAATTTACAGAGTTGATGACATTTATACTAGTAGATTTCGTAATTTCGTTTTATTATACATAATGATTTGAAACGCAAGATTTGTATTAAATTGTGTTATTTGTATGTAATGCACATTGCAAACTTATGGGTATACATTATTATTTATGAAACCAATTTTTTCCGGACAGTACTTAACCTCGGACGTAGTCACGTAGTGTTCATTGACCATATTTTCACACTATTCAATTGTTGATATGTGCAGTACTTAACGTTGATTGTTGATTGTAACCAATAAATTTTAAAAGTTCTGGTTAAAATGTTGCTGTGTATGGGTTCACGCTGAAACCAATGAAATAAAATATTATTACAATTATTTCTATAGCTGACAGTCACAGTAGCGAGAATGTCTGGACCACAGGATCCTCTGAAAGGAATCCCAGTTATTGGTGGGGCTTCAAAAACGAAGAAAGAAGAGAGAACTTTTTGGTTTGATTTAAAATTATGTGAATCAAATGATGAGACGTATCCAGAGTTTTCGTGGAAGGAATTAATTGCTGACAAGGTTTCTAAGAAGGCAAAAGAATGTCTCGCCGCAGGTATTTATTCTTTAAATCATTTTCCGTGCTTTCATAACAGAATAGAATAGTTTAAATAATCATTTAACATAGAAAGTTGATTGTAGTTACCAGTACCATCTATTTGTTTTTGTACTTTTTCCAAAACTGTTTTATTGATTCTTGCTCTGTTCTGTAGGTCAGACATTGCTCAACCCGTATGCATCTGACGACGATGATGATCTCAAGGCAATGGCAGCCCGTCTTGAAGCAAAGTACGGAGATAAGCCCAAGAAAAGAAAACGGCGAGCGGAGGACTACATAGATCGTGGGGCTGGTTATGATGAGTCTGATCCCTTCATCGATAATTCTGATGTATACGACGAAGTCGTCCCTGCCGACTTGGAAACAGTTCGTGGTGGCTTCTACATTAATTCAGGCTCCCTAGATTTCCGGGAAGTTGAAATCTCGGATGATGAAGCGGACACGACGATTGAAGAAGTCAAAGATGTGAGTATTAAGAAAAATGGGAAGGAGAGCAAATCGGAGTCTTTCTTAACAAATACTACACCATCCTCCTTACTAAAATCCAATCAAATTCCAAATCCAAACGCCCAAAATTCAACTCCGAACCTCAAACGCCCCTCCCTCTCCGTCTCTAAAAAGCTAACTCATATTGTGAAATTAAAACAGTCTGGAAATACAAATCATAGCCATGGTGTCAAATCAAACTCAAATTCAAAACATACCCATGGTCATAGCCACAGTAAATCTAGCCCGAGCTCAACCACCACTACTTCTTCTAATCCGAAATTACCAACGGGAGACGTCCTCCCATTAAAAAAGAGTCCCAGTGTTCAGGAATCGTCCTCCTCAGCCTCATCATCCTCCGGCTCATCTTCCTCGGAAGGTTCCTCCTCATCCTCCAGTGATTCTTCCTCCTCTGGTGAGGATGATGAGGACCAAGATCAGGAGGAGCGTGACCAACAACAGCAGATCAGTAAGAAATCCTCCCAAAATATAAATTTAAAGGAAGTGCCAAAGTCATCCTCATCCTCGTCCGCCGCCGCCGCTCCACGTCTATCCACCGAACAAACTGCTCCGATAAAGCGCCTCAAAACGAAAAATGTTCCTCCTAATCCAAGCTTGGCAAAGAATTCTTTAAATAATAGTTCCAATAATTCAGTTTTAAATATTGGCTCAGGCCTCGTAAATAATTCAAAGGATATTATAATATCCGCTTCCGGAAGTACGGGAAGTAGTTCCATGACTATCCTTCAAACAAGTACAAAATCATCTCCCCGTCCTGCTCAAAGTCATTCTCCCCTTGGTATTGGAAGCGGAGCCACTGTGAGTAGTTTAGGGTTAACGATAACTTCGACTCAGCACAGTGGGGGGAGTGGGGGTGGTGGGAATCTCAAAGTGCCCACACCAAAGTCAACTCCGACTGGGTCCTCCTCAGGATCAAGCCTCTCCATGGGCATGGGAATGGGAATGGGTGGATCGGGGAGTAGTTCCTCCGTCGCACTCAACCTTATCCGCTCTTCCTCCAACAAAATCACGAAACCTAAGCAGTCAAGACAGTCAAAATTATCCAAATCCTCCTCTAAAATGAATCTACCACTAAATCTCTTTGCTCATCAAACACCACAAGAGCTTGTGCAGATGCAGAATTTGGCCCTTGTCACCTCCCTAGCCAATGCAGCACATCCACCTGGCTCGGGTAAAATGCATTCACATAATTCAGGTGGCAAATCCAAGTCCAGGATGAAAATTAAAAATTTACCCACAACATCAAAAAATGTAGGAAGCTCAAGCTCCTCAAAATCCCAGTCACAGTCCCATCATCAAAGTCACCATCATCACCATCATCAACAACAACAGAGTCAGACGTCTTTACAACAGCAGCACCAACATCATCAACATCGAACTCCCCCGAAGCTGAAAGCAAAACCGAAACTGTCATCAAGCTCACCTCAACAAATCGGAGCGAATCTAAGTCAATCATCCTCGACCTTCAGCAGAGGATCCCAACCTCCGCCCTTGTCCACTCAAAACTCTGCCATTGAAATCACCAAAATTCGTCCGGCACCCGCCCATTCCAGCAGTGGTTCTTCAGGAGGAGGAGGAGGAGGAGGAGGAGCAGGAGCCGGATCCTTGAACCCATCCATCAAGTCCTTGTCCAACCTGGGTACAGGGATCACAGTGACCGAGGTGAAGGAAGAAAGGGGTAGCAGTGGAGGGAAAAGCTCCGGAAGTACCGGAACCGGTACGGGGAGCACCAACACGGTTAGTAATAACAGTATCATGAACAACATCAATATTAATCAGACTGGGAATTCCAGGAGTAGAAGTCCAAATGTTAATGTTAGTAATATTAGTCCCAGTGGTGGTAGTAGTAGTAGTGGTGGTGGTGGTGGAGGTGGAGGTGGTAGGCACTCCCATCATAGCCAGAACCAGTCCTCCCTCACAATTACCCCAAGCTCATTACTCAATTTGTCTTCTTCAGGCGGGATTAGTTCAAATAGTAATCTTGGGAGTGGAAGTAGTAGTATTAATTTAGCCGCATTAAATATGATGCCACCCGTGTCAGTTCGTGGTAGTTCTATTTTTAGTTCCCAGCAACCCTCGTCGTCTAGTAGTAATCTTTCCAAGAAATCCATTACACCCTTCAATGTCAATAATATATTGTCTAGCTCAGGAGGAAATGAATTTCTGTCACCCGCATTAGTTTCTGGCTCTGGTTCCACTCCTGGTTCTGGAGGGGCAGGAGGGAGTAGTAGTGGTGGTAGTGGTAAAGGTGAATTTTATCCTGATCATTTGGCCAATGCAATGGCCGCTATGGCGTACAGCTCATTATTTTCAAATGCTAGTAGTACTCATAAAAAGTAAAAAAAAAAAAAAAAAGTAACAAAAAGAGGAGAAATAGAATTTAAAGTTTCGTAAATTAAATATACTGTGCGGCCAAGCCAAAAATTGTAACCAAAAGAAGCAAAGAGAAGCAAAATAAATGAGCATTTACCTATAACTACATTTAAGATTAGGAAAGCAGTTTATATTATGTAGTTGTTTATCCTTGTGAAGGCTCATATTTATATAAAAAGTAATACAACTCTGAACTTCCATGTAACTGATAGTCTTATTAAAATACGATGTCAGTTAATCGTAATTTTGTAAATGCTTTTAGCAAATTTTTTAGTTAGTATTTTTTGCAAGGTGCCAGAGAGAGAGAGAGAGAGCCAGCAGCAGAAGTGTGTTGGAAAATTAGTGTTTTAAAACCAAAACAGAAAAAATATCGTCATATAATCTGCTGATAGCTAAACCAAAACACCTCACATGTGCTGGTTCTATAAAACTGACAGCATAGGTTAAACGAGCGATATTCTGATTAACTGTATTTTTTTTTAGTTACTTTAGAAAACATCTCTGAGGTTTATTACACCTGTAATTAACTGATTTTGCGCATGTATTACGTTCATTTTTAGGACTGTCAATTTAATCGTTAATGTTATCTTTAGTATACACACTACATAATATATTTCAACTTAATGAATTAATATATATAACTTTATTAAAAAAATCTGTAATTCTATAAATATTGTTTAATTTTTATTTTTTTAGGTGTATATCTGTCTGAACTGAACAACTATATACATATATGTTTGCACACATATATTGTATAATCTGTTCGTTTGTTTTTCGATTCGCGTCGTTGTCACTTGTCGTGCCTGGTGTACACTGTAAAAACATGAAATAAATAACACTTCTAGAATAGAATGATGTTATATTCAGTATATATTTATATTTGTTTGTATAACTATAATATTATGCATGGAATTAATTATGCATAACTATTAATTCCTACTATATTATTTATATATATATATATACCAGATTACCAATAATGTCAAAGTTATTGTTCCGCAACTATAATAATTGTAGTGCATTTTCTTTTGCAATTTAGAGGAAGCAGAATTGCATTATTAATATAGCTTTATAGCCTCGAGTGATGTATTAAACTTGCAAAAATGTAACAATAACTTAACAATAATTTTATTTTAAATCATCGTGTAATCAAGTATTGGTGGATTATGTATCATACCTTTAAAAACACATTTTGCTTTGTTTTTTGTCTTAATTACAATAATTCTAGTTTAAAAAAAAATATGCAACCTATGTAATTTAAACTGGAGTCGAGGGCGTCTAACTATATTTCCTTATATAACTCCCAGCTGTTTTGCTTACGAATTTAATACTAATTTATGACTACATATAGGTATTTGCATCTTTTACATCATCCCTTACTGATTTTAGCAGTTAATAATATTATACGTGTGATGATATCATGATATGTGAAAACTGTGGATTTTTATAATACATTGATTTAATTGCAATTTGTAGTATTGCACTTAACAGCAATTTTGCCACTCTTGTTTGTTTTTTGTGTTTTAATAATTTTTAATTCTGCATCCCAATATCCCATAATAATATATTTAATAATTATTATTTTCACCGTCTTTTGTACTAATTTCATTTTTTTACGCGCATTGTTTCATTTTTTTCACCCATTGCGAGTGTATTGCACTGATTACACTGTATTATTATATGAAAACATTTTAACTATTTATTCTCAAATACCACGTGAAATAGTATGTTTTAATATTAAAGTAATTTCATGTTGTTAGATAATTTTTGAAATTTCGATAAATGATCCTTGGTTGTGTACTTCTATTTTCATATATAGTAGTGTAAAGTATATGAAATTTAGAAAGGTGTAGTAAGTAGGTTAACGTCGTTGTTCATGTGAAAAATTAAGTTTATTAAATAATTCTATACCAAGGTTAAAAAAGTCTGCCATGTTCTTGGGCCTTGCATGCAGAAGGCTATATGGGTTGATTATTTTTTAATGAGTTGTAAAATTTTATTATTTTTTATGAATCGAATCAAATGTGAAAACAAAAATTCGGATATAAATCACAAAACTATTTTCTTAAAAGCAGAAAAAGTATTCGCTTATATTTGATTCGATTTTTGACTTTGTTCCTCGATAACTATAAAACTAGAAAAGCTTTTTAAGTTAATTTAGTAACAAAAGTTAGCAAAAAAATACATTAATTCTTATTATTAAAGAAATATACACCTTATTTTATTTGGCGGAATGTTTATGTGATAGCTGTAAAACTGATAATTTTACTTAATAATATTTATTATTATTACTTTAATCAATTAGTAAATCATGATGAAAAAAATACGAATTTATATTTCGAATTCGATTATCGATTAAGCTAGCGAGATAACGAATGCCCATAGGTGAATAACGAATGGATGAACGTTTCTTATATCACGATTATATAATAAAAAATTTAAATTATTTAATTAACTCTTAGATTAATCATAGCCAATAATAATGGTAATACCTCGATACTTTGAGAATGATTAGTTAGTTAGTTTTTAATATTGTATATTTAATGTTAGATTGCATAATTTGTATTACGTCGATATTATCATTGCGGGAATTTCGGATTTCAAAATTTCTCAATATTATAAACGAGGAGGGTAAGAGAAATAAACTTTATTATATATATGTAAATAATATATTACTATGATTATTATATTATTATATTACATACATAATTTGAAATGAAATAAAAATAAACTTATTTATAGAAATTAGTGGATTTGTTTGTGTTTGAAATTATTTTTATTGCATTCAGATGGCATTAATAATAATTGTCGTGTTCATACACTTCATATTAAAACATGAGAGTTTCGAATACATTAGAAATCTAGAAGATGAAGACGTGTGACCACAATAGAAGGAGAAATGATATTACCATACAAGCGATATCGTCACTAATAGTAATGCATTATTATTCTAAAATTTAACTATATCGTCTGTGAGTGAAGAACCAAAATGACCCATATCCATTTTTAATTTCAAATAAAATGCACTATCTATAGAAAAAATTAAAATAACATGTTTATGAAAGTATGTAAATAGAACCTTGTGCATTTTTCAAAAAACAAGTACATAGAATATTTTGCACTTTTCAAAAATATGTAAATAGAACATTTTACAATTCTGAAAAGCACTTAAATAGAAACTTTTGATTTTTAAAACCATGTAAATAGAACAATTTGCTCATTTAAGAAACTCGTGATTAGTATTGTAAGCATGTATCTTATTTACTGTCTTTTTTCTTTGACATATCTCATTTTAATTCTAGCATAAATTGGAAATGGGTCATTTTGACTCTTCACTCACGATATACATATTACACAATAGTAATAGTACCTTCCTAACAACAACTTAAGTTAACTGACCAGTTTAATGCGTATGGAAAAGCGATAGTTATTTATAAATAAATTATATTACATAACATTGAATAACACAGTAATGGTAACAACAATGGGGGACCAACACAAAAAGTATCAATATAATTAAGCAAGTAACCGACTAACTGTCATTAATTTTACTGTCTTATTTTAGTAAACAAGAAGTGAATAGGACGAAGGAACGGCTGGCTGGTCTGGTCGTTGGTTCTGGCCATTAATATTATAAATGGTGCGGGATATTATAAAAATTATAATGACTTTAGCTTTCCAGCATAATCGAAATTCAAAGGTTTGGAGCAAAAAAAATATTGAGAAAAATTTAACCCATAATAATAATTATACGATCACACAACATAGTCCGAAAAATGCACCAAAGATAAATTACATCAAATCCTACAAGATTTGATCATGTCATTCTAAAAACAACATCATGAATCATGAGTATAAGCATAGGCCAATGGCACAGCAACCCGGCAGCCGGCAAGAATAGGAATCTCGCACAGCATTATTAACAGCGAACGTGCTGCATAAATTGAAATTAACACTTTTTGTACTTACACGTAATCACGTAAGTAATTTAAGTAATTAACAAAATAAATTCCAATTTCATACTCTGTACAGTTTTGTAATGGCCTGCATAAACAAAAAATTCGTTGTTCGCTATACATAACATTCAATTCGATTGCATGCACTTTAATGACTAAATATTGCATTCAGTAAAGCAAGGTCAAACCAATACAAAACATACCTACACACAAAAATCGTAAACTAACATAAATATTCTATAACTTAAAAAAAAAGGTTTTTTTCAGTGTTTTTAGACCAAATAAACATGTTTGCCGTTTCCGTTTCTACAATTTTGCACTTTATAATGTTGACTTGACATTGGTGTGTGAGCAATTATAAGTTGAGCTATATAATTCATTATCCTAGAGTTTACACACTACTTAGCAATATTAAAATGTGAAAGTTCATTTATCATAACCTTACAGACACTTCAGAAAGGTTAAAGTTATATTCACAAATTATTACAAATCAACCATAATTATTATTTTGATCGATCCTTGAACTGTTGAACTATTTGATGAACTAAAATAAAGATCTACAAAGTAACAATACATTTAAATTGAAATGAATTCTATAGTGTAGTCATCTTTAAACCTTTTATACTCTGTTGCAATAATTGTTGCAAATAAATTGGAGTTGAACAATACTGGTAAGTAACGCTATTAATAACAATTTACATCGTAATGACCAAAACGTTTTTGGTTTAAGGTGGTTCTAACAGTTAAAAAAAACAACTCAAAAGAAATGTCAATAGATTTGAAGGAAATTTATTTTTGAGGGAAGTTGAAGTTTAAGATTAATATATAACATAAGTCTGTGAAGAACTAAAATAACCCATTTCCATTTTTTAGCTAAAAACAATATCCACTATCTTCAAAATAATGAAATATGTCTTGAAAGCAATTAAATATACCATTTTGCACTTTCAAAAATATGTAAATAGTTCATTTTACACTTTTCAAAAATATGTAAATAGACCATTTTGCACTTCTCAAAAACATGTAAATAGAACATTTTACACTTTTCAAAAATATGTAAACAGAACAATTTACACTTTTCAAAAATTCGTAATTAACATTTCACGCATGTTTCTCGTTTTGTTTTTGTGACATAGCTTATTTTGATTTGAGCTTAAATTGGAAATGGGTCACTTTATTTCTTCACAGACAATATACAACCAACAAACAATTTTAAATCGAGTATCTGTATTTTTCCTATGAGTATTTATTATTTTAGTTCTTAGAAGCTGTATAGTATAGTGTCTATATAATATAACGTGTAATAAATACGTGGTTCGAGATTTAACTAATGATGTCATTAATTATTGATGAAAATTTTGAGTGTAAATTTATAAGGACAGAAATGTGAAGTTAGGACAGGAAAATCATGTACCAGATGAATACAAAGAAGGACATGAGAATAAAAGCAACAATGGGATTAGTTGCAACATTTCGAAACGCATCTAGCCAAGAGACTTGAATTGTAGCCACGATTTCATTGTTCCGCTCAAAAACATGAATACTTTCCTCAATTAATGAGGTTCTTTCGTCTTTAGACAAATCTTCTGCAATATCATTCATCGTGAAAACAATATCCTTCTTGATAGAGCCGATCGTTCGTCCATCCAAATATGTAAAATCCGTCACAGCGCAACCCGGTCTCCCAGTAGATGAGCCTAGTTTCCCCTTTGATGAATAAAATGAAGGTGGTGAAGAAGAACTTTTATTAGTTTTAGTATTGAAATTAGTCCCATTCAAATTCGCTTGACCATGACTACTTGGGCTCAGCATGCAGGATGGAATCACAAACCCAAAGAGACTAGTTGCACCGGAGGACAATTTACATTTGAGATCCCTCTTCTTCTTAATAACTTGCCCACCTGAGAGGAGACCCATGTACATGTGGTAGATGTAGGCTAGGAGCCGAAGTGGTTCACGCTCTTCTAAAGTTTTCAAATTTTTGATGTAATTACTTACACTGGGACGAATTTGATAGCAAGTTCGCTCCCAGTTCATTCCATAGTAGTATTGCAAATCCATCTCAAAGGCTACTTTTCGATTTAGCCCATCTAGAACTTGTTTAAATCGATCAAAGTACTCAACACGGGATTTTAAGCGGTCAACCGCCTCTTCAAGGAATTTGAATACTTCGTAGAAGATAAGAAGACCTTCTGCCCAGACACGATCGTCAGTCATGGCTATTTTAAAAATTCATTAAAGATTAGCCCACTGAATTATTTTTATTTAGTACTTCTTTTAGTTCAACTACATTGGTGCGATGGGCAATCTACATACTAAAGCATTTTTATTTATAAGTGTCGTATTCATTGTATTCGTTATTAATGAAATAACTTACCAATTCCAAGTTTTGCATTAACCAAAGTATCGCTCACATTATGAATTTTTCTAGTTGCTTCTCGCATTCGCTTAGTAAATGGTACTTCATCAACAAAATCTTCAGCATTTTCTTCCTCTTCTTCCAGCTTCTTTTTTTGTTCTGCTTCCTCGCTAGTTGCTTCCATAATCAATGGCTCCATATCGGTTACTATAAATCACTTCAAGAATTAAAAAATTTATTGAATACAATTATTGAATCCTTATAAGCAATATTGTTATGAATTATCAATTATCATTACAATATCTACACAAATACTGATGGAAACTTGGAACATCATACATTGCTTCCATATTAGTTATTCACAACTTACAACTAAGGGCATCATAAATCAAATGAATTTATTGTGACAGACTGTAAAAAAAGACAATACGACTTGTAATGATTAGGTATGTAATAATTAAGTATGACAATTTAAATATTTTTACTCACCAAGAAAACGTTTAACGTCAATTGTTTGTGGGCGTTGCTAACCGTCGTCAGTCTGGTCGTGGTACTCTGGTACTACTGTTCGTATATTAAAATTATTCCAAATTTTGTAATCTTCAAAATGCCGTCAACCGCTTTCTCACAACTCAGATTATTTCTTTTCCATGGTAGCTAATTATTATTAGTAAACTTCACAGTTGACAGTAGACTGACTAGTGAATAGAGCAGCAAAACAATGCAATTGGTTGTTGGTCAAGTAAATATTAGCTAAAAGGCAAACCACAAATTTAATTGATGGCAAAAAGAAGAGGATGTACTCTGTTCTTATGTGTTATATTCTGCTTTTACTCATCTCAAAATAATTTTCTGTAATCAGTAATATGGAGTAGCACAATCACAATTACTTGCCAAAAAAAAGTTGGTTCCTGAGTTCCTTTTATGATTTATACTGACGTTATTGCTACTAGGAACTGTTGCTAAACAAACGTCAACTCAACGTAGAAATACGAAATGGCGAACACAATAAATGACGAGAATACGAAAAATGGAGATTATAATTAATTTTACACTACAACATTGCAACATACAAGGTTCACTAACTTTAATAGTTACACGAGGTGATATTTAAGAATGATTAACTGCGTTTACACTTAATATTAAAATTTATAGCGGAAGTATAGAGAATAGGGAAAGGAAGAAAATGTATTTGATTTCCTCTACAGAATCGGGAATTTATAATTTCCAAGTTACTTTACTATGCTTCATAATGTATAATAATAGAAAAATTCCTTCGTGAAGGTTGGGTAGAGAAACCCTACTAATTAAAATGAGCAAATTCACTTCGAAATGTCCCGCTAGAAATTCACGGAAACATCAGTCAATCGATGTCGTCACTAAAAACTCTTCCGGTCCTTTCGTAGACCATTCATCTCATGATTAAAGCCATGAACGATGAATCACTCTTTTTTACACTCTGCCCCTATGTTCATTAACAATTCCAAATTCCTACGTAGGTAGGAACCAAGACAAGTAAAATAAGCTAATTCGAACATTAAACGAGCACTAAATAAAGGATGTATGCTCAATGTACCAGAAAACTTAGAGTACCCGAGCTGTAGTAATACTGTACAGTATGTACCACTGAAATAGACTCACTACGGTTAAGTACGAGACATTGTTTTTTATACCTCGAGAGTCTACATACTGAAGGTTTTTTGTAGAATCTTAGTAAATAAAACTCATAGAGCGTTGAGTACCATTGATAGTAGTATGCTTATTTTTTAGAGTGGGAAATTCGAGCAAATATGAAGGGAGAAAAGTAATTTTAAGTAGGGACTATTTTTTGATGCGGACGTACACACGTGCGTACGGCAGTGCGGCTATATGTATATACATGCTATTTAGGCGGTAATACCCGGCTCGGTTAAACCGTTATTCTGATTGAGGCCGTCAAAAGTGCTAAATGCGACTTAGCACAAATTGATCATTAAATCATTCTGAATCCATTGCAACTTGTCCTAACTAGCACTTTTGACGGCCTCATTTTCAAAAATGCATTTGAAAAAAGCAATTTTTGTATGGTGAAAATCAAAAAAACCCGAATTTTGACTCTGAAAAAATTTCTAAATGGTTCTTATAGCCAAACTTAATTTTTGGCTTAAGCCGTTTTTTTTTCTTGTGCATAGATTCTTTTTAAAAAATTCTGTTCTATAATACTAAAATCCGGGTTTTCTTTGAAACGGGCATCCAAAAATTCAAAATTTTAACCTTAAACCTTATTGTGAGCTATCAGGATTAAATGATATGGGTTTAGTGAGAATCTGAGATGTGTCATTTTAAAACTCTCGAAATATAAAAAACAAAGTCACGAACAGTTCCATGAGATAATTATTTTTGTGGATAATCTCACTATTGAATATGTCAAAACTTTGGTTGACCCCAAGAGGTCAAGTGTTACTGCACAGTTAAATAAAAACCGAAAAGCGAGTGTTCCACTGAAATAGAAGCACGGTTTTCTCACATATTTGTTACTCAATAAATTAAAAATTCAATATTTTTGTAGAGATTAGCCCAACATAATAATAATATATTATAGGCTTTCTTCATAGCCTCGCAGTAGCACCATTTCTCAACAAAATAACACAACATTTATTTGTGACGTCACAGATCAACAAAGGCAACCTTAATAACTGTTGTTATCCATTAGCAGTTAGATAATTTGGCCAGTCCTTAGCAACGTTTATATTAGGGTGATTTGTGACAATGTATAGAAAGTAAGATCTGCGACATGACCATGGCTCAGATTAAAAGACATCAGCATTCTAAAGGCTACGGTTTTTAATTTTCACAGTACAGACTATACTATAGTCACTATATAGGCTATACAGAATTGAACATACAAAATAAGCTAGGAAACCTTTCAACAACACGGACATCTACATATAAAAAGGAACACAGCTGGGGACAGGGTAGAGTCCGGTTTAGAAGAACGAAAGGACCTTTTCTCTTGAAGTTAAACACTAGGGTTGATTAATTTTAGTGACAACTAAAATTAACTGTTGACTGTTTAAAATTGAAATTATTATATTTAATTATATCTTAAGTTGTTGAGCCAGCATTAAATACTAGTAACATGTCAGTAAGCCTTGCTACTGTAAGACCTTGATTTCACTAGAAAAGTTAACAATTGTTAGCCCTAAGAAACTCGCTTTCAGATTTAACCACTGTTAAAGTTGAAAGCGAGTTTCTTAAGGCTAACAATTGTTAACTTTTCTAGTGAAATCAAGGTCTAAGCCTGTGGAGCTGGTTGTCATAGTTAATAGACAACAACAACACGGATTTACAAAATAAAATAACATAAAAACAAATGAAGCATCTCCTTCGCTCCCCTGGGGACAAATCATGAGCCAAATGGTAAGGATAATTTTGTATGGTAGTCCAAAAATAACTTTAAAATATTAATTGTAGCTGCTACCCGAATATAGCAACAAATATACCTATTACAGCAGTGATAACGGGCATTTCCGAAGTCCCGATCCTAGCCTCCTTGCCTTTTTATTTAATTCGTAAGTAAAAGCATACTTTAGACTTTTGTCTATTGTTTATCGCTGTGGCTGTGCGAACGTGAAAAAATGAACATGCATATAAATTCATTATTTTTAAAAGTTTCCCGCACAAATCTGAACAGTACATTACATAGTAAAATAAAACTCCTACACTACTAGTAATGGGAAGGGGGGCAAAAAGTCCGACGGGGGCAAAAAGTCCGGAAGGGGGCGAAAAGTCCGGAGGGGGCAAAAAGTCCGCCAAAAGAGGGTAAAAAGTCCGGAGGGGGCAAAAAGTCCGCCAAAAGAGGGCAAAAAGTCCGGAGGGGGCAAAAAATCCGAAATAAGGGAACATATATATGTAGGTTTTTTTCCAATAACGGGGCCTGTTTTGCTCCCTTCGGACTTTTTGCCCACCTTTACCGGACTTTTTGCCCCCTCCGGACTTTTTGCCCTCTTTTGGCGGACTTTTTGCCCCCTTCCGGACTTTTTGCCCCCGTCGGACTTTTTGCCCCCCTTCCCATTATACAGTACAGTTGTACACACAGCACAACCTCCAAAGCTCCAATGCCTACTTTTTGCAAGCCTACATAATAATAATAATAATAATAATAATAATATATTTATTTAATGTTGGAGAGGACGAGCTTTATATTTTTATTTAAAATGTTGACTTCTCATTTTCTGATAAGCTTCAATTCCAATTAAGCATACATAAAAAGAGATTACGATTAAATTTACACATCATTCACAAGAACAATTGTAATTTCACAAGTCAAAGCAGTGGAGTGTAGGCAAGAGACGAAATGACTTCCAATTTAAACATTAACCCAGGGGTCCCCACTAAATTTTTCAGGCGTTCTATTATGAATCAAAAAAAAAGCTCGCGTTCTACCTAAAAATTTAAAAACTAAAAAGCACATATTTATAAAGATTTGTTTACGAATATACAATTATTAGGAGGTGGGTTATAGAATGACACTTAGTTCAATTAGATTTAGAAGCAGGAGCTTCACTAATTGATTTGTAGTTTTTTAATAAAAAAATTTAGAAGTTGCAACCTAAAAAGACATTTTTGTAACTAAAATGTACAAAAATAAATGTTTCTATTCTACATAAAATTCATTGGTTATTTGCTGTTTATATTGTTAAAACTCCATTTTTCTCACAATTTAGTTAAAACTGCAACAGTTAACTAATACATTTAACCTAATTACTTGATTTAGCAGTTGTGTTAAATGTTACGGAGGTATTTGCTAGAAGTTTTGCATGCTCACTTGTGTTAGTTCCCGCTAAAAAAACATGCACACGTTATTGTTATTTTGGGGGATTTCAGGAATAAAAGAGTTTAAATTTATATAACCGTGCCACTAATAATTTCTTGAGGCATTTTCAATGACACAGAATATCTTTCTTATAAAATTTCACATTTTCCTAAACATTTCTAGATTTACTTGAGAAACTACAGTCAAAAGAGCAATTTTTACAATATTTCGAAATATTCAGAGTTCTACTTTCTAAACCTCGGCGTTCTACCAGTAGAACGCGTTCGACCTTATGGGGTTCCCTGCATTAACCCAACGTAAGTACTACAACATACTGCTTAAACGAATAACCCCCCTTTTCTCTTGGTCTCCTTTTTCCGCACAAGCCCGATGAGGCCAATCTCGATCTCGATGAAGTCTCGAAACTCATTCATAAAACTACCAAGAGAACCAACAAGTTACCCAGCATATAACTATACACAAGGAAAGTATATGAAACTATAAAACCTACTGTTGAGTTCTATTCAGTGGCCCTGGTTCTTTTCTGTACTTACTAGTTAGTCAATATAGTGTGTGGTTTAATAATCATATTCATCAATGACTAATTTCCCCGAATAACACAATCACAGTCAGTTTAATAGTCAAACACCTTTGAATTTAGAACTGAACTCGTTCATCGTTTTGGTGTTAAATTTTATTAAAGACGCAATCCAGTTATTTAGGATTTAAAATGTATTATGGTGTATAATAATATGTAGACAATAAATAGTTTTAGTTATAAAATAAAAGATTTTAAATTCATATTGTGAAATTAATATAGTGTTTGTTATTGTTGACTGACTGTTGTCGTCGAGAGACTGTTCTGCTCTAGCAATATAATTCGGATACTTGATCATTGATGCTATATATTTACAAAAGGACCTTCGTTTAACATTCAGCTTTTGCAATATTTATTTTAAAATGTGGCAAGAAGAAAATTGTTTATGTTTTAGCTGCTGGTTAGGCTCTTCTTGTTCATTCATCATTTAGGGCAAATTGGTAGTTGTCAATGATTTATTGTTTCGATCGAGTAGTACTATCCTGAAAACATGACGTCTCTGTCACAGTTGAACAAGTTTTTTGTACGTGTAGTAAAATTGATGAGTGCAACAAGATGATGAATCGGGATCGACAATCAGCTTTGACTTTCTTGAAGAATACTGACTGAATATAGGGGGAGGTGCAACATGATTTTTAGCAAAATAAACGAATGTAAGTTAACAATTTGAATTTAAAGCTATAGCGTAAAAACCTCTAACAGCTTCTTTATAGTGCTTCAAAAAAATTTAATATACAGTCAACGGTTGATATCATAATCTGGTTTTATTATCGCATTTAATTGTTATTGTTTTACTATATAGTTGGTAGTCATTTGTTTTGTTTTTGAGCCATTGGATTAGCATTCACAACATCTATTCGTTACTAGCGTGTAAATAGTGTAGCATATTATATATATATAATTAAATTAAAAGCTGCCCTTGTACATTGAATCCATTGTGTTCTACATTTACTACATACATTTCCAAACAACAATCAATCAACGCAAAAAGGAGTGACTCATTCATTCAGTTTTAGATTAACTACAAAAGCTAATATATTTATTTACTCTAATTATCTAGGATAATTGTTTTAAATACCAATTGTCAATATATTAAATGCATGATGTAGATACATATTAGTATGTTTGATTGTTTGCTTTATTTTTGTTTCTGTGATTTCTGGATTTGTAGGTTTTGCAAAAATGAATTTTCGCAGCCTTGACTGACAAACTGTTGAAGAGACGTATTTGTGTAGCTACATATTACTATGTACCTATACACAGATTCTCTCCTCTGGTCCGGTCGACGTAGTTTTAGACACGCAAACGTATAGGGACTACATGCACATAGATGCAACAGTTTTCTTTTTTACTTTTAATTTTTGCAAAAGTTACTACTTCGTGGTTGCGATTGCGAAGCCGTCTTTACCAATAACCAATAATCAGAATTTACATCTTTGTATGATAGACAAAAATACTCGCAGTGGTTTAACAACAAAAGGTCTCCAATAATTGAATGCAATGTAATCGTAAACATTAAAATTTATAATAAACTTATTTTTCCTATGTGCTACTATTGCAATAGAGCTGTTTGCCTATTCGAGCTTTTACCATTTTGAACTATTGGCAGGGTTATATTAGGTTGATAATATAGAATAGTGTTCTAACTGTATGTTAATTTTTTTCTAAATACGTCTTTTAATTTTTTAGTTAATTTAACACAATCATTTAAATTAAGCTTAACATTTTAAGTACTTAAGTGCAAAATATCTGATTTTGTTTTTGTTGTATTTCTTTCCACAGGAATGTTGACCAGTGGGAAACATTGGCAATCAGAGAGGAAAGTCAGCAATGTTTACATGGGCGGACTGTGCGCAGACAATTCAAATCCAGAAAATTGACATTCACAGTGGAAGTTATGAAAAGAAATCGCTTGGTTTTGGTTTTGGTCTGAAAAATTAATCTGAAATTTGCTTAGCGGTCAATGGTTGACTCGGATTCGGACACTGAGACTGTGAATGAGTCATGCTGGAAGTGGAAGCTTCTTCGCTTCACATCAAATCATCGTTCCAATTTCCAACAACTCATCTGTAAGCCCAACTTTAATGAATCATATTCTCTCCTTTTCAGCTTTCTTATATATTTTTTTAAGAATATGAATTATGCAAATTTGAATCATACCATGGCTTGCATATTGCATACTTACACATCTATCACTACCTACAAATTGCATTTGTACAGATTGTCATCACTTCTACTGCAGGTATGTAGATGGGATTGATTTAATAGTTACAAAACAAATTCAAACAAACTTTGACAAAAGGTTTCCGTCAACCATGCATCGTGGTGTAATTTAATAAAGTCACACAGGGTATGGTACTATCTTCACATAATTTAAGCTAAATTCGGCAACATACATTTCAGACACAATAATTAAATAAGCAAAAGGTTTTTATACTTGATCCAACCGTGCGAATGGAGCAGAATGATGTAAATCAAGCTGAAGCTGTTCATCAAGAGAAAAAAGGGATTTATGATCCATGCATTCCTTATTTTAAGCAAAAATTAGGGCTTACTGAAATCCAAGTGATTGGGCTGTACATTGGAGCGCGTGGTACTATTTCCAAATTTTTTCTCAACTTTACGAAATCACAGTGTCTACCTAGTACCCTGATTGAAGACATAGTTATCTCAGTTTTAAAGAAATCAGCTCAAATCTGTGTACACCATTTATATTCTTGTGTGCCAAATGATTAATTTAGGAAAAATATTGTTATTATTTTGTCATGCAAACATAATCCGTTTATAACAAAATTGTGAAACGTATACTGAGTCCTTTGGGCTATCGTCGTTGGACGACAGTGTCAAGTTTATTTTAATAAAGTTGTCTTTCTCTCTAGGACAAAAAATCAGGATTTGTGAAAGAAGTTAGTATTCTTGACCAAATGGCCTGTATTCTGCAAGAGCTATGGGCAGGTGGTGGTGGTGGTGGTATGGTGGTACGATGTACAGTGTTTGGGGGAGGAGGCGCAGAACTGTATTATTGAAAATCCTTATTTGGATATAAATACGGGTTTTTGATCTTAAAAACCTTAGCCCACCTTCCTTTGTTTCAGTCCATTATGATAATGCAGAATACAATCGAAATAGCATTGCTGAACTGCCTTAAACGCACATTGTAAAAGTAAGGAAAGTGTAGGCCGGTTGAAAGTAGTCAGGCAGTCACATTTGACGTAACTGTACTAAATACTTTTAAGCCGATTGGTTGTGACTGACTTGTGACGTATTTCAATTTCCGTTTTTGGCTTTGTTTCATTTTGTTTTGTCAATTTTAAACTTCAGCATTCTTTATTTTTTTATGATTATGACCGACACACCAATACTATTGATGAGGTAACCAAAACATATTCACACCTTTTTCAAACTCGTTTGGTTTGACGTTAGTTAGTCTTCTTTTTAATAGATTCATGGACTCCGAACAAAACAGTTGCTACTTGCAATAATTATGTTAGTAACAAAAAAGACAAAAGATATAAGTACCACTAAAAACGAGAGAAGCAAGGCGGTAATTAGCAGAAACGGTAAAAGTGAAAATTGGAATTTACTATACCCGGCAAGGGTCTATCTCGGGCTGTATCGGCAGACCCCCCTGGGAAAAATTCGGAGCTTAGACCCCCTGCCAGGCCGAAGGCCTGGCAGAGGGTCTAAACTATAATTTTTAGGCAATTTCAATTTTTTTTGGGTAATTTTTTAGTAAAATTGTTACGTTTTGCTGTATACCCTCTGCCAGGCCAAAATCCTGGCAAAGGGTCTACACATGCCGAGTGTTTAGACCCCCTTCATTATACGCAAAAAATGCAAAAAAGCCATTTTATATGCAAAACAATAATTAACTTAAGTTTTTAAAAAATAGGGTTTAGACCCCCCCTTGAAATTTGGAAAAATTTGAGTTTTAGACCCCCCTAGGAAACATCGAGGTTGCCAAGTGACTTTGGTAAAAAGAAATCAGTACAAATTATATGTATTGCAGTTGTTATTTTTTTAAAATTAGGATACTGTTTACTTCAAGTTCTATTCCAGGAGTGGTCATAATTTCAAAAACATATTCAGTTCTACAGTGTACACAGTGTACATACATAGTCATATAATTATAATAAAATTACATGTATTTCATAAGCGTGTATTTTTTTATTGAATTCTCCTAAGACTCGCCGCGTAGATAAAATGCTAAAATGAAAATTTAAAATACTTCTGGAAAATAAGAAAATAACAAAGGGTTTGGTTTGAAGTTCGTAGTTCGTATACGTAAACAAATTTTATGCGCCTCTGTCTCTGTGTACTTAATCTCAAGTAAATGGTGTTTACACTGTGTGGTATATTTCATATATCGTCTGTGAAGAACCAAAATAACCCACATCCAATTTAAAGCTAGAATCAAAATGAGCTATGTCATAAAAAACAAAATGAGAAACATGCGCAAAATGTTAATTTAAAAGTTTTTGAAAAATGTAAAATGTTCTATTTACATGTTTTTGAATCGTGTAAAATGTTCTATTTACATATTTTTTAAAAGTGTAAAATATTTTATTTAAATGCTTTTAAGACATGTTTCAACATTTTTACAAATAGTAGATATTGTCTTTAGCTACAACTGGATATGGGTGATTTTGGTTCTTCACAGACGATATGTAAAAAAACATTACAGTTAAACAAAGACGCATTTTTCCATTTTGGGCCAAAGTGTCTTTTTATTTGGTAATAATTACCATTTTTCAACCTCTTATATTTTCATAATGTTTCCTATATGTTTGGAATTGCGGAATTCAACTGCTGCTGGGTTGATTAAATTACTTTTTTGACCAGGTAGGTACATACCTAGTTTGTATAGGTGCCAGTGTCTACAAACTACCAAATATCCACAAGATGCCAAATATTGTGTAGGTACTCAACTTTACTTGTGTGCTACACAAACATTAAGGAAATTAAGTGCCTACGTTCTAGTTACAATTTTTAGAGCGCACTTCCTATATGCGATGTTCCAGTTAACGGCCTTTTTACCAGTTTTATTTTACATCTATAGGTAGGTCGGTAGGTAGTTTTCCAATTCTGAGATTCTTGTCTAATTTTAACTCAATTCTGAATATAAAAGAATATCATGAAACATAACCTGCTATTAGGCAGTGGCAGTTGCACAGTGGCTAGACCCTATTAAAAATGAATAATAGAGCAGGACATACGTTTTTGTGCGTCTACAATGTCAATAATAATAGTTGTATAGTCAGACTGAACACGGATAGACGACCTTCCCGTTCTAAAATATACTTAAAGAAAACCGTTAGCATGCTCATAGAATGTCAACGGTATAATTTCGCAGGCAGAAGTTGCATTCCTTCCTTCTGCTATGGTGCATCCCTTTGAAGGCACATACATTGTTTTTAATGTCGTTATTTTTTCTGTTTGCCGTTTGCCCAAAGAAGTAGTCAAAAGAAGAAGTAACAATTAATTGGAGCCATGTTCGTATATGTATTATATAATGTCCTTAAAATGTACCTACCTACTTACGCGCGTGGACAGTACAAACTTTAACCCACACCATTACATGTAAGCAATGTAAAATGTATCTAAAAATGTAGTTTGTATAAATATTGAGCGAAAGCGTACAAAGTACATAGAGGGCGAGAGCCGAGAGCACCTGCTCACGTACGTCGTACGTCCAGGGTCGCCGTATATTAGATGAGTAAAAGTTAAATTACATTTGCAAAACTGGGCAAAGTTTTGAGAAGTAGGAAGCAAGCAAGACGCTGTGCATTGTGATTGAGAACTTGCGACTGGGAGTACGAATAAAAAAATGGGAATGTCTCTCTCACTATAGTTATAGACACTCAATGTCAGACTTTGTCATTATATGATAATGCTTACACTTTACTTTGAACCTCCTACGCATTCTCGTAATCACAAAAAGTCCATCTATACATAACATACGAGTTCAATACAGTCTACTGCGTTCTTTTTTCTCCTTCTTTTTGTCGACGTCTTCGTCCTCCAAAAAAATAATTAAACACGGAAGGAAATTAGGTTTACAAAAAAAAGAGGAGAAACTCAAAGGACAGAGAAACACTCATAAGGGAGAAAAGAAAAGAAAATGCAGGAGGGGAAAGTAATTGATCATTGATTCAATATTTAAAATAATAAGGAAATGCGTCATTTTCGTCAGCGTTACTTTCCTATGCTCTTTAATTGCTACGTAAAGTACTTCTGCGTACAATATTTTTTGCTACACCTGGAATTACCCGGAGTTATTGTGTGGTGGGGACAAAAATGTACCTGAATGGAGATGTAGAATTAATTGAATTGAATGAACTGTAAGTGCATACCTAGGCAGATTTTTTTTCTACATGCTACAGGTACTTTTACTGTAATGCTATTGATATCATTATATGCAAGGCATGGACTATTAGAGTAAAAATAAAAAGTTGTTATCTCAAGTATCATGTAGAGCTTCGGATTTCGTTTTGAAGGCCGAAGGTATGCCCTATATGCAGCAATGTACCTAGGAGATCATTGCAAAAAGTAATACAGCCTGGCAAAGTAACTACTAAATGTTGAGTGGTTGGTTTCTTAAGTAAGTTTCTACTTATCCTTAGCTTAATAAGTTTTGAATTGTTCAAATGAAAACTACAACAATATCCACTTCTGCTCTTAAAAAACGATACTTACCAACCCATGACTTCCAGGAACTACTCAACACATATTATAAATTAATGCAAGGGTCGAAAATAATTCCCGTGTACTCAATAATTCGTGTGGGCATTATGATGTATTGCGTGATCGGATAAATGTTTTCTCAGTAATATAGAGATATGAATTCATTTAATATGATTAGTCTAACTGTTAAGTCTAGTTCTGAGAAGTCTCAGTCTAAAAGGTATACGAGGGTCCTGTTTGTACAGTATACGGTGACGGTACGTGATGTCAGCATATTACTTAATGGATGTTACCTCTAAATATAATTCCAGAAAATCACAACTATCAATTAAGATAAAATAATAATCCTTATCTATTATTGTGGTAAGGTTGTTGCAGAGTTAAAAGAAGCTATTCCACATTCCAATCATGCTTTTATAATATTAGGTTTTTTAAATTTTTTTATGATAATTAAAATTTTAGTAAATTTTAAATGGTGCTGGCTATTACAAATTAAGAAATATAAAGAGATGGTTGTAAAAACATAATATTTTAAATTTTTAATGGTGATATGATTGCCCGATTCACGTCGTCTTTAAATTTCAAAATCAGCTGTACACACCTTTTTAAAAGTACAAGTTCTGCTATTTGTACCTTTTTAAAAGTTCAAGTTATGCTAATTGCACTAATTTGGATGTGCAAAATCCACTAATTGCACATTATTTAAAAGGGCGAATTCCCTTATTTACAGAATACAGTTTGTCAAAATTTCACAAACTATGTACCTAGGTACATAGCCTATTTTTGAATTTTATATATTGTATTGGATATTGGACATTTGGAGGGCTTATTTTTATTCTTCAAAACTGATAATGTATTGCGTACATCCACAGTATAGCTGGAACTATTGCAATTCAATAAAAGTTGTGCAAGACGCAACGCAAGAGAATAAAGCTACAGAAGTACCTACCTACCGTATTTCCTGTTTTAAACCACGGGGTGTAGTATTAAAAATCGCACCTCCCAGACCCGTGTATTAAAACAGGCCCGTGTACTACCATATAAAACAATGTTAAATAGACCCGTGGACTATTCAAACTCATACCTTTCAGACCCGTGTAGTAATGCAGGCCCGTGTACAATTTTGGACCCGTGGGTTAATACAGGAAATACGGTACTTGGAAAATTCCGTTTATCTGTACATGACGTTTTACACGTGTATCAGTTACTTTAGCTGTTTCATTCAATGCGTGCTAAAAGATGCTATATGCGTGTGTAGCTTTGACTAGGCTTCTTTTCCTTTGAGCTATACATAAAATTAATGAAAGTAGTACACACTTTCTTTATGCTTGAGTGTCCTCTTCTGCACGACCCGGATTTTCTTGGAATCGGGTCGTGGGAATCCGGTTTTATCTAAGAATCGGAGTGAGACTCAATTTTTCATTTCATTTCTTTTCTTTTCTTGTCTGATTATTTTTATGAATGGGAATGGTAGAGAGAGATTGAAAATTAATATCAACAAAATGTAATATGTAATACTGACTTGTAGAACTCGAGTCGCAAATGAGAAGAACACGAAGTTATGAAAAAATGTATTCGTTTTTTTCTGTCTTGGAATTCATGTATTAATTTCCGGGAAAAAAGCAAATTTAATATTGACAGCATAGCGCACAAACAAAATACCAACAAAAATTACTTGTTAAGAAGTATAAAAATACCTGTTTGTAATTTTGTGTGTTTGTCCACTCATGAATTTTGAGTATGTCTTTTTTTAATGTGTCAAATGTCAAATATTCCAATTTAAATTTTCATTTAATGTCAAATGAATAATTCAAGCATCATACCATTGTATATTGTAAAAATCTTTGTGCCTACATTATTGCTTATTAGTGTATTCTTTTTTACTTTGATTTAAAAAAAGTCTTACATGTTTGAACTTTCAAATTGTTTTTGATTATACATTACATAGGTATGTGTATAATAAAATAAATAATTCGATAATAATAATAAATTCGACAATAATTGCTTTTCATGTTTTTAGAGTTTCAATTTGCCATTGTCAAAATGTTATACTAATTTATAATAGCTGAAGCGTTTAAATTGAAATATAATTGAAGTACCTATGCTTACTTTTTAAAAAAAAATTTGGACATTGAAATTGTTTTTTGAAGTCTTCGTCTCATGTCGTATGTAGAAAGTTTTTGAATTTCTTATTAATATTAAATAACGTTGAAAAGTTTTTAGTTTTCATTTGTTGGTCGTCCTGTTCTCATTATCCTAGCTCTATGTTTCTAGTTGGCTTAAAATGTATTTGAGTTGGAGCAACTCATTCATGCAGGTAATAGTAATTTAATTAGGTATTTCAAAAACGAATAAAATTATATGGGTTTAATATTTTTTCCGTAATTATTTTTTCCTTATTATGTATTTTGCAATCTAGATAAATAAATTATTTTTCGTTTGGGACTAGTTAATTTTTAGAAGCCTTTTGAAAGAAAAATAAAAGTCAAGTTATTCAAAAGTTCAATTTTAGTTTTAATTGAAATTTCAATACAAATTTAGGCTTCTTAGTTTAATAACCTTTGATTTCAATAATAATTCATACATATAATGCATTTGGAAATACATTTCAAGGCACATTTATATTTTGTAACTTCAAGTTTTGAGAGAGCAGTGATCAGTTCAGTTGTAGCTTCTGCTAGGAATGGATTCATTTTCAGATTTAAGAAGTGAATTTGAGTTTGATAAGTCTAGCTATTTAGAAGATCAAAATAACGATGTAGAAATTTAACACAAAAAAACGAAAATACTTGGAAAATTAGATCGTGGTAGAGATGGTCCCTTAAACGAGTGCGAGCGTCGAGAATGAAATCTTCTGATTACGAAATAATCCTCCACGAAAGGAGCTATACCACGAAGAAACACGTCCCTAATAGCGCATTCTCACAAAAACGGTTGCTTCGAACTGGGTCTCTACCAATTATAGTGACGAAACTGTTTGATGAATTGGTCTTTTTTCATAAATGTTTAATTACTTAAAAGATTTATTTGACTTCTCAGACAAGAACCAATACTCGTATTAAATTGTAAACTCTTAAAAAATTTAGCAGTTCAAACATTTTGCACTTTCCTAAAAAGCATGCAAATACCTACCTAATTCAAAATTTTTAAGTTCTAGATAAATATGTGTAAATTTTGCACGTCTAAAAAATAAGCAATTTTAGAACATTTTGCACTTCTAAAAATAAGCAATTTTAGACAATTTTGCACTTCAACAAATATAATTTGGTAAATTGCCTGTTTAGAAATATTCTATTAAGTCTTGAGGTTCGCAAAAAGATGTATTTAGTAGATGGTATATACATAGGCTTAATATATGAATCCCATATAATTGCACAACTTTTACTTTCATGTACGTGTATCATTTCTCTTCCAGTCAGGTAAGGTGATATAATTATAGTACATAAATGATCTTAAATATGGAAATTCAAACTGAAATTTACTTGTACAAAAAGGCTAGACGGGTTTCTAATAGTAAAATGCCTGACTTTGAATAGCAGGCTTGGTTTACTATTAAAAATAATACGGTGTATATAAATATTTTGTGAGATATACAAATAATAAAAGGTAACCTAGTATACTGTAATATTGTTTATTCTTTGTCACTGTCATGAATGTCAGTCTTGCTGTCTACGAGTGATGAGTACTACGTAAATAGTTTTACTAACAATTTGTTAGGATTTCCATATTATGGTATGGCGTATGGCTTTTTATTACACGTTTATTCCAATTCCAACAGATGCACTCCTACCTCCTAGGCATTTCTTCCTCAAATTTCCTTGCCAAGTATAGAATTCCTCTTTATTTTTTTCGACTCCCTTACAATAATGCAGTTTTACGGGTATATGATTCCATTCCATGAATGAGAATGTCATTTTCTATGATTGCAAATCCCAAAATCTTCTATATGTTGTAGGTTTAAGTCGCAATCTAAATCCAATAAAATTACTTCTGGCTCTACATAGTCCTCGTCATCGGCTAACTTTTGACTGATTGCTGACTTCTTTAACTCTGTGTAAAGCAGAGACACGCATAAACACAAGTAACAAAAAAAATGGAAGTCAAAGGCTTTGGGCTATCCATAAATGGCTTAATAAAATTAATATACCCATCATTTGTGAGTGACCCCGCGCAATCAAAGCTTGCCCAAAATTTGTTTCGAGGAATTTGGAATTTCTTTGAAACTATTCGGTAGATCTTCTAGATTTCGTTTTCGTATATACTGCTTCCCTTGTTAGTTTTTAGTATGTTTTACATTCCCTTTCACTATACTTTTGATCATCTGCGTGCATAGGATTTGGGTACTACTACATAATATATAGGTAACTTTTACAACTTCCAAACTATGCGCACTCACTCAGCATTCGATTCAAAGTGGATTAAACGAAAACGATTAAAGTATTTTTCTATATATAGTCCAGTAAAGTAAAGAACGTTCAAAGTATGCATATATGTGGACTCTCCGTTTCCACTTGGCATTGAAACTTGAAACTGCGGGCTCTCGCATCTTCAGAAATTAAATTGAAAATTGAAATGAAAGTAAAAGTTTCTTCTTTGAGTATGTGTCTTTTTTTTGAGGCGTGGGAATTCAAAGTCATGTCAAAGAAATGTAAAAGCGATTTTAGTTTTTTTCATTAAGTGTAATTTTATAGTTGGTGAAGGGTTCAGTTCGTATGTTTCCAGTTTCCATTCTTCGCTGAAAGCAAATCCGTCAAATCCTTGAATTTTCCTTTAAAAAGCCACTTTCGCACATCCTTGGATTGCAAAAGCTTTTATCCTTCACCGACCGACGTTAATTAAATTTTAGTTTAATTATTTTATTTGTAAACAAAAGTAGATGTGTGGTACTTTTGAATTTTCAAAATTTTTATCCATATGTTAGAAATTGCTGGAGGAGAGCATTGGCGCCATTGTCTCATGAAAAAATAGAAAGTGCATGATATAATTTTAAATACGTACTGCATCGTATTGTTTTTGCCAGTTTTGTTTTTATGATAGATATAAAATTTGTAAGAGTGTTGTTGCCGGTTGCCGCCATGCTATATTCATTTCGTAAAGATTTTCCTCCTGTATCAGTGATCCCACGCGCCTTCCTTTCATTCTCATCTCATCATTTAATCTTCTTTTATCCGTTTTTTTGTATATATGTGCGACTCGTTTGTAGGTACCTACCTAGGTATATATTTATCTGTCTACTTATCTGTGTACATCAGTTCAGCAACTGCTACACAATCAAAAATTATACTTGTATAAGATGTAGAGAGATACAATCACAAAGCATTTTTTTTTCAGTCTTTGAAGAATGAAAACAAGCCATATTATTGCTCCAAAATTTAAGTAGGCATTCCAACATTAGGTATTGCACCGATTGTAAATTATGCCTATTAACAAGCCGTCTGATAGTAAGTGTCAGCGGCAACTGTAAAGACTAAGTTTGTGTATCACAGGAAATACCATCAACGCCATTTTTTATTAAATTAATTGGCTTTCGTTTCAGCACTAACGCAAGTACTACTGTACTACCTCCAAATGGCTTGTTTTAATTCTTCAAATCACATATTTGGCTTTGACTTGAATAAAAGTGCTAGATGTTGGATTTGTATTTAGATTTCCAATTGAATTTCCTTTTACTCTCCCCTTTGTCTGTTTTTCTGTTGTTCGAGTTTTTCTTTTATGTATAGTGTGCTGAGAGTTCGTGAGGAAATCCAAATGGAACTGATTACTATACGTGCACTCAAACGAAAATCAAATCTTCTTCACGTTCTTAATCCGCATCCTCCCTCCCTCTTCTCCCTCGAACGTCCACGTTTGAACTCCTTCGGCTTCTCTTAAATTTGAATTAGACATAATATAGTATTCTCAGGGTTGAAGGCTGACTATATAGTGAGTCAAATGAAACGGAATAATTGAGTTAAGACATGATTTTAGTGTGAGATTTGGTTTCCATTCCTACGCATGTCCTTTGACTAGTGAGTCCTCCTGTCTAAGAATGAGTGACCCTTTTGAGGAATACAGTGCGAAATATTTTACTGATAAATAGGTGCTACATCTAATACGTAATAATAAATTTTTCTGACGCTAAAACATCCTTAAATTACAAGGTTTTTAGAAATATCAAATGCTCCAATTACCTTGCTTCCAAAATTTTCCAAAATGGTCTAGCTACGTGGTTTTGAAAATGTTCTAATTACCTACACATGGTTTTCAAAAATTGCAAAATGTTCTAATTAAGTACATGGAATTAAAAGAGTACAAAATCTTGCAGCTGCCAACTACTTGTTCCTTACCAACAACCAATGTACAAAAAACTTTAAATTCTTCGTTTTAAAAATTCAATTAACCGTATTTTCAAAAGTGCAAGGTTTTCTTATATAGATTTGAATTTAACCCATTGGCTAATCGAGACCCAGTAAGTACATATTGAGCGCCAGTGATTAATCGGAGGTTGATGGTACATATATTATTAAAATAATTTGAACTCTCAAGTACAAAAATGCATATCTCTATTTTGTAATTTTAGTTATAAAGTTAACCTGTAGTAAACTATCTATAGGAATATGACAGTATACCTTGCCATACATACAAATAAAAAAAGACTATCAACAAACTAACATGTAAATTTTACATACACTGCACACACCTACGTGTGATAGCGTAGTAGTAGTAGCCATTGGATTTGATTGTGTACTTGAATTTGAATGAATATAGCATTGAAATTTGAAATGCACTCTCTGGCTCCACTTTGACTTTCCTTCGCGTCCCTCCACACTCTCCTTCCAATCAGTCAGTCCGTCAGTCAGTCAGCCAGTCCCTTGTTGTTGTGTTTCTTTTCTCGTTCTGCTCTTCAAGTAAAGTCGTGAGTGGTGAGTTTTGAGATTAAATTAAGTTAACCTTCACAAACTATTGAAGATGACATTTCTCTCTCTCTCTCTCTCTCACTCTTGCAACAGCTTCAACTCATTCTTGTTTCTTCCCCCGTATTTTTTCCCCTTCTTCTTCTTCTGTTTGTGAAGCGTAGAGTTATAGAGCTGTATAGGCCAGGCACCAGTACCAGTACCAGTACCAGCCTCTCAATGAACACCAACACATCCAGATAGATCATAAAAATAAACTACTTTACATATGTACCTATTCCGCCTTACATACTTACACACACGTAGTACGCCGCCAAGTCATCGTCATCTTGAAGTTGAAAATGAAAGATTTAATAAAAACTTGATTTTGATTTCAGTACCATTTTCATTTACATACATTGTCATGCCTTTTTTTTTTGCCCCTTCATTGCATCGCACTGAATCAGCAAATATCCGATCATTGTCTCCTCCATCAAGCATCCATCACCAAATACTAGATACTGTGGATTGTATAGGTTTCATTTGCTCTTTTTGGTACACCTACCTGCCTATCTATGTTTGTGTCACTGTAAGTTTGTACACAGCGAACCTATAAAATAATTTTTGTTTTAAGTTTGGCTGGGAAATTCAAATACACCAAGCTTCTTTACGTTTACCACTACTACATTTATATACTTTTGACAGCTTTAATTTGCCTCTTAAAAATTTTAAATAAAAATGTAATAAATAAGTTTTGAGCCATATTGCTTTTTTTTCCTTCGTCTTCCTACTTCACATAGTATTATAATGTGCAACACATGCCTCAGCTTAATTGCCAATTTTAAGTTTAATTATTATTAATTTGTTTGTTTTCGTGTTGTTGACTTGGTTCGTTCTTGCTTTTCTCCACGTAATGTACCACCTATAGGTATGGTGTGTGTTTTTTCGTACTTTTTGTGTCCAGCCATGAGTGAATGGAATAATTCTGATGACTATATACAAAATATAAGGCAAGGGGTATATTATATGCTATTGACTATATACCGTATTTCCTGTTCTTGTACACGGGTGTCACGGGTCTCTTGTAACACGGTGCGGGTCTGAACGATCGGAATTAGAATAGTACACGGGTGTACTTCTTGTACTATCACCACAGGAAATGCTTTGGATATATACCAGGTTGGGAGACGTTGAATTTTGGATTGTTGGTTTCATTTTTTGGACGAACTTGGTTCATTATTTGTGGTGGTTGAGTGACCACGAACAGAAGCACCGATATTACATACATAGTAGTACATAGGTTCAGTATGCTTTATTTTTCTGTATTTGCTTGTAGTATATGCAAATCCTGGCGAATCTCGTTGGCGAATAATGCATAATACATATATGTATACTGTTGCTATGTTCTACAGTATTATGCATTCGAATTTTCGAATGTACGCATCTATGCTTGGAAAAGCAGAAGCCTTATACCTATCGCTATCGAAATCGTACAAATAGTTATATCTAGTTATACAAGAATGCAAGTCATAGGAACCACCCGACATTTATACATTATTCCATAGATAAGTATCTAATCGCAAGTTTGCTATATACACTAATTTAGACTCGTACTAACTTGAAAAAAAAAGAAGTAAAGATGTTCATGTTATTTCGTCCATATCCACATCCACAAGTCAAAATTGCAGTTTTTACACTTATAAACACTATAGGCAGTACATAGAGGTATGTACTTAGGTTATGTGTATTGATTGTAAATAATTATTTTTGTATTCAAGTCTGTAAAAAATTTAGTTTATTCTCTTTACTATATGTTATGGTTTTACAGTGTATTTTAACGGGTGCGATGGTTATGCGGTGTCGGTGCGTGGGAAATAATTTCACATAAATTATGATACACATATCGTGGGTGAAGAGTCATTCTGTCGTAAGTCCAGTGCACGGCTAAAATCATTCTGTCGCAAGTCCATACGATTCTTAAAGTCATTCTGTCGCAAGTCCATTCAATTGGTAGCTACTGTCAAGGGTCGCTTCAGTGTTGTCCTATGCATTAGGGGGGGGGGCGGTATATTACTGACTGTGATGTACTCATGATGTACACTTAGGGGTCGTCCACAAAAGGCGTAATGTTACTGACTGTGATGTACTCATGATGTAAACTTAGGGGTCATCCACAAAAGACGCAATAGTACTGTCTGTGATGTACTCATGACGTACACTTAGGGGTCGTCCACAAAAGACGTAATGGTACTGACTGTGATGTACTCATGACGTACACTTATGGGTCGTCCACAAAAGACGTAATGTTACTGACTGTGATGTACTCATGACTTACACTTAAGGGTCGTCCACAAAAGACGTAATAAAAATTCAATTTCCAGAAAATTTTGCACTTTTGAGAAACATGTAAATAGAACATTTTGCACTTTCAAAAAACATGTAAATACAACATTTTGCACTTTTGAGAAACATCTAGATAGAGCATTTTACACTTTTGAGAAACATGAAGATAGAACATTTTACACTTTGGAGAAGCATGTAGATAGAACATTTTGCACTTTTGAGAAACATGTAGGTAGAACATTTTACACTTTTGAGAAACATGTAGATAGAACATTTTACACTTTTGAGAAACATGTAGGCAGAACATTTTACACTTTTGAAAAACATCAAGATAGAACATTTGACACTTTTGAGAAACATGAAAATAGAACATTTTACACTTTTGAGAAGCATGTAGATAGAACATTTTGCACTTTTGAGAAACATGTAGGTAGAACATTTTACACTTTTGAGAAACATGTAGATAGAACATTTTACACTTTTGAGAAACATGTAGATAGAACATTTGACACTTTTGAGAAACATGAAGATAGAACATTTGACACTTTTGAGAAACATGAAGATAGAACATTTGACACTTTTGAGAAGCATGTAGATAGAACATTTTACTTTTTTGAGAAACATGTAGGTAGAACATTTTACACTTTTGAAAAACATGTAAATAGAACAATTTGCAGTTTTTGGGAATGGAATTTTTATAACGTCTTTTGTGGACGACCCCTAAGTGTACGTCATGAGTACAATACAGTCAGCAGCATTACGTCTTTTGTGGACGACCCCTAAGTGTACGTCATGAGTACAACACAGTCAGTAATATACCCCCTCCCCCTAATGGATAAGACAACACGGAAGCGACCTCGACAGTAGCTGCTACCAATTGAATGGACTTGCGACACAATGACTTTAAGAATCGTATGGACTTGCGACAGAATGATTTTAGCCGTGCACTGGACTTACGACAGAATGACTCTTCACCCACGATATACTGTACAAGCTATTCGATTTGGAAATTCTTTAAATGATAAAAATATGCAGTGAAAGTACTTAAAGCCCCAAACCGTAATAATAATTAAAAGCAATGTTTTCTCTATGTGGGTATTAAATGTAATTCACCAAAGAATGACTCAAAAATTTCATCAAGTTAATACCTTTTAGACCCAAGAATCTATTAAAGTAGTCTCTCGGTGCGGTGTGGTGGGTTTGTTCGTGCATTCGTTGAGAAGATTTTAATTCTATAATATAGCATTCTTTCATGTGCTTTTATCTAATAATGCCGGACCCAGACCAAGAACCAGAACCAGAACCGCAGTGTTAGAATTGACATGTGCGGATCCTCTTCATGATTATGATAATGATACAGAGTCAGTATCCATAAGGTACGATCGCATCGTATTATATGACCATCATTATTCATTATCAACTACTTTTTTTCTGTAATTTTACGATTAGACGGAGAGCGTATAATATACCTACCTAACGTAAGATAAGTAAAGACCATTATTTCTCTTTTGCCGTTCTACATTATATAATCAAACTTTGTTTTTTTTTCTGGAGGCTTGGTATTTTATAAAACTGCAGTAGGTACTTAGGCTGAAGAGATGTTAGTAGGTACGTGCCTATAGTAGTGTTATGACATAATGACAGGAGAGTAGTAGACATAGAGAGAGAGAGGAAAAGGCGCAGCCAGGCGGTGCAGCACGTATCATTTTAATTGGCAGACTCATCGTCATCGTCATCCTGAGTGGAGATACTGAAGGGGAAACGAAGAAAGATGAGATGTGTTTCTGTTTGTGTGTGTGTGTGTGCTATGGGTGAAATGCTGGGCTCATTTTTGTTTTTGATTTTCTTTGATTGTCCACTGACTGACACTGACACTGGGAGTGAGGCTTTTCCTTTTGCTCTTTAGCAGTTCTCAATATAATATATGAATCTGTAATCTTGATTGAAGCCTGAGTATGAGTATGAGCGTCGGTTATTTGGTTTGGTCCGTTTGGTTTATAAAAGTTGAGTTCGTGAAACTAATAATTTTTGTAAATACTTGACATTCATTATAATGCAGTCGGTTCCTGCTCATCTTTTGACCATCTTGTTAAGGCGGTTCTTGTCTGATAAATATCAATTTTATTTATCCATATAAATAATTAAAGTTTTCTTAACGTTACTATACACAAGTATAATACGTAGCTAAATACATGGTGTTTAATGTCATGCATGTTTCTTAAGGATTTATTTTTTCTACTTGAGTTTTACAAAATTACTTTACCTTGTTATTATATCAAGATTCGCTAAGATTAAATTACATATGTATATCTCGGCTCAGCACATGTTTCTGTATGTACGAATAAGTACCCGCTTCCTGTTTTTGTAAAGGCGTTGATGCGGGACGTTTAATGCGCTTAAAATAAGGCTGTTTTTATTTCTAGTTTCAATTTACTTTTTTCCGTATTTTATTTTCCAAGAACGCAGGTCTAATATAGAGTGCGGGTCTAAAACGAAACACGGGTCGAAAATGCACCGTAGGATTTTAATATGGAGAAAATATGCTATACTATTCTACAGAAATAATATATATTATGTAATATTTTGAACCTGAGAGAGAAACAAAATGAAGATAAGACATTGTGAAGGTTGAGCCATTGAAGGATTCTGTGTTCTGTTTTTCTGTTATTATGAAATTACCTATATATGCCCTATGCTTTATGAATATTTAATATTTATTTTGTAAACTTGTTTCTTGTTAGCATCCACACTGTGACTAATGACTGACCACCTTAATTAAATAATTGTACATCAATCATTTCATATTCACCCTTCGTCTCTCTTTCTTTCTTCACTCTCTTGTTAATTAAATTGCTTAACTATTTTTTTTAAGTTTGATTTTTTCCTCACAAAAAATGTAAAAATCTACACTGCACTGTTAGTAGTATAAATGATGCTCAGTAATTTTTACCCAAGTTAGACCCTCTTGCCTATTATTTTATATACATTTCTTATAGAATGTTTTAGAGTTTAGCAAGTCAGGTCCAGAGTCCAGCAACAGCATTATATTATGTACGCTTCTATCTTTTAGTATTTGCTACATTTTTTGCTTTACTTAATATTTTCCCAACAAGACCCAGTGCCCAGTGCGGAGGGTTATTATGTACCTACATGAAGTAAATTCATAATATAATTGCACTATATAAAGTGAATTTTTTGTATTACGACTTATATAGTAATTATATAGAGATTGTACTTTTTACGGTAGGGACATACATTTATACTGCATACCGAGGACAGAATAAAAACGTTAATGTTAAAAAAAAATTTAAGACCCTTTTCCACGTTGCACACACAAATTAGTTCAAGCTCCGAGTTTCATCGCAGACGAGATTGACAGATTTGATGGAACGGAAATGATAGAAATAATTACTAAATATGCACCTACATGGTCCTAAAGATGCAGACATTGCAGACACTATATCTATGCGTTTCGCTATTTTTATTAGAAAAGATGCTCCTTGTTACTTACTTAAAATCACATTTAGATTCTTTTTTAGTCAAGGGTAAGTATGAGTTAATTATACAGGAGAGTAAATTAAATAAAAATTTCATTTATGTAGGTAATGCTAAATTATATTACGATTTTTCTTTGGTTAAAATTCTTTGTCTTCTATTCTTTAATAATTTAAAAAATACATAGAGGTCTGTGTGTTTCATTGATAAATAAAAGTTTTAAAGTCTAATAACAAACATTTAAAAATGTAAATTTCCCTATCCCTGTGTACTGTATGTATATTAGTGCTGTAATTCATGAATAAAAGCACTATATCAGCTTTATTATTATGGTTACATGGATATACCATGCAGGGCCGGATTATGCGGCCAGCGCAAGAAGCCCCCACTGCTTGAATTTTCAAAAAACATGTTAATGGAACGTTTTACAGTTTTGAAAAATATGTAAAAATTATATTTTGACTTTGACTAATTAAAAACATGCATATATATTTTTTTGTGCATTTAAAAAACATGCAAATAAAACATTTTCCACTTTTCTCAAAACATGTAAATAGAACAATTTGCCTTTTGTGAATCAAGTAAAAAGAACACTTTTCTAAAAAATGTACCGTATTTCCTCTGATAGTACCCCCCGCGTACTATCAAAACTCGAGCCCCCGCGTATAATTAGAGACCCGCGTTTTAATAGAGACCCACGCACTGGCATTTAATTGTGTGTTAAATAGACCCGCGTACTATCCAAATTGAGGCAGTTTACCCCCCGCGTACTATTAGAGACCCGCGCATTATTAGAGACCCGCGTACTTTATTAGAGTAAATACGGTAAATGCAACATTTCGCTTTACCAAAGAAAATTATCAATAAAATCAAAATAGTGGCCTTTGTATTGGAACAAATTGCTACCTAAAAGCAATTCCTTCGTCCGGCCCTGGCCCTGATACCATGGCTTATCATTTAAAATAGATTCAATCTAGTAGTGTTGTATTTCCTTGTACATATTATTTTCTCGGGCTATGTTTAATAGTTGTGGTTTTGATGTGTATTAGTTGTGTTGCAAAATGTGCACTCTAGAAAACTACATATTAGACTAATAATAGATTTACGGATTTCCTGTGTCCCGGCTTTAAAGTACTAAAAAAATATCATAAATAAAAGAAAAATATGTAGTGACTTAACTTGCATACCTAGAACCTATGTCGACTCTTTTGTAAAGTAAAGTTGTATAGGTACGTTGGTAGATATAATTATAGCCATATAGATAGTATCTATAAAAAAAGAAGCAAGTTTTATTACTATTTGCTATTACAAAATAACGAAATAAGGAAAGAAGAACAAAAACTAAATGAATGAATGGGAATATTTTAAAAATACATATACCTATCTAATCAATGTGTTCTAAATCTCTAGTACTATTGTCACTACTAGTGTGTATATAAAAAAATGTATTTATAAAAAATCTTTGACTGGCAATTGTAAGGAAACAGCGATAAACATACCTGTCCTTACTCGACTATTGCAGTCAACTGTTTTAAATCCCTAAGGAATCATAGCAGGATGCTTTTACTTGTGAGTAGTCTGCTCATGTGGATGTGGTCGTCTACCTACTGTTTCCCTATGATACTGGGACTGACTCGTATTAAGTAGGAGTAGGAATTCGGATTAAAATTTCTATAGATCTCTCTGTGTATGGTAAAAATCTATTGAAATTTAACTTTGAAAGTTTTTGGTAGGGACGTTGTTGGGAGCTCTGTACTTAATATATAGCATCATCTTCCTTTCACATTAAAATTTAGCCATTAGACGGCTTGGTTTTGACTCAGGGTTTGGGCTGGACTGATTATATTATATGTACTATATGTATATACATGTTGTTAGCTTCATACATAAAATGTGGAGATGTAAAATATTGTGTATGATTCCAATTATTGTTATGGAAATAAGTATACATGTATGTACTATATGCCCAGTTCCTATTATCTACAGAGTCAAAGACAGTACCAGTACAGTCACACTGGAGTCAAAGTCCAATTGAAAGAAAAGGATTGAAAAAGAATGAGGGTGTGTGTAGTAATGATACATTGTCAAGATTATAGTATATAGATATATGTATCCATGGTGAAGAAGGGCTAGTAATATTATTATGTGAATAACTTTAACACTCAGGATGAATGAAGGAGTGAAATGAATGAATGAGAAGGGAGAAGGAAGGTTGAGTGAAGAAATTAAGTTTATTATGAAGCCAGTCAGTCGCAGTCCTAAAGCCTTTTCATTCATTCCATTTGAATTCCCTTCAAAAGTCCGCATATTATTCCTCCCTTCCTACCTATAAGTACTATAACAAAATAATGGCGATTGCATGTGTCTGTATGGGCGTGCTATGTATAGGTATTGCTCGACGAAATATTATTATTATTATCATTATCTGTATTTGTCATTGTCAGGTTCGTTGCTCAAGTCAAAAAGTTGGTTGTGAAAAGTGCAATATGTTATATCTAGACCTCTTGTAGTTAGACCCTTCTTAAAACTGTAAAATATTCTATCTAACTGCATGGCATGCTTTTTCAAAAACTACAAATAGTTTTCTAATGCCATCTTTTTGAAATTTACGAAATTGTCTACTGATTTCTAACTCACTACTTGTTAAAGAGTGCAAATTGCTAGTCTAATTAAAGTTACGTGTTTGAAAACAATATCTTCTATATACTTTTATCTACTTGATATTTAGAGTTGAAAAATTGTTGTATGCATTACTACGACATCATCTCTTGGAATCTGAGAAGTGTAAAAAATGTAAATAAATATAGGATTTTGCACACGTGTGTCTCAAAAAAACCATAATATTTGATATTCATTTTTGGACTCTTCAAGAATGAATGAAATACGTATACCACTATAGTACCAACATCTTATATCTATACTACTATACTCTGTAGAAGGCACATGCAAACGATAACATGAACTAGGTAGGTGCATGATATATATTTATGAGGCTATACACATAACTTTCGGTGTGCACAATGCACAACATAATTTACATAACCATATAATATTTTGTAGGTAAATTAGGTAGGTACATCTATTGATGGTTGGTAATTAAATAATATATAGTGGGCTCATAGCTGGTACAGTACAGTTTCAAAGCTAAGTTAGTTATACATATTTGTGTGAATTCAAATGCCCGTGGAAATAAATGGAAATAGCTATGCAAATATTTATACCTATGACATGTAGTGTATAGATTGTGTGATGATGTCCTATTGTATTCTTTGAGTGATCTGTATGTACATTTGTACATTTGAGTGGTATGTGGTATTTGGTTGGTGTGTCGTTTGGTCTTGGTCGTCATACGGTTTCATTCAGACTTTTCGAGAGAGATTATTCAGGATTGAGTGAATGGAGAAAAGAGGTGTGTTCAAACGTGTTTCACTCTCTGACGCTGTGATGCGGCTCTCACTCTCATCCTCATCTCCATCTCATCCTCAGCACCACATCTTTTCCATAGTCTGAGTCCCATCCCATCCCATCCACATACATATGAACCTACATAAAGATCATCTCTCTACACGTCTGTGTATTATGTGCCTATAGTCTACGTAGTACATACCTACTTTCTGTTACCTATATAATGGACACACGCAGATCTCGCACTTTACATATTATGATCTCCCTTCATCCATTCCAGATGAACTTGTATAAACGAGAATATACAGACAAAATATTATTTTATATTAAATTATAATATGTACGGACTACTACAGACCCAACCTACTACACTATAATACACTTGTTATATGTGTTGTGATTTTTTTAAATTATAATAACTAAATTCCAAAGGAAACCATAGCCTATATATCAGTTATTTGTTTGTAGGCACCCAAGTATGCACCTATTTACTACCTATATACTTACTCAGAAAAAATCTTGTTCTCGTATTATATTCACATTATCATAATTATATTACTATATAGGCCTCTGTACACGAGAATCTCATGAATCACTCTCGTACATGCAATTTACTCACAATTATCATCAGTACTACATATTTTCCACATTCTGTGTGGAGACGGAAGGAAGGCTTGGCCCCAGACAGGCAGACAGACAGACAGAACCCATAGCATATTATAGGAGATCTAGTAGACACAAGGGTTAAAAGAAATGGAGAATAATCAAATTATTTTGTTCATGAAAGAAACATAATATATAGTAAGAACAAAAGGGAAGCGCGCTTATATTTAAATATATTAAATCAATATTTTAAATATTTAAATTTTAAAATTTAATAGCGCTCGATCACCCTCAAAATATGCAAATACATTAGGGGGAAACCCGATGCAATGTAATTGCCGCTGTAAAGTCTTAAAATCACAAAATTGTCACGGTTACCATGGAAATATTTACATTCTGTATTTGGCTGCGGCGAATTACAATCTTTGCAAGTTTGTAATTCTAGGTAAGTAATACTTTGCTTTTCGTTGTCCACTTCGACTGGTTGCATTACTAGTTTATGGTTCGGTAAATACTTGAGGACAATTTCAATAAGCATAAAACTCTGAATGTGGCAGAAAAGTTGAATAATACCATTACAAGTAATATTACTTCATACGTTTTACTGCATCATCGGGTGTACTCAAAATAAAAATGTTGTACTCTTGAAATGTAAATATTTCCATGGTAACCGTGACAATTTTGGGTTTTTAAGACTTTACAGCAGTAATTACATTTCATCGGGTTTCCCCCTATTCTGTCTGGATTAGTATTATATTTACGGAAACATTTACAATCTTTAGACGTATTTAAAAAAAATTAGTTGTAAGTATTTTTATTCAGATAATAATATTAGGTTTCTGTTATTACTTCGTAATGGTTATAACTTGTAAATTTCTGGATTGTTTTGACGTTTTTTTTACTACGTACTATTAAATGTCTTTCTCTTTTTGATGTAATTTCTATTTTTGTGTGGAGCCTTTATCCTGTCCTGTCCTGTCGAGATTGTCACGAGCATCAGTGTCAGTGAGAGTGATAGTCGCAGCGTGTCATCTGTAATTATTATTTTTATATTTATAAAGGGGAAAAAAAGTAAAATCTGAATTCCAATATCATTTCTTTGTTTTAAGGGCACTGCTCACGTCTATCAAACTAACAAGAGTTGTTGTTGTTGTTCTGTTGTTGAACGGGCCCGGTGGACGGATGATCCTGAATGGCAGATTCGTTTAAAATGTATACAGATGGTTGAAATTATAAAAATTAAAATGCTGTAGTATCCCAACTGTTAGTGCTTGTAGGTAGATAGTTACCTTGACTTACTGTAGAATAGTGACAGTAGTGGGGTTGATATTGGATGTGAAGTAATCCATGACCATCGTGTAAACAGTGTAGATATGTAAGTGGCATTCATTTCCATATAATATAGCCTTCATATTATGATGGCCATAAGATGTGATGTTGATGTTGATCATGTTGAGGCAATACAAGTGTCCTATAATCATAATGTGACTTCAAAGTATTTTTAACTTACCTAGGTAGGTTCCAGATTTCAGAAAATAATTAATTATGTTCAACTATACTGGTTTTTGGGAAACTGTTGTATTTTTTTTTAAGTTCAAAATCCAAATTCAAAATTAATGCCAAACTATAATGTAGGGTCAAATTCTCACTAAAAGCACGCCAGACTAAAAATGATTTTGTTGGGCACCTTTTGCAGCTGCATGAGTATGCGTGTATGTATCTCATAGATATCTGTAGTAAGGCTTAGATAGGTATGAGTTTATAAGCGTGGTGTCTACTAAGTTATCAGTAAAAAACCAAAAAAACGCGAGTCTTTCTATAGGGAACGTTAATTTACACGGACGAGCATGTTCACATTTTATGTCTAAGGTTGGGTTCATATTTTCTAATCGTAAGTTTTGCTTCATTATTATCTCTCAAAATAATCATAGAAAAATAGTACCTAAATGATAATAATCTCATTTCATTTTTAAGTTTGATTCCATCTTTCGTCTTCTTTTTTTTCAACTCTCACCATCCTTCACTTTTGATTTGGATATTTTTTTGAATATAATTATTATATTATATTATTATGTAAAATATTTTGTGAGGGACGGGTACTGGTACTGGTACTGGTACGTCGTTCCTGTCGTTGTATAAGTATGTTTTACATTCTTCTTGTTAGTTAGTTAGCACTACGTTAGTGTCATAGGCCAGGAAGTGAGTTGTTTTTTTTATGTGTTTCTGCTATGCAGAGATAATAATAATCGTATGGATGGACATATGGAGATGGCATTAATGGCTCAAAATGTGGGTTTGTCACTGTCATTTCGTCAGTTTTGCTTGTGTGTGACTGTGTGAGTTGTCAACGTGGTCGTGGTAATTGTCATTGTCATTTTCTTGGTGTGGCCTTATTACTTTATTATGTAAGAAACTGAAATGAACTTACCTATGTATGTAGGTAGGTAGGTAGGCAGTTTTTTTGTCCCATAGGATGAGAGAGTCGTGTCAAAATCATTGTTTTTCTTTGTAAATCTGATGTTACCTACCATGTATATAGAATTTCAAAAAAGTATTTTCTCGCCATTCCCATTCTTATTTTTCCTTGTCCTAAAAATTCCTAATCATATTTAGCGTTTCTAAAACATCTCCGCAACATGATACGATCCTGATTTTCCTACAGAACTGTCGAGAAAATAATATATGTTCCACCACTCAGTTTTTTACCATTCACATCTTATGTGGGTGGGCAGGGAGACTCAGGTTACGGTTTACATACCTACACTCTTATTAGAATGCCAAATGCCAAGTTTATCTAAGTAAGGGCCTTCAATCTTGAGTGTTTGAGCGTCGTTGCTATGCGACAATTTATCGCCACCCCCCACCCACCCATTACCAGCTTTTATAAACTGGAAAAGGTAATGGCAATATTATTGAATAATATTGCCCGAACTTTTTTTTTGAATAGTTGTAATGATTTTAAAAAATTTGCTACTGCACATAGCTATACATATTGAAAAACCATAGTAAAACTCAATATAAATTAATTTTCTATCCAACTCATTATATTCTACATGACAGTTCTAATTAAAAGTTTTTGTGAAGTTATTAAAATGCTACAAATAAATACATTTGAATTATTTTAATAATTATATTCCGTATGCCTTGTAGTAGTACGCCCCGCGTACAATTAGAGACCCGCGCATTAATAGAGACCAACGTGCTGTTCAAATTGCTTACTTGCATAGGTAGTTGTGTTTCAAACCGGGACATGGTGTCAAATCTCGTTTTTAAAATTTAATTTACCTACCTAACTACTATTTAGTAATTTTATAGCATGTGCTCGAATTAATGTGGTGCCATGTTTTTCTACTGTTAAAAATGTTCTAATTACTTGCATTTGAGAAGGTTGAAGGTGGAAAATATTCTTCTTGCTTGTTTTTTGACAAGGTGCAAAATATTCTAATTACGTCGTTTTGAAAAGATGCAAAATATTCTAAATATGTCTTTTTGAAAATTTGCAAAATATTCTAATTACGTCTTTTTGCAAAATTGAAAAATATTCTAAATATGTCTTTTTGAAAAGTGCAAAATATCTAATTTGGTACTTTTTTGAATTTGCAAATATTCTAATTACTTTTTTAAATGTGCAAATATTCTAATATGTATCTTGTTTTTGAAAATGAGAAAAATATTTTAGTTACTTCCGTTTGAAATAACGAAAATTTTACAATAATTAAATGCTGCTAGATTTAATTCAAATTATTGCCTCAAAATATTTCAAAAACTATTTATTATAAATTACGTACATATTTGTTAGCGTAGTACAAAGACATACATAATTAAATTTGCACTTGATACAAACTTGAAAGTAAGTACTAAGATTAAATATATTCGAAAATAGTTCATATTTGCTTCAATTTACATGTTTTAGAAAACTAAAGAAAATTTTAACTGTGCGTTAATTTTTTGGAAATAAATAATGATTTCTTAACGCATGATTTTGAAGTGTCGAATACGCAAATGCGCTTTTGGCGTTCTGCGATGACGCCATATGATAAAATGTATCGCTTATTCCTAATCGTATTCACTGCGTATGTTTTAAAAAGCTTCTTATTACTAACTCTCTCTGTTACTTTACTGCTCCCTCAAAAAATTCAATACGCAGAGGGGAAAGAAACTTGAGACAGAAAAGCCATATTAATAATATGACATGACCAAATGACGGAGACGAAGACGAAGGACCAACCCACCTTAGTCCACAACGTGCCCATTTATGAAAGATTTAAGCCATTCATTTTTACGACTATCATTCCATTCCATTCCTTCCTCACCCTCTCACTCTTGCGCGTTTATATTTTCTGCACTGTTCTCTCCAGATACAATTTTTACACCTCCCTCGTCTCTTTTATTCCCTTCAATTTACATATTAGGATCATTCATGTGGCTGTAGGTTGTAAAAAGCTACACATAAGATTATCAACTACAAGTGGAGGATATTCTGTACAAATTTCAAACGACTTTTAAGCAGACGTGTAATGCAGAATGCGGTATACACAGCCATATGCTGTTTACATTAAAAATGTCTAAAAAATCCCAATAGTTAGTAGTAGGTGTAGGTAGCTACATATTTTTTTGAAGAAAATCACGTGTATATGGAAGGCATAACTTTTAGGTTTCAAAATTTTTCAAAATTTTGTATGAGCTTTATGAGCGTCCATTTAAAAAAACTTGTTGCTTCGCAAGTTTCTATAAAATTACATTTAAAATATGAAATGTTAATTACCTACCTCCCTACGTTGTTTTCTAGTCCCATTTGCTTAGGCGTTAGAGTAGGGGGAGGGACATGAGCAATAATGGTCTTGAAATACCCTGTAGATATGGTATATTATGTAATGTTCCACACGTGGAGCATATTACGTATTCCTTGATTACAACAGTGAAACTAAAGATATTATATGTTATCTTTTCTGCGAATGGACTGTAGATACCTGGACTTTTGCGAGGAAAATGTCATTTTCCAATTTTCTTAAATTAACCTTTAACTTGAAAAGGCAGAAAAATAACTTTTTTGTATGGTGAACACCTTTAATTTCATTTTAATCACAATGACATGCTTATAGCATTCGATGGGTTTCAAGTACATATTCAGATTAAACAAGCAGTATTCAACGCTTTAAAAAAGGGTTTTTTCCATTCAGCAAAATTTTACTATTAATTTTCATTAGGTAATTGTTTTACATGATTAATTTTACATTTATCTAACATTGCATGCAACAGATTTTTCTTTCTAACTCACATTCCATACTAATAATAGGAAGGCAAAATAATTTTCTTCTTTTTTTTCGTGAAACACTAATCACTTGCGTTGAATTTTCATGCACAGATTTATATAGTCAAAATCATTAACACCTCCTTAGCTAATTTATTTTTAAGAAATGGTATTATTAATTAGAGCAGGGTAAGCATCTGTAGATGATTGTTGATTATCTGCGCCTTATTACTTGGACAATGGACTGACACATACTATGTGGTGTGTGGCGTGGCTTATACAGATAGATTTGTCAATCCTCGCCTTTTTAAATTCCCTTTTTCATTTTTGACTTTCTTAATCATTTCTTATTATTTCTGTGTCACTCCTAACTCCCTGACTACGACCACGAGCGCTGACTCTCCTATTTTTTAGTGTACCTAGTTGTAAATTATTTTGGTATAATGTATCCATTCGTCGAAGTTCTTCGAAGTCTCGGATTTTCACTGCCAAATTACTTTCGCGCGTACAATTTAATTTGTAATTGAATGGATGGATAGGTTTTAGGTACTTCAGACGAATGAAATAGGATTACTCTATTCAGACAGAATCATCAGTCATAAGGTAGTAGGTAGGTACCGACGTAGGTAGGTGCTTCATAGTAAATTTTGTGTGAGTGTGTGACGCGTCAGACTATTTTCCATACGGTTCACTCACCACCACAGAACATCGCACACCACTTCAATAATTCCTATGATGACTCCACTCTCGCTGTCTCTTCTGTTTCCTCCAATTTCCTCCGAATACCATTTCCATGAATGACTGACACAGTTGATAATGTATGAGTAATGAAAGGAGATACCGTCCAAAAAATGTAATGTAATTCCTGGTAGTTTCACGTATGTACGTGTCGTATGTTTGTATGTAATGTAGGTAGTACTTCCCATTTCCCACCCCATGCCATTCAGTAGCTATGTATGTAGCCCTATAACTACAGTGCGGTTTGAGTTTGTTATTTTTTTTTTGCATTTTGGTTTTCATATGTTTCATTCATTTATTTCATTTCTCTGAATTGTAATGAAATTTTGTATGTGTCAGCTTTCATTATATGTATACATAATATTATTTAGTGCTATGTTTAGATGCTTAAAGATATATCTATTTGAACTTTCTTTAGAACTATATACATAATTTATTTATTTTAGTATCATTGTAGCTAATTAATTTTTTTTTCATTTTAATACAAAAACGTTTATCATTTTCATATATATATATAAACTGCCAAAAAGATACACACACATACTTGTTGTAAAAATAAAATTAACCTATATATATGCAAGCATAATTTTATCCATATTGTACGTAAATAAATAAGCTTAATTCATCCATTTTTATTTTATCTAAAGTCCCTACGTATTATATGATGTAATATTGTGTCCTACCTATAATTTTGTTTGATATCTCATCTCCTCATCTCGTGGTACTCAAATATTTGATAAAATTCCACATACAACATATGTACGGTTATGATCGCAGCAATTAATTTAATACAATGCATATTTAATTACCGATATTTATGGGCAGATATTTATGTGTATAATAATCCCGTACTCACCGTCCGTTGTCTCTTACATTGCCGTTCAAATTTTGAGTTGCACTCAAAAAAGACAAAAGGACGTTTATTATCTGTAAGAGTACTAATATGCCGTGTATATCATTGTTATCATTAATGACTATTTGCTATACGAAAGAGATAAGTTCAAAAAGTCTTCTCTCTATTTAGTTAGGTATATCTATACATATTTTGAATTGCTTAAATAAAATTAAAGGATTTTGCTTTGCTACAAAAACTCTATGTTTTGAGTTGAGTTAGGCTATAGCGGCAGATGCAGATGAACGAATGGCGGAGATAGGACATTTAGATATTTGGCACATTTCATTCACGCGAGCTAATTATTACACTAATTAGTAATTATGATTGGGATTTTGGGATGCATAATTATATATTTATACAATGGAATACCATTACTTTCTATAGAAAAGTAAGCAGAATATAATATGTACAACAATTTTACTATTCTTACATACTAAAATACGGAGCGTGTAGCGAAGATAAAACGTGGAGTTTGCATACATATTATTATGTAAAATACAAAATTAGAAGGTAGTATTATTGGTAAGTAATGATTACGCAACTATACCCTATAGTAATATATGCATGCATAGGAAATATATTCCAATCGCACAGCATTGTAGCTATAAAGGCCTCGTCAGCGTTGGTCTCTGTGGGACCAAACCCCTGTCATATAATAATAATAATAATATATGGGTCTTACAATGCAGCCTATAATATAGTCATTAAGAAATGGCAGATATAGGCAAAGCTATGCTTGCGCTAAAAAAATGTTAGAAAGCCCTTTTACATGTTGCTATTGGTGTAGTAGTAAATACATAATATTAACCATACACATTTTACTGATTGTCGTTTTTTTTCTGTGGACGACGACTGAACACTCATGTATGTGTACATAATAGTAAAAGTATAGATCTCGTATGCCTACATATACCTATAATTATATTTACTTTTGTTTTCCTTTATTTTTTTCTGTGCCTCTGCACCATCAACGAAGGAGTAACTACCTACTTATACTATAGTACGAAGGATTGAACGAACGATGCGAGGACCCAACCAATGTCATGCCATGCCATTGATGCCATGAGAGCCATGTTCATTTTCATTCATGGATTTTTTTTTCTGCGTGGAATGGAATTCCTGAATTCATTGAATGAAATACCAAACACGAAACGCAAACCAAACCAAAAGCCATACGAAAATGTGATCGCGTAATATGCAACGAAGGGAGGAGAAACCCAAAGAACGACGGCACTTGTACACTTACACTCAAACTCACTGGCACTGGCAATGGTCTCCTATGGCATCGCATCAATGACTTGGCTCCTGGCTTCTTTTTTTTTTAGTTTTTTTTGGCTTCTCCGCGGAACTCCTATGCTATATAGTATATAGTATATAGTAGGATGTGAGCTAATATAGTATAGTGACTGCTGCGTCGTGGGGCTTTATTTTGTAGTCACCTCATGTTTTGTAATGTTTTTAGGAACATGCAAAAAATACACACGTCGGTCTGAGGTAATAATACATTATACGGGCAGTAGATTACATCGGGAATTGAGAATTTTAAGTACCGTAAATCTTCGAATAAAAGCCCGGGTGCTTATTACATTTTTCGGAGCGGCAGCCCGGCGTTTCTTTGGAACTCGGCGCTTATTTAATTTTTTAAAGTTTACGGTTAAAAATGAAACCAATTTGTTCAAAATTATGCTTATAAAGCCACAGTTTTTAAATTTGAAAATTTTGAATTTTGAGTCAAATCTAAAACTTCAAATTGATTCATCTGAGGGGTAAGTCACTGAAATTGTCTGCAATGTATACATTATTTAATCAAGCTGTAATAGCGTTAACTAGTTAGAGGATTTAAATATTTAAAAACTGTTTTATAGATTTTTAAATATTTTTAAATTTGTTAATAATATTTTACAATGTTCCTAAATTATTGTGCATAATATTAAGAGTAGACATATAAAATCAAATTAATTATTAATTCCTGAACGGAAATTATAAAATAACGGGAATAATTTAATTTCTGCAAAAGGCCCGTATATTTCGTTTACTATACATGTTTTACATGTTTGACTTGGTCTTCTCCCTTGTGTTCTTATCCTTACAATAAATTAGAGTAGAGAGTAACATAGTCTCTGAGAATTTACATATACAGTAATTACTTGAGTGCGAAATATGAAAAAAGTTTAGATAAAATAATTACCCTTACGTATGTGGGGCAGAAAAAAATATATATATATGCCAATTTACAAGTTAAATTCTAAATGCGTAGTATGTGAGGTAGGTAGGTACGTACGTATTTTGTATTTCTAGTTTCCTGTGAGTAATGTGGAAATCCATTAACAACATTAAATCCCCGTGTTTTTTTTGCGTCGAAGTTCGTCTGTGTATTAGTCGGTCTGTCGGTCTTCTTCGAATAGAAATCCAGACAAATTCATAAATGTTTTTTTTTGTGCACTAGACAGTCTGCACTAGTTTTGGTACTTGTAATAAAATGGTCGCTGCTGTTCCGGAAATTACTTTTTTTTAGAGTTGAGCTGAAGTTCTTATCATATTTTTCTTTTATTGAAGTTGTACTCAAAATGTCAATTCTTTTTCTTCTGCCACAAATATAGAAAATTTGATTACGGGCCAGGTAGTTTAAAACGTTTGTCTTGTATGATTTACTCTAAATTTATATTCTAATTCTAAATAACTTACAATTTGTTTCTAATTTTAGCTTCTATATTAGACCTCACTTGTTATATGACTAAATTAATTAGTTTTACTATGTACGACAGAAATTACGTCTTCAGATTCTTATAAAAGAAAATTGTAGATGTTGGATTTGCGAATGAAGCGTTGTATCTACTGTGTTTTCACTAACAAGCAAACCACTTACTATGTTTCCTCGGGATCTGGAAAAGCATAGCCAGAAACGTTTCCTTGGACCTCAGAATGAACTAATAGTGTGATAACTCGAGTGCATTTTGCGCGGTGCTTTAGCAGCAGCCCGCCAAAGTTCAAAAAAACCGAATTTTTCAAAGTGTGACACGCTGTAGCTTCTACAGTTTTTGTCTGATTTCAATGAAACTTGCAGTTTTGTGATGTTCAGACTTTTATCTAAAAAGTAATTTCTGGAAATTTTGAAATTCATATTTTTTTTTATTTTTTCGAAAAATTAATGAAATGTCATACTTTTGAGACCCATTTTTTAATTACGGTTTTTTGATAAAAACATTAAAAATTTGAATTTCAAAATTTCCAGAAATTACTTTTTAGATAAAAGTCTGAACATCACAAAACTGCAAGTTTCATTGAAATCCCACGAAAACTGTAGAAGCTACAGCGTGTCAAACTTTGAAAAATTCGGTTTTTTTGAACTTTGGCGGGCTGTTGCTAAAGCACCGCGCAAAATGCACTCGAGTTATCACACTATTCGTTCATTCTAAGGTCCAAGGAAACGTTTCTGGCTATGCTTTTCCAGATCCCGAGGAAACATAGTAAGTGGTTTGCTTGTAAGTGTAAGACCCGCTGACTATTCAAACTCTAACTTCTAATCCCCGCGTGCAATTAGAGACCCGCGTACTCCTCAAAATTGAAAAAATCAGCAGTATTTCCAAGTAGATAAATTCGTACCTTAATCGATACAATGTTAATTAAGCATCATGATTTAGCTGAATATAGACGTATATTATGTCATGCACCCGCGCAGAATGAGAGCAGCATCAGTGAAAATACGGTGTGTACGTTCTATATGAAGAGTTGTTTGGCGAAGCGGGATAAGTCTGTATTTTTGTTGAAAAATAAGATTAGTTGCGTTGCGTGTACTTTTTTACTAGATACGTTACTGTGTTGAATGGTAAAGGACAAAGTTCCACCAGAGCAATAATGTTTTAAAATATTCAAAATTTCGTCTTTTTTTGGCAAATCGGGATACGTCCGTTCATTAATATTTGGTAAAATGGGATAAGTTCACCTACAACTACAACATGCATTTCTGATTTAAATTTGGTTTTTTTTTTCATCTCACAGAGTTTTTAATCCTTGTAAAATTGTTGAGTTTTTGTCAAAACCGGATAATAGTCCACAAATTCAAATATTTGAAAATTTTCTGAAAAATTCTAGTCGGTCTAGATTTCTGAAACTGCTTGTAACTACGCGTTGTAATTTTTAAGTCATTGTACAAAAACAAAATGAATACTAAAAATTGATCCTGTAACATTTTACTCATTATTTGCTCCTGTAAAATTTGCTTTAGTGGACTGTTTTGCCAAAAAACTCTTCGTATAAAGGTGTAATTTTAAATAATTCTTTGATAAGTACTTTGATTTAAATTTCTTTTTACAGCTTAAAGTACGTAGTACAATTTAAAAATATGCGATATGTATTATTTATGGTGTATTATAAAGAAACCATGATGTTTTTTTTGGTTGTGAAGTCAAGTCTACTGTAAAAATTCTTTTTAAATTCTAATTTGTTTACTTGCTACTTACATAACCACCTATACGTATTTCCACCGAAGAATGAAAACTAGCCATCCTGTTATTTTCACCCATACACTAAAATGCCACGGATTAAAACTCGCTATATGTATTAAGTTGATTTAAATAAAAAACAAAGATACACATTAACAGCTTGACACCAATATATCGTATATATCCCTAGTTTTTAAAGAGCGACATACACTGCTTAGAATTTGTTTTTGTAAAAAAAACTGGGGGGGGGGGGGCAAACAACTTGATTCATGTAGGTACTAATTTTTTTTAAGCATACAAATTGTTGTATTTTTTAAAAAGTGGAAAATAACGTATGTAAAGCGCGCGAATTTTGTACTTTTTGAGGTTAAAAATGCGGTATTTCTACAGTTCAAAAAGTCAGAAGTACAAAATACAAAATATACTAAAAAAGTTCATGTATTTAAATATTTTCAAAATTGTGGAATAATGTTATTTTCGCTCTTTCTTAAAATGCCAAAAAATTCTCTATATAGCAAACATTTACAAAAATCATGTGAAATACGGATTGAATTTTTATGCCTCTTTAAAATTGGTACATTTCCAGGAGTTTCCTCTTTGAAAAAGAGAATTACCGTAGCCTTTAGAGTGTCTATGCTTTTGAGTTATGTCTACTCTATTTCGTTTGTATTTTTATTTTTGTAAGAAAAATAATAATAATAGCGAATGGCTGGTATTCACTCTTGCTTGAGTGTCCACGACGCTAGGATCAGTCACTCAGTCAGTCACTCACATTATTATCTTGTTTTTCCTCCTTGTATTATATAGATTTACTTTTTGTGACTTGGGAAATGTTTACACACTTCCATAGATGTACAATGCACATACATGTAGCAGCATATAGACTTGAACTCCACTTCTACTCACGTACATTTTGCTTACCTACCTACCTACCTACATGCATAGTGAGATTTATTTTTCAATTTTTCAAGGCGCGCAGGATGGATAAAGCGACAGAGTCAAGTAATAATCATGGGGCTGATAAGGGACATCATGCTATAGGTATATACGGAATGGTTTCTACGTCTGTCGTCTCCTGAGTCTTGATGGTCCTTTTGATCTACCTACATATACCTACATTATATAAAAGTGTTGGAGATGTGGATGTAGAAATTGATAAGATGTACATGTATGTACATGTGCTTCGTATTATATTAAATGTGTATGTAGAACAGAGGTGCTGTGTAGCTGTCCGTAGTGTCGCAGTTGGCAGTGGTATGGTGGCTTTAGTTTAGTTCTACTTTACTTTGACTGATACTGATACTCATAGTTTGAATAGTAGTTGTTGTGGGTAGGTTGTAGGTACTGTAGGTAGGGATTTAATACACAAATACCTACCTACATAATTGTGTCCATACCTATAGGCTGAGTGTCGAGTCGCAGTAGTAGTGCTGCTGTGGGAATATGGGAAGTGGAAGTGGCAAGTGGCACTATACTAAAACTTGCTTGGCTTATTTGGCTTTGAATGGTTATTATGGCACGACTACACTGCTGCTTATGCTCCTGCTCTTGGGACTATTCTCTGTTTTTATGAATGAAAAAGTTTTGAATGAATGAACTAGAAGGAAAAAGGGTTCTCTCTCTCTTTTTCTTCTCTTTTTCCTTCTTCGCTTTAGTATAATATATGCTCTCTCGCTTCGGCTTCGGCTTCGGCACTCGCACTCTCTGGTTCTGGCTATAATATGGCTTGAGACTCGTCTTATTTCATCTCATGGGTTGGTTCGTTGGCTCGTTGGTTGGTTGGTTTGGGTTCGGATGAGATTTGTGATTGTGATGCGATGGGATAGAGAGGATGGGAGGAAGCGGCTTTAATGCTATATATGCTGGCACTTCATTTTTCCACACACAACTCATGATGCTCCAACTCCAACTCATATCTTCTATATATCAGTACCTATTTAATATACCAATCTATCTACACCAACGTTGTAGTGTGCGCCTATATAGCTCTCCTCCGGATATACATAATATATATACCGATCTATTCTATTTGTATTTTATAGTATTTTTTTTTCTTCTTCTCATCCCACTATCTATCTGTGAGACTCTATAATAATATTATGTACATAATGTATCCAACATCCAAGCAAAGCAAGTGAGACGAGGACGAGGACGAGAACGAAAACGAGGAGCAGGCCAGCGCCAGGCCATATGGATGGGGTAGGGTAGATGTAGGTAGATAGATGCAGCGTTCAGATAGATAGATGCTATTATTTATTATGCATATATCCATAGAGTAGGCTGGTAGGTAGGTAGGTAACTTTGTATTCTTCTCGGTCTCACTTCCACTAGTTGTAGTTGTTAGTGAGTTTGTACTAACTAACTGGTATCTGTATACAGTCTTGTAGTTATTACAGTGAGATATATATATATACATGAATGTATAGGCCTGCCATCCCATATAGTGGACGAGATATTGGAGAATAGATGAGTATGTGCGGTGCTTGGGAATAATCAATAGGAAGGATTTTCCCTTTCCTTTTTGCCTCTGCTTTTTGAGAGGTGCGGGCGGGAGGAGGTTCTTCCTCTCCCTCCTCCGTGCTCCGTGCTCCGTGCTCCGTGCTCCGTCGTTCCTAATCTCCGTCCTCTCTCGCTCTGGCTGGATCTGGATGGAGCACATGGATAATGGAGCCCTATATAATGTGGATGCCCTATAAGTACCTACTATACTATCTGCATCTGTCTGTCTGTCGTAGTGACACGCCGTATATCCGAGTATACCCTATGTATATGTACCTACTACCAGCTTTAGCTCCGTCCATGTCGATTTCCTTTTCCTTTTTATTATGTATAGAGATAGCCCTCTCTCTGACTTCGACTCCGACTCCGACACTGGCTGACTCTGACTCTGACACTCTGACAGAATCAAAATTGACAGAGATGTAATTGTACAGAAAAAAATGTGTAACTACTACAACTGCAACTATACACAACGTATATAGGGAAATGACACGATATTACGGTACACAGTGTAAAGTTGTATCCCTTCCAATGTCATGTAGGTACATAATAATTATGAGGGAAATATACAAGTATAGCGTGTATAAATATTTCTGGAAATGAAAGCCCAATAAAACCTAAAGCGACTTTAAGCCTAAGCCTGTGAGCACTCTGTCTACCGTCAGTGTACTGCTCTGTAAAGGACAAATCTGAATGGATTCAAATAAAGGATACGGATATATATAGGTAGAAAATAGAACCTATACAAGTAGGTACATAATATGATGGAAGTATTGAAAATTGAATGGGATATTGCATTTCCCTTCCCTTCTTGCCTTTTGGCTCTGTTAACTATTAATGGGAATGGTGTGTGTGTGTGTGTGTGTTTGGTGAACTGAACTGGGAACTGTACTGTTAGTGTGTGAGTGAGAGACATAGGGAGAGATGTAGAATGTAGAAATGTAGAATGAAAAGGGAGACGTCGAGGCATGTAGACGGAGACATAGACAGTATATTATACTGTAGAGTATAGAGAGTGGATGGAGAGAGAGATGAGGACGAGATCGAGAGAGAGAGGATGTTCTAATATATTGTGGAAGAGCTTCACAACATTTCGAGTTAGTTCTCTTCGAGCTGCAAGGCTACTACAATGTCAGGAACCACCAGAACCAGAAGAACCAGCAACCAGCAGAGCTCAAGTCCAACAGACACTCAGTCTCATCAGTCCTACAGACACTTTGCTGGGCCTACTACCACTACTCCTGTGCTGGGCCAAAGTCAAATTCGATTTCAAAAATCAAATAATAATGGACAAGAGTTCCTTCTGTATTCTACATAAATTTTTAACATTATTCTCTGGTGCACAGTGTAGTGTGTTTTGATTATTGAAACTGCATGACGAGCTGGGATTGTTCCTTTTGTTATTGTTGTATGTATTTGACGACAACATTAAAATCATCAACTACCTACTACATACTACTATACTTACGTGACATTTAAATAAATAAATTACTTCGGGGAATTAGAATTGGATTGTGCTGTGTATAAACCTTTACGAGTTATATTAATAAAATATTTAAATAATAATACTTTGTACATAATAATGTACTAATATAGAAGCACATTCGTCATCACCGACGGCGACGGACTGATCACTGTGGGAAGTGTGACGAATTATAGTCTAGTATTTCTAGTCCTGTATTATTATTGTATATAGACTGGAGAGTAGAATAATTACAGAGCAACTTACTGCTTCCTTTTTCCCTCTGACCCTTATTACGGTACGGACAGTACAGGCAGGACATAGCATAAACCTATATATTATATGCTATGTGAACCAAACCAAAACTCTACAATATAAAAATATACTTATAAGAAACAATAATACAATAAAATAAAATAAAAACAGTAGCAAGAATTCCTTGTAATTTTGTGAAACAAAGATAAGTGCGGGGTGAGAGAGATATAGGCAGTGAGAGGCAGCGTTGACACATTGACAATCTTCATTCATTCACTCATTCATTCATTTTCTGTCCCTGTCTGTCTGTGCATGTGCCCCTCTCAATTGGACAGAGTGATATTTTGATTTTATTATTTGAAGGGAAACCAACTGGCGACGGGGCTATAGGGACTCATGAGGACAGTGACAGTTATTTTCTTCGTGCCTCATATGTTCTGTCCAGCTCATAATACTATATTTTCAACGAACCCACAATCACACACAAAACTGAAAAGCATCATGAGACAACCATCATCATGACGTGGGAAATTATTGGTGCATCATTTGGATTCGACTAAAAATAATTTAATAAAATAGAATATTATATATATACACTTCACTTTGAGTTTGACGTCTATTTCTAGAAAAGTTTAGTCACACTCACGGCAAGAGTGACGGAAAACATATAATATAATTATAGTTGTGGTGTGGTGACTGAGTGTGACCGAGACCGAGACCGGTGTGGTCAGTCAGTGCGGTGAGAGTGTCTCATACATTTTTGTTTTCCGTCATTTTTTTATATACTTTCAATTAACACTTGATAGTTTTTATTTTTAGTGATTTTTTAAATTTGTACACTGAATCACGGGGATCGGGCACCGGTCGGAAGGAAAGTTCAGGGAGAGTAAACAACAACCCTTTTCAGTACTGTGTTCCAAAGTATACTGTTATATTGTGTTTTTTCGAGTTTCGTTCCCTTCAGTTGTTGTTGACCAGATATATTTAAAACCAAAGGAGAAATACTTTGGTTCTGTGTGCGAGTGGAGCAGCTGTCAGTTATAAACACGGGATCTACAGAAAGAAATATTTACACCTACCTACCTATACCTAGTTTAATAATTTAAATCCATAATTCCCCGCCATTTATTCATATACGAAAATTTCTACAAATTAAAGGAGCTATTAGACTATAAAAAATACTGTGACAAATTAATTACTAACTCAATCAAGACTGGCCATATTATAGAGAAGAGAGGAAAGACATCTCTAAAAATATAAATTACAAGAAAAATCCTCTTGAATATTACTAATAATAATCATCATCATCCTCATCATCAACATCATCATAAAAAGAGGGGACGAGAGAGAGAGAGACAGAGAGCGAGTGGGACTCCATACTATGAAAATGACGGAGTTGACGAGAATGTTAAAATGTTTCACAGCCAAGTCTTATCACTCGCTACAAGATGATTACAGTCGTATAAGTTTAATTCGTAAGTTATTAAAACATTATGAGAGAGAGAGAGAGATGAATTCTGATAGAGAGGGAAGACGAAGAGTAGTATAGTAGTCTCTAGACAGGAGATGTGATGATGAATTTTTTCTTGGTTTCGACGTCTTGGTCGTCTACATAATATCTTGGTCTTCTCTGATTCTGATATACATTATGAGCTCATTTATTTTTGAGTGGAGAGCTTCTCTATAATATGTCTTGTATATATTATGCTCGAATGTTTTTTAAAGTTTTTATTTTATTTATTTAAATTATACTTCATATAGTCTACAGTCAGTCAGTCAGTTAGTTCCTTCATTCATTCATTCGCTTCTTCGGTCGTTCGTTCCTTCGTTTGTTCGTTCGTTCGTGGAGAAGTCAGTCAGTCAGTCAGCGATTCATTTGGTTGATTTGATTGGTGGGCTGTTGAGTCTCGAGTCTCGATTCCTCCATGTCGATATTCCATATTATTTTATACATTATTATGTATTGTAGGTATGTGATGGGGATGTTGATTTTGATTGTGGATCGGAAATACACAGTCAACATCCCAGCAGAATCACAGAGCAGTTTTAGCAGTTCTCTGTCTGTTCTACTACTCATATACATATTTTTTTATTAGCGTTCCCTTCCCTGTAACTTCTTATTGCTACTTGTTTGTTGTACACACTTGAATTAAAGCACATGAGGAATGGGTAAATGGACTTTTCCTACCCGGACTATTCCTACCCGGACTATTCCTACCCGGATTTTTCCTACCCGGACTTTTCCTACCCGGACTATTCCTACCCACGACATAACCTAGGACTTTTCCTACCCATGACCAGGAAACAAAAAACAACTATTACTATTTATGAGTGTACCGTAATAACACGGCAGTTTCTAACGAGTATATTAAATTATTACTAATTAGAATAAATACTTAATTGTGAATAAGTTTTTATAAATACTAGCGACTATTGTCTTTAATTAATTACCTATTTTGATTCACGTAAACTATCCCTATTATTAAAACTGAAAAATATGGCGTAAGACAACACTTAAAAGTATTACATATAGTCTACACGAATTGATAAAGGACGAAAGAACAGCAAAAGATATAATAACGTTGTATTTTGTGGGTATATCTTTGCGCGATGTGTAATTTCTTTTTTTGTACATGGGTAGGAAAAGTCCTAGGTTTGGTCGTGGATAGGAAAAGTCTGGGTAGGAAAAGTCCGGGTAGGAATAATCCGGGTAGGAATAGTCCGGGTAGGAAAAGTCCGGGTAGGAATAATCCTACAACCGAGGAATGAGGCTTTGGAATTCTTGCTTTGCACTCTGTAGCCTATATTATAAAAGAAATGTATGTACTGTGTGAGTGTAGAAATGTAGAGTGTAACGGATCTGTGTGTGTATGTGTATTATAATTACAATTTTTTTCTACTGAAGGCTTCTGAGACACGTTGGCCGGACTCATATTATTCTGATAAGGAATAGGCTTGAATTATTTTTAAATTTAAATTTTTGAAGGTTTTATTTTTTTGTCTTATATTGATTTGGTGTATTTCTTTTTTCTATATAATATTTCTCTGTTTGTGTGTATGGAACTCTCGTTCTGATTCAAATTCTGACTTGACTGTTGACTGTTTTGTGACGCCTGCTGCTGATGCTGACGCTGGCTGGACCAAAAGTTACGAGAGTTGACGTTGACGTTGTTATCTTTCTGTGTATCGAAAAATATTGGAGACATGGAGAGAGATATTATTATTTTATTGCTTGTCGAGCTTCTGGCTGTATAGCCTTCATCATTTAAATCATATGCATATTATTATAGATCGAATTGAATTTATTTTTGATATGGGATAATATTGGATAACAGATTAATTTTTTTTGTAATCTGTACATCTTTGTTTACAACTTCTTTAAAAGTCATATCATACTTTCCGATTTTACAGCATATTTCTACGTATGACGTATATGTATTTACATAATTATGTAAACTTTTTACTGCAATAATATTATAATTATTATTTGCTTTTACTTTTGTGTGTAGTTTGATTGTGTATAAATTTAAATTTTTGTGTAGAATACTTGATTGGTTGAAAGTATGACACGTGACCCACATTTAACAATTCAGCAGTAATTCAAGTTGCTGATGCTGACGTAGAAATTTTTACCACTGACTGAAATATAAGTAAAAATGTGTTGTGGATGTATTTTTCATTATGTGTGCGTGGTGGGTATAAAGGAAAAATGTAAAACAATAATACTGTACAAAACTAGATATTGTTGAATCTGCAGACTGCATCCATTACGCTTTTTTTCTCCCAAATAATAGTTCAATCTACAGTACTTACTGCGAATCTTTTTAATGAAATTATTACAAATCTCTTCATTTTTTTTTGCAAACTTGAAACAACTATACACAGTCTGCAGGGCAGGATTTGTTTTGGTTTGGTGTAGATAGTAGATAATGTACGTGTCAAGTTGTAATTAAAATTAAAAGGTGGCTATGAGGCTATATCGTACAAGTAAAAATTAATTATTTCTCTTCAATTGACACTGTAAGTATATAGCCATCTTGTTTCGTATTTGATTTGATTGAAGGGGAGGGAGATCAAAGGCATCAGAATACTGATACGGCCGAATAACCAATTAGTTTTTTTTTTGCCGTGATTTTTTTGTGTGTGTTTCTTGGAAAACGTGTTTGAGATAAGGACGATAATAATTATATTGTGAATGGGAATTATTCGTATCTTAATCGTGCGGTTGTAATAATTGTCATATGTTGTGTAGTTGGTATATAACTATAATAGCTAATTGAATTTGTCATCATCACACACATTAAATATTCCTCATTTATCGTGAGTCGTACATAGCAAAGACAGAGACAGTCGCAAAAACATCCATTTACTGTGTGTTTTACTGAAAAATATTGAATTATAATACTTTAAAAATATTTAATTCAGGCAGAGCTGTGGGAACATAATTAGAAAATAGTTTGTTCAAATAATATTACAAATCTTATGTTTTAAACTGTTTCAAAAGATGGGAAACTTTCATTCTTTTTAAATTTTTTAAAAGAGTTTTCAAAAGGGTGCGAAAAAATGGGCTAACAATAAGCATTTATTTTTACTTAATTATGTTTCCATTGCTTTAACTTTGTAATGTTTTGGTTCATTCGTCCGAAACTCGAGAGAAAACACACGTCCTAAATCTTAACATTCTTTGTATATTAGTTCTATCACCTGTTGTTCATGGCGTGTCTGTGGTCCAAGTGTCTTGACTTTATACACTCCTTGGCAGTAGATAAACTATTTTGCACCTTCAATGAATGAAAACTTGCCTCACGTTCTATAGTAGTCGACTAGGTATGTAAAAGTGCCTATAGGTAATTAGAAAGGTAGTCCAACACTGAGGATGTGATGCGACTATCTTTACAATCCACAATGACTAATGATCATAATGACGTTCAAAGTTGCGGTAGTGGCGGTACAAGCTACCTACCTGTCCGTCTGTATGTCCGTCTGTCTGTCTGTGCAAGCTGAACTAAGATAATAAACTAATAATTTCTGCGGAAATGCCATGTGGTGATAAGCTTAAAGTTTTTTAAGGGCTATAAGGCAAAAGATAGATATTTTTGTAGAAGTGATGACGTGACGTATTCCATAAATATCTATATATAATGTAGTAGTGTTGCTGATAGGTAAATAATAGTATAAAATGGCATATGTATAATGAATAATGTAAATGTAAGTGGAGGTAAATGTATGTGACATGGCGTTAAACTATTTGGCATGATATGATATGAAATCAAAGGTATTTGGTTATTTAAAAAAATATGCCTTGTGACTAATACTAAACTTTGTCTTTATTACACAGCACAAGGGGATTCTTCAGTTGAGTCAGTGGTTTTGGAGAGTCCATCATCTAACTTGGAGATCCAAAATAGTACACAAGATCACCTTCACAGTAACCATCATCATCATCATCATAATAACAGTCATATTAGTTTGGGAGTTGTGAGCCCAGGGAGTATTGAGAGGAGCCCGAGTGACAAATTACTTCGTGTTCGGCCACGAAGTGTTGGAGATATTAGTGAGTCATTGAGAGGTGGTCCTGGAACCGGAAGCGGGTCTGGTCGGGCTGAGGTCGTCATTCTCCACGGAAGTGTGAGCCCCACTGACTCTCACCCAATCATCAATCAGAGTCATGTCCAGAGTCAGTCCACCACAACCACCACTACGAGCAATAGTTCAAGCAATCAAAATCATCATGGGAACAACGGTGGGAGTAATAATAATGGTAGTAGTGGGGGTGGTGGGATTTTAAGTTTCTTCGGAGTTCGTTTTAATAAATCCGGGACAAGACATTTAGATCGCTCTAGTGGGGATCGTGATCGACAAACTATACAGAGTGACTCCGGACTCTCAGACAAACCTGGGAAAACCCTTGATCGTGATCATCGCTATACTAAATTCCCTCTCACATCCTCTCCTAGTCAATCGGTTCAGAATAATTCGAATAATAGCAACCCTCCAGTTCCTTCAAATCAGCAACATAATAATCATCCCCATCATCATAATATCCCGACGAGTCGCTCAAATCCAACAATCTCCATTATTCAAAGTGTCCCTCTCCAAACGGACTCCCCCTTTGACGCCACCCATATTAAACTCACCCCCCAAACCATCACCTACGCCCACCCTCACAAGAGCCCAGTCCCCCCTGTAAAGGGGATTATTCACGGAGCAAATTCTCATAAGTTTCTATCCAATGCTGTCTCGTCCCTAGGCCGAAGGTCAAATAAAGACAAGGATAAAGAAAAAGACGGAGTGAACGCGCAGCAGCAACAACAGCAGCAACCGCCAAATTCAAATAATAAAGGAAATAAACAATTAAAAGCTAAATCCAAGTCAGACAATAGTTTACATCGTGTCACTCTAAATAATAATAATAGTGGTAGTAGTAGTGGAAGTGGAAGTAGTAGTCATAATAGTGGAAATAATAGTGGTAGTGGGGGGAATAGTTCAAATAATTCAAATTCAAGAAATATTAATAACGTTCTATCCCCACATTTCTATCCACAAGGAGAGCAAAGACTTAATAGTGTTCAGTTGGGGGATCATGCCACTATCCGTTTACCCTGGACAGGATTTCAACGTCAACATCTAAATAATTTGAGCACTGTCACCCCCGCGAGACCCACTCCCAACACACATAATAATAATTTTACCGCTTTCACGGATACTAATCCAAATAATACGAATCCTCTGGACGGAACTGTTCGCTACGTCGAGTGTGGACTTTGGAGCGGAAGTGCAAGTCAGTCCCAACAAACTCATTCCTTCCTTCCCACAAGCAGCAGTAGTGGGCTCCTTGGGTCTGTGTCTGCATCTAGTAGAGACAGAGAGCCCGCGGCGGGACCTCCACGTCGAAGGGCAAGATCCTTAGAAAGATCAAGTAATTTCCGGATTTTCCCCATCGGTGGAACTGCCGGGAGTCATTTAGCGGTGAGCCCCACGAAGGGTCCACAGACAGGAGGACCCAAATTCTCCACCAAAGACAAGGACAATCAAAAAGTACACAAGAGTAAACCCACCAAGCAGTTACAAGCCAAGTCAAATTCCCTCGAGCGACCCTCCCGTCATCGTATCCGTCAATCTTTGAGTCCGAGTGAGCAAGAGATCCTCCTTCGAAACATTACATTTTCCCGGGTATCGGATCAAATCGGTCTTTTTGTAGACGTCCCTCCAGCCCTCCCCAAGAAAAAGTCAAAAAATAGCTCCAGTTCCAAAGCTCCGCCCCTAGGGAAACTCCATCGCTCCGCCCCCAATTCCTCATTTAGTAGTGTCGAGTCCTCTTCGTCCTCATCTAGTTGTGGTGATTGTGGGAACAGTAACAGTTTCGGGCCGATTAACAAGGCCTTTAAGACTAATAATCATACTGCTCCCGGGTTTCCTTCGTCCTGCCCTCCATCCCCACCACCACGTCCACCCTCTACACTCAAACCTGAAAGTAGACTTGGAGCTTCAGAGCGTGTGTCGAGCCCCACCACCACCTCCTCAAACTCTTCGTCGCCATCTTCCCAACAGCACCCACCCCCACCACCCCTCCCCACGATTAAAAGTAGTGAGGTAACCCGAATTCGTGAATCTCAGAGCAGTCCGAATCCGAAACAGAGTAATAATTGCAGAACGCTGTTGAGTAGTGGGAGTAATAGTAGTTGTAATAGTAATAATAGTGCTACCATGAATAGCAACAGTGCTAATCGCCGTCCCGTCGTGCCAAGATCAGTCCCGCATCCAGGAGACAGTGGTGGTAGTAGTAGTCTACGGGATCCCAGATCACGTCTCTCCCCCACCAATCACAGTCAGAGTCAAGGTCAAGAGCAGAGTCAGACGGGATCTTCCGCCTCCTCCACGATAAGTACTCCTTCTGGAATGTCTTTGGAGGATGCGAGGAATTCCGGCTTCATTAATAAACCAAGCAAGGGCTGGCTTCATTCCGATCAACTCCTGTCCAAGGAGGGTGTCACCTACACTGTTCGAGTAAGTGTCATATAGTTTTTTTTATTCCAATTTTTTTGATAAATTCTTCACTCAGCACTCTGCTTTGATTTGATTCCATGGGGTCAGGTTCGTGAGTTCGTGTCATGCAAAGCTGCATGTAGCTGACGTGTCAAGTTCAATTTCAATTTCGATTTTCGTATTTCTTATACGTACTATTAGTACATATTTCGCGAGCTTTGATGGCTGAAAACAAGTCATACATTACTGCCGTATGAATCAAATGGAAAATGCACTTTACTAATACTGCTTAGTATATAGTGATAGTCACCCTATGAATTTCTAATTGGAGAAGTTCGAATAGAGAAGTTTATGTTTTCAAAATGTTAAATATAACCCATAATAATTAAAAATTTTTACATTTTCAAAAAAAAGTAAATAGTACAATTTTTGTAATTTTAAAACGGTACCAAAAGTTTAATTTGCTTTTTTTAAAATGGAATAACACAATTTTTGTTTTTTCAAACGTCTACATTGGGAAATTTGGACCTTCTTACACTTTCTGAAAGATATAAAAATAAAGTCATGTTCCTACTTACCTATTAAAAAATTCATTTTAAAAAATCTTTTTTCAAGTACCTAAGTTTATATTCATTAGGAATTTTCTTCGAACTCTTGGAACTAGCCTGAAATTTAAATAGTTCGTATTACTTTATAATACCAAAAAATTATTGATTCCAAACTCGTGGCTTGTTTCTAATAACTCTATTCTTCAATAATGAAATTTCATCCGGAATCCGGATCCGGTACCGGTTGTTGAAACTTGTGAGTTTCTGTGTAACATTATGATAATTACTTAATTGAATAATTACGTTGCATTGGATTGGACTCTCCTTTGTCATTTGGCTTTCAGATTCACAGCTCCCACCTTTTATTCTTATATTTCAGGATCCACATTAAACTTTCCGTATATGATTTAATTGAATTATTGTTGACATATATACTTCTATTGTAAATATAAGATATGCGAGTTGGCAAGCAAGCATACAAGGAGGTTGTAACTTCCAAAAGTCGAACCCATCGCCGTTTTTTTTTAACTGCTTGTAATGTGAAAAACTTATATACATATATAATATTTTGTCCCCGTTGTCGCTGTAAGTTGTGAGTACAGACAAAAACTTGCTTTATACGAAAATTTGCGTATATATATATATATGTATTTATTAATAATTGGTATTGGGCCGTTGGGCCTATACTACTATTTATACGGAGGAGGTTTCTTTAGTTTTTTATGCAGTTTGTACACGGAGACGACGACGGAGACATTGAGGTAGTGATTGAAATAAAATTATGCGCGAGATAAAGATACAATCATTTATTCGCAAAGTACGATGCGATGGAATGTGAGGGTCAGATAATGGGTGTTGGTTTTCCTTGTTGTTTTCTGGTGGCTGATGGTGGTGGTGGTGGTAGTGGTGTAGTAGCCCGAGTTGTCGTTTTATGCACCGTAAGAAAAAGTGATTTAAAATTCAACGCTCCGTACTTTATCTATGTACATACACCATACGTACCTATATGTAATTTCTATCTGTACATAATATCCCATTCACAAACAGAATGTTTCTATGGCCCAAGCCGGAGCTTTACTATTTTATTTTATTTGTCAGCCTAGATTTAATAATCACAGAAAAAATTATCGCAGCTGGAGTTTAGTTTAGATTATTTGTAATGACTGTTTTTATATGTGCCTTTATTTTTATTCACGAGAAAGATTGTATGATAATATATACTTCGTTTACACTCCTCTATCTGCCGCTGTTTACTATGTCTAAAAGTAGGAAATGTATTGGTATGTACGTTGTATGTAATAGTTACAAAGTCTGCTTTTGTTTGATCTTTGTTAGGTTAGGTGTCTCAGGCAGGATGTGTAGGCATATATTTTACTTCTAAGATTAGCACCGTACCTAGGAAAAGATTACATGCAAAGAATTAACGTACACAATATTTTTGTGGACTTGGGCATGGAAAGTAACTAGTAAATCAAATGTATAGCAAAAAGTCAAACAGTGCTCGAAAATAAAAACAGCTTCTTATTGATTGGGCTCACACAACTTGTCCATACTGGCTTGGACTGGAATTTTTGTCTGAATCTGGAACTGGTCTACAGCGATATATTTTTATCTTATTTTTACTTTAAAGTAAAAATTGACTCAAATCAGGGTTATATAGATTAAGAGAGACATTGTGTAGGCATTAACTCTATGTACATAGCATACAAAAAACGGAACGACAAAGTCAAGGCAAGCTATTTAATATTTACTTACCGCCTGCCTACCGCTAGAGTAAGTAAGTAAGTGATTATTAGCGCGTGTATACACTGTTCACTGTTATAGGTAAGTAAGAAGGACCGACATGTTATAAAAGAGTGAAGAGTTGTTTGGCAAAACGGGATGTCCATTTTTTTAAATGAGATCATTTTCCTTAAGTGTACTATTCAACCAGATGCTCTATTGTGCTAGGTACATGGTAAAGGTCAAAGTTCCACGAAAGCAATGTTTTAAACTTACCAAAATCTCGTTACAGGACTTGTAGTTAGACTGTTAGTTTTTTTACAAAAAGGTATAAATCTAGAAAAGATGCATGCATTTCTGATTTAAATTTGGTTTTTGAGTGTTATTTGTAGTTTGTAGAAGACAATTCAGTGCTTTATTTTTTTTATGCAAGAAAAAGTTTAAAAGTTCAAAAAAAGTTTGGTTTCACGTTCACTCAAAACGATTAAAATTTCATCGCACGGACTTTTGACTTCATGTTGAGTTATTGATTTTGAGGTAAAACAGAAAAAGTCCACAAATTAAAATTTTTGAAAATTTTCTGATCAATGGCGTAGTCAGTCTAGGTTTATGAAACTACTTATACTAGTGCTTCGTCAGTCACAGTATCTCTAGACAAAAATTGACTTCTAAGAATTAATCCTGTCACCTTTGATTCAATATTTGCTGTTTAGAGAGAAAGAAAACTTTAAAATAATAAACTTGACACTGTCCCTCAACGACGAGGATAGCCAAAGACTCATACGGAACATACTTTTGTTGTTATACATAATTACATAGGTATATGTGGTTTATGGGTTGTAAATTTATAAAAATTAAGTATTATTTGTAGAAAACAAGTGATGAACACATATTTGCACCGATTTCTTTAGAACAGATAATAATTGGTTTGCATTGATTTATCTTGTTTGGCCAAACAACGCTTCATATAAGTATATATAGCCAGGTCAAATAAATAGAAATGGTTACTTTTATAATTCTAGTGCCCTGTTGTCGTTGGCAGATAGGATGGGAGGCGTGGGAGGCTAAAATTAGTTACATTTCTTTTTATCACTGTTAAAGATATTTTTGTTGTTGTGAGGCAGAGAGGAAACGAAAGCAGTGACACCACTATATGGGCCTTGTCCCCTATTTTAATATAGTGTGGTGTGGTTGATGTTACTTATAGGTTAGAATAAATTATGTATGGTGTACACGCCGTACGCTATCGTAGCCCCAGTCAAAGACCGACGGTATTCAAATTCAAATGGTCGTTCTTGCTTTTCTTTGGTTGTTGTCCAGTAGATCCTGAATTTAGGATGATTTCCAATCCAAATTTACAGCTGCTATTTAATGTATGTGGTATAATAGCCAAAGACTAAGACCTTGTTATTTTGTCTCTATAAAATGAAGCTGGACAGAACCATCAAAACCACCATTCATTGTAGTAGGTACCTAATACCTAATTATTATGTTACATTTAATAATGTAAAGCGTTGAAAATATATAATGCCTGAACGAACGACGAAATGTCTCAGAAATTTAAAAGCTAGTGCTAGTCTAAAAGTACTTCATTGCTACATATAGGTTAAAACGTTTAAGTACGGCATTTTAAAACTTAAACCTTAAAAACACGTAGGTTCCGTACATCACTAATTTTTTCTATAAAGAAAATACGTAAGTAATGTACCAAGAACATTTTTAAAAAAGTTTAAATAATAATAAATTGAAATTCAGCAGATAGTTGCTAAACACTGAGCGAGGCAAGCAAGCAATGTCTCATTTGAATATTTTGGAGTAAACAGGAAGCAGATTGACAAACTAAATCCATGTTTTTTTTAAAGAAAAAGTTTCAAAACTGGGTATGACTCCATTCATCTCCTCGACATCTATTACAGATGTTGATCTATGGATTTTCTACAGCCTCTGTTGCATTTGCATTTTAAAGTACCGCATTTGAAAGTATGTAAGGACATACACTGTAAAAATATTGCTTTAGTTAGTTTGTAAATTCTATGTATAGTGTGTACCTACTAATGTTTTCGTATTTATTATTTTCTCTCCTTTTCTCACCTAAATAATAATAGTGTACTAAAGGGAACAAAGGGAAGGGGAGGAGGCGAGGAGAATTGGAAAATATGCAACTTCACAGAGAAGAATCTACATCTAAATAGGAATTATTTTGTACGTGCTTTTCCTCACTTCCCCAAGATTACAATTTGTGAAGAAATTCCAGGATAAATAATAAATACAAGTGATACATAGATTCCTTGTATAAGATACATGTATTATCGCGAAAGCGAAGAGATGTTTGGCTTTTTGACACTGGCTTTAGTTGTTGTGTTGTGTGTGTGTTTTTATGGACGGGAAATCTCTGTCTGGGATCTTGGCTCAGTTTTTAGTATATTATATTTTATAGACTTGAACGCTAAAGTTTAAATATTTGCAATGGATTATAAAACACCACGCAATGGTAACTATATCATTTTTAAGCGTGTAATTAGTATTTCTTTTCTATTTAAAAAAATGAAAAATGAGTTCAGTGGTAATGACGTATCCACAGTCTATTTGAACAGCATTTTAGTTAATTCAGAATCAGAATCCAAACCAGAGCCAAACTACCAGACAGAAGTTCAAGTTACTTACTATACCGATGCCGATTTCATAGCTGTACTGGGTATGAGTAGATGTCCTTGCTCTCTTAAAATCCTATTTTTTCCTCAAAATAGTTTTGTCATTCATAAAATCCTCAAAACTAGGTTTCAACCCGGTTTTTAAAGTGACTATAAAGTCTATAATTAAATTCTTGTGTCTTTTGAAGGACAGCATAGGCGCACATAGTAAGAACAGGAAGCGAGACATACCCCCTGATGTAATGTTGTGATTTACATAAATGTACTACTATATTATATTTAGTAGCTTCGGCTTTATTATTGGTTTCCCATTCACAAAAAGCCATATTGCTATAGTAAGCCTAATTGTTAGTAACCTATAAGCTTGTTCGTGCTGTACGTACAAAAGCACCAGCCGGGATTAGGATCCGAAAATCTAAACACATCTTTGTTTTCCTTCGTCGCTCCTGAAGTTGCTTCTGTCTTTCTTGGCTTTGACTTGCGAAGTCTTTTGGCATGGCAATCCGAGCCTCGTCCTCGTCCTTCTGATATTAAAGGCAAAATTCAGACAGACAGTTACGCAGTACAGATTTACAGAGCTCGCGTCTATTATAATGCTACTACCGCCACCACCACCGCTAATAATATGCTGGTGTGTATATGTGATTTAGTTCTATCCATAATCCATATAGACAAGAAGAAGTCCGCAATGGGCCTTATTGGCCTTGGCGGTGTCCATGTGGATCAATCCCATGATCCACATGGTGCCCAATAAAAATAAAATAAATAAATAGACAAGAAGAAAGCAATGTGAGTGCCGGTCTGTCTGTGTGTGTCTTGTCTTCAAAAATTCTTGTGGGTTTTAGAATTTGGAATATTTCGGAGTATGTGCAGAATTAAATGAGTTCAGTTGAGGCAGAAAGAAGAGGGAGAGACTCTTTGGCATGAAAAACTGAATGAATGAAATAAAAATCAAAAATATCTGTAAAAAAACGAGGACGACGTGTGAGGTCTTCTCTGTGTCTTGAGGTTGTTGTTCTCCATGTGGGTAGGTACATAATAAATAGTAGTACAGATATTACTGTACATAATACGGCATACTTTACCTACCTGAATGTATGCGAATTATGCGATGTACTCTGCATACAGAAATATCTCGTTACCTCCTAGTATAAATAATTGTACTTAAGCCAAAATCTCCCACCCGCACCATCACCCGCTTTGCCATGGCCTAAAATCCCGATATCCTAAATCAAATGGGGATTAATGAATATTAGTATGAAATTAACAATCAAGTATTTATTTTAATCTACTGCTCCGATTACTCCGATAATAAGCATGTAGTAAAATTATATTATCTATCTATTTGTCTCCAATGTTTGTGTCATTAGCTTCTTTTAAAATTATTCAAAAAAGGTAATTTGAAGCGAATTAAATTTAAAAAATAGTTCAGTAATAAATATTATTGAGCACAGTTATTATAATTTTTGTAGTATTTAATTTATTGTGAAGATAACCTCTAATAAATAAATTCTAAAATGGCAGGGCTTACTTTTGTTTAAGTAAAAGTCCACTGAACTTTTGTTCCTCCCAAAATATTGCCTCAAAAAAAAATAAAAACGAAACTTTCAATGCCTTTAAAAAGTTTCAAAAGTCAAAATGGGGAAATGTAAAATAAATAGAAAATCAGAGGAATCAAACTTAATTTCGACACTGTTGACTTCTCTCATCGTCAGTACTGTATAAATCAGAATAATATTTATATATATGTTATTATTGTACCAACACCGATACCGATAGTCGACACGATGAAATTGACTGTAAAAAATCTGTATAGGTATTAGAGAAGTGCATCATTAGAATAACATATAAACATACAGCTCATTTTGAATAATACGCTAAGGACCTTGTATACATGTATAAAATTTAGAATACGTAGGTCTACATAGACATAGACAGTACTGACGGAGACAGACAGACAGACCCAAATTGTTTGGAAGTTTAGAAGTTGAAAATTTTGAGTGAGTGGAAGTGCGGAAGGTAATTTAAGTAAGGGTTTTATGAATGAGGGCTTGAATGAAATCCCCCCAAAAAAAGGTATATCTATAATCTACATCTCCATGTGCCTCCTAGGCCTGGATATACATATCAAAATAAAAAAGTAAAAAAAAAAAAATAAACGTAAGGTAGAGAGAAAAAAGGGGGTGAAAGGATTACAGTACCTAGTTGTATGTAGAACCTTCGGAAAAGGATAAGATGTCGTACGTTGTATGTGTACGTTGTATGTTGTACCTAAATATATTTAAAGGTGTAGACTGGGAGACACATGTAGTCAAAAATAGGAAGGATATACCCTATATACTCCTATATATATATAGTATGTATGTATGGGGAAAAGTAAAAACTGTGTCTTTAGTTCTTCTTTATAGTTAGAAAGAAATAGTTAGGAAATAGTTTGGTGAGTCCTGGTTGGCTGGAAGAAATCCTGGCCTTCATGACACTCGACTCTGTATACTAATGCTTTGGCATGCATGGACCTTCCTTCGAGCGCTTCGCTCTGTTTTTGAAAAAGTGGGGAAGGAAGAAGACTCGACTCTGTGTGTAGGCGTCTTCCTTCCTCCCTTTCCTTCTTCGTCTTCTTCGTCTTCTTCTTTTTCAGTCCGGAAATACTTTTGAAAGAAATCCATGCGCCCATCATCATCCCTCCATCTCCATCTCTTTCTTTCTCTATTGTACGAGCATCTCTCGAGTCTTCCCAACTCGAACAACACTATAAATCACATTTCATCTTTCATCTTATCTTATATATCGACCTATGCCCCCTATTACCTATACACCTATACCACCACTACCACTCACATATCACGTTAATAGTATATGAGTCCGGGCTCTGGATTCTGGATATAGTTGACAGCACATACGGCATACGGCAACGGCAAGGTACACAAACGACGCGACAGACTCAAGATCTACATGTACATCTTCTCAATCCGAATCCGAATCTCTCGTGGGATGCATTTTTGTAGTTTGAGTTTCCTTAGTTTTGTTCACAATAATAATTATATAGCATTTCTATTTTCCCTCGTGCCTTTCATTTTTGGGAACGGGATTTTAAGAGACCCTCGAAAATTTCAAAAATATGTATTCCAGATATTCTGGGTTTCAAATGTCTCTTAAGTGTACCTACTTAGGTATGCATAATGGATACTAATTGTAATATATGGATAGCTATATTGATTGTATGTAATATGGTAAAAGTTGAAGTTCAACCAAATAATTTTTTTTAATCTGAAATTTGATTTTTTATTTTGATTTCGTATATCTGAATAAAGAAAGCCTTTCTGTTAGTGAATGAAGAAACATGATTGACGGGATAGGTGGGTGTAAGTAGTCGTTATGCATAGTTGTTGTGTGGTTTAATGTTAACCCGCGTACATAATATGTAATTACAATTAGCGATGATTTGTACTGAGTGAACAACTAAACTAATTCTCATTGTACAACAACAGCAGGGGAAGAGAGTAGTAAGAGCGGGAAGGGAAGTGGAGCTCTCTTTCTGTTTCTGTTAAGGCTTTCTATGTGTGGAAAATAGGAACACAAAAAATAGAAAGATAGGAAATCAACATCTCCGGAAGTTGGGATAGAGATTTTGATAATTCTGTCTCTACTTACACAGCGCTATATAGTTTCCCCCTTATTTGCCGGTTCGCCTTATATTTATATAGAAGTAGGTACTTGTAATAGGACCACAATTTCGAATTCAAATGCGAACAATTCATTGAATTCTAACTGATGAGCTTCACGCAATGTACACTGCACTATTCTCTTATGTTTGGTTTTGTTCTTTTCAGTTTTAAACTGTCAACGTTTCTGTTTCCAAAACTAGAATTGGAAATATGGGAAGTGAGTTAGAATAATACAGAGAGGGAACAACGAACAAGTGTTTCTGTTTGTCTCTGTCGGCATTAAAGAATTGAATTGAAATTCTGTATATATGGTTTTTATTTTGAAATGTTGTATGTAAGTATAATATGTTATGGTGTAGGGACGAGCGAAGGGAAGGAAAAAATAATGAAAATAATGTCCGACATTTTCATTCAATGAATGAATTATACACAGGGATCATTGATACTATAGTTGCTTTGACATGTATACGAATGTGAATTATATGAAATAGATACTTACCCCTATATGCTATATAGCTACACCCACAACCACAATAACTGCTTACTGCTTGATGTAAAATATGAAATATGATGAAGGCAAGTAATACACGTAAAGATATGCGTGTAAACTATGGACTATATAATTATAAGAGGATGTCCGTCCCTATTTTTTTCAAAGTCCATAGACACTCTACTCTACTGTATTATATTGTCGCTCTCGTTCACTTTTATGGAATTGTAATGTTTGATGTTTGAAGAGTCAGTTGCCGTTGTCGTTGACATTTTGGTTAGTGGGTCGGCTTGGGCTTCGGTGGACCGACCGATGCCGGTGGATAATGATAATGATTACGATCTGATGAGATGTACCGTGTAGATATGTATTGAAATTAACTGTGTGTAGTAATAATTATTTTACATTATGTGGCAATTACCTTTTCCTCAGTGGCCAGCGATTAATGGTTTAAAAAATTTTAAAATAAATTCAAGTACCGGTATGAAAGGATATGGCGATATACTGCACTCATAGCTCAGTACAGTTTAAATTACTGTTTACAGTGTTACAGTACTGTAGAATGCGGAGGCATGTGTGTGGTACTCGTATTCGTACTGGCACTATGTTCACTGATTGTTTTTGTTTGTATTTTTATAAATTTTGAAATATTTGAAATTATTCCAAATTCTATATATTATGGTCTATTCTATTCGATGATTCTCCTGCTTTTGTCTTTTTAGCTTTTTATCCTGCCCTCATGCCTCCTAATACGATACACAGTTTGAGAGGGCAACGCTTCATTCTAAAAATCATTATTATACTACGAATACTTTGGCATTCACTTTAATTCAATTATTATTTACTGGAGGACAAGGACACACATAATGCATTATATAACGTATTTTCGATTTCGAAACTTCCTGTTTTAAATTCAAACATTGTGAATTCTGATAAAATATGTCGTGTTTTTCATAACTCAGAATAGGTGTATGTATATTTTAATAATATTATATGAATGACTGAATATTTGAATATTTACTAAATTGAATAATCTTTTGTTGTTATGTTGTCGTCGGCGTCCAAGTTGAAATGTATGGGGCTGCTACTGCTACATATTGTAAAGTGATAGTTGTGATGTCTGTCTGTCATTTATATTTTAATTTGTGAGCCCTCAGGCTCTGGCTCCAGCTGTCTGTCCATTCATGAGGAGGTCTTCTACATTCTATACGGGCTTAAAAGTGACTTACTGGTTTAAGCTTCTCTCCTGTACCTAATGTGTATTATGTCGTTTTTGAATTGTTCGTGTGGCGATCGTAGGTCGTAGCGGGTGGTTTGGGAAGCGTAAAAATTCCATTCATAAAACTAAAACTAGAGACAGACTACCTTTTGCGTAGGTATATACGGGGGTACCTATATGTATTTTTAGAATCACGAGAGACACTTCCGACGTTTGATGTTTTACGTTTGAGCTCCTTCTATATCTTGTGTCTCTGTATCTGTGCTCACCAGTCAGTCAGCGAGTAGTACTACAGTCAAAAGTGTACAATATCCATCCATTTCATACTTTACTACTGTTCTACATAATCTAATTATATGCATAGTATATCCTTTAACTCTAACTAGTGACTATAGTGAGTTCCTATGCTTTAATTATATGCACCTTTTTTGCGCCCTCGCTCTATTTCTATACATAGTATATAGCTATATATATATAAATTGTAAAGGCACCTTCATTATTATAATGATGGTTTAATTTATGACGGGATTTGTTGAGTGAGCCGACGACGACGACGACGGTCTGACAGTGCGGAGGTGTGAGCTTTTAGCATTTATGTCAGACTCAGACTCCGCGTCGAGTCCGACAACTCGCAGAACTTTTTGTACAGATTTTTGTTGTTTCTGTCTGCTGTAGCTGTATTATATTATTTCAGTCTTAAGTTTAAGTCTGTCGTTGTCGTTGTTATTCTCCCAGATTTAAATCCCTACTCCCTCCCCTTCGGCTTCGGCTTCCCCTTTTTGTCCTGACTTTATGAGACTACCCCTCTCCCTCGCTCATCCTTCATTCATGAATTCTTCTTCTGTGAGTATTTCCATGTTCCATATTCTTAGTTTTTCCTTTTTCTAAATTTCATTCACACTTTCAAACTCTCAGAGTTTCATTCATGAATTCATGACAGTCCACACCAACGAGAACGGGAACGGCCAATGGCAGTCACACAGTTTCCTCTCTCAAAATTCCCTACCAACTTTCGTACCATGTGTATTATAATAATGTACGGGCTATTGCTGTATGAAGCTTTCTTTAAATGTCTTCAGTATTAGGTGCGTGGGTACGTATAGTACGTGGCTATGGAGCTATGAAGTGTAGATAAATTTAGTATTCTGTCACCGTCCCCGTCGTCCCCGGCTCCGGCCCCGGCTCCGGCCCCGGCTCCGGCCCCGGCATTGGCTCCGGCCCCTGCTTATTTCCGTCTCCTCTCACACAGGAACAGGGCCGACCCGGCCTCCGACGACTCGTATTATGGACGAGTGCGACTAACTGTGGGACACGGAAAAGGAAGAGGAAAACGAAAACGACTTACATGTGTTCTGCCCGTAGCTGTTGACAACAAGAGTGTGGGGCTCCTCTGTATCCGTAGTTAAAGTTAAAAGGAAACGGATATTGGGTTTTCATCCCATTCATTTTATTCCGAGCCAGGGCCATCAGAGTCCCACCAGTACAGTAGACGAGTCCCATAGCCTATTAGTATTATTAGTACTATGTATGAAAGCGTGAAAGCAAAAGTGTATTTAAAAGCGACCTCGTCATATGGACGCACCGGCTTCGGCTCCGGCTCCGGGGATGTCGATTTCAATGACGGCCATTCATTTATTCATTCACTTATTAAGGGCTGAGCACAAATTTTGTCTGGGAAGGAAATAAATTAAATCAACGTTTTCACTGCGGCAACATTTTTTCTCCCCAAAAGTAAAATGCTGCGGGCATCACTTATGGATGGCCCCTACTTATGTGACAAGAGTTATTGGGTGGGTGAAGAGAAAGAGAGAGAGAGAGAAGAACGGAAGAAGAGGGAAATGGAAATGATAGCCTTTCCTCTCGGTGTCTGTGTCATATATTTTAAGTATCCTCGAGATGCAGTTTCATTCTTTGAGCCTTTCCGTATTGAGACTCACTCTAAGTCTTTCTGTATGTCGGCGGTCCGTCCGTCCTCCGTGGATGCGCATATATATGAGTAGGTAGGTGCATAGAACTCGCGTCCTCATTTATGATTCATGAGAGTGGAGAATAGAATGGGGAAGCGGGAGAAGCGGTAGTGAATCTTGTATATTTTGTGTACTCGCTATAATAGACTCATGGAATTTACATATTTAGAATTCATTCGCTGGATTCCGGATGTGGATCCTTCCAACCGCCATGGCGAGACGATACTAAAATATATTTCAGTATTCATTATATATCTACTGATTTTATTACACTTGGTAATGGTAGTTTCCTATGCCTATGATACATAGTAGAGGAGCAGTAGATTATGTATTCACTTTCAATTTCTATACTACTAAACTGCACATGTCCCTCTCAATTCGTCATGTTTATATTTCCCCGTGTATTTCACACTCTTAACTTGTCTTAATAACTGACCATTAATTGTATGGAGTGTACAAATAGGTAGGTACATAATTTCTATGTGACTGTTTTACGAAATGTCTTTCATTGGATGGTGATTGTGAGTCTCACGATTAGTACTTGACGGTCAGTATGTCACTCATTTGTTTTTCAGTTCTACATTAGAGTAACAGTACTTCCTATACAGTGGTGTATTTATTCATATCCTTTGTTCCTATTTGGCAATAACCATATGTTTAAAAATAAAATGTTTCGGATGTTGCGGACCGTCGTTGGACAATTGGAATTCGGTGGGGTGATGACGCTTTTTTGGGCTCGACCTTCCTTCCGTTTTGACTCTGAATACGATTTTGTTTGCGGAAAAGGAAGTGTGTCCGCTCAGTAATAGTACAGTGTCCATGTCAGTCTGTTGTTGTATGATGTTGTGGGACTTCATTGTGTATTGAATTTGAGAGCACTATTGAAGTGGAAGTATCGAGTGAGGGTTTATATATCATTTACTTTTACTATAGTTTATTTATGGGCTCGCCTCTGTGCGCTTTTTGTATCGCAGTGTGTGTATCGACATCGCATCGATAGTAAAAGTAGATACATGTATTTGTGAGGGGTTCTTTTGCTTTTATAGTTATTTTAAATTTAAATAATGGAATCCTTTTCTCTATGGTATGGCGACCGATGCCGGCCAACCCTACTGACGATATTTTCGTACGTACAACTTAAATTACAATATATTTTGCTTTGAGTTTCGGAGTGCTTCGTTTTGGTTTCTGCTGTGCATTTATAATTTGTGGGGTATAATTATTATGCATGTATATATGGGTAGGTATATTATATGGAATGTGAATATGATTTTGTAGCTATGAGTGAAGTACGTATAGGTACCTATGTAGGTAGGTATTCTAATATATTATGCATTTTAAGCTATTTATAAATGGGAAGTTGGAAGGTAGGATGTGGATTTTGTGAGTGGGAAGATGAAGTGTAACAAATGAAAACAAGCACTTCCGATGTTTCCATCTCCACAGAGCAACACAGAGTCAAACCCTCTCTGTCTCTCGCTCTCGCTCATCATAACTTCCTCTTGATTTTATTTCTCTGTCCCTCTCTCTCTATTTTATCTCGTTTCCATGTTGTTTCCGCATTTGGCCTTTGACATTATTTCTCATACATTTCTATTTGAAAATCTACCTATATGAATAAAATAATACAATCCACCGACCGTCCGTAATGCGGTCTGAGCCTCAGAGCTTCCGTTTCTGTCGTCATCCTTCCCTTCAATATGCGCGCTATACGCATATATGTATTTCACTCATCATCATCATCATCAAGTTAACATTTACGTGCGCACCTAGTTGTTGTGCATAGCCTTTCACTGCATTGACTGTACTGGTTTATCTAATGAAGTGACGTCCAAGATTTGTTTTTATTCAAAACGTAGCTTACGTAATTCTTTCGGTCTAATGCATAAGGCTCAGACAAAGCAAAGCCGGGCGGGAGTTTCGGACAAATTTGATGTAAACCGGCTGGTTTAAACTAGTTTTGACCAGTTAATTAATACCCCTTTTGTTAAAACCGGTAGCTAAAACCACCCCGCTGAAAAGCGAGGGTAAATAATCCAGATATACTATAATATGGAGAGATATTATGTAGATAAGACTAAACAACGCGGCCCGTGTATGTAGTATGTGACAAATAGTGATATTTTTTGGATTTTGGCTTAAAAGCATCTGGCTAAAATATTTCATATTACCAACTGCATTTTAAAAATGTAAAAAGTTAATTTCATATACATAGATAATGATGATATCAATTTACAAAAAAAAGGGTCGACTTTTCTTGAGAGAGTTTGACTGCTCACGATGTGTTGTGTCCCAGTCAATAAGGAGACACGTGTCTATTTTATTGGGAACAAACAAAACCATTATTTTAAAATGGTTTTGACTTGACTCGTCTCGAATTACAGATTTTGAAATCTGAGAGTTGCTTCCATTTGTCATATTATATCATTGATTGTAATAATACTCGATTTCCTCTGAACTTTGAGTCATAGTCAAAGGGAAGCTCTGCTGTGTCAACTGAGAAAATATGAACTGCAACAAATAAAATACTAGAGTTAAATAGGGAAACGGTTGTAACATAAATATATATATACATTTAAGAATAATAACCTCAATAATAAAAGTTACGTAGGTACTTTACATACGCGAAGCTCTAAAATTTGTTCAGTATATATATAGTTTGTTCTTCGTTCGTGCCATGAATGTAATTTTTTAATGATCCGATCCATTATCACTACTTCGATCATGTAAAATTGTAAACAGTCTCGAATTTCGAATACCAAGTCAAACTTGACTTGGTAATATGAAGTTATTTAGAGCTTCCCTTATAGTTGCAAGCCTATATGTAGGTACCTATAGGTACATTCAATTTTATTTTGAACAATTTGAACACGCTCTCGTTACTTGTGTACAGGGTACCTCGGTGTACTGTGAGTGAGTGTGATATCTCAGTCGTTATGGTAATCGTATTTGTATTCGTAACCACACCAGAGCTGAGCCATATTAGTGAATGTCAAAGTTCACATTTGTTTAAATTCTCGAATTTGATGTCGATTTATATATAGGTAGTTTTGGTACCCTGTCTGTATAGGCACACATAAGCCATTGCGGATTGCGGTATACCCATAAAGTTGTGTGGTTGCAAGCATTATATTATATTATACGTAGTGCATTTTGAATTCAAATTTCAAAATTGTATTTGCTGGGGTTATGGCGTAGCATAATATAGAATGCCATTTTCATTTTCCTTTATGGGAGCAGATAGAGTTAGACAGACAGACTCTAGAGATTTAGAATACTGATGATAATGATAGAAATATCTTATAAATATAGGTGTATACATAGGTAAAGACGGATACATAGGAGAGATAACATGAGGGACACTTTGTCTCGTTTTTTTTTGTGTCCCGCGATACAACTGTGTGCTCTGCACGGCACGGGCACGGACACTGGCAACGTGTTAAAGCATTCACACGTGTATTTCTTCAGATTTTGAAACGACCGTGTCAAGATTTAAGAAGCAGGGTTGTGATATCTATTAAATTTTTGTTTCGTAGGCAAAAGTGTTTCTATGCTTATCTCGGCTTCGGGGTCGAGGCGTCATTATGGGCTTGTTTGTTCGGTAGGCACTTGTTTTCATACGTAGTTACTTACCTACTACCTACCCCTTCAATGTGTTTTATGAACTGATGTCAACGCGTAATGATTATAATATTATTTTGTGTACATACTTGGTAAGATTTCGTCACTAATTTCTGCTACTATAGCCATGCTGCAGGTGACCAAATTTGCTTGCGATCTTGTGAACTGCAAACCCAATAACTTGTATACAAGTTTTCCGCTCACGTGGAAATAAGTGTAACATAATTTTTTGAATGTATGTTCAGTTAATTTTAATTATTGCATTTTAAATAATAAAGTTTATTGTTTGTATTACATTGCAAAAACTAAATAATGAGTGAGTGGAGTAGTAAAACAAAAGTAATATCCGCCCATTGATAAAAAACTATGGGCTATAATATGTGCTACATCCATATCTACATACAGGATGTATTCTCCGATATATTGTAGAAGAGATACCTAGGGGACCTTTGTAGGTATATTACGGTTGTATTGCGACATGCTGCATTCTGTGAACGTATCACAGATGATTGAGCTTTTATTACTATACACAAGTAGGTACTGAATGAATAATAAATTAAAATTTTGCACGTAATTCTATTTTACGTGAGTACAGGAAATTTGAATTTGTAATGTGACATTCAATTTAAATACTGTACTGTAACACGTGGTACTTATTATGATTTCCAATCCTAGGACATCATTTTTATATTTTACTATAAAACGATTTGAACCGTGATTTAATGGCATTGCTATTTATACAAAAATCAAACTACCTAAGTGAATAACTTACTACAGAAGCAGTTTTTTTGGTAGGTAATAATAATTTACAGGCACAAGGGTTAGTTAAATAGTGAATATATGTGTGCGCTAATTATGGGCTTTGTACATCAAATGAAGCTACGGGTAGTAAAGTGGTTAAGTGGTGTCAGTCAGTTTCTATTGTACTATTAGAATTTCACTCGCCAAATTATACACGTCTAGTAACCGGAAGTAGATTTAACGTTCAGCTTTAAATTTTGAGATTACTTTCAAAATACATGATTGACAAAAATGATTTCAATTTCGATGTCAAAAGACAGGCAGGCTGAAGTTTGACTTTAATATCTAACATATATATAACAATTTACAGATGCATTTACTGTACCTAAACTTTGACTCTTTGACTATTCAATTTTCAATCTTCAAAAAAAAAGTAAATGCATTTTACATGTTATTGCAAAGTGAACGTCCAAAGTCATTTATTTACCATTGAATCAGCACAACAAATCGGATCATTATCTTGCCGCGTACGTGATTTTTGATACGTAAATTAGAATTTAGAATAAACAAAATGTGAAATTGATGCAGTTTATTTACGTAATAATAATTATTACAAATATATTCATTAAACAGACGCTTTCAATTCTGTATTTTTTTAAAGTGAATTAAATCTGTAATATCAATGACACACTTTTTTTTGTACTAATTAATTAATTGAATGAATCTAATAAATGGAATGGTAAGCAAATTATATTGAAATAGTCTGCACTCTTTTAGTTCGGTTCAGTACATAGCGGAGAGATTAAGTTAAATATATGACTCCATTTCTAATTCAATCAACTTTTTTTCAAGTACACAAACACAATGACATATATGAACATAATTTTATATTTTATTCAGATTCCTTCCAAATTTTAAACAGAGTTGCAAATTTAATTAATGAAACTATTAGTACTGCAATTTTTGTATATTTTAATTATATAAATAATTAGGTAATTTAAAAAAGTTGCAACGTTCATAGTTAATTGTATCATTCATTTGTGTGTGTGTGTTTTTTGTATGGGGAATTGAAAGTATGGAAATGGAATGTATGTATAGAGATCCATCAGTCAACAAAAATATGGAGAAGGTCAAAGGTCATTTTTGCCTCTAGATGCGATTTGCAGCATTAAATTCGATGAGGAATTATTGGAGTGAAAAGAAAGAGATAAATTAAATCAAATTAATGTTATTTAATATGAGAGCATCGAGCTACTTGACTCATTTAGAATTCAGACATTTGCATTTCAGCAAGTTTAATTATACATAATTTAAAGTTTGATTGATTTGTATACCCTTGTATATAAACTTATAGCCTTATAATACTATATAATGTATGGGCACATAAGAAATAATTACAGTGTCAGTTTCAGCTCGAATAAAATTAATGTTTTTTTTTGTAGTTTCATCAGTAAAGTGTTAGGTTCAAATTAAAACTTTACTAACGATAAGGCGAGTTCATTCATTTAACTATTTAAATTAGTTTACATTTTACACTCAATTCTCCTGTTTTTTTCTATGCTCTGTAATAAAATATTGATTCTCTCATGAGCTGATTTTCAATTTAATTGGGATTATTTGAATTAAAATATTTTTCTGCTGAATTTCTAGAAGAAAAAAATGAATGAAAATATTGAGAATGACTTGACTGACTGACTGATCGACACTCTGCAGAATTTTTAGATTTTATTCATGTAACCGTAACCTCCCTTATCGCTGCACTCTGTATGAGTAACGCCACGCGGTTTAAAAATCTATATACCTACGTATTATATAGGCGGTCCTGCACCTATTCGCAATTATGCATTAGTTATAGCAGTTCACTATTTGAACTCAATAAGTATTTACAGGTCTATTTGAAATAATAGTCATAAATTTAACTATTAAAATTTAATATTTAAAATCTGTGCATCATTAATTGGCATGAATGATGTAAGTTTGAGGCTTGTGTGAGTTGAATTATATAAATTTATAAAATATTAAAATATATACACCTTTAAAGTATAGTAAATTATGTATTTTCATTTTCAAGGGCGAATATATTCCTGTATATCTGTATAATCCCACTCAAAAGTTGACTCAGTAAAATCAAATTATTAGTTAATTGAATTGAATTTAATTAATTTGATGTTATTAACTATTGCATTCGTGTAAGGACTATATGTATTTAAATAGTCATCATGTTGTTTTGTAATGTAGGAAAGTATAATATGTTTGCTTTGCAATTTAACTTTCCAAGTTGACTTGTTTTTCCTCTTGAATCTATTTTTATTCCACTGACTATGACGGCTCAAATGAATCAAATAATAATACAGTTATCAGTATAGTCGTAACAAAAAGTGTAACATTTTCTCATTTTGTAATATACTATGCAACTTTTACGGCCTTACGCTATGACATATTACTGATATTATTAAGTATAAATTGATTACATTTTTATTCAATTAAAAAATAAAGTGTTAGAATTCATTATATGCGGGTATATACCTACTCTGTCCCGATTTTTCAAATTTTTGGAAATATATTTTAAAATCAAGCGTGGTTTTGCTTGTTACACAGTTTTTGGCCTTGGTACATATTATGGTGGGACTTTGATAGAGATGATGATGTGGTTTGGTTCATGATTCGTGTATTTTTGTGTTTTGTATGTGAATGCCTCTGTCCCTGGGAAGAATTTCGCATCTGCTATTTAAGCTAAAAGCACAATCTTCGTCTTCAATTCTTAATCTTAGCAATACAGCAGTTGCAGTTATACTCTGCAGAATAAAAACGTCGACTCCGTTTTTGTGTGAGTTGGTCATTTAATTACAGTTACAGTAGGCGGACAAATTCACAGGAGTTCATTACGCCTTTTGTTTTCAAATCCCAAAGCGCTTTCATTTTTTTTTATTTAGTTTTATTACTACTGAGAACGAAAACTGACTGAGAATAACTGAGGCATTTTTGGTCACTAAAAATACTGCCCCATTTAAATTATAAGATGAAAATAGAAATGTGTTGTTGAATATTTGAAAAGATTATGAAAGATCTGCCTTTTTGTTGGTGAACTGGACTCTGAGTTTTGAGTTGATTTCAACATTTTCATCATATGTAAAGGATACGTTGTCACGATGCGTGGGCTTCAGGCTCCACACGTGAATATACTTAATTAGTAATGACAGCAGCCTGTTCTAAAGCTGCAGTTTGCAGTGGACTTTAATTCAAAATAATTCAGTCAACTACTCGCATTCACATCAGTGGCCTTTTAATACAGATTCAGATATGGCTATACCTTCCCTTTCTATTCAGTTTGCATTTCCATAATGGCATTTGCATTTTCTCCCCTATGTTTTTGTATTGGATTCGATGCTATGTGTTCTCTCTGACTTCCATGATTATTTTAAAGTTGAACATTACTACAATACTGCACTGACTGTCTGTATTCAGTCACATTTCATTCTGGAACACAATAGGCTCCAAGTAGGTAGGTACATAGATTATATGTACTATATTACCTATGTACCTACGCAGTGAAATGGCAGTGCTCCCAAATCTGAATTTGTAAAATGTCACGTCCTTCTTCCGTTTCGTTTTTTTTTCATTTTGTATTTATGTGTGCTTGTGCTTCTGCTTTAGAGGTCTCGCAGTCAGTTCCCGTTGAATTTCCGGTGTCGGTTCTATTTTCTATTCATACAATTTTACAATCTACACAACTACCCACCTATGGATATACATATAAGGCAGAGATCAGAATCACAATTCATACCTCCGCACACATAACGCACAATAATGGTCCGTACATAGCCCTACACTATATACCAACATATTATAAACACCAGTGATACCTAATAAATGCATATTATTCATACGTAAATGTAAAGACCTCTTCTGATTTTGTATTAATTTCTGAGCGTAATAAATATGTAGGTAGGTATGTATGGGATTGATGAAAAGTTGAAATTATGTAGAAATGAAAATATTTCTTGTTTTATTTATTTTTTTGACTCAATAATATATTCTATTAAAACTTGGTGGAATTTTATTTCAAATTGTGTGTGGTTTTGTAGTTGAACATGCGTACAATAAGTGTCATGTCATGTCATGCGTGTCAATTTAATTCGAAATTCAACAGACTTAAAATTAAAACACTGGTTGTCGAGTTTAAACGCAAAAATTCCTATAGCTACATTGACATTACATTGCCACATAAATAAGCACCGTAAAGTCCCAAATAACTTCCGTAGGGAGTTACATCTAAATATAATTTTGCTTTTTTAGTCCCTGTTGTGGTAAATAGAAACGCTGTTTAAAACACAATAATTCTGCCCATTTGATTCAATACTAAAGACCCCGGGAGTTATTTGGAGCTTCACAGAAGGTATAACGGTAGAATTCAACTCCCGATCAATCCAACTAGTAAGTCAAAATGAAAAACGGAAGTGTAGCGAGAGCGGAGAGATGGTTAGGTTACCGGGACCGTGGGGCCGGTGCGGTATTGGTATTGGTGTCCTAGGAACCGGTACGGTTTACCTCACGAGACTGTGTAAGTAATTAGGGATGTTCGTAGATTTGTTTTTTGACGGAGATGAGATGACGTTGAAGGAAGCTGAGTTTTTTGTGGGTAGGTAGTTTGACGTGTGAACGTCAACGTCAAACGTCTGCGGGTTGCGTAACAACACATTGTGTTTTATTTTATCTTTTTTGAGGTTTTGGTTTTTATTATTTTACCAAATTTTGTTTCTTATGGCATCGAGATGACGAGACCGACGTGTGGGGTTTCATCAATTTCAGATTTGAGGAAAATTTTTAGAATGGAGATTTGCGCTGTAATTTTGAAATTTACTTGGGCTTAATTTTACTACAAAATAAATTAGGTACTTATAGTAAAAATTCGAGGCCGAACTTTTAGAATCAGAATATAGTATGGAATTCTTGTTTTAATTAATTGTGTTGCGCTTTCCTTTCCTTTCCCTTCCCTGTGGCTGTTGGTTGTTAAATTGCCTTGGCTTTTTTTATGTGACGGAGGATGTGCTTCTTATTTTGGGGAGTGAAATGAAATGCAATGTGCATCTCGGATCTGATCTCATATCTCATCTCATCTCATCTGCTAATCTCTCATCTCATATCCTCTCTACGATGTGTTCCGTCACGTTCAAATTCAAATATTTAAATATCCTTCAGAGTTCTGTGCGCTTCTGTACTCTGGATTTCATTTACTAGTTGCAGTATTACTTTTTCATGTGTCTATTTTGTAATAAAGGTTTTATAACAACTGCTGCTCAAGCTTTGAGTGAAAAGGAGAAACAAGCCATATCATCAAATCAGTGTGGATTGTGGATTTGCTGTGTATGAAACCTGTTAACATTTCAAATCTTGGTTTTAAAAATACTTCAAATTCTTTATTTTGAACTTTAAAAAATATCGCGTGTTTTATTTTTGAAGGGGTAAAATGTCACTTACACTTTTTTGGAATCTACAGTATAACACAGCAGCAATAATTATGTTATTATTATTATTAAATCTGAATCTGAATCTCAAACTACATCATCGGTGGTCCAATAGTTATTGTTCAATCCCTTCCTCTGCTTTGATTTTATCCAGAATTATATGGAACATTTGTTGGCTTGTATTCATTTTTCAGCGAGACCAACTATGTAGGTAAGATATATGTACCTATGTTAGTTAGGTAGTAAGGTGAACATATACGTAGCATCGACAGTGTAAGAGTACGTACAGTATGCTAATAAAATAGAGCATTCATTAAAGATAGAAATTGCTTATTTGATCTCGCTATTCCCTTTGCGTCAGAGGAAGAGGAAAGATGGCGACATGGCGATGGAAATGAAATGGCAGGATGGCATAAACAAGTCACATAATATTATTCCCTACCTACCTGCTTTACGTACCTACCTACCTATATCCCCTATGTATCTAGGTAGGTACAGTATAGGCATATCTAGATTCATATATATATTGTTACAGAAGATTGAAGATAGAACAGAGCCAAAATATAGCGAGTCAGCATCAGGAAGGAGGCTTGATGAGGGAGGGCACACACGAAAATCCAAAGTCAAATAACACACACACACACACACACACAAGCATTTACATTTTATTTTTTATTTTTAAATCTGCAACCAAGACAAGAATATATGTAGAAAAAATGAATATATTATATCAGGTACCTACTTACAATTAGTGTATAAAATTTAATATATGTACAGCGTAATGTATCTTTTCGTTTTTGTGCATATCACCAAAAAACATAATTTTTTGATATTGAGACATAGTCTTTATTTACATCTACATGTAGGTATTTTCATATTTTTATCTTGGTGTTTTGCGTCACTGCCTTACGATAGTAACTTTGCAATAAAACTGTATCAAGTAAGAAACTACGGATCGTATAAAAAAGATTTTCACTTTTACTTTGTTCAGTATGAATAGTAGTAGGTAGATACCTAGGTATGGTTTGGTACGTAACATACTATTGTATACTACCTATATAAAATTTTGCATTTTGTACTAGAAAATTTTTTAATTTTTCGAACTATTTTACCATTTACATAATTGTTATGCTTACATGGCGTCTACTCTATATAGGTATATGTATTTGGCCAGGCTTTTATCGTATGAAATAATGGGTATAGTGAAAATAGCATAATTGTATGAGGCATATTGAGCGATAATACTTTAAAAATATAAACTTGAGACTTGCTGATGGCAGATGCTGAAATAGTCAAATAGTTGAGCTAAGAATTCTTGTTTCGTAATAATTTATAGAATGAAGACCAACGTTCCTATAGTGTACTATATGGTAAGCTATATGTACAGTAACATGTTGGTTTTGACTTGACTGGTTTCAGCTGGATCTTTAGAGAAGATTGTGTTTGTTTTGTTTTGGTTGGGATTGCAGATTGCGGAATTGGAGATTCTCAAATCGAAATCCAAATGAGGTTTTTTGGAAAACAAAAGAGGAGTAGTAAGGGAGGCGAGGGATTTAAAATTGAAATATGGAAATTGTTATTAATGTTGTAAACTTGTAAATGCCATGTAGGTTCCTGCCTATATATTATAACGTAAATTTTGTACAGAGGGCTTTAAAATGGATTTAAATTGTAATTTATTGCATTGTTAGTGACGTCTACTTGTCTTTTCTCGTATGTATATTTAACTCCCATGCTATTTTTGGCTTATGGGCTATACGGCTCTGGGCAGAACTCTTGAGAGCGCAGAGAGTCCAGATCTCCAGCAGATCCTATTCGATGAGGTCCCCTTTGTTTTCGTACGTGACTTCCGTGAGCACAAAAACACAATTCAACACAAATATCGAATTCAGAATACGTAGGTACTGTATGTATGGTACATCTTTGAAAAGTCGACGATTAGCGACCTTAACGAGACACATTTAATTGAAATGTAAGAGGCTTTATTAAAAATTTGGAATGGGTGGCTTACATTAAAAATGAAACTACAAAAACAACATTTAACATCGAAATTGAAATTGATAATTCCTAGCACACATTATGTACCTAGGTAGTGTTGACTTTCAAATGTGAGATAAAAATATTTTGTTTAGTTAAATTTTTAAGTTAAAACGAATAATAATGAAATTCTTTTTTTGTTTTTTGCTTTGTAGTATATTGGCTGTTTGGATGTGAATACTTCAATGAAAAGTCTGGATTTTGACACAAGGTCCTTAATTGCCAAGTAAGTTGATGTTTTATTGAAAACTGATTAGCATTTTACCAAAATACATTTAAATAATATTATATTATACAAGTAACCCGGTATGAAAACTTGATCAGATCAGATCAATAGGATTGGGTCTTTCGTAATTAGTGATGACAATATTTAATGGACTGTTTCCCTTTCTTTTGTACAGAGAATGCATCAATCATGTGTGCGAAGCAGCGGGATTGAAATCTGTGGATAAGAAGCGGAAGGTGGGACTTTTTTTCTATTTTAAATTGCATACTACTCTACGTCGTTTTTTAACAATATTTCATAAAAAAGTTGCATGTTCATCTGTATTATTAATTTTTATGACATTTAATTATGAATTATACTGGCACTTTTGGACAATTTGAGTCTAGTAGATTGTTCTAAACTAAAGTATACCTAGGTATGTACCTAGTTTTGTTTATATTTTTGTAAATGAATTTCGTGAGAGACATGGCGAATACAGATAGAATAATCCGCTATTTGTATTTTGAACCGCGCCTACCAAGGCAAGGGTCTCACGGCCAAAGTTGTAATTTTTTAATATCTGTTCAAGCCAAACCATATTAAATATAGGTATAAACATTAGTCGTGTTTGCCCTATCCTGAGCTGAAGGTACCCGTGCCAGTATAATACATTAATATAATTATAGAAGTATGCTGTAGACGTAGACTGTATTAGTGTATAATGTACAGCTGCCTGTGTCTATGGGCTTGTGGACGTGACCTAAAAGTTAAGTAAGAAAGTTGTGAGTGTGTGTGTGTGTGTGTGTGTGTTGTATGATTTTTTTTAGGAGGTAAAGTATTTTGGCAAGTGTACAGTAGTACAGTGTTCTGGCTGGCGTAGTGGGATTTCATTGAGGGAATAGTATGTATCCACCATTCACACAATCCTGCTCCTTTTCGATCTCTTCCAGTTTCTCGTGACTCTGCACTGTTACCATTACCGGGATCGCCGTACCTCTCCGTCTCCTTTTCAATGGCTGAGTCCTTGTATTTTCTGTGTAAATTTGGAGAGAGTGAGAGGAGAGAGAGAGAGAGACGCGTGGGCGTCTCATAAAATTATTGATCCGGTTTTCTCTGGCCCGGTTTTCACTCGTTTGCCACTTCACCCCCCTCCTTCCTCCCCCCATCGCCCGCTTTCCCCTCACCCCACCCCAACGACTCTCAACTTGAACGTGCAAAAACTTTCTTCCTGACTTTGACTTTCCTCTCTCTCTCTCTCTCTCTCTCTCTCTCTCTCTCTCTCTCTCTCTCTCTCTCTCTCTCTCTCTATCCCTCTGTCTTCGTAATCCCATCCCATTTTGTCCTCCTTTCTTTCACTATCTGTGCAAACGGCCGTCTACTTTTTAGGTGATGTTGGTACTGAGCAGATACATAGCAGATTTGGTTGCATATAGAAAATCGAGTGCAGATGATATATAGATAGACGAAGACTACATGGATTACTTTCATTTTCATTCATGGATTTTTGGTGTGTGTGTGTGAAGAAAGTTTTCCCCCGTCGTCTTCCTGTCTTGTTTCTACTCACTCCCTTTCATGAGTAGAAACTCGTCTGAACTCAACAAACGAATGAAATGAGGAGCGCACATGGGCAGTGCGAAATATAATATATGGAATTGGAATTCTATCCAAAAGTTGAATTCGATTTCTAAAATAGAAGTCATTGAGAGAAAACGGGAAACGGGGAAAGTTTTCCTTTTCTTCTACAGAATATTCTGAGACAGTCTTCTTGGCGTTCGTTGAGCTTACATTATGTATTATGTATCTCTGTGGAGTCTGGGTCTAATTTCTAATATTGTATGAAGCGTGATCTGACTTAACGAAACTTGGAAACTACTTGTGATAAGTACCTACCTACCTACCAAAACGTTTGCGTAGGAACAATACTGAATAGTGCATGCTTATGTAGCTTAGATTTTAGATAGAAATATTTCTGAATGGTGGTATTAAAAGGTTAGTTTGTAAATAAAGGTGAGAAGATGGTCGTCCATGCATGATATACCAAGAATATAGAATATGTAGGAGCTGAGCTAAACAAGTAAATTTGAATTAATTTACTATTGAAACTATATGATATAGGACAGTCTGTGGAACTCTGCTCCGCTCTTGCATACGTTGTTTGTTTTAATAATCAATATTGACGGGTAATTTAATTTAATTGTAAAATCTTAATTAAAATCCAATCAGGGCATCATAGGGACGTGGGAGAGTGAGTTGATGGGTGGAGGAATTACAAAGGGAGACACAAAATGTGGTGAAATAAGAGCGTAGGAAAGTATTTTTAATTAATTACACGTTTGAATTTAGTAGGGATGCGTAGGCTGTAAGGCAGTGTTCGGGTTGGGACCGTGATAGTTCCTACCACCCATCAACAACTCCTGCGTGCATCACAGGCAGAATTCAAAAATGATACATTAAGCAAATTTCCAGGAGAAAAAATGTCATTTAAAATCTATATCGCATTTGATTTGATGTGCTTCTATTTGAATTTATCTGAAATGGATGAATTACTTGATTAGTATGTAGGTAGTTTGTTATGAATTTCACGGTATTTCTATTTTATCAGTTACTCTATGTAAATTATTATTATTAGTATTGTTGTTGTTAGTGAATACTGATTTAAAGAATTTGTGTATTTTTCTTTAGCAGACTGACCGTCGAGTAGTGAGGATACTAGGACTTCGACCAAGACTGGACCAAGCAGGCTCAGATGTTCATTTGACGATCACAAGTACCTGCCTCAAGCTCACGAGTTTGGATACTGGATCTGTCATTGCGACTCATGACTTACCCAACATTTCATTTGCTTCGGGGGGAGATGTGGTAAGTTTTTTCACTATCAATAACTAATAATTTCAATAACATCTATAAGAGTGTCATCTACTGTATTGTATGACTTTATTTAAATTAATGTTTACGTTCTTATATAATATTATGTTACGGTGTAATTTTTATGCTAATTTGGAACTTTAAAATTTAATTGAAACCGCGAAGGTCACCGTGTATCTCGTGGTACAAGTACTACAAATAAAAATTTGCGAGTAGAGTTCTATAATTATTTAGAGTTTATTTAGGGATTACTAGGCATGTAGAAGGTAGGCAGTAGGCAGGTACGCAGGTAGGTACTTAGTTTGAACTTTTGACATTTGAGGTTTCCTGAATGTGTGACGTCGGAAGTGACAGATTATTTGATTATTTTCAAAGTTTTAGTTTTGAAGTGTTACTAAAAAGTTTGTCACTCATTTTGCACTCCATCCATCCCTATGTTCTTTCAGTTAAAATACAATTAATTGGGAATGGAAACTGATTTTAATTAAATATTCTGTTACCACCATTTACTACCCACGCTGTCTCTCTTCCCTTTGCAGTACTTTTTACAAGAGTGTCGCTCTGGCAATAAAAGGGCCTATATGTACCTACGTTGGTAATAGGTAGTAGTAGTACTGTGCTGAAATGTACAGGCTTAAATAATTAATGTTTTACTTGCTTTCTATTATTTTTTATTTGACATTTCAACAAACTCCCTAGTTGATGTCGATATTAGGGCTATTCTTTTTATGTTCAGACAAGTACCTACCACCTGCCTCTTGAGAGAACGTGTACAAAAATGAGTATAGAATTACTAATATTTCATGTAATCTACAAAATCTACAAGCAACAGTTTTGTTGCATGAGTAAAGTAGCACAAAGTTTTGAATTCAATCGGGGAAAACAAATAATTTCATGTGAATTATACATAAGTTTTAATTTGTTTTTTGTTGCTTCAAATTAAAAAAAATAGAACAAGTAGATAATATGTATACTTGCATATTATGTATGCGTACTATATGTATGTTTTTCGATGCATTTAATTCCTCTATTTAAACATTACCGTTGTATTCTATGTCAAGGCCAGGCCATAGAGTTAACAGTAATTATTATCCTGCAACTTTTCACTTGTGTTAGTTGAGTTCCTATTTATTTTTAGTTTTTTTCTCTGTGCATTATAAAATGAACTAAGACTGGAGAGCATGAAAGCATGATGTTGCTTCAATTAATTATATGATAAGGACATTATTTGACTTTTTCATTTGCAAAAAAATAGAAAGGGTTGTAGATTTTATTTCCATATTTGTACTTTAGACTGTATAATAAGTATATCTTGGGCGAAACGTGACTTTAGTTTTCATTTTCGGTTAATGTTGTTCCTGAGATTCATTCTTTTTAACTCTTTATAAAAATTAAAAAATGTTCCCTTGTTTTTATTTGTTTGTTTGATTTTGTTTTACTTATTTTAATTCTAGACGATGCTGGACTTTGTTGCGTACGTGGCAAAGGATGCAGTTGTGGGACGAGCTTGTTTTGTACTTGAGTGTGGAAGTGGACGAGCTCAAGATGTTATCACGACCGTGGGTCAAGCCTTTGAACTTCGCTTCAAGGAGTATTTACAAAAAAGACCTGCACCACCCCTGCGGTACGTCCTCATTATTATTTTATTGTATTTTGTTCATTTAAAAGTTCTTACTAAATTTTTATTTGTTTGGCTTATTTATTGTTGTAATCATGCTTTAATTATGTGTTAGAATGACTTTTACTAAAAAATTATAAATTAATTTTATTTATTTTTACTTTGTACAGTGTTACGACTGAGGATCCAGATCGGGAATACTACAACGATCTTCCAGGGAAATCACCACCAGAGTCAGCGTTAGCGGTAGCAGCAGCAGGGACAGCAGTGGGTGGAACTTCTTCTGGAAGTGCTTTTAGAACTGTTGCTGGACAAGATGGAAAGAATCAAAAAGGAGCTGGGACTGGGACTCGAGCGAGAACAACACCAAATCTAACGCTTCCAACCTCGTCATCCCCCTACGACAACAAAGGTAATCCGAGAGAAAACACAAACGAATCCAAAATTTCTACTAATGATTACCAATTGTTCTTTTCTATTGATTAAACATAAATCGTAGGATGTAGATAGTCCGATTTAAAAAGCGATTTAAAATTAGTACATTTGGGACAATTACTAATTTTCGTTTTTTAATTTGTATGTATTATATCTCTTTTTTGTTTTAGATGGGATGAGCGTCAATTTGATTGATTTCGAAGCTCCCACTCCCCCTGCCTTTGGTCCATCAACACAAGATAGGAATTTAGAAGCACTTCTTCTGAGTGGGGGTGGTTTAGTTCCCACGTCACCCACGAAAACCAAGTCCTCGGCTTCCGCTAATGGCTTAGTCTCGCCTGGTCATTCCTCCAAAGATCCTTTTAATATGCGTGAGTGTCAATCAATCAACAAATACAATCACCTTTACAAACTTAAATATTTAACTTCTTTAATGGTAATACTAGTTGTACGAAATGGCACATACTGTAGTGCAGTTAAGAAATCAAAAAGATTGGTAGATTAACCTAAAAACAAGGCTTGTTGAAAGTCTCACAAAAATTTGGACAAATAATGCTAGTTGATGAAAAAATACTGGGTCATCGTACTCGTAATAAATTAAATCTTATGTACCTAGTCCCTTTTGTGTGCCTACCTATCCACCTACCTACATACAAAGAATCCAGTCAAATACAAATAATGTGCTGTGAAGATACATGGAACAAGGGATTTGCCTCTGATTTCTACAATTTCTTTACTCTCAGAGTTCTCAATTCTCCAGAATTTATAAAAGTAATGTAAATATAAGAAAGCGAAAGTTTCGGGAAGACACTGACGGCTATACATTTCTTTGATTGTTTGACAGAATAATGGAAATTGTCAGAAGCCGTACAAAACAAATCCAAAGTCGAGAATCCAGACCGTACATGTATGTAGTATATAGACATATTATATGTACAGGGCACACATGTCCATATTATATTGTCATTATTACTTTTATTTTAGCTTCTATACTTTGTGAGCGAGAGAATTTGAAGTCGATTCCAATTCGTTCGACACTCGACGGTGAAAGTATATTTATAAAGTAAAGTTTCTAGGACTGACTGACTGACTGCTACTTGTCTCTCTTATTATACCATGAAGTTGGAAAGAGTAAAGTGGGGAATTATTCGTGTAGCTTTTGTGTAAAGCGTAGAACTGTGGGATGTGGATTTAGGGAATTGTAGTTTGCGTAGGCGGCTGGGTTTCCTTTCCTTTTCCCTCTCCCATTTTCCAGTTTCAGCTCCAGCTCCAACCGCGTCCTTTTATTTCATCCAAAATAATATGTGAAACAAGAGCAAGAATGAACGAACGAACGAAAACGTGAAGTGATGGAAAAGCGAAGAAAGGAAAACCAAGTGAATCGAGCGAATGTCGGATTTATTTAGTTTATGTCTTCGCATGTTTCTCTAGACTCTCTTTTCCCCTCTGTCTTCTGTCTCTCCCAAGTTATTACCAATGTTATTTACTCTATTTGTATTTCCCATCACTTCTTTATGCCTATTATATAGCACCTCATGCCCATGCAGTTATCTCCTGTGTGTCTTGTTGTGTTCCTATTACCTACCTACCGTAAAGCTTCTAATAGAAGCCGGGTCTCCAATAGACGCCGGGTCTCTAATAGACGCCGGGGGTGGCGGCTATTAATTACAATAGACGCCGGGTCTCCAATAGACGCCGGGTCTCCAATAGACGCCGGGGGTAAAGGACGTCATGAGCTAGATATCCTTGCGATATTCTCACATTAGATATACCTCCAAAATTTAAAAATCAGCTTTTGCCTGCAAACGTAAAGTGTGCGATCCACTCAAAAAGTTAAGTTTGTATGGTAACTAGGTAGATAGTTGTTCAAATTAAGTTTTTTAGAAATAATGGATAGTAAACGCAAATCATACTCAGCAGCTAAAAAGCTGGAGATTATGAAGTGTGCAAAAGAAAATTTTGGCGAAAGAGCAGCAGAAGACATTCAGAGTGATTACAGTGACCAAATTTAATTAGTAGGAAAAATACTCCCATTAAAATTGTTATGTGTCTGATGTCGTGAGCTAACCTGCCAAATAAAAATACACCTTTCTATCAAGAATTGCACTTAATTCTATAGACAATTGATAAAATTAGCAATAATTTGGCATAATTAAAACGATTAAATTCTTAGAAATAATAAAACTTTGCGAAGCGCATTATTCGTCGCTTTGTATTTTTTTCGATTCAAAACATAAATTTTTAATAGAAGCCGGGTCTCTAATAGACGCCGGGTCTCCAATACAAGCCGGGGGTAGGAAGGTCTGTTTTTAATAGACGCCGGGGGCTTCTATTAGAAGCTTTACGGTACTTTTCCTATATATCTGGATATCATAATATGTATTTGAAGATATCTCTATTCAAGGGTTGTACACTACTGAATATCACCTTCGTTAATTCAACTTCTTCAGTTGTGACAATCGACCTAGGCAAGTCAACTTGCGTATGTATGTATATGGCCGATATCCAGTTCACCTTAAGACCTGTTCGACTTATGGCAGATTCACCTTGTAGGCATGTTTACGGATGGGCGATTCCAGTGACAATTGCCCTTATGTATAATGTCTGTATTCACTTCATCTTACGTCGCCTTATGCAGTTTTTGACTGATGGCCGATTAACCTTTTGTTAGTCTTTATGACCGATTCACCTTATGGACTTTTTGACTTGTGGCCGATTTAAAAATACTTTATGTGGGATAATTCAGCTGTAAGATAATACTTATGTTTTCTGAGTGTTTTATGTAAATAAAGAAAAACATTTGAAATCTTGCTGACACACGGTACGGTGACACAATTGTGAAAATAATTCGAGTTCATAAGTCGAATAAGCCCCAAGTTGAATTATCTAGGGTGAAGTCGGGGTGAACCTGACGTAGTGTAAATGTTTTTTGTATAGTACCGCACTAAAATATACTCAAACTTAAAGGTACGTGTAATTTGTGGAGTTGGTAGTCCCCTTGTAGATTACCCGCCTGTCGGTGTCAGTCGGAGTTGGAAAATCCGGAAATCAACACCCACACGTTCTTCCACTCTGTTTGTGTGTTTCTCTCTTTATCTCGGAAAATCCACGTCTCCTCGTCTCCCAATGAAGATGAAGATCGGCAGCGAGATATTTTGTTACCTTTCCTTTTCTCATGGTGTACACACACACCTTCAGTCTGCAGCCTTGAGTGGGGACGTAGAAAGATACGTACCTACCTAGGTATTATAATGTACTACACTGCCCACCGTACTCCATGACTCCATATAAGGCACACAGTGCATATCAAAATACGTTGTCTTCAACCGTTGCGGGTGTATATGTGGTAGTCCAGAAGCGGTTTAGCCCACAAGCTCCAATGACTTGCTGTGGACTAGACCACAAGACCCAAAATCACAAAAGTGGTATCTCATTCCTACCTATCTACATAATTTACGGGAATTTTGAAACTTTTGCAATACTGGACCAATTTCATCGAGCCATATATCATTCGAAAGGTAATCACTAGTAGAATTCAAATAACAGAATGCGCCTCCATTATAACAAAACGTTTTCAAAATAACGGTCTTTTAATTTGAAAATGCCGCCAAAATTGTGTTTTATGGGTCACAATCAAAAAACAAAAAAAAATGGTGTCTGCTTATTTTTGAAGAGCTTTCAAATGATATATCACTCGACACAATCTGTTAACTTTTTTTAATTTGCAATTATGTTATTTAAAAACCATTTAATAACTAATAACTACCGTGCGTGCACACTAAGTTATTTAGATTTTCCAAATTGTTACCGTTTGAATGGTATATCATGTTTGCGTAAGTTTACTGAGTGACCGGTCGAAATCTTCATTTAACACAATATTTAATGTTTTGGCGGGAAATTCAAAAATTTCAATATTAAATTTTTGGATTTATTAAGAATATAAAAATGGCTGTGCGTAAATCGTCACAGCTAACCCGTTTACGGCTTCTTTCCTTTAATTTACAACCTGTTAATTGACAACTAAAATTTGGCGGCAAATTCAAAATTTTTAATCTCGCTGTTAAGGCTGCCATTAAACAAGGGCTTTAGCCCTTGTTTAATTATGAATATATAGGATAATGTATGCGTGCAATGTAGCTGATTGAGTTTTCCTATCAACAGTTCCACCTTAACACACTGATTTAAATTAAGTTTTGGGTAGAATTCCTTTATACGGAGCCCAAATTGGTCATACGCAATGATTTCACGAAAACGTCTTCTGGACTAGTCCAGAAGCATCTGCGGCTTGTGGACTAAACTTCTTCTGGACTACGACATATATACCAGAACCAGTTGTTCTTCCATTCCTTTTTGCCCGTTCTATATGTCTTTCTTTGCCTTTACTTTCTCGGTACTTGATAGTATTAATACTTGAATGGAACTTTGCTCGGGTGATATGTACATGACTACTTGAATGGCTCTCACTTTTTGTTCTCTACTTTCGATTATGTTCCTACATGTTGTACAAGGAAATAAGCCGAAGCAAGCAGCCCTTCTCTGTGGGAACAATTCAATTCGGACGGATCGCTCTATTTCTATAGCAGAACGGAATGGAATAGAATATAATGTATATTAGAGACTGGGGGAATTCTAGGGAATTGAGAGTGGAAATTCTAATTCGACGTAACTACATTTTCACTAATAAAACCACTTGCTGCATTATTCCATTAAATATTAAATTCCATTGGATTGGTCTCTCATGCAATGCCCAATGTTGTGGGGGTAGCTGAGGTCCAAAGATAGGTGGGTAGGCGCTGGGTCTCTGTAGGTTAAAAGTGTGAGGGCCGTGAGTGATCTACGGGACTTTTACTTTGCACGTAGGTAGGTAGGTACCTGGTAGTTCTTTTAAGAAGTACATACCTACCTACGCTCTTTTTTAGTCTTTATTAGGTTTGACTTTCGTAGTCGGATTCCGAGAAGTACTCACAAGCAAAAGTGTGAGGAAATGGAGAAAAGTAGAAATTGAAAATATAGAAAATTCAATTTACATTTGGAAATTGGGAGGAAAGTGGGAATTGGGGAGCTGTTGCTTTGGAGTATTGAGAGTCTATGAATGTAATGTTGATGTGTGATGACGTTGGTTGACTGACAGAGTCACCGAGATGGTGGATGTAATAAAATAAAATAATTAACTGTTGAAGTTACTTTTGATTGAATTATCTATTTATGGAGGAGGTTGCATGAGAATTGAAATTTTAAAATTGAAAATGAAAATGTATTATAAAGTGTGTTTGATTTTGATTTTATTATGTGTACTTAACCGTAGGGGTTTCTTTTCTATTTTTGTAGAACCATTTGGAAGCTCTATCCCGATGACGTCGAGTACGGGTCCAGTCTCAGCCGCAGAGCAAAAAGCTCAATTAGAAGGGGAGAATTGGTTTCATGGAATTATAAGTCGGGGAGAGGCGGAGGCATTAGTTCGAAATGTATGTACATTTTATTTTATTTTTAAACATTTATATTATAAGTTAATCATTTGTTATATTTTAGCATGTATTCCTTTATAATGTTATGTGAATCTCTTTTGTAATGTTGATATGCTGTTGTTTATTTGTGTTTTTTTATCCTTACACAGGACGGGGATTTTTTGGTGCGTGAATCACAAGCCACTCCTGGACAGTATGTTTTGACGGGTCTTCAAAATGGGTCTTCAAAACATTTACTTCTAGTGGATCCTGAAGGCGTGGTATGTGTCTCTAGTTTTTTATACTATAAATATGTTAATTTATAGTATCAGTTAATATTTTTTAATTTTAGCTGAATTTATGTGATTTACATATTATATTTTGATTTATTTCAGGTACGAACTAAAGATCGTGAGTTTGACAGTGTCATTCATCTGATTCGATATCATAGTGATAATAGTTTACCAATCATCTCGGCTGAAAGTATGGTTCTCCTTCGTCATCCAGTCCCTCGATCAACTCAAGGTCAAGTCATATCATAAATCGTCCTCCACACACAATAATCCTCATTTCAGATGTCAAATTTCAATTGAACAACAACAGAAACAAGAAATTGGATCATAGAATACAAAAAATCAAAGTTCTAGAACCTAGAATAGAAAGAAGACTATACGAACAGCCACTTCAAACTGCAACCTTAAAGTATACCTGGGTACATGGAAATAGAAACAGAACTTTACATAAAATTAATTATGTAAATAATTATTAATCAATCAAGAGTTTAATTAAATATAAAGTGGTTATATATACAGTAGATATAGTATTTGCGCGATTAATTAAACTAATTTACAAATCAAAAGTAAAGAAAAAGAAACAAGACTCATGAGCAGAAATCAAGGGAAAATAATAAGTTGGACAAAAAAAGGAAAAAAAATAAAATGAGCAGATTGAAAATTGAAAGCATAGCCATTACATACAACATTTTTCTATTCGGTTCCCGAATATAAATATAAATTAATGCTATATTTATAAAAGAATGTAATATACGCTGACAGTATAGATATAAATAAGTCCTTGTCCGAGCAACAGCAAATTCACTACAACTACTGTAAGTATGCAGTGAATAGCAAAAATTTGTTATTTATACAGTTATAAATTATTGTAATCAACATGATGGTAACACTGTTATTTCCTCTGAATCTAATTGTAACTAATTGTAACAAAAAAGTGGAGAGATATAACTAGTATATTTCTACACAAAATTAAGTTACACTTAAGAGTACCTATAGGCAATGAGCACAGCACTGATTATTAAGTATAAAACTAATAATAATTCTAATTCAGTAATTAATTATGGTAATAATCAATCACCTTAACCTTCTGAAAAATAAATATAGGACATATACACAACTAACACGATACAATACAAAATACTTACCTTACAAATTAGTCGAAATAATAATAATAATTACATTTATTACAGCAATATAAAATTCGAATTATTTGTTCATCTTTCAGAGTAAAGTTGTAAGAAACGTACATCCGTTTGTTTATAATTATTATTATATGGTAATAATAATATTATTACATTGCAATTACTCTTACACTAACAACAATAAGTGTAGACTATAGAATAGCATGTTAGGAAGCTGTAGCACACCACGTGTTAGTCGAAAACTTTTATTCTAAATACAATCACAATCACTTCCTAACCTTAACCATTGAATTGAAAACCATCCATTAACTTTCTATCTAATTATTATAACAATAGTTAAGTAAGTACTCGTCATTTGTATTATCAGTAAAAAATACGTCATTTTAATTCGTAATGTAGCACTACCAACCATACCACTCACAATGTAACAATAACCTTATCACCAACAACTTTAACTGCTGTGTATCTCATCTATTGTTGAACTATACTACATTGTATGTAGTAATAAATTGTAATTTTATTAAACTCTCCAAATTCCAAATCCAAAGCGAGTCGAGTCTACTAAAATTATTAGCGGTTTTGAACTTGGCGTTAAAAAATTGTCGTGAATGTCTGGATTCAATGATGCTCAAAAAATAAATTAGTCGTGGAATTCGAGATTTGTGCACATTTCGAAAATCAAGTTCTTATTGTTAATTTTGAAGTTTCAAGAGTAATAATAATAAGTAGGTAGGTACCTACCGTTAGTTATAACGATTCCTAAAAATTTCAATGCACTGGTGTAATCTATAGTCTGTAATTGTAATTTGTAATATGAAATCAAATTATATTTAATATATATTAATAAAACCTTTGGACGTAACTGTTCTTTGTACTAAATTGTAATCCGCTATGGAAGTGACAGTTAGTAAAGAAAAAGGAATTTACCTAGTTTACAAATATTTAAAGGTATTATAAAGTTAGGTAGGTACATAGTTGGAGTACTGATATATATATTATATAATATTAATATGCTTTTACTATTCACGTATTTAAATATTAAATATATATTTCCGTGCTATATATTCCTGTGACTGTCTTTCAAAAATTGTGGCCCTATACATATTATATTCATTGATGTTTACTAAGACCTTTTACAAAATGTTCGCTAAATCTTAAATATAAATTACAAGGTCTTTATAACGAAAACTCAAAATTTAAAATCAAACAGACTTCAAATATTAAGGAAGTAAAAACGGATAATTTTTAAAATCTTGTATTTGTGGAAATTTTCAGAGTAATTTTAAGAAGTTTGTTTCCTATTTTTTTTTTAGCTTTACGGGCTTTGCTGTTCCTTTTCGTATGTAGTATTCTACTATTGTTCAGAACATATTATATTATGTGTCTTAAGATTTGCTTAAGAGTATTTTTATTTCTTTATTTTCAAATTTTTCAAAATCTCTATTTTTAAAATTTTGTGGCATAACATGGATATTTACAGGTTACATAAGGAGTTGTACCATATATTATATTTTTTATTGTAACTTTTAAATTTCTCCTCTGATTTGAACAACATTTGAACTAATTTTTGTTTTTCTTCTTTGTTTTTTTAATTAATTTTATTTTCTAATGAAAGAGATTAATAGCTTCTGAGGAGAAGTTGAAAGATAAAATGAAAACAATATAAATTAAATTAAAGGAGGATGCGTATAATGGTAATGATTAGCGTAATACTTTTGGATAATCCATGTGTTGGTGGGTTTGGAATGTAAATCCTTTGGAAGGTTAAGCGTAAACGTAATCTACATTAAAGTATATGAACTGTAATAATTAATTACTACTCTGTAAAATGTGTATGCCATGATGAGGTGACCAAATTAAGACTGTGCTTCTTTATATAATATGTACTCGTCAATGTTAATTAAGATTTGCATTCTCCTAATCTAACGTTTACTATAAAAGAACTAAAACAAACTCACACATCTATAATTACTAATATTTTATTGAAAATTAATGGTTATTGTAACGTGTAAGAAAATCCCTAGCTATATTAACTAATCATAGAATTTACAGTAATGGAATCAAACGTTATTGTAATAAATTACAAATAGAATTACTTTGGTGCGCTTCGTTTTTTTAAAATTATAAACCAAGGTTTCGTTTTTGTTTTGTTTTTCAGTTTTTTTGGATTTTAGAAATAAAGGCACTAAATAATATGTAATTCTACTTTGTACTGATAGGTAAATAGGTATTGCAAAAGTTGTATTGAACGGCATGTTAATTAATGTTTCGTAATTATATTATTCTACTGTTACTTTTAGCTCTGGCTTTGGCTTATACTGAAAAAGCAAATAATTATACAACATTTAATTTACAATTAAAAGTTTTAATGTTAAAATCATTAATTTATAGAAATGTCAATTATGAACAAGTTACTTTTAATATATATGTACGGAAACGGAAGGAAATACATAATAATATGCCACGATAAGCTTCATTATAATTTAATAATAATTGTATTTATTTGTGTAGAGTAGTTAAACTGTAAGTCATTTAAGTAATATTAGTCTTGCTATAATTATTTTTAATGATTATACACATATACTAGTGTATAATATTAATATGACTATTTTATTTTACTATACTCTCTTTGTGTTCAATTTTCATTCAGTCATCTTCGTACAGTTACAGAGTTTGTGTATTTAATATAAGAAGAAAAAGAATCATGACTACGACGAAAAGTATTAAGTTAAATCCTCAATCAATGGAAATCAATTTTTAATAATCTTATTATTTTATTTTTTATTTTTAAGCTATAAATTTATAAAAGTAACTCCAGACATTCATATATATATAATATTATACTTTACAGATTTATGCACTACTAAAAAACAAAAATTACACGAATTTGTTTTTGGTGGGGGAATAGGGCGAATTATCTATGCTTGATAATAAGAAATTTGAGCAAAATATTTACATTTAATATTGTAAGTAATTTATTATTTAAGTAGAGGTACAAGTCAGTGAAATTGTCATTTTATTTCTATGATATTTTCTAACAATGTACGAGCAACGTGTAACAAGTACGTTTTGTTTTGGACCTCTTTGTCATATTAAGTAGTTGTTGCTTTTCTGCATCTAATCAAGTAATCAAGTGAACACTTATTGCATTGCTATTACTTTTAAAAAATTTGACTTAAAAGTTGGTATTTAAATATTTTAAATCGAGAGAGAGAAATAAAAACTAGTAGCATTATTGTTTTTTTTTAAATTTCAATCTGTAATTCGTAATTTGTTTGTATTTAATTGCATCCATTAACTTTTTGTATACCGATAATTTTATTTGTTTAAGGGAGTCACTCTAATTTATAAGAAAATAATGAATTAATGCAGTTTGCAGTAAACTATTTATCGCTACAAAATGAAATATGCACTATCATATATTGCCGTATTGCTAATTGCTAAAAACAGTAGTGCTATAATGATGATTAATATGTATAACAAAGGGTGTCATATATTATTATATGGATTATTATGGAAATGATATGTGTGCGTAAAAAACTAATTTTAAGTTAATCATTTTAAGTGCGCTAATTCCTTAACGGTAATAATATTATGTAAGTCAGTAGAGTTTTGTCAATTCTGAATTAATGGCATGTAATTAATTCTGAGTAATAACAATAATAATAATAAGTTATTAATGTATTTAATGTATTTGTTATTGTCCAGAGAGAAAAAGAAAAATATAAAATGCTAATTTTAAATAAATATATATAATATTATTAAATGACGACAGACGGACGGACGGACAAGTCAGATACTATATTATATTGTCATTATTGTAATGTAATAATAATAAATTATTATGCTACACATATTAATTAATTAAGGTCATTAATGTAGATCGAGAGCGTGCATTAATATCCATTCAAAAATGAAAATATAAATCTTACATATAAATGAAATGAAATAAAGGTTAAAAATTATAATGATGGTTGTACGTGTTTTTCAGAAATGAATGAAGGAGAGGGATTTATTTCTTGTCTTTTGCACACACAATTTCATCAAAAATATTTTTATTTTTTTTTTTACTTATTTCTTATAGACACATATATTATAATATTCGACTCACAGGTTCAGTTGTGTATGAAATCAGTTCGAAATCAATAATGTCAATCATTAATCACTCCAGTCCATCTCCATTTTGCTAATTCGTTTTAGTAATAATTAATTGCCTCACAATTTCATGTTTTATACTATATATATTATATTATGTTATATAGGTTTCAAAACAACGGTGTTTGCATGGACTTGCATATAAATTTATAACACTCAATTTAATTGCGTATATATTATATATTATATATAATTACATTCACATAATATATCGTCTGTGAAGAACCAAAATTACCCCTATTCATTTTTAGCTAAATACAATATCAACATCAACTATCTACAAAAATATTTAAATATGTCTTGATAGCATTTAAATAGAACATTGTGCAATTTTCAAAAATATTTAAATACACAACTACAATTTTACACTTCAAACACATGGAATTAGAACATTTTGCACCTTTTCAAAAACATGGAATTAGGACATTTTACATTGTTGAAATACATGAAAATAGAACATTTTGCGTTTTTCAAAAACTCCTTAACATTTTAGCCATGTTTCTCATTTTGTTTTTATGGCATACCTAGCTCATTTTGATTCTAACTTAAATTGGATTTGGGTCATTTTGGTCCTTCACAGACGATATACTTCTTCGATTAGTCGCCAATTTCAAATCTTGAACAACTAAATATTGGTTCATCTCTACTCACATAGTATAATAAATTTTATATTACGCGTATCACCAGAACCATTACAATTTCAGTTTATTTTACACAATAATTATTACATATTAAAATTAAATAATATTAATGAGAAACTCGTGAATAGAAGTATAATTATATAATTACTAAGATTATCTTTAGTCCATGCTTGCTATATATTTTATGCATCAATTGAGTGTTAATCTGTTAAAACCTTATCCATTAATTAATTTAAATTAAATTAATATTTAATTGCACAACCAAACATTACAACATGTAGGTACATTAATTATTGATTAACATAGAATGTATTAATTATAACTTAAAATTCTAAGTGTAGGACTTTTTTTTAGAAGAAAACTATTTTCGTCGAAAGTTTCACAAAAACTTGTACGATTATATTAGTTATTACATGTTATGAAATTTACCATGTATCTTCTATTAGAATGACCAGCGTTCTATTAAAACTCAGAAGGTTTACCCCTCGCGTATTGCATAGGAGACCCGCGTTGTATTATATTATATTGATCGTTGACGCGCCAATAACACCTCACGTAATGTAAAATTATAGCAAACCCCACAGTGTTCTAGTAGAGACCCGCGCGTAGTATTAGAAGATATACGGCAAGTAAACATTTTTGAATGTTAGATTTCATTCGATTTTCCTATTTTTTGGCTTCCCTATTTTTCTTATATAATGTAGGTAGTATGTAGTTGTAATTTTAATCATAGCGTAAAAATTTGAATTATATAATTTTGAAACTATATAGAATGAAAATTTACTATTTACAAAAAACGACTCAACTTTATTTAACATGATAGTCACCGTTTGAAATGGGTTTGGTGTCCGAGCCGGGACGATGAATTGGTAAGTAGGTGGGATATTTCTCTTTGGATTGACGGGATAGTGTTCCATTCGTGCTGGATTCTCGGTCTCGAAGTGGGTACGTCGCCATCATGATGGGCAATTGTAATTTTATTCTCTTGTCTAAACTTTGCGGGTTGATTATAAACTGTAATTGAAAATTCAAACCAACACGTGATATATTATAAGCGGTCACATTAATTCGCATGCATATTTTAACTGTGGGCGAATTAAATAGGGTACGACATATTATGCGGGGTACAAATATATGCAGGGTACGAATCACACATACATAAAAAAACATGCTGTATTCAGCCTTTTAAATTGTATAAAATTCAAGAAATTTTTCAAAAAGATTTGTAAAAACGTTTCAGAAAATAAATGCAATATACACTTAATAGGAAGAAACTTACAAAAAGGTCATATTGAATTCGAATTAAATGACATCCACGAAGATTGGTTGGAGGCAGTGGGGGGACGAGAAGTTTCTCATTAATCCATTCATCTTTATGACCTGGCTTTATTCTTCCTTTGCTAAAAGTGGACAGTTCCCTCCGCTCCGACCCAACTATCTTCCCTCTCGCTGTGTATTGAATTGTCTGAAAATAAAACAAAATTCAAATTATTATTAATCAAAATAATCCTTTATTTTTTTAATAACCATCAGCCAAAGAAGACTTACTTCAGTTAGTACAGCTTGCGTAGACCGGATGGCCGTTCGACTCTGATTATTAACCGAGGCCCAAATGTGGATTTTTTCCCCAGGGATATAACCACCTTTGTCGAGGCGTACACGGCAAATGACTGTTCCGGAATTCATACAATTCATCCCCAATTTATGCTCAATTTCACAGTGAAACGGTTTCTACACAAAAATAAAAAATATGATTATATCTGATGGAAACTTTATAAAATAAAAATTATTATCAGCAAATAATTATGTTCGTAAAATACTATTGTCTTATGCTATATTATTATGCTATCTCCAAAGCATAAGTAGGTTAATAATTTACTGTTGCATATCTCCCCTATTATTGACGCCATAATGTGTTGTGCGTAATTTTTGAATTTTTTTCTTACAGCGAGAACAGCAGGCTCTAAGTTGAGATCAATGGGATTCATGACGATAAAAACTTGTTGATTTTTATGCACGAGTCCATTGGGCTCCCGAAGGGCGGCTTTACAAAAATACTGGACCCATCCATGTTTACCCAGAAATGTGGACGGAAGTCCTAGCGGAAGTCCCAGCTTAAATGGGAAGCTATGAATACCAGGTGACAGAATTACTGGACCTTGGCCTACTTACGCAGAGTTGACAAAAAAATAGACACATCCAACATTAACATAATCATGACATTATATACTGCGCGTTACTACATATAGTAGGTAGATACATTACATACAATTGGCAATACAAAACCAAATACAATGCATACTTCACGAATAGGTTGGTTCACTCAACGCTTATTCACACCCCAGATAAGAAAGAAAGTAAACAGTAATATTAAGAGTTCATCTCAATCGCTCTACCAGTCCACCACCAATTTGAATAATTTTATGGCCAACGGAATATTGTGTAAAAGTCAACAACAGCTTTTTTTTCTGAATGGCAATTAATTTTGCATATAGAAAGCATATAGAGCCACAGCTACGCTTTATGTTATGACTATGGAACTCAATCTACTAGCGCTAAATAATTCGACGCCTACTTGAAAAAATCTACGCGTGTGAGCTTAGGCCCAAATAGTATATAATAAAATGGCAATGGTAATTATTCATCCCGTCCTCTTCCTTCGACATTCACATTTATCCCGTTTACTAACGATAAGTAACTTGCTAGCCATCTGTTATGCCTTTTCTTAATTTTTTAATTCAGTCATCAGTGTGTCATGAAATACATAGACATTTAAACGGCATAATATTATGTAAAACCCTCCGGTTGACGGTATAAAAAATAAAAAGGGTAGTAACACCGCGTTCAACGCAAAAATGAAAATTATTAGGGGTACACCACTCTGCTCTCATCGCCTCTCAAACAGTCTCAACGCTAAATTTCTCAAATTGCTAACATAGTAAATGTGCAGTATCTATGGCAACAATTTGAGAAATTTAGCGTTGAGACTGTTTGAGAGGCTTTGAGAGCAGAGTGGTGTACCCCTATTGTTTATTTTAAACTATGGATAACTGGGACTGGGCGGATGACATTATTACTATGCAGGCGGCACCGACACGTGCGATGAGCCACGCAGAGACATGCTATGACTCTTACTTACGGTTAGATTCCGTACAAAATTCCATATTTAAAAAAGTATAACGTTTCTCTTTTTCATTTCTGCAGTCATCTTTTTTGTATGCTAACAATAAGCAAGATTAACCATTACGTTTTAAATATCTTTATAGTAAAGCTGACACATCTCGTCTGTGAAGAACCAAATTGACCCATTTCCATTTATAGCTAAAAATAATATGCACTATCTACAAAACTATTCAAATTTTTTCTTGAAAGCATTTAAATAGAATATTTTCCACTTTTCAAAAATATGGAAATACATAGAACATTTTACACTTTTCAAAAAGCATGTACCTAAATAGAAAATTTTACACTTTTCAAAAACATGTAAATAGAACATTTTAGTTTTTCAAAAACATGTAAATACAACATTTTACACTTTTCAAAAACTCGCTACTAACATTTTACATTTCTCATTTTTTTATGATATAGCACATTTTGATTCTAACATAAATTGGATATGGGTCATTTTGGTTCTTCATAGACGATATATTCTTTTCAAAAATTAAACAAAAATTGAAGTAAGTATTACAACTCAATAAATCCATACCTACAGCTACTTAACTTATTCGTAAGTACCTAACTACATAATATTATAGCGTCGGCATTGACAGCCCCTTAAATGATATTAAATTACCTCTGAAATCATCATGTTAATCAAACTAAAATGCAAAAAACTAATACAACATACATAAGGCAAATTAATTAACATACCTTTTACTTATTACTTACTTATTTACGTTCAAAGTCACGAGCAAAAGTTATGTTCACAGTCGAAAAAATTATATTTTTTTTCCCAAATGAAATCATAGTTGACATTACATATATTACATAGGTGCGGGTATTATAATATTTTATAAAATAATCATGTAAAATCGCCTTTATTTACAATTTTAATTTGGAGGGTGGAGCCTATTTAAGTAATTAACAGTTAATAAAAAAAGGACAGTACAGACGTATCTTTTTAAGTAATAAAAACTGTTTGCCTTTTGTTTTGCTTAAACTAATCAAGTCGTTAAGATTACGATATTACAAAAGCCTAAAAATGTGACATTTTAACTATAGGTCTCAAGTATTTATTTATTACACTTTTTTTCAAATATTTCTGTCTAATAAAGGTTTCGTGGCATTTAGCATACATAATGTGAGCCCCTATAATTTTCTATTGCATTTTATATAGCACGCCTTAATTTTGCAAATAAATCAAAACAAATACAGATAGTGCATTAAAAGTATATAGTGAATACATGCCCAAAACCGCCCTCGTAGTTTTCGTAAGTAATCTGAGAGAAGAAACACGGGGCACGGGGTAAGTTAGTTTCTAATTGTAATAATTATTCTGACAATATTAATAGCTTTTTCATCATATCAAATATTTCTCGTGAGAAATTGAAAGTATCAAATCTGGAAAAAGACTTTCAAAAAGTCAAATTACCACTATAGGCTAATAGAGGAACTTTTATTACATGGCATAAAATTATGTTCATTGACTTTTGTTACTTTAGTACTCGTGTGTGTACATGTGATTTGATTTTGTATTATGTATCTAATGTAATGAAAGTTTTGGATAAGTTTACAAAAAAAATTAAAGTTATACTTGACCTGCTTCTCCGAGAAGACGCATTCGAAAATCAATGTAACTTTCCTTGTCATAAAGGCGTTCCTGACCTCGACTTCGGAGCCGCACACAGCCCTCGCCCACCACATGGAAGAACAAACCTGTTTGGGAAAATGAGACAATTTACTTAAACAGGTGATGATCATGAAACGAAAAATAGACACAGAGTCATTCAAGAGCCCACGCTTACTTATTGTTAAAGTTCAGAGAGGAGAGATATACTCTCCTATATGCGGTCATAATATTATGGTCTGGGTCACCCACAAAATAAATGTAATGGTTGTAGAAAGGCAGTACATCATCATCATAAAAAAATAGCAAGCCCATAATGTCACATCGTCCACCAGATTAGTACTGGGCACCTATCTCTATCATGTCATTCAAGAACTTGGCTTTCCAAGTTTGAATTGCGTGGGTGGGCCAACAAAGTTGGAAATCAAAATAATACATAATTATTTTGTCAATGAACGCCTATGATTCACTTTCCGAAATAATAATGTACCGCATTTTATTATCCAATACTCAGCACGCCTACTACTGCAACTATATAGAAGGTACATTAATTCACAATTCACCTAGAGACATAATCAACCACAATATTACTAGTCACAGTCATTAGTTGGTCAGTAGTAAGTAATTACACAATTAATTAGATATTTTTTATCTGTTCTGGTTCTGGTTCTGGTTCTGGTGTCTATGGTCAATGTGCGGTCTAGGAAATTATTACAGCGACTGTTTTTACATAATTAATTACCTACGTATAAACAAGTTATACAGTTATATATATAATACAGACGTACAGACGCACAGACAGTCTGTCGCTGTATTAATTAACCAGAAGTTGTGAGTAAATTAACGCTAGATAGCCCATAAAATCAAAGACAATTTTGACTAAGGAGAGTACCTTATATTAAACGACGAAGTTCTCGGAATATATACAAGCTGATTGTTAAGTATTAAAAATGACAGTTTAATAATTTTTAACAAGGATAAGATATTTTACATGCTACATTATGTATTACCTACGACCTACGCAAACATTGAAAAAACATTTTACATTTGTATTTTGTATTATATTACCAACGTTTTTATTTACTGCGTCCACAAATCGTGTTTATATGTAGAACTAAACTTTTTTTTATCTAATTTTAAGACAACGTGCATTTACATACAAAATGACATATATTTTATAATGTGTAATTTTCTTTCTCATATATTTTTGCATATATATTTACATACCGTATTTCCTCTGATAGTACGCCCCGCGTACTATCGAAACTCGAGCTTCTACCCCCCGCGTATAATTAGAGACCCGCGCATTAATAGAGACCCGCGCACTGGCATTTAATCATGTGTTAAATAGACCCGCGTACTATCCAAACTGAGGCGGCTACACCCCGCGTACTATTAGAGACCCGCGCATTATTAGAGACCCGCGTACTATTAGAGGAAATACGGTAGGTACTATATACATCGTCTATGAAGAACCAAAATAACCCACATCCATTTTTAGCTAAAAACAATATCAAGTATCTACAAAAATATCCAAATATGTCTTGAGAGCATTTAAATAGAACAGTTTGCACTTTTCAAAATATTTAAATACAACATTTTACACTTTTCAAACACGTGGAATTAGAAATTTTTGGACCTTTTCGAAACCATGGAATTACAACATTTTGCACCTTTTCAAAAACATGGAATTAGAAAATTTTGCACCTTTTCAACAACATGAAAATAGAATATTTTACACTTTTCAAAAACACGGAATTAGAACATTTTGTACCTTTTCAAAACTATGTAAATAGAACATTTAGGACTTTTCAAAACAATGCAAATATAGAACATTTTGCACCTTTTCAAAAAATGGAATTAGAACACCTTTTCAGAAACATGTAAATAGGACATTTTACATTGTTGAAAAACATGAAAATAGAACATTTTACGTTTTTCAAAAATTCCTAATTAACATTTTGCGCATGTTTCTTATTTTGTTTTTATGACACAGCTCATTTTGATTGTAGCTTAAATTGGATATGGGTCGTTTTGGTTCTTCACAGACGACATAGGCCTTGTTTTAATAATTTACAAAAAAAGATAAAGATCGAGCGATGATTAGCCTAAAATGAAAATGGATTAAGGATTGATTTTCCCACTTACAGTACATTAAAGAAAGGAGTCAAAAGTAATATAAATAATAAAATATATGGCATGTCCACTAGTCTGGTAAATGTCTAGTGAACTGGTCCTTATAAATAAATGAAATTTAGCAATACCATAATGTCAATGCCAAATATAACGCCAACGTCTTTAAGAAGAAGACGAAGAAAAAACGAGAAGTGATATAATTACAATGTCTACTATCGTTCAGTTCTATTGTGTGATCTTTGAAGATAGACCAGCCTAGACTCGCACTAGTCAGGCTCCCTGTAATTAATTAGCACTCACGATCAAATCAGATACTATGTAGGCAGTAGGCAGATACAGATCATACATGGACGATCGACATCGACATTTTAAATTCAAAATCAAGTTATCAGTAAGTCATAAATTTTGCATGATGGCATTCTCCTAAATTATGAAAAACATACTTTTGACTTATTTAAGTATGTACATTATCAGATTTAGAGATTTCAAACATGACAGCTGATGATGGGAAGATGTAAGGAAACAGAATAATATATGGCAAGATAATTACTTCAAGCGAAACTCATGCTGTGCCCGCTTTGCGGGAATTGAACTCAACGTAACCAACGCTTCCAAAAACGAATTCACAAAACTAAGTAAAAGATAATTAAGCAAAATAACCAGAAACAGAAACAATCAACAGTTTTTTTACATAATTAAGTGTCTCCGCAAAATTTAATAAAGGTACGTAGTGCATCACGTATAATAAGGTAGATTTAAATACAGGCACTTACAACTTAAGCAGACTAGATAGGTTTGTTAAGAGATATCAGGGCCGGACGAAGGAATTGCTTTTGGGCAGCAATTTGTTTCCATACAAAAACCATTATTTTGATTTTATTGATGGTTTTCTTTGGTAAAGCAAAATGTTGTATTTACATGTTTTGATAAAAGTGGAAATTTTTTATTTCCATGTTATTGAAATGCACAAAAAAATTAATTTGCATGTTTTTTAAAAGTGCAAAATATTCTGTTTACATATTTTTGAAAAATGCAAACTGTTCCATTTACATGTTTTTTGAAAATTCAAGCAGCAGGGGCGGCTGCCTGCGCTGGCCGCATATTCCGGCCCTGAGGAAGATAATGAAAACATACTAGTTTAACCAGCGGCGGATCCAGGGGGGGGGGGGCTAGGGGGCTTTATCCCCCTCCCCAGAAGGAAATTTTTTAACATGGTAGAGATAGGTGCGGCCATTTTCCAATATGGCGGCTTAACATTGTTAGCCCCCCCGCAGACGAAATTTCTGTATCCGCCGCTGAGTTTAACATTAACAAGCTACCAGGACAAAAAATGCGAACAAAATCTTTTTTATTAAAATACTCCTACTACATAAGACATAAGGAAGTATGTAATCTGAAAATGACGAAGCGACGCAAGTTACTTAAGTATAAAAATTGTGTCTATCGAAAGGAATCAATAATCAAACTTCGTGAAATAACAATCAACATGAAATTCTGACAAACAAAAGTTTTGACGGGATGCTCCAAGTTATGAAAAAAAAACATTATTATGATGATCAAATGTTGAATGCAAGGTCTTATTAATATAAACGCCCGCACAAAAACATACTCTTGTAACTGTAACTAATGCATGACATATGAAATCATAGTAGCCATGCATATCGTCTGTGAAGAACCAAAATGACCCATATCCAATTTAATCTAGAATCAAAATGAGCTATGTTCTGAAAACAAATTGAGAAACATGAGTTAAAGGTTAATTTAGAGTTCTAACCACAACTTACTAAAATGTTCAAATTGCTCTATTTACATTCCCTTTGAAAAGTGCAAAATATACTATTTACACGTTTTTGAAAAGTTCAAAATGTTCTATTTACATCTTTTTTGAAAAGTGTAAAATGTTCCATTTACATGTTTTTTGAAAAGTGCAAAATGTTTTATTTACATATTTTTTTGAAAAGTGCAAAATGCTCTATTTACATGTTTTTCGAAAAGTGTAAAATGTTCTATTTACATGTTTTTGAAAAGTGCAAAATCTTCGATTTATATGCTTTGGAGGTATGCTGAACAATATTTTTGTAAATAGTTGATATTGTTTTTAGCTAAAAATGGATATGGGTCATTTTGGTTCTTCACCGACGATATGTACAACCTACGTATTAAAACTTACTAGTTAGACACATAGTACATATATCGAGATGTCTAATGTCTAACGATAAGTATAAGTACCTTCTTAATATATTATGCTAATGTGAATCCAACAAAAATATAAACATCCACTTCCCTCTCCACCCCACATTACTCATTTTCATTGTCAGATAATATGGTAGGTAGGTGTGTTTTTAGTAACCTTATCGAAATAAAAATAGTACAATCCACATCGACTTTGCAGCATTGGATAATCAAAAGTATCGAGTCTGTACTCTTGACGTCTAAGGCCTACTGATCAACTGCTGATCCCTAACAAGCAAATTATTAAAATTAAAATTTAACAATTTATTCGTATATATGTAACTGATTGACTGATTCGATCACGGTCAAAGCCTAGATCGGCATCGACATCCGCAAAGTGAAACTGCAAAATATATTGTGGCGAAAAACAATCTTACAAAATGCCATAAACAGATCGATGTGAAATTTTCAAGATTTTCGTTTAACAATATTAATCTTTATAATACATTAATAACGTTAACGATATATACTAGCGACTATATCACTAATTATTTTACCAACTACTATAATTAATGACGATTAAATTTTTAGATTTTACCAAAAATGACACAAAATCATAAAAGAGAAATTCTACAGCCAACTGCCAACAGCGATGACATTATGTCAAACTAGTCAAACGCGATCTTTGCTAATAAAGCCAACTCAATAAGTTTCGATAGTGACCAGGGCCGGGCGAAGACATTTCTTTTAGGCAGCAATTTGTTTCCATACAAAAACCACCATTTTGATTTTATTGATGGTTTTTGTTTGTTAAAGCAAAATGTTGTATTTACATGTTTCAAAAAAGCTTATAATCTTCTTTTTACTTGATTCACAAAAGTGTAAAATGTTCTATTTATATGTTTTTTGAAAGATGTTAAATGTTTAATTTGCATGTTTTTGAAATGCACAAAAAACTTTATTTTCATACTTTTGAAAAGTGCAAAATGATCCATTTACATGTAGGTATGTAGTTTGAAAATTCAGGCAGCCTGTGCTAGCCGCTTTATCCGGCCCTAAAAGTGACAACAATGAAAAACAAGCCCACGTACACGGTCCTTGTTGACTGTTGACAGTTTGATGAAAGCCATGATTGAATACTGAAAATACTGACTGAAAAGGTTTGAAAGTGACTTATTTAAAAAAAATGTGGCTTTGTTAATTGAGACTTGATCAAGTTGGACTATATATTGTTACGTTGGAGATTACGACGTGAAATAAATGGCTTTAACGACTATATACCCACTTAAAACCCACCACTAGTTCATCGAAGACCCATTATTTGTGATTCATAGTTAGTTGATGCTGTAGTTAATAGTTTTGATACTTAATACGGCACTTTAAACGACGAAATCTCATAAGCCGCAGGCTTCAAAAACGCTTACACTATCACTATCGCTTCGGTTGCTCAAAGTTAGTTAAACAACAACAAACGTCGTCGTCCACCATCATCGCCCATCGCGCATCGGCAAAATGAACAATTCAACATCCATGAATTGCTTCCTCAATAAATCCAAGAGAGAGAAACACACAACTATCTAACTGGTAAAAAGTCTACGAGATAATAACAATCAAATAAGGGAAATTCACTAAAAAGTTGAAAAGCAATTTCGTAGAATTCTTCTACTCCGTCCGTATAATAATCGTATCTCACATTATTATGGTTATGGTATTCATGAAATTACTGTTTACTGTTTGACTGTATCAAATCACACTTTCACTTTTTAATTCTTGGAACTTCTCAAATGGCCTCCAGCATAAAATAATATTTTACGATGTACGAACAACAAGCTAAAAGAGCATCACGAAAGACGAACAACGAAAGGATGATGCGTTGTAGAATAGCATGTGTGTGTACAACGTCCTAGTAATGATTTATTAGAATTAGTTGGTCATGCTCTATTAGCAGTTAAGGTCAAAAAGCCAAACTAAAACTGGATCGAATTCTTTTTGCTATGTTGCAAAATTATAAATTAACAATTAGCAAATAAATTATGTCACGTACTCATGTGTAAGTATAATGCAGTGTTAATATAAAGTTTGACCATTGAAGATTATGTACGGATAACGAGTAAGCTGTTATAAAGCTTTTAAACCGAACCAAAAGGTAAAAGGCATAAGTTTTTAGGTGATCCACTTTAGTGAAATCAAATTCAATGAAGAAATATAGGTTGTTACAATTTAATCATATTTGAAGTGGTAAACCTTTAATTTTTTAGAATTTTAAATTTTCTTAAAAAACCATTAAGCTTCAACGCTCAACTTTATTATTGAGACAGCCAATTAAGAAATGATTCCCAATGTTAACCATAGTACTATATAGCTTCTGCCTGCTATACAAGTTATAGCACCATATGCAGTTGTAAATTCAATAGTTATAAAATACATAGTTAAAACGATGAACTGTAGATCAGCAGATTCAAAATGTGTTGATTTCTACGTGAAGTAGATTCATCTTTTGAAGAAAAATACTTTCGTACAGTTTAATTGGCTGTTTACAAAATCTCAAACATCCTTTTTATCTTATTGGGAAAACTTACGATTTTCATTACTTACTACACTTTCCAAACACTGCAAAAACTCTTCTTTAAATGGTTATATCTTTTTTTGGTGCATTAATTACTGTTATACACAATGTTCTGAACAAATTAAACGAAGAGCAACCAGTTTCATGTTGGGTTTTGTGTAGTACTGCACAATGCACACAATCAAACATGATACTGTAGTCATCGAAACTAACAAAGGCCCAAACTAATAAACGTTCCGTCTTCCCTAATTTTCAATTAATTTGCATTCCAGCAGGCAAGTAAGCAGTTGCTTACTTGTTCTATATAGTGCCTGGTGGAATCCATAATTGGTATTAGCACTAATTCTAATTGTAATTCATAATCCTAATCCCCGTCAATCGTCAACGCTGAACGCTATAACACCCCCCATTCACTTTTTTTTACTGTTTGCCCTCAAGGAAATCTTCCTAATTGAATTGCCTAATTAAATAATGTGTCAGTGAGTGCAAATACAGTTAGCATTCATTTGTTGTCGTCTGTGTGTGATTGAAGTTGTAAACTACCACTACCACACTCTAAGCGTGCCATAAAAGGCCAAGTGAAAACTAACAAGGAATTAATTAATACATTATATATTTATTGTTGCGGAATAATTGTTGCAATAGATTACAAGCATGTGTTAAATATCGACATCGAACATGGAAATTGAGTAATGGGCAGATGTGACGTGTACTTAAGCAGTGTAGTCTGCAACAATTGGTTCACTTGCATTGTAAATTATGAATCCTTGGGCTCACCTAGACAGTAAGTAAGTGGAAGCGGCTATTTGGTGTGTCTAAGCAAAATTTTTTGTTATACCTTTTGTAAGTTTATATTTGTAATTTTATTTTTGTAGCGTGCTGTGGCCAGTGCCGGTGGACCGTTACCGCATGCTTATAATCCAGTTCGATGAAATCAACCGTTTAAAAGCCAAGCACGTGCTTCTCCTCAAACATTCAAGCCTAAGATGACCCGACGACTTAATTACTTAACACTTAGGATAATGAAGTGCTTTGTTAATTCCTTGCTAACTAAAAACGAAAAACTTGAAATTTGACTAACATTAATATTTAGTAGTCATTGTGACACTGTTATTATTATTACTGTTGTTAAACTGAACCCCGAAATGAAATCCTCAGCACGTTTTCCGCCTTAATTTATCTCCGACGCCGATACAACAGGTGGTATAAGCGCACCTGTGTTATGTTCTTATAGAATATAAGGTGTGAGTAAATGCAATAATGAAGCTCATTCATGAATTCGGTATGCAAAATAGTTTATTCTATGAAAACTAATATATTTTAATTACTTCCTGTTAATGCTAACCAACGCTCTCTTTTTCATAGGTACCTATACAGGTATATCTTCTCTGAAGAATCAAAATGACCCATATCCATTTTTAGCTAAAAACAATATCAACTATTTGCAAAAATATTACAATATGTCTTGAAAGCATTTAAATAGAACATTTTGCAATTTTCAAAAAAATGAAAATACAACATTTTGCACCTTTTCAAAAACATGGAATTAGTAAATTTTGCACCTTTTCAAAAACATGGAATTAGAAATTTTTGCACCTTTTCGAAAACACGGAATTAGAACATTTTACGCTTTTCAAACTTCTCCTAATTAACATTTTACGCATGTTTCTCATTTTGTTGTATGACATTGCTCATTTTGATTCTAGCTTAAATTGGATATGGGTCATTTTGATTCTTCACAGACGATATGTACCTATATGAGCAATTTAAACGTGGGTTACTTATTTCCAAACATTCATTAAGAACAATAACCTTTTAAATAATTGCAGTTTGTGTACCCAAGTGACAAAAAATTATCACTATAATCACCTATGCAAAACAAGAAACTATAACAAAACCAAAAGATTGTTCGAAATTAATGACTCGGAATGAAATCTATTTCCATTCTGGAGGATTGACTGGGACTGGATCTTTCGACTTGGGCGAAATTATTAAAGGAAAAAACTAGACTTCAAAACTGCACTTCTATGGTTCTGGTATTGGACCAAGTTCATCGGCAATACGACAACTTCCAACATGTAACAATAAAAATAACTCTATAACCACATGAGCACATCTCCTCGAATTCGAATGAGATAAGTATAGTAATTTGTATCCCACGGCCATGACTGTGTTTAAAACTATAAACTCATCCTTCTTACCGTACGTACTTGCACAGGCTGTAAGAGTATCCAAGAATCCAAGACTTTTTTCAAGACTGTGAATTTATTCTATTGTGAAAAAAAAGGAAACTCAAAAATATTGAGACTGAAGCTGATGACATTCCCAACATAAAATCTGCAATTCCACATTTCAACTTCAAATGAAGCATATATAGTATATACTGCACTGCTATATGGTGAAATGGTAATGGTAGGGGCATTCAATATTTTGTTTGGTTCAACGGAAACGGATCAAAACTCAACACTCAGGTAGCTAAGCTAATAGCCAGACGTTGACGTCCACTTAGTTGAAACGCTGTCGTAAGTACATCGTACTTCCGCAAGTATTATTTAAAATTGACGTTTTCCTGATTTATTACAGGTTCTTCACTGAGATTTGGGGGTGCAAAATGTTCTAAATGTTCTACTTGGGAATTTAGTAGTGTGCGAAATCGTCTAATTGCATCAACTCTGGAAAATGGCAAAACATCGAAATTTTAAAGATTTGATTGATAACTAACTTTACAGATAGTAAGCCGTTATAGTTTTGCCCTTTATTTTCTATTCTTCCCATGTTCAGGGTTATTATCAATATTTGGATTTTTTATTAAGTATGTGCATGGTAAATAACGGTAATTGAGGATTGTATGCTGTATGCAGCAGGGCCGGAAGAAGAAATTTATTTTAGGCAGCCATTTGTTTCCATACAAAAACCACCATTTTGATTTTATTAATGGTTTTCTTTGGTAAAGCAAAATGTTGTATTTACATCTTTTAGAAAATTGCAAAATTTTCTTTTTACTTGATTCAGAAAAGTGCTAAATTTTCTATTTACATGTTTTGAGAAAAGTGCAAAATGTTTTATTTCTATGATTTTGAAATACGCAAAAAACTTTATTTTCATGTTTTAGAAAAGTCGCAATGTTTTATTTACTTTTTTTGTTAAAGCTGCAAAATATTCCAATTAAATGTTTTTGGAAAATTCAAGCAGCGAGGGCTGCCTGCGCTGGCCGCGCATTATCCGGATCCGGCCCTGGTATGCAGTTACGCGTATTTGTAGCTCCGCTAATTAAATTTACCACAATAGGTACATGTGATTTTTTGACTTTTTGAGTAAAACCTCAAAAACGCAGCGAATTCTCTTGTACAAAAAACGTACTAACTAAAAACTGTTAAACTCTAAACCGTGAAAGCTTGTATGAGAATATTCTTATGTGTAGTATTTAAACATAAGTATTTTTCTTTCTGGTTTTCATTTTGTTTTAGTGTATTGTTTTCTATACGGGAAATGGAATCACAGGAGAAAAAAACATATAGAGATATATAATGTGATTGCAGCAAGACAGGGCATTGTCTCAAGTTTTGTATCACATCTTTTTTATTAGTAATATGGTTGTATCATGGGTCATATATACGAATATCATATGAAACGATCGACAATATAATTTTATAACAATTTAATATACATATAATATATTTACAATTTTGTTGTTTGTTTTTCCACTTTTTTTAAAGTGAAGGAAGTCCGCGAATTTGAATTCAAATTCTGTACAAGTTTTAAAGGCCAATTGAAATGCGCGATTTCTGTATCATAGTAGAACGCAATGTGTTGCAATGTCTTATTTCTGATGATTCATATATTTGATGTACTGTTAGATAAAGAAAAATAAGTTGAAGAAGAAAAAAAACGAATATAATAATAATATACGAGGAATAATACTGATAATACAAGTGTGATGCACAAAGCACTGAACGGCAACAATAGCAATTGGAAACAATGGGAGGAAGTTGCCATTAACATTATCATCAACATCCCCAACATTTCCAATTTCCAAAAAGCGTAAATAGGAAAACAATGCACTATAAGCAATTTGGTCCTACGCACAAAAAATGATTGCAGTAAAATTTCAAAATTATATTACGCAGGACGCAGGATGAAAATTACATGAAATTATTATACGTTTTTGTTTTTGTTTTCCTTCAAGTTCGAACTGGCGATGGGTCACCCTTCATTTTCCATTGTCTTTCTTTTTTTTTCATGAGAAAAATTATTAGCAAAAACAAAAAAAAAGACAAGTACAGTTAATTCTTCACATGTTTCTACAAGTTTATTAATTATTAAACAATTCACAACTTCATTTGTCAGTATTTGCAAGTTGTATTTCTTTTTCAAAGCAGAATAACATGACGTTTTTAAAATTGTGGCAACGATTCCAATGTGCCTTTTTTTCAAACGTGCATCGCAAACATTTTTTTTTTCAAATATGCAAAACATCCAAAACGTGTATGTTTTCAACGGTAAAATATCCCAAATGTTGTTTTTCCAACTGCAAAATATTCTAAACGTGAAGTTTTTCAGCTGCAAAATATCCTAAACGTATATTTTTTCAAATGCAAAATATCCTAAATATGTGCTTTTCCAACTGCGCAATATCCTTAATGTGTATTTTTTTCAACTGCAAAATATCCTAAACACGTTATTTTTTAACTGCAAGATAAATATATCTTTAGTGTGTATTTTTCTAACTGCAAAATATCCCAAATGTGTATTTTTTAACTGCGGAATATCCTAAATGCGTATTTTTCAACTGTCCAAATATCCTAAATGTATATTTTTTCAACTGCAAAATATCCTAAACATGATTTTTTTCACCTTCAAAATATTCTAAAAGTGTAATTTTCAACTGCAAACAAATCAAAAATGTGTATGTTTTCAACTGCAAAATATAATAAATGCATCTTGAACCTTGCAAAATATCTCAAAAATACACCATTTTTAAAATGTGCTAAAACACCGCAAAGCCCTTGTAAATTTTGCCCAACATTGTTTAAATATACCCATATTTTTAAACACCGCAGCAACCTTCCTAAAATTGTTTTTTAAGTGAATGAAGTTTTTTGTGTGTGTTTCGTCATGTGACTTTTGTACAATTTATAAGGCTAAAACTACCCTTACTATCTATGAATATAAAATGTATGATAATGATAATAGTAATATGCTAATTAATTTTTTACCTTCACAATTATTCAAAAAAAAGTTATCTCTGTGAGTTACATATCTGGTGCATTTGCTGCTGGTTGGCTCTAGGCGCAGTTAAAATTAGAAAATACTCAAGGACCCTTTTTATTACTATATACCTTATAGTAAAAGCAATTTTCTGTCTCTTTAGCACCAGTTTAGAGGACGTTTAATTAATAATAGTTTTAACTCAATATGTACATAAGTATACATGGGTAATAAAATTTTTCGCTTGCCTGAGAACGGTGTGTCATTCTCAAGTTCGACGAGAACTCTTCCTGTTAAGAACTGCCCAGGGAAGTAGAGAAGGCTCTGATTATCGAAATAGATGAGAAATTTAAGTAATTTCCGTGTCATTTTTATCTATTTTATCTCTTCACTTTCTGATTTATTGTTAAATCCAACAAACACCAAGTCTAAATTTGTTTATGTTCCAGTCACAGTGTTCTTAATTTTGCGGTTTTGACTGAGATTTTTAAATTATTGAACGATCAAGAAATAATTTTTTTGTCAAAGAGCACACAATTTTCGAACGTTTAAATGATTTTGTAATGTTTTTAGATTTTTTCCCTATTAATAAATTCAAGACTTGCCATTCAAAATTCAAGCATGGATTTAAGATTAGCAGAACAGAACAGAAAAAAATAGCACTTGTGTGTCTGATGTGTTGCACTTCCCTTCCAACTCTTGAGTGACTGAGATTTTTAGGACGGATAATGTGACAATCGTGACTATTTCCAGTCATTCACACGACTCACGCTTGTCTTTCGCTTTGATTCCTCCTGCGGCTTCAACTTTGGTGACAAAAATCAAAATGACCATAGTCTCAGATAATGCAGTCTGAACTGATTATGATTATGTATGTAGACCGCGTGTAGAACAACGACGAGGAACTGAACAAAAAACAAAGCACACCCACCCACGCTACGCCACTACAGATATACGCCCCACTATACGAAGCTCTGTATATATTTAACTCTTGAAAGTCTTCACATTATTTTGCAAGTACAGATATTCCATTTTGATGGGTATCGATTTGTGGTTTTCAAAGTCGAATTTTAATTTGTATTAATTTTTTTGTTTATTTCAAACAAATGTACAAAAATTCACTATTTCTTGACAGCCGTGCCCAGCGTTCTTGAAGAAGTTCCTTTTTCGATGGTGATCGTGATAGCGATACAGAGATACTGACACTGTTGCTGTTACTACTGTTGCTCAGATTTGGTCTTGAGTTCCACAAAGTTCTCGTGAGTTATCAAAGTCTCGCTTTTGATTCTTGAATAATCTTTATGCCTGTGTGAGAGTCTCAAAATTTGCATTAAAAGTCTGACTCACTCAGTGGAAATTGGAGATTTGGCGAAGCGATGAGAATTAGCACAAACCCGGAGTCACACTCACTCACTCACTCTCAACAATTTTATCAACAATGAACAATTCCGACCAAGACCGACCAGCCATTCAGGAGCAAAGACCACGAGCTAATGAAATATGAAAAAGGAGGCAGACACACATTCATTCATGGTAATGAGAGAGAGAGAGAACCATCAACGATGTAAGGATTGTAAACTGTGTAAATTGTAAATCGTCATTAAATAATGTGTGTATGTGTGTGGGGACCAACCTACTACAGAAAATGAGAGGACACGCTACATGGTCCTCCATACGAGACGAGACAAAAATTCATCAACTTTAAAAGGAATCGATGGACCAAAATGTCGATGTGGATTTTTTTTCGATTGTATAATCTCTATGGGTCTTGTGTATACGCCGTACGGTCAGAGGAGACGAACATCAGAAGGTGTGAACTTCACTTTCACTTTTGACTTTTTTTCAATATATAGGTAACTAGTAACTATGAACTGTCCATCCGCCGTATATGTAACCAAAACTAAAAGAATATAAACCCCCCACACGGTAATTGAAGAACTCACTCTTCTCTGTTCTCTTACGAAGTATATTCGAAGAATGTGTAAAAGAGATTACGGTTACTACATGAGCATCCACTACACATAAAGACTATACTGTATTATTACTCTGTCCTATGGTTGGTTGTTAATGTTGTTATTTAAAGTATTGAAAAGTCTTGACACGGAAAGATTCGTCTATTCAGCTTATTCAACTAAACACTATGCCTCTTGCGCCTCTTGCAATACTCCGTAGATTTTTCTATTTGCTATTTACATAACAATAATAATTTGTGTGGGTTGTGTGTTGCAAGTTAGCAAATTTAAGTTGGAACAAAAACGTAGCACAGAACACAGTAACAATCAATCACTCAAAATAATTACTCAAAGGCTTTTAAAAAAATTGAATAATAATTATTATGATTAAAAATTATTCTTTTCTAGATTCTAGGTATTATATTCAAAATTCAAAGAAAGATGCGACGCTTGATTGAGGACGATTATTCTTTTATGAAGCACAATAATACCAACAGCTCATTATGAAAATTTAGCTTCTTTATTAACGTTGTGTTACAGTCTTACAGTAGCAGCAGAAGAAAATGTAATTAATTAAGATTCGTTAATCAATTAACTTTTGAAGTGTCTTGTAGTTAGTTATTTTTGTATAAATTGAGTAAATATTGCAATAATATGAATAGAATTTGTAATTTTGTAGCGTTAAAATATTTTGAAATTCTTTTTCTATATACATATATATATGAATGCGTTATTATTTGAGCAATACGGATTCTTATCTGTGGCGGCACTGGAGGGAAGCAAGTCACTCACTATAGTCAGTATTAAGTATTGCCAAATTTAAATCCTTATTTAAACCTGTAGGTAGTAATTATGTATGCATTTCAAAAGAAACTCACTAGTCAGTAGTGCTGCTGGTGCTGGTGCTTGCACTGTCACTGGTCGTCACTGGTACTGGTACTGATCAACTCACATTCTTAAAAAATTAAATTAAAACTTTGCCAATTTTAAATTAACAGAGTGATGGAGGAATTAATTATAGACTCAGCTGACTAAGTAAGTACAGTGAGTGACTGGCCACCTACTTAATTAAGACAAATGAATCACTCGTCGCCAACGCGTAGCCTCTGTTCTTTTCAATGGGGATGTTCAGGTTAAACTTTAAACCCCTTTCACATGTTGCTTTTAATTTGAGTTAAACATATTTCTTGAGATATTATGTAATGCAAATTTTTTGAGGATTGCGACTTGCGGCCAAAAAATCGTTTGTATTCATGTAGCCAGAAAAGAAAAACAAAAATATGAAAGGTAGCTATACCTAACTTAACCTAACCTATAATAAAGGGGCTGATATCTGCTGTGTCAAAAATGTCAGTATTGCTTAAAATTATAAACTCTGTATTATTAGCATGGTGTATTAAAGTTAGTTATATTTACTTGGAATTTTGAGTAGGGGAAGAAAAAGGTAGGTAGATACATAGGTATGTTATATTTTGTACTTCGACAAACTCTGACTCGTAAGTAGTTGAGACAATGCCTACTTAATATCTTGAGCAGAAAACTACCTGTAATTTAAACCCCAAGAAGTGCTATAGGATATGTACATGGTTGTACTTGACTATGGTGCTGGGGCCTGAGACGAAGATTAAAGGATTGACTAATAGTAAGATTTGAAATGGAATGTACCCATAAGAATGTACACTTTTTGTTTGACAGATGTAAGCGTTTATATAAATCTCACTATATAGTCAGCCCCCACTGTGCATATATCTGGTACATATACTAAAAGCGTAGCCATGTAAAGAGTCTATGCGGATAACACTTTGATTTTTTACTATATGAAATCTGACTGCTACAGTACTACAGTGTCAGTGCCCATCATTACCCACCTACAACAACCCACCTGCCCACTATGTACTGCCTATATAGTGTGCCTACTATTCCAAAGTTTTGAAATCTTAAACCCAAAGATGGCCAAAGCCAAAGCCAAAGCCAACCCCTTCACATTTTTTTACGGTGACGGTTAGACGGGAGAGGGTAGAATAAGTTCGCTTACAAGCGTACAGATTCAAGGGGATGATATAATAGTGTGTCTGTTTTTACCTGTCTTTACATTATATATCGCAGTATGCTTTCAATTTCAGTTGCGTAATCGTAATATTGTAATACTGATATATGAGTATAGGAGTGGTGTCAGTACGTAGCAGTAGCCGTATTTATTATTTATCAGTGCATGTGTAAGTCTGTATATACTATATAGTTATATCCTGTATAGTGATAGTGAGCGCTTTACTTAAAGTGTACCGCATATATTAGTAGTAGCGCAAGCAATTAGGTATATGTATCTTAATACCTGAGCATATGTATGTACATGGCCTGAAGGCAAATACGCTCAAAAGGAGCAACGAAATGAAATATACTCAAGCTACAAGTGTTTCCCATATTCCCAGGCGGCGTAGAGCGAATTACACTCTATTTTTATTTAATGCTCTATAGATTCTGGCATTCTGGTGCTATCTATATGTGTAAGTTTCTACATTCTACATAACTAGAAAGAGTGCAAAACCTTCTATGTTAAGAGCAACAAAAACACGTGGTAGTGAGAACGAAATACTAATTTCTTAACCTAAAATATAATTGCTATTTATACTTGTACGGAACATACTACATAGTATTTAATGTTATAAAGTCATTATATTTAATTATTGTTTTAATTTGGCATTCTTAATAAATTGTATTAATTATTATTGTTCTAGTTTTAGTCCTTAGTTCTTAATGTCTGTCGGTGGTATTCAGTTTTCGTCGCTGTTTTGTATTTGACATTACGTGACATTGCATTACAAAATATCTAAGTGTATAATAATGTATTTTTAGTTTAAAGTTACGCGATGGCTGGCTTAAGCCCTTTAGGAGCCAAACAAGAGGTCACAGGTGACAGGTGGGCGTGATCCCCAGTCCCCAGACTGCAAAGTGGACCTTATTACGTATCGTCTGTAAAGAACCAAAATGACTCATATCCATTTTTAGCTGAAAACAATATCAACTATCTACAAAAATATTCAAATATGTCTTAAAAGCATTTAAATAAAATATTTTGCACTTTTCAAAAACATGGGATTGGAACATTTTGCAATTTTCCAAAAACATGGAATTAGAACATTTTGCACCTTTCCAAAAACATGGAATTAGAACATTTTGCACCTTTCAAAAACATGGAATTAGAACATTTTGCACCTTTTCAAAAACATGGAATTAGAACATTTTGCACCTTTCAAAAACATGGAATTAGAACATTTTGCACCTTTTCAAAAACATGGAATTAGAAAATTTTGCACCTTTTCAAAAACATGGATTTAGAACATTTTGTACATTTTCAAAAACATAGAATTAGAACATATTACGTTTTTCAAAAGCTCTTAATTACCATTTTACGCATGTTTATCATTTTGTTTTTATGACATGGCTCATTTTGATTCTAGCTTAAATTGGATATAGTTCATTTTGGTTCTTCACACACGGTATGTATTTTAGGTACTAACATCGGTGTCGATACCGTTCCCGGTATTGCATTGTGTCATGAATCCAGAATTATTATAGGGCAGGAAATACATGATTAAAAGTTGCCGCAAGTACATAATGTGGCATACATTACGTGTACTGAAATAGAATTAAATGAATGAATTAATAAAGTGTCACGCATATGCATATTTGCACTATGTACATGATGTATGTACACCAGAAAGAGTAATTTATTACAATGTACAAATATTAAATTGGATTACAAAATAAAACAACAATGCGAGACGAAAACGAGAATAAAATGGGAGAGATAAAAGAAGATAAAACATACTGCATGGATCTAGATTTGAGTAGATGAATAGAAAAAGCGTCAGAGTGTGTTGAGTTGCGGCGGGAGCACCGAGGCAAGTCTTAATTGCTCACTTTAATTATTATATTGTGTTGAAGATAAATTAATCCGTTCCATCAACATTTCAGCAATCACTTCCACATTCCATCCCTCCACGTTAAATTCCAATAAACATTTACAGACACGTAGCTAAATGCATATGTACCTACCTAGGTAGGTAGGCACATTTTATGATGTTTATGACTTTATGAGTTTTTAGCTGTGAATGAAAAATTAAAAGGGGGAATATCAAGCAGAACCGAAGCCGAACGGAGTGTCAGACACTACGTGATATTAATAATCTTTGGAATGTACAAGGTTGAATTTGGCATTTGTCTATGTATCATCATATCTGAGCCTATTTTGGTTGGGTGCATTTTAATACTTTAAATATTAAATATGCACCTCCCAGTCAAATATCAGTAAATATATGTAATAATTAATAGCGTACGCTATGTACACTGCTAATTAGATGAATTATATTAATTGTAAGTTGAATAATATATAACGTGTGCGTTCCACTCGAATAAAACTACGTGCTAAAACACACTGTGTTATTAGCAAAGTATAAAAGGAGTAAAAACAGCTTCATGTCAAATTTACTTAAATCAAAACATTCTATCTCAGTTTCCCGCTCTAGTTTCAAAGAAAATAAACGGTATTAGGTGCATCGCAATAAATTGCAAAACACAGTCTTTAATAAACTTTAAATGCAAAATTCGCTATATACCTAGCTGTTGAATAGAATGCGTAAACTTTTTAAAGTGCAAAACATACTATTCTCACTTTTTTAAAGCAAAAAATAATATCTACACTTTTTAAATGTGCAAATAACTGTATGTACATTTTTTTAAAGTTAATTGCCCGTCGTAAGCTATGTAATTACTTTTTTGAAAGCTTAAAAATCAATATCTTCACTTTTTTAAACTGGTACGAAAGGTGATATTTACACTTTTGTAAATTCTCAAAACAATATCGATATTTAAACTTGTTATTAGTAAAATTAAATAGCTTAAAAAGTTAACAGCTTTTGAATACGAATTAAACTGGCAATATTTTCTTAAGACATTTAATAATGTTTTGTCTGGCTGCTTCCAAAGCCAAAATTATCATACAAATATTTTTAGATTGGGAAACATAATAGTTCTTTGTATTACTTTTTCAGACACTTTCAGACATTGATTTTTATTGTTTAATGTTGCTATATGATAATGGTTTGTTTTTATTCATCAATGACGAAGACGGCATAATTCTTCAAGCATTTGAATCCTAAAATACTTTGTACTTTTTAGTAGTTAAAGTCAGACCAAAATAAATTATGTAAGACTTCAAAACCTCTTCACCTCTGGTCTCGCTATAGCCTATTTTTATTCTTTTTATAAGCATTTAATTACTAAGGGTCAAGCATATACAGCCGTTACATTTAATTATTAAGGTTGTTCAGCGATCAAGTTTAATTGTCATCGTTTTCATTCATAATCCGTGGGGATGGAAAAATATGAATAAGTACACCGAATCCAATCTAAAGCAGGTTATCAATGAATTTCTCAAGATGCGAAATATTCTAATTTTATTATTTATTTTATTATTTTTGATTTGCAAAAAATGTCTTGTATACATTTGTTTTGTAAAATGGTCTATTTACATGGTTTTTTATTGCACGATTTCGAATTTACAGGAGTCTCATTTCAAAATGTTTTATTTGCATTGTTTTTAATACAAACGCAAATCTATTTATGTAAAATTTGAGTACGAAATGTTCTATTTACATAAAGTTTTAGTGCAAAATGTTCTAATTACATGATCTGTTAGCTCAAACTGGTCTACATATTTGCATGAATTTTAGTCTAAATTGTTCAGCGTACACGAATATATATATATATACAAACTTTATTCAGTCACTGTTGTACAACTACAATAGCCTTACGACTCAGTATACAATACACAACATTTTATAGTATTAATATGTGATTAACGAAAATATTAGTATTTATCACTAATAATTATTTATATGATGATTATAAATCTGGATGGATCCTCTAAGAGCATATAATCCAATTTCTTCCAATAATTGTGAAGGTAAATTAAACTTAGATCGAAATTCTTGAAAAAATTTTGACAATGATCCTCTTGCCCCAATATAAAGGCCAATTACCACGATATTCTTCAATCGATACTTTTCTTTAAAATAGGAAACACACGGCTCATAAATCTCTCTTTTTTCAGTGTCAACGAATAATGACTGTTCTGTACTATCACCATATTCAAACCTTACAGAAGGATCCAAAATATATCCTTGTCTTGTTTTCTCGTCGTATATAATTATATCAACTCGCCTGTTAGAACCCTGCTCTGCAACACAATGCACTTCCTGAAATACCTTCCATCCCTTTTCAATCAGACCTTTTGCCAACATCTCACGTATTCCATTATGTCTTTGATTACGAATCAGTTCTCCCCGGGAACAGAAGCCTAGAACATGTCCAAGTGATTCTTTCTCAGCATCGCATCTACGACACTGGGTTCCGTCTATACTTCTTCCTGGGGTGTTTCTGACACAAGTCACATTAGAATTCATTTTGAGAAACGTTATCCATTCCGATGTTTTCAATCCGTTTTTGTTGATTAAATTTTTGTTACTATTTTTTGGATTATCAGCAAATTGCAAACTGTTCACTTGCACGACGTTTTATTGCAAAATCTGGTATTTACCCAATTTGCTAGCGCAAACTGTTCTATTTAAAGAATTTTTAGTCCAAAATGTTGTATTTCAATGATTTTTAGAGTTCAAAATGTTCTATATACTTATAAGCTTTTTGAAAGATAGGAAATGTCAAATTTACACAATTTTGTAAAGTTCAAAATGCCCTAATTACATGATTTAGCATATTGCAAAATTGTCTTCTTGACGACTCCTCAAGGTTCAAAACATTTTATTTTATGTAGTCGACTCTTTTTCGCCGACTTAACTAGTTTTGGAAATATTTAAACGCATTACCTAAGTAGGTACTTATACTATACATGGCTATAACAAAAGATTATATTAAAACAAAAACAGAATGCACGTATAGGGAAAAAGCACTATGCTCGTTTTAATTAATTTGAATTATTTAATTACTTTTAACCTACTTTATGTTTCTCTTTATTTCCATCTAATTGCAGCAAGACACAGCAAAATCCCATAAAGGAAGCAAAACTATAATGCCTAGCAGAACTTAAACAGTAGCTATGTAATAAAATAAATTGCATTATTTATGCATACAATCTCCTTTATTAACTTGCATTTTCATCTCTGCATTGACACACTGTCTGAGAAAAATAAGAACAATTTAATTAAGGGCACATTACAAAACTGCATTATTATACTGATAAAAAATGCATGCGGAATTAAATAAGTTCATTTCCCGTGCATAATAAATTAAGGAGAAAAAACTGCGACCAGAGCATGCACAATAGTACAATAGCTGCACTTTGAATACCTATACAGACAGCTATATAGATAACAGAGGCAGAACCGGCAGAAGGCAGTGTGTATTTTTATAACCTATTGATTTACAGGATAATCCTACAATTAAAAGAAATGTATTAAGCGTAATTTAATATCTCCTGCTATCATAAATATAATAAAATTTTATTCCATTATCTGGTAAGTACTTTACATTTCTTGTTTACGATTTTAAACATTTGCAGTAGCAATACATTTGACTGATGAAGGGACAGCTGAGTAGGTAGGTATCACATACACTCCCGTAGAGGCACAAGGCCTATGGGAGGAGGTTGGGACAGCTGAGTATTGACAGCTTATCCCATTATATATTATTATGATACATGAAACTATGTTTGATTTAGCTGCAGGTTATAAAATCACCATTATTACTTCTTTACTATTTCAGATTAAAGCTAATATAAAAAGTAAACTACCTAAGTAGGCCCTCTACAGGGCCGGACGAAGGAATAGCTTTTAGGCAGCAATATGTTTTCATACAAAAACTACCATTTTGATTTTATTGATGGTTTTCTTTTGTGAAGCAAAATGTTGAATTTGCATGTTTTTGAAAAGTGCAAAATGTTCTTTTTACTTGATTCACAAAACTGCAAAATGTTCTGTTTACATATTTTTTTAAAAGTGCTAAATTTTTGATTTCCATGTTTTTTAAATGAACAAAAATTTGTATTTGCATGTTTATGAAAAGTCAAAATATTTTTTTTTACATATTTTTTAAAACTGCGAAATGTTCCATTTACATGTTTTTTGAAAATTCAAGCAGCAGGGGCTGCCTGCGCTGGCCGCATTATCCGGCCCTGGTCCTCTATATGTATGTACGATATGCATTTGTCTACATACGAAGACTCGTGTATCATGATCCAAATCAAAGGCGCACATCAAAATCATTTAAGAAAAATTTAAACATTTTTGACATTATTCGTTTAGCATTAAATAATAATATTCGCTTTTTATTCGTTTATGTTATACACATTTAATTACATTTTTTCACTAACTTTATGGGAGGTAAAAGTAAAAGTAAAACTATGAAGAAAGTCAAATCAATTAAATCACGTTGATGACGATCAAACTGTTCAACTGTTTAGGTACACCTCAATAACAATAAATATAAAATCTATAGTAAATATCGCAATTGTACATAAATATCTAAGTAACAACCATTTCATTACACATATTAATCTTTCTCCCGTAATTTATACAACACCTACTATTAAAATTAGTAAATTTTTAAAAACAATTTACAACTTTCCTTTAAAACACAAAATGTAAAGGGGTAATTAAAATAGTAGAAAGCAGCGAGCAACAAGTGCAGCAGATGTGAAATTAAATTATTACAGCTTCAATTACTTTCCATAGAACCTGCAAAATGCAAAAAAAAGCATTTATAATATTGCTAAAATAATTCATTGGAATTACAAGAAACATTTAGCGATTAGTTATGTAGCTGAGAGTTTACAACATTTTGTATAGACTTTCTGATGCATTATTTTAAAAAATTCATATTTTAAATAATTAAAATTCAGAAACGTACCCGTTGGAAAAACTAGATGCTGAAGCAGATGCGGAAGCACTCGACCCGCCGTAACTTGGAAATCCATAACCCGGGTATCCACCGCCATAGCCACCTCCGTAAGCATTAGCATTAGCACTTGCGAAGGCGTTTCCAAACTGCCGGCCTTGTCTCACTCCCACATCCGAATCCGAATTGGTACCGGACCTTGCACCTGTTGCCTTATTTGCAAGAACCACTTGAATTTCGTCTTGATTCTGACCAGAGGAATTTTCCAAATGCAAATTTTCAGTCTCTGCACTTCTGTCCTTTCTCGAAATTTCAAAATGAGAAATATCGCTGTCTGTAAAATAAATTTAAACAATTTCAATTTTACTTGTAAAACTTCTGGTCACTTTGTAATGAAAATTAAGATTCCTTTCATGTTACTAGAATATTGCTACATCACAATACTTTTCAAAAATGAAATAAAATGCTTTGTTGTATTTTACCTTCGTGTATGTGGACCGGGACCGGCACCGGAACGCTCAAAACAGACTGCTGGAGAATGACGAAGGCGAAAGCGAAGAAATAAACGGTTCTCGCTGTTAATGCCATTTCAGAAAAATTAAAATGCAAGATTTTGACAACAAATTAAAAATTGAATAAAATAAAATTTCAAAAACAAAAACGATGAAGAAATTCTCTTGTTAAGGAAAGGATACAGAACAGACACTACTGGAGCATGAGACTGAATTTGGAATGAAAGATTTGCCTCTCAAGTATCCTTTTATACCCGAAAACGAAGCCCTTTATTTGACACACATGTTTGTAAGAGCTGGAAGTCCACCTAGGGAAAACCCGTCTCTTAATTCAAATAATGTTCTGGACTTACCTATGCTGCAAAATAACGAGCATCACATGCCGTATAATATAAGGATTAAGCAAGGTTTCCCTTAAAAACTCTACCCAATTTGTTAGTGCTAACAAGCCTTAGCCTGGATCTATAGGCATGTGTATATTATGCATACTAATAAATACCACAGGTATAATTTGCATATATATGGATCATCCATAAATGATGTCATCTGCAGGGTCAGTGGGTCTCGTAGGGTACTGCTGCCATGTCGCATTGAAGATAGCTGTTTACGCAGTATAAAACATATAACATAGGGGTTAATGGGTCCTAATACATTGATAATTTGGGTGACATCCTTTATGGACCATGACCATCCCATACTAGTAGGTACTGACTGATGTGCCCCATGCAAGCCCCATACAGCAAAAGTTCATAAAGGGTCCAGTACCTGATCCTGATCCCACTTGAGTGAAAGGGACGGAAAATTAAAGAAATTTATTTTTAAATAACACAAAACTTCAGTATTTTCCAGAACACTTTTTTAATCCCATGCCATACCTTACCGATGCGACAACTGTGACGGGGAAATTCATTTTCTAAATTACGTTTGTGCAAGATTCACAATACTGGAAATACCAGGACCATTTGGAAAGTAGAAGTGGCAATAAGTCAATTATTAAGTTAAATAAAGATAAAAAGATTCCTTCAAGCATCCAAGAACACATGTAAGTATTGTAAAATTCAATTAAATTAATTTATTCAATTTAATTCAAATATGACATATCGTTGGTAAATAATTCAGTCTTTTCTAAAAGCAAAACGGTTTCCTCCCAATTCAACGACGATACATTGTTACAATTAAATCGCTTGGTTCTTCCCAAAAGTACACGTATTCTTATACGTTTTCCATCTCCAACTATATAGGTATTACTAATTTAAATCCCTATTAATTTGCCTTAGAAAATTAGCACCAATACATGTTTGTAAAATACTTAAATCGACATCTAATGATGCGCTTTTGAATTTACGGTGCGTCTCTGTATCATTGCATACGTTATTAACGTTATATTGAACTTGAGTACTATCAATACTTATACTTCTTTTTTTAATGTACCACATTGGCAGATATATATTTTGAATTTTGTAATTTCTGTTTAAATGAAAACTAATAATCGGTAAATTTTCTGTTATAAAAAATTTTAAAATCCATTAATTAGAGTAATTTAAAAAAAAAGTCAAAATAGTAAATTACACGCTACACAACTGCCAAAATATGGAAATGACAGTTGTAACACAATCACATGTTTTGCAACGTATATTTTTCATTTTAAAAGCATTTTAAGCGTTATAGACAGCCTAGTGTTTTGACTTAAGCAGCACCAGCAGTGAATTACTTAATGAATAAAATGAAATTAAATAAATTGCAACGAAGCAACTTCTGTAAAATCTAAAAGCGATGGTAAAGTAAGCTGACAGATTCGTGCTATTGCCGATTGAAAGAGGGCTCATGAAACATACTGCGGGGTACGATGACACATAAGTAGTTTTTAACCTTCCCGCTATGGTGCGCTAAGCAACTACTTTTCAATTTTTACATTAAATTATTTTTACAAAAATTATTGATACCTTATCTAACCTAGGTAACTTTTTTGGCAAATGCAGTCTGTAATATTAGCAAAATGTTGGTTGGGCTAACGCTAAATTTTACTTTGCTAATTTATCAATATTAGTAGTTTAGCAGTAATTAGGTAATCCCTATATTTTGCAGTTCGGTTCATTACGGCCACGGCCAGTTCTGGTGCTGGCATTATTTTGCTCCAAAAAAAATTCCAGTCATAACAAAAACAGAATATTATTATGGCATCAAACATCGAAGCGAAATTGACTGCGGACAATGAAACCTTCATGGTCATAATATAAAACCTGCAGCAATTAATTCAGGCCCACGTCCAGGTCCAGACCATTCGATGCATGCAAGACCAGCCAACCAGCCAGCCATCTGTGCTTTATTTATATTCAGTGCTGATTTTGAGATTTGCAAATATTGCTTCTCCAAAATCACTAATTCGTTGACAAGGTCCTTCTCATCCACTCAATGCCACAAAAATAATAATAAATTAAAGTTTTATGGACCAACCAGGCAGACCATAGAGGATCCTGGTTAGGCCGTTATGCCGTTGCCGTTCATGTTGTTCCTTTTTTTTGTATCGTGTAATCATGTTGTTGTTTTAGTAGTTGCTAGAAATTTTATTCAAAAGAAGTGCAACTTTAAAAACGAAAACAATATTTGACCTTGGAAGCAATTTATTAATTCATGTACTTTTTTTATTTGCGAGTTTTAACAATGTTCTCAACGACTATAACTATAGAGGATGCTTCTATGAGTAATTGTGCTTAGTCACGTCAATAATGATTTCAATATCAAATTAAGGCACACACTACGATATTGCCATAGGCTATAGTCATACGCTGTATATACATCTATACGGTTTCCAAGTTTATGGAAAGCATTAATTTTGATTTAATTTATTTTCATTGCGTTTTAGAGTCACAGCCACCAAGGGAAGGGTCTACGTCTGGCTGGCCTTCTATTGCTGGCTGGTCTATAGAACTTTAGAACACACATGTCCACATATTTTTATTTTCTCATTGCACAGGTTGGGGTTTTGGTTTTATGCAATAATTTAATTTCAAAGTAGTTTTTTTCAATTAGACAATCAGCATGAATTAACACGAAGATGAAGCTATTAGACAGGCAGTGACTAATTAATTGCTGTTTGTAATTAATCCATTATTATATTTTACTTTAACACAGGGCAAATTCAGCGTATTATTACAAGGTGGACAGAAAGCGGTTTAAAAATTATTTTATACTCAAATAACACAATGCAAAATACCATAGCATTTCTTGGATTTTAACAAATTGCTGTATAGTGCAAACACATGATTTAACAAGAAAATACACATCGTCCGTGAAGAACCAAAATGACCCATTTCCATTTTTAGTTTACAACAAAATGCATTATCTAAACAAAAAATTAAAATGACATCTTCATGAAAGCATGTAAATAGAACCTTGTGCATTTTTCTAAAAATATTTAAATAGAATGTTTTACATTTTTCAAAAAATATGTCAATAGAATATTTTTCAATTTTAAAAAGCGTGTAAATAGAAAATTTCGATCTTTTCAAAAAGCATGTAAATAGAACATTTTGATCTTTTCAAAAAGCATCTAAACAGACCATTTTGATCTTTTTAAAAAGCATGTAAATAGACCATTTTGATCTTTTTAAAAAGCATGTAAATAGAACATTTTGATCTTTTTAAAAAGCATGTATATAGACCATTTTGATCTTTTTAAGAAGCATGTAAATAGACCATTTTGATCCTTTTAAAAAGCATGTAAATAGAACATTTTACACTTTTAAAAATAAAGTATGTAAGTAGGACATTTTGGACGTTTTATAAACTCGTGATTAGTATTGTAACCATATTTCTTGAATTGTCTTTTTTAGCTCATTTTAATTCTAGCATAAATTGGAAATTCTAGCATTCTGGTTCTTCACTGACAATATGCATAGCTTTTAACTCTAGTTACAAGTGGTTACCCATGTAATTTTGTCCAAATCGACAACGCTACATTACAACCGTACAGCGCATGCATACATACAATAACTGACGAATTTTTAGAATGTAACAAGTAATAAATCAAAACCCAATCGTTACTATATATATCTGAATATTATTTTTGCACTTATAATTATATACATATTACAATAGGCAAATAATGTAACCAACAAATCACAGTTGCCTTTCACTGACCATCATATTATCCCATCGCACCACTTTGCCACCTTCACAGTCACGACCACCTCTATTATCCCACAGATCACAATCTCTAAAAAAAATGTGAGTATTTTTGTATGTGCATAGAACCTTTAAAATATTTGTATTTAATTTATAATTTCGAATTCCACATACACGTAACGCAGTAAGGTAAGAGCCGAAGAGTGACTATACCCACTTTACTTATGTAATATCTGTCATTTTCGAACGGGGAAAAATAATTGCAAATATGTGTCTAGTCAATTTATTATTACTCAATAGAATGATACTCAGTTTTCATTTTTCATTACATAAAAATTTATTTATTACATGATTTCATAAAAATCAAAAAAAAACATTTCAAATCTCTGACTCATCATCTCATTTCCTCAGGGCCGGACGAAGGGATTGCTTTTAGGCAGCAATTTGTTTCCATGTAAAAACCACCATTTTGATTTTATTGATGGGTTTCTTTGATAAAGCAAAATTTTGTATTTACATGTTTTGAAAAAAGTGGAAAATGTTTTTTTTACTTGCTTCAGAAAAGTGCAAAATTTTCAGTTTACCTGTTTTGACAAAGGTGTTAAATGTTTTATTTGCATGTTCTTGAAAAGTACAAAAATTATTTATGTAAATGTTTTTTGAAAATTCAAAATATTCTTTTTACATCTTTTTAAAAAGTGCAAAATGTTCCATTTACATATGTTTTTTGAAAATTCAAGCAGCGGAGGCTGCCTGCGCTGGCCGCATTATCCGGCCCTGCATTTCCATCAGTAGTTTCTACAATTCTACTCACGAGGGTCTAGTTCTTCCCCACTATATGGGAGAAACAACTACTAATACTAAAACAATTTCTGTGCAGAACGTACTAACCGTATTTCCTGTTATAGTACACCCCGTGTACTATTCAAATTCAGCCTGCCCAGACCCGTGTACTAATACAGGCCCGTGTATTATTACAGACCCGTGTACTACCATATAAGACAGTTTAAAACAGACCCGTGTACTATTCAAACTCATACCTCTCAACCCCGACTTGGCGGTCCAGTGGTCTGACTACTGGATTGCGGAGTCGGGGGAGTCTGCCCCACACTTGGATTGTAATCAAGTTGAGACAGGGCTTGGAGGCAGCGAGGAGGATTCAGTTTGGGGTAGGGAGATGGTATAAGTGGACTGGTGGTATGTATGTTTATCCGTTGCCCTGTGCAAGAGACGGAGATATATGTGCCTTAATACGGATACGCTCTGTAGCCAAGCCACGTACTCTTTGTATATACCTATCCTCTCACCATCTGTTTCTAACTTGTTCCTCTGCAAGTCGTTTCTCTTGTTTACTCTCTCTATCAGTGCAGGGGCAGGCCGGGAAACTGGTTGGTTGAATTCGTGCTAGAGGAGGGAATTGACAGCCCTCAGCTATTACGATGTAACCTTCCAGCGGTCCGCGGCTACGCCGGAAAAACAAATTGGCATGCGGTGACGCAGGGTAATCTATCTGTCCACTCAGGTCTGCAGTACGTGCGCAACTATCTATATAAATAAACATATTAGCGATGCGAAGCCCAATGCGGTACAGTATAATACTGTATCGCGGGTTCTTCAAATCACACAGTAAATTGTATAAAGAGTGAGTTAATAACTTCTGAAGTTCAAACTCGATACTCAATACAAACATAGAACTCATACCTCTCAGACCCGTGTACTAATACAGGCCCGTGTACAATTACAGACCCGTGGTCTATAACAGGAAATACGGTACTTATTACTTCACCATCGCATCAGGAAAGCTCCCTCGTAAAACAGCAGAAATTACATGTCCACATTCACAATAAATATGCAAATATAGAGCTCCTCACTTCAGTCATTGATTGGATGAGGATAAAAAAGCCCGATGAGGATCACTGATCAAAACAGACAACACACCACACGTAATGTACAGCAGGACGACAGGAAGATTCTCTCCTTTCATCACTTCAGTCCATACATTATATAATCATGATTACGATTATTATGAGTATGAGGATGTTCGCACAGTCTTTAAACACACAATCACTTAACTTTGCTTTTGCTTTTGGCTGCCTATAAACGGTATTATTATGATTTCTATAGGGAACCATATAGGACCATATACATAGTATATATATGGGACCACAAGCAGAACAGTACCAGAACCAGCAAAACCAGACATATATAATTTCACATGTGACCCAAGCCAAAGTCAAATTCAAGCAGAAAAAAAATACTTGTAAGTCATACTACTAAATATGTATGTATGCATGGCCATATCATGCCATCCAGTAAAAAGACATAATTTTAATTATATAAAATGTTATGTACACGCCACACTATACAGCATACAAAATTTGCATCATAATATCCTGTACACAGATATTATGTAGATTATGTAATTATATGGATATTTTGCTATATAAAAATGGTCGAGGCCACAAAGTCCGCAAATGAAAATGAAAACCAAGCACCAAACCCAAGCCAGTCTCAACATTGAACAACAACAACAACATCAACAACAGTAACATTAACATTACTTAATGAAATCTTGAATGTCGTTCAACAAAAAAAAGGCCCCAGTCAAAGGAAGGCAACAAAAAAAATGCTGATGCAAAAAACAAAAGCAGTAAAGTCAGGCAGGCGTTGACTTTAATAGCAAAAGCAGTGCAGACAATAAATATGCATATATATACTATAGGTATTACACTTTTGTACTCTAGAACAGTCAGACCTCCGGCCTCCGACCAGAACCAGAACCAGAGACCAGGCCAGACCGAGACAGGTATATATAGCTATATATTCGAGAATCACCACAATATACACACATTTTAGGCTATAACCAAAATCATTATAGAGTAAATTAGTACACCAATTTATGTGTACAGACTACAGACACATGTAGACACAGGTACATTCATTATTCAACCCTTTGTGTCCCTTTTGTGGTACGCATACAAGTTTCCCCTGTTATACGTATTTTTATATATAGTATGATGATGGAAAATTGACGAAAATAGTATAGGAATTCAAACGAAAGGGAAATTAATAATAGTATACGTATTATGCATGGCCCAAAATGTTCAATGGAAATAGAAACTAGGTATATACTAACTACTTACACAAACAAGCGCTGTGTATGCTGATAATCTTATAGACGAACATCTCAACAACATCTCCATCTCCTCAACAGATCCGCAGACAGAACAGGCCAGAGCCAGAGCCAGAGCCAGAGCCAGACCGTGATCGTCATCCTCATAGCACTATATGTATAGCCACATGTACTTAGTGTGTAGGTTTCTAGTGTCTAGTATAGCACTGCTGCACTACAACTCTATCTTTTTTTTTGTTTTTTTTGCGTCGTGGCCATGGGCAGAAGTTGAAGTGTATAATGTGACTGGTAGTCTCGGGCTGGTTCTATGTTGTTGTGCCTCTGGTATTCGTCTGGCTCAATATAAAACTATGTAATTGCACTCATGTCAGCTGGCTTGATTCAGGTTCTGCTGGTCCTGGTCCTGGTCCTGGATTTGATAACTCAAATATTCCTCAACAGGATTTTTCCAGATATATAAATGAGATATTATTACATTAGATAGTTTTTACTTATTGTGTTTGCATTATTTTTAAAGTTAAATTTATTTGCATACCTATTTAATTTTAATAATAACATGTGGTTATTCTCCAAAAGTTTGTTTAATTCCGTTTAATGTAAGTGAACAGGACCAGATTAGTAGATTGTTTTTTTGGATTTGACATTTTCTGATGAAAACACAAAATATGTTTATAAAACAACATATTATATCATCTGTGAAGAACCAAAATGACCCATATCCAATTTAAGCTACAATCAAAATGAGCTAATGTCCTAAAAACAAAATGAGAAACATGCGTAAAATGTTAAATAGAAGTTTTTGAAAAGCGTAAAATTTTCTATTTTCGTATTTTTCAACAATACAAAATGTTCTATTTACAAGTTTTTTGAAAAGGTGCAAAACGTTCTAATTCCATGTTTTCGAAAAGGTGCGAACATGTCTAATTCCATGTTTTTGAAAAGGTTCAAAATGTACTAATTCCATGTTTTCGAAAAAGTGCAAAATGTATTGATTCCATTTGTTTGAAAAGTGTAAAATGCTCTAATTCCATGTTTTTGAAAAGGTGCAAAATGCTCTATTAAATAATTAAATGCTCTCAAGACATATTTGAATATTTTGTAGATAGTTAATATTGTTTATAGCTAAAACTGGATACGGGTCATTTTGGTTCTTCACAGACAATATTATGTAATTTAATTGACATTAATAATCGATAGTTTAGAGCATATGACATAGGGATTAAACATCTGATTATAATATTGTGTGGATTCTGATGATGATGATGATGCAAGGAAGGAAAGTGACAGGGAGTGTACGTGCTGGCCTATTGCCTAGCTATCTTTGTACGCAGTCTTTGAAATAAAAATGGTAAAATAGTTCTCTTGCACGTCCTAAAAGTTCCACCAAACAACGTTCAGGAACAAGAAGAAAAAACATAGGAAAATATTAGGATTTACGAAGACACACAGCGTAGCCAAAAAATGAAGCCAATGCCCATGGCCGAGAGTCTCAATTCGAGACTGTCTCGAGAGCATAATAGCGTGTAGTAAATAGTAGTAGCTTCACTTACCCGCCATGGCCTTTACGGACCGCCCCAAAAAGTCCCCCCAACAACAACAACAACCCAAATCCTATCTACTAGCATCCCAAATCCCAAGCTACTATGCATGATGCTATACTGTAAAAGTCTGTAAAGCTACCACGAGAAAAAACATTTTTCGTTGCTCTTCTTCTTAAACTTATTACTGAACAACTGAACACAACTGAAACTGCTCTTGCTCTCTCCTCTTGTTATTAGTTAGTATAATTGCATACTTTTGGGCACTATATAAAAGCTAGGTACAACTGTGTGAGACAGGAAAGTACCCAATATCCAGGGGCTACGCAAAAATTTAGTGCGAACCAAAATCCTGCACCCATTATACCTTTGCCGGTTTAATGAAAAATTTGAACTCTACCCTGCACCTAAGAATCCGAGGAAAGATTATACAGTAGATAGTTCAGATCCAAATTTTTAGTGAAAAAGCCTAAATTTTGCCTATGTATATTATTGTATAGGAGTCAAGCTTTGGTGAGCTCGATTAAATTCTGACCGGCGTTCGCCCAGAATGATTTTCTATACAAAATTTGAAATTTTGTTCTAAATTCCTCTAGCGGTAGATATAATAAACAACAATTTTCAAGTGAAGAAATTATAGTATTACAAAAATTAGTTTTAAAAATCAGACCTCACAAATTTATTTAAAAAAAATTATAAAAATTAAAATCTTAAAAAATTCCGGAATGACGTTTTTAGAAAATAGTCTAAGGATTAGAAAAACTCAAATTCTATCAAAATCAGATGAGAACTGTAGAAGTTATAGGGCCGCAAAGTTTCAAAATTCGAACTTTTTAAAACCTTGGCGGGTCACTTTGAGTTATGCACTCGAGTTACTTTTGATCTGTGCTATTAAAAAGTAGCCTAATTTTTTGGAATGGGTCTTATAACCGGAATTAGTGACTAAACTGTGCGAGCCATTACTTTTGTTACTATTCACAAGCACGAACCTATCACGTTGACACGGAATTCAAATGGGCTTAACTGAAACTGACCGACGTTTCGAACTGGAGGGTTTATAACAAAGGGAGATAGGGATTTTATTAGTAATTACATATTGAGTGGCGACCGAGAGAGTGCTAGTCAGAACGATTTCTGAGTCTCGGCCAACATTCACATTTTCTCAGCCAAGACGAGAGGTACTCAACAGTAGAGTTTCAAAGTGCTAACAATTGGCGTCTAGTTTTTTAGCCAAGCAACAAGTCTCCAGTAAGTATAGTCGTGAAACAAGGAGAATGGAAGTTACTGGAATTATAATTGTTGTATCTCTTTCTGCTCATGTTCGAAAGTATTATTGTAATTAAAATTCAGTCAGACCTTCGAAAATTGTGTTTGGTTGTTTTCCTGAACCGCGGCTGTTTGCCGGATATATATTGGTCATTTAAAAGTCGGGCCATTATTTGAAATTGAAGTTTTGGCCGTTTTGTCTGTCAGTGAGTCAAATTGTCAGTGCCTTAGGCAGCCAGTCTTTAAATTCCGGGTCAAGTGGTAAGAATATCATAATTAAAAAGGTATGTAATGTATTTCTTTGTGTTACACGTATTTTATGTACGTATTGATGGCGTGAGGAGATGGCATTTATTATTTATATCGCAGTATGAGGGAATTTGGAAATGTCATAGGGTAAAAGCAGATGTACCTACGAACGTATTATTATGCCATCTACTATTGGATATATAGTTGGGGTGGAGATGATGTATTTATGTATGTGATTCGTGCAAACAATAATATAAAGGCAACTGCATAACGAATTAATTGTTGAGTTTGTATTTATTGGTGTGTTGATTTAATGGCATAGCATAGTGGTTATGGTTATGGCTGTAGAGGTAGAGCTGAGTACCGTAAAACGGAGATGATGCATGTGGTATTAGTTCTCGTTATGTATATTAGTGTATATAGTTAGGGATTTAGGTAAGAAGATATGTCCCGGGGGATTAGAAGTCGTGCCCCGATTGTGAGTAGGGATGTCATGAGCCCTGCTCACAGTCTCTTTAAAATATGGGTCAGTCATGTCGCGTCATTTTTTTGTCAGTAAAGTTGGACGAAGCCAGGTTAAAGTCAGAATCAGAAGAACAACTAACTGCAAAACATGCTTTGTCATCTATAAATACGACGACATTGATACTTAAATTTAAGATAATGTAAATGTCCATGCAGTTTAGTTGCCAAGAGCAGTAGGACATACTCGAATTGTTCGGGTCTGTTTTATTTTTATCATTTTTCTTCCAAAATCCCGTATAAGTGAACTAAAAGACCAAAAATGCTAGAAAATCTGTCCCTTTTATCCGGATAATCCCTTTTAGCGGTTCCCTTATAATCGGATAATTTTAAGATTGAAACAGGCTGGTCAACCAAATATTTAAAATTTGTCCCATATATCGGTTTTCCCTTGTAACAGAATCCCGTTTAAACGAATTTTACTGCATTGATTAATTGATTTTAATACAATTCCATTATTTTTTCGAATCAAACAAAAATGAATTTTTCGGTGGTTTTAATCCAAAACCGCAGTGTCATAAATGTTCACGATTGGGTAAATAGTTTATGTAATCCAATAATAAACGTAGGCTAACCCTCCAGTTCAAATACACGTATTATATACGCCTAAATACTTAAGTAAGTAAGTAGTTAAGAATGTCAACATTATAGTTCGATAAACCTCTCCCCCACTTTAGACAAGGGAAACACCAATGGAATAATTTATGCATGGCCCCGCATATGCACATCCAAGTTGACAATTATCATTATTAGTGGAACGATCCTTCTCCTTCGGATTTCATAGAAGTTGGTGCCGTCGTACATAAAGATATGTTGAAAATCGTACGTCGTAGTTTGTTTGGACTTTTGCTGGCTGCCTCGTGTGCATTCAATAAGGTACGTTCCCGTTCACGTTCAACTCAACGTTGTTGATAAAAAGTAAGAGAAGCAAAAAGGATCTTCTACACTGCACCGTACGTACAATAACAATACACCCAGACGGCAGTCAGCCTCCATAGTGGGGTTTTGTGTAGTATAATGCAGTACATATGGATGAATGCCTCATACAATACAGGGTGGAAATTACGTGGGAAATTGTAGTAGTGGAAAAGCTTTTATTTTGGAGGCTTGCATAAATTACTTGAGTGTATTTACGGTGGGAGGGGGTCCCATCCCAGGTTAAAATAATTAATTATAGCGAAGTAGTAGCATGCGTTGGGATGAGTGAGGGGTCTTGCCTTCATTACGTCATATTGTTTGGGGTGAGGTCTAAATAATATGACGTCCTTTCCCTTCAATTGAACAAGCTGAGAGGAAAGAGGGAGAGGCTGGTGAAAATTGAGATTTCTTGTCTTGTCTATCACAGAATCGTTGAAAGACCCCCTACAAGAAGTATGCATTTAGAACAGCGCAGTGGAAAACCGGTGCTCAAGAATAGGAGAAGGGGTGAGTTGTATTTATGAATTTGTAAAATAAAGCGTCATTTCTGCGAGCCCCTTAGTGAGTTAGTTTTCTGCGTTGCGTGTACGTGTACTGAGGAGGCGAGAAAAGCCCCCTCGTCCAGTGGACCCAAAGTCAACCCGCTTTTTTACGTTTGCCTTCTTCCTACGCACGCTTCTCTCCTTGTTCAGGATTTTCCATCCCCTGGAAAACAGTCTGAATCTGGTTTTCACATCGGAACCATCATACGTCAACATCAACATCCACATCAACTCTCAAGTCAACTCAAATAATTATTATACACAACTACTACCATACTAGTGACTAGTACTACATTCTACATATTTACCAGTTACATTTAAAACCATTACATTTATTTATTCCCCATCCAAATCCAAGTCCAAGTCCAACTGGATCTCTCCAACCTCTGGATCCATAATCCATATACATCCTTAATCCATATCCACACAGGAGGACAACATTACAAGAACCCAAAACATTCGTAAATGAAACACTTGATTTCAATACTTCGAATTTTAACACAGTCAGTTGACAGCGATAGTCACACAGTGTCCAGCATACATACAACATACATTCAACATTGACAATTGACATTGTCCTCAATAACAAAAAAACACACAACAAGAGTGAAGAGTGACAAAAAGATGAGTAGGAAGAGAGGAGAAAACGTGATCCTGTATCAATAAAGCATTTGACTGTAAGTTCAAAGTTTGTCATTCGATCATTATATTACGATTATTTATCTACTTCTTCGAGCATTCTTTTAATACCGTCAATCGTGTTCGTTGTTGTGTCGGTGTTGTTCTCGTTGTCGTTGATCATAGCTGATATTCGTGTCGCGAGTGACAGTGACCGCCACCGTGTTTGGTTGGTTCATCATTAATATCAATAAATATTGGATTTTTGAATGTACAAAAATTGAGGATTTAATTTTAAATTCACTTGTCACTTGTGACTTGATGGCAGATGTTGATTTACAAACAACATTTTTTTCGAAAATTAAGGGCAGATAATGAAGAGGGGCTACAATAAGGATAACCAGAAACAGAAAATTAACACAAAAGACAAAAGCTGAGTTACGAGTGAATAATAATAATAATTAGTGATTTCTTTCGATTCAAAAATAAAGTAAATCAAAACTGTACAGACGGTGACAGGAACAATCAATTCACAGTTAGAAACCGAGTAGAAGACGGACAACAGGGAGGTTGCAGGTGTAGGTTTTGACGTAGTAATACATTGCACATTGTTGATTGTTTGTGATTGTGGTGTCAGTGTCAACTGTCAGTTTTACTATATACAGATTGTTGGTTACTATTATTTTCAATTGTCTCGAGAGCACAAAAAAAGAATTTAAAGGTACAAAGAAGCAAGAAAGGGAAAGAAGTAAAGGTGAAAAAAGAGTGAGTTGTCGTACATTCGTTAAAAAAATAAATAAAAGTAAAAACCTCGGATTTTTCAGTTGAGAGTTCAAAGGTCAGTGTGTGTAGGTTTTCGAATTTGAGGATTTTAAAGAATAAAAATAATATTGAGTCCACCGCAAAGAAGTGAAATATCGGTTGGTTGTTGGTTGTCAGCTAGTTTTAAGTTTGAAGTTCAACTGACTGTCAACTGTCAATCCAATTCGACTCGTGATTGTTGATTGAGTATGTATCTATCTGTTGTCGGTTGTTGACTAACTCTGCTCTTAACTCTGTACATGTCAGAAGGGAGTGACATTTAACATTTTCTCAAAGCGTGATTAAATATATTTCATATATATTTGTATTTACTATTTGTGTACACACTACTACCAAAAACTACGGATCTGAATCTGAAATCGGAAATTATTTACACTGTAATTGATTATTGACTCTGAGCTTATAGTTTTTCTACACGTCTGTTCAACAGAATCAACAACTATCAGCTTGAGTGTTGACTATTCTTGTGTTCTACAACCAATAACTAATTTACTTTACCCTTGTCAAGTTAACGAATCAACAAGAATCAACAACTAATAATTAAACGGAGATCAATGTCCACATTCAACATTCAATATTGATTTGTGGAGTATCAAATACATGATTTATATTGTTTGATTCCCAATCTTCTCGTGATTGTTTTATACCTCATTGCTCTGTAAGATCTGGATCTAATCTGATCCAAGTTAATTGATTTAATCATTCGTCAATCTATCCACACATATGCAAAACATTTTTAATTATCAAAAATTGTAACCACTTTAAAAAACTTGTGGAAAAGCTGAGAACAACTTTTGCCTTTTAGTGTTCTGTCAATTTACTCTTATACCAAGTCATCTGTGTCTATTATTGCATCAGATAATAAATTAATTTCAAGCAAACGTCAAGCGTTTTAAAATACTTGGTTCAATTAAAAAGTTACAATTCAATCGAAATTTAGAGGGGTTCAAAGTGAAACAAACAACTAAAAGTATTTCTACACAACAAAAATAATTATCTTGTCTTCGATATCAATATCGATTTATTGGATTTGCTGTATTTGGAAAATTTATCGTTCCAACAATTTTTGTCAAAGGACAACCACTCCATCTCACAAAACCACAAAACTATTAGTTCAGTAGTAGCTAATTGGGTTACTTGCAACAATAATAATTGCTAACTTAATTAGTTGTGAAAGTGTGAATTAGTGTGATCATTATAGTTTACTTCAAATTCAACTGGACAGACTGACGAATTACATCACGTAAAACATTGAACATCCTTTTTCGAAATTTCTAAACATTAAAAACATCACAAATCACAACTCGCTTTCACAACATAAAATCCCCAAACACAATCAAAGTAAATAATTATTCTTCACTTTTTTTGGTGACCGATGAATGTTATGCACAATTTGAATTATCGAGGAAGTTATAATTACATCAAAAGTCAAAAGTGCTTTGTGGGACTAACAATAATAAAAAAATAAAAACACTATCCACAATCAATCAATAATCAAAGAAGAGCTTATACAATTGACTTTACAGTTACCAGTAAATTAAAAATTCTACTTTTAATTGAAAAGTGTCAATGCCCTAAGAAACGTTATACGTAGAACACAACGTACATGAATTAACCTCATTATTATTCGTAAATAGTGAACTCAACGTACAAGATTTGAATGAAAAGTACCTTACCTTTACCTCAAAAGTAAACAGACACAACATTAATCAATAATTAGTGGTAAAACAAAATTTTTTGAACTTGAGTAAAATTAATTGTGCTCTACAACATTATTGATTTTGATTAATTTCAAAACTATCATCATCATAATTAATTTAGTATAAAAAATATTGAAAGCGATCATAAATCGGATATCGACTTCGACCATAAGAACCGGAACAAAAGTTTAAACTTTGCAAGTTGTTATTTCAATCTAATTAAGTGGTGCTCTACCATCCATTGTTTTATAATTTAATGGAACTTTTATTCAGGTATTTAAAGATGCTTTACTTCTCATTATTTTACTACTATACATAAAAACTTATTTGAATACATAATAACATAGCCTACAGCCCCAGCAATGGTATTATTGTCATCTGTCACGACTGACTAATAATAAATACTGTGATAAATAAATACATTAGTGCATTAATTAATTAACAGATTAGTGGTAAAAAATAATACCGATGCCGATGACCAAAAAAAATGTACTCACTAGTTAGTATTTTTTGTATTAGTTAAAAGCATCTGTTTATAATTTTATTTCTTTTTAAATGTGTAAGTTGCAATTTATTTAACTAATTTAATTAGTCCAGCCTTTTTAAAAGTGTTAGTTGAGATGATCATGGGAAATAATTTAGCAGCCGCGTAAATGAAACTTGCTATGCTTATTCATGGGAACGTTAAGGAAACACAGAAAAACAAATCAATTCCAAAACTAATGCAGTTCATACTTACACCATGCATACACTTGTCCAATCTTTAATAGTTAAGTACGTAATTGAACTATTGACTTCAGTTAATTTTTAATTTGCTAAATGAAATGCGAAACTGCTAATTATTATTAATTATTGCTATAAATATTCAAAGTATGTACGGAGTACTTACTTGAGACTTAAATACTTAAAGCTACATGATTATGTTGAACTAAATACCTACATTACTAATTTACGTTCAAATACATACTGAACATGTGAATCAATGAACTTCCATAAACTTAGCACATACTACATATTGAGGCTTAAATTTAAAGTGGTGACTCGCTCATTTTCGTAGTAAAGTCAAAAGTAAAAAAAGAACAGTTACTGGCTATTACGAACGAGAGGACAGTGTGACTACGGTCGACCGTCATCGTCGTCTCGCTATGGTGCTATAGTGCTATACATGGCTATATAAGTGAATCACTTTGTCATTCTAATACTAATTAAAACTGTAAAAAAATAAGGAAACCGCTTCGAACCAGTCTGCATTCCCATCCTATCCAGATTTTGTTTCTATTTTTTTACTTTACATTATTTAATGTTGTGTCAACCATTATTTTAAATTTTATATTTTTAATATTAATTTTATTCACACACTAGTCGGTGTCGGTAAGTACATTACCACGTAATTAATTGTACAATATTTACGCCGAGACCTACCCACCCAGCCAACTATGACTACGTGACGACATGAGTGGAAAATAAAGCCCAAAATCATCATTATAGTTGCATTTTTGAATCAGTTTTATTATATAGTATTTTATATGGGTCACATATGTATATTATACTATATGCTTCGTGTTGCAATTTTGATTTTTGGTATTATTATGATGTTAATTTTCACGAAATTAACTGCCAATTATTAATTAATGCAGATATTACAGAATTTAAGCACAATCAAGATCGTAAACGTCATTTACTCTATATCAAGTGTGTATATTGTTGTGATCCCCAACGTCTGTCTATATATTATGTCAGACGCCATGGCCATACTATTCGATTATGACTGAAGGAAAAGGGATCAACAAATTAATTAAAATCTAGTATGTAGGTAGGTATGTATTATTGCCAATGCAATATTTCCCATTCCATGCTCTTCACTACGCGATCGAAATTCAATCCGAAAAATAATAAAATTTTAGTCATTACAATCGTTTGCAAAATAATGATTGGTGTCAGTCGTCAACTCTGTGTCATCTGTGCTGTGGTGATATGGGATGGGATATGGGCTAATGGGCTGGTCGTATCGTTTCATAGTTTAAATACTTTAAATGCGCACTTTATTTTCGAATTAAATATTTTGTAATTATGTAGGTATACAGGGTTTAATTTGCCTGCATGGCTTCGAGTACTGCTGCTATAGTGCTGTGCTAGCACATACAGTTTTACAATTCAGTTATATAGGTAGATGAATTTAATTCACAGTATCACAATAATGTGTGAATTACGTCCCCATATATTATAATCATCATAATATATTACATGAGCTGCACAACCAGGGCCAGGACCAGCACCAGGACCACGGCGACGGCCACATGATCTTCATTGCAGTCCAATAAAAACAAAAACAACATTGTACCATTGTAGATTGTGGAATAGTGGAATGTCCATGAGTCATGATATCTGTATGATTAAATGATATCATATGAAATTTCCAGTTACTATATACCATCTACTGTCTAGTATGTGCATACATATATACACAGTGACCCAATCGTAATATCTGATATCAGCACAGATATTGTATTTCAGAATTCGCAACCCTACTCAAATTTGCAACAATATATTATTATCTCTACCCAAATAAGTAATAAAGGAATACTGCTATATTGCTATACATATCCAGTATAAGTAGTTTGCAAAAAATAAATGAAGAAAAACAAAATTATTATACAATCTCACTAGTCAGTGACAATGGTGTACTGCACTGGAGACTAGTGACGCACGGGTTTACATTAAAAAAAAATTGCAAAAAATTATATTTTGCAAAAGCAGTAGAAAGAAACACTCCTTTAGTTACGTTGTAGTTTATTGATATACGTACCTACATACCTCTATGCATTTTTGTTTTCGTCCATTTCCCGGTGGTGACTGACTGAGTGATTTAATTATTGTGTGTAATTATCAAGACGAAGCAATTATTGGTTTTGGTTTCTTTCGGTGTCGGTTTCAGGATCATGATCCGCGTAAAAGTGGAGTATAAATGTTATTGGTCTACATAGTATATTATATTATAGTTAGTATACAATTATGCAGTTTTTTATTTCATAAATATTTTGTCCGGCGCCAAACGGATGCGATATTGAAACCGACACCGAGCTCGAGACCGATCAAAAAAGTCCTCGGTCACAATTATTACGTGCATAGGTAAAACGTATGATCTGATCTGATTCGATTCAAGATATTTACGTCTGTCGTACTATTTTCTATTTTCGCCTTACTACTACAATGTTATTATATATTTCCCATTCTATCAAGTAGAGCACTGTGATTATCTACAATTTATTATGTACGAACCAACCGAGACAAGGTGAGTTATAGCATGAGACATGAGAGCCTAGAGTCCTGTTATTGTATGGTCATGGTTATTATAGAGAAATCATTGACTATTGGTGATGATGCGTTCGTCCTCGATCGTAGCATGGACTGTGTCACTGTGTGATGATGGTGGTGGTTGTAGATTGTAGTTGTTATAGAGAAGGTACTTGGGTCCGTATTTGAATGTATTGAGCGTATGTTTCTCTGTGTCTGTTAATGTCTAAAAGGTACTCCATACATGCATAGTTGTACTAGTAAAAAGGTGCGCGGTGGTGTTTATATTGTCCATGTGGCAGAGCAGTTACCGTAACCGTGATGACACGACTATTTTTGAAACGGATCAATACTTACGATGATACGATTACGGCTACGGACGGAGGCTTGATTCCATTTCCTTTTTATATTTGTACTACTACACATATTCTGGATAAGGCGGGTTGACGTTCACGTTGACTTCCAGCTCCAGCAAAGTTGAGCAAAGCTTTTAATATGAACTCTCGTGACTTTGCCCACTTTCCAGAAAGAACTACACAACCTCCATCCTACATAAAACCTACCTATATATACCTGTATGCAGAAATTTGTACTCACGACTACTCACGAGCGCACAACATTTTTGAAGCAAACGCTCTCAGGGTGCTTGCTCGTACCGGTGTCGGTCCCGGTCCCAGCCACTGGGAGGTTAGGGAATCGAAATCCGAATGGAATTAAGCTCAGTTTTGTTTTCAACTTTGAAGTAATTTCCTCATGATTACCTCGAGACCGATACTCCGCTCATTTATTTTTCTCTTCCTCAGGACAGGCCTTCATGCATAAATCTATTTCTGCTCCATAAGCCAAAGATATAAATTACAATTCCTTCTATTTTTAGACAGTTTTCTTTTAGTTATTTATTTATATTATATTTTTAAATATTTACGTGCGTACTTACAAAGCGTACAGTCAAAATTACGCCTGTGTCAACATGCCATTTTGTGTCGAAATGTCTAAACTCATGAATTCATAAATTATTTTTTAAAATTTGATTAATTATGCTTTACGTAGGTGCATTGGTAGAGTACATACGTACGACCTACATTAATTGCATCGCAGTTGAGAGAGGTGCGAGATGATTTAACCTTGCAATTCTTCAAAATAGTAAAATGATTTTTTTGCATGTGCAATAATTTTATTGTATACAGTAAAATGCTTAAACATAAGCAAATTCTCATAATTTATTCTACTTTCGTTTTTCATGTTAAGTTAAAATATGAAATAGAAAGGAGCGTGCCAGGGCCAGGGCCAGTGCCAGTAAATGTCAAGAAGGTCAGCATTCACAATTTTTTTTCTTGTATGTTTAAAAAAGAATATGCTAGTATTAGCACGACATGGTTACGTGGTAGCAGAGCTGTACCCACAGGACCATTACTCCTTCCTACAATGTAATTGCTTTTGCTTTCAGTTTACTACCGGCTCCGAGGCCAGGCCAGAGTTGGACCTTGCAAATGGTATAATGTGGCTGGAGAAAGTCTAATGAAATTATTGTATGGGTTTCAATTCAATTTACTTTCTGACCTTTTTTTTGTGTATTTTATTAAAAGGCTTTGCTATAAAATAATAGAAAGAACCCGGCAAGATAACAAAAAAAAAATAGCATATGAGAGAGTAGCTGGTGTAATTACTTAATTACTTCCGCTTTCAGGTTTTTTAACTAATTGCTTCGAGTACTTGGAAATTGAAACTGTTGCTGTATCTGTATACTGCACAGAATACAACCTGGTTTCTTTACATAATATGGTTTACCTGAAATGGCAATATATGGATGGCGGTGAGCATGGTTTTTTAGTTTACATAGTTAGTTTTTGCTTTTTACTTACGTACAAATTGAAATTGAAAATAGATCCTGTTCTGTTGAACATCCGGATTTTTAACCGTTATTATTAATTGACGCAATTCTTATTCATGTAAATTATGATCGTCATTTAGTAGTAGTCTACGTCGGTCTTTTATTTATGCTTTGTGCATATTGCTCCCAAGCAAACATTTTTATTTCAACCAAAACTAAACTAATAACAAGAAAACCCACCACAACCCACATTGTCAACTGTGTACAGACGCAGGCTACAGGCGCTACAGCTGTTCATGTTTTATACACTGTATTATCATTCTTAGTCCTCTATTCTTGAGGTCCAATTATCTATGCATATCGTTTATTTTATTTTCATTAAATTCTGCGGAATTCATCCACGTAACGGCATTCGGTTTCGGTTTCGGTTCCGGTGGCTTCCCTTTATTCACCATGTAGGCATAAGCTTGAAACCATTTAAGGGACAAGAATACAGTTTTATTATGATGAGTAAAAACAAAAGGAATTTCATATCTGCAAGGGCTTTTGCTAAATAGCAAATTTCGAAATTCAATATACTAAACTCACAAGCTGTCTTTTAAAAATTGCCAAGTTTCGTTGCCGCTGTGATCATCGTCCTTTTTTGTGTGTATAAAATTGACTATGCTTTCCTGGTTTATTAGTCTCTAACTACACTGGCACTGACTGACGTCACGTGCACAAGGAAGATGACAGACGGACAGACGTAAGTAGCACGTACTACGTAGACTCCGTCAGTACGTGGGACGACGCGAACGTCGGACGTGGCAATGATACGACTCACTGTTGTGACATATGGAAAATGAAACCACACCAGCAGCAGCAGCAGCAGCAGTAGTAGTAGTAGGCTTTCGTCTTTGTTCCATATGTACATGTACAATACTTGTGTACTTGCTAAAGTAAACTGATTTAATGGAAAATAGAATAGTGTAGTAACATAATAATAGTAACATAACAATACAATGTATTATTACGTTCACAGAACACCAGAACACTGTTAGTCTTCTTATCCAATATTTGAATTACGTCGGCTCAATTTGTTTAATCAAAATCAAGGCGGGGAAATTTATTTTTATTGCAATACAATAATATTAATAGTAATAGTAGTGCTAACCAACAGTCGTTATCGTTATCATTATTACCGTTGGAAGTATTTGTGTGTAACGGAAATAGTATGAAGTTAAGTAAATTTGACATTAATGAATATAATACATATAGTATTGTTCATATTATCTGTAATTATAGATTAATTTCAATTTAGCTCTCCATCAGTAGAGTAGGTACATAGGTACCCATATATAAGTGGTAACGAAAGAAAATTTAATCAAAAAATAAAAATCGATTTGGCCTAAAAATAAAAGACAAAGAAATGAGCGTAGGTGGAAATTGGGTATGGAAATCATAAAAAAGTATCCGTTTAGTTGAATACTATATTTTATTCTTGACGCACTCTTTTGGAAATTGAACTTGTGTAATTTTGTGTTGAGACTCACTCCCTGCCAACGCAACCATGTGATGTATGAATAATTGAATACTAGAAGAGCTTTATTTTTTTGCAGTGCAGAAATTGGTAATTTGGCTATGTCAGTATAGCCTATAATATATAGGTATATTGGTAAAGGACTAAGGACGTAAAAGTTACAAGATTGCAAGCGTAGGTAGTCCACACAACGAATTATTGAAACTGAAATAGGTAACTTTCTCGAATAAAAACTTATTACAGATGCGGAGCCAACTTAAGATGTAAGAAATGTCACTCTCATATAAATATATAAAAGAAAGGGGAGACAGATATTGAAAAGTGGATTTTATTCATGTAGGTTCAAGTACAAAAACAGGGATTTCGCTTCAGCCTAAATTTAGTGTTCACTATACAGATATGTGTAGGTGCGTACATTTTTATATGGGCATTTTTGATAAGTAGCTAGAAGCTACCTACTTTACGCCTTTAAGAAGTTGTGTACATAGCGCACACATTAATTTTCTAAAATGTCTAGTAAGGATTATGGGGGCAAATTACAAAGAAAAAAATTGATTAGTAATATTTTTTATCCATTTTTGGTTAGTTAATTTCCATAATCCTGAGTCATGACGAATGATCGATTGACAGATCCTGTTAATAAACTTATAATTAAATATTAATTTATTTGATTTTGTGGATTTGGCGACAGCTCATAAATACAACATTTTGCACATATATGCTTAAACCACAACTAATACTGCGGTATGCAGTATTATGCTGTTGCTGATGGGTAGATATAATATTTAGCTTCCAAATCTGAATCTCGATCACCCATTAGAAATAAAAACGAGCATATGGAATAGCATAAGGAAAAAATTGGAACTAATCCTTCCTACTACCTAAAACGTCTTCTCATACACGAGTATTATAGTGGGTGCTATTGTTTTTTTTGGTGACGGTTCTGATCTGGTTCTGGTTCTTTCTGCTGGTGGTGACGTTCGACTACGCCTACGACTTTGAAGGCTGAGAATGATGATGAGAGCCTGGAAAATATTTAGAATCTGAAAAAAAAATGTGAATCAGTCAGTATGTGTGTGCACAATGTTGATCATGAAATTTGTTCCGGCTGTTCTCCTTTTCCCCATTTTTTTTAAAGACAAGAAAAAGTGTAGGCGTTCTGCGCTCCCACAATTTTGGTCTCTGTCAATGTAGTCTTATATATGTGCATGTGTGCGTAGTGTCCGTTATCCCATATAGTTTCATCTATTGTCCTTATTTATATATGTGTATTTAATTTTGATTTTGAATGTGGCTTCGCTGACCTTTTTCATTTTCTAATGTCAACTCTCTTACGCTGTGCGGCTCAATTTTCTCAACATTTAATTCCGCAAGAAGACTCTGAAAAAAAAGTAATTTTCTTCGACGTCTACGTCGACGTTGACAAACTCGGAACTTTATCATAGGACAGAATGCTCGCTTTTTGATTTCCAATTAAATTCAAATTCAAAGTCGGCTATATGCATATAGTTACAGATAGATATGCCATGATATTATGTGTCGCGTTGTACTGTATATTATATGCTTCCTATGCATAAGTATACACATTATTGCGTACAGATATTTCTTTGTGTTTGTTTTTCCTTGCTACAGAAAACATGTTGCAATTTCTTGTGTGAGGAATTAAATACGCTAAGATTTATAATAAAATACCTATGTACTCATGGACCTATACTGCTAATAATCTTGTTAAGAGATCAGTATCGAGTATTCAAGTAGCTGTACACGTATTAATTAGCATATTTTGTAAATTCTTCAATTCGTGGAATTCTGATTGTACTTGTAAATGAATGATTTTCATTATTTTTTTGATTCTGCATTGGTAAACGTTGACCTTGTGGGGTGACTTCTGGTTCTGGTTCTATTGTGTTTATAGTATCCAACTCATAAGTATGAGTTACTATATACCAATATTAATGCAGTACATAGTTATTGCTTATACAGAGCTAGTTAGCCCAATAAGAGGCTTAGCAACAAAAAGCCCAAGTTCAAACATGGTTTAAAATACACATTATGCGTCCTATTGTTAATTTTGTTTTCGTATTATTTACAATCATGTTTCTGGTATAGTAACTCCGAGCATGCGTATTAAATGTGTAGTGAAAATTTTTTGAAACCTATAAAGAACTGTTTTGATTAATTTTACTTTTATCAACCTCGTATTTACATTTTACTGTGTACATTCCACATACCTGCACCTATAGGTAGGTAGGTATATGTAATTGTATATAAATATGTGCATATAACGCTATCTATAAAAAGTATAAGACTATTATTAAAATATGTAATAAAATTATATGTTCCATCCGTAATCCTTATTATTTTCCTTTTGTTCCATTGATATTTTTATCTATTTTCAACTTTATCTTAGTGTATGCTATATCAGTGCTATCGTAATCACTAATCACTAATCACCAAAGTTTTTGACTGTTTTTGTTGGTCCCCATTCGAAACAGTTCAAGCCTCTTTTTTAGACGGTGAATTTGATTGATCAATAATAGCTAATAGAATTTTACGATACATTGAAACAAAAACTATTGTTGATTTATTTTTCTTTACTTACAACTTTTGCCATTTATTGTCATATATAAAGGAAGCGTAGTTGTAAAATCGTTAAATCCTTGGTTGTAAAGCGTAAAATATTTTATCAATTTAATGTATTATTATGAGCCTATTGGTGTTTTCTTTTTTTATGAATGACCTGCTAAAAATAATACTGCCTCTACTGTAGTCTGTGTAGTAATACAGGAAAGTAATGAGGGCGCCATTTCCATTTCCACTAGCACTACTTTACCACTACGAACTACGACTACCACATCGCTGATAATTCTTTACGTTTTTGTGTCGTACCGTGTACAATGAAAACAGTATAATATTATGCGTTTAATTTACTTACTGTGAATATGAATACGCACTTAATAGAATTGCGGTCGTTAGTTGTGGGTACTGGGTACAGTGATAGTAGTAGTAGTAAAAAAGAAAGAAATTTATTATTTATATTAATGTATAATAATAATTATTTATCTTTTCCTCCTTTTTATTTTTTGAATGAAACCTAACGGCGCCAATTTAACACTATAGCACCGAACAAGTACGGTGTTGTTTCTATTGTGTTTACAGGAACCTTGCCACACGGTTAGAGTTTATAATGTATACAATATGAAGCAATGGTCGCAAATACAACCCATCCGTGAGTCATTTCAGTTTTAATCTGCAGGTCGACCGACCGTGTTAATAGTTTTCTGTTGGTACCGGTGGCCGGATCATCTTGAGATGTACTACTAGTACTTGTTCATGAGGTCATGAGAAAAATGAGAATACGTTCAGTATTAAATACTATTAGAAGTCATGTGAGGTACCAACGTACCAGACTCATGACAAAGGTATGACCATGATTAAGAATATAAAAGCAAATTGAAATTATCAGTACGGAGACCGTTGACTGTGCACGGAAGTAGGGGAAGTAGCAGTAGTAGCACGCATATACGCTCATTTTCCTGAGCATATAAACGTAATCCCTACTTGCGTTTAACGTTTTGAAGTTCTGAATTTTTGAATGCTGGCGCCGCTGTTCTTCTCTAATTTACATTCGTATCTTCCCATGTCAGTCGTTTCGTTCAATACCATTCCTATTATGTAATTGTGTCGTAATCGTAATCTACATCCTGGATCTCGCTTCTTATCTCTTCGTGTGGATGTGGATAGAAACTACATAGCTAAATTCGGCACCGTCATATTTATGCCTCATATTTTATCGTAGGTAGGTAGGTACTTTACCTTTGATATGTGGACAGTGGAGGTTACATTGCAGCAATAATCTCTCCGTAATTAATAATTAGTATGTGTTTATCGCATGGGTACATTGCCCGTACGTAGTAGGGTCGCAGTATTGCACAGGATACGGCCATAATTGAATTGGAGATAGACTCTTCTATAACTCTTCTTTCTTCTTATTCACTACCGTCATCGCAACCAAGGCAAGGGAGCGTGCAAAAATTACGTCATTAAAAAATTCAAAATGCGTGTACCCCGCACCTATTATTGGTTGTATGTACGCCCATGTAAAAATATAGGGAGCTAGATCCTCCCCACAACCCTGCCCCAAACCGGCCCATGATGCACTTTTTGAACGCTCCCAAATAATAATATCTTACTTGCAAGTACTGAGTTATATACTGAGTAGCTTCTGCCGTTGCAATGACCATGTAGGTAATAAACTCACGAGTATTAAGTCAGATGGGATTTCTCATGTAGATTTCTAGATATTGTATTTTTTTACACACACACTCGTTGTAAAACAGTAGCAAACATTCCGCATGCAGGAGGGATATATTATGAGGTTTCTTTTTACTATGTATTTTGGCTACAGGGAGATACAGCCAGAATTATGAATGAAATGCCGTGGCTATATAGCTGTAGTAAATATATTGCTGTATATATGCTTTTAAAGTAATGTTAGATATAAAAATAAAAATTGACGAGAGTCCAACTTCCTGTCGATGTCGAAGTGGAAGCCGACTGTGTAGTTGAAAGTTGAATGTGGATGTGGATGTCGATACGGATGCGATTTGCTTGCGATGTGAAACAAATACACGATCATGTCTTCTTCCCTTTGCTTTTGTTTTACATTCATTCTCAAATATTCCCTTCCTTTCTACTATGTACCTACATACATACTCTTCCTCTTTTACGCACTATTCATAATCCCATTCATAGTCAGTCATGTGGCGGTCGTACTCGTAGTCGTAGTCAGTTAGTCAGTTAGTCAGGATCATGTGCTTTTTTTTACCAGTGCCAGAACATACAACAGCGACAGAAACAGAAACAGGCAAACTATAATACTCTGATAATGATAGTACACACTGCAATGATGAATGTGATGTGACGTAATCTCTGTCTACTGTCTGCACTGTCGACGGTCTGTGTACGCTCCACACAGCAACAGATTGCCAATATTTGATAGATTACCATATGAACGGCATGAACTGAATAGGAACTGAAGGGATATTTAATTATACATGGTAGGAAAAGAAAATATACATTTAAAAAATTTTGCTATATATTTAATAAGTACTACGTACATGTGGATACTGTCGAGGTATATGTAGCTAATTAACTATCATATCCCATTATTATCGCGTAGATTGTAGATTTTATACTGGAGTCATGATATTGTAGTACCTATAATACCAAATCGTAATCGTAAAAATACCGTCAAGAACTATCAGCCCTCATAATCAGTATATATGTTTGTTTTTCAACGTACATGTTGATAATGTCTAGCCTTCTCTTCTGCTAATAGTAAGTTGTACGTACTCTGTTTAAAATTATAATCATCTCTGTGTGGTTTAGTGTTCTGGTTCAGCTAGAGCGAGAGAGACAGGTACTAATTAGTCTCAAGTCGGAGGATGAGTCGTAAAAAAACAGTGTGTATGGAAGGAGATAATAATGCCCTGCTAAAACAAGAATCAAAAATGTGTTGAATCTCGCGCTTCCACTATAGCAAATCATTATTTTTTAAGTTCATTCATGAGTTTTGTAGTAATCGTAGGTATGATGGTGGCGGTGGCAGAAGGTAAAGGTACAGTTCACTTCACAAGTTTTCAATTTTTAACTAATGAAGAAAGCTGGAGCTGGACTCATCGTGATTGCGATTGGTTAGAGGATGTTGGGTTTTTTCTTCTTCATTCCAAGAAGTATTGGAGAATATCCCGGTCCCGTGATGTCTGTATACTTTATACTAGACTGTCGTTCGGGAACGGGAATTCCCGTTCCCGGACCGATCGGTCCGGGTCGGGAACGGTCCGGGACAGGATTTTTCTTTCCCCGAACTGATCGGGGCGGTCCGGGAACGGGGCGGGAAATTGGTTTTCCCGTTTCCCGACCCGACCCGGACCGGCGGGAAATTTCCCGAATTGGCGATGTATAGATCCTAGGTCATTTTAAGATGAGTGGCCTTTAATTTGAACAGTTGATGTTTAAGGAAATTTTATTTAAGCAATTTTTTCGTGAATTTAGCGCTCAATTTTAAAGTGCAAGTATTTATTTCTAAATTCAGTGTTTTAATTTGTTAGTATCTTGGTTTAATATGTTGTGGCATTTTCATTTAGTAGATTGTAATTTGCATTAAGGTGATAAGTAAATTAGTTTGGTATTACTATTCAGCTTGCTTGCAATTTAACTGCAAGTATATGAAATGTTGATTCTCCTTTTTTTCAAATTGTTACAAGCTCAAACTTTATTACAATTGCTTTACAGTTAAATAACAAAATATCGAAAGCATCGTACTCTTGTTTCTAAACACTATGCTTAGGTTGAATCTTACATTGCAGTGAAACCCAACACAATTTATAAAAATAAATTTTCAATTTTAGCAAGCGTTTATGTTTTTGTAACTCTCGGCATAAGCTTTATAAGTGATTACAATAATCAAGTCAATAAGTTATGCAATTTGGAGATATGTTTAATGCGTTGACCTCATGTTAAAAAAATGTTTGCACTTTTACATAACATATTGTTTAGTAGCTTTCTACAAGAAACTGCCGTCGTGGGATTTTTCAGTTTTCAAACGAGATAATAACAATTATGCAGGATATATTTAATCGTAGTATAACTTCCATAGCTTATTAGAAATGCCCAGTTTAGGAAAATTTACACAATTCTGAACAGATAAATTATATTAAGAACTCGTTTATTGGCTTATAAATCCCACACTGTTAAAATTCAAAATACTTACTAGATTTAGTGTATGGATTTTTCTTGTTTGGATGCTGAGCTTAAACGTCTAATAAAATAAATTTTTCCGTTGTGTTGTCTGCTACAAATTTGGTACGCATATCTTAAGGTTACGTTTTAGTTCTGATATTTCAAAATACAAATACCGATTTGAAATACCATATAGAAAAACTTGATATTAATTTTTGTCAAATGAAAACGGACATGAAGTGCTCTTAGCTCTTAAGTGTTACCAGACTAACGATAAGTAAGTTAGGCAAGCAAAATTCGAATATTTAAATCTTGTCTGAAAACTAAAAAATTTAAAATATGATTTTTAGTTAAATGTATTTAACTTTGAGTTAAATTGTAGACATCCTAATTTTAAAAAATTCAAACGCGCTTAAACAATTTTCTTCCTAATTTCTGCTTGATATCACTGTCAGCCAAACGAGAACGAAATGAAGTCGTTCTCGTCTTTTTGATCGGTCTTTTTTTCGACGAAAAAAAGGCGCATATGAGCCCTCCAAGAAAAATAAAACGGACTCCTCGAGTTTTGGAGCTGTGTGGAGCTGTGTGGAGCCCATGCCTTCGACTATGACATTTCCACTCCGCCTGCTTTCTGAGCCGACCCCCGACTATAGGAGCATCTTTTTTCGTCCACTGTACGCTGAACGCTGTGGAGTACTGTGGACTACCGTGGAGTACTAAGTACCTTAAGTAGTACCTACCTACCGTATGCCGTACATATTAATATATTTAATGCTTATGCTGTATTCTAATGCATATCACTGCATATATATTATATTACTATAAAGGCTGTAAGCATTAGGCATGTGGGCTACGTGTAATAGAATTTAGTGTTACAACTCAAATACTCAACACTAATAATTATATTAAATATTGCTGTACTTTTAAAATTTTAATCCGTATGGAACAATATTTTATTATTTTATTTGAATTATATTATTGATATAAGTACGTAGTAAAATCCAGTGTGACAACCCAAAGCCACGTATGTTTATTGCTAGTTTTATTTTAAATGTAATTTATTTTGTTAACTTATTATAAAACAATACATTGAAATCAAAAACAAACACATGAAATAAAATTAGCGGTACTGCAAGAAATTAACACACAAATGGCACTTACAATTGTTTCTTAAAGTATTAACAAAGTAAAATTAGGTTACGAAAAATAAAAGTAATCCATATACTAAGAAAACAGAATTTGAGTTTGGAGCTTTATAAAAATTCAGACCTCATTTCCTTATGCACAATATAAATTAAATGATATCAAGGTCTAACGTTATCAATGATTATTTAGCAGCAAAATAATGCTTTATTAAAGCTGCTGTCTGCCTTTTATCACATTTTAGGTTGTGAGTCTCAAATTTGTTTATACTGATATTATCCTGATCGAAATTAAAACAATCTAAATCCGAAAAGATTTTTTGCTAGAATAAAATTTTAATTGCTCTCATTGTATTTAGTTTTGTAGATATGCCTACGCTGGCGCAATTATATTGTTCATTGTACTATGGTCTGTCTCTCTACCGAATAAAAGCGTCACAAAATAAACATGCCTAATTACTCTTAACTCATGCAAAAATTTGATGAATGTCGTTTTAAACTTTGATGCAATGACATTTGTATGCTACGTATACTACTGCAACATCCGGCGTAACAGCTTGGTTGCAACACAGGCTAAAATCCACTTTGTGGTCAAGCAAATTACTAGAAGCTTTACGGTCGTAAAACCCAAGCACCGTTGCACAATTGTGCAACCAAGAAAACACTGCCAGGTCGTGCAAAACACCCAACAATGCCTAGTCGTGCAACTAAACTACTACTTTTAATTTGTAAAACCCAAATAACACGGCCTAGTGTTGCAACAAACTCAATACTGTCACGCAGTGCAACCAAACAAAAACTGCACAATCGTGCAACTTAACCAACAATACTTGGTTGTGAAGCTCAACCGACACAGCAGAGTCACAAAACGCGCCTGACACTGATAAATTGTGCAACCTATTTCATTCGGCGTGGTCATAAAACAAACTAACATCGCCCTGTCGTGCAACTAAACTGGCACTGCACGGTCGTGCATCTAAAAACACATCTCATGATCCTTGACCCAACTGACACTTTCTAGTCGTAAACCCAAACTGACATAGACCCATCGTGCTATGAAGCTGACACTGCCAGCTAGGGCGACCAAAGTAACGCTTGCTGGTCAAACAACCCAATTTACAAAACCTATTGGTGCAATGTAACAAACACTATCTAATGTTGCAACCCAATCGCCACGCCTTGTAGCAGAACTTGCCTAAAACTGGCTAAACGCGCAACACCACTGACACCACCCAGTCGCGCAACATAGCCGATTCCTTTCATTGGTGGACCAAACTGACATTGTCCATTCGTGCACCTCAACAAAAAATGTCCAGTTGCTCAACTAAAATGAGACTTTTCGGCCATGAAACCTAACCGTCACGGCTCAGTTGTGCAATAAAACTGACACAGCCAGGTATTGCAACCCAACTAACAAGTATTAGTGCAAACTAACAATAAGTAGTGATGCAACGCAACAGATCATACCTATTGTTGCAACACAACTTACACTTCTGGTTCGTGCAACAAACTGACATCGCTCAGTCGTGCAACTAAACTGGCTCTGCAAGGTGGTGCAATCAAACTGACACCTATACAAAACTTTAATTTTGCCCTAACGGCGGTTCTAAATTTTAGCATATTTCTTTGAGTTGTAGGTTTAAATAAAAATTATGATCGTGAATGCGGTATTGTTGGCCCATGTATTGTGAATGCGGTATTGCTGGCCCATGTATTGTAATAAGGGATGCGATGCACTTAACTAAAATTTGTTGCAACACCAGTTTACTATTAAAACTTCCAGACACCAAACTCGTAATTGAAATATAATTCTGTTTTTATTCTGCTAGTTTTGAGTTTACACTCAAAATACTAATAAATAAATTATTATAGTAATGCTCAACTAATTAACACTTGTACTTTTAGTTTTGATATTTTTAATTTTGTTTTATTAAAATCCTATCTAAACATTTTTTTCAGTTGCTGGGCTGGGACAGTGGGGTTAAAAAGTGTAAGTGGGAAGTAAAAAATAGAATTATTCTGCCAATCCTTTACTTTTTTTTTTGAGCTGCATTTAACAGTACTTTACGCTCATGTTGCTACACAAAAGTACAACACCCAATAGTGAAAGTACAGCTCGACTGATAGCAATAGAATTTAGCGTATCATTACGGCATTGCTAGTACATCCAGCATGAACACTAACACTTAAATGCTATAATTGATCAATACGATTGTGTATTCCGCGTTTATTAGCATTGTGTTAAGTATAAATAAGTATTTTATTTACAAAATGATATGCTGTGTCGTGCATTTTATTATAATTCATTGCACTAGTATTTATTTGTGTAAATTTATATTGTATATTGAATATCCCAAGTATCTGTTGATTGCATGATGCTGTTAAATTCTAATTACAGCTAAGCATTATTTAATTATAATTTTGGTATAAACACTACTTGTATTTATTTTTCTTTAACTAATCCCTTAAAATTTAAAACGTAAATATAATATCATAAATATATAAATAGTAAATAATAAAAAATAATTCCTATTATAAATTTTATAGCTTGGCTATTTCAATATATGTCACATACATTACATTACATATGTAGGAGTAGGAGTGAAAGAGGGACGTGGAAGTACAAGGTAGTTAGGTACTTCTAATGTACGCGTCAAAAATATATACCTTGACTCGTCAATGATAAAAACTTTTTACCACCCCCTTCTGCCTCAAGCGTTTCTAGGGACCAAGGCGCATCGGAGCCGTGTGGAGCCGTGTGGAGCTGTGCGTTGGAGCTGCCTTCGTCAATTTCCAATTCTGGAGCCCATGCCTTCGAGTGTTTGGGAGAACGGCGCATCGGTACTAGATCGGTCAGCCTTCGTTCTCTGCTACTTGGCTGACAGTGCTTGATATGAAAGTTTAAAAATGCGAAAATTTTCGGGAAATTTCCCGGCGGTCCGGGTCGGGAACGGTCCGGGGCGGGAACGGGTCGGGAAAGAGCCTTTCCCGTTCCCCGAAACTCGGGGCGGGAAAGAAATATGTTCGGGTCGGGACGGGAAATGCAATTTCCCGCCCCGACCCGGACCGAACGAAAGTCTACTTTATACTTACAAATAGATATAATTAGATATGCATTTTCAACAAGGGATACATCGTGGAGATTTTTCGTATATTTTACCACATTATTATTTATTATATTGTTTATGCTTAGCAAATAAAACAAAATTATAAATTAAAATCAATCACGCGCTTTTATTTTCGTATATTAAAAGCCTCTCGATATTCGAAATCGTCATTGTCAAGTCACGTCTTCGTTCGTTGTAAGGTGCAAAATACAGAATCTAATTTCTTGTTTCGAGAGCGTCACTTACCTGTAAAATCATAAAAACATGAGGGCTACTAATATTATTGAGATATTGTGATATGTGTGTGCTAAAACTGGGAAAGTTGCTAAAATCCCAAAATTGGTTTCCTATTTTCTGGCGCTTTAAATTCAAATTTATAGAATACATTTTTGTTGTAAAGCAATAAATTGCTTACAGTACGGTTACAGTTACAGTTACGGTTACATTTACGACTCAAGCACGAGACTTTTTTTTGTATTACATTTAAATATTTGAAGCTATTATTCTGTAAGACAACTTCCAAGTATACTGATACTGCCAAGAATATCACATAGCAGAGTCAGACTTATTATCTGCACATACTGCACTGTGACTGGTGTTTAATTTTTAGTTTCAAGGAATGTGTATGTGTGTGTGTGTGAGTGTGTACAAAAGACTTTTAAACAATGCTAAATTGAAAGGCTAAATATATTTTAAGTCTAGACATGCTAATTCACTCCAAGTAAAATGGTGCTAATTTATACAAGGTATATACTTTGCCACATGTATGCATGTAGCTCAATAGTAAAACTGTATAATTGAAGATTAGCACACGTTCATTGTATTGTATGTGTATGTAAAAGCTACGAAAGCAGTGCACACATTTTAGGAAAGCGCAGTGGTCAATGACGAATAGGTACAAAGTATTTGATGAAGTAGGTACATGTCAGTTATTGTGTATCAAATTAATAGGGAAATATGGAGCCATTTATTTCATTCATTCATTCACCCACACAAACGACAGCGAGAACGAGAACGAAAACGACCAAACGAAACCGAACCAACGAAACCGAAAACTTGGCGGTAGAAATTCAATAAATCCACTACTAAACTTTAAATAATTATACAGGTCCAAAAAAACCGGTGGGAGAAATTCAAATAAAAATTCTTCTCTCGCTTTCTCTCCAATTTTCTACAGATTCTGTGTCTTACACTCACACCAGGAGGTATTTTGATTGATTATGAATTATTATGATAATAGATACTGACATGTTATGGATTATGGATTAAATCGAGCAAAAATAAAAGCTTGATAAGAAACCATTGACTACTCAATTGACTAATAAATAACTTCATAATTAATTATGTAATTATGCCCCTGCACTAACTACCACTCCACTCTTGACTGTAATCTGTGTACAGCTCCACATGTATATTATATAAGAGACCAGCAATTAATATAATCTCTATCATTTAATGTATATATATAAAGTAATTTGGAGCGTGCGCTTCAGGACTTGAAGTGAACATAAAAAATTTCATTCACAACTCATAATAATTTAATAATACTCTCTGACTCTGTGAGCTTGATCATCATCATCGTCGAAAGGGGAAAAAAGGCGGACTTACCATTCCATTATAGAAGGGAATTAGCAATTATATTTATTTTTCAATTTAAATCTGTAATTGGCTCTTATTTTCTTAAGTGCATATTTATATATATGAAATGAATGAATGAAATAAATTATCAGCTTTCATTCTAAATTCTATAACTTACAGATCATCATTCTCTCATGGTCAAAACCAATGTCAGCTCACTGTATGTACTTTGGTAGGTTGAATGAGTGAGTGTGTAGTCTGCGTATTTATCCGCCTTTTTGATTCTTAACCAGAAATAGAATGACCTTTACTATATATATATATATATTTGTAATATAGAAAAAACATCATCATTCAGCTTCATTTCCTTGATTCCATCATTTTTTTATAAAAACTTTGTATAAAAATTTGAAAATACCAGCCAGCTGTGCTGTGCTGTGCTGTGCTGTGGTGGCTTGTGTCTATCAAGATGCTTTCGTCTCCTTATTTAAAAAATAAAAAAAGTTTCATGCTGCTTTCCAATTTCACTCCAAAATTTCCAATCTGAACAGAGCATGTCTTGCTGCTAAAAGTTAAAAGCTAAATGTGCCGCAAACATTTAAATAGCGTGCACAACTGCATAATTTGTAGATGGCATGGAGGATAAAGATATATATAGGAATACATAAAATATACACATCTCATCTCGATCTCACCAATCAAACTTTGATTCATATATTGAATTAAGTCCACGAAAAGCTCACGTGCTTTCTGACTAGTGAGTTGATTGCAGCCCTAATTCGAGTCCTTCAAGTCTTCAGGAGCTGTTCACATATTACGTGAGAATGTTTGCAGATTGACCGTGCTATAAGGGTGGCTATACTTTTGTTAGGCTACACCCTTTAGTAAAATTCGGGCTTGCGAGGTATGCATGCAGGGTGAATAGGGGTATTTATGTGATGACGGGGCTTTTATATGGCGGACGTAATATGTGAACAGTCCCTTAGCATATTATACCACATCTCATAAAAAGTGCACGTCATCCTTATTGCTCTCGATTTTTGCAGTGAAAGCAATAATTATTTTATTACTCCCGTATTGCACGTTGCACGTTACCTATATATCCGTCCTATATAACGTTCATATAAGTAATTCAGTAATTATTATTGGCATGATTTCAATTCCATTAAATTTTCGGTTATACCGTAATCTGAAATCTGCGTACGTACACAAGAAATTGCATATTGTATGATCCGTCCTCGTCCTGGTCCCAAGTATATTATGCTGTGACTTATTACGTATGTGATGTATGTGATGTGCGAGCCGGTGGCAATGAGAATGGGAGTCAAGGTAAGCGTCAGAGTAGTGTGGCATGGAAACTAAAAAGCCGAAGCCAATTTACTTCGTTTCCCTCGTCCCTCAGCCACTCTCATCTCATTCACAATTCGCAATCAAAATAATAATTGAGAGTTGAGAGTGAGTAAACGATACCCAAGCCCAATAGCAACTTCCAGAATACGGCATGTCTCGACGATTCTGTTTCTGTTTCTGTAGAACAGAGAGAATCTTATGTACCTATGTTATATGGGTAAACTCTGATGAGATTGGACGAGGAACAACTTTGCAATTTAGCGTGTGCAAAAAGAAACAAGCTGCATTCCATCTATATTTTTATTCGCACTCAAACTACTACTACTCCCTTTGTTCTACGCTACCCTGGCATATGAATGCATATGGATTTTACAACGTTTTTCTTCTCTTATACGTGAATGACGTAAGTCCTGGCGTCAAATAGCGAGCGTGGTTGTGGTTGAGTAAGTCACTCAAAAGTTTTTGAAACTGTCGTTAAGTACACTGTCCGTAAAACAACATGTGAAAGACGTCTGAAACACTTCTGATATTCACTGCTAATGCATAATTATTTGATAAACAGAAATGCATCTTGAGATGATTCTTGTTTTGGGAGTTAGATAAAATTTAGTTGCCGTGCAACATAAGTCACAGATAGTATTTAGTTATTGGTTAGATGTTCTTTGCCAGAAACAGTAAGATGAGGTACAAGCATCTTTTAGATGACGTGCGACGCGGAGTGTACTATGAAATAAATTCGTAGATGCTCTTCCAAATTCAGATGCGTTGCAATATAACCACTGAGTTGCTTCTCAAGACCCTTAATTAGATGCATTGCATTAGAAAGATTTAGTTGCTGTTTAACATTTAGATGTACCATCAATTATCATTAAGGTGCTCATCGACATTGAGATGTTGTCCTCTAATTATTAAATCATTTTTCTCTCAATTAAGGCACTCCATCGTTAGTTAGGAAATATTTATTTATATTGGAATTAAAATATTTACACTTTAATTTACCTTACTAACTATTCTGGATACTATAATAATATAGACTGTTTTATTATAAAGCCGATTTGTATTTGGATATTTTAAAAGAATTTAGTAATTCAGTACCTAATAAATTGAAAATCCGCTGATATAGATGATTGGTAATTTAAAAAAAGTTTTAATGAAGCATTCTAAAATCATAATTTGATTTTTGAATGTTTTATGTATGACATTTGCGGTTATTTTGAATTATTGTAAATGTGGGGAAATGGGAACCATTGTCACTTTTAGGTTTCTGATAATATACGGAATATAACAATTGGAAGAGATAGATTTTAGCAAACAAGTCAGTCACCTATTTATTTTTTAACTTGTAGACTTGTAGTGGCTTGTACTGCTTTATCCACGGAATTGTTTCTTTCGAAAAATATATCAAAAAGTCTGGCAAAGGACTTATGATTTTCAGTTTTATAATAATGAGCTTTAAAACTTGATTTGATAAATATATTATAGTATTCAGTTTTCTCTCTCACTTATCGTAACAAGAAAATAATCACGCTCTATATTTGATACATTTTCCACTTCCTCAACTAAAATATTCTTGTAATAGTTTTATTAAATGGTAATGATTTTAAAACTCAACGTCTGCATTCGTCGGTACCAGTCGAATAATGAGAACCACATCCCAGTCCCATGTCAGTTTCATTTCGTAATCAACAATAATATTACAATCCATGGAGAACTCACATGGCAACGTGTTATGTAAAATAATATTTAAAAAGATATAAAGGCAACTAAAATACATGCGACGTCCTTCTGAAAATCGAAAGACGTCTAACGCAGTATAGTTCGTGTCATCTAAATAGCGAACTACTTCTGAACTACATTTCAAACGTTGACCGACATTTGAAATTCATATGAGGTACTTCTAAAAATCAATAATCATCTAACATATTTTGACCTGCATCATCTGATATGTGAACAGCACCTAAATAGCATTACGAAATGTTGAGCGACATTTGATTTGCATTTGCAGTACTTCTAAAAATCATTAGTCATCTAATAAATTTTGATCTGCATCATCTAAACTTTCGATCGCTTCTGAATCACTTCTAGCAGCACTAAAATACATCTCCGCAACAGCTAAAGTCTTTCTACTAAAACGAGATGCAGTTCTAATGTACTCGATGCGTTGAAATGCATCTCCCATTTATCTAAAAATCTTCTTGGCTACCGAGATGTACCTCTAATGCAAGTCAGACGAAAAAATTGTGCTTCGTGAGATTGTTGTACGGACAGTGTAGCTGTAGGTATTCAAGTTTATTGATACACAAACATGTTCGACCGAAAATATTTGAGATTTTTTAAGTTGTTTTATTTGCATGATTTGCATTCAAAATGTGTTTTTTTCTTCACTATTTAGATTTAAACTCTTCCCAAGTAACGGATTTTCTGACGTAGGAATATGAATAGTGATATTTTCAAATTCCGTATTTTGTATAATTTATAAATCAAATCAAATTTTACCCCACAGTTAAAAAGTTAAAATGTATCTATATACATATTTTGTGTTACTACAGTATGAGTAACAAAATATTATTGTAGCGAAAATGAGGTAGTAACAGGATTTGAATTCTATTTATGAAATATCATTGAGTTGCATTCCATAACCATGTATGGAGAAATACTAACCAGTGTAGTTCGTGTAGGTTTAGGTATTTGACAAAATCCTATATGATGCTTACGGATACTGATATGACTGATAAGCAGTACGCACACTATAATGATATACAGGTTACAGGATTTGAAAATGTGGTAGAACAAATTACGAATCGTGGATTGGAATGTTGTTATATTCTGTGTAATCTAGACACCACTACTAATTTGCGATATAGATTATTTCCATTAGTTGCACATGCTTCAATGATGGTTTCTCGGTTAAATACAGACAACAAGTGCATTCCATGGGAACAGCCAAGTGGAAAAACAGAAGAAGTAGCAGAAACGGCACAGCGGGGTCCGTGTCCAGATTCCACATTATGTTCATTTTACAACTTAACCGACACCGTAACCATTTACATATATAGTAAAATTGAGTATGTATTTTGCACAAGCTATTAGAGCATCCTCGTAATGGTATGTCCTATCCACAATCCGTACACTATCAAGAATAGTGTCCATTTTATGCAGATCAGATGTAGTCTTTATTTTTTTAACTTGGATTAAAAAGACAAACTATTATGGGCTTGTTGGATTTGGATAGGAACTCGCACCGGCGCGGCGGTCGTGGGAACAGCAAGGAAAACCAGAACTCACGTCAGTCAGTCCCCTATAGTCCCATGCAATCAGTCATATTATTTAAGCGTAAAGATTTTGGCATGTACTCCGTACGTCACCACCACATCACTCACAAACTGACTCCTGGCTTACAGCTTCAGAATCTAGTATAGGTACCTACCTACACCGTTGATCATTATAGATAGTCGCATTAACTCTATATAGTTTCTGAGTTAACACACAAAATTACTTAGGAAAATAGTATAAGGGACAGATAGTGTGCATACTATACAGAATTTGAAATCCCAACTATAACTCGAGTTATTACAATTGCATTAGAGGGACTGTGTGTGTGTGTGATGTACACAAAATTATATAGTTAGGAGCCTATACTGTGTATATAGTATATACTATAGGACCGGTACCGGTAGTGAAGTTACGAAGTGTAGGAAGAAATGCGAGAGTATGGAATGGACAGCAAAAAAAAAGTCCAAAGTGGTTGTGTGTGGTGGGTGAATGGACGGCGAGTATCCTGCCTCATTGAATGACGGTGAGGAATGTGGAGACTCATCACATGATCTCATCGCATCTCTCTCTCTCTCATACTTCATACCGCATCCTATGTGTGTATATAATCGTATCCTTATTAGCATTAGTTAGACGGTTAGACCTTGTCTTCTGTACACACTCCTACAATGTCCCACAATCAACTCCACTCACTCATCTATCCTCCATTAAATAGACCAAAGTCTGTCTACCTGGTTCTGGTTCTGGCTGTAGGTCTGGGTTCAGTTCTTCTCATACTAGTTTTGACGTCAGTCTGATTAGTCAAGTGATTACTTCAAGAAACTGTACGTTGGGATTTGAATTTTGGAAAAGAATCTTATATATCAGCATATAGTAAAAGATAGCTTGTTTTGCTCTGCAAAATCTTCAAATACTAAATACAAAAATGCAACTACAAACTATAGGTTTTCTTCTCCGGCTTTCGGCTTTCATTCTTTCATTTATAATTCCGTTGGTATTGGTGGGGAGATGGAGACGGTTGAGGTTGACGGTTAAATAGGTTTCTTGTATGCATGGGACTACGTAGGTAGAGATACCTGTATATATCATGAGTAGCTTTTAGCTTTTTGAGCCCACAACGTTTTATCTTGTTCTTCTTCTGCTGTTTCTTTTCTTTTCTTTATCAAGTGGAAGTCTCTTGTGTGTCTTTTGTGTTTGTTGTCCTTGTCTCTGCTTTCCTTTTGCATTTGGCTCGACTCGACGGGAGTGTGATGAACTGAGCTGAGCCTTCTCTGTCTCTGGCTCGTTGGTTGGGGCGACTACAAAAACATGAATAAGGAGGAATTTATTGCATTTTTGTTTTTGCATGTTCAACCATATAGACGCACTGAGTCTGTAAATCTATGCCTACATGTTGATTCGTCTGGCTGGTTATAATATGGCCATCGTCTCTGTCTACAGCCGGGTCCGGGTCTATATAGGTGAAATTCGTAGGTTAAAAACTCAAATTTGTATATAGGTACAGTGTGGGATGTGAGCATGACGTAATGTATGGACGTAGCCACATGATTTTTAAATAGGAAAGAAAAAAATTGCAGGGAAATTGTTTGAGATTTGTAGTAGACAGAGAGTTGCATTATATAACTTGACATATTATACCGTACAGACTTTTAGGAAAAGGCAAAAGAAGAGGAAGCATTGAAAGCAAGGCTACATGTGTTCTGCGTAGGTGTGAAGCACAACAACATACCCATAACATACATACTTGTATAAGTATTAACTAACAATTTGAGACAGGAATTCGAATGCTCTGTCGCTCCTGGCCCTGCATATTGAGACATTGAAAACTGCAACCCCCGACACATAAATTCTGTCGTAAGAATCTTTCACACAGAGAGACAGAGAGAGGGAGCGAGAAATTTTCTCAAGGAAATCTTAGGATTAGAATAAAGGCAGAGTTGAGAGTCAGATCAAAGCTTAGACGTGTATAAGTTTACTGTACTAACAAGAAGTGTAGACGGTAGACAGTAGACAGAGGACCGTTGCCGTTGGCCGTTGGCGTTGAGGCAGTTTGACATCGACATACACTAGTACCAGTCCCAGTACCAGTATTGCACACACTGTCTGTGTATCTAAATAAATGATCTTCTGTGAGTCTGAGTTTAAATGGGACTCAGACCTGGGACTGGGACTGCCCTGGGTCTCAGGTCTGGAACTCATATTATCATCATTATATATATATTTTTACAAGTTCGTTGCCTCGTGTTTTTCTGTCGGATTGAAGTTGGAGGTTGACTTGGAGTTGGTCTCGTCTCGTCTCGTCTCGTGTAGTATGTCATATGGACACATGATCATGACTCCAAGAAAAACTCGAACGGCTCCTGAGAGCGTGGGTGTTCCCAAGTCTTGCGAAATCCGGTCACGTTGACGATAGCCGAGTGTCTCATCTCTGTCAAGTGACTCAAGTCTCTAGCTAGTGAGTCAGAGGCCGAATCAGTCTGTCTGTACTCAGCGGCGGATCCAGGATTTTTTTCTGGGGGGGGGGCTAATGACCGCCTGGGGGGGGGCTAACAATGTTAAGCCGCCATATTGAAAATGGCCGCTCGTATCCCTGCAATGTTAAAAAATATCCTCCTGGGAGGGGGGGGGGGCTAAAGCCCCCTAGCCCCCCCCTCTAGATCCGCCGTTGTCTGTACTGCGGAAGATTAGATTCAGTCAGATTTAAGATTGTATTTTTAGAGGAAGCTAATCACTGCAATGTATAAAATAAACTTGCCGTTTATCCAGGCAAATGAATCATTTAGAGTATGGGGAGTGAATAAAAAAAATACTTTTCTGAGTCACTTTTCTAAAAAGGAACTTTTAATTAACATGTTTTTATTTAAAAAATATTATGCATTTTGTTTTCGAAAAGGGCACATGTTCAAATAAAACCGGAATTTTCCAAAAGGCTTTTCGTAATAATAAAAACGGAAAAATACTAAAGCTTATTTATCTATTTTCCAAAGAGCCGTCTAGTTGTACAAGTCTAAAAGGAGCTAACATAATTACCTACATGAAATATTGTGTACACACCAGCATTCCCTATTGACTAAAAACGTCGTGATCCGTATCCTTATAAGTCGATCTCGATGCTGAACCGAAACCGGAGCTGAAGCCGCTGCCGAAGAAAGCTTGTTCCATTAACTTGTAGAGCGCAATAATTATTACCCAAGTGTAATGACTTTTCGGCTTGGGCTTTAGATACTGTGAGATTGGTGTTGTAGTATTTTGTCTGTCTGCCTGTATGATTACGCTACGGCTCCGGCTCCGGCACCGGATTATACCTCCTCCATGCATGCCTCCATTATTACGTTGAGAGAGCCAAATGGAGTGAAGTCAGATTACATAATGTAGCCTTTATACTCTGTGGTATAAAGTGTGCGTCTGGTTCTGTCTCATCTGTCTGGGATGAGGATTGTGGGTTGCAGCCTTGCATTTAATATATATTGTCAGAGATTTCCTTCTGTTCTGTGTGGGTGATGTGATGAATGAGATCCAATGTATAATATACATACCTGCATAGGAGACGATTAGGAAAGCGCCACGGCCACGATACCGATTACGATTAGAAATGTTTGCAAAAGCTGTAAAAGCGAAAATGTGCTCCAATTATTTATGGAGCTGCATGCATGCAAATCCATGCACTCTATTTACCGAGCAGTCATCCATTTTTTCCCCTCTCTCTCTATTTATTCACATAGTGTGCGGAGTATCTGGGAATTTCCACTCACTCACTCACACTCACTACGAGTGTCATTATTTTTCTTGCAGTGTGTGCAGTGTGCAGATTGCAGCAGCGGTTAAGTTGGAGTCGGTTCTTTGGTTTTGGTTGGCAAAACGAAGAGCGTTCGCTTTTCAGAGTTAAAGTTAAAATCTATATTTATTACGCAAGCCTACATACATACCTACCTACCTACCTAGGTAGTAAAATGTCGCCCAAACAACTGTCTAGAGTCTATAATCCAGGCATATGTATATATAGTATGAGGAGTTTTTTTAAATAGTATTTTTTATATCTATATTACTTTGTATGTGTAAGTCTAGTAGTCCCGTAGTAGTCAGTAGAACTGCAACTGCAACTATTTGAGCGATATATTCCTATTTATGTCTCTATATATAGATAGGCAGATAGGTGTATGGATAGAGAGTATGGACGTGGACGGGGACGGGGTGAACGCTTCACTTTTGTACTCATTACTCATTTTCATTTTTGAGCATGTAAGCCATTGAAAATTGAAATGGAATTGAGGTGGAAGGTAGGTAGACTGTGATTGCCGTGCCGTGTACATAATAATATTATAGACTAGACACTCTTGCAAAAAGGCAAAAATGCAATTTGCGAGCCAAGAGCCCAGCGGGCGGAATCATCATGGGAGAAGAATGTGCACTCAAACCTTGTGTGTGTGTAAATAACATGTATGTACCTGCCTCATCCACCTTTTGCTAGAAAATAAATCACGCTTCGCATATTATTATAATCACAGTCAGTCAGAGAGAGGGAGAGATAGAGATGGCGAGCTAAAAATCGTAGAGTAATATTTCCCAATGATGTGTATTAAAATATACTTACTCGTTTGGTAAATGCAAAGACATGTATCTACACAAAAAGTTCTATATATATACCATTCGGCATTCCGGCTCCGGCTACAGTCAATTCCAATAATCAGTCATATACATAATATACAATTATAGTGATCAATTTTTAATCAAAATTGCATTATTTCTTAAGCTCGTACTTTCGCATTCTTGGCGTTAAATGGTCAAACAGAAATGTTAATAGCTATAGTAGATTGCCCGCTTTGCTTTCTTCGGTATAGTAACGTCATGTTTTTTGTTTCAAAGTGCAAAACTTTCCAATTGCCAATCACCTGTGCTGTGTACTTATACATCTTGATAGAGAATCTGGACAAGAATGGAAACTTTCTGTAGTACTATAGTAGCTGCAAAGAGTCAACACTGAATTGTCTTTGAATAAATTTAAAATCAAGTTTAATTATAATGCTAATTTTATGCATTAATTAACCTTATTTTATTATTTTTTATTTTGTGTTACATTGTCATCCCAAAATGGAATGTGGAATTTGAGAGTCTTGTATTAATGAGAGTATAATTACTTTATAGGAATTAGCAATGTGACGAGACTTTTTGTTATAGAGACTACATTGTTTTCCGAGGTATATCTATTGTATTTTTTGATATATAAGAGAATTTGTAGAAAGAGCACTGCTGCGTACATCTATAATAATGACTGCATTTACAATTAGATATTGTATGAGAGTTATCAATGGTTGAAGTTGTTGAAAGACGGCTATAGGGCTCTGAGCCTATAATATGCTATGCACATAATATGTAGGCAGGTATAGGTGCATCCTATATAATACAATTCAGAGCAACTCAGATTCACATCGCATCACAATAGACATAGACACAACAAGACACAAGAGATTTTTTCTTAAGACTTGAGACTTGAGTTGTTTATTTTATACTCCTACAGAGTCAACAGTGCTCATCATTATTGTATAGGTCAGTGGCCGATCTGAAATGCAGGAAAGATGCAGTGCACCACCCGTATGTCTAACTATGTAGTAAGATATATGCAAGTAGAATGCAATCAAACCTCTTTGGTTTTTTAAATGGTATGCAAAGTATCTCCGTTTTTTTTCAATCTACCTACCTACCTACCTACGTGAATCTTCTTCTTTAGCGTTAGCACACATTAACAGTAGTAACAAAATACACAAGTTAAATGGTTTCATTTAGTACATTGGTTTAATGACATCATTTGTGGATGACCCCATAAGACCTATGCGTATACTGTAGTAATATATCAGTAATTGTTGCATTTATACCATGTAATGTAAATTTCAAATTTTCCAGTTGACAAATTTCAACCTTGTATCTCAAGCTCTATAATATTAAGGCCAAGAGAAGCATCGCCGCAGTTCAGTGCAGTGTTCAGTGGAACCCAATAGTAGTGTAATATAATACAATAAAATTAAGTATATGCAATTAACTTAATTGCTTTTCTGCCATATTATTCTACCACAGTATAAGAGTGGAGAGTACTAGTTGAACTGATGGTTTTCAGTTTTATTGTCATCATGACGCTGGATTCTGGATATGTGGTTGTTATAGCTTCTATATCGTACCTCTGTGTGATCTTCTCTAATTTGTAATTGTGTCTGTATAGTATTATTGCAATATATTTTATTGCAGTTTTACATGTATATTAGGCACTTTGTACGTTGAGCTTGTGTAGTGTCCCATTTGTATTTTGTATAGTCCTTGTAGTACAATTACATTGCTGTGTTGGTCGGTCGTGGTCAGTCGCAAGTAGAAAGAAAAGGCTTGACTAGTGAGTTATAAATGACACTGCACTTTACTGCACTATCCACAATCTCTGGTCGTATCTCTCGAAAGTGTACCTCCCATTACACTTTTCTACTACTACTACTACGATGCAAAATTTGCCGTAGAGTACATGCCTTGCAGGGAGAGCGAAATATGTACACGACTGACTGGGTTGATGATGCTGACGTCAGTAAAGAAGTCGTGAGTCTGTTCATTCTATAAGAGATTGTACAGTGAACCGAGTGCTCAAATTACCAGTCCCATTTTATGCTGCCCAAGCCCATCAGACCATTAAATATTTAATTCGGATGATGTTATGGAGGTCAAGTTATGTTTACGGTCTGTAGTCTGTTCGTGTCTCTGTATATATGTGCTTTTTGCTATGTATAGTAATTATTATGTTTGTGGTATATGGCATACCGACCATGGCTAACGTATGGGTATATATGGACAGGATTATGGATTGGATAACGATTGTGGGAGTGCATGTGAAAAAGCATTTGCGGATTTGGTTTGAACGGGAAACGGCAATGATCTTCGTCCTCTTCTCTCCCCCCTTTTCAAAAACTCAAACCTATAGAAAATAGCAAAATTTGGAATTTAAATTGCAAAGCGAATTGAGGTCACTTCACTGTATGGTTATAGGGCCATTATTATTGTTGGTAATGGTTATGGCCATTATTATGGTGTGAACTGACACTTTATTTTTGTCCTCATAAATTAAAAGTGTCATTCCTATCGCATGTATATTTTTACAGCAGGTGTAAAAAAGTTTTAAACTTGCCAAAATACCAAGTGTATTTTAGAATTCTTATTTTTTTTTCTGAGGAATGTTTCCATTTATTTTCGATTTTCATTCTTGCGAATTAAGTGAAGCCCAAGGATATGTCTTGAAATCTACTTATTAGAATGCATAATTAAATATTCTGTTTTTTTTTCAAAAATGAAGAGCAAACTTCAATTTGAATTTAAATTCATAGACTGGATTGGAATTGTATATTCTAATCTAATCACATTTGTAAGACATGTAATAATTATTGGAATCATTTAATTACCTTTTTTTATTGCTTAAATGTTTGGTAACATTTGAACGCTGCTTTTGATAAGATGTTTTGTATTGGAAGTTTTAGTTGACCGTTTATTAGAGATTTACATAGTATTGGATCCTAGCTCCCTGTCATTTAAATATCTGTCAGTCATCTGTCTGCTCATGGGTGAGAGGCAAGAGGCAGAAATGAAACCTGAAGAATTGGTTTGAAATGAAATTAATGTGTGTGTGTAAATGAGACAATGAGATAATTCTTTTGTAGCTTTAAGTCTGGATAGGATAGCTCATCCAGGTTCAAAGTACAGATCTATGTACTTGACAACTTGACGTAGGTTACATTACCTACCTATACTCCTATACTGGGTAAAAGAAAACCTCAGACCTCAAGTCTGATTTATGAACCTGATAATGTAACAGATAGAAAAAAAAGTGAGTGGTTCCTTTGCACTGTGGTTAGATAACGTAGACGAAGAAGTGTAACTTGTAACGTGTAACAGAACAGGAACTTGAAACTCATATGCATAATATGACGTACCTACCCGCATGCATAGCATACAACTTCCAGTACATATACACCTGTATTATGCAAAAAATACAGAAAATGCCTTAACTTTTTTTATTCATTTTTTGAATTTTGAATTATATTCCTTTGTTCTTAACTGTACTATTTTTAATCATAGCTAAGGTTGTGTATTCGGGGAGGAGGGGGGAGGGACATTATAAAAGTAGACGTGGACAGGCGGACGACGACTGATGTGGACGTAAGAATGGAAATTGAATTGGAGAATTGGACTGTAATTCAGTTTTCATATTTAATTCATTACTCATAGGGAGTTCAAAATTTCATGTAACGTACGGAAACTAACGATGTGTAACGATGTAACAAACCCTTCGTAACTAGTTTTTTAGTTTTCACATACGCACAGGCATTTCCCCCTTTAATAACCATAATTATTTTGTGGTGTGTTACATCGCTACGTGTACTGGAGTTACTGCTCCTCAATTTTTGAATTCACATTAAAAGTTTGGTTTGCATCTTCACATATATAATATTGCATCAATAGCATTTCTGCAGCGTCTTCCCTTCCCCACTTCCACTACACCTGCACATTACTCCAAATGGGTAAAAAAATAAATGGAATTTTGTACAATCACGGATGTTATCAGTATGTCTCAATTTTGAGAAACTCATCCTTTAAATGTATGTTTGCTGCTGTTGAAATTTAAAATGATCATTTTATTCGTTTTTATATCCCCATAGTGGAACAAAATGATGTATTTAAAATTGCTTGCCGTACCTCACAGCTTCTTTCTTACGAGGGATATACTTTTTATCACCCAGTCAAGCGATGGAACGTTTTGTGTTTGATGAGTGAAACAAATTCCTGTGCTTGTCCAAGTTGTATGATTGTATAAACAAAATCGACAAAATGCTATTTAATTTTTTATTACTGGTAGAATAATGGAAAGTGTCTTATATAGGAATTAACGTCCTTCACATCTTCAGTCAATTTTGAAATTTTTAATTTTTTTTAGCATATTATTATAGGCTCAAGGGGGACCATAATATGCCAGTAAATCCAATATTAAAATTTTCAATTTTGTGTTATCAAAATTTCATATGTGTGTTAGTAGACAAAATGATGCAATCTTAAAAAGTTACCAACTTGCGCATGTGTGCAAACTTCAGAATTCAGACGGTGCAAATAATTATGATTCCAAAATTATTTAAAGTTGTGTATGTATCGCTGAGATTGTAGCAATAAGTGTCCCACGTGAGCACTGTTTATGTTTCCTACATTAAAAAAAACTAACTAAAGGTTAGAGATGTACAAAACATTATACTATTATTACTATTTGCTAGAAAACAAATTTGAAATGAAAGTGGTATTTAAAGTGTACAAGAGGGGAGGAGGGACATGCAGACACGTAGAGTTATGTACGTACGTGTGCTACTTGCAGGTACCTGTACCGACAGAGTCTCTCTGTCTGTCTACAATTCCAGTGTTAATTTGACTTACCTTGATCCTTCGTCATCGTCGTCATCCTTCTCTTCATGGAAAACAGAGACAAGAAAACCAAAACGGGATGAAGAATATCCTCACAATCTAAAGTTGAATGAGTTCTCTCCATCTACTGCGTCGCAGTTTTACCATTTTTTTCCCCAGTTTTTTTTACCTCCAATTTTGTTTTTCTTTTTTAGCCGTGTTTTTTAGCCCTTCCTTCGTGTTCCACTATAGTCTCCACAGTGTTAGTGAGTAATGAGGGGCTCAAGTTAAAACTTTGTGCAGTGCAGTACAGCCTCTTAAACATAATATGTGAACGTGCGAACATAATATGTTCAAAACGTGTGTACAATAATACATAGGATTTGAGTGTTTTTACGACTTTTAATAATAATTATTCAATTAAACGGAATTCTAAAGATACTTTTATATGATGCTACTAATAAATAGTGACTTTCTCACCAGCGTCACCTAAATTCTAAAGAGAATAAAATGACATTTGAGTGCAGCAGTCAATTTCGATTTTGATTTCAATTTTGGATTTGGAACTCAATGTGTCTGATTTATCATGTTTCCAGCTCCAGCTCCAGCTGTATGAACTTTGTATTAGTTTTGTACGTTAGCCATATTATGTGTATGTAGCTGTAGTATGCTGTATGTGTAATATATACCGCCTATACCGGTAACCGGTAGAAATGCATTCTGCAGACTGCAGAGGAATGCATTAAATCACAAAAAAAAGAAAAGAATAAATCTAAAATGCTTTTACTTCTCTGTCCAAAGGAGACTCATTGCTATCGATTGTGAGTTGTGAGTGAGTTTGTGAGACGTTATATTTTTGGATTTTGGAGCTTGAACAAAAAAAATATCTCAAATCCTAAACTTTGAACCTAGCTCAATATAAATATAATTGGTAACACTCTCGCATCTCCTTCCCGCTTCTCCTTCGTCGACTTAAGCTTCGGCTTGTTTCTACTACCCCAAAAGCTTATACCTTCAAATGAAAATAAACCATCTGGACAAAAAAAAATCTTTAAATCTTTCTTTTCTTGTCCCTTACCTTTCCAATAAAAGCGCTCTTATTCCTTCACACACAAAAAATGTAGGGAAGATGAATAGAAAAAGGAAATTGAAATGGGTTCTTCTGTCCTCTATGTATTAATGCCCTGGCCCATGTGCAAGTCGGGCAGTCAGGAAAAAAAATATATTTGAGAGCATTTAAACATTTGAACCAGAGCCCAAACTAAAAGCCGAGAGCAGAAGGTAAAATGAAAAATCGGAAACCGAAACCAATTGGTGGATGGGTGCATGTGCATTTAGTCGTGCATGGGTATGGTATGTGGGCAGTGCATGTATTGAATTTTTTCAAATGTTTATACTCTTATTACCTTTATTCAGAATAAAAAAAATAAGAATAAAATAATAAAATAATGGCGGATCTAGAAAACGTTAATAGTATGGGTAGGGGCGGTGTTCTCATCTTAACTCGACGGCCATTTAGAATTAAATGCCCCTATGTTCTCCCGTGCTAAATATAGAGGTTCATGGAGGGCGGAGGGGCTTCTTGGAACCGCGCTTAATCATTCACCGTATATACAGAAGGTATATAGAGTATAGAGGTGCGTCTGTTTTGTTTTGTTCGTGTTATGTACATGGGTATGCAAAGCCTATATTTATACTGGCAATGTATGAAGCATGACAGACACAGTAGGTCAAGAATATCATAGTATACCTACCTAGGTACTTTAAGAAATTATTTTTAGAGAGAAAAAAAGAAAAAAAATGTTGCATTCTAGCGTGGCATCTTAAAAGATCTTTCTTAAAGATCCCGCATTCACCTTTCATTCCATTCTATTATGTCTTCCGCCTTCCTTGGTCTCATCGTCAGTTTTGTAGATATTTCTATTTTAGAATGACGTGATCCAGGATTCAGGATAATGCTCATAATAATAGCTCATACATTCAGGCAATTCAGAAATAGACTTCCATTTTTTTTTCGTTTCTTTTCTTATACTTTTACTTCCATTCAGGATCACGAAACGTAACGTTGGATTTGGATTGTAAAGAGACAAAAAATAAAAGACCCGGATAGTCATAGGGCACTATCCGTACCTTTCCTTACCTGTATTTGGAAATGCAAAGATCAAAAGGGGAAGAAAGGAAAGGATCCATTTGCCCATTTTGAAAGTACCTACCTACTACCTACTGATATTTGTAAAAATCCGCGCCGTCGTTGAGACCAGGTATGAAAATACGGAAATTCCTAACCAGTAACTGTGCATCAGCCAGGACCAGCCTGGGCGCTTGAAACTAGGTATTTTTATACCACGGTATCGAATCTAAGGCTGTTTTAGTCCACAGTTTTCAATGCTGATTCTACTGTAATTCTAATTTGAAGAGTGTAAAAATATTATGACCCGTAATGAAGGTAAAATAATTTTTTCTGCAAGTTTAAAAAATGTGAATAGTGTATTTCCGCTGTTTAGTAATTAATTAATTATAGTAAAGTGGCCATTTTGCAAATTTAGACAGGTGTGCGCGTTATATTTTGTACTTGCGTTGAAGTGTAGATACATAGTGCGTTTTGCACTGTCAAAAAGTGTAAACAGTATGTTTTTATCCCACTTTCAGTTATGTGTAAACAGTGTGTTTCGGACTTTCAAAAAAAGTGTCGCTAGTATTTTTTTTCATTATCAAAAACTGAAAATCGTTCATTTTGAACATTTAAACCGATGAAAATAATTTTTTCTGCGCTTTTAAACTTTGAAATACCTGGAAGCTATTTTGCACTTTAGAAATAATGTAATATGTAGCAAATTTACCTTGAAATGGAGTTGAATCGTTTATGCAGGGCTTTTACAGTGAGTCAATTCTCGAAGATACATAGTATGCTTTGGCTTTAGTAAAAAATCGTACTTTACGATTTACATATGACTTGTGTACATTTTTCAGTTACATAATATAGTGATTGTACCTAACTAAACGTTCAAGTTACTGAACCTACTGGGACTTCCTTCCTATTTTCTCAGTTCTCTTCTTCTTTTTTTTTTACTCACAATCCATTGAATAGGGGGAGAAATCAACTAGTAAATAGATTTTCAAATCTCAAGCTCAAACATTCTATAAAACTTCATTCTAAAAGTTCCCAACTACAAAAGTACCTAGGTACCTACACAAAGTACCATCATTCAATTCAGATCTAAAAGCTTATATAAAGTGTTTCTATTACATCATCATCTGACACTTTTTGTGTAGTGTTGGTATTCAAGCAAGCCATATACATACTACTGCACCCAACAGCACATAATATAAACATGTAAAGGTGCATAATCAGCGTAGCTTGCCTTGTAGGTTCGTGTGATGTGAATTTGGTTGGGTCAATTTTATTATAAGAAAATACAACACAAAGGAAAATAATGGTGCAGACTGCAAGCGAGCAGAGATTGCAGCTGCACTTCCCATTTCACATTTCACCTTGTCCTCAAATAAAATAGTAAAGTGGGCAAGGAGCCATACACAAAAGACGTCCTCGGCAATCACAGTGTATGCATTCTTAAAATATTTAACGTCATTTTGGATACTTCACAAATTACTCACTTGTGGTCGACCCCTATAAAGGCTCCTAATACCAATTAGAAGACGCTCTGCTCCTGTGTTTGTTGCTTTATATTTAAAGTGACGTGAAGTCTTATTGAGTCCAAAGTCCATACACGTTCGCAGTAATTGACCCAAATATATATGAATATTCTAAATCATATTTTTAGGCAATATATTTGATTTTAAGCAGATATATGCTCCATCCTTACACAATGAACTATACAATTAAAAACTAATTAACTAATTTACCTTATATATTGATTTGATTATTTCTCTGTGTTATTATTTTCAAGAATTTTGAAGGAAAATATCAAAATTTAACAGGTACTAAACAAATACACGTACGGAGCTGATTAATTTAATTATTCTGGTTTGGATTACTCACGTAACTAGCTATAAGTACTTACTTCAATTCGAGGACATAAGTTCAAACTATGGTCCGAAATATTATGGTCTTTGTCAGTTGAACTAATTACTCTTAGGATTTTAAATATTTTAAGTTTGTTTACAATATTAACGAATATATAATATATTATTATGCTCCTTGATTTTACATGCATTGCAGACCTATAGCAATAAATTATTGTGTAATGGGAGTTTCAACGAGATGCAAATTCAGTATTCAAAATACCAAAGCCAAACTGCGTAATCTACAACGTACAAACAAGAACCTCAACCTATAAGAACCTACCTATGTTTAGTTAAAGTTAGTGGGACGTGGACGTGGGACTATGTATATGGATGTTGAAGGGAGGCAGGTTAAGAATTTCAAGTTTGCTTTTTGATTCCATTACAGTTGCTCTGTAATTATATATATACGCCTCCAGGAAATACCATTTTAATTGTGTTGTTTTCTTGAAAATTGTTGTATTTTCTTGGGCTTCTATTCTCTGTAGAAGAGTGGATTATTGTGCGTGCAGTGTGCGGTTGGGTGTTGGATTTGAAAGAATTGCGCAACAACGAAACCTCCCCATATTACCTATATACTTATATATACACTCATAAAAGTTCATATTTTGATAGTACGGCAGTTAAGACACATACTATAGGTACATACTTTACATACCTTTGAATTTTGGATTTCTATATTAAATATAGTAAAAGCCTTCAGTAATCTCTGTCTGTAATCTGGAATGCTATAACCTTAGCTAATCTTCCTTGAGTTGGGGATGTTCATGGTGTATTGCTTTTGTTGTTGTCGATGTCGATGTGAACCATTTTTGTCCTGAAATTAATTTGTATTCACTATAGTCACCTACAGTCCACATCCACACATGACTTGTAAAGCAGTTTGGCTGTGGTCGTTCCTTTTGGATTGGTTTACGGGAGGAGGGTTAGGTTTATTTAGAATATACTAAAGATTACAATTTATACTATGAAACTATTACGATTAAAATGATAACGCTTACATTTAAAAAATGTCCAATAATAATTCCTTAAATAATCTGGAGAGCATTCTCCAGGAAATATCTAGTATATAATAATACTTATTAGAAAATAAAAGTAGTGCATAAATCATTGACTGGAATGTAAATTGAATAATAAGGTTTGGATTAAATATATTTATATTGGGTCATTTTAATATCATTATGTTTTATAGTATTTTTCCCTGTGGTTCGTTGAACCTCGGAGCCAAAGCCCGTAATATATATCATAGTCTATTTAATGTCTGTCCATTTCATTTCCATTAACTATATAACATTATTATGCTCGTCTGGATTCTGGATCCATTCGGCTATGGGGTTGGGCTAAATGCTCATGGCTTATTATGGTTGGAAGTTGGAACTTGGGCACTTTGGTTGCTTTGGGACTTGCGAGACGGAGACGTTGATGCAGATGTAGGTAGAATGTATACAGAGGGAGAGATAGATGTGATGTGAGTTGAGTTGAGGTAGTATTTTGTGTAGCTGCGAAACAGCGAATAGCACAGGGAATGGACGAAAAGACCTTCAAAGGTACCTTAACCTCGTCGTCTACATCAGCACACAGAACGAACGAGCCATGTCATTTTGTCCATTGAGTCCATTTCATTCCATCATCAGAATTCTCTAGTATAGATGTACCTCAAATATTTTTACACACGACGTAGAAGAATCTACATACGGTCAGAGAGAGAGAGAGAGCCTCATCAACACTAAAACCTTTACCACTACTGCTTACTGAGCACAATAATAAATAAAAGGCAAAGTCTTGCTTCGACTTCATAACTATAATGTGTGTTGTATATTAACAAAACAAGGAGAGAGATATTCTCTGAATTGAAAAGTAAAAGCAAACGCGTAATAAAAGTAAAACCAAAAACTTGTAGGTAGTATACATAATATTATTTTATATACGTATGGGTACTCTGTCCAGCATATTATTATGTATTAATTATACAACCCCTTTTTTCCCTCTTTTCTTTGTATGTATGCAAAGGTAATTGTGTATACCTGTTGGCTTTATGTTGGCTTGAGCTTTGGTGTTTTAGTGATTCTTCAGGGCTTTGGTTTTGGAGTAGTTGGTGTTGGTCATTGGTGGATAGGATAAATAGGATTAATATTTACACTGACTGATGACTGAGAGAGTCACTACCTTGTTTTCCTTTCCTTTTTAGTGAGAGAGAAAAAAAGGCGCGTGTTTCAAGTTATGAGCTTGGACTTGGACATAATCACAATCACATCACATAATAATATTATTAGATGAAGTTGAAGTTGTTTGTCTGTGACCATGGTATTGCATATTAGAGGTATGTCTTGCACAGTCGCGATGTATATCTTTCTCCTTTCTACAGGTGAAGAAATATTAAAGGTAAATATATGTTTTTTCTACTGCTTAGTCCATGTTTTTGTATAAGACATACTATACTATATTATATTATAGTTACTAGGCTTCGCCGTTGTCGTTCTTGAGGTTTGTCGTATGTCGTATTTAATTGGTGTTTGAGTAAATTCATAAGCAATCGGAATGGTCAAAACTTTATTTTCGAAAATACTATTCAAAATGAGTTTACCAGTAGTTACCATGTATCTTAGCTATAATGTTGAAAAAAAAATGTTGAAAAAGTCCCGGGTATAGTTTTAACGGAAAGTCGGGTATTTTCAGGAGATCCAAAATATTTCAGCAAACTTCTAACTGATTTTGATTCGGTTTGCTTTAATCGATGCTAAATACAATTATGTATGACACGAAAATTCAAAACAAAATTAGCTCAACGTTTTTTCGAAATTTTGAGAAATTTCGTTTGCATATGGCACAGCAGCCCAAACAAAATTTATCAAAATTTCAAGAAAACGTTGAGCTAATTTTTTTTGAATTTTCGTGTCATTTCTAATTGTATTTAGCATCGATTAAAGCAAACCGAATCAAAATCGGTTTGAAGTTGGCTGCAATATTTTGGATCTCCTGAAAATACCCGACTTTCCGTTAAAACTATACCCGGGACTTTTTCGATATTTTTTTTCAAAATTCTAGCTAAGATGCATGGTAACTACTGGTAAACTCATTTTGAATGGATTTCTCGAAAATGAAGTTTTGACCATTCCAATTGCTTATGAATTTACTCGTTTATGACTTAGGATTCCATGCGCACTACGCAGAAAGTAGACGGCATAGTACCTAGTATGGTATTATAGAAGTACCTACCAGATAATAGGCAGTGCTGCTGTTGTTGTTGTTGTTGGGTGTAATCTTAATTATGAATACTAATAATGACGTTGTTTGAGGGGGTAAGTACATAGGGATTTGGTTGGGTGTTTAGTTGTAAATTGGAGATTTTTGTCTGACTAGTGAGTGTTTGTGTTTACGTTAATACGAACGATCTTTGTTGGAGCAACTTACTTGCCGAGCTTATAATATGATGTGGCCGTTTGTTTGTAGTTGTTGTTCAAGACGGAGATGGTATATTTTGCAAGTTCAAGGACGTTCTGTACAGGTATACTGTACTACCTATATAGATACATTCTATATACTGTGACAGGGCTACTGTGCTCGTGCTGGTGGCACTAACAATATAGACTATACACTGGACTGGACGCAGTATGTACTTTTAGTAGATGAGTACCTATGTTACTCACTCATACTGACTTACCTACGTATAGGTAGGTACGTTAGTACTCAACACAAAATTCTTAAGAAAGGTTCCGTCCATGTTGACGTCCATGTCGATATCGTTGGGTATTGGCTCATAAAATAATTTACAATCCAGTCCTATACTTCTATATAGGTAAATAAAAAAGTCGATGGTTTGGAATATTCCATAGCAAGATTTGTCTGTCGAGCTTAGCCAAACAACAAGTGCAATAATTAGATAGATACTGTTGTTCCAGTTTCTCTATCCTGATATTTTATGCGTATGACCCTCTCTCAATTTAAAATTTCTAATCGCCGGATTAAACCACACATATTTTGTTTGTAGTAACTAGGTATAGGTAATCTTCAGAATTGGAGTCGTGCTTTTATAGTGTTTAAAATACAGGACGTGCTTCTACATATAAGAAGATAGACCCGTCAAGTCTAGCAGTCTATAATGTCACACAGCAAAATAAAAGGAGCGGGTTTTTAAGGTAAACATGAGAAGCAGTAGATGATACTGTGATTACAAATTATGTTTTTTGTACACGTGTAGATTTTACATTGAAAATAATAATTATATACATTATGTTGCTTGCTTTTCAAATTACATTCAATTGAATTCTAGTTTTTTACGTGAGATCATTGGAAAGCTAAATAAAAATATAAAAAGAAGTCTAGACTGCGACTGTTATATTTATAGGTAATTGCATATAAATGTATTGAAATACAAAAGCTAAGATAGATACCTATTAATTATGTAACAGGGTAAAGTACTTACTAAGCATCTATTCACTATCCAGGAATTAGCATCATTTAAAGTATCAGGCTTCCAACTGACATGCCTACCTTTGATTGTATACGTGTTGTTACGATGTATCTTCTGTGTATTTTTGATAATTTGCCAAAGAAAAGGAGGAAAGAGGCATTGCCATTGTCGCATTGCATTACAATATTTACAATATTGGGATTCCACCACACATAATATTATGTAAGTACTTACAAGGCTGGCTTTGAGACTACTCGTGAATGTGGGATTACTGCTACTGATAGTGTCTTGTAAAAAATATACATCCATACCTCCCCTAGGCACTACATAATATTACCTACATACCTGTCTATGTACATCCCATCAGTCAGTGTCAGTCGTAGTCGTGGTGGGGAAACGCCAGTGATTCAGATCCGGTGCCGGTGCCGGTGCCGACGCAGGACGGAATGAAGTGCACACGGTGAGATGGCGGATGAAAATGAAGGATTTTGGCAGTCTCACACGAGTCACATGACAAAGATAAAGACAAGGCATGGCATGAAGTGATGGATGAAACTCTAAATGAGTCTCGAAATCTAGAATAAATCTTTTTTGTACACACAGAGAAAGACACCAGGTCAGAGACAGGGCACGAATCAGTATGTGTCTTAATTTCATATAAGCGGGAAAATTCTGATCTGTAATATAAAAGTACCTACATAATGGTCGAGTAGCTTACCGTACAGGGCTCTGCTTTGGTGTGATATATGAATATGATATGCACATACCCCATTTTGATTCCGTCTTCTGTATTCTTTATAGTATGTACCACCTATAATTATAAAGGCAAAAAAAAGAGTGGTTGGTCGTGTGGTCACAGAGCGAATCCATACATTCAAAATAATTATAATAATTTTATTGTAATAATATTTTGATTGTGTGACTGATTAAGTACTACTAGGTGAAATAATAATTGTGTGTGTATATCTCTGTCAGTCAGTGCCGGGCTATTGAACTGCCAACAACTGGCTGCGGACCTGTCTTATAAATGAAACAGGGAAATTATATATTGAGACCATTAAAAACTTAAAGGGAGAATAGTTCATTCACTGCATGGCGTTAAGTACATTGTTAGTATGTCTCACACGCACATTCAGTCAGTATGTAATATATATGCTAAAAAATTATAATATTATAATATAATAATATTGTGGATTTTTAATTTGAACCGCCAAAGTTCATTATTATTCTCCCTTGTTGATGGTTCTTGTTCTGTGTTTGGGGGGTTGGCCTTGGCCCTTGACTCCCACTTCCCATTCCGAAGGGGAAGTTGTAAAAATGTATGAATAAAAGTAAAATATCCGTTTTTGCTACGCATAATAGTAACATTAATTAATAATTATTATTTTCCACTTTAATTATAGTTGTGATTAAAATTTTTTTTACAAAACTATAAAGAAAAAAGAATATGCGTTTCTTGGTCTCGGTGTACAGAACTAACGTAAATATAAACATAAGGGAATCTCAGTCCAAACACAACATAGGCATTACTCGTAATGATTACGATGTAGTTACGTAATTACTTATTTTACTATGAATGTTTCCTTCTTCCCTTCCGCACGCACATAAACATCATCATTATGAACCAAAACATTACAAAACAAAATACAATAAAAATTGACAGCGTGAGTAGGACGTTATCGTTATTGCTACTCCGTAGGTTAGTATGAGAATTATAGGTTTAATTTAATGTCAATGCTTAGGTAGTTAGTCTTAATATTTTTTTATTTTAAATATACGAATATAGCATACGAAAAATAGAATAGAAAATTGTAGTAAACTTCTTTATGACTGACAAAGCTATAGGTGCTATACTGCTGCAGTGTAGTAATTCTGTTATTCGCTGAAAAAGTGTAAAAATTGAAATAAAAATTATGTACTGTCAGTAGTCAGTTAGTCAGTCAGTAGTAATATGCTTCCCGTTTTATGTTTCATCGCCATCATCACTTACTGCGATGCAGGAAATTGGCAATATGGGCAATATAATATGCTTAATGCAATACATGTATGTGACATTCTGCCGCCTTATTTTTTATAGTGTTAGTTTACTAAGTTGTAAATTGAATTTATTGGTTTTAATAAGTGTCAACGAAAATGAAAGAGAGTTACAAAAAAAAATAAAGTTTTTATGATGGTGTAAAAATCCAAGTTGACTTTTGAATTTTTATTTGAATGGTTAAGAACTCTAAACGAAATTACGCAAATTTTGAAATTGTGTAGGTACCATATAGTAATTTATGTTGGAGGTGTCTCCACAATTTAAATGTTTTTTTAAATTCGCAGTTAATTTTCATAGGCTGAAATGGTTACGGTTACGCAGCATTTTTCCTAACATTACCGGCACCGGCACCGGTACCAGTCTTGTCGTGCATATGATGCTAGGCTTGCAGTGCCTGCCAGGTTAATACCGTGAAATAGTTGTACTCGACTAATCTGAACAGGATACCACCTAGAAATAAAGATGAAATCTAGGTACACACAGTATGACGTCTTGTCTGAGTTCTACGAGTCAATGTCAGAAAATCAGCGAGATGAAAATTACGATGTGACTACGTGAGTTGAGATATGGATCCATGACGAGTGGGATAAATTAAAAGTTATTACGAAATTACAAGCTCCTTTTGTTTGTTTTAAACTTTTAAAATTACGAAATTACAAGCTCTTTTTGTTTGTTTTATACTTTTAAATGGATGCTACGGTCTACACTTCATGATTTAACGATTCCTAATTTTTTTTTGTACAATTAAGTACACACGTACCTACCTTTTATATGAAAGGTTTATACGACTACTACTGCTCATATACTATCGACATCTACTCAGGGAAGGAAATCACGTGACTTTTTAAAGCTTATTACTTGTGAATGAAAACTTCCCAATATAGAAATACATTATAGGTATCTAGTACATACAAAATTTTATTGTGTTATCACACTCAGATGCACGGAGTCTTAAACCTTTGGATTTTAATTCATCAGTTTCCGTGTAAGTCTTGTTTTAATAGTGTTAATTTTTTTCGGAAATTGCATAATAAGAACATTTCATTCATAAGAATTTAGAGTCAGTCATCCATCCGTATTTTCGTAGCATTTTCACCTTTCGTCCTGTGAGCTGTGTAAGTCTATATTATCTGTCTATTTGAAAAAAAAATACATTAGAACCTCTACCAATGTAAAGAAATTATTTTATTATCTATAACGTTATATATATATGTACAGAAATCAGTAGTATTTTTTCAGTTGTTAATTGCAATAAACCTTCACGTTCTAATCTCGTACCTAATCTTACATACATCTTAATATTTCCAGTTCTCGTATGCTATGTTGATAGTAACCTTGGTCATGGACGAGGTTATTTCTCAATGAAAGATATAACCCGTACCCTTTGACCTACCTTGACCATAACCTCAGTTAAAATTCGAATCCAATTAAAATAAATCGCTTTTTGTACTGGTGCTGGTGGCTGGTACTACTTGCTAGTCCTGTGGTTTTGGTGAATTTTAATTACTGTGCGCTAATTCAGTTTCAGATCAGATCGGAAATTAGCTAGGAAATTATATCAGGTACTTAGTAGGTATTTCAAAAATTTGAACTCACTAGCGATAATAGTACCGAGATATACAAAATCACGCATATAGGGTTTAATGACGCTTGTTTAGATTAAGAGAAGGGGGAGACCGGAACCAGAGGCGGAAATGAATTTATTATGCTGTATGTGCCTTTATTATGCTAATGATCTAGTAAATGAAAACATAGACGACATTGGGAAAGTTCCTTAATTATTTTCTTTCATTCTGCAATAATTAAAATGTATATACATATATGTAGGAGCATTTTAATCCAACGAAATGACTAAAGTTCGTAGCTATAAAATATTTTCATTCAAGAAAAATGTGCACACCTACCTAGGTACTATAGTTGGTATGTGTGAAAATTGGAGGAGCGGATCACACACCTGAAACGTGAATGTATCTTCTCAATCATCTTTGTTCATCATTTCATCCTATACGGTCCGGTCGTTAGTTAGTAACTAGTGATAATGGCAATGGCAAATTATGTACTAATGAAAGCAGTTAGCCGTTTCCGCTCAAAGTCTCTTTTGTTTATTTTTAGTGAAGTAATTAATAAATAATTGGGACTATATAATAATTACTTTAAGGTAATTTTTTAAAGTCTTGTAGAGCACTAACTATGCAGTACACTATCAGTGTCTATATAGCTTCATTAATTTAGTTGAAGATATTTGTATGGTTCTTTATGGTTTCTCCCTTTTTCTTCGGTTTGTCGGTAGATCTGAACCTTCAGTAGCTCGATAGTGCTATAAAGAGATTACCAGTTTGATCTTTGATTGTTCACGCTCAGATAAAAGTACTTAAAATTTTATTGCTTCTCAGGTTTTTTTAATGCGTGCATAATGTAGCATTAATTTGTAATATTAATATTAGTGAATTTTTCAAAATCGCAAATCTAGATTTGGTCTCATCATTATAGTTGTATACGATTTAGGTATTTTTGCATTAGCAATTCGTAGTCTTACAGTTTGAACTTTTGTTCTTTGTATTTTCTTGATGAGATTGATACTAAAGTCAGACAGACATAGACAATTAGTGTATTTTTTTTTCGCTTTTCGGAATAATCCAGACAGTAGACAGTATACAGACAGACATTTAAAAAATGAAGTAATTTCATTTTGTTCCTGTTTCGTTCCACTTGAAGATATGTTCTGGTTCTGGGACTGGGATTTTCCGCTCGTTGTTCTTGTCCGTGTCGGTCTTACCACTATATAGCCTTATCAACAACTATCAACAATGTCTTAATTACTCTTCTTCTTGTTACTAATTCTTTTCTCGTTTTTTTTTCTTCAAAAAAATGAAAATATTCAAACCCTGTTTCTATATAGGTATGCTACATTTTTATTTCTCGTTTGGTGTGTTGTTGTGGGGGTGTTCTTTATTTTGCTGTTGCTACCTAGACGTTCCGTCTGATGTTGGTGTCTGGTACTTGGTGTTGTTGTTCCTTTAACAGTGGGAACATTAACATGAATAACGTCATTTTAGACCACATCACAACTCTTGTTCTCTGTCCGCAGAAATTATTTAAAATTTATGTGAGAACGTTTAGGTCGCTTGTACTTGGTGCACCGGTTCACACAGAATTTAGAACTAAAAGAAAACATTTTTCCTGAAACAAACAAAATGACCGTCACCTTTTTTTAGTGGTCAGCGTTTAAAGAAACGGAAGGAAAATTTTTTAATTTAAAAGTTTATGGCCACCGATTTTACTTTAAATTTTATAATAATAATTTATAAAATAATGAATCCACAAAAGTGTTTCAATTTCAACATATTATTATGTGGATATTTATATTGAAGAGCACCTGATCATGTAATATTGTGCAGGATGAGCTTCTTCTCTTGTCATACTCAATCAGTAGTAGTGTAGTTAGTGGGCTTGTCATTACTAGGTGCCTAGTTTAGTTTTGCATTGTCTCGACGACATAAACACTGACCACTGATCAGGAAAGCTATAAAGGTGTAGGTAGGTGATGGGCAGGTGGATACATACTAAAAAGTGACGTAAGTTTTAAAGCTGGAGCTGGAATTAAAATGTGAATTCGAGATTGACAAATGTATTTCTTAATGAGAGGGAACAGTGGAAGAGAGCAGGTGGAAGGATGGGAACTCCACATGAGTTCATGTCTACGTTTTATGTCTCTGTCCCGATTGCTGCATGAGGCTGATAAGGATCTTCGTCTAAATCTCTATTACTTGTCTTTTGCACGAAAGAAATATATGTAAAACGTGGGATGGGCATGGGATTTCTTTCATTTACTCATATATATATCTCCACTGTCGCTGTCAAGATATACTGCTGATGCTGATATATAGTATATGCATAAATGTAGCAAGGATTATAAGTATTGTTTTGCACAGTGTAAGTACAATGTACGATAATATAAAATATTAAATTGTTAACACGAAATCACCACACTGGCCACTAGACTACTAGACTCCCCTCTGTCCACCTGTCCACATCTTTCCTTTTCAATTTTCAGTAATTATCCACTTACTCTCTACATAGTGTATATTTATACTGTGTAACTTATCCTTACTAGTTAGTAGCTAGTCATGTCTCTACATGTATAACTCTAACATCAGTTTAACTGTTAGTACCTGGACCTACTACTACCATCCTACAAGTATCCTTGTTTTTTAATAAATTAAAATCAGTGAAAACAAAACTAAAAAACAACAGCAATGTTGTTGGGATTGAGCCTGTACAGTATGCCATGTCACATAGACTGATCGTCGACTTACCTTTGGCGTACATAAATAATAAATAATAGCGCCCTTAAAAATGACTATAAAATTCGAATACATTCGTAACAATTTTTCGTTTGCACGAAATGTAAAAAAAATGAATAAATAAATATTTACAGGTGGGTTGTTCCTTGTTAGTAGGTGCGTATAGGTGTTTTTGTTGGGTTGCTTCTAATTTCATTGTATGCTGTAAAATATAGGGGGGGGGGGGAATAAAGTTTAATGTTATCCGTATTGTGGCCCTTATAGATTTGGGGTTGTTTGCTTGGCATTGACTTCTGAACTCATTTCTCATGCCTTATTAGCAAGGCTCGACGAAACTGATACTGGTCATTGCATCATTGAGTAAGGTCAAATGTGGTCAATGTGAATGCCATTATCACTGTCCTGTTTTCATTACGTACCTACTTATTATATTAGTATTTACTTTAACGAGGACAAACAACAATGGAGCTGCGTATATGCGTAATCCTTTCATTTCTTCAATGGCTGCCGAGTCAGAAAATGTGAGCGTCAATAAAAATGTGTGTTGCGTACAATATAGTTATGTGCCTTGGTAGGTAGATAGCTACATTGTTTGAGTTTCCATTAAAGCTACATATATGGTACTCTGGTCAGGGCCAACCAACGCGAAGGTCAGGGTCATAGCGCAGGTAGTACTATCATCCCACCTGTGATTAACTAGTTATTTATTTGCGTATACAGTACACATGGAGTTGATGATAAATAAAGGGGATAATCAAGAAGTGTGGCGGGAAATGAAATGGATGGATATAGTAATTAAAATATAATCACTGCCTCAACTCACCACTAATGTTAATTACCGGACGTAATCGTATCTTAATAAGCCCTCAACATTAATTACAAATTAAGGATAATCGTGCCCAATATTGTAGGGAAACTGGTATATATAAGGATAAACTTCAAACTAATGAATGTGAATGATTTTCATTTTCTTGAGAAAAATAAAAAAGAGCCTTTTGTACAATCTTTTATCGTTTTCATTTTCATCATTAATATTGTTATTTTCATCATATTATGTTTTGTATTGAGTCATGAGTGCGCAAGAAGTATAAAATAATCTGATGGAAATAGTGTGTGAAGGCATATAATAATAATCCGTCATATTCTCATATTATAGGACCCTGCGGACCCTGCCCCTACTAGTTAACTATTGACCGTGATTTTGGTTTAAAATTTGAATTAAATGACCTGACACTATCGCAGTTTCCCATCGTGGAAAATAATATCAGATGTCGTATCTTAATCGTCCATATTGACAGCTCATAAAATTTTGAAGCTGTGAAAAAACAAGTGGAGTCCTGTGCTACTTATATGTATTATAACAAAATTAATCTATCCGTCTATCTATATAATATAGATACAGATATGATAGTATATAGATGTATAATTAAATCTAAATGGCACATTTGTTGTAAAATTGTATAATTAATTTTAATACATGGTAGAATCGTGATATGCCCTTACGTACCTAGGTAGGTAGGTACGCGCTTAAGCTATGCTGCAATCTTGTGTAAAAAATGGCACTTGAGTACCTATGTTATTATTTCATTCTTTTCTCCAATTCTGTTTTTAAAAGGTACAATTTAATAGAGGAAACATTTTAGATTTTACGAGCGTGGCGTTAAGTACATTTTAATGTTTTAATTTACTCAATTCCTCTCCAATTCTTTTAAATGTTTATCTCAGTCAGCTTCATGAGCTTTTATGGGATGTACCTATACCTTGGTGTGTGGTCGTTTTCTAGGTGTTTCATTTCGTTTCTTCAGTTTCTTCACTTTGACTAAATTGTGAATGAAAAAATATGAGATATCAGTAGAAGGATTGGCAGCCTCTGTCTCTCTCACAATCTATTTTATTGGTTCGTTGATTTTCATTTGCACTTGTAAGTAAGTAAGTAACTGTGTCTTGTACTTGTTAACATGGGAGGGAGGGAGATAGTAAAAGAAACCTGCTGCTCTCTGTCTCTGTCTTGTGTCTTGATTCCCGCCTCTGTTCATCCTAATATATATTATGTAGAGTGCTTAGAATATAATTACGGGCTTCATTATCTCTCACCATCAAAATTGTTATTGCTACCGACATCCGGTGCTGAGACATAGATGCTACTGACTGGGACCGGGGTCGGTGCCGGTGCCGTTGCCGGTTTTTATTTTGGTGGGAAAATGTAATAATAATGTTGGATGTGTGTGATATGATGGTTCATTCATTTTTATTTGTATTACTTCATATCTTGATTTTTTCAAGAGTCAAAAAAGTGTTAACCACATCATTAAAAATTTAGCAGATCTGATCCCTTGCCCTTCATTTTAATTTATTTCAAATTTCCAAAGTGTATATTATACAATGTATAAAATATGAATCAAGTGCAAGTTCAGTTAGACGACCGTCTACTGTCTACACTTGATACTCTCTACTCTGTCAACATTGCAATTCCGGTAGATATGAAAAATCATGTGGAAACTAAGCATTGTGTCTACGCATATTGATATGTCTGACTTGGAGTTGGACGTCTAGTCTGCGGTCTACTGCTCATCTATCCAGCAGCAGTTTCCCGTCTAGAACTGATTACGGATCAGATGCGAGTCTAAAAAATGTCTGAGGGTGGGCTGAGGCTGAGAAATTTGTCATTCTGAGTCTACCGGCTTGACATTGACTAGTAGTATGGCCCACAGCCTGGTTCCGCGGCTACGACTATGACTGCTGATTACATTATAATATAATTATTGGGAAAATGACGTGTGACACATTTTCTCCCGATGTCGGATTTCTCCCTTATTCCATTACTCATTATAAATTAACTAAACTTGTAAAATTATGTATACTTGCCTTGGGTATTTTACTAGAAATATTGCTCGTGCGTCTTTGTCCCCTCTTTTTTCTTGAACCCAAACGGATGTGGCGGAGCGAATGGATTTTGCGAATTCGAATGTCAAAGTCACACATATTGACATTTTATATGTAATATATTACATTTTTAATACTTTTAATACACTATATTATGACTTATGACGCAACACTTTCTTGGCAATCTTAATTCGATTTCAAATTGTAACACTACATGCACATAATATACTTAACTGCGCATTAATTTTAAAATTATTTGGTATTCGTATTGGTAGTGATATCGTTCACATTTTCCCTATAATCTGGGGTTGCATATGAGTTTGATATTTTCATGCGTTTTTCCACAATATAATGCATTGAAAAATGAAATCAATGTAGAAATCAAAATCCATATGATTCCTTTTGAGCTTTGAAAGTACTTACCTACCTAAGTGCCACCTGATATTCTATTACAGAAGTTACTTTATTGCACTGCAAAAATCCGTATATCACGGTATATGTATTTAGTAATTTGTATTTGTGAGGTTTTGCATTAGAATTTTTAATAGTGAGTACAGATAACATTCAATAACTGAGCCAACTAATGCAATGCAATGTTCATTTATTTATTTCCCCAGCGTGTGAACTCAGAATAACTAACTGCGTATGTTAAACTACTATTACGCTGCGTACACCATAACCATAGCTTAATCTTCCCACACTAACAACACCACACCACAATGAATCGATGGTGTATTGTTATCATGTTAATAATTATTATTAGTATATGACTATATCACATAGAATTAAAATAAATCTACAACTTGGTAGTACACAATAAAAATAAAATACGTATAAAATTAGAGTATTACAAACTACGTTGTAGACCCATTCATATTTTTTCTCTTCAACGACTAAAGCCTACAAACACAAACTAACAACAGAGCCAGAGCCTATTGGTCTTGGTGGTTTCTATGCAGTTTATTACAGTATTCAAATACACAGTATGCCCGTACTCCACACTGTGAGTACCTTCCTAGGTACGTTCGTTTTTGTTTCACTGCCTTTTTGCCTGTAAAAATCGTGTGAATTGAAAACATTAATCGCACAAAAATGAATGAATATGAAGGATTAATTTTTTTGAAACGTAGTTGATATTTGTAAATTGCTCAAGAACGTCTTTGAAAAAAACAAGGATATAATGATTAATTGAATTCCGTTTAGTTAAAAAATACTAAATAACAACTGTGCTGTGTTGTTTTAAAACTGAATTCTAACACTAGTAAATGTGCTATCACAATAAGGTTTATGCGTCTGTATTTGTCCAACTTTGAACTTGAACATATGTCTTTTAATTTCAATTACATTTTTGGATTTTACTTTAAACTTGTATGTTCAGTTCAAACATATTGCGCGTTTCACTGGGCACTGGGTGACGGTCCGGGGTAATAAGTCATATCGTATTATTCTTAATCATGAGTCAGAGTGTATCTCTCTCTCTCTAGCCAGGGCGTTGGGTGCGTGAGAAAGGCAAATTGAGATTAAATAATTATTGTATAGAAGCCTGTACAATTTTACAGCTTGGCTTCTTACAATTAGTGAGTGTTTTACTCTCGAGTCTTGAGTCTTGAGATAGTTCTAACTAAAAACTATTGACAATTACTTACAATGTTAAATAGTGTCAAATACTGTTATCTTTATCGGACAATATTTACCCAAGGATTGCAATGGCGATGACATTATTAGTCATTCTTCGTAAATTTTATACTTGTATTATTAAAATCGTCTCTTCATTTCGAATGGAATCCAATACCAAAACTCACTCAGGATATTGTATTGTATTAAATAGCTATAATTATGTAATTATGAGGACGCTTACGTACATACCTACCTACCTACCTAGGTACATTTAACATTGTAGATTGTAGTACATTGATTTAAATTTTGTTGTTACAAAATTAATTACGTACTTAGTAATTACTGGGAGCACTTTCTACTTGGACTTTCGTAATGATATTTTCTGTGGCTTCTTCTGCCTCTGACTCTGACGTCATTTACGTGAACAAACATTTATAAAAATAAGCAGTTCTTCTAAATTCATAGCGTATACCTAGGTAGGTACTCATGATTAAACAAAGGCACTATTCTCTCACTCACTCACTCACTCACATGCTCACAAGTGTAGGAAATCAAAATGGCGACTCTCAATGACAACGGCAACTATGAATGAAGCTGATACAAAAATAAAAATGATTCTGCTCTGGAAGTGAGACTATGGGATGATGATTTAATTTATTGCGAATGGATTTTTGTTTGTGTGACAGAATTACAGATATAATAAATTATTAAATATTACTATCATGTTTTCTTGGGAATTAGTTGCTGGTGTTGGTGTTGTGATCGCATGTTATTTTATATGAGTTGTTGTGCAGTTTAAAGTTTGAAAGTTGCTGACTTGACATTCTCGTGTCATGTTATGTTATGTACGTTGAGATGAGTGCAGTAGTGAATGGATACTGATTACTCATTAGTGACTATATACATTGTGAGATAAGGACACCATACGAGCCTCAGTACCATCGTACCATCCACACCAGCACCAGCACATCGGAAGAGGAGCATTAGGAGATTGAGATAATAAAGGAAAATATATAATATAGGATAGGATCATAATAATCATATTTATAATGCGTGCTTATAATGCACATGTTGTACCTACTCTATTGAGAAGTGATTGAGAGATGATAAGGGCGTGAAAAATATTGTCACTCCATCATCACAACAACACTTTGTACCTACTTTGTCGATTTAATATTTTTCAACTTGTCTCCTGTTTACTTCAACGCTCAACACTTACGAGAAGCATCATAGCAGCTTACAAAATTAAAAAGTATCGTGTGTGTAGTTTTAAAGGAAAATATTACGTTTATTCTGTGGGGGGGTCGAGATGATTACGATACGATTAAAAATATCAGTATCATGATTGCGCTTGCGTGTGTATGTTTGTATGTATGTGTATAATTGTGGGAATTTAAATGATTTATTATTCTCCTATTTTTTTTTGTTGCATCAAGGATGCAGCAGGAAACACCAAGGACATCGTATCTCAGCTTGACTGGTGTTACATATTTTTACATAGATAGGTACCTAATTAGTAAATTACCAATGCATTAAATGTAGTAGGAAGAAGCTGTTTTGGAATTTAATTAAATTAAAATGTAATAATTATTTAAACTACATGTTAATTAAGTGAAAAAATTAGTTTATAATAATTAAATTATATTACCGTTACTGTATATTTTCTCTATAGTACTAAAACTCGCCTGCTATTAGAGACCCTCTTACAAGTCCCGCCTACTATAAGAGAAAATACGCGGCGTGTGCATTTGATTGAATTTAATTTAACTATTATTAAGATATAACAGTAATATATTATTATGGTTTTGATGTCGCTACATAATATATTATGTAGACATCGGTATCCGTATTGACATGAGTCCTTAGTTGTTTTTAGTTTTCCAAGTTGTAATTTTTTTTATGTTATTCTCAGAATAATTCCCGTTATATAATATGACTTGGTATGTATATTGTATGGGGTATGTTGTGAGTTCTTATGGAAATTATGGGGTGACACATGTATTACAGATATTATGACAGTGTACTGATGACAATAATAATATAGCATAACAATCCGAGAACATTCACGTACGTAGTGTGGGTACCTAAATGCGACTAAGTATGGCTTACATATGTATATCTATGTAATTATTTATCGCATTGGTTTGGCTTTGGCTCTGTGGTTCTGGTTCTGGTTCTGTGATGCGATGTTATGTTTTGTGATTTGATGCCTCTCTCCACTTGCTGCTGAGTGATTGAGTAGCTGACACTAAATGAAAAACATGTTGTGGTTCCCGTTAGTTGAGTTGTTATGTTTATAAGTAAGTACTACCTTCATATAGAAATGTGCACTCTGTCTCTGTCTAATAGTCTATTACTGATTTCATAAAAATATTATTATTTTTGTGTATCTTTTAGTTCCTGATTCTAATTCTTGTGACTTACTTTAATCGTATGAGCATAATATTTTTATTACAGTTCAGTAGAATTCCGCGCTGTGTGTTGTGATTTTTTTTCAAAAATTTAAATTTAGTGGATTGACACGTCACACGTGGTTGTTGTAGTATTATTAGTACTCGGCATTTTGTGCATTCAAATCTATAAATCCATACAAGGCCAAAAAAAACACCATTGCTGGTTGCTACAGGCTATATTTTGAAGGGGTGAAAGAGTAAAATTAATAATTTACAAATTAAATATAGTAAACCTCATCCGTTATGTGTACGGTACTGTTGTTGTATGTTAACTGATCTGATATTTAAATTTCCCGTTTTTTGTGTCTCTTTACAGTTTGACTTGACGCTGAAGAAGCTGAGGATGGTGTCGCCATGGTGACCATTGGGACATTTCTTGTTTCGGTCGTCGTACTTTTAGTCTCCACGCTCGTCCTTGGAGTTCCGGCTCAGTCCGATAATGGCAATGGGAATGGGAGTAAGTACATTATAATACAGCTAATAATTTTTGTAGACTTCCTTACTCGGTTCAGCTTTCTTATATATATGATATTTTATTATCCCCTCGCCCTGAAGCGTTTTTTTTTCGGTCTCAGTTTTAGCCAGAATTCCAACTTTAACGTTTGCCATTGGTTTTCTCATCGCTCGAGTCTCCTCGAGGTCGAGCGCGTGTTTGTTTGTCGTATCAGATGTCGTTGAGGAAATCTTGAAAATTTATTAGAGTAATTTATAAGTAGTATTATAAACAGAGCGTATATTAACGACAGAATTATTATTGTTTACGGCGTTTTTTTCTACACGCGGAGATTTTTTGTACATAGGTAAATTACCTATGTAAATTCGTACGCTTTTACTTTTGGGCTTTCTAGTTTAGATGAAGTTGTTTTGATTGTTCCAAAAAGAAAAACATAAAAAATATCAGGGAAAAGAAGAGGCGGAAAATTTGGCAAAAAAAGTAAAGATGTGAAATTTCCGTTTCCTTGTCATTTTGTGATGTCAGTGTGGCATTGTCCACAAAAGTTTTAGTTGACGTTGACATTGTGAGTACAATTATAGTAATTATAATTTCAGGTACGTATATATGTGGGTATATACATACGTCGCCATGTGTGTGAGCATTCAGCATCCTCTATGTATGAATTAATTTTAGTTTTGAGAGCATAGTATTTAGCTAGGTGCATATTATGTGTGTGGGAATTTCCAAATATTGTTTTGACTATAATATTTTTATTCTCTCCCTTTGTCACTGAACACTACTGCGTATTTTATGTATTCGTTTCTTTTGTCCGACCACGATGAAGATGACTGACAAGGCCACAACGGCAACTGAACAGCGTAGTGTAGAAATAGTAAAACTAAGGAAATTTTGGATTTCATTGGAAAGTTTAATATTCATCGTTGTTATTATAGGGTTATGTAGTTTTTTATTCATGGATTACATTACTCTGCCGTTGGAGCAGTGCAATAATAATTATATCATAATCATAATATGATATATAATTTCAGTATATATGTAGTTTGTTATTGTTTCTACACAAAAGTACAAAATCTTTATAGCGATAGTTTTTATGCACGGAGTAAAATGTTAAAATTAGGTTTGCACCTTCATCAAAAAACTAAAACTAATGTTTAGCATCCCGCTAATTGCAATACTCTACAGATTTGCGACCATCACGAATATTTTGTGTTGATCTGTAGTATACTGACTGTGGATGTGGATGTTTTTGTAAATAAGATGACAAATTAGCTTCTGATTGTGGAAATCTCTGAGTGATTTAGGAGAAAAGTTCATCTCCTGCCTCTCGTCTTTAGTTCTGATCTGGTGATGAAAAAAAGAGGATGAGTGAGAGTTATATTATGCTGAGATCTTGTTTTTGTTTTGATTCCGTCAAATGGCAAAAGAGATAAATGCTTAGTTTACGTCTCACGATTATATCAGTGGTTGCATAGATATATATATAATGTGTGATTGGGACTTTCGGGCAGAAAATAGAAAGAAAACGAAGAATTGTTTTCATCAGAATTCGGATCCTAAATGGAATCACATACCGAAACGGTTACCGAAAAATATGAAAACCCTAAACGAGAATGATCTGCTGCGACAGCATGTTCCCTGTTTTTAATTTGAGTTTTCGATAATATTTGCGTTCCTTTTTTATTTTATTTATGATAGGCAGAAAAATAGAACCAAACTACGGAGGATAATTTAGAAGTGAAAATAGGTAGGTGGGTGCGTATGTGTGCCTATCTTTGAAACTTCGAACATTGGAAAAAATTTTTAAAATGCATGTATTTCGGGGCTCTCTTGTTTTTGTTTGCCCAAATCCTAAAAGGAACAAAGTGTCACGCGGAAAGAACGTCATGCAGAGTATAGATAGGGGAAGAGGGTGATGGGTGGATATTTATGAGGAAATTGGAAATTCGACGACATAATAATTAATATGCATGAGGTTACCAACGATTTACTTATTTTTAATCACTGTAAATATTCTGATTACGTGATTAAATGACTTTAATTACTTTTTTTTTGAAAAATACAAAATATTCTGATTGCAGGTTTTTTAAAATTACAAGATGTTTTAATATTACATGTTTCTGAAAAATTCCAAAAAATGTTTGGATTACATAGTTTTAAAAAGGTCTAAACTGTTCAAATTTCAGGCTTTTGAAAATGAAAAAATATTCTAATCACACGGATTTAAAAAAGATTCAAACTGTTTTAATTGCATATTTTGAAAAGCACAAAATCCACTAATTACATGTTTTTAAAAAAGCACACATTGTTTCGAATTACCTATTTCCAAATTTTAAAACATTCGAATATGGAAATTGTTTTTGTTTTGAATTCTAAAATGTTGTAAATACAAAGCCATTTCCATAAAGTTCACGAATTACATTGTCGTAGGTAAATTAAGTAGAAAGCATACCTAGACCTACATTTTGGTCTCGATGTTTTTGTAAACTTCTCTTCCGCGAAGTGTATGTACACCTTGAATCGTTTTCTTGTATTGTAGACACGCATATTTTTAATTTAAGTATAAATACCCCTGATTTCCAAAACAAATGAATTCGTTTTTTATGATTAATTTTTGTTGTGTACTTTCAGTCTGTGGTCCCACGTACATTCGGAATACTCCAAGTGAGTTGCAGAGGCTGAAAGGATGTCGTGTCATCGAGGGATCATTGCAAATTGCACTGATCGAGAATAAGGGAATTACACCGGAGCACTATCAAAATTACTCCTTCCCTCTCCGTGAAATTACCGGCTATTTTTTACTCTACTCTGCCACGAAACTCCTCACTCTTCGTCATCTATTCCCCAATTTGACTGTCATTCGGGGTCAAGAGTTCATTCACAACAACTATGCATTCCTCGTGTCAGAGGTAAGTTCTAAATATTTATTACATACAACAACAAAAATATCACACGTGATCAATCCCCGCATAATTATTGCCAAAATAATTAGATCTTGTTAATCGTTAAATTACATTTTATTGGATAAGTTTACGATTTTCATCGATTTTGACTTAGGTAACTGATTAAATGATGAAACTAAAATTAAATTTTGAACGTTATTTTTTGAAACAGTCGCATGAAATGCAGGAGATTGGATTACCATCTCTAACGTCAATTAAAGGGAAAGTCTGGATTTATAATAATCAGAATCTTTGTTACCTGGATACTATTGACTGGGCCTCAATTACCAATGACACTCAAGAAAATGGAATCAAGGTAATAATTAGCTCTATGCTAAATCATTTTGTATGCTATATCATGTAATTTACCTCACTACAATTCTGCCTTCGCACACGTCATCACATTAATGGCAGCTAACCACAACCACAGCTCATACAATTCTGATATACCTGCAGCCTGCACTGTTTTGTAAGGATAAAAATTTACGTTTAAACTTTTAAAAAAAGAAGAAACACAGAATTAAAACCTTTTCGGAACATTTATTTAGATATTTTTGAGAGAATAAACACATCATAGGTCGCTAATTATGTGGTGGGCAGGGCTATTTTTGCTGATTGATATTGATCGTGGACCTCCTCATATCGTACTGGCAATAGTATGGATTTGGATTGTTTAAAGGTTAAAATACTCCTTTTGTTTTGTAAGTGTTAAAAAACCTTGAACCCAAACACGAACAAAAACAGCCATATGGTCCACTGAGCTTAACCATTGCCATTACCATCCTACGAACCTATTACATACTATTATATGGAAATTGTTCTTTACTGTTATTGTAAATTCATGAACAGACCGTGACCAGAAGCTATAGAAGCAAACCAAAGCTCGATTGAGCCAGTCCATTCTGTGCTACCCCAAGAAATATAATGTATTAATGTCAGCTACATACCATCCTGTAACCTGTAACGTATTGATATTAAAAGACAACGGGGTCAGTAATGATATAAATTTAAATATACTGTACATCTTCTGTTAGTATTCCCCGCATACTGTTCAAACTCAAGCTTCTTACCCCCGAGTACAGTTATAGACCTGCGTACTATTCAAATTAGAAAACATCAGGCCTACTTTTGATATCTAGCAAAATGCAGGTAAAACGCCATGAATTCAAATAAAATATAAAATACATTTCTGAGTGACAGTTTTCACCAACAGGTAAAATGCCTGCGTACTGCGTACATTAACTTACATAAGACGTAAAGTTAACAGCTAAGGGAAACTGAAAAATAGTTTACATATTACGTCCTACCTCCGTAATAGAGACCAACCAATCTGAGAAGCCTACCACCCGCGCACTATTACAAACCCGCGTAGCATTAGAATGCAAACGGTAATTATATTTGCGTTGGCTTTAATATATTATGTACCTACTTCGAAAATACATATATTTACAATTTGTAAAATTTAATTCATTTTTCTATAATTGGAATTTCCATTGAGAATTACTGAGACGCTCCTTACTCCTTTCCCATTTTTGTTCTGCTATGTGGTGGCATTTATTTTACAAGATGCCTAAGTACCTATATATTTTACATTGTATGCACTTATGCGAGCAGATTCGGAACGGTGCTGTTAATCGGTTGCCTCGCCTCGCCAGCCATAGGTAGTATGTATATGGATATAGGCTCTTGAAATAAATTAGGAATTATGAAAATTTTAAATTGCGTCAAATTGTTTTTGGATGACATTTATGGGTTTTGCATGACCGACCATATTATTACTATTCACAAAAGAAGCCCAATTCATATTATACGTGTTTATGTTGAGTCTATAGGCCCATGGTCTCGGTCTCGTGTAGTTGTAGTTGTAGCAGTAATCATGAGAACATCTGTCAGAATAAAGGCTGCGCTGCGCTTACTAATTTTCCTAATACAATTACCGATTACCTACACGTTTGGACGTTGGTAGGCACTTGCACCGCTCGTGTTTCTCTAAACGTTTATAGCTGACTCTTTGTTTAATGCAGCGGATGCTTCAGATAATTTATTTGTGAACGGTTCAAGACCGCATAGTCAGTCATTTATTTTCTAATTTTGTACGTCTATGCTTCAATAAAACTGCGATATGTCATAGTTTCGATAGATCTGCTTCATCTGCTCCGTTTAAAGTTGGAGAGTTGTACAAATGAAATGTATGTTATTCGGGAATTTGGACATTTTCAACCATGTCGTCGGTGTAGAAGCAAAACCGTTCTTCCAATTGAAGAGTTAAATGCCCTCTATATGTATGGTATTCTAAAACTATAGGTTTATTGGACCAACTTATTCGCAGCTCTGTCAAAGAGATCATTGGTATCCCCACTGACACTCCTAATGCAATGCTTTATACGCACAAAAAGTTCCGGGGTCTTCAAATTGTTAAAGCCTCATGGGAAGCTTTTGTGCAACACTACATCTGCATGACTTTAATAAGATCTCAAGATCAGTTTGTAGCATATGCTAGACATGTGGAAGAGGAGAAAGAACTTTGCTTGGAAGGCTTACAATTGGACAAAATAGAAGTAGAGGAAAAGTTAGAAAAATGTCCAAAAACGAAACCAGCTCAAATTCTGCGAAAGATGCTAAGAGATAAAGAATTTAGCAATTGGTGTGATCTGCCTCAGAAAGGACGAGGAGTTAAATTATTTCAAGAATGTCCATATGGAAATAAAGTCATTATTGAAAAAGACGGGCTGACCACTTCAGAATGGGTGGCATGTTTAAAGATGTCAGCAAACAATTATCCAGTTAGAGCAATTCCTGGCAGGAACCTAGGCATTCCTCAGTGTCGTCATTGTACAGCTGAGAGAGAAACCCTTAGTCATGTTTTGGGACAATGTCAGAAAAGTGCTCTACTGAGAAATACAAGGCATCATGAAATTAGGTCAATTATTGCAAAACGTTTACGGCAAGCCCCCTCTTTTGGCCAAAGATTCTGGAAAGTGGAGGAGGAAGTAGGATGTCATGATGAAGACGGGTCTCCGCGAAGAGTAGATATTTTGTGTTACGATAAAGACAAAAAAGTGGGATTTATAATTGACCCAACAGTTCGTTTTGAACAAGGTATTGATCAAGCGATAGAAGTTGATAGAGAGAAGAAAGCTATATATGATCCTTGTGTTAAATATTTTAAAGAGCTGTATGAATTGGACCAAATAGAAGTCATTGGATTGCTAATTGGGGCCCGAGGAACAATGACATCCTTTTTTGAAATTTTTAGAAGGCGATTTTTTCTATGTCCAACTATCACCAAAGAAATTGTAGTTGCAGCTATTCGAGGCTCCACTATGATAGCGCATCATCATTTATATAATACCAATTAATTTTTTTTTACGTATCAAATCAATCCATATATAATGTGTTGACAATGTGTTTGTTTTTTACTGTGCCTTGATGGCAAATACTATTGTAGTATCAGTGTAATAAATTTACAATCTCTCTAAAAACAAAATATTGTTTCGATAGAATTTCTGGATTTTAGTTTCCGCATAAATATAAAGTGCAATCCGTCTTGAGACTAAGGGCAACGATAATATTATGAATCGGTTTACATTATGCAAGTTTTCGGGTTTTTTCGTTCTTATTTCATATATATTGTTTTGTTGTCCTGTTAATGGTTGTTTTTTATTTTGCTATCTTCCCGTTTTGCTTTTTTCGTTTCATGGTTTTTCCTTGTATTTCATAATATAAGGATATTTCACTGTGTTTGTGGAGCAATTGCACATTGTTTGAGTACTATAAATCCAGTTGATTCGTGTTATTAACTGAGGTTATCTCATTTTCTGCTTTCCTGGATATCTTCACAGAAGAATGGTTGTATCTTACAAGGGAATGGTTTCACATGGAACCCGTCGATTTCAAAAAGTCATATCTACAAAAATCAGGCTACTTTTGAATAGTGGGGATCCAAAGAAACTCGAGTGCATTTTGCGTTGTTCGGTCACAATAGCCCGCCAAAGTTTAAAAAAATTCAAATTTTAATATTTTACGACCCTTGTACTTTTACAGTTTATGTCCGATTTTGATGAAATTTCGTTTTTTGGGATCCTTACGCTTTTTACTGAAAAGCAATTTCAGGATTTTGAAAAATTCGAAAATTTTCATTTTTTTGAAAAAAATCCAAGAAATGAGTATATTTGAGGCCCAATTTTTTAACACCGTTTTTTCGAAAAAATGAAAATTTTTGAATTTTTCAAAATCCTGAAATTACTTTTCAGTATAAAGCCTAAGGATCACAAAAACCGAAATTTCATCAAAATCGGATGAGAACTGTAGAAGCTACAGGGCGGCAAACTATTAAAATTTGCATTTTTTTAAACTTTGGCGGGCTATTGTGACCAAACAACACAAAATGCACTCGAGTTACTTTGGATGCCCACTATTCAAAAGTAGCCTGATTTTTGTAAATATGACTTTTTGAAATCGACGGGTTCCATGTGAAACCATTCCCTTGTTAGTTGCATTTCAAGTTTTTGAATGTGACCTACATTTTTTGCTTTTTTCTAAGTAGCGGTGCATTTTACTTGAGTTTACAGAGTTGCGAATGTTTTCATATTACATTATAACATAAGTGCTGGCAATATAAGTGCGCCGTATGTTTACCCTATGTGGTCTGTGGTTCATGATTACGAAGAAAGCGTGTTCCTATCCTTAATCATTGTTATGAAAGCAACTTCAGGTCTTGTGGGCAATGCAATGTGATTATTAACGATTATTTTTTATGAAATGTGTAGAAATATTGTTTTATAACTTGGGGTAGTGTCACTTGTTTTTGAAAATTCAAAATACTCTAACTGCAAGTTTTCTGTCAAAAGCCTTAAAGTGTTCTCTCTGTCTCTAGTTTCATTTTCAAAAACTTACTTAAAACTTAAAGATAAGTCGCAAGTCACTCACATTACTGACATTGACCACAGCAGATTATAGCGCATGCGAGGAAATTAAAAATATAAAATAAATTGATACTGGATCTGGGAAACTGCGCCGTACTCAGGGTCGCGTATCTCTTCATAGGCCGGCACCGGTACCGGTACCGGCATTTCTTTAAATAATAATACACTGGGATTACAGTTTGCTTGAACAATACCATTATGTAATAAATTATAGAATACCTTGCCTCCCTCCCAATACATACGAAAACATCATGCATTACACATAATAATGGTGTCTACTAGTTGTAATAGCAAGGATAATAGGGTATGTACATACGCAATAATACTATTACTAGTAACCCGGCCCGTCCTGCGGACGGAACTTTTCCTTGCCTGACAAAGTAATCGCAGGAGCATAAACTATTCTTTAGTTATTATCTGTTATCCTTAAGCCAATAAAATAAAATAATGTGGTTAAATTAAATTGCAACCTTAAGCCATGCAAATTTTAAGGATTATTATTTTTTGCTTAAGTATCACAACTAATATGCAGAGGCAATTTACCTTTATCTTATTCTACGTTCATATACACCTGCAAGGTTAAGGGTTAAGAATAGGTGAGGTAAGCAAACACGATACCGGACACTGGAGTCCGGAGACCGTGATTTGGATTTTATTATTATGTAGATTACTATTCCACTTGCACCGTAGTAGTAGTAGTAGTATACAACGCCAACACGGCACACGGCTTAGAAAAATAGTAAAATGCGCCTTAAATCAAACCTGCATGCAATTAAATTGTGATCGTTATGATATGTTTCTTGCTTCCACCATATAATACTATATATTAATGGAGTACCCATAATGCCCAAACAATTACATGTATACAATGCTCCTTTTTATTCGTTTTTACTACGTTTTAGAATTTTTTAACGATTTCCATGATAGATTACAGATAAATTTAGGATGTATAAGGCTCAAACTTCCCTTGTCGGTTGTTTTAACGACGAGCTTTATTACACAATCAAAGTATGAATCTATAGTTTATGAGAAGAAATAATAATAATTTATTATTATTGGCTTCAATGTTGTTCGGTATATAGTAGTTCTATTATAAACATTTAAAAAATAATTAATTTAAGAAGCTACCATTTTAAATCTAGAGTGGAGCCTTAATGTGCGTAAAAATTTAAATAAATTACGACCAAATTGTACGCAAAAAAAATTGTAAACGATTATGTATATAAATAAATGAGGTAGGTACCTTATACTATATTCTTTCGTAAGGTTATAATGACGGCCGGCAAATTATGCAATTCTTGGATCTTTAGGTATATTGAGTATAAGTACCTGTTATGAAGTTTGATTGCATTTTGTATTTTCATCTCTAAATTGTTTACATTTCATTCCCTTTGACTCTATAAACTCTACTGCAGTAACGTATGTAATCGTAAAAAGTTTAGCTCTAGACACGCGGATTGTTTACAATTTCGCAAAATTGGAACTAGTTCGGATTGCAGTGTAATAAATAGTATATAGATAAGGTACTTATGTTGTGGGTAGTTACTAGGTACTATAGGTAGGACAATATGGCTATTTAGCTATATAGTCGTATATGGTACACACGTATATATTTAGTAATACGTCGTTGACTTTGCTTTTGAATGAGGATACACAAGTCCTATTTTTAGTTTTTGTCTGTGGCGTAGTTACAAGTTTAAAAGCTCCTTGCTGAAATGTGGAGTGGTTTTTAGGTACGTGTCCTTGCCTCCAATTCTTATGTATTCTTCCGTAGGATATACATCTCTGTTCGGATTTTCGGTTTCGGATTCCGCTTTTGGCTCCTCACTCACATAGTATGTGCATATAATGTACCTTGGTAACTATAGCTATAGCATGCTTGGTACATACATATGCACATGCTGATACAGTCAAGGCTAGAGTGGAGTCTGTGCATCTAGCTACAGTAAATCCGAATCCCGTCTTATCTGAATCGGGAGATAGGAGGCGAGTTTAGGAGCCAGAGCCGCAGGAAGCCACGTTGAATTATACTCTCGTCTTCCTCCGCTATAAATACGTAATGCGATTCTGTATATATATATGAGCGTCTATTTATATGCATGGTTGCCTATAGGTACTTCTAGTATGTGTTTCCTTGTCCTTTATATAAGGATTTTAATTATAGCCCAGTGTATTTTCCTGTTTGGTTTTTCACTCGTCTGCATGGCATGCCGTCAGCCATATATATTATGCATACATATAGACTCTTAATTTTCTACGTCGCACTTTCGTTTCAGCTTTAGTTTCCTTACTTTTACTTGCTATACTTTCCCTCATCTCTGCTCTCCTCTTTTGCAATCTTTTGCGTTCTGCTTTCTCTCAAAAAATTCGAAGATGGTTCTAGTTTCTGGTGTCGGTTTTTCGTATCAAATGTCGTGGTTCTTTACAGTTTTTTTTCCTGCGGGTCTATATTATAATAATAATAATATAATAATAATTTATTCATTGGGTCGATTTAACCGAAGTTCATACAACCAGACTCAACCAGTCACTGTGGGTGAGGAAATAGGAGGCTACCGCGTTAGATCGTCTCGGTCTTTGTACCCTTTCACCTATCCCCGTCCCCTCCTCCACAGTAAAGGAGTCTCATTCCCTAGGCCCCTACAGTAAGTAGTGGTCACTAAGGAGCACCGAAGGAGATTGGGTTTCAATCAACCATCCAGTGACGTTTACCGTACAACACCGAGCCGTAAACGATTAGCAGTGGCCGAGGATCGAAGCCAGGTCTAAGGCTGTAAATTTCGTTACAGTCTGCAGTCCTAACCGCTCACCCAAGCACGCCTGCTTGCGGGTCTATATTATATATGCAATTCTGTTTGATTTGTATAGGTTTTAAATTTTTGAAATGGAGCAACAAACTGACGACTTAACAGCTTGTCTTGCTCAAAATGCATTTTATTTTCAATTCCAAAGACTTTCTTTCCTTATACTAACTGTACAGTGTGCATAATTAATTACCCATTGCATCACAGGGCAGGAAAGTACTAAAAGTCAGAATATCGTCTGTGAAGAACCAAAATGACCCATATCTGATTTAAGCTAGAATCAAAATTAGCTATGTCCTAAAAACAAAGTGAGAAACGTGGGTCCAAATGTTAATTGAGAGTTTTTGAAAAGCGTAAAATGTTACACCTATGTAGATGGTTTTAAAAACTGCAAAATGTTTGATTTACATGTTATTGAAAAAAGGAAAATTTTGTATTTACACGTTTTTGAAAAGTGTAAAATGTTTTATTTACACGTTTTTGAAAATTGTAAAATGTTTTATTCACACATTTTTGAAAAACTGCAAAATGTTTGAATTACACGCTTTTGAAAAGTGTAAAATTATCTATTTAAATGCATTTAAGACATTACAATATTTTTGTTGATAATGGATATTGTTTTTAGCTTAAAATGGTTATGGGTCATTTTGGTTCTTCACAGACGATATACCTACATACTTCTAAAGCGTTAATGAAGATGACCATGAAAACACCTCAGGGAAGGGCGGAATGCTCAGACTACTATGTCAATATTACAACTAATCCAGTGCCTATTTAATAAATAGTAAAAGGTAGACACCGCCTACTGTTCAAACTTACAATTAGAGTCGCGCTTATTACCAAAAGAGTGCGGGTAGGTTAGACAGTAGAACAGGGATGACTAACCTTTTGAGTGTGATGTGCAAATCCAGAATAAAAAATTATCTCGCGTGCAAGTCGATTTTAGTTAACACATTTTTTATGCGCCTATATACACGTTGGACGCAAGTTCAGAAAAATAACAATTATCATTATGATTTTGCATTAAAAAAGATAGCAAATGAATCCAAGGCTCATAATTTGTAACCTTTAGGTGTATAGAACGTTTAATAATATCTTCCGTGAGCCGGCGACTGTTTTTGGATAACATAAAGTTTATTGATGAAAAATAGTTCACAGGTAAAGCACTAAGCACAGTAAGAAGCTACTTAGCAAGTCTTTTATTTTATTCAACGTCGTCTGGTAAAAAGTTTCATACGTTGAGCAATAATTTTTGCGCATGGCTATTGTCATTTGTAGCCTGAATTTTGTCTAACTGCTGATTAGGCCCGTCAAATTTAGACGCATGAGATGCACTTGCTTCCAAATCTGCGATTTACGATTCTAGATTCTGATTATCTATCTAATAAAATTACGCAGTCTGCAAATCTTCAAAATAAGATCGATGTGCATATTGAATTAACTGAAATGTTTTTTTCTATTAAATTCAAACTGTTAAATAAAACTGTTGACTAAAATAAGCAAAGAACATGAGATCAACCAACCACAGTACTTATTTTAAAAACTGCGACTGCTGTTGATTCAGAAACAAATAATATTTCGTCCAAGCTTTCTACGAATCGTTGCAAAACGTTTTCATGACTCAACAACGCACATTGTTCTATGTTTGAAGCCCAGAATATTAAGATTGAATCTTTAATAGCAGTACTAATTCGAGACACTCGGTCTTTTACAGCTAGCTAACCTGCATTTATATCTTTTATTTGATTTTAATATGAATTTGTATTCGGAATATCTTAAAAAATGTATCTAAACACTTAAGCTATGTAGATTTAACAAATTTGCCATCAGTAAACGCTTTTAGAAAATTGCTTAACCAATTTTTTTTCCTGCAACGCTTTTTGCAACTTGAAAACTCGCAGTTAAAAGGTGGTTTACTTTATTACGATATGTAACAAAAGATTTTGACTGATTTTGACGTGTCTGTTGACATAACTAGATTTAATTAACTGTAACAACTTAATTCAGCCAGTACACGTGCAAGACAACTAGAAATACAAGTGTTTTTTGATTTCTCTTATCTTTGCTATAGATTAAATTTGGCACTTTTACCATCGGTTAGTTGCAATACACGAAATGAAAAAACTGTAAAAAAATAAAGCAATAGCGATTTCATCGCTCTATGATTTTTACATTTACATTCTACGCATTAACAAGAACACTGGGAGAATGAAAACTTGAAAATTTACAAAATAAAATTTACAACATGTTTTTTAAGAAAATATCATAATATTGAATAATCTTCCGCGTGCAAATTTTCAACTTTGCGCGTGCAAGCTTTTGCACGCGTGCAGTGGGTTAGTCATCCCTGCAGTAGAATGTATAGAACGTGGTTCCCACCTACCATTCAAAGTTGAACTTGCGCTAGACCCGCTTGATATAAGAGAATTTGCAGTAGCAACTTCGTATGTTGTAGGTTGTAGCATTGTCTGCTGTGTACTTAATAAATTGTCAATTTCTATTACTACTTAATCTAGTTGATGATGATGATGTTATGAAAGTGAAACACATTTTTGTTGGGCACAATAATTAGCCTGCCCAGAGCCAGAGCCAGAAACAGACAAAATAAATAGATGAAGCAAAGCGAGCCCGCGTAGCTCAGTGCTTACTGCACTGGTGTCTATAAATCTGCTGTTTAATCAAATGCTCGCTTCAGGTCTATTGGTGATCGAGACCAGCGGCGCTGGCAAGTTTTCCCACTGGGTTTTCCTTGTCCACAAGGCAGTGAAGGGCTCGGCGGCTCTGAACGTCAATGTAAAAATGAAGTTCGCCATAGAAGTAGGCCCGACTAATGTTGGATTGACAAAACCTGTGTGATGGCACAGTACAAGAAGTGAATTCGAGGTCGGGCACCCTGTAAGAACTGCGGTTAAATCGGGCAACCTCAAATTTATTATTATTAAATAGATGAAGCAACAAATTGTTTTTCTATTCAATTGCATTCAATGCAAACCATTCCGTTTCGCTTAAAAGACTGTCAAAAGAATATCAGTAAACCCGGTTGTTTTATTTTTTGCGAAATAGGGAAACTCCCATTGTAACTACCTACATATGAAATAATGTCATTCTTCAGAACCAGGTCAGACCAGGACCAGAGCACATGGATAAACATAGAGAGAAAATGGTATAGCGAGTCTTTCAGTGCATGTGAAAATGGTATAGAGTCTTTCAGTGCATGTACAGTTTCGTTTTCGTTCGTACGTAGTAGGTCACTAGTTTTTTTGTACTATAGTAGAGGCTAGAGGTATGTACGGACAGGTTTAAGGGCAGACAGAAAAATCAATGTGACGCAACCGGGAACCTACTTCTCTAGCTTTCCCCCACTACGACTACGTAGGTAGTATGTACCTACCACCCAAGTTAGGTGTGTACCTACCTTCTTCACTTTCCAGTTCCAGATAAAAGGCATTCTGTTCTTACCTAATGTCAGCATTTTTTTTGTACACTAAGAACGAATTAGGAACTACCTTAGGTAGGTACTTTAGGATGAAGTAGCTCTCACATTCAGTAAAAGTCTATTCTCCAAGGTTCTTTGTGTTGATGTTGTTGTTGTTGTTGATGACTTCCAGTTTAGTCTGACTCTATATTCTAATTTCTATCAGAATTTCTAAGGATACTCATAGTCAACTCCTCATTTTCACTTTTCTGTCTGCTCCTGTCCAACTTTTTCAATTTACTCACTCAGTGAACAGAATTGAGCATTGATGTGTAGGATCATTTGTATTCTGTTTTGAATGTGAATGGTTTTTGCCCCGTTATTTTGTTAGTAAATTGCCTGATTTTAATGTGTCGTATCTGCAGCTGGGCTGGAGGAGGCTGGACGGCTGGCTATTTCAGTCCACAGTTGCGTGAAAACAAAATGATTGCATAATTGTTTTGTAGACATTCCTCTGGCATAGCTGCCTTTAAAACCTTTAACAACTAAACAGAAACAGAGTATAGCTACATTTATTTCAGGGGGGTTACATGGCTATATTTGTGTACAAGCTATATAATCTATGTGTATTACCTAGTTTTTTTAAAAAGAGTTATAATGGTTTCAATTGTGTCATTAGAACTTCTTGTAATTTTTGAAAACATAAGTACCTAACAGGAAATTCTGGATATTTTTATAAACATGCGTTTAGCTCCCTTCTGCTGCTCCCGCACAGTTGAAATTTCGAATTTCCTATTTGTTTTTGAAAAATATAGAAACTAAAATAATCCACGTGCTCAAATCCACCAAACCCAAATCAAAAGTGACCTCTTACAGTCTTACGCCGCCGCAAAAATCCGTGCGTAATCTATGTCATATAGTATTCTGGATACAAAAAAAATGAGCTGGAAATGACACTTTCGTTCGTGGTGTGTCTGGCTGTAATCTATACAAACTACATATCAAGAAAGGCACTTACTCGATTATTAAAGAAATACAAATGTCGCAAGTAAATTATAGAGTAGTAGTAGTAGTAACACATAGTACTACTGTAGTACTACTACATAAGGTAGTAGTAAAGTAGTAACATCTAATACTCGTAAAAGTCAGTTCTAATAATACGCCATCGCGGATTTCCCCTCCCATTTTGTCTGCCCTATAGGAATCCAGATACATATCCAGTAATCAAATATTTGACTCAGAACTCAGACTTGAAATACAGAAATATACTCGACACGTGGAATATATATAAGAAAGATACTTGGTTGGTACGAATTGCGAATATCAAATAATAATGAGTTCCCCTTATATATTTCCTTCCCATTTCCGTCTACTCCTTTTTTTGCGTCTTTTTTCTTATATTGCCTGCGTTACCAGTCGACGTCGACAGCTTATAATGTCTGTCTATATATACTGATACTGATAACAGTGATAACACTGAATAAATCCGATAAAGCTTTCTCATTGTCACTACTTATAAAAAAGCAAGTTTGCAAAATATATTCGTAATTCCCGTTTATTTTATATATGTATACGTGCATATAGTTCGCATGTCGTAATGATCAAGCCATGGCCTACCCTTATTGAGTCCATTGATTCCACATGGCGTGTCATAATCTCCTATGTACTGCTTTATAATTTTCTCTTATACGTACCTTCGAAGTTTCAACTTTATTCAAGTGTCTCAATAATATACTTATAGTGTATAGTCCAAATTGTACAGATTTACACGCTATAATATAGTTATACTCTGTCAGGAGCTAGAAATTTATGTGACTGCAGAAAGCAAAAAACTGAAAGTGGCCCGTATTCCATATCCATATTATGTGCCTATATATTTATACGTTAGTAGGGGGTCCTATATCAACATGCAAAGTCTGACTCTGGCTTTCCCTCCTTCTGGTGCTCGTACAGTACCATAATATAGTTTCGGTCTCAGTCCGGGTCCGGGTCCGGGTCGATAAGTGTCCTGCAGACAGTAGTGTCGTATAATATAGGTACGTGCGAAAAAATTACTACGCAATTTCCCGAGTTGGAGTTGGAGATTTGGCGAGTGGTGTACATGTTATATATGTACATAGTTTGAGTGAAATGAACAGTCGGCATAGTAGAAATTGGCATTGGAATGTTTGGTTATACGCGGATACGGAGGAAACAGAAGCATTTCTATTTTCAATTTCTACTATAGATACACACAAGCACTAAAATGCAATATTATGGATCTCTCTCAACATTTTTGACATTGTGCTAAAATGTTCTCTCTGCGACGGTGCTCTACTTTCAAGAACAAACTATAGACGATGTTCACAAAGCATTGGTGTGTTGGTTTCGTAGTAGTTGGAGTTGAGTGCTGTGTAGGTTGTTGATGGTGGTATAGTGGGAGAAGGTCGGGGATATGCACATATATTACTTGCTATATAGGGAACGGGTACTCACACAAATTGTGTAGAGATGATGAGGATGGGGTGGAGGGAATATTCGCAATTCAGAATGAAGTCGATGCCAAAGTGGAAGTAGTGGACGTGAAGATAAAAGATAAAAAAGGGATCTCCCTCCTCCTCCTCCTATATGCCTCCTGTTGTACTTGTCCCTTTTTGCACTCTGTCTCCTGTCTTCCTTACTATCTGTGTGTCTGACTGTCTGCCTTGTACTTGTGTGTCTTTTGTGCAGATTTGAGATAGTAGTAGATTCGAGATGTGGATGTGGCTTATGGCCTCCTTCGGGTTTGAGTTTGGGTACGGTCATGGTCCTCTAGTCGGTCGACGCTCAAGTAAAGGAGTAAATGGAAAGGAAGTAAGGGCCCATAAAACTGTCTAGACAGCCTATCTATAGGCAGTCAGTCTCCGTACGTAATACGCAGATGTATATGTGTAGTACTTGTATAGATACAATGTAGCATGCACCACATACTTCCAAATTATCCTTTTCCATTTACGTGCTTTTACTTTACTCAAGAAACTTGGAGGATGTATGTACGTTACTATCATGATATTCGTACGCGTAAGCTATGAGCCGTGTATATAGCGAATTTTCCTATTTTCCATTTCTGCGACTGCAACCAGGATTTTGATTGTACTACAGAATACCACTACAGGATACAGATTACGTGGCCATGAGTTAGAAATATGGGACACGAAAAAAAACATGGATGGGACCCGGACCCGGAGCAACTTGGTGGGTATGGTGTGGTGGCTTGGCTTGGCTTATATAGCTCCTACTCGTAAACGTAAAAGTAAGGTGCGGATCCAGGGGGTGGGGCCAAGGGGTTTTGCCCTATAAGGGGCAAGCGCTTAACGGAAATATTCGGGGGAATTTAATTCAACATGGTCGCCGATTATAAATTACTCCCCCCCCCCCCTCCCCCGTTCCTTAACCCGGATATTTTCTAGACCCGCCACACTGCCTGCAGTTGTGTAGTTAGTTTTCTAGGCTAATCGTAATAAGACTGTGACTGTGGATGGTCGGGTAGCGGGTTTCGATGCTGTAGACGTGGAGACGCTGTGTACTGCGTGGTGGGAATTGTCTGGGTCTGGATTTCATCATTTCCATTTTCCATTATATGTCTACGTGCTAAAAGTGCGCAAAAACTTTTAACTTTTTTCTTTGTACAAAACTTTTGCCTGGCTCTATAATTTGTCGTTGGTTCTGTTTCAATTTCGATTTCAGTATTGAGTCTCGCGATGTCAAAATAATGTGCAATATTTTTTGTTAGAGCTACTTTGAATTTTATTTGCGATTTGTATTGATTTAACTTTGTTTTTATTTATTTCAGTCTTTTTGTATTGCATCAATTGTCAATTGACATTTCCTGGGAGTTGAATTCATATAATATAAAGGGAATCCGCCCGTCCCCACGGATGTAGAACAGTCATGTTATGCATTCATTGGACTGTAGAAGTGAATTTAACTTTTTGCAATATTTGTATTGTTTGTTTCATTTTTCACACTTATTTTGTATCGTCAGTAGCTGAAAAAAACGGATCAAGTAAATGCTGTCCCATGTCCCCACATAGCCAACTTTAGACAGTATATAGACGTAGATGTACCGGGTGGACGTGGAGCTGTCTTGTTAAAGTTTTCCCCCTCAAATTTACAGTTAAGAAAGGGAATAAAAAAATAGGGAAATAAAAGTAAAATGGAAAATAGGGAAATATTATGGGAAATACGGCTGAATTTTGTTTATATGTATCGTAATTCGTAAGTCAACACGTAACACGTTTCACGACTAACCTTTTAAATTCCTTTCTGTATGGCTATACTTTATTATGTAGGTCGTAGGTATAGGTCCTTACGAAAATTCAGACCGACAAACTTTGACCCTTTTCTCAGTTTTCTTTTTTACTGTTTTTTTTCCGCATTGAAGTAATCGCTATTAACTTGAGTTTTTTTCTCCCGTTCTCGGTCTGGCTATTTCTTATGTTATCAGTAGTTTGTTACTTTATTATACCTTTATATGCCTACATGTACGTTCATTGTGCTATACTGCATAGCATTCACGTATCGTTTTTAGTATAATGCATAACTGAATATATGGGCTGGACAATTCACTACACAGGCACGAACACTATATATATGGCACTGGGCTGTCTAGAAATCTAGAAATCTTTGTATTTATTTACAACACTAACAGCAAAACTGCATGGGCTCGTACACTATGGTCCCAGCCCAGTCACGGTGTTTGACTTTATTTTTGTCTCTGTATGTCTGGGCCCTGGTTGTAAATGTAATGGTAACGGTAGCGGGAATGACCGTATTATATGTAATTTGTACATAAATAAGTATTAACTAGTTAAGTGTAGCGCTGACCTCATCTCCTATCCTACCCTCCTCATGCCTGCCCCTGTCCAGCGTCTTCTTCTTTCTGCTACAGTCAGGGCCGGACAATGCGGTCAGCGCAGGCAAGCGGGGGCTGCTTGAATTTAAACAAAATATGTAAATGGAATATTTCGACTTTTCAAAAACATTCAAATAAAAATCTGTGAATATTTCAAAAACATGCAAAAATAAAATTTAACACTTTTCAAAAAGCATGTAAATAGAACATTTTGCACTTTTCTGAATCATGTAAATAGAACATTTGCACTTTTCTAAATCATGTAAACAGAACTCTTTGCACTTTTCTAAAACATGTAAATACAACATTTTGCTTGACCAAAGAAAACCATCAATAAAATCAAAATGGTGGTTTTTGTACTGAAAAAAATTGCTGCCTAAAACCGATTCCTTTGTCCGGCCTTGGCTACAGTCTCAAAACTATTGCAAAAAAAAGAAGAAGACAAAAACTAAATGGAAGATAGTTACTTTTAGAAAGAAATAATACTTTATTTATGGCAAAGCTGCGACTTTAAGAAGTACGAAAATACAATATAGTCCAAGTGTTGTATGAATTGTGAACAAAAGTTGCTTTCTGAGTCTGCACAGATGTACTTTTGTGCCTGCTGTCTGAAATTTTTGGCTATTCTTCTGTGTCTTGTGACGTCCATGATCGAAATCCAAACATTTATAATTTATAGAAACTTCAAAAATATAATATGGAAAGACGTCGTTTTGACGGGTTTTCGTTTTAGTCTCACGGATTTTTTCTCTTTTGGTTTCGATTCTATAAAATGTCTGTTATTAATATTGTCGTAAAATTGAGGGGAAAGAAAACAGGACTTATCGTGAGAGTACTTGGTACTGGTGCTGAGAAGAGAAAGCATACAGTTATTTACTGACCATTATACTTCATGCACACGAACGCAGGGGGTATAGGAAAATAAAAACTATTACGTAATAAAATCACAACAATACAAATCAGATATAACTGTAGCTGGTGGTACTTAACTGGGGCTTCCGAAGAAACTTGTCGCCATTGACCATTGTGACATTTTTCAATCGTAATAAGAGCTGGGAAAAAAATATTTTAAACATTTTGGTATAGGTAGTATGTTGCTTGCAGTATGCAGAAGAGGTATTAACGAATTACGAATCCAAATGAATATCTTAAAATTTTAGAAATTGATATTTTATGATGTTTTTTTTTGTGAATTTACAGAAAAATCGTAATTATGAACAATGTCCGAATAAATGTCCTGCAAATTGTCCTAAAAATGAGCATGGCCAAGCTCTGTGTTGGAGTAATGAAGACTGTCAAAAAGGTAATAAACCTTAATTTTTAATTGTTTTAGGTTGTGTACTACATTATGCATATTTCTTGTTTGTTTCCAGCAAGACTTCCTTTGTTTTTTTCTTTTGTTTTTCTTCCATATTAAATGTGAATTTATCTGTGTATGGCGATATATATACTCTTCAAGTGTAGCATTATTCCCATCTGCGACGAAAGCACGTTATAACTTTTGCAATTTTCTATTTTTGCGCCTTACAATTCTGAGTTCGTATATCATAGTCATAGTACACATAGCATATAGGTAGGTATATTGGAAAGTTAGGTCAAGGCCACTTCGTCCGATATGATTGGCGTTGTTTTTCTTTGTTTTTTAATGGGATTGAGAAATCTATTGACAAGAAAAAGAACATAAGGCAGAGGCGCAGTTTTTTTTATTTACGTTCTAAACCATAAACCATATGGTATATCGTCTGTGAAGAATCAAAATGACCCATATCGAATTTAACCTACAATAAAAATGAGCTACGTCATAAAAAAAATGAGAAACGTGCGTAAAATGTTAATTAGGAGTTTTTGAAAAGCTTAAAATGTTCTAGTTTCATGTTTTTCAACAATGTAAAATTTCCTATTTACATGCTTTTAAAAGGTACAAAATGTTCTATTTTCATGTTTTTGAAAAGTTCAAAATGTTTAATTTTCAAGTTTTTGAAAAGTTAAAAAATATTCTAATTTCATGTTTTTGAAAAGGTGCAAAAATTTCTAATTACATGTTTTTGAAAAGTGCAAAATGCTATATTTTAATGCTCTCAATACATATATTTGAATATTTTGTAGATAGTTGATATTGTGTTTAGATAAAACTGGATATGGGTGATTTTGGTTCTTCACAGACGATATATGGTTATTTACCTTTTTCTCATATGGAGCTAATTTTGTAGTTACTGCACATGGAATGCCAACACGGGCACTTCAAACTATATGTATATCACTAAAATGGATTAATGGATGCGGATCTCTGGATCATGTCACCCGACTGGGACTGGTCCAGACAGTGTGTGTAATACAAATTAAATTATTGCGAGGTAATAAAAGTAATCTCGAGAACCACGACATCTGAAATGATTTTTATTGCAAAAAGTGTGACCTTTAAAATTTTATTGAAGATGAAGATACGCTCTTTGAAAACTTTGAGTCAGGAAAAATATAAAAGAAAAACGTATATCTGCAACATAAAAGTTTTTGAAAACTTACAGTTACATTCTTTTTGCGTAAATACCACGTTTTATAAAATGTAGCAAAAAAGCCGAAGCTTGTTAATGGTGATTACGTAACTCATTTTTTTATTTCTTCGACACTTCAAGTTTGTTTATTATCTAAATATTTTGGTTGGATCTGTCACGTTATTCACGTGATATATTCAATAAAATTAAGCTCCGTGAGGAAGCATATAGTATTAACTTAATCAGCTCAGCTCTAATAAATAAATATCATACAATACTTATGTAAGATACCGAAAAATTTAAAATTGTCTATACTATGTAGATAAATAGGAAGCTACCTGGAGGGTATATACATAGGTACCTACCTACGATATTTGATATGCATATACGTATAGTTCCTTCCTTGTCTGGTCTGGTCTGGTTCGGTCGGATCGTGACTTTGGTGTAAAACATTTGGTTCATGTTTCATGTATGCGATGACCTTGATGTTGATGGGGCTGTTGCTGTAATTATTGTGGTTATGAGTTCATAATCCATTAATCCATTTCACAACATATTACATTACCCTACCCGAACTGTATACTAATTGTAAGTATTTTTGCAAAAAACTCATGTTATATACATAATTATGCAAATTCCAAGTCATTCATGTAGGACCTCCGGCTTCGGTCTGTGTGGCTTTCTGTGGCACGCAAACGAAGAGAAAAAGGCAAAAACGTAAAAAACAAAAACAAAACAACAACAGTAACAAGGAAACAAAGGGAAGGAAGTGATATGTATAATATTTTTAATTAGGTAGCGCAAAATAAAAATAACTGCTTCATGTTTATACGAAGTATGCACAGTCACTCGTATTTTTAGTATTTGTAACTTTTACTGCGTATATATAATGCCGGGTTGAGGTGAAGGATGGGTCCAGCATTTGTCAAATAATTACCTACGTAGGTACCTAGGTTAATATATGAAAAGGCTAAAAAGGCTTAAGACTTTTTGGAAAAAGATACAAATTTTTAAAATTAATACTTGTAATGAACAGGGCCACAAAATATGGGAATTTAAAAAATCAATGGACTGTCGTTTACTTAACTAATTGAGTCATTAATTGGCATTTATAGATTAATTTATGAGTAAATTGCAAAAAATGTCCGTGTCAGTTCACCAACAGACCCGTCGCTTGTTTTTTAGCTGCTCATAAAAATTGAAGCAACTGTTTGGCTCACCCTGTCTGCTGTCTGTTCTTGTTTTGTGCAAAAATAGATGATAGTAGACCTGCATTGCAGTTTGCAGTATTTTGCTAACTAACGGCTAATAAGTTTACATTATAAGTATGTACGCTATATACGTGTTATTTTTGCATGCTTTTTGGAATGATATATGATGTTCACAGTCTATTTCTTTGTTTTATTTTGTTTTCTATGCTTAATTAAGAGAAAATTAGGAAAGGAAAATGAAAGCAGCTTTCATGTATATACAAATAATAGACATAGACCAATCCCAGTGTCCCAGTCATGCAGTTTTAGTTGTATATTCGTGTCTTGGTTTTTTTTTGGCGTAGCGTTTTTTGGCCTCTTTTCTTCTTTTTTTTATATGCTTTGATCTAATTTTTTTGCACAAGGTTTCAGTTCGCGTTTTGATCTTTTTTGTTTTTTTTTTACTGTTTTGTAAGTTTTTCTTGTTACATCATTAGAAGTCTGGATTGTATATAAATTAGATGGTATATTTGTATTTGTTCACTCTGTCTTATGTACATAAATTTACCATCTGTCCGTTATAAGTCCGGCAGTCCGGTCCCGGTATCTGTGTACAGTGTTGCATTGGTAATATATCATTATTGCTATTTACGATCGGATATTGGGTTTGGAGTACCTACCTACCTACCTAAGTACCATGGCACGAGAAAATAGGAAACGATAGTGCTTAATATTAAAAGCGTATAGTACTCCTACTTCAGTTTCCACGCGTGGAGAACCAAAATGAGTCATCCATATTTCAATAAAAATGAAAAATATCTTTGACCCTCAGTCACTCCACGCGCTTCCACTCTTCCTGTCACTCTCGTATATATTTTTATCGTGCTGTTGGTTGGATTTGGATGGATGTCGTCAATACTCGAAGTACACTATACATTCCTCTCTGTACGCTGCTGTATTGACTTTGGGAAATCAATTAATGCATTTTGGCTTAGGATCCATTCATAAATTACGTGACTTCATCAACAATTGAGGCAGGCTATGGGGTCTTTTTGTTTAATTGTCGTCGACATTGTCATTGGAATGTGTACTCACTCAGAGTGTAGTGTAAGGTGGGTGCGTTTTTACTAATGATTCGCGAACGTCATTTATGGACGGTCCCTGACCTAATCAATGTATAAGTACAGAGTACATTTTTTATTATTGATAACGTCAACTCACATATCAATATCATAATAATAATGAGAGAGACACATGTCATGTAATGGGCTTAAATGACTGGGTTCCATTACACTTTACTGACTTTACAGTCCAATCCAATGGGAATTGTGTTGTCCGTCTGTGTCTGTAGTCGTCTGTCTCGTGTTTCGTTGTTTCGTTTCCGTGTAACTGCCTCCTTCTTCATTTCGCTTTTGTACACTTTCGCAATTGTCATAATGGCGAGTAGAATAATTGATTGTGTGTGTGTGTTTGTGTCTTTGAGGATTGTGGATTGTTTTTAGTGGAGAAGGCAAAAATAGAAATGGCAAACAATTCCAAACAAGTTGTCATGAATTTATATTATCATGTGTCATTATAGATTTCCGTCCCCCACAATTCCTATTACTATTACTATTTCCATTACGTCTATTACTGTTCCCATAGTCTTTTGTCAATAATTGTATCAATAATTTATTTATGCCCCTCCTTGGACTTGTACATTGTGTGCATACGGCATATAATATCGTCTGTGAACTGTGAAGAATGAAAATGATCCATATCCATTATTAACTAAGAACAAAACAAACTATCTACAATAAAAAATAAAACAACATGATTCTAAAAGCATGTAAATAGAACATTTAACAGTTTTTAAAAACATGTAGATAGAACATTTAAAAGCTTTTAAAACATGTAAATAGAACATTTAACCGTTTTTAAAAACATGTAAATAGAACATTTTGAAATTTTTAAACACAAGTAAGTAGAACATTTTGAAATTTTTAAACACAAGTAAGTAGAACATTTTGAAATTTTTAAACACAAGTAAGTAGAACATTTTGACCTTTTCAAAAATATGTAAATAGGACATTGTTACCTTTTTAAAAATATGTAAATAGAACAATTTGCTCATTTTATAGAAACTCGTGATTAGCAATTCGAAAAAACATGAAAATAAAACATTGTGCACTTTTTTTTAACTCAGTAGTATTTTACGCATCTGTCTCATTTAATAAATTTTTTATACATCTATATTTAATTCTAGCTTAAATTGGATATGAGCCGTTTTGATTCTTCACTCACAATATTTTTGCGCCTACCTAAATACTAAATAGTATGTACGTTCTGGGTGTATATCTTTGTAGTTGAGAGGGGCAGGGCACGCGGGTCGATATTTATTTTTATTACCGGTCTGTATGGCTGCTGTCATGCCGTGTGTGTATAGCTGTCGACTCCTCGGGGTGCAGGACTTTTCCTTTCAGTTGACATTCGCATGTCAATTTTTCTATAGTTTTGGGTTTGGTCCTGGTTTTTCCAGGGAAGGGAAGCGCGAATTTGGGGAAATAACATAAACATTTACATTTTAGTAGAAAAGTACTTATAAAGTAAATTAAAAATTTATGGGAAGGCAATGCCCCTTGCTCTGTCATGTCTCTAGTCCCCTGCCTCACTTAACATCAGAGTCAGAGCCAGACAGAGGGAGAGGGAAACGTCAGTCGTTCCGTTGTGCAATATATATAGCGTCTCTATAATATACATTGCAAAATGTTCTAACTCAGCATTTACAGTTTCTAAAAAAAATACTCTGTAGTCGGATATACCTCGGCGAATATCTTAAAATCCAGCTTTAATTTGAGAGACATTTAAAAACGGACAAATTAAATTAGATTTTACACAAAAATGCAAAATAACTTGTGCGTCCGTCTTTTACATTTACAGTATTTGGTATATATTCATAGTCTATGAAAAAATTCAGATATTGTAGATTTTGCACCATGTTGTCAAGTTTCCGCAGCCTTTGTGCCCGTAGATTGTGTATAAGGTTATTATGAGACACATTATATTTTGTGTGGGGGAAGGTAATAAAGGAACCAGACTGTCTATGAAGCTCACTTTTGACTAAATTGACTACACGCTGCTTCACTCGGCATTTATGGATTTTGGCGAGATGTGCAAAAAAAAATGTGCATGCAGGACATTGAAATTTACAGGGTAAAAGCTTGATCCTATAAAAATAAATCTGATGGTAACTAATAATAATAATTTCGAGTATTTGAGACTTTGCATAATGATTTTTTTACGTGGTCGTGCCAATGCCAATCCGTATCATTATACCTACCTAGGTACCTACATATCTACCTACATTAAAGGGAGGAACACGTTTTATTATTTTTGAAAAATTAAAATTTATTTATTTTATTTTTATCTCTTCTGACTTTTGCTTCAGATATCCTTGGCAAAATTTCAGAAATTTAATATTCAATCTGTGCAGTCAGTCCATATAATAATAAACTAGAAATTACTAGAAAATAGAAATTACATACGATTGTGAATTTGAATTTGCCGTCTATAAATTACCCATCATACGTGCTTACAAACGTTATTGAGAAGATTAATTGTGAGTGCTTGGGGTGTATCTCTTGAAATGAAGTCAAATAGTATATGACTTTGATATTGAATTTAAAGTTTGTGTTTGTTTTTGCAAAAATTATTTAAAAATAGAATGAGAATGAATAGCGAATAAACCTTGCAATTTGTATAAGGAGCTTATAGAATTTTGTTGTGATTGAACAACTGTTGAATTGCATCTTATTTTTATTGCCTATTTTTTTCAGGCCAAAATCCTGTATGCTTGATGTTCTACAACTACTATTAGTACTACGCCGACATGTAAAAATTGGCAGTGGGAATTTTTTATGTTGTTTTGATTGTAAATGAATGCGAATGCCCTGTTCCTATTCATGGCCTATACCTACCTATTTTATATATCATATAATAGTATCAAATTCTCCAAGTATATGAAATTTACTAAATACATCAGAATCTGTGAACGTGAGTGCTCGTTCTTTCATTATATAGCGTGCTAATCGATAATGTTATAGAATTGTGTGCAAAATAGATTCACATGTCTAAAGTTAGATACTATAGTTGTATATATGAGTAGGATAATTCGGTCAATTTGCTTTTTTGAATGTGGGAAAAATAGATTTGGAGCGGAACAAAAACAAATTTGTTGGAGGTGCTGTCATTGTATATAGTTGCGTATAGGCGTTGGGTGTAGACATGGCGTAGACAGAGATAAAAGAGAATTTCTTTTGGCAAGATTGCAAATTTCAATTTTAATTTAAAATAAATTTTGAGTAGTGACTATATAGTTCCGCGTTAACGACATAGTTGCTCAACCGTATGTATCTATATACGTAGGTAGGTAGGTAGGTCGGTTCAGTTCTTGCAAAATGGGATTGTTGAACTTTGAAATAATTATTATGTAGAGCGGTCTTTTCGTATTTCAGAATAGATCTTTCAGACATTACAATATAGTGCAGATTTTAAGTTTTTTAAAGGTTGGGATTTTGGGATTGGAATTTTATAATTTTATATTTTCTAACAATTAAAATATCGCTGTAAATGTTATTTAAAGGCTGCAAAATCTGCTAATTATGTACCTAACATGTTTTCATAACGTACAAAAATTCAAAATTTTCTCAAAATTCTTATGTTGTAAAGAATCTTTTTTTTGGAAAACGTCCCTAATTTTACACTGCATAAAAAGCTAGAAACATTAATTTAGCATTAGAAACGCCCTTTAAATGCAAATCCGGCTTTCAGCTGTGCCTTAAAATGTATCTTACATATGTATTTAAAATTTGAGTACACGTTATACATATACGTATAGTATATTTTTGCACATTGAATTTGAATCACGTTCAGAACACGTTGTACCTGAACTCGGCATAAATATGTGGGTAGGTAGGTATGAGTGCAGATACAACCAAACGACTACACACTAATATCACTGACCTATACCATTCTAAAAAGCCAAAGTAAAAATAGTAATTTGTTTGCAATTTATACTTAAAAAACCACTGAAGCCATTCATAATTAACTATGCGGAGGAAATTCTCCAGCTCGGCAGTCGGCGTCGGCACAAGTACAACTCATGTGACTTTATTTAGAATACTGAAATAAATTATTGTCGTTCAAAATTCAGCATGGTTAAAAAACGTGCACTGCCTGGGAGCATGAACCATGGCGTGACATGGCACTGCCGTCCGTTGGACATGATTAATGATTTGAGAGGGTAAATAGGTAGCTTCTTTTTTAGAGATTAAAAGTTAAAGTTTCTATTTTAAATTTTTCTTAAAACACCATTTCAAAAAATTTACATTGGGTCACATATTTTTTCAGCGTCTCGTAAGTTCCGAATTGCCGATTTATTTTGAGCAACTCTTTCTCTTAAATTAGTGAGTGGTAGTGACTTTGCAATTTTCACCACTGAATGTGATATGTACCTACCTACCCACCTACATACACGTAGCCGTGTGCAGGCAGAATGGAGCCCACTAGTTTCCTCATGTGCGTTTTCTTCTGATTTATTCATCATGGTTTTCTCGGGAGGTGTGACGGTGCGGTGTGACTGTGAGTGACTCATTCATGCTTTTGTAGTCAGCCGCCGACAAAACAGTAAAAATAAGAGGAAAAAAAATACTTACGTGAATCATAGAAATAACAGTGGAGAGTGAATAGAAAATACAACGCAAGGGATTATTTCACTCAGTCGTCAGCTCAAAAGTTTATTTACACTATACCATTTCCACCACCAGCTCCATTATATTTCCCTGTAATTCCCTGCAAAAATACTTCGTTTCATTTTGGCACAGAGCTCCCGAGTGCTTTCCATCCAGAATCCTGTTGACTTTCTTCCCTATAGGAAACACATTACGTATATATTCGAAGCCTTCGTAGCATATATAAACGTACACGACGACGGCAATAAAACTTGTCATTGCAGTTTGGATTGGAGTTTTTGGGTACTGCATTGGTTGTTTGTGTAGATACGTAGGCTCGTGGGGTTGTGTTTGCAAAACTTACTAGTTAGAATATTTAGGTAGGTAGGTAGGTTGTAGGTAGGCGGTATAGGTTCATTTCGTACTTAATTTATATGTAGTGCTGATCTCAAGTTGTCTCACTACTCTTGTTCCCTGCCTACCTCAATCTGGATCAGGAACTGCCTGGATACTTGAACTTTCGACGAGTCAATTCGTCAATTGTGTAAATGGGCTGAGCCTGTTGTGGTGGAAGGAACTGGTTTGGCCTGGAAATTTATTCAACATTCTCTCGCCAGGTTATTTATGTTTTTAGTGTAGAGGACTGAATTGGCATTGGACATAGGGGAATCAAATTAATGGAATTATTCACCAGTGAATTTGTGACAAATAAAATGAAATAAATTAAATTAAGGGGGTAAGACGATGGAGACAGGCATGGAGAGAAAATTCCGCATTGTAATGTTAAGTGCACAAAAATGTAGGTATAGGTATATAGATTTAAACATGGCACAATGTTTCTGAGGTTGTCCTAGGCAAAAGCAGTAAATTATATGCGCAGGGTGTTGGTATTATTGTGAGTCTGTCGTACAGTTGACAGTCTGTAGTCTAGAGTATTTCCTATATTTGCATTGCATGCCCACGTATACTAAAGCATACCACCTACCTAATATGCACATGTTACACTACTTGCACTGCTTATTTAACCTTACTTAACCTATGTTAAACTTGTCTCATTGCAAATTTTAAAAAATGTTCCAAATCGTTTAATTACAGAGTTTTTTTAAGTCAAAAATATTTTATGTATGAAGTAAAATATTTTATACTATGCTTTCTTTTTTGTAATTGAGCCAGAAGATTGCTTTTGCATACGAACCTATGTTTTGTTTTTACGGATAGATTCTCAAGCAACATGGTAATTCCATAGGTTCAGTAGGTGGATGAAAATACATGTAATAATAATATGTTGTTGCTCCGGTAGTAGATATATAACTTAAGTGTAAGCCAAAGTTGTGATAAATTAAAATTGATTAATTAAATTACATACAAAGTTTTTACAAGTCAACGACCCCGAATTATAATCAAAAGCATTGCCAATTAAATATTTAAAGTGGGTGTTTTAAAGGCATTTTTATATGCGTGTCTACATAATCTGTATTTAGAAAAAATAACGTAAGTACGGAAACAATTTTGTCTGGCTCGGATCCTGTGTTTTTTTTTGGTGAACTGTGTGTGGTTGAAAATGTTGAGACAGGTCTAGGTTTGAAGAGTTGTGTGGTTTTTGAAAAGCATGAGTAGGGAAACTAACCTATATTACCTTACAATTTTATAATAGTTGGGATAGGTAATTTAAAATTTACCATGCGACTAGTGTGCATTAAGGCACACATTTTCTCGTGGTTCTCATAGTCGCCTAATTAATTATATCCACACAATTAATTGTGATTAGACCTGTGCCTGTGTAAGGTAATGGGTTGTGTGAGTAAATTAGAATAATGAGCGCCACTGCGTCGCGTCGGTCGGTCAAATTCTTCCGTCCCATTTTTCTAAATTGTTTATTTATCATCTCTCTAATTTGTCAAGCCAGGCAGGCAGGTGTAAGGCGTAACCACAGTTGTCTAACTAGTGAGTCTGATGTGCGTATGTCTAATTTTAGCGCAAATGTTTACCGAGTACTGACCTAGTTAAGTTTATTAAAAGTGAGGCTGGATGACGATGCTGAAATTATTGCTATTGTAAATCATAATAAATTGTAATTTATTAGTGTATTAGTGCACAATTAAATATACCTATTTACTCAGTTAAGTAGGTATACAATTTTTTAACGCGTAACATGTGCCTCTTTTTATCAGCATATTATGTGATTGCAACATTTACCTACATTTTTTGGGCCGTTTGAAAATTTGTAAGCATTGCGTAATTTAAGTTTTTTCGACATAAAATAAATACCATTTTTTAGCTATTTTTTGTTTTAAATGGTCAAACTTGTAAGATTTGTATTAGATGTTCCATGAGCTCATTATCTAAAACGAAGACAGCACCATGACACACAATCTTCTTGTGTGGTTGTAATTTGTAATGCTTCATGTAAAAGAAAGTTAATTTAATTTTCATTGAATACTGTGTAACCTCTCGTATGTTCTCAGTCCCAATCCCAATTCATCAAACTACTACACTAATTTAGCAGACTGTGCACTTGCTGCGACGGTTCAGTTTCGGTTGAAGTTTGAGTTAGTCTCTCTCTCAACTGGTGTTCTCGCTCTGGCTGGGTGTACGAGGAAATAAAAATATATAATAAAATTAAATGCACCATTAAGCCAAATTACACATTTACTCACTACGGACCTCATCTGTCAATTCATTGAGCGTCGATCTGCCCTGTCCTGTTGTATGTCCTATCTTCTTTCTGCCTTCTTCCTATTTCTTCGAGGGACGCGAAGAGACAGACAGGAGGCAGATGTCCTTGAATTTTCTTGATATATTTATAAAATTAAAAGCTTTTTCCCCATCATCTCTCCCACACTTAATCGTATGTCACATAATTTTCCATTTACTTAATTTCCTTTTTAAAAACTACATAGGTAGGTAGGTACGTTCATTTGCCCGTCGATTTTTATATTGACAGTATCTTGGAACTGTAGTACAACTAACATGCATAATGTGTAAGCTATGAGCATAGGCCACACTCAATAAAACTGTTCACAATGTATTATGGTTGGTATAAATTATGTTAAAATATCTGGAAACTTTTTTATTGTCAGTTACTTAATAGAGTTTGCATTTTGCATGTTAAATTTTTGTTAGTAGTAAGGGAGTAAATCAGAATTTTACAATACATTCAATGTACAAAATTACTTGGAAAAAATCATTTTATTAGATGGTTAGAGCTACTTATAAAGCCCAGCATTTATTAGGTTCCTAGTAATACTTAAAATTAGGTATTACTTTATCATTATCTAAAATCTACGCAGTATGAGACATGAAGGAAAAAGAACTTTCGAACGACCATTAAGCCAGCGTCCTTGACAGTGCAAAATACTTTTTATTAGTATTATTAAATACGCATTATGCAAATCCTCAAGGTTATCTGTAGTCTCTATTGTTATATTCTGTGTTGCCGTTGTATTGTATAGATAGATATAGAATAGACCGACACTATATGCCACTGAAAACCTGCGTAAGTGCAATTTTTTCTTTAAGTAAAGGCAACTTCGACCACAGAAGAATCTTACGAATACGTGGACGCATATTCAATACAGCAGAATGTTCTTTAGTCCTTCATACCATTTACGTTTAATTCCAGGAATTTTCTTTGTGTGACAATACAAATAATGACAGGGATGCAGTTACTCAAGGAATTTAAATCCAATATCCAACAATGGTCCTGTAGTCCAATATGAACAGAACTAAACGGAGTTTTGAAAAATTTAGTATTCGTTTTTAGTAAGTTTCAAGTCTTCGATCGTACGTATTTAAAAAAAACAAGACAATACCGATGCATCTTTAAAATTAGTAGCTACATCTTTCTTTGTATTTGTAGTAGGTACTTTTGTATCAGTATTCGTTCATCTCCTCCACTCGCGTTTGTATGTTGACTGCTTTATTATTTTTAGCTCGGACTATAATATGGTGGTGTGAAGTGTCACTTTTGAGCGTGAGTGCAACTGCCACAAACAAACAAACAGTTGAACCAGCTGCACGGGTCCTTTTTGTTTTTTAAAGGAAGTTTATAAAAAAAGAGAAAAAGAAAAAAAAGGGATATCAGTTTCAGTTTCTGTTTCTTTGGAAAATGAAGGACATGGCTCTTTATCTTGCTCTGTGGACGTATATGGTTGTTGCTGGGATAAGGAAAGGGGAGCGATAAACGTTGCATGTGTCACATGACGACATGGCTCTACGATTACGATTTATTATTACGAGCACACATGTTCAGTATGCATGCAGTATTCGAGCATGTAGTAGGTAGGTTATATATCTTTGAACTTGTAGGTAGGTAAGTAGTATAGGTAAATTACAGATAGGTTGGTAGGTACAGATTAAGTTAATTACAGTTCAGCCTGTACTAACTATGGGTTTCAGTGAATTTTCAAAGTGCTGAAAAAGTTTTGTCATTTTGACAGTAAATCTGAAAGGGAAAAATGTGAAAAGTTTTGGTGCTACAACAATATTCTATGTGCAGAAAAACACATGAAGCTTTTGAACTGCAATCTGTAGTTCTGTTTTTTTAAATGCGTTAGTTTAACGTTTGATTTTTTTAGTGGACAAATATTTATTGTACTCCTAGAATTAAAATAGTACACTCTGGATTATTAACACAATAATATGAGAGTAGTACACGGACCTACAATTACAATACAGATAGTATGTTGTAGCACGCGGCCCTAGAAGGTCGGAATCGGAATTTGACTAGTACGCTGGTGCACTATTAACATAAGAATTCTACGATATGCAGTATTCTTTATTGTTTTGTACGAGGAAGGCAAAGCAAAATAATTTCCTCACAATACTAAAAATGCAGACATACTCCATACTTTCACTGCCAACTTCAACCGCCTCGTAAAATTACCTAGGCAAGAAATTACATACGTGGGTTCAGTATTGAGGTATATGTAGGTACCTACCTACCTACTGAAAAACTATAATCTGGTCCTCTGGTTGACTGACAAGACAAGAGGCTGAAGTTTGAGTGAGTTACTTATAGTTCAAATGTCACACTTTGTTTTTTTTTCTTCTTTCTCCTACTTCATTATGATTTGTTCTCGTGAGCGACATGTTTTTTGTATTTGTAGAGTTGTAATGACAATGAAGTAGGTACCTACCTAGGTATATACCTTCTAATAGAACGGTCCGCATCCTATTAAAGACCCACGTTAAACATTATGTGGATCGTTGATCGTTGCGCCATCTTACGTAATTTTGAAATTTACTGATAGCAGACTCAAGATATACTATACAGGTATAATTATACGAAACTTGAGTGAAAACTAAAATACAATCTAAACGTTCCGTTGTAGTACCATTGCCAGTGCCGACACCGAGACCGACACCGGTACTACGGCGTAGATTTAGACTTCTCAAGAAAACGACACACGCCAAAAAGTTTTCTGTTCTGTTATGTATACCTTGTGTACTTATCAAATCAAAATCAAGTTGTACTCTGTTTCTGTCGTGACAGCTGCACTTTATGTGACTTTTTCTTGTATACTCCGAGTCGGACAGACGAAGAAGGCAAATTAATATGTTAAATTGTATAATCGTTATCAAAATATTTTAATCTTGTTGAGTTTTTAACTTTTTTTAAAAAATGCAACGGCTAGGAGATATATCTAGGACCTAGGTATAAGTGCTCAAATATACCTATGTAATTAGTGCATTTGTATTATAGTACTGACCTCGGAATGTGTACAGATCTGTGTACAAAATCTACTACAAAATTTGTTAAGGAAATATGTATAACAATGTACGAAACCTGAAATAAATTAATAAGTTGAGGCAGACTTACGACGATTAGTTGATCAAGAACGAAGAAAATAATGCGCTTGAGTGCATTCACTTTATGAAGTTGACCTTGTCTTTTTGACCATGAGATTTGAGATTTGAGGGACGTTGACTGGACTCAAACAGACCAGAAGACTCATGACTCACAAATCTGTCATATGATTAAGAAAGATGAGGATCATTATGAGTGACTATTAGCGCCATTTCTCTCCTAATTCTCTCTATTTTCCATGATAAAACTTTTGACACTCTCAGAAAGGATTATCACACTGACTGAGTGATTAATGGGAAATGATGGGAAAATGAGAAGAACGAAGAAGAAGTGCTTAAGCTATATGTAGCTTGTTGGGATTATTTTTTGCAGTATCTCTAATAGCCACCGCGTACACACAGTAGTCATGGTCCGTGTCCTTATCACTGTCAACTTGTCATTGCATTGTCTCCTTTTTATACGCTCCTCATCCTCTTTAATAATATTTTGATTAGATTTATATTCCACTTTGTACAATTCAAATTTCTTGGAAAAAAATTTGAATGCTTTTCTCTTCCCGCGCGCTCAAACTATGGAACTGAAACGAATCCGAGTGTCAGTTCCAATATAATATTTTTTGACGAGACGGGAAAAAAATGTACAATAGAGGATAAAAGGGCGGAAATCATTTATAACGAAATTATTTTGTTGTCCTTTTCATATTCTTGTTAACATTGAAAGAGAAGGCAACCAAAATGACATCAACAATAACAACAACTACAGGAAAAAATTACATGGAAGAGATGAGTGAAATATGATGCGATAATAATATTCAAAGGGACAAAAAAGTACCTTTATGTAAAGGTAGGTTACTTGCCTAATATGAATCATTTAAGACATAAAAATTAGCTCTGGTTTTGATTTGTAGTTGAATTTTTTGATATGCTCACTAGTTAGTAATAATAAGTTGTTGTTGTTAGAAAGAATGAAAGATTCAAGCCTCAATGTTCTTTTGATGAGTCTTTTGTCGCTCTCAACGCGTTTGCTCGCGTTGAGAAAGGTCAAGGTTAGCGAGGCCGGACCGGACGTAGCTTATTTGTGGAAAGTGGTAATGCATTCATAATGATATGAAAATTAATTTATGGTAGTATTGAACTTTGGTTTTCGAATTTTGTAATCAGTTGAAAAATACGTTTGCTAAATTATTAGTAAAAATGACTTGAAAGATAGGAACCATTGCACTGTATAGTTTCAACTTTAGATGTGGCATCGCATCATATTTTTTGTTTTATCAATTGCTTCTCTGCGTGTTTCTGTTTTTGAGGCTTATTTAGTAATAATATTTCTTTAACATGTTGCTCACAATTTATGCATAAATCTATAATTAAAAATTGGAAATCATTACTCAAGAAGATAAATAGCATTTACAGTAGTAGTACTAAATTGTAAGTTTGTAAGTTGTAAGTGCGTGGGAATAAAAACTGAAAACTGGTTAACACTCAAACTAAATACTCTGTCTTCAATTTAACTCATCGTTAGTTATGGTCATGCCACTGGCTTTGCTCAGCAGTATAATATACAATGTGTGATTAATTAGTGAATAAATATTTTGAAAATTTTATCTAAATCCTCTTGCTGACTCAACCTGGCACTGACTGGATGGGATGTGCGGTTACACGATGTAATAGTAAAACAAGCGTGACGAAATGTTTGTAATGCTATAAAAATACGCTAGAATTATTGTCAACAAGTGGGTGTATCGCAAGTGCATATTGTTAGAAATAATGGAAAAATGGAAAACAAATCTAGTAATTTTTTATATGAAATATTTAAAACTGACGATGAGAATGAGTTTCTGCTCTGGGGGTTTTTTGAATTTTTGACTGCTGGGAAAAATATTTGAGTGGGTGGCCGGTGCCAGTGCCGGTACCGGTACCGGTACCGATGTCGTGAACATGGAGGGGAAGGTATGACAGGAGTTAAATGCTGATAGTTTTTTTTGAAGAGTCATAATATTTAATAGTGATTGAATAGTTGTGCTCAGATACCATGTAATGATGGCATTACGGAAATGGGAGAAGTATGAAATGTGACTGATGGAGCTAAGGTGTGGAACTGTGAACGTGCGGTCTGTTTGTGTAAGTGTGTGCGGGAAGATTGATCACTTATTCTTCGGTAACATTTTTCTACATCTACAATCTGCTGTACACACAACAACAACAACAAGCCATGCACACACATGGATACATACATACAAAGGGTTATATCTGCTTATATAGGTACTTACGCACGTTATGCAAACTTCATACATTACATAATATATTACAATTAGTTTTTTTACTTCTTTTCACAAGTATAGCAGAAGCAGATGTGTATGCAGGTGCAAAACATACGAGATTGTCTACCTTACTGAAAGGGCCAAATTCACCTCTATTTGTACTTATTTCATAGCAGACTTCATGCTAAATTCAAAATTTATTAATCACACGCTGTTTCCGAGGGGACATTATGTGTTTTTTGCACTTTTTATAAAAATGCAAAAGACGGTATCTACACCTTTTTGAAGGTGTGAAAGATGCTATTTGCACCTTTTTAAAAGTAGAAAAAACACTTTCTACAACGTTTTTAAAATGCAAAAGATGCTATTTGCACCTTTTTAAAAGTAGAAAAAACACTGTCTACAACGTTTTTAAAATGCAAAAGATGCTATTTACACATTTTTGAAAGTGTAAAACATGCTATTTACACCTCTTTGAAAGTGTAAAACATGCTATTTACACCTTATTGAAAGTGTGAAAGATGCTATTTGCACCTTTTTAAAAGTAAAAAACACACTTTCTACAACGTTTTTAAAATGCAAAAGATGCTATTTACACATTTTTGAAAGTGTAAAAGATGCTATTTACACATTTTTGAAAGTGTAAAACATGCTATTTACACCTCTTTGAAAGTGTAAAACATGCTATTTACACCTTATTGAAAGTGTGAAAGATGCTATTTGCACCTTTTTAAAAGTAAAAAACACACTTTCTACAACGTTTTTAAAATGCAAAAGATGCTATTTACACATTTTTGAAAGTGTAAAAGATGCTATTTACACCTTTTTAAAAGTAGAAAACACACTTTCTACAACGTTTTGAAAATGCAAAAGATGCTATTTACACATTTTTGAAAGTGTAAAAGATGCTATTTACACCTTTTTGAAAGTGTAAAACATGCTATTTACACCTTATTGAAAGTGTGAAAGATACTATTTGCACCTTTTTAATAGTAGAAAACACACTTTCTACAACGTTTTGAAAATGCAAAAGATGCTATTTACACATTTTTGAAAGTGTAAAACATGCTATTTGTACCTTTTTGAAAGTGTAAAACATGCTATTTACACATTTTTGAAAGTGTAAAAGACGCTATTTACACGCATATCATACAATAAATAATAAATAGTTTTCAATCAATCTTGCTTGGCTTCATTTGTATGTTTGCCTGCCGCTGGATCTTCGGAAATTGAGCATTATTACAAAAAGTAGTGTCCTGGTTCTGTGAACTCTGCGCTGGTGATTTTTTCATCGCGTGAACAGAGCTACAAATTCAAAGCAGCTCCAGCAAAACATGAGGCGATAGAGAGATAGAAGATGGACATTGTACCTCCAAGTACTTACGTGTGATAAATCACATATAAAATGCCCGAGTTTGATTGGCTCTTTTCGAAGGCGTGGTGGCTCTTTGACACTAACTTCTGACTTTGTCTGATTACAGACTCCACTTATTTGTATACCTTGTCATTTACTTGCTGTCTACGGGACAGTTGAGAGTTCAGTTGCCAACTTTGAACAATAACAATAATTATTGTATATCTCTGTACTCTACATGAATTGATAACTTGTGTAGGTACCTAGGTATGCGTACACTACATGGTTATAATAATGCAGATTAGTATCCTTATTGTTTACTACCTGTAAGTACGCTATACGCACAGATAGTTTGTTTATTACTGCGGGATTATCACTTTGGATTTGAGAGCTTGGGAATACCGTGCGTAGCACCATACAAATAGCGTTAAAGTGACATTATATTATGGCCATTATTTGTATATTTTATTCAACTTGTCATAATCAATCATTTTTTTGTAAATCAAATCACTGCCCTTGTCACTTACTTCGTGTCACCAGTGGAGTTTTGACTCTATAGTCTAGGCGGCAATTGATATTGATATGAGATAAAATAATCTGTAGATGTTTGAGATTTCGATAAAATCTCTTGGTGCTATATACTTCGTCTCTGGGATCCAAAATAAAATATAGAACGAAAATAGAATTTATGTAAATTCCAAATTCCCGTTGTTTTTGAAGGTGTAACTTTTATAAAGCGTTTGTTTAATAAATTTCTCTACGTAATAATTTTCTTCGCTAGTGAATCAAGAAATCATATGACGCTTTCGTGCCTGCAACTAGTTACTTCTGAGAGTCTCAGAGTTTGTACTTAGACCATTAGATGCCACATTTCCATTGCCACGTATAGAAGAGCTGCTCAGTGTAGGACTTGCAAGATTCGAAATTCAAATGTTAAAAATTGTAAAGAAAATTATGTAAAAAAAACAAAGTTAATGTGTATGGTTTGGGATGGGAGTATGGGACGGTTGAATGACTTGTGTCTGTCCTCTTCCAGTCAAATTTAACCACTGTTTGCATTTCGTAAACAGGACATGTTCTCCACTACTTGTTCGTTTTTCTGCTGCTGCTTCTGCCGTTGTTTTTGTTGATGTTGATGTTGTTTTTGCTGTCTACAACTTCTTTTTAGAGTCTGTCTCGAATACCCGTCAGTCTACTGTCTTTTTGTCTTCACTCTGCCTAATGTTGGACATGGACCGTGAAAAATGTTTAAAAAGAATTTATTGCATTGCACTCAGCAGAACTGAGCAGAAGCAGGACCCAGCTATATTCGAAGAAATAGTGAATTTACATACGAAAAATAGTTTGGCATAATGCATGTATTAAATAGTGAAAATAAAATTTAATTACGGGAGTTAAATTTCTGTATTTTATAAAATTATATAGCAGCAAACCTTAGTTCCTTATGGTTTTTGGTTTTATAAAACAATAATTTTTTTATATTGAGTTTTTTTACGAACGTTTTTAGTTTTCATTTCTTTGATTAAAGCATTTCTGAATAAATTTTTTTTAAAAACTTAATAAATTGAATAGTTTTCCTTGGTCTAAAAATTGTAAGTTCTTCTAAATTGAATTTTTTGAAATGCGCCAATTTGGCTGTTTTGAGTTTTTAGAAACTACCTATGCAAAAATGTAATGTTTAATAGTTTTTAAAAAACTGTAAATCATTATGTATATTATTTAGATATGCACAGGTGATTCAGTATTTTCTATCCAAAATCCAAAAATGATACAGATATATAGTTTTGAATCTACAAGAAGAAATGTGTGTTTATTTTATTTAGAGCTTTATGAATGTTGCTCGCATGCGACAGAGGCAGAGGGCGGGCGAAGTTAAATTGTTAAATAGGGAAGTTGACGGGAGATTAGATTGGAAATGTGTTATTGTGTTGTGCTCTGTTTTTGACGCCTACACTGAACACTCAGCTCAAATTCCTTCATTTGAATTCCACACGTTTTTCTCGTACACAATTTTTCCTTGTCTTGATATTGATAAATATTTTGGCTTCTTCTTTCGTTATTATTGTACGTTGCGTTATATAAACACTTCGTAGAGATACGTAGTCATGCATAATATTATAGTCATCTGTGGAGCACGTGCGCACATTAAATATCTACTTAGGTATATAGGTAGGGAAAAAAGTAGATAGTAGATATAGGGAATACTTGAATCATGTGTTGCACACGCTGTTACATCAATCGTATTATGCACTATGCAGTGTTCTCCTTGTGTTCATATGCACTGTATATTTTGTGTACGGAAATTAGTCGTTGGGGAAAAAAATTAGGAAGCTATTTGTCTCTGTACCTCACATTTGTATCGCTCCTTCTGTTCTAATTAGTAGACTTCATTGCTGTATGCACAAATTCTTGAGTTTTCTATAGGATTAGTAAAATCATTTTTTTCCGATTTTTTCGAATACAAAATCATTTAAACAGGACTGTTTAGTACTCATTCAGCGTATTTTTTTGAAAAGGTAAAAGTTGATTCGTCTCCTTATGTTTAAAAGTGATTTTTATCTTGTTATTTTTCACTGTCAAAAATTTGTAATGCTGTGATGTGTCAATTTTTAAAATGTTTTAAATCATATTTTTTGATCTTTTTGAATTTTGTTTTCACAAAATTCTTGCAATTCTTGAGAACCGGGAATTCATACTTTTTGAATATTTTAAAAAGCGGAAATTGAGTCTTTTTGAATGTTTGGAAAAGCTGGAATTCATAAATACAATTTATAATAGGGTTTAAATTTCAGAGATTTTAAAGTTTTTAAAGGTGTAATTTCTGTAATTTAATTTTTTTGAAAATTGTGATTTGGTCTATTTTGACACGGACATTTAGCATTATTTTGTTTCGCTCAATTAATGCGCGGGTCACTATAATTATACGCGGGGGATAAAAGCTCAAGTTTAAATAGTACGCCGGGAGTACTATTATAATATAAGCGTTACTTGGATTTTTGGAGTTAGCTAAGGAAATAATTACCTACCCGGATTTTGATAATTATAATAGATTCAGTTTTGTTAATAATGTTTATTTTTGTTTGATTTTCAGTGAGAATGAGAGTGTGTCCTGATGGAGACACACTCGCGACTGAATGCTGTTCACCTCTCTGCTTGGGAGGCTGCACGGGGAAGGAGCCCACGGATTGCTTAGTCTGCAAAGATGTCGAGTACAATGGGAAGTGCATGACTGAGTGCCCTGCCAAAACGTACAAGGTAAGCATATAAGTGGGCATCTCTTTTTGTTTACATACATTTTCAGTTTTACATGAACAAACGAATGACATGAAATGCTATATTTTTTAGTCACAACACTTTTTTTCTTCTAAAAATTGCAAAAACTAAATGTCAATACCTAGGTTCCAATAATTATTATTTAAATGCAGCACTGCAGATACGACATTTTGCATGTTAGATCTGCATAGCTACGTAAAATCTGATTTGAGAGTTGTAAGTTTTGTCTTGAATGAAAGTTTTTGAGTATCTCCATTTTGAGTTTACACACCACCAATCCGTTATAGGCTTATAGGTGTGTGTCATGGAGAATGTGAATAAATAGAAAAATATGCGCAATTACATGGTAAAATGTCTGCACCTGAAGAAAGTTATAAGTTGCTGGTGCTGCGGTGTTATTTTTAAAGAAAATAATAAAAATAGATTTCCAAGAAATATTTAAAATAAATTACATAAACAGACACTCCTCCTCCTCCACTCATCTGCCTCTTCTCATTATATGTACAGCATGTCCAATTCAATCTTTAATTTCCATTCAAACTTTTAGATTTATCTTTATACACTACAACAGAAAAAATACTATACAGTGAATGGAGATGCTTTCTTTGTGAATCACTTTTTCTTTTCCAAGATTTAATTTTTTTTTGTCTTGTTCTTGTCGATCCTCTGTTATTGTACAAACAGCAGACAGACATAAAAGCTACAGAGCATAGAGCAACTCATCGTTTTCGTTAGACATCTCATAAAATGAAAGATACATACACAATTCCATGGAATTAAAAGGAAGGAAATACCGCCGTGGGATTTTTATGAGCTGTTTATTTATCTTCCTGGAAATTTCCTTTCACCAATTCTCAACATTATTTAAAGACATGGGGTTTTTGAATATTTTTAAATAAGATGCATGTAACATAGTAGGTAGTTACCTAGGTATGAATAGACTATATCAGTAGGTATGTTGGTATTTTACCATATAATTATTATTAAATTTTACATTACATTGCATGCAATTTATATTCCCCATATTTTTCTTCACGCGTATTATCTATTTTAGAATTTAGAATGACAGTGACGTATGTATATGTTTAAAATCCAGTGTTGTAAAAAAAATCTAAAATATACCGTAAAGCTTCTAATAGAATGACCCGCTTTTCATTAAGCCCCTTACTTCTATTAAAAACTCGCGTTGTAATAGAGATCCGATTTTTTAAATGAAATATATATATTATGTTCTCTGTACATTTTGGAAAAAATTGGAGTCTATGATAAGAACCTTTGGCTCCTCATCTGCCCTCATACACGTAAGAACCAAAATGACATTGACGAGCTTATCAGATAAACAAGATACATTTTTCAAGTTTCCCATGCACCCAATTCCATTAATCCTTATAATCCGAAGCCAAACCGAACACCGAACGGAAAACCGAACCGAAAACGTTGTGCGTTTTTTTTTCTTCTTTAATTTTTCTAAATATTGTTCGTACTCTTGTTTTTGTTATTTCTCTCTTGCCTCATCTGCTGTGCTGTGTTGTATATTTGTATTTGTACTACTAACGAGGGACGCGAGATAAAGTCAGCTACCCGATTTGCCCATTGATAAAACCCGAGTTTTAAAAATAGCTCGTCAAATTTAGACAAGAATCCAGAGAGAAGAGAGAAAACAGTGTATACTTATGTTATATAGTAAGTAGTACGAGAGGAGAATTGAAAGAATTTGAGAAGGCGAGACCAGCAGACGTGAATTTGAAGCTTGAATTTGTATTTGTAGTTTTGTTTTTTGGGGTCCTCAATATTTTTTTGTTCCACATTTTTTTTGTGTGTGCTCTGATTTTTTTTCTGTCGCCTGTGTTTGTGTCTCTCTCTCTGGATTGGATGCTGGATGCTGATTCTGATCTCTCTGGTCTGTCTTTGGTTTTTTCTTTGGTTTTTTGAAATTGTGAATGTGATGGTAATGGTGGGAGACGCGGGGACGGGTACTGGTACTAGGTAGTTGAGTTGACTGGTAGAAATAATACAGGAAGGGGAAATGCAAATTTAAATAATGTGTCAAGTTGACAGGCGGAAGTGATATTTTTATATCTCTTTTTCTAAGTTGTCCGTAGTTTTTTTTTGTGTAGTTGAAGAAACTGTCTTGATTCGGATTCTTCATTCGGAATTTTTGGTTGTCTGTTCTTTTTGCAAATCTTTATCTTTTTATCTTGAAGCTATTCAAATATATCGTTATATTAGAGACCCGCGTACTATTCTAGTCAATCGCATAAGTTTCTTCTAGCCGCGTAGTAGAACAACATTGCGTTGTACAGGACACAGTAATTTAGCGCCGTTTTTATTCTGTATTATATGCCCCCGTGTACAAGTTTACCCAATAAAGTAAAAAGCACGGCAGAGGTAGCTAAAAAGCGTTGCAACAATTCATTACTGTGCAAAAAAACCATTCAATCTTGAGTTAGAACGTAGTACGCATGATATTTACTTGGGGTACATTTCCCTGATTTGTCCGTGTAGCAAAAAATAATTATTACATAATTCATTTAATTACACGTGTAAGAAAGTATGCAATAAAATTCACATTAAACTGATATTTCGTAATTCATAATTTTATTATTACTACTACTACTATTACTCCTATTAACCAATATTTACCTTAGAAACACAGAGCTCTATTTCCTTTGCGGTGCTTTAAAAGCCGAAGCTTAAGGTTAAAAGAGTTTGTTTCCGGCACGTGCCTGCACCTGTCTTCCCTGTATCTCCTCCTGTACTCCACTGTGTACAATACATATATTATTGGATGCTGTTTAGTTTACTCTCGCTGTCTACTGTCTGTCCCTGGGGGCGTCCACAGGGAACGTCACACACTTTATTTGGCCACTTTTCCCGTACTGATGATGTGCCCTATACAAACCCAGGATGCATTATTATATGTCACCGTAAGTATTTCTGAAGGAGGAATTCAAAATTAAGAAAGATTTTTTTGTAACTTCATTCATGGACGACCCCTCCCCCTTCTTCAGGATCTTTATCTGTCTTCTGTGTTCTGTTTTTGTGTTGGAATTGAAAGTGTCTCTGCTGCGCTGTGTCTGTGTGCCCCGTCTCTGTCGGTTGTATGAAGTAATAATGTAGTATATGTATATAGCCCGGGCCATCACTTCGCACATCATTCAAAAAGTTACATGTGCCTTGACTTGTCGACTTCGCGTCGTTCGCGTCCGGATTTCACATCTTCCGCCCCCAAGGGAATGGATAAAAAAATAAGGAAAATGAAAAGGGAGAAACGACAAAACTACGAAACCGAAATACTGCCAAATCCCTATTACAGAATTACAGTTGAACTTTATAGTAGCGCCTACATTTCGTTCAGTCAGAGTCAGACGCCCAGGGTTCGAATCTGGTTTTAACCACTACCCTGGTTGTAATCACCCTTTTGGCCTGTTTGTAACCGGTTTTAAAATAAATTTTAAAAGGTCTTGGGTTCTTTTTTCAAATCCTTTCAAAATTTTACGGAATCCTGGAAATACTTTTAAGATATTTATTTTGCTTCCTTTTTGATTTTACCCATCAGCTCCAGTCCCCCGCTTCTAGATCTAACCCGTAACAGAAACGGAGCCCTGAGAGTGGTATGTACGTTGCATGGAGATAATAAGGGGCGTATGCATAATTAATTGTTGTGCCCCGCTTACTATATATTAGTGACCGAAACCGGGACCGGGTAAGGAGGATGAAAACCGGGAGCGGGACCGGGACTAGGATTTTTCATTTTGTTTCTATGCGTATAGGTTTGTGTAGATTCCATTCATCTTATGTATTATTAATGTGTGTCTATGCATTATTCATAGAGTTTTATAAATATGTGTATATAGTGCTATAGTCTGATTCGGATATAATATCAGCAAAACCCACCATAATAATTTACAAAAGCATGGATAGCAGATGTAATAAAAAATATCCAACTCCTGTAGTACGTTTGCATCATTTTTAAAAGCTATGCAAAATGTGCGTGTTTTTTTCAAGAAATGTCAGCGTTCAAAATGCATATGAAGTAGTGTTGGTATTCTTTTAAAGGTGCAAAACAATCTATAATTAATTACATCTTTTTTTTTAGAATCCCAGTATGCCAACCTGTTATGTTAGTAGAGACAGAGACATTGGAGTTGTACAGATTTCTTGTGTACGGCTTTTTTTGTTTTTGACCCGAGAGTAAAAATGTACAGATGTTTCTTGAATTATCAGTCCTTGCATTCTACTCATCAGTATATTATTATTTGTGTTTGTGTGTGTAGATTCCATGGGCGTTTATTTTTGGGAAACGTATATAACAATATATTATCACATGGGGAGACGGGAGGTGATCTGATTACATTGCATATATGCATGGTATGGAATTTGAAAATTCCGATTTCTCATACACATGTTCTATCTTACAAACTTGTGGAGTATTTTTTGTTGTATTTTTAGGTAAGAAAAAACAATATTGAAGCTTATTATAAGTTGCTTGTGTGTGGTAGGAAGTGTTTTATTCTGGTTAAAGTTAGACTATAGAAGACTCAAAGAATTTGTACCCAATAACCTCTCTCTCTCTCTGGAGTTTACTTCACAAATTCCCTCCATACAACATTCAGTACAAGGGCAGGACGGCGATGTTTGCATATGACTATTTAATTAGTTTTAATTTAGAATAACAATATGTGATGCCGTGTAGCTGTAGGAAAAGGAAATATTTGGGAAAAGGTAGAAATTATGTAATAGTGTCTCCGTCCGTCTCCAGCAAGATATGTACATACTGTAGGACCAACATGTGTTGGTAGGTAATTTTGTAGAACTGAATGTTTCTGCGGGCGAAATATAAATATTTCGTAGGTAGGTAGGTACCTTCTGTTTTAAGTAAATATTCAAATATTGCGTTAATATTTAATTTTGGAGGTTTAAAATGAAAGCATACTACCTACCTAACTTGCTATCTACCAACTCAACTGCATATAATATATTATTTCTTTACAGTAAGCGGGTCCGTAGCGTTAAAACAATCCAAATATCAACATGTCATAATTACCTAATAAGCCCACTACAACTACAGCAGACTATAAAAATTCTGCATTTCGAAATCTCCAATGGAAAATTTTACGAAGCACTCTTTTTTTCTAAAGTATAATATTTCATATACAATTTCCTTTCTTATCCCTTCAAAGCAAAGCAAAGCACAGCAAAGGTTTTTTAAAGTCATGCATTTTTTAAAAGCCATCTTCCTTCTACAATCGTAGCATCTTTATTTTGTTGTTTTCAGTTCTTTAAAAAAAACGCCATTAAACGAAAGTAACCTTAGATACATTATGTAGCCGGTGTCGTTTGGAGTTTTTGGAGGCTCTCCTATCGCTCCAACTTCAACTATAAAACCATAACCATGGACTACACACTCTCTCGATCTCCACACTAAAAGTTGTAGCTTGTATTTCTATCCAGAACCAGAACCAGAATTCCAGAGTATATATACAGTATATGTGTACTACGGCCACGTATTTAATAAGTCTACCAAGCCATTAATACCAAGACCCAAGTCCCAGTACCAGTCAGTCAGTCTCATAGATTTGTCTTGCGTATTTCTGTTTGGGGAAGACTTGGCAGAGAGAGAGCAAAAAAAAAGAGGGGGGGGGGGGGGGAGGGGTAAGAGGGGGAGGGGCAAAAGTGTGTAAAGTGTTTTGGTGGGAGATGTTGAGGGCATTGCACTCTCTCTCTCCCTCTCTCTCGTGTCTCCACTCCCGAGAACGCGAATGCTGATGCCGATGCCGACGCCGATGCCGACGCAAACGGACTAGAGCTCTCAGACACACTGTGTATATCTCTGTATAGTCTTTAGAAAAGGAAAAACTGAGAGAGACCCAAAAGTAAAAGAAACGAAGGAAGAGGGAGGAAAGCGAGCGAGTGAGCAATGTGCTTCGCCTACGACGAACCATTCACGTCTCCTCATGTAAAATATCAGAAAGACCGTGAGGATACTATATACTTCCCCCATTCTACATCTCAGAGCATAGTAATCCCGGATTACTATCATTTCCACGTGTCCAAGAACATACGCAGTGAGCAGAGAGAGAGAGAGAGAGGACGGGGCTAGAACGCATTAAGTATGTAGAGGCTCCACATTCACATTCTGTCTTCTGTCTACTGATCCACTGCGTAGTACGTACAGGTGTGTAGCTTCGTCCAAAAATGCTAACGCTAGCGAAAACGAAACTTGGAACAGGAACAGAAAATACATGTGAAAGCGTAAGCGAGGGAAGGCTTACTCCGTATTCCGTATCTCAAGTCTATCTAGTATATAAAGTATTGGAGAGTGTAGAGCAGTAGCAGCAGTTACGAGTTGTGTATGGTGACTGTGGCTAGTATATGCATACAAATATCTGTAGAAATAGAGAGTGAGAGGGCTTCTGTGTTATTACTGCCATTTCATAACATGCACCAGTCAATTCTGGTTCTGATTCTGGCCAAGAACACACATGCCAAATACTATATAGTAGTAGGTATAGGCTCATTCCATTACGATTACAACTATAGGGATGGCAGTATTCCCAATCACAGGCTAAGTATGTCGGGCACATTATTACAAATTTCTAAATTTGTCTCAAAATTCCTGAAAATTACCAAAGTTTCCTAAAAGTTTCAAAAATTTTCTGCAAATTCCCGAAGTTTCCTTATAACATTTCTAAAGTTCCCTGAAAATTCAAGAAAATGAAAAGTTTTCTCAAAATTTCAAGAGTTTCCCTAAAAATTCCCGAAGTTGTCGCAAACTTTCAAAGGTTCCCTGAAAAATTCTCATAGTTGCCTTTAAATTTCTAAATTTCCCTGAAAGTTCCCAGAATTGTCTCATATTTCTCTAATTTCTCAAATTTTACTCGTAATTCCCTCAACATTTTCAAACTTTTCTAAAAAAAATTCTGCGAATTTCTTTTAAAATTTCTAAAGTTTCCTAAAAATAATTCGGATTATTGCCCTAAAATTCCCTATAGTATAGTTTCCCCTAAACTTCCCACAGTAAAATAACCAAAATTCCCCGTTTCCCCAATTTCCCAGGAAGTTCCGAAAACTGCCTTCCCTAACCAGAGCTATGTACATAAAATATATATTTTTTCTTTATATTATCTTTACATTGCTGGGTCTGGATCTGTATCTGAATTTGGTGGTGAATATGGGATTGCATTACTACTATAGCATAATATAGTGCATGGAAAAAGCTGGATGGAGCCAGGAGCAACATAATATATTTACACTCTGTGTACTCTGTAGACTTTTGACGTAACAATTTCATAAGGATATATCACCAAGTATATATAGCCTCTGCCTACTAGTGCCGTAAGCTGAGTGAATTAAATAGTAAATTCCTCTCAAATTCTCCCGTCCTCATTACATACGCATACAGGGAGGCAGGCAGGCAGAGGCAGAGAGAGAGAAAGAATTAAATGAATGAAAATGAAATGAAACGTGAGGGGGACTCGGATCGTAGTCTCAGGCAGTCGTATTTGTATTCGTATTCGTCGAAATACTTTGTGTAGTCGAGTTTGTTTTCGCATATAGGTAGTACCTACATATAGTCCCCGTGGCCATTCCTGATCTCGTCCCACTGCATTATGTACATGTGAGTAGGCAGAAGCTATATTGTAAATATTCTGCACGCTACTACCATTACACTTTACACTCAAGCCAGGCTATGCCATGAGAGAGATGGAAATGGTGAAAATAATGGAAGGTTCAGACGACAGAAATTGAGAAGCAGAACGCCACGTGGTTTTGTTTTTGTCTTTGAACTCTCTGTCTTTGAACTTTGTCTAAGGCAGCGTCAGTGGTAGAGGAGAGAATGTACGAAGCGAGGCTATAGCTCACTCACAAAATACAAAATAATTCACCTTCCTTTAAACGCACACAAACTTACAGACGACCTGACTCTGACTCTCTACTGTCTGTCTGTATTCCCTACCAGCAACATTATTACCAGCCTTTATTATTCTGCTTCTTGCTGAGAACATGGAATAAGAAAGGAAAAAAATCTTATTATTTTTTCTAAATTCTTCAAATATATTACTATTTATCTACTATATGACAGTATATCGTCTGTGAAGAACCAAAATGACCCATTTCCATTTTTAGCTAAAAACATTATGTACCTACCTACTATCTACAAAATATTGAAATATGTCTTAAAAGCATTTAAATAGACCATTTTGCACTTTTCAAAACCATGTAAATAGAACATTTTACAATTTTCAAAAACATGTGAATAGGACATTTTACAATTTTCAAAAACATGTAAATAGAACATTTTGTACTTTTCAAAAACTCGTAATTAACGTTTTACACATGTTACTCATTTTGTTTTGATGACATAGCTCATTTTGATTTAAGCTTAAATTGGAAATGAGTCATTTTGGTTCTTTACAGACGACTAGACGATATGATGCTATTACTTTTTTTTCTTGTTAGATCCACAGTTAAATTCGGAGTAATGTATATGGACCCAAGTCAGGCATTATTTATTTAGAAATTAAATGCTGGGAATTGGGTTAATGGCAATACATATGACTTAAATTGGAAAGTTAATAAATAATATTTGTATTTCTTGAAAAAAGAACCCGGGTCCGGGTCTCTCATCCAGAGAAATAGTAGGCGGGGGCAACCAACAAGATTATGGTTTAGTAGCACGCGGGCCCGACCCCACCCCTCCAGGGCCTACTACGGGTACAGTAAGCAAATATAGTGGGAATGGATTGTACAATTGTACTACCTATATGGTGTTACATTGACATATTTGCATTAGAGGCATGACAACTAAACTTGTGACATATGTAAATTATTATATGGTAGAAGTTTAGTTGGAAATGTGGCTCATTTTAATTCAGGTCCGAATCTGACATTTGGGTCCATATGACATGACAAAGTGGAGGTTTCGAGTGGAGTCAATTAAAGTCCAACTTATTCGTCCCCAGGTGACAATAAACTAGTTCAACTCGAACAAACTGTTGACTGTGCGTAGAGGAAGTTACTTCCCTACTTAAACTTTTACTTTCAATCCCAAGTCCCGGCCCGAAACTTACAGCGGACGATTAGTCATTTTCGGTAGTGGTGCTGGTACCAGTTACCAGAATAATATGGTCCCTTCTGAGCCTCCCAGCCACTTTCACTAATGCCCGTTTTAGCATAGTAGCTACTCAATAAATACTGTCAAGCGTCAAACTGTACTTCCATTGACACACACACCACCACCATTTTGAATTTAACGTCTCACTGTTTATATTTTAAAAACTTAAAAGCTGTTTACAACCAGTGTGATACGTTTTGAATAAATTTTTTATCATTAATAAATCAGGTACCGTATTTTCTCTTACTGTATACTATTAGAAAAATTACCTTGTATTGGTAAGTTATTAAAGTTTAAATGTGATATTGAAAATTGAGTTTTCTATACAGGAACTCAAAAGCAGTCTCAAATTTTAGTAAACAATTTAAATTGTTTTTTACTGCTATATATGTATTGTGTAGGCACGAATTGTTTTGATTTTAAAATGTAAATTAATCGTACGTAGTTGAATTATTGAATGTAAATACAGTAGCATTGTATGTATATTTACTAGAACCTCAAATGGTGGAAAGCCGCAGACTAACAATAACTATAGGAAGTATTTGAATAATTCCAAAATATAAAAAAAGAGTGGTGTTTGAAAAAAATTCCACGTGTGAAGACTAGAAGGATAATCAAGAGCTGAAAGAGTAGTGTCAGAGATGAGGTATTTTTGCCAATAATTGAATAATTTCCAGTTTTCCTCAATTTGAGACAGTCAGTGACAACCAGACCAGCAGAACCAGAATTAAAAAATATAAGTATATAAAAGCAACAAGTATGTAAACTAGTCATTAACCTGTCGAAAGTCGAAACAAATGTTTGAGTGATATGTATAATTTGTATTCAACTATCTCCAGTTCTGCTGCTGTTTGCATAAATACTAGTTACGAGTCTTTAAAAAGTGCAAAATGTTTTAATAACGATTTTTTCGAAACTCCAAATTAATCTATTTACTTGTTTTTGAAAAGTGTAAAATGTTCTGTTTAGACGTTTTTGAAAAATATAAAATTTTTCCATTTACACGTTTTTTGGAAGTGTAAAATATCCTATTTACATGTTTTTTGAAAAGTATAAAATGTTTATTTACATTTTTTTAAGTTAAAAATATTTCATTTACATGTATTTAAAATTGCAAAATGTCCTATTTGCATTCTTGTATGATCAAGGTGTCTTTGTAGACAGTGCTTTTTACATTTAGCTTAAAATGGATATGGGTCATTTTGGTTCTTCACTGAAGATATGTAGGGACCTACACACACATGGGTGGATTACTAACCCTTTTATTACCACGTGCTTCTCTGTCTGCTTCAACTTCAACGCTCAGTCCGGCTCAGTACATAAATAAATGAACAACAAAAGTTATTATATAGCCTCGTTCTCTGATCCTGTGGTCCTGGCCTACAGGAATGCTTATACATAAAAAATGTTGTTCCTAAAAATTAAACTGCATAATATAGAATATGTACATAATAAAGTGTCGCATTATTTTTTGGGTGTTTGGACAGAAAAAGATGTATTTATTGAATGTAGTAAAAATCATAATATACTTAAACTTCCCATCATCTGGTAGACCCCCCTGAAATTTTTTAAAAACCCGTTTACGTTTATTAGGCCTGATGGGGATTGGCATTGGCAGCAGATGCAACTACAGTTACTGTCCGGAAGTTTGGCTACGTATTACCCATGAATTGGTTGTACAAAATTCTGTCATAAATTCTGGCTTCATTTAAAATCATTTGAATTATGTATCAACAAAATCGTAAAGCGATGATATCGGTAGTGTAAAATAGTTGTGTTGGTCGAGAAGCAAATGCAAAATGTCCTATCGGCAATCTATACCTGCCACCTACCTACCTACCACCTTCCTTTATATAAATACATTATACGAGTTGTAGTAGCGCAGAGAAGAAGAAATGTGGTTGGCTGTTGAAATAATGATTATATGACAGAGATAGGTATTGGATGCCATCTAAAGTGCATTGTATTTTATTGCTTCCTTATTTTATATCTTTTTGTCCAGATTTCTATAATGGTTTGAGCGGTAGTGGTAGAGAACTTACGTCTTTCTATATTTTCGTTTTAAAACCCGACAGCGATACTGAAGCGGTAGTATGGTTTTTAGTATAATCATTACGGCATTTATATTTGTTTTACGATTATGGATCTTCTTGATTTTATTTACTTTTTTTTGTGGTGTCTTCAAAGCTTTACGACTACGACGTCTGATGTGTGAGCGTGAGTATTTTCTTGTAGTTTTTAATGAGGAAAGGAAATAGTGTAGAAAGTATAGACAGATTTGAAGTATAGGAACAGGAAGATGCTTTGGGAAATAGAGAGATATTTTTATATTGGGAGATTCAGGGGTTTAAGTAACGATGTAGCGGAGTGCGGGAATATTTGAAATATGTTAATTGTATGTATTATATTATATAATAATTGCGTCGTGCTTGGACGGTTATGTATTACCTGTGTAAATATTTTGAACTTATATAATATAAACGTATTGTAATAAAAAATGCTTTACTTTCCTGTTTATTTGCTTCCTAACGGCTTTGATTTTAAAATAATGAGGGTGCAGGTAGCTAATGTCTTTTACATGTATTGTTAGTACTGATATTCGATGGTTACTTCTTTATATTTTAGAGCACAAACGTTCAATTTGATCCTTTTTTGGAATGTCTAAAAATATGTCTAACAATTTCAAGTTTTTTGAAGATGCAAAAAATGCAGTTTTACACTTTTTTGAACGGGTGAATAATAGAATTTTAGGCTGTTTTTAAAATTCAAAAGAGTAAACATGGAATTTCATGCGTTTTTGATATTTTTAAAAATAGGCTATTTCTATTGTTTTGAAGGTTCAAAATATGCAATTTACCCTTTTTTGAACCAGTGAAAATACAAATTTAGACTGTTTTAAAAATGTTAAACATGGAATTTGATGCTTTGACGAATTTATTTATTTTCTTAGTGACAGACACACAGTGGGTCCAGAGTAAATTATAAAAAAGAGAAAAAAAAAGAGAAAAAGACAGAAATATAACAAGAATTTACATTAAGTAAATAATAAATGAGCAACATGATATTAGTACATAACTAATTTACACTACATGATATCAAGTAACGACACTATTACAATCCCTGTTAGGGTAATATAACTGATTATTTTTAGGGGGGCTCAGTCCCTGGAGGGGGTTGGCTGAGGACAGGGGAACATAAATAGGATTCACAAATAATGCTTGAGTTATGTAAGTTAGATAAAATTGAGTTTTTTGAAATTGCAATTCTTCGGAGAAGTGAGGCCTTGGCCAGCTTGAGGACTTCGTTAATAGAGCCGACTTCGTTTTGTATTGTATGTATTGTATGTAATTGTATGACTAATTCCTTATTACAACATGCACCACACACATATTGTGTTCAACACTTTCAAGTCCAAATAATTGCTCAGTATTTAAGTACCTACTTAGCATAATCATAGTACCTACCTACTTATGTTAGGGTTTACCTCTTCAGTGTAACTACCTACGTGTGAGACCATCACATAATAAATTATTATTATGCACCTACCTACCTCTTTTTACTTTTTACAAGCATCTCGTACCCCTCACCTCCACTAACTAATCTGACTCGATGTTTATTTGTACAAATAATTACAAGATTCGAATATTTACTCTGTCCTGGTCCGTCTCCGTATAAACGAACTGTCTATGCTTTGTTTCTAAAAGTTAAAAGTGAGGAAAGATGGGGTTAGAGGGGGGGGGGGGAGAGCGAATGTGGGCATAGACCTCGTTCGTAAATAATCCTAAAATGTTAATGGTGAAAAATGATAATGAATTATGAAATATGTAATTTCACCTCATAATCATAAAAAGTAATGCATCAGTTTTCCATAGCTATTTTGTGTGTGTGAAGGTACGTGTACTTTTCTGCCCCTTTATTTTTCCACCACCAGTCCAGCAGTTGGTCTTCGTTGTTGTTGTTGTTGTTGATATATGTGTAGTTTTTGTGGGAGTTGTTGAGATTCTGTGAGATGATCATCTCGAACACCTTTTTGTTCTGTTTCGGTTTCTCTGTTTGTGGTTTTCCATTTGTTTTAGTCTATATAATGTTTTCTACAACGAGGGAGTCGTCCACCTAACGGTGTAACAAAATAAAGGGAAGGGGGGTTAAATGTCGCAATCCTGAAATTTCAACATTATTGGCAGTATATATGTAGCTCTCTCATATATGATATTTTTGTCCGTGTCATTTAGGGGTTGATGGCGAGGATCAGTGGGCACGATTCAACGATTTTGTATAATATTTATACAACGACGTCACTTATGGACGACCCCTCGACTATTCCCCTGTGGTTTTTTCATGGTAGTATTGATACTGTTTTAAGTATGATTATCGTCGTTTTCGTTTTCGTCCAAAAACCAAATCCAAAAGTTTGTTTTTATTTCCCTCACATTTGACTCTGTGTGACCTTGTAAAATTGGATGTGATGATGTTGTGAGGCGATGTAGTAAATAGTAAAGCATATTATGTAGGAGCAATAATGGTTACTGTACGGTACTCAACTTTCCACAAATCTACCCACGTCCAGAGAGTGCACTGTATAGGGCGTAGGGTTCACCAGTACCAGTACCAGTATAACTATAATGTGTATGAGATAGTATTGCCAGTTTTAGGTTATACGTACCGCTATATTGATGTGACATTGTACTATTGCGAGATGGAAATCTACTCAGATCGAGATCGAAGTTCAAGTACATCTTTCACACGGAGATTCACAGAATCAGTTTTATTTAGTATTTTAAATGGCGGTGCGTTGTTGCGTTCCTTTTTTATGAGTAATATTTTACCTGAGATATATAGTAGAAAAAGATAAGAAAAAAGAAGACACTGTTATGAATTTGGCTTCAAATATGATGGAATTACTGTAGGTAGACTGTAGTGTAATTCACTACAGAAACTGTCTGTTTTGAAACTCTAAAGATATTTTTAGATTTTACATTTATTTCTGTATAGTGGAGATAATCTTATACTTGTTTTCGGTGTATTTTTATGTTGCGACAGACATTCCCTGAAAAATGGAGTGGTATGTGGTATGATTGACAAATTAAGTTAGAAATTAATTTTGATCCGAATTAAAAATAAATTACGAGTTTTTATATTTTAGAGCAAAAACATAGGTAGGTAGGTAAGTTGATACGTATTTGAAATGGCTTAAAAATACGCCATTTTCTAGTTTTGGTTTTTGAAGGGTTTAAAAAGGTAAAACATGTGTAGGTAGTTTTACAGTGAGTTTTTTGTGACCGCACCTTCAAAAAACGAGGCCTCAAGAAACATATTACTAGTGGACACCCTGACATTCATCGCCAAAATGTTTTGGATGACTTAAATCCTTTACTTTTGGATGTACTACGAAATGAGGATGATGATGCCGAAGTTGTATCTTTAAATGCCGATTTTGAGGATTTAATTAGGAAACTGGACAATTTACTTTCTACAAACTGTCCTAACCATAATTTAATGAATTTGCTATGTGGGGAATTCCGAAATATTCTACATAAATGCGGTGACGAATTACCAGGACCCAAAAATCCAGCTAAAAAATTTTATCAATTACGAAAAAATGGCGGGGGTTTCAAAAACACAGATGCTGGCTTCAATACGACATCCAATCCTCAACGAAAGTCAAAGCGTATGCGTGAAGAAAGAAAGCAACAATATAAGGAGAAAAAGGTGCAATTCTTATTTTACAATCAGCGTAAGAAGGCTGTGCAAATGATTATGAACTCAAATTCTCAAACTTGCAATGTGCCGTTGAATGACCTTGAGCAAGACTTCTCCGCTAGATGGAGTACTCCTAATAATGCTACTGGTCCTGTCCTGCACTACACCACAGAAGAGCAGCAGAATAAAATTGATGCTGATTACGAACCGGGCTGTTCTATAGATGCAGTAAAACTACAAATCAAGAGGATGAATGTTGACTCTGCTCCTGGTCCTGATGGCATTCTTGTGAGATGGGTAAAAGCCACATTAAAAAAATCAAAAATCATACTATCTAAGATAATTTCTTACATGCTACAGCACGATATGGTCCCAGATTTTATGAGGGAGGCCAGGACTGTACTTATTTACAAATCCGGGGATAAGAACAATTCCAAGAACTGGCGTCCAATAACAGTTAGTTCCGTAATACGTCGCATCACCGAAAAAGTACTGGACAAAGAATTACGTGGATATATTTTGCTGAATGAAAATCAAAGAGGCTTTACTAATCAGGCGGGAACATTGATCAACACAACTTTAATAAACGAATGTCTTAAGAAAGCAAAACTGGAGAAAACAGACTGTACTATAATTTTCGGTGACATTTCCCAAGCATTTGATAGTGTTGGGCACGCCCACATGTTTCAGCAAATTAAAAGTAAACCAGCTCCATCTAGTCTCAAAAACTTGACGTGTAACTTGGCTACTGGTAATTTTACAAGAATTACTACAATTCAAGGCAAAACTGGACCTATTAAATTTGAAAGGGACGTGATGCAAGGTGGACCTATGTCACCGTTTTTATTTAATATTTCAATCAATCCTATGATTGAGGAACTGAGCGAGAAAGAAGTTACTGAAAAGTTTGGATTTTGCCTTCATCCACTTCATCAAAATGTGTCAAATGCAGAATTTGCAGATGACACTGGATTTATTGGCAATTCCCGTAACTCTGCAATTGAGCTTTACCAGCAAAGCACCACATCATTAGCTCAAATTGGCCTACTCATGAATCCACTCAAAAGTGCTGGCATTAGTGTGGTGAAAGGTGAGCTTTGCGAAATTCCACTAGAAGTAGCTCCAAATACTTTCATTAATTGCATGGGAAAAAATGACACCATTAAGTATTTAGGAGTTACGTTTTCTGACGAAATAGTTTTTGATGAAGTTAAGTGTGCCGAAAAATTCAACAACAAAATTGAGAAGTTAGTATCTACCCCTATGCTTAGGCAAGACCAGAAATTAAAAGTTTTGAAAGACTACCTTTCGCCAACCCTAATTTATCAATTTCAAAATGCGCCGCTAAGAAAACTTTCTACGAAATTTCTTGACGCAATTGACAAAATAATTCGAAGTGCTACTAAAGAAATGATAATGCTCCCATCTAGTACTCCAAATAACATGTTGTATTCTAGCCCTAAGGTTAAAGGATTAGGACTTATAAGAGCTAAGTGGGAAGCAGGCTTACAGAATTTTAATGCAACCCTAATCCTGTCAGCCTCGAAGCATCTTTTAATTCAAGAGGTTAGAGATTTGGAAGTTGAACGAACAAAATGTCTGGATTTCTTAAACATCCCTGATGATGTTAGAGACAGAATGGAAACCATTCGTGGTAAAAAAAGTAAATTTCTTCGTGACCATTTGCGGTTACTTGAATATGAGCATTGGTGCAAACTTCCGCAGAAAGGCCAGGGTGTTATTCAGTTTAAAGCATGTCCTTATGCGAATAAATGGATTCATTCTAAAAATGGGCTTTCTTCTTCCGAATGGGTCAATGCAATTAAAATGGTGGGAAATGTTATGCCCGTCAATGCCATCCCAAGACCTGATCAAGGATCATTCCGCTGCCGCCACGGTTGCAGTGAGTCAGAAACACTAGGTCATATCCTTGGGTCTTGTCCCCGGGGGGAATTGATACGTAATAATAGACACCATGCTGTAAGGCGCTTACTTGCTGAAGCCATGGTCAAACTAGGTTGGAAGGTTCTGCAAGAAGCGGAGTGCATTGGAAATGGCTCGAAAAGGGTGGATATTATAGCCTACAATCAAGATTCGCGAAAAGGATTTATTCTTGATCCTACAGTAAGAATGGAACAAAATGACGAAAATCAAGCAGAATCAGTGAATCAGGAGAAAAAATCTCATTATGAACCATGTATTCCGTATTTTCAACAGAAATTAGGCCTTGACGATATCCAGGTCATTGGGCTTTACGTCGGTGCTAGAGGCACAATTTCACAGTTCTTTGTGGACTTCCTGAAGTCTCAGTGTTTACCAGTGACGCTTATTGAAGATATTGTAACGTCAGTCCTAAAGAAATCGGTGCAAATTTGTGTTCATCACCTGTTTTCTACAAGCATTACCTAATTTTTTCTATTTAAAGTTTAAACAACCATAAATCACATTATTATGTATACCAAAAGTTTGTTCCGTATACTGAGTCTTTTGGCTATCCTCATTGGAGGACAGTGTCAAGTTTATTTTTGAATGAAGTTGTCTATATATTGAGCAGGTGAAAAATATAATTTTACGCACTTTTTTGAAAATTTAAAAACATGCAATTTCCTAATTTTTTAGTTGGCATAAAAAGATGTCCTTTTGTGCTTTTTAAGAGTACAGAATTTAGAATTTTACACTTTTTCAAAAGTCTTACATACAAAAGAACGTTCATATACAATAATCAGGTACTATATACTAACTTTCTAAGGGAAGTGTTGCTGACCTTGTTTCGTTGTTTTGATTAAAGACACCAAAAGGGGGTTTTTAACGTGGCTTAAATAGGTTGTATTTTTGTACGTTGCCTGCTTTGGTTGTAGACTTTGTTGTACATGGTCTTTGGTATTTGAACCTGGGTCCTTGTTTATTTTGTAATGGCCATGGCCACACGGTCTTTTTGTCCTGCTCTAAAATCTACGATTATGATTTCAATAGAGCAGCTCCCTTCATTTACTTTTATTTACACAGATGTTATATTTACTTTGGTTTTGTAAGACGAGATGACTGGGACTGGAGCTATTTAATATTTTTGTTTTGTTCCGTTTTTAGAGCTGTTGTAATAATTATTGTAATAATTCTTGTAATGTTTAATAGATTGGATTTATGACCCTTGTTTAGTTTGTGTATTTTTTTTTATTTCATCTCATTTTATGGGCAAATTAAAAGGAATAAAATAGGCAGGTATCTCAATGTCCAGAATCCAGACCGTGCCCATTCTTTCTATATACTCGCTGGTCTGGTAATTCTGTATACATAGCATAGAGTATGTCTGTAGTTTGCTGGGTCTGGGTCTATTGTTGTTGTTTTTGTTGTGTGTAGTCGTAATCCAAAAATGCTTGAGGCAATCTATATGGGAAAGATGGGACTTGGGATAAGGGACTCGGAGAACTCAAAATTCAAATCACTACTCACAACTACTACACACAACTACGACAGGAGAATGCTAAACAGATGCATATAAAATGGAAAGTTGGTAGGGGCAGGGGACAAACTGTCAATGTAAATCTGGATGTAAATGTTTCATGCCGAATTCAAATATTAATTGCGTGTGTATAGGTATGAACGAACCTACGTAGGTACCTACCTACTTAGGTGATAATAATAATTACACAGGTCGTTTGTTGTACGTTTAGATAGGAACAGGAACTAGTGTAGGTAGCAAATGCTTTCTTGCAACATACGCACTATGTTCCAAGAGCCTGATTTTGAAAAGTTCAACGGGGTCTACCAATTCCAGAGGATGTTATTTGTTTTTTAAATTCAGAATCTTGTAATATAGGAGTCGCTTTTAAAGCTCATCTACCTATCTTGAGTCCACTGCCAGCATTTTTTTATGTTGTATTTTTTTTTATTTTATGAATAAAGGAAATTAAAATTAAATACACTAAACATTACAAGAAATAGTTTATCATTTAGTTGTTTAATAAGAATCTGGGATAGGTACCTATGCACATAAATATATACAATACGTGATATTCCATTAGTACATATTTCAGTATTTCCTATGTAATATTAGGTTTGGTTTGGTTTGGTTTTATGACTTTTTTATAGGCAAGGTAAATTAATGTTAGCTACTTACATCCTTAACGTGATATCAATTTCAATAGTAAGACCGAACATTCGCCGTGGCGGATCCATACAAAAATTTATAGAGGGGACTGTATAGTGTAATTATACTTGGCTTATTTTAAATTAAATACGGCACTATGTTCCCCATTTAAAATTGCCCTCCTCCCCCCCCCCCACACACCCATTTCTTGAATCCGCACCTGCGTATGGATGTGTGTTTCTATAGCATATTATGTAGGTACCTTAATTGTCTTCTAGTTTTTTTTCTTGTGGACATTAAAGTGTTAATACGGTGTAGGACACGAGTCAGGCGGTACGACGTACGAGTCGGAATTTCCGTCTTGATTACAACCACGATAAAATTTTTAATATTTCCATGCTATGGTTTGATAGGGAACAAATGAAAGAGACCATAAAAAAGACTTGGACGTGTGTACCTACTTTTGTTAGTAGCAAAGTTCCATGTAGAATTTTAAAATCAAAAATGAAAATCTAAACTGCAAAATATGCAAAAGTTCCAAAAGTCTAATGTAAAAAATGCATTTCTTGATCATTTGATGGTTTGTTTGTTTGTTTATTTTTTTGTCATGTTTATTTTTTTTTGGTGTATCTTATATATTTTTCTTTATGTTTGTTCTTTCCAGTATTTAAATCGACGATGCGTGACGGAGGAGGAATGCAGCGCTATGAATTACTCGGATCCATCCACCAATAAGAGACTACTGGGGAAAATGTTGGGAGATAAGGAATGTGTTTTGGAATGCCCCAAAAAATATGAGGAATTTGTGGGCGAGAACGGAGCACTTGTTTGCAGAAAATGCGAAGGTACAGAGAACTTATTAATTATTACGAAAAAATGATGCACCCGTGGAAATCCATTCAAAATTAATAACTATTCCCACACGGGCACGGGGAGAGAAACTTGCTAAAATTTTATTAGGCGAAGCAACAATTAACATTTCTGATTATAGTGATACAACGTTTTGGGTTTCTTTGACAAAATTCTTCAAAAAATTAAAGATGTTCTTATGACATTTACCACTGGTTTTTTATTACAAGTACGTGGTCCCCCTTTCCTTCAAATTCAATTTGCTTAAGTCATTATGCCGACTGGTTTCGGAAATTGTGATTTAAAATGGGTGAGGCATAAAGGGGGGACCACGTCCTCGTATCAAAACAGCATGGTCAATTCCGTAAAAAAATGTCAAACGTTTCACTCAACCAAAAATTTAAAACAAAAATTACATTTTTACATAAATGATACTTTCACCGGCGTAAAACATTGTTTAACCAACTTTCGTCCTACTTTAAAAAATTACAACTTACCGACCTTCGTATAAAAGAGGAGAAAGCTACTAGCTACTTTTACTTTTCAGCTGCATCGTTTAATATAGCAGTAAGGATGTCTCTTCTGCATTATTGTCAACGAAATACATATTTTAGAAAATCATTCAACATAATTCTAATATTTTGATTTTACTTTCTTCTTTTTTTTTGGAATAGGACCCTGCAAGAAAACTTGTCCCGGGTTAATGGTGGACAGTGTGGAGTCTTCGGGTCAATTAAAAGGCTGCACAAAAATCTCAGGCTCACTCAAAATTCAAATCCGTGGATATTCTAAAGATTTAGCGTTGGAATTGTCCAAAAATATGGATATGATTGAGGAGATTGATGAGTTCCTAGTGATTGCCTACACCTACTCTCTGTCATCTCTTAATTTCTTCAAGTCACTCAAAGTCATCAATGGGAATAAACTTGAGGAGAATACGTAAGAATTTCTGTTAGGCGGGAAATTATAAAAAATTCCTCCTTATGGTTTTTGTAGAATTAGTTAAATATAATAGTACCTATTTGAATATTGTAAATGATGCAATAAAATTGTATCATACGTTGTATTAACTGAATTGCCCATGTACCCCATTTAATTGTGTGATTTACTTTTAGGTATGCACTCGTCGTCAAGTCAAATGATAATATTGTGAGTCTTTGGAACACGACAGTGGATGTGAAGAAAAAGGATGCCAGGGTTTTATTTCATTACAATCCAAAATTATGCCTCCATAAAATCCACAATTTTTTGCGTGGCGCTGGGCTGAAAATACCAACAAATACTTCGAATGACATCGGGTACACAAATGGGGACAAAGTTCCATGTAAGTTTTTTTTTGTATTGAACAATTTCGTAATTTAATTAAATAAATGTGTTTTTTTAAAGAGTCACTTTTGAAAATACTATACTTTCACTCAACCACATTTTTCAAAATAGTTGTAGCTAATGTATTGATCAAATTCGAGTTTATCAAAAACATAGTGTTATTGTTTTATCTAATTTTCAAAACGATGGTTTCACTTTTTAAATTCAGTTTTTGTAAGTAGTAGCTTGTAAACTTAATTTGCAAAAACACGATTTTTCCTTCTAAGCTAATTAAATAAAAAGGTTTTTTAAAACTAATTTTTCAAAAAGATGGTTTTAATTGTTTATCTATATTTTTTTAAAAGAAGATTTTGGTTTTTAAACCATTTTAAAAGAATTAATTTTTAATAGTATATTTAATTGAAATCCCCTTCAAAAACTGCTGATCTAAATAAATTTAGTAACTGACAGTTTAAAAATTCGGGTCTTCACAGGCAACCAGAAGAAGTTGATGGTACGGATAAATAAAATGACCAACTCGTCCGTGACGATAGCTTGGGAGAATTTCCTCCGAAATCTGACAGAGCCGACGCACCTGCTTAATTATGAAGTGTCGTACAAGGAAGCGACGGGGACTGTGAGTCCCTATGATGACCGGGATCCTTGTGGACAGGATGACTGGAAAGTACTGGACGTGCCCAAGATGATGTCTGTCAAAAAGGAGGGAGAGTCTGTGTGGGAGGACGAAAAATTGATTAGTAATTTAAAATTCTTTACGCGCTATGCACTCTACGTGCGGACTGTCGTCATTCCGGACTCATCTTCGCCAAATAATAATACTGGGGCAGAGTCTGACGTCCTTTATTTTGTAACTCTTCCTGATGGTGAGCCCAGTCATTTTTATTCACATTTTTTATTTCCACAATAAGCAAATAAAAAAGCTTAAGTCAGTGCCTTTAATGATAAATTAACACAATTTAATTGTACCTCTCTTTTCCAGAGCCGTCCCCTCCGTATGGACTCAGCGTCAGCTCCAATTCCAGCTCAGACATCCACATCTCATGGTACGCGCCCAAATCTCCGAACGGTGAACTGGAAGAGTTTGAGATCTACATTAAATCCACAGAAGAAGATGTTGGGTTTCAGGATCAGAGAGATTTTTGTGTTGATGGACGTGAGTTCAAATTGTGTTTTTTAATATTCTTTTTAATCCCGTTTATTAACTATGCACCTATTTTCTATTCTGGCACGCAAAATGGCAACATCTGGTACATTACTTTAAAGCTCTTTAAAAATCGCAAATATATAAATTTCTTTAAATTCTACATTTTTTTTTATTTACTATTTTTTCTTGTGCTTTTGGAAATCAAACATTTTTTTATTAAATTTTCGAGTGGGGGCTAACTCTCTTATCTATACTTACCGTACATTAGACCTCTCAGACCCACGTACTAAATAAAATGTACAAATTCCCAATTTATGAAAATTATTTTCTCCAGCATAACCTTGCAAACAACAAGATTATCAAAACAGATATTTTATTTACAAATGGATTTTAACAAAAACAGTTAGATAATTTAATAACGTTATAATTTCACTTTTTTCCGTATGTCATATTAATTACTAAAACAGACCCGCGCATTATTATAGAATATATATACGGTAATTAATTTGTATTGTGTTCTTGTTCTCGAAGGCCCTGACAAAACATCGAACATTGCTGAGCAGTCCACTACAAAAAGTTTCGTGGAACAGATCTTACCGCCTGGTCAGTTGGGCCCGGGTTGTTGCTCTTGCGATACCCGGAGAAAGTCATCAAATCAGAATTCTAATATTGTAAACCAAGTTAATCTGGAGAAGGATATTGAGTATGCTATGGTGAACAAAGTATTTATTGCCAAGTAAGACACATTTTATTGGATCTAACAAATTAACAGTCTCTTTCAGTATAACACAATCCACTTTCTCAGAGTATTAGATACTAATTTTTTGACGGATTAGTTATGCAATCAAACTAAAAGCTAATCTGTATTATTGTGCTCTTCTCTCATAGTCCGGATGTTCTAATAATACCGGAAGACACTTCCGCCACTGATCAGCGTCGACGACGGCGACGGCGGGCTGTGAATGGGGAAGAGGTTCTGGGCCACGATTCGGATGAAGTGGAATTCCCGAGTGAAACGTCTATTCTATTATATGATCCCCCCGGAAGAAAACGTAAGTTCAAATTTTCAAAATTAGCGCCGAAATTTATAAATACATATTTTTATGGTTGGACTTCTTAAACTAAATTGTCTTCGAGTAAAGCTTAAAATATTGTGCAAATTTTATTGGAGATTTCTTGTTTGAGCTTTACATTTGACTAGTAAATTAATATTTAATGTTTTGTTTACCTTTCAAACAGCTGGATCTGACTTCAATTTAACCCAAAGAATGAACGTGTCTTCAGATCCTGCTCATAAAAACAAACGCTATGAGATTCTCCTTCGAAATCTAACGCATTTTATAACTTACACTGTTGGCGTAGTGGCTTGCCGAAAAAAATCTCCCGAGATAGACAACGACACGAGACTTTGCTCCGAAATGACAGTGCATTATGTCAAAACCAAACCTTCACGTAAAAAAAACTTTATTTCACACATTATAGCATACACTTAATAATTCTATCACTATTTCGATTTTGGATAAAATTGGATTTATATAAATTTAGGAATAAGATTATCTTACATTTAACTATTAAGGACATTATTCGAATAATATTTTAAAATTCTATTCTATAGCCACGGCGGACATAATCAATCCAAATTCTGTGTCGCTCAATGTGACGGGTCAGAGGTTCCGGCTTCGTTGGGATGAGCCACAGAATCCAAATGGAGTTGTTCTTGCTTATCATATTCAAGTGAAGAAAGTGGACTCTTCCAAAACAGGCGTATGAACTATTTATTAAATAAATTTCAAGTATTTTGTAAATAGTAGCAGTAAAATATCTGAAACCGATGCTGATAAATCCATGTTGCCTACTGATAATCAAGTCTAATTATACTAGATTTCAAGGTGAAGTCCTTAACCAGTTTTAGCATATAATTTTAATTTTGGTCTTTGTTGTAAATTTTGAAAACATAGGATGCCCCAATTCTGAAATGTATAAGTCGGAAGGATTTTCAAAAAGCGAAAAATAATTACACCTACCCAACAAATCTTCCTCCCGGGAATTATAGTTACTCCATTCGGACCGTGTCTCTAGCTGCCGAGTCTAATTTCACTGTCGAGAAATACTTTGTTATTGAGGTAAACTATTTAAATTAATTTGTAGTATTTTTTATAGTGTACCATACTATGTGAAAATGTTTTTCAAAATTCCTAAAAAAATGTTTGACAGGTGTTTCAAAATTCGATATAATGAGTTTTGTTTTATTTTAATTATTTTAGGAGGGAGGGGACTACTGGACAGCCGGGTTTATAGTTACCGTCATCGTACTGCCGTGTTTCATTATAATTATTAGTCTAATTATTGGGGCGGTATGGTATTTGAAAAAGAGCCAAGAAGACCATTTCAGACTTGTTACTTCTGCAAATCCTGAATACATGCAAAACGGTATTGAAAATTGTATAAATCACGAATTAAAATAAAACAAATTAAAACGCGGAATACATAGTACGTACTCTGCGAACGACCTCCAGTTACTTTTTTATAGTTTAAGTTTAAACTTAGTAATTTAATTGTTTGATTTTTTTTGTCTCCCCAAACTTTAAATAGTTGACATTCCAGAAGAATGGGAAGTTCCTCGAGAGAAATTAGAGATTTTGCAAGTTGAATTGGTGGGACAGGGTTCATTTGGTCTCGTTTTTGAGGGTCTCCTGAAGGATTTCATTGCAGGGACTCCGAAAATGCGCTGTGCAGTCAAAACAGTTTCTCAGGATGCACCGAGTGAGGATCGTGCGAGGTTCCTTCAAGAGGCACTCATCATGACCCAGCTCCATTGCCATCATGTGGTGAGGCTTCTGGGGGTCGTCTCCAAAAGTCAGCCCACCTACGTCGTCATGGAACTCATGCCGCGCGGTGATCTCAAAAAGTATTTACGCTCCAGAAGACCAGATCCAGAGTACAATGGGACGGGTGAGCCGCCACCCACACTCACGGTAAGCTACTTAACGGACGGTTGCGAATAATAGTTAAAATATTTTTGAACTACGTACGTACATCTTTCTATGTAATATTATGGGATCTGTTATTTTATTAGAAGTATAATTGACTTCGATATTCGTAATTTTTCTTGACAGCAAATCTTGAAAATGGCAGCAGAAATTGCGGATGGAATGGCTTACTTGGACAGTCATCGTTTAGTTCATAGAGATTTGGCTGCCAGAAATTGTATGGTAGATGAAGACTTGACTGTGAAAGTCGGAGACTTTGGCATGACCAAAGATGTTTTTGAGTCTGAATATTATCGTAAAGGTAACAGATTGACAGCTTCCCCTCTTTTAATCTATTCATTTTCTATTATTCTATATTTTTCGGATTCGCTACAAATTGGAAGTCTCCAATGCTTTACTATTGAAATAATTTACTTAAATAAATGTGTATTAGTGTCTGCGCTCTGTGAATGTAAATTGCATTCCTATTTATAAATTACAGTACTACAAACAAGGTTATAATTTTGCTTTTTACTCTCAATTATTACAGCAAGCCGTGGGCTTCTTCCGGTTCGTTGGATGGCTCCAGAGTCATTACGAGATGGAATGTTCTCATCCAAGTCGGACAGTTGGAGCTTTGGCGTTGTTTTGTGGGAAATGGCCACTTTGGCCGCACAACCGTATCAGGTACATTTCAGTGTTTCAGATTTATGGCCAAATTAAGAATCAAATAAATATGCTATGATAAGTTTTCTGTTTGAAAATCCGCTTTGAGTCCAGGTTCGATACATAGGTAAATAATATGTATGTTTTTTTTAATTTCTTGTAGGGATTAACAAATGACCAAGTTCTAAGTTTCGTCAAATCTGGCGGGATCATGGAAAGACCTGAAGAGTGCCCAGCATCACTGTACGACGTAATGGTCAAATGCTGGAACTACGAAACCCGGAATAGGCCAACCTTCTCAGAAATCCTTGAATGGTAATGTTTAATTATTGCAGTTCACAGATTTATTAGTCAAAATGCACATTTGAAATGGCCAATTAATTTTGATGGAGTACAGTAATATGGGGCAAGTGGGTGGATAGGCTGACCCGAAAGGCTAAATTGACATGTCAAAACGGAGTGATTATAATATAATATTTTTTTTTGAATTAGTTTTTGCTGACCTTAATTTTTGATGTGTTGCTTTTATTTCCACAGGGTGACCCCTTCAGTATTAGTAGAGTCTCCAAAGTTCGCCCAGGTCTCCTTTTACCATAGTCCAGAGGGGATCGAGTACCAGGCGATGGCGGCCCAGCGGCAAGCCGAGTCAGAGGAGGTGACACAGAATGTCAACTCGAACGCGAGAACCCCGCTCCGTGCCACCTGTGACTCCGACGATGACTTGAATGTGACGGATGACTTTGAGTCGGATGAACACGATCATGATATCGTCCATTCCCCCTACAGTATTGACAGTGAGCACGGGACACTCCTCACGGATCGGACCGCCAACGGTGGACTCCCACGGATTCGCCACAGTGCGTCCGGCAATGGCTCCGCCTCCGGCTCCGTCACCGTCCTCCCTAATTCCATTAATAGTCTGAGTAGTAGTGGTGGCGGTGGTTCCCTGCACTATCCCGCCTCCTCGAGTCTCACCTCCTCCCAGCCCCAGCCCATTCAGCAGAGCAGGAACACCAACCATTTCGGCTCCTCCTTCCCTAGTCAAGGTCAACAAGGTCATAGTCCCTCATCAGATGCCTTTGTGAGTCTCAACTTGGGTGATCCCCTCTCCGCCACCACCCCCCTCCTCAGCAACACAATCCATAATGATAGCAACCGACTCGGTGCTCGAACTGGAGCGACTGCTGCGACCGGTGGACCCAGTGGAGGAGGCGATGACTCTTCGAATAATCCTCCAGGCATGATCAAGTTCCCTCAGAATAATAGTCACAATAATCCATCAGAGCTGCTGAGTCGGAGCTCCGCCCTCCCTGCTGGGGTACCAGTTACTACTACTAGTAATCATAGTGCGAAAAGTAATTTTATAAATGCTCCACCCCCTATGGCTAATTCCACCAATAACTACCAATACCAACAGCCAAACAAACAAAACTCTTCAAAACCCAGTGGACTTTTGTCTAATTCCAAAGGTCATTCAAACTATGCGTCGACAAATAATAAAAATCCTACCACCAACACCACATCTACCACCACAACCAACCCAGTGTTTACAAAACCAACTTTGGCATCCGCAGTGAATAACCCTCAGAACTATTCTTCATTGAATGACAGCAACTCAAAGGGAGGACTTAGTATCCCTTATTCAAGTATTGGTAGTGACTCAGTGACTCCGGCCGGCACTAAAGTGAGTAATGGAGTGGCCGTGGCTCCGGGTGGCGGCACTCCGACAACAGTAGGGAATAATCCAGTGTCCCCCACAGGCTCACAAGGGAACTCGGGTGGAAATGGCTATATCACTCTCAGACATTCACCCGTCACCGAGAATTATCCCAAAAATAAATCCTCCCAGTTTTAAAAAAAAACAGGACATAAAAAACTTCCCAAGTGGTTTTCGATATATATTTCAATTTTCATGTTTAAAAAACTAATATATATTAAAACTTTTTAAGAAAATACTTGCGAAGAACAAGATCAAAAAAAAACAAGAAAAATAAAAAAGACATCAACAGAAAAGATCAAGACTTACTACAATAATAATAATAAAGAATCATCAATTCGATTTTGAAGAATTTCAAGATGTTTAAATGTTTGTGTATAATGTGTAAATATATTCTACTATATATTATGTAATTGTAATTTTTTGAGTATGTTTAAAAATTGATGGAAATATTACACTGAGAATTCGAGATTATACCTTAAAAAAATACTACAGGAATGAATAGTTATAGTGTAGATTCTAGATTGTAGTTGTAGGTGTGGATAGTAATGGAGTAATGGATAGTAATAGACCGAGAGAAAGAAAGAAAGAAAAAGCAACAAAAAAAATACAAGTATTTTAATTAACTTTATTACGTTTGACTTTGACTTTGATACCATTTGATACCCAATGTGTAATTAATAATAATTATGATATATAAGGTTACTACGATTAATTAATGAATTGAGTAATAAGCGGCGCAGTAAACTATTGAATAATGTTACAATTATTCCAGTTTAATTTATTCATTATTATTATTATTACAACGTGGTCCACTCGGCACATCGTTATCGTCTGCTTTCTGTCTTTTTCTTCGTCGTATTCGTATATTTGTATTTCGTATTCGTGTATGTAAGTACTACGTGACTG